>JAZHEH010000091.1:17630000-20030000 GCA_036589455.1 Ateles fusciceps | reverse complement strand
GGTGGGAGTGCAAATTAGTGCAACTATTGTGGAAGACAGCGTGGTGATTCCTCAAGGACCTAGAAATAGAAGTGCCATTTGACCCAGCAATCCCATTACTGGGTAGATACCCAAAGAATTATAAATTGTTCTATTATAAAGACACATGCACACGTATGTTCACTGCGGCACAATTTTCAATAGCAAAGACCTGGAACCAACCCAAATGCCCATCAACAATAGACTGAATAAAGAAATTATGGCACATATACACCATGGAATACTATGCAGCCATAAAAAATGATGAGTTGTGCCGTTTGTAGGGACATGGATGAATCTGGAAATCATCATTCTCAACAAACTGACACAAGAACAGAAAATCAAACACCGCATGTTATCACTCATAGGCGGGTGTTGAACAATTAGAACACGTGGACACAGGGAGGAGAGCATCACACACTGCGGTCTTTGGGGAGTACTAGGGGAGGGATAGCAGGGGAGGGGGAGGATGGAGAGGGATAACATGGGGAGAAATACCAGATATAGGTGATGGGGGGAGGAAGGCAGCAAACTACCTTGTCATGTATGTACCTGTGCAACAATCCTGCATGATCTGCACATGCACCCCAGAACCTAAAGTACAATAAAAAATAAAATAAAATTATAAATAGCTCCAAGTGTCATTTTGGGGAGTGCCCAGGAAAGAAATGAAAAATTTTTCATGAGGCATGAACTCATCACTTCTACAGAAATAAAGCTACCAAGATAAAAAGTTTTTTTGTAGTCATATAGATTCTATAACATAAAATATTTTTGTAGAAATCAATTGCTTTCATTTCTTTATTAAATTTCCTCTATTTGCTACTAACATTTTGTTTTACTGCAAGTTTGGAAAGGCCATAGACTGTATCAGAGTATAGCAGTTAAGGGCATAGTTTCTGAAAGAGTGACAGTCTGACTTTGCATTGCAGTTGCTCCCTTACTAGCTTTGTCATCTTGGTGGTTACATAATCTCTAAAAGCTTCATTTATAAAATGGGGATAATAATTTTATTTATCTCACAAACTGAAAGTTTGAGAAAGTTGAAAGAAAAATTAAAGTTTATTTTAGAAAGCAGTTAGCATAGAATAGAGTATAACACAAGGTAAGTAAGTTTATTTCTATTGTCAGTTATCTATTTCTTTTCTCTTTTTTTCTTTTTTTTTTTCTTGAGATGGAGTCTCACTCTGTAGCCCAGGCTGCAGTGCAGTGGTGCGATCTCAGCTCACTGCAACCTCCGCCTTCTGGGTCCTGGTTCAAGCAATTCTCCTACCTCAGCCTCCCAAGTAGCTGGGATTACAGGCATGAGTCACCATGCCCAGCTAATTTTTGTATTTTTTAGTAGAGATGGGGTCTCCCCATGTTGGCCAGTCTGGTCTTGAACTCCTGACCTTGTGATCCCCCCGCCTCGTCCTCCCAAAGTGCTGGGATTACAGGGGTGAGCCACTGCACCCATCCTAGAAGTTCTTAATTTATAATAATAGCCTATGTTCAACTCAGGAGTTAGGGTAAAGTACCCTGTGGGTGTACCTTCTGGTGCTACAGAGAAGGGTGTCTTTCCTTCAAAGGTCCTCAGCAGTGCTAGCAACTGCACACATCCTGGCTACTCCACTGATAGATACTGAGTGTACTCCACATCATGTCAGCAGGGTGCAGGGGAACTAAAGAAACAGTGCTGCTTCTGGAGAAAGCTCTGTAATCGACAGAGTGAAGCCTCTATAGCGCTATTAAAATTATATCTTTACAAAATAATTCAGAATTTTCACCAACCATAACCTATATGAATTAGTGTTATCCCATTTTAATAACGTTTAAATAGGTAAACATTTCAACTTAACTTATATATTTTATTTAAATATATTTATTAGTAATAAAATATTTTATATTAATAATACTAGTATAGTATTTAGATATACATAATAAGTTCATGCTATCCAAACAATTGGAAATTTAAAAATAATCCTCAGTCACTATTATCATTACAATGCCGTAAAGCAAACAAAAGCTTGAAGCAATTTTTTTCAATTTTGTCTACTAGGATTTATAACTATTGAGGAAATTATTACTTCCAAATAAAAGTCCAAAGCATTTTTGACAGTGAAAATAGAGAAAAGCCAAAGTTGCCTAGCTTTAATCTGTGTGTATTCTTGCTGAACCTAATCCTTTTAAGAACTAAAGTTTTTATAATAGCTAAGTAATTTAAAGTTTCCAACAATGAAAACACTTCTGTTTAGTGTTAGTGATGTATATTCATGATATATTGTGTATTTTAATAACAAAAAGCTAGTGATTGCCCATGCATAATAAATGGCTGAAAAAATGAATGCATACTTTTAGTAATTACCATGAATTCACTCTGATATATTTGGCCTACTATAATATATGGTTATAATAAACTTTTGCCCAAAAGTATGTATATAGTGTTTTTGATTCTTATTCGACCTACAGAAATTTTTCAGAATCAAAATTCTGAGACAGAACTTCATAGTTCAGATCTATTTTTCAAATGATAGTAGCTCTAATAATCTTGAGGGTTTTTGAACACCAGAGTTCAGATTTCTGAATTGTACCTTTTACTCGTGAAGACTCTTTGTAGATGAGTAGCTATCGGTTATGGATGTTAACTGACGTATATAACATTGCTAGTAACACAGAAGTTAAAAGATTTGAGTGGTCTTCTTGAAAAATACCACCGGGTAGCGTAAGTTTCAGTGCAAATTGCCATGTCCTTAAAAACTCTAAAAATGCTAAGGGGAAAGAATAAAGACAATTTATAGCATATAAAGGTGGGCTGTAATTGGAAAGGCAGGTGCTACTAAACCAATAGCATATATACTGGTTTCTATTTAACCAATAAAATGTAATTATCCCATGTAAAGATTTATAATCAATATGTACCCTACTCTGTGAAATTAGATCAACTACAGTAATTGAAAATCTATGAACAATGGCATCTCTAATCTGAGAAAATAAATATTTCAGTGGGAAAAGATGGTGATTTCCACATATGAAGAAGGAATAGGGTTGGTAATGAACCTTGAAGTTTTGTGAATAATGAAATTATATCACTAGAATGGTGATTTAGAAATGCTAATCCAGAAGCAGTGAATATTTAATTAATTATCAGTAACTTTGTTATTCAATAACACACTGCAGTATTTGTGGCAGTGATATGCAATCTAGAGTTTCTGTATAAATACGAACAAGAAGAATGGAATCGAGAAAGATACTGAAATTGAGGTCCAAAAGTCTAGATTTAAGTTCAGTATCTGTGACCTTAGGGTACTAATAACACTGAGCTCAATTTCCTCAACTGTAAAAAGGGGGTTACATTTCCTAAAGTCTCTACTATGTAGAATTGTTATTAGGGCAAAAATAACTATTGCTTGTAAAATCAAGCAATTTAAAGTTGTAAACTTTAAAGCATTTCATAAAGAAGAGACAATTACTAAATAAATAGCATGAATGACTGGTTATCATATAATGATTATCTTTAAGTAATTTTTATATCCAGATATCATAAACAGAAGAATCATAGTTGGTAATTTAAAATACAATTAAATGTAAAAATATTACACAGTCTTCTTTAAATTTTAATATACCTTTGCCTCGAATTTTAAAATGTACCTAAAAAACTTGAAGGAACAGACTAAGATGAAAAATATATTGATTAATAAACAAATTATTGAAAAGTACAGATGAATTTCATCATTTTGACCTTGAGTAAAATGTCATTGAGAAATATCGTCACTGCATTAATACATTTAGCAGTGCAAGAAGACAATGTCCCTCATACTTTATCATGCATCACTGAACTGTAACAAACGCTGACAGTTAGAGAGCATATCTCTAAACATTACGACACCATCTTAGTGACAGTTAAAGAAGAAAAGTGAATACAATCATTGTTTCATACTTACTAGAACCGGCATGGCTAGAAAATATAAACTAAATTGATTTAAAGCATTTGGATAAACAGCTTTAATTCTGGCACTGTAGGAATAAAAATGGTGGGTGCATTTGTTTAGTCTTTTACCACCAGCAATTTATTTTCAAGTCTTATGTATAATACTGTCATAGAAATATCTCTTTCAAAAGTAGTGTTCGATAACCTTGCCCCATTACAAAGCAATTCATGACAAAGATCTTTTGCAGCAGCAATATTTGCATAATAATTGCAAGCACAGAAGACTGAATTGCTACAACTGTATTCCAAGAGTTTTCTATTTCATAAATTAAATTTTCCCAGAAAGCTCTTCAAAAACTCACTATTTCTGAAATGTGTTACTTAAACATTCACTTTTAATGGAATATAATATTTTTGTGTTGTACCTTGAAAGTGAAAAGCAGATAAGACTACTTCTTAATGAACATTTTTGATTGAATATGTTGAACAAGAAGGGATATATTTTCAATGTAGCAATAAATTCAGCATGCAGCTCCCATTAACAGCTTTGGCAGCTGTGCATTTTTTTCTACGACTGTGTTGCTGAAAATGTACATTTCTAGAATCAAATATGCAGAGCCTAATGTGTACAATTGCTATCTGAACTTTTGCCTCTCAATTAAAGGGTCTACGTGAAAAATATTTGCAAATTATACAATAGTGTACATTTGCAAAATAATCCAAATCATCCCTAATAGATTTCAATTTATTTCAGAACAATGTAAGAAAATGAATCTTGGACTTTTGATACATAGAATAAACTTAGATAAAAATATCCTTAATGTTTAGGGCCAGGTGCAGTGGCTCACGCTGTAATCCCAGCACTTCAGGAGGCCGAGGCAGGAGGATCACTAGGTCAAGAGATCGAGACCATCCTGGCCAACATGGTGAAACCCTGTCTCTACTCAAAATACAAAAATTATCCAGGTGTTGTGGCATGTGCCTATAGTCCCAGCTACTGAAGAGGCTGAGGCAGGAGAATTGCTTGAGTCTGGGAGGTGGAGGCTGTAGTGAGCTAAGATTGCACCATTACACTCCAGCCTGGGTGACAGAGTGAGACTCCATCTCAAAAGAGAAATACCCTTAATGTTCTTCTTTTTCTCCCTATCCACACATTTTTTGCTCATTATTTATGCAGATTTCTTACTGATACTGTAAAGATCATCTCATTCACATTTTTATTTACAAAAGCTAAATTATATAGTAACTCAGTCTATAGGAATTAGGATTGCAAATGTTGGAAATACTTAGCATAGATAAACAGATTCAATTATTATTATTATTATTATTATTATTTTGAGACTGGTTGCACTCTGTTGACCAGGTGAATACATTGGTGCAATCATGGCTCGAATATTTTGATGAATGAGAGTCACTGATATTTTGTCTGTGCATTTCTGCATATACCTACTAAAAGGCACATGTCTATGTAATTATTCACTGTTGAATAACAAAATACGCTGAAATACAAAATGATCTTCGATTTACAATGAGGTTATTTCCCAATAAACCTGCTGTAAATTGAAAATATTTAAAGTGAAATATGTTTAATTCCCTCATTAACCCATTGTAAAGTCAAACCATCAGAAATCAAACCATCATAAGTCAGAGGTCATATGTATAAATATGAAAATAAATGTAAGTAATCTATGCAAAGGTGTATTATTAAAAGATATACACTAATTATAGTTACAGAAATTTCTATTATTAGTTGTCATGTTTGCACATTCCTCAAGAAGTAAGCTTATTCCATCATCAAGATCTAGCATATTATTTGTAAGTAAGAAAGACAAATTTCTACCATCAGATGGATAAGGAAACCAAAATCCTGCTCAGTTTCCAGAGATGAGAACCAATTGTTCCTGGTGAACAAAAGACGATAGCAACATCGAACCTAGAAAAACGTTGGCAGTCAAGGTATTGTAAGGAGATAATAACTGTAGTAAAAAACATTTAAATTGATGTATGCTTATAAACAGTGTAAAAATGACACTATATATATATATAATATTTGGTAAAGAGTTGTCATGCATAATTAGCCATCTTCTAGTATGTCCCTCATGTTGTTTTACATTAAAGGCTAATATTTTAAATAATGTAAAATGTTACAATCCTCTATTATTTAGGATCTATATAAAGCTCACAATTTACATATATATCTTTGGTAATATATATTTCAAGTACTCATTTAAGAAAGAATTGCAAATATAAAAATCAAGCAACATGAGATCTCCACATCTGGCCTTAATTGAGTAACAGAGATCAGATTTAAGCTCTTGCCATAAATAACTAGAAAAGTGAACAGAATCTATGAAAGGCTTGCTTCTGGGTATTGGATAATAGGCAGAGCAGCGCAGTGATTCTTTAGAGAAGGGAAACAAATAAAATGAGTCAACAATTGCCCTGGTTGTCTGTCTGGTAGCATAGCATAGCTATGCTGTACTATGTAGGAAGGGGATGTAGGAAGGGGATCCTAAATGGGAACTGACTTAAGGAGTAAAAGGTCTAAGTTCTGAGAGGCTGAGTTGTAGGGGCTCAATCAGAAGAGGAGGAATATATGCTGAAAAAGAGTTTCAAATATCTATTTGAATTTTTACTGAATCCTAAAAGGCACAAGGGCAGACAAAGGGTGACCAAAAAATGGCAACTTGCACAGTTTCTGAGTTCAGAAAGGGCTGGAAAACAGTTGAGCTCCAACTAGCCAGAGTGGAGTCTCTGATAGTCATTCAGAGTACTCGGTAGAAAATACAAAAAGGATATACCTTAATAGCAGGCTAAATTCTAGGAAAAAAGGACAGTCAGGCTTTTCTATTATAATAAAGTTCAAAAACAAGCCTCAAAAGAACTAAACCTAATCACAAGTAACTGTCTACCAGAACAAAACTGAATGCTTAATAAAAATACAACCAAATTCATATACTCAATAATGTAAATTTTAAAAATAATGTAAAAATATACAATGTCTTGGATCAAATAAGTTTCTTAGACAGGTCAAGAAGCAGGAAATTGACTATAATGAGAGACAAATAAGTCAGTAAAAAAATAGACCCAGAAATGACAACTAAAAAAATATTATATGCAGATGAACAGACATTTTTCAAAAGAAACTAGACAAAGATGAAAAAGACAAGATATTTTTAAGGGCCTCAAAATGGTCCATCTAGAATTCTACAATCAGTAAAAAAAAATCTTTGACAATTTAAGGCAAAATAAAAAATTTTCCAAATTAAGTGGAAAGAATCTGCCTATCTGAAGTAATGAAAACATTAAAAATTTTTTTCAAGAGTAAGGAAAATGATACTAGCTGAAACCTTAAATCTAGACAAAGCAATGGAGAGCAGTGGATGGGGTAAATACTTAGATAAATATCAAAAACTTTTTCATCTCAAAATTTCATTTGAATGAGGTTTGACACCTGTTTATTATGATGCTTATAAAATATAAGTTAAATGTATGACACAATAGTATAAGATATAGGTGGGGGAAACAAATTGTCAGAAATTGAATAAATTGAAATCAAATAAAATTTAAATGTCTTGAAATTTTATAATATAATTTGAGGGTAGACTATTGTGATATAACAATACATATGTGTCTGATTTCTGCCCCCATAAAACTCTTGTAATTTTTTTAAGTAATATGGGTATTAGGAGTATCATTTTCTCTGTTTGGTCTTTGACTCCAGTTCCTAAAACAGCTTCTAAAATCCTTAAAATTTCCTTATTGATGAGGTAACAGGAGTGTCTTATTGTAAAGCTCCTAAATCCCTTGGAATTTCCAAGGTGATATTAGCATCTTTTGTTCTAGTGAAGTAATTCTTGGTGGGTTTTTGGATAACTTCAGGAGGGCTGGTCATGAGAAGGACTAATTCATCATTAGAAGACTGGAATTTTCGGGCCCATTCCCTATCCTCCAGGGAGGCGAGCAGAGCTTGACATTGAGTTAATTCATTACACCTATAAAACAAGACCTCTATTAAATCTCAAAACTACAGTTTAGAGCTTCCGGGTTTGCCAACATCCACATGCTGGGAGAGTGGCACACCCCCACTACATGGAGACAGAAGCTACTCTACTTAGGAACTTTTCGGACATGGACCTATGTACATTTTCATCTGGCTGTTGATTTGTATCTGTTTTAATATCTCTTATAACAAAACAGTAAATTTAAGTAAAGTGTATCCCTGAGTTATGTGAGTCATTCTAGCAAACTATCAATGATAGAAAGGGACTATAGGAAGCCCCAATTTACAGCCATTAACTCTGAGTAGTCAGTGTCAGAATTGAGTTAGTGTATAAGACACCAAGTTGGTGTCCAGAGAGTTGAAGAATCCGTTAGCATAAACTACAAAACTCCAAACATTTAGTGTCAGAAGTATTGTGAGTAAAGAAACAGTTTTCCTTTTACTTCATTCATTCATTCATTCATTCATTCATCCATTCATTAATTTGAGACTAATTTTTGCTTTTTTACTCAGGCTAGAGTGAAGTGGCATGATCTCCGCTCACTGCAACCTCCGCCCCCCTGGGTTAAAGCGATTCTCCCACCTCAGCCTCCCAAGTAGGTGGGATTACAGGTGCCCACCACCACGCCCAGCTAATTTTTGTATTTTTAGTAGAGAAAGGGTTTCACCATGTTGGCCAGGCTGGTCTTGAACTCCTGACCTCAGGTGATCCACCTGCCTCAGGCTCCCAATGTGTTAGGATTACAGGCGTCAGCCACCATGCCAGGCCTCCTTTTACTTTAATAAGTTCAAAAGGCATAGTGTAAACTCTAGAGACATTGTCAAAAAGAAAAGTAGATCTAATAAGACAATAGAAAAAAAATCCAAAAAGTACTCCATTAGCCTGAAAAAAGGAGGAAAATGAGGAAAAAGTAAACAATGAAAATATAGAGAAAAAATCCAGATGGGAGACAAACATAAAAAATAGGTAGTCTAAACACTGCAATTAGAAATGCAGGAAGACATTACTGCGCTGGAATAACAAAAGAGACACAACTATATGCTCTCTACAAGAAACTACTTTTAAATTAAATAAACAGACACAGTAGGAAAAAACAAAAATGATACAGTGTGCAAAAATTAAGCATAAAAAGCTAGCTGGCTACACTAATATCATAAAAATAGACTTCAGAACATCAGTTAATACTAGGAATACCAAAGGGATATTCATAACAATAGATGTCAAATCATAAACCAAGTCATATCAATCCTAAAGCTGCATGTACCCAATAATAAAACTTCAAAGTATATGAAGCAAAACTGACAGAACTGAGAGGAGCAATAGATACATCCACAATTATAATTGGATGTTTCAATATTTCTCTTTGTCAAATAATAGAATAAGTAGACAGAACATAAGTCGGAATATAGAAGACATGAAACTACAAGCACACATTGTCTAATCTAATTGACATTACTACAATAATTAACCCAATAATTGCAAAATTTTCTAAAATATATGAAACATGCATGAATGTAGATCATATCCTGAGCCATAAAACAAGTCTCCAATAGCACTGCAATGATATGTATATAGTCTATGTATGAGGTCTACATAGGTGGTCTGACTAATACAGAATTGATCAGAATTCAAAAGCAGAAATACATTTGGGAACCAATGTCAAATATTTGGAAATTATACAAAATATTTTTATTTTATTTTTTAATTGTTTTAAGGTGTTATGTTTTTAATTTTTTTTTATTATGCTTTAAGTTCTGGGGTACATGGGCAGATCATGCAGGTTTGTAACATAGGTATACATGTGCCATGGTGGTGGTTAGCTTCATCTACATTAGGTATTTCTCCCAATGCTATCCCTCCCCAATCCCCCTACCCCTGCTATTCCTCCCCTAGCTCCCAACCCCCCCAGACCCCAGTGTGTGATGTTCCCCTCCCTGTGTCCGTGTGTTCTCAATGTTGAACACCCACTTATGAGTGAGAACATGTGGTGTTTGGTTTGCTGTTCTTGTGTCAGTTTGCTGAGAATGATGGTTTCCAGTTTCATTCATGTCCCTGCAGGACATAGGCATGGGCAAGGACTTCATGACTAAAACACCAAAAGCATTGGCAACAAAAGCCAAAATAGACAAATGAGATCTAATTAAACTTAAGAGCTTCTGCACAACAAAATAAACTATCGATAGAGTGAACCAGCAACCAACAGAATGAGAAAAAATTGTTATAATCAACCCATCTGACAAAGGGCTACTATCCAATCTATGGAGAACTTAAACAAATTTACAAGAAGTAAAAAACAAACAACCCCAACAAAAAGTAGGCAAAGAATATGAACAGACACTTTTCAAAAGAAGGCATTAATGCAGCCAACAAACATATGAAAGAAAGCTCATCATCACTCCTCATTAGAGAAATGCAAATCAAAACCACATTGAGATACCACCTCACACCAGTTAGAATGGCGATCATTAAAAAATCAGGAGACAGTATATGCTGGAGAGGATGTGGAGAAATAGGAATGCTTTTACACTGTTGCTGGGAGTGTAAATTAATTCAACCATTGTGGAAGACAGTGTGGGGATTCCTTAAGGATCTAGAAATAGAAATACCATTTGACCTAGCAATCCCATTACTGGGTATATAACCACAGGATTATAAATCATTCTATTATAAAGTCACATGCACACGTATGTTCATTGTGGCTCTGTTTACAATAGCAAAGACTTGGAAGGAACCCAAATGTCCATCAATGATAGACTGGATAAAGAAAATGTGGAACATATACACCATGCAGTACTATGCAGCCATACAAAATATTTTTAAGTAACACATGGGCCAAACAAGAAATTAAAAGGGCAAATATAACTTATTTTGAAATCAATAAAAATGATAATGTAACATATCAAAATCGTGAGATGCTATAAAAGCAGAAAAAGAGCAGATTGTAGGAAATTCAATGTGGAAAGGATAATTTTTTAGACAATGGTTCTGGAATATGTGGATACCCATACAGAGCAAAAATAAAAATAAAAAATAAAAATCCTCAATCCTTACCTTATACAAGACTCTGAAATTAACTTGAACTAATGATAGACTCAAATATAAAAGCTAAAACCATAAATTGTTAGAAAAAGACTGGCAGAGACATTTTTGTAACATCAAATAGACATTTCCTTAAGTAAAACAAAGAAAACACAAACCAAAGAATACAATTTTATCAAATTCATCAAAATTAAAACATCTGCACTTTCAAAGGTAGTAAAAATTTACAAAGTGAGTTTACAGACCACGGGAAAATATTTGCATTGCATAAAACTGACAAAGGATTTGTAACCCATAGCACATTACATAAGAACTATTTATATCTCAATGATAAGAATAATTTTTTAATTTTATAAATGAGCAAAATTTGAAGATACACATGACAAAACATAAACACATGAAAAGATGTTCAGTATCATTAGCCAACAAAAACTGAAAATTATAACCCTGAGATACTAAACTACTAGAAGAGTTACAATGAAAAATACTGAGAATACTACATGCTGGTAAGGATGCTGAAAACTGGACCTCTCACATGTAATAGATTAAATGTGATATTTTACAATCCTTTTGGAAGAGAGGTTCGCATTTTTTAATAAAATCAAACACATATTTACAGTAAAATCCAAAAATTCTACTATTAGGCATTTACACGAGTTAAATTTTAAAAATTTCACAAAAGCTTCTAAAAAATATTCGTTAACAGTTTGGAATAGAACTTAGTGAAATAAAGGAATAAAGTGGCATAATACATAAAATTACTGATATATCTCTATATTGTTAAGGTGGGTCAAAGAAGGAAGACAGGAAAAAAAAAACACACACACACATGCTACATGATTCTATTTAAATGAAACTCTGGGAAAGACAAAATAAAATCCTTAGTGATAGAAAGCACATGAATTGTTGCCTGGGGTGGAAATGGGAGTGAGAAGTGGGTGGAAATGGGAATGAGGAGTGAATGAAAACGATCATGAGGGGAACTTTTTTAGATTATGGAAATGTTCTTTATCTCAATTTTGCATGGTGGCTAATTGGATACATACTTTTGTCCAAATTCATTAAGCTAGACAGTTAAAATCAGTTACTTTATTATATATAAGTTTTATTTTTATAATACTGATTTTTTAAGTTAGTACATTGCTATAGAGTGACAGTTTTAGGAGTGTAGACAGTAGGTGATGGGGGAATTCTAAAAAATATTTTTGAGGATACAACTAAGTCAAGAATATTTTAATAGTCATTCCAAGTTGCCATTTCCCTTTGCACAGTGCTGATATTTGCAATGATAGTGAAAAAGCCATGATGGGTAAAACTGCTGGAACCTTAGCACAAATCAAAGCAGTGTTAGCAAATTACTAGCAGTCATTCAATTTTTCACTGCCAACCCCTTGTGAACAACAAAAAAATCCAGGTTTACTTTACTTTAAAATATCCTGGATGCATCAGTAAAATTAATTTTATTAAATCTTGACTCAAGTACCCACAATGGGAAGCACAAATACAGCACTTCTGTAACTAACGAAGTGTCTCCTGGAAATGCACTTATGAGATTGAGTTGGATGTTGATTTAGGTGCCTTTATCATGAAGCACCAGTTTTAGCTAAAAACACAAGTGACACATAAACTATTCACACCAGATATTTTAAAGACATTTTCACAAAAATGATTAAAATATGTCTCTTGAAGGAAAATAAGTGATTGTATTTGTTGGCAATGATAAAGGAGGGTCAAGCAAAAATCATTGTTTGGGAAAAATTTTACAGTACACTGTGAGCTTGATAGCTTTCCAATATGGTATTTAAAGCTTGTTCTTATTATATTGGTGGTGATTTCTTGAAATGAAATGGGTCAATATTCAGAAGACCTGCATAACTCAGTGAATCAATATTTTCCAGAGGACCAGTGCACGATGCTACCAAATCATGCATGTATACAAAAATATTGAAACCAACTTCAAGAAATTACCACTTGTCAACTTTCAATAAAGTATAGAATAAAAGCATCCACAACTATGGGCAAATACTTTTAAAATACTCCTCTCTTTTCTAACTATGTATCTTTGTGAGGCTGGATTTTCTTCATACACCTCAACCCGACGAAGATATTAAAACAGATAAAATGTGAGAAATGGGGGCATGAGAATGTAGCTGTCTTCTGTTGAACCAGGTATTAAAGAAACTTGGAAAGAGTGAAAACATGCCACTCTTCTCCCTGTGTTTTTTTTAAATATAGTTACTTTTATTAAAAATATGTCATTTATTATAACAGATCTGGGTTTTTCATTGTTTTAAAAATAATTTTAAAATAAATAATGTAAAATGTTTTCAATTTAAATTTCTAAAGTAGTGAATGTCCATAGTTATATCCTCAGATCGGGCAGTCTGAGAGCTCCTATACGGAATAAAGCGATACTGCTGTTACTATGCTGATGCTATTGCTTATTGCTTTTCTGGGCTTGCTCTCAGCTTGCTTCTCCACTTCTCCGTTCCTCACCTACCATGCAACAATTACTTCGCTAGTCACCTCTAGTTAACTTATCATGTTTAAATTAGGTCTATTGCTCTTATGTCTTAACAATTTTTTTAACAGCAGTTAACTATCTGGATTTGTATGTGAAGTTTTTAAAAATTTTAAAACTCTGTTTAGGACAAAAAAAATCTATATATCTCAAGTTTAGAAGTTCAGTTACATAAACACACCTCAATTTACTACAGAAATGAACAGCAACATTGTTGAAAATGTCTTAATTTAAATAGCTCACATAGAGGCCAGGTGAGATGGCTCACGCCCGTAATCCCAATACTTTGGGGCTGAGGCGGGTGGATCACATGAGGTCCAGTCTGGCCAACATGGTGAAACCCCATCTCTACTAAAAAATACAAAAATTAGCCAAGCGTCATGGTGGGCGCCTGTAATGGAGAATCACTTGACCCAGGATGCAGAGGTTGCAGTGAGCTGAGATCCCCAAACTGCATGCCAGCCTGGGTGATAGAGAGGGAGTCCATCTCAACAACAACAACAAAAAATGAACTTGCATAAATGAAGTGTTTTGGGTAATGTTTAGAAAGTTTTTAATAATATTCTAGAATTAAAACTTTGTCATAATTAACCCAAATTTGTATTTAATTGCCATTTTAATTCACACAACAGATAAATATTTAGTGAATCTAAAAGTACAATTTTCTAAAATTGTTCATCAACATAGATAAGCAGGTACATAGATAGACATTACTGTATATTACATTTACTTCATTTCTCAGACTTTCATAAAACTAAGAATTTGGTGTAATTATGAATAAATTATAATTTTAACTAGTTTTTACATTTACATATGAATATTTGTGTTACAGAACTTATATGATTCACTAGAGCCTTGAATCATTTTGGTAACACTAAAAAGAAGAACTAATTTCATCTCTCTATTGAGGAAAAAATTTTAGTAAACATAGAAAAAAATTATTAACTTCCATTTAAAATAATTTAATGATGTACCCTTTGGAGTAAATACAATCATTTTACCACACTAAACTAGAAGAAACTCATTTAGGAGTGAAATATTTTGTTAAATGTGATCTGTGAATATCAAAGGAAATTAGCAATACAGCGAAGAATTTTTTTAACCTTTTTTGTTCTTTATACTTATTGTCAACCAAAATAAATAAGAAATGTAATGTTATAAATCAATTATTGTAACAAGATATTTCACTTGATTTTTAGGATACAAATCATTAGTCCTATTTAATAAAGAAAGATTGATGTCTCCAATTTATAAATAATATTCTTAAACTAATATTCTTAATAATAAAAGAATTTATAACAATAACTAATATTCACTTTACCTTAAGGCTTAAGAAAGTACATTTTTACATACAATCTTCGCATAATCTGTCATGTTAAATGTCAATTCATCTGACTGTCACGTGTTTCCAGTACTGTCCTAGCTCTACCTCTTAGCCAGTTCCAACTAAACACCCACTTCAGCTCACTGATACTTGGCCATTTTCCCTATTGTAAGATCTCAGGGGAAATTGCTAATAAAAAAGCACAAAGATCTTCCTTTCCATTTGTGACTAATTTTACTTGTTCATGATAATCCATGAATGTCACTGTGTTTACCGTAAGTTGAAAATTGTTTGTAGTCATATATTTATTTAAATAACAATTTATGCCAACTGATTCAAATGAGAATAATGATGGGGTAGGTGTGGTTACTCACACCTGTAAACCCAGCATTTTGGGAGGCCACAATGGCAGATAACCTGAGATCAGGAGTTCCAGACCAGCCTGGCCAACATGGTGAAAGCCCGAATCTACTAAAAACATAAATATTAGCTGGGTGTGGTGGCAAGCGCCTGTAATCCCAGCTACTTGGGAGGCTGAGGCAGGAGAATCACTTGAACCTGGGAGGCAGAGGTTGCAGTGAGCCAAGATTATGTCATTGCACTCCTGCCTGGGCAACAAGAACAAAACTCCGTCTCAAAAAAAAAAAAAAAAATACGGACATAATTCAGGTGTCACATTTCCAAACACCAACACAATATAAAAACAAATGATTATATAACTTTTACTAATAACACTTATTCTAGCTCATATCTGTTTTCTAGTTATGAAACCACAGAGATGAAAACTTGTAACATATCTTTAAAAACAGTGTTATCTTTTGACTTGAGATGATGTAGTTATGATTGGTGATTGTCTGGTACATCAGTGAAATTCTCAGCCAATTCAAGCAATTTCACAATAAGTATACTGACATTTTGATTTTAAGTTCTAATTATTAATCACTAATGCTTCATTATAATTAATTCTAACCTTTCAAATTGAGAGCAAATTGTAACATTTCAGGTGAAGAATAATCAATCCATAAAATACTGAGTTGTAAATATAAAAAACTGAACACTGACATATTGCTATTTTCATGTGTAAAAAGTTTCAAATGAATCAAATATTATCGTGACACTCAAATCTTCAAAAGAAAAGATAATAAATAGATCCAGCCACTCAAATATGTGGGAGTGTAATATATAAGCAAAAAAAGGAAATGAAAAATGCCTATTTATTTTTTCTTGTTGTACAATTAAGCTCTTAACTATTGCCTTAATAAATTTAACATATTAACCAAAAAGTTTAAATCTAAAATAAATTACCACAGTCAAAGTGAACACACAGTAGCTTTTAATAATTATTTTCACTAGTTAATATATAATTACAAATTTCATGGCAGTCTATATTCAGAGTAGAAATATAATTCATGTGTACTTGATATTTTCCAGTTGAAAACTAGTAGTTTTATGTAGAGTATATCAGTGTCTCACACTTGAACCCTTCTAAAGCTAAAAAGAAGTAAGGAAAAAAGGAAAGAAGGAAAAGGAAATGAAGGAAGAAAGGAAGGAAGGGAGAAAGGAAAAAAATTCAATCACCCAAAGTAACCTAGAGATGACTTCAATTAAAATGTCAGAACAGCACTAATTTTGGACAGGCCTATGAGTGGGAGGAGACTTAGTGGATCTTCTGTGGTGCCAGCAAGTTTCTGTTTCTTTACATGAATGTTTATGGATAATGGTTACACAAGAGTGTCCACTTTGTGAAAATTTATCAAGCTATATATTTCTGATTTGTTTACTATTCTGTATGCAAATTATACCTCAATAGAAAGTTTAATGAAAAACTTATGACTAGAGACTTGAAAAGAAGGCTCAAGAAGGATGTTGTATAACTCTAAGAGCTCTGTTTGAGCTGGAACCACAAACCACCTGCTGATCTCTTTGGAGACCTACAGAATTTAGTTATAATAGTGTTACTGACCTGGTGCGGTGTCTCACGTCTGTAATTCCAGCACTTTGGAAGGCCGAGGCAGGTGGATCACTTGAGGTCAGGACTTTAAGACCAGCCTCGCCAACATGAGGAAACCCCATTTACATTAAAAATAGAAAAATTAGCCAGGTGGTGGTGCACACCTGTAATCCCTGCTACTCAGGAGGCTGAAGCAGAATTGCTTGAACCCAGGAGGCGGAGGTTGCAGTAAGCCATGATCACGCTACTGCACTCTAGCCTGGGTGACAGCAAGACACAGTCTCAAACAAAACAAAACAAGTATTACTGAAGAATTATTTTCTTATGCTAGAGTTCCTCATAAGGATATGCAAAGTAAGACCCACCCATATTCGCACTATACCTAACTCACATTTTTCAGTCCTTCAGCAAGTTTATTAAGGAAAAGATAAAATTTCCCCAGATTAAAAAAGAAAGCTCGTAAAATCTGCTAAAATTTAGCTTAAAAACACAACAATTATATAATCTGTAATATGTGAGAAATATAAAGTATCAGGTATTTATAATATAGAATTCACATATGATATCAAGTACATATGTGTATACATTATAGTACTTAGAATCTTGAAGTATTATTGCTTTTGGATATCAATGAATACCTAAGTGTTTCTACCTCTTCCAAGAAGAATTCTAAATCACTCATAGGTATATGAAAGTATAGTTTTGTTTCTTCTGAATCAATAAAAGAAATATGAAATATGTCACAGCTGATATAAATAGATCAAATATAAAGATATCTGAAATCCTACTGACCAAATATGTTTTAGAGTTTATTTTCTAGCATGGTATGAAAACCCATCTCTCTTGGGTCATTTAAATAGATTAAATAAAGTATATATATTTGGAAGAAAATAACTGTATACTACCTGGAGAAAAAATAAGACAATTAATTAAATTTCCATTTTAAAAGAAGATAATGATAATAAGTATAAGCAAAATTTTTGTTTAAACAACAAAAGTACCAACTTGACAACCATCTCAGAATTATTACAAGGAAGTGTCTATATCAATTTTGCTTCAAAGCAAATTTTAGATATAATTGTTCAATTATATCATTAAAATAGAGATGTACTCCAAGTGTTTATAATATAGTATTAATTGAAAAAATACTATAATTTCCACATATACAATGATTCTAACAATGTATTATGAGGTACATACATGTAAGTGTAGGCATTTATGGCAAAGTAATGAAATAGAGTCCAGTTTCATTCTTCTCTATGTGGACATACGGTTTTCTCAGCACCAACTAGTGAAGAGACTGTCCTTTCCCCGACTGTGTGTTCTTGTCACCTTTGCCAAAGATCAGTTGACCATAGATGTGCAGATTTACTTCTGAGATCTCTATTCTGTTCCATTGGTCTATATGTCTGCTTTTGTGACAATATCATGATGTTTTAATTGTAGTTTTGTACAGATTTTGGGATTATGGCATGACACGTCTCCAGCTTTGCTCTTTTTTGCTCAAGACTGCTTTGGCTATTTAGCATCTTTTGTGGTGATTAGGTCATGAGGACCCTGCCCTCCTAAATGGATTGATAAATGGATTGATGTGGATATCAAGAAAATGGGCTAGTTGTCATGAGAATGGGCTTATTATAAAAGAGAGTTCAACCCCTTCTGGCTCTCTTACTCTTGTACTCTTACACTTCTGTCTTCTCCCATGGGTTGATGCAGTGACAAGGCCCTCGCTAGATGCATGCCCCTCAACCTTAAACTTCTCAGGCTCCTGAACTCTAAGAAATACATCTCTATTCATTACAAATTACCCAGTTTGTGGTTATAGTGACACAAAATGGACTAAGATAGATAGATAGATAGATAGACAGATGGACAGACAGACAGGTAGTTAAATAAGAAAGAGGGTCAGAGAGAATCAGAGAGATCAGGAACTTACATTCCCTGAAAAGAATTGTATGTAGGCACATGCGGCTGACTGTAATTAAATAGAGTTTCAACAACAAAAACAATTACATTTTGACGAATCTGTGCTGTTAAAAGTGCCACTAACCTGGATAAATATAAACTGATTGCTAGAGAAATAACAAAGATGATTATTTGGCAATAAAAAGTACATGGATGAATGTTGAAAATATTATACTAAGTGAATGATGCTAGTCATAAAGAACCACATACTGTATGAGTTCACTTATATGAAATACCCAGAATAGGCAAACCCATGGAGGCAGAAAATAGAGGTGTCTACCTAGGGTTTAGCGGAGTGGAGTAAGGTAGAGATGGGTGGGTCTGCTAATGGATATGTTGTTTCTTTTTAGGATGATGAAAATGTTCTAAAACTATAGTGACAGTTGCAGAGTTGTAGAATTTTGTGACTATAGTAAAAGCTGCTGAACTGTACACTTTAAATGGCTAAAGTGTATGGTGAATTGTATTTCAAAAAACACCATCATTGGTGATTCTTTTGTTTGTTCATTTGTTTCAACTTTTAGATACAGGAGGTACATGTGCAAGATTGTTATATGGGTATATTGCACAATGCTGAGGTTTGGGGTATATTGATCCCATCATCCAGGTAGTGAGCATGGTACCCTATAGTTTTTCAAACCCTGCCTATCCCTCCCTCACTCCACCCCTAGGAGTTCCCAGTATCTACTCTTACCATCATGATGACCTTGTGTATCAAATGTTTAGCTCCCACTTACAAGTAAGAATATGCAGTATTTGGTTTTCTGTTCCTGTGCTAATTTGCTTAGGAAAATGGCCACCAGCTACATCCACGCTGCTGCAAAGGGCATGATTTTTTTCTTTTTATGGCTGCATAGTAATATGCTGTATTTGTACTACATTTTCTTTATCTGCTCCAATGTTGATGGGCACCTAAGTTGATACCATCACTTTGCTATTGTGAGTAGTACAGTGATGAAAATAAGAGTGCAAGTGTCTTTTTGGTAGAACAATTTATTTTCTTTTGGATACATGTGCAGTAATGGGATATATACCCAATCATCAAATGGTAGTTCTAAGTTCTCTGAGTAATCAATTGCTTTCCATGTGGCTGAACTAATTGAAATTCCCATCAAAATGTATAAGCATTTTGGACCTCCTTTGGAACAAGATATAGGTAGAAGAAAGATGGAGAAAGCTACGCAATGTCAGGAGACAATGCTCCATGAATATTTCATGTTTCTGCATGGTCAGAGCTTTCTGAACAAAAATTCCTAGCAACATGGGTTAAAAATGACCGAATAGCAAATAAATCTTGTACAATAAAGATAGAAATTTCCAAGAAAATGTAGGGACATCTCCCTCAGAGAGTTTCATTTACTTTCCAGAGTGGTGCAGTACAGACCTCTCCCTCTTCATCCCAGAGAGGATTTGCCTGCATTCTAGAGAAGGTTCCGTCTCTAGTCTCCAGAGAGGGGATGGGCCGCAAGTGCCAAGTACCCTATATAAGCTCCAAGATTCCTAATTTCGGAGTTCCTCCCCTGTGTCATAAACCCCATTTTCTGTGCAGGATATATCTGGTACTATGTTATCCTGTGGGAAATTGAGGTATAGGGAAATGATGCAGGTTACTCTGTGAGCAGAGTATATCTCCAAACCAGAGATCTCAAGATATTGCTAATATGTGTGTGTGCATTTTTGTGTATGTGTATTCACATATGTTAGTGTATGTATACACGTATACATTAATACATATATGTATATGTACATATCTTGTATGTGTAAGTACAGTGGTACTTAAAACCTTTCATAGTTTCAGATTCACTGCTCAGACACAAAGAAGGCAGATTGTCAAATACCTGTTCAGATATAACAAAGTGAAATCATTAAAACAGAAGGATTTGCCAGAGGCCAGAGCCAAAAGTCATGAACAAGGAACTAGGGTGTTGTTCCCAGAAAACATAAGCAAAGATTTCCCCTCGGGGAGGGTGAAACCTCTGACCCACAGGATTTAAGAAATGCTAGTGTTCAGGGACTACTCTATGCCTTCCGTTCTTCTATTTCCAATGGAAGTGTTTATTGTGGTTATCTTGTTCTGTTTCCCCATTGAATGCTGAATGTGGTGAGTGGGGGAGCTAGAAAACTTGCATTTTTACTTCAAGGCTATTAAGATCAAACAATTAGATGAGACTTTTGAGTTTCTTCCTGGAGGAGGCAGGTAGACTGTGACTGTATTTTATATACAAAAGAGTGGGAAGTATTTATGATAAAATAGACTGTAATAGATTTTATTAATATTCATAAATATTCCTCTTCCCTTTCCTCCACTACACAGTAGTAGTAGTCTATTTTCTTCATATATTTACTTACTGGACAAGCAATGGATTTAGAACACAAATAATAAAGAGTGCAAGCAGAAAAAATATTAAATATGTACCAAAGGAAACAATAATTAGACAACCAAAGGTTAATACACAGAAAGAAAGCAAGCTGCTTAAGAAAAGAACTTTTAAGATCACAATTAAAAACAGGGTGACATTAAAGATTCAAGCCTCTTCAACATGAAGAACAAAAGTAAAAGTCACATGCTTAAATAAGCTACTAATCTTGTTAGGCTATGTAATCATTTAAAATTAGTCTCTGCATCTGTATCTGAAAGAAGCACTTAGATCGTCTTAAATTTCTGTGGCCTATGGCAGTAAATGATCATTATCTTTTAACAATCAGGCTCTATAATTCAGATTTATTCTTAAGGCTGGAGGAGTCAATGCTTTCAATTTAACTAACACAACATTGTATTATTTTCCCACAGTATATTTTATATTGTGAATCTAACAATGCAAAGCAAAGTGCTATATTAAAGCTAACTTACACAGAACCAACACAAAGCTGTGTCAGATAGAATTCGGTTTTACACAGAAAATAATAAAGAAGAGCAACGGAGATGGCCTATCACCAACGGAACTGTCTGACAAAACTGGTACTAACTATGATGGGCTCCTGACCTTTCTAGTGGAAGACTAACAGACTAATCTTTTGTCAATACCCAATTTGACATTTTTGATTCAAAAGACTTTGGAGAAAAATTATGTGTTATAGAAATAATTTTAATTCAAAGCAATGTAATTCAAAGTTAAAATCAAAATTAATGAGATTTGCTAAATTGTTGTCAAAAATTACTGCTAAAAAGATAGACATAAGTGTATATCAGGATCTAGGCCAAGAAAACGTATCATCCCAACACTCAAATAATAAAAGGAAGAGGGAAATTTTATTTGTCTTTTTGAAAGCATTTGAAAGTAGACTTTCCATACTGATATAGGAAGCCCTTTTGAAAAATAAGAACTTTTTGACCAAGATTATTGATCAAAGAGAATTAATTTTAAATAGATCATTTAAATATTCCTCCAGCTTTAAGTAACTAATAACCATTGTACATAATTTCTTGATACTATTTGCAGAAGTTAAAGTTTTATAGATCATAAGTTTGTTAATAATATTCAAAAATATTTTAATACGTTATAGCCAAAGTCTAATTATATCCTAAATTATTCTTCTTTTCCATTATCCATCACAAATCATGGATGTTTGCCATTCTCAAAACTACTACTGATCAATATTTAGCACTGGAAATTATCAATCTAATTCTCTGAAAAAATGCTAAACACAGAAAATGCAACAACTGCAAGGAAATTACTTATAATTGTTTTATATCTATCTAAATTCTGTCTCAAGGATGTTTGCAGTGGTAATATCTACAAGATGGTAGAATAGGAAGCTCTTGATTTTTCCCTCCTTCCATAAATGCACCAAATAAACACCTACACATTGATCAACCCCTCTGGGAGAAAACCAGAAACTGGCTGAGAGACTTCTACACAATGTGAAAATAAGAATAAACCCACATCAATACAGGCAGAAAAATCTGGGACACACTCACACACAAACCCTAACTGGGGGATAGCACCTTATGATTGGGAAGGAACCCTGAAGTCACAGCTTTTCATGAGTAGTAAAGAGTTTAGACCACACATGCAGCACTCCAAATTTTGTTGTTCCTCCCAAAGGGTTTGGTTCTTGAAACACTTAGCTTTGGAAGTAGAAATAACTCTACAATCATAAGTCTTCCTAGACCACAGAATACTGTGGAAGGCCATCTTACTAAAGTTGTGGCTTTTGACAGAGGAACACAGACACTGCCATTCTATGGTCTCTCAGGAAGGGACTTGGGAGAATAATCCTCTGACATCTCTGCCAATTGTCTATGCTCCAGATTGTGTCCCCCATTGGTTGAAACCATCAGAAGCTACAGGGCAAGGGAGGCTGGTTAATGTAGTCCATAGATAAATCACCATCCATGGCACAGAGCTGAGCTGAGAGGTGGGGGTGGGAGAGGGATGGGAAGGGAAGAAGGTCTAGAATGGTTCTGGAGAGCCAAATTGATCCTACATATTGAGTTTAACATTTTTCCATCCTTTCCTTTTCAACAGTACTGTCTCTTTATGTTTTACGGTGTTTGGTAAACAAAAAAAGGGCAAATTTCCATTTATTACCCAGTCTGATAATCCCTGTGTAACCTAGTAAATTTGAACCATTTGCATTTATCTTGTTTACTATTATACTTGAATTTACTTTTCATTTCCTCTTTCTTTCTCCTTTTTTTCATTTCATTTGAATTAATAAATTCCTCTCCTTTTTCCATTAGTTCTTCTATTTGTTTTCTCTACTGATTTGGAAGATAAGCTTTGTTATTTTATTGGTTAAAATGGATAGTTTTATGTCTACTTTAAAAGTTTAGTGCCAATGGTTTCTTTACATACCTTCTAAACTTTGTAGGAATGGAAGACTTCTTTACCTTGGATCAATCTCTTTCCTGACTGATACCTTATTATTGTCCACCAGTTTAGCCATATCTTTTAACAATAGTTTGAAATTATTATATATATGCATATATGTATTTTAATTTGCATATATCAAACTGGACTTCTAATATTTAATTTTACATTTCTATGAGTTTTAATGCATGTGATTTTTGAATGGGTGCACTTCCAATAGTTATACCTCTAGGTCAGAGTGTGTAGTTCAAATGAGAGTGCAAGAATTTCCCATAGATCCTCTTTCTGGCTTAGTACAGAATGAGTTAGAGGTAGACTCCAGTCCTCAGCTTCTCCCTGAGAATACACCTCTAACATGTGAACTTTTCCAGATGCATCTCAAAGGGTTGGCTTCTATCTTGCCTGTCTCTGGGGCACTGACAAAACTTGGTACATGATAATCTCCTGGGGACCACTAAGAAATAACATAGAGATTAAGATAAGCATAAAAGTTTGAAAGGTACCTAGAATCTCTTGCTGATTGATTGGTGAGGTACATCTCTTAAAATAGACTAGTCTGATAACACAGGGAGAGATAGTTGTTTTATTGAATGTGTAGAAATCAACACAGAGTGTCAATAAAAGTGAAGAAACAAAGAAATGTGTTCTAAATAAAAAACCAAGATAAATCACCAGAAACCAGCCTTAATGAAATAAAGCTATGTGATTTACCCAAGGGAAAATTCAAAGAAAAAGTCATAAGGATATTTATACCAAGGTCAGGAAAACAATGGATGAGAAGCTAAGAATTTCAACAAAATGATAGAAAATATTAAAATGTACCAAACAGAAATCATAGAGTTGAAGATTATAATAACTGAATTGAAAAAATCAATAGAGCACTCTAACTAGATGTGGTGAAAAAAAGAATCAGAAAAACTGAAGACAGGTCATTGGAAATTAATCTGAGGCGAAAAATTGAAAATGATGAAAAAGACTAAAGATAGCTTATGAGACATATGGAAAACAATTATACACATTATAGGAGGATAAAAAGGAGAAAAGAATATGGGACAAAAAGAGTATTCAAGGAAATAATGGCTGAAAACTTTCCAAATCTGGGAAAAGAAAACAGAAATCCAGATTCAGGAAACCTAAGGTACACCAAATAATATGAGTCCATGAGTTCCACACTGAAACACATTATAATTGATTTGGCAAACATTAAAGACAGAGAAAATTTTGAAAGCAGTGAGAGAAAAGACTTGTTGCTCAGGAAATACCATCAGACTATCAGTTGATTTTTCAATAGAAACACTGCAGGCCAGAAGGGAGCAGAATAATATATTCAAAAGGCTAAAAGAAACAAATTGCCAACTAAGAATTCTACACCCAGCAAACCAGGCTTTAAAAAACAAAGGGAAGATAAAGACTTTCAAAGAGATACAAAAGATGAGGGAGTTTATCACCACTAGACATGCCTTATGAGAAATGCTGTAGGAAGTCAGTGAAGTTGAAACACAAGACGTTAAACAGCAACATGAATGAACACAAAAGTATGAAACTCATTAGCAAAGGTAAACATATAGGAACAGAAAGAATATTGTATTACTGTAAGAGTGGTAGATAAATATATGGTAATCTGCTATAAAAGGTAAAAGACAAAAGTATCAAACAGAACTACAATTAAATTGTGTGAATGGTTCCACAAAATAAGTAGTTGTAAATTGTGACATCAGTAGTGTATGATGTAAGGAGAGGAAAAATAAAAGCAGTGAGTTCTGGCATGCAAGTGAACTTGTTACCAGCTAACCACAGACTGTTATAACTATTAGATATTTAAGCCTGCTGATAACCACAAAGAAAAGGCCTTTAAAAGTTACACAAAAGAAAAGAGAAAGCAATTAAAATCTAGCAATACAAAGAAAGAAACAATAAAACAAAAAAGAGGCAGGAAGCAAGAAAAAGAGGAACAAAAGAACCACAATACAAAAAGAAAACAGTTAACAAAATGGCAATAGTAAATCATTTCTTGTTAATTATCACTTTAAATATAAATGGCTTAAGCTACCCAATAAAAAGATATAGACTGCCTAAATGAATTTTTAAAATTCAAGATTCCACTACGTTCATCTATAAGATACTCACTTTTGATTCCAGAACACACATTGGCTGAAAGTGAAGGGATGGAAAAAGACATTTCATGCAAATAGAAACCAAAAGAAAGCAGGGAAGCTATGCTAAAATCAGACAATAGACTCTAAGTCACAAACTGTAACAAGTGACAAACAAGGTCAATGATAATTATAGAAAGTCAATATAATGATAGAAGGTCAACATAATGATAAAGATATTATTTCATGAAGAAGGCATAATAATTATACATATATATACAATTTAGATCAGAGAATATAAACATATAAAGCAAATATTAACAACTAAAGAGAAAAATAGCAATAATGATAGGGAACTTTGATACTACACTTTCAATAATGGACAGATTATACAGATGAAAATTCAATAAAGGGACGTTTAACTTAAGCTATACCTTAGATTAAATAGACCTAATCTACATATATAGAACAATCTATTCAACAGTAATGGAATACACATTCTTTTTAAGTGCACATGTCATATTCTCTGGGATAGATCACGTTAGAACACAAAAGAATTCTTAACAAATTTAAGAAGATCAAAATCATATCAAGAATCTTTCTAACCACAATGATATGAAAACAGAAATCAGTACAAGTGGAAAAATGGGAAAATTCATAAATATGTGGAAATAAAAACAAATACTTCTGAAAATGAGTAGTCATTTTCAGAAAGAAAAAAGTCATAAGTAGTCATTTTCAGAAAGAAAAAAGTCATAAAGAAAATCAAAATGTATCTTGAGACAAATGAAAATTGAAATACAACATAGGAAAACTTACAGGATGCAGCAAAAGCAATCTAACAAGAAAGCTTAAAGTGATAAATATCTACATTAAAAGAGAAGAAAATATAAAAATAAACAACATAACTCACCTCAAGAAACTAGAAAAAGAATAAATTGAACCAAAAGTTAGCAGAATGAAGAAACTAATACAGAATTAGGAATAAATCAAATAGAGAAGAGAAAAACTAAAGAAAATGTTAACAAAACTAAAATGTTTTTGAAAATATAAACAAAACCAATAAACCCTTAGCTAGAAGAAGAAAGAGAGAAAATGACAAAATCAGATATGAAAGAAGAAACATTATAAGGGATACCTTAGAAATAAAAAAAGAATCCTAACACCATAAAAACCCTAGAAGAAAATCTAGGCAAAACCATTCAGGACATAGGTGTAGGCAAGGACTTCATGACCAAAACACCAAAAGCAGTGGCAACAAAAGCCAAAATAGACAAATGGGACCTAATCAACTCCATAGCTTCTGCACAGCAAAAGAAACAGTCATTAGAGTGAATTGGCAACCAACAGAATGGGAAAAAATTTTTGCAGTCTACCCATCTGACAAAGGGCTGATAACCAGAATCTACAAAGAACTGAAACAGATTTACAAGAAAAAAACAAACAAGCCCATTCAAAAGTGGGCGAAGGATATGAACAGACACTTTACAAAAGAAGACATACATGAAGCCAACAAACATATGAAAAAATGCTCATCATCACTGGTCATTAGAGAAATGTAAATCAAAACTACATTGAGATACCATCTCACGCCAGTTAGAATGGCGATCATTAAAAAATCTGGAGACAACAGATGCTGGAGAGGATGTGGAGAAATAGGAACACTTTTACACTGTTGGTGGGAGTGTAAATTAGTTCAACCATTGTGGAAGACGGTGTGGCAATTCCTCAAGGACCTAGAAATAGAAATTCCATTTGATCCAGCAATCCCATTACTGGGTATATATCCAAAAGACTATAAATCGTTCTACTATAAGGACACATGCACACGAATGTTCATTGCAGCACAGTTTACAATAGCAAAGACCTGGAACCAACCCAAATGCCCATCGATGATAGACTGGACAGGGAAAATGTGGCACATATACACCATGGAATATTATGCAGCCATCAAAAACGATGAGTTCGTGTCCTTTGTAGGGACATGGATGAACCTGGAAACCATCATTCTCAGCAAACTGACACAAGAACAGAAAATCAAACACCGCATGTTCTCACTCATAGGCGGGTGTTGAACAATGGGAACACATGGACACAGGGAGGGGAGTATTGCACACTGGGGTCTGTCGGGGGGAAAAGGGGGAGGGATGGTGGGGGGTGGGGAGTTGGGGAGGGATAGCATGGGGAGAAGTGCCGGATATAGGTGATGGGGAGGAGGGCAGCAAATCACACTGCCATGTGTGTGCCTATGCAACAATCTTCCATGTTCTTCACATGTACCCCCAAACCTAAAATGCAAAAAAAAAAAAAAGAAATCATAAGGAATATCATGAACAATTACATGCCAAGAAATTGGATAATCTAGAGGAAATAAATACCTGGAAACATACAATGTATAAAGACTGAACTGAGAAGAAATAGCCTGAAAAGACCAATGACAAAAAAAAAGTGATTGAAGTGGTAATCAAAATCCTCCTAACAACAACAAAAGCCTAGGATCAGATGGATTTACAGTAGTATTCTGCCAAATATTAAAAGAAGAATTAATAACAGTAATGCTTAAACACTTCCAAAAAATGAAAATAGAGGGAATACTTCCAAACTCATTTTATGAAGCTAGTATCACCCTGACATCAAAGCTGACAGAGACATCACAAGAAAACAAAAGTATAGGCCAATATCACTGCTGAACACAGAAGCAAAAATCTTCAACAAAAAACTTGCATACTAAACACAACAACACATCAAAAAGATTATTCATCATGACTAAGTAGGATTTATTCCTGGGAAGCAAGGTTGTTTTAACATACATGAATCAATACATGTGACACACCACATTAAAAGGATGAAAAATAAAAGCCACAGGATCAAGTCAAAGATGCAGTAAAAGCATGTGACAAAGTTCAACATCTGTTCATGATTTTTAAAAATCTTAACAGAACTAACAGATGAGTGTGTGTGTGTGTGTGTGTGTGTGTGTGTGTGTCTCATAAGGTATTTTACATGTGTAATCATTCAATCTACAAGCAGTTATAAATTTATTCTTCCTTTTCAATTGTGATACATTTAATTTCTTCTTTTGTCTAATTGCTTCTGCTAGTATTATCTAGTACTATGTTGAATAGAAGCAGAGAGAGTAGAAATCCTTATATTTTACCATATATTAGAGTCAAAGCTTTCAGAATGACTAGAACTAACAAATGAATTCAGTAAGGTAGTAAGGTACAAAATCAACATGGTAAGATCAGTTGCATCTGTTTATATCAACAATGATCTATCATAAATACAATTAAGAAAACAATTCCATTTATAATGTCATCAAAAAGAATAAACTACCTGGGAATAAATTTAACCAAGAAAGTAAAAGATATGAACAATAAAAACCATAAAATATTGATTAAAGAAACTGAAGAAGGTACAAATAAATGGAAAGTTCTGTGTTAATGGATTGAAGAATTAATATTGCTAAACTATGCATAGTACCCAAAGAGATGTGCAGATTCAAAACAATCCCTATTAGGCATTTTTAACAGAAATAGAAAAAACCATATTAAAGTTTGAATGGAACCACAAGACTCTGAATAGCCAAAACAATCTTGAGAAAGAAATGCAAAGTTAGAAAATCTCACTTTCTGATCTCAAATTATATTATAAAAGTATAGTGATTAAATAGTATGGTACTGGTATAAAAACACATAGACCAATGGAAATGAAAAGAGAGCTTCAGAAATCAACCCAAGCATATATAATAAGTTATTTTCCACAATGCCAACAAGAGTACACAACAGGGAATGAGTAGTCTCTTCCATACATGGTGGTGGGAAAACTGAGTATCAACATGCAAAGAAATGAAAATGACCATTGTCTTACACCATTCACAAAAATCAACATAAAATGAATTAAAGACCTAAACACAGGACCTGAAACTGAAAAACTCTTAGATGAAAATATAGGGAAAAGCTCTCTGATATAAACCTGGGAAATGATTTTTTTGGATATCACAGCAATAGCTCAGACAACAAAATCAAAATTAAGAAATGAGACTACATCATACTAAGTTGCTTCTGCATAGCAAAATAAACAATCAACAAAATGAAAAGGCAGCTAATGGATTGGGAGAAAATATTTGCAAACCATTTGTAAGGGGTTCATATCTATAATATGAAAGAAATTCATACAACTCAATAGTAAATTAACACATAACCCAATTTTTAAAAGGTCAAATAACCTAAATAGACATTTCTCCAAATAAGACATTCAAGTGGCTAACAGGTATATGGAAAGGTGCTCAACAACACTAATTATCAGGGAAGTGCAAAGCAAAACCATAAGGAGATATCACCTGACACATGTTATGATGGCTATTATGAAAAAGACAAAAGATAAAACATGTTGGCAAAGATGTGGAGAAAAATGAACCCAGTACACTATTAACTGAAATGTAAATTGCCACAGCTAGTATTGAAAACAGTATTGAGATTCCTCAAAAAATAAAAAAATAGAATTACCATATGGGTCAGAAATCTCTCTGCTTTGTATATGTATACCCAAAGGAAACGAAATCAGAACTTAACAGAGCTATCTGTGACCCATGATCACCTTGCTATTATTCACAATAGCCAAAATATGGAAACAACTTAGTTGTCCATCAATGCATGAATGGACAAAGAAATTGTCTTTAAAAAGGAGATACTGACATTTGTGGCAACATAGATGAGCCAGGAGGATATTATGCTACCTGAAATAAACCAGACACAAAAAGAAAAGTACTGCATCATCTCACTTATATGTGAAATCTAAAAACAGTTCAAATACATACAAATAGAATAATAGTAGTTTTCAGAGGGAGAGAGGCAGAGCAAAAGGAAAGATATTCATCAAAGTAAAAACTTGAAGTTATGTAGGATGACTAATTATAGAGATTTGATGTATAGCAGGATTATAATTAAAAATACTGTATTGTATATTGAAAATTTGCTAAGAGAGTGGATTTCAGGTGCTCTTACCACAAAAAAAGAGATTACTCATAATAATCATTTCACTGTGTATACGCATATCAAAACACTATCTTGTACACCTTAAATATATGAAATAAAAATTTAAAATTACACATAAAAAATAAAAAAGAATATTTGCAAAAATGCAGTTGTGGCAAGTAGGTGACATTAGCATGCAGAAAGAAAAAGGTTTCTAACACTTGGAAAACACTAACCGGAACGGCAAATGACTATGTGATGAACAATGAAATGAAAGTAAAACACATTATAAAACATGTTGAAAAACACTCCAGATGTCAACAACACTAAAACTTCAGACATTCAGATAATAAATGCAAGAAAGTATACAGAGTTTACTTCTCAACTTAATCCTAGTTAGGGCAGAATTCTGACACTATTCTCTGCTTCACTGCAAATGAATATGAACATTCTTTGATGCAATGCATTCTGTTTTAAAGGTTTTACTACACACATAATTGCTCAAATCTCAGTTCTAGCTTAGTAAACAAAATGACTTGAAAGTTGATGGTCCATTAACAACACATATTTTCTAACACTCAACATTAAGTGGTAAAAGATGAATATATATTACATGCTCTACTTAAATCATTTTCTAAAATCTGATATTTTAAAATAATATATTTTATAAATTCTTGAGATAAAGAATGTTTAAGTACTTTCCATTATAACAATGAGTAAGAAGTTCGAGGAAAAGCAGCAATGTTTACTAAAATTATATTTTAAAATATCTGTAAATCAAGTTATGTTGTATTATTCACATTAAGAGTCAGACCTAAAATGCAATAACCTGTTTTGAAATATTATTTCAACAAATTTCCATAAGTTATAGCCATTTCAAAATGATTTACATCTGTCTGTTAGCAATTTTATTTAATTAAGAGATGTTTCTAATTGTTTACAAAGAAAAGAGGCTATGTTTAAAATGAATAAGCAAAATGGCAGAGAGATGGAATGTTTTGTGCTAGCAACCTATGTGTAGGAAATTGATAGTCAATAACAGGGCTGAGCAAACCTTAACAGGCTTTGGTATCACCAATGGCCAGAGAATTTCTAGGGCTCCTGAAATCAGCATGCAGAAATCAACTAAGGAGCATTTGGTGCCCAAGTAACATAGCATTTAAACGTGATTGAGATTGAAGAAGATGGTAACACATTTAGCAAGGAATTTCAGCCAAATATTCAGTACAAGAAATGGAAAATATAAAAAATTAAGATACATGGTAGATTTGATATTAAATATTTTTGATAGTGATATACTAGTTACTGTCTTTTGATATAAGTTCCTAAAAACAAGTGAAGTAAATTTAAAGGAATTAGTTTAGTGGACTAGCATTGGCAACTACAGGCTTTTTTCTTGAATAATTTCATTCATGCTTCGTGTATATATATATATATATATATACACATACATATATATATAAAACTACATATGTACATATGTAGATATATATAACTACAAAGTTATAGATATATAAATATACATATGTAGTTTTATATATATAAGCTGTAGTTATATATACACATAGCTGTAGTTATATATAGAGAGCCATAGTTATATATATGTATCTATAGATACACATATATGTATTTTATATATGTAATTATATAATGACTATAGTTATACATATAAAACTACAGCTATAGTGTGCTAGTTTGCTTTTTATCATAAGTAAGACAAATGAGATCGTGATTTTGTAAGAAATAACTGAGATAACCACTTCTCAAAGAATTTTCTGCTTTAAGTGGTTTACAGAAGTTTAGGTTACCCATTTCTTTCCTGTCTGTCACAGGTTCTCCTACAATCAGACACTGAAGTATGTTTTCAGCTTTATCTTTCAACTCTTTTCTTAATTATATACCTGGCATTTGATTATTCAGTATTTTTTAAAACAATGGTACTGTTATATCTGCTAGTATTTTCCAAAGACCTTCTCTGTGATCATACAGACTTTTAATAACATCCTAACCAATTTCTCCATTGAGCAAAAGGCTACACATTCTTGATAGCTCAAATGGCACCTATTTGGTGAGGGCTATTCTAATCATCTGCCTTCACCTGGTGTTGGAATTTAACACTTTGTGTTATCCATTTATCTTGTTCACTGAGTTGTAACATTCCCAAGTACACTAACGTCTGCTCTGAAAATGATACAGATAAGAGTCAGGGAAATACTGGGTAGAGGAGGGCAGTGCCCAGCAAAGGCCCCACCCTCAAGCCTGGATACCCATGGCCCTAAATGAGAACAGGCGTTTCTGGTTTTGTGCCCAAAAAGTTGCCTTTTGGCCTGCCATGCTCCCTCTCCTTCCCCTAGTCATGCCTCCATCCTTCCCCCATCTAAACCCTGAACCCCAAGCTTCAGAGCAGACTAGCAGGTGAGGAGACAAGGAGGCAAGCAGATGGACAGTGGAACAATGTGGAGGAGAAAGAGAGAAGAAGAGGGACATCTAAACACTGAGAAGAATTTGGCTGGGACAGTCAGGAAAGAGTCCGGACACTGGGTGACCCAAATCCAGAGGAAGATCACCTTCCCACTCCATCCCCCACTTCCAGCTCCCCCATCCTTATCACTGAGAGTGACCCTTTGGGCCCACATGTGATCCAATTCTTCCAAGTCGCTGGGCCAGATCTCGGGATACAGGAATCTGTCACACTGGTCCTTTAAAAGTCCACTGAACAGATTAACATTCAAGTTGTCTGTAGAAGGCAAAGATGAAAGAGTTTTGTGACACTGGGGTTGCAGGAACTCACCCCTAGACACTGCTGTGGAGCTGGAGCCCAAAGTGCTCACCCAGCCTCTGTATCTGCCCATCTGCATGCTCCCCCTCCCTCAGGGGGTTTGAGTTGCAGAGCAACCAAACAGGCAAGCCACACCCCAGTAACACATTCTGCAAGGGGAATCAGGGGACTCTCCCATTTCAAAAACAACCCCTGACAAACAATATTTAACATTAATCAAGCCTTAGCCCTTGAATATCAATTTTGTGGAATTAATTAGGAAACCTACAGATTCAGCCCAGACTTCTCTCTGGAAACCCAAACTTGTACATCTGAATGTCTTTAAGTCCAACTGCTATGTGAACCTTCTCCCCTTGAATCTCTTTTAGGCATTTCAAACTTAACCTCAAATAATGCTCTTGATTACTGCCTAACTTCCCTCACATTTTTGTCTCTCCCAGTTCTTATGGTTTAGGTTAAGGTACCACCATGTACCTAGTTGTCGAAGGCAAAACCCTAGATTGTAGAGTTAGAATGAGTCTTTTTGTTCCCACCCATTGCATCCAATCTATCAGCAGTGATAAAATATTCTACCTCAATAACAAATCCTAATTTTTCCTTGTCTCTCCACCTCTATTACCACCTTTCTAGTCCAAATCACTATTTTCTCTTATACCCTAGCCTCCGAATTGTTCTTCCTACTTCTTCCCTTATTCCCCAATTATCCACCTTCCATACTGTAGCCAGAGCTCTCTGATTTTCTTTTAACAATTTTACTACAATACTACGTATATATAGTAAAATTTACCATAATGTACGATTAAGTGAACTTTAATATATTAAGATAGTCCTATAACTGTCATTACACAATCTAATTTTAGGACACTTCCGTCACCCCCAAAACCAAACTTCTGTCCAATTGCAATAATTCTTAATTCCAACATCCATATCTAGGTAGTCTCTTTATATTTCCCTTTTTCTGCACATTTCATATAAATGGTATCATATAATACATGGCTTTTTCTATGTATGTATATAAACCTGAAAGAGAATATGCAAAACCTACTTGAGGAAAATGTTTTTACATTCCTTAAAGACATAAAAATACAACAGATGGTAAGACACAGAAATATGTCTTATATGAATATGATAGGAATGTTTTATAATTTTATAAATAAAATTTTACGATAATAGAAATATTTTATTATTATGAATAGTAATAGAAAAATTATACGAATATGAATTAGGTTCAATATCATAAAGTTAATAGTTGCAAATAAATTAATTTATAATTTTAACTCTAACAATATACCAAAAAGCTATTTTCTCCAGAATGTGAAAAGTTCTTTATAAAATCTATTTAGCAAAATAGTTCTGTAATAACACTACACAAGCAAAAAATGAAAAGTATACAGCATACTAGAGAGAAAATATATTGTAAGGTCTCAATATTTACAACAATGTTGTAGTAGTACCTGGATAGGCAGTCCAACAGAAACTAACAGAAAGCCCAAAAATATATGGGAATGTAACATACAATAATAACAGCATCTCAAAATATTTGGAGTAAAGAATTTATTAATAAATAAATAAATAGTGTTAGAATGACCAAATAGCCATCTGGAAAATGATAAAGTTGAAGCAAATATTTAAATGTGTTGTGGATCAAAGACAGAAATTCTTCATACTCCTTCCATCTATGAAAAAGTAGGACAACCCATTTTTCCACACTTTTATGTCTGAGCTGGTTCTATACTGATTTTGCCAATATAATACAGGTGCAGGCAACTGTGGAGATTACAGGTCTAGTCTATAAAAGGACTAGAAGCTGCCACTTTCTGTCTCTTAAAACAGCTGCTATGGTATAAGAAAAACCAGCAGTTACATGGATAGGCCTATATGGAGGAAAATTGAGGTCCTTGGCCAATGGCCTCTGCTGAACTCTTAGTTAATGGGGATTGAAAATTATCCAACCCCAATGAAGCAGACCCAGCTGATTCCATGTAGGGGAGAGATGACCTATCCCTCTGAGTTCTGCTCAAGTTATGAATAAACAAATAAACAAATAAACCCTATGCTTGGGTTGCTTGGGATGGCTGAAATCAACTGAAGGCTCAAATGAGAGCTCATGTGGAGTCCCAACTAAGAGCTCAGATGAGGTCACTATCTAGCAGCATCAGTTCTCTTGATATAGGCCTCTCATTGGGGATGCCTTTATATATAGTAGCTAGATTCCAAAAAGGAGCATCTCATTAGTAAGCTCCGAAGAGGGGAAGAAAAGGAACTGTCATAATGATTAAGGGCTAAACCTTAAACTACCAACACGTCACTCCAACCACAGTTGACTGGTCAAAGCATTCATAGCCCCTGTGATCAGAATTAGTGTTTTAATAAAGGAAATGGCAGAAAGCCAGCTAGCTCCCTTCACCATGTGAAGATACAGCTGTAAGGTACCATTTATGAACCAGGAAATAGCCCCTCACCAGACACCAAATTTGCTAATGCCTAGATCTTAGATGGCCCAGGTTCCAGAGCTGCACAAAATATACTTCTGTTTTTTATAAGCTACCCAGTTTATGGTATTTTGTTACAGCAGCCTTAACAGAGTAACACACTGTTTTAAAAAAAAAAAAAAAAGTAGGTAAATAATTAAATGGTAAACTGAGAAAAATATTTACAACTCATACCAGAGACAAAAGGTTATCCTACTCAAGGTTAAAGAGCTTCTAGAAATACACACCTGATAACAGGAGCACCCAGATACATAAAGTGAGTTTTAATGACCTACAAAGAAACTTAGACTCCCACACAATGATAGTGGGAGACTTTAACACTCCACTGTCAATATTAGACAGATCAACAAGACAGAAAATTAACAAGGATATCCAGGACTTGAATTCACACCTGGACCAAGCAAACCTAATAGACATCTACAGAACTCTCCATCCCAAATCCACAGAATATACATTCTTCTCAGCACCACATCACACCTACTCTAAAATTGATCACATAATTGGAAGTAAATCACTCCTCAGCAAATGCAAAAGAACAGAAATCATAACCAACAGTCTCTCAGATCACAGTGCAATCAAATTAGAACTCAGGATTAAGAAACTAACTTAGAACTGCACAACTTCATGGAAACTGAACAACTGGCTCTTGAATGTTGACTGGATAAATAATGAAATGAAGGCAGAAATAAAGATGTTCTTTGAAACCAATGAGAATGAAGACACAACATACCAGAATCTCTGGGACACATTTAAAGCAGTGTCTAGAGGAAAATTTATAGCAATAAATGCCCACAAGAGAAGCAAGGAAAGATCTAAAATCAACACCCTGTCATCAAAATTGAAAGAGCTAGAGGGGGAAAGATCAAAAACACTCAAAAGCTAGCAGAAGACAGGAAATAACTAAGATCAGAGCAGAACTGAAGGAGATAGAGACACAAAAAACCATTCAAGAAATCAATAAATCCAGGAGCTGGTTTTTTGAAAAGGTCAACAAAATAGAAGACCACTAGCCAGATTAATAAAAAGAAAAGAGAGAAGAATTAAATAGACGCAGTAAAAAATGATAAAGGGGATATCACCACTCATTCCACATAAATGCAAACTACCATCAGAGATTACTACAAACAACTCTATGCATATAAACCAGTAAACCTGGAAGAAATGGATAAACTCCTGGACACTTGCACCCTCCCAAGCCTAAACCAGTAAGAATTCGAAACCCTGAATAGACCAATAACAAGGGCTGAAGTTGAGGCAGCAATTAATAACCTACCAAACAAGAAAAGCCCAGGTCCAGATGGGATCACAGCCGAATTCTACCAAACATACAACGAGCAGTTGGTACCACTCCTTCTGAAACTATTCCAAACAATCCAAAAGAGGGAATCCTTCCCAAATCATTTTATGAGACCAACATCATGCTGATACCAAAACCCGGGAGAGACTCAACAAAAAAAGAAAACTTCAGGCCAATATTCATGATGAACATAGATGCAAAAATCTTCAATAAAATACTGGCAAACTGACTGCAACAACACCTCAAAAAGCTTATCCATCATGATCAAGTAGGCTTCATCCCGGGGATGCAAGACTGGTTCATCATACGGAAGTCTATAAACATAATCCACCACATAAACAGAACCAAAGACAAAAACCACATGATTATCTCAATATGTGCAGAGAAGGCCTTTGACAAAATTCAACAGCCCTTTATGCTAAAAACTCTCAATAAACTAGGTATCAACCAAATGTACCTCAAAATAATAAAAGCTATTTACGACAAACCCACACCCAATATCATACTGAATAGGCAAAAACTGGAAGCATTCCCTTAGAAATGTGGCACTAGACAAGGATGCCCCTCTCTGACCACTCCTATTCAATATAGTATTGGAAGTTCTAGCAAGAGTAATCAGACAAGAAAAAGACATAAAGGGTATTCAATTATGAAAGGAGGAAGTCAAATTGTCTCTATTTGCAGACAACATGATTGTATATTTAGAAGAACCCCGTCGTCTCAGCACAAAATCTCCTTAAACTGATAAGCAACTTCAGCAAAGTCTCAGGATACAAAATCAATGTGCAGAAATCACAAGCATTTCTATATACACCAATAGCAGACTTAAAGAGAGCCAAATCAAGAACAAACTGCCATTCACAATCGCTACAAAGAGAATAAAATACTTAGGAATACAACTAACAAAGGATATAAAGGACCTCTGCAAGGAGACTACAAACCACTGCTTAAGGAAATTAAGAGAGGACACAAACACATGGAAAAACATTCCATGCTCACGGTTAGGAAGAATCAATACTGTGAAAATGGCCATACTGCCCAAAGTAATTTATAGATTCAAAGCTATCCCCATCAAGCTACCTATGACTCTTCACAGAACTGGAAAAAAACCACCTTAAATTTCATATGGAACCAAAAGAGAGCCCACATAGCCAAGACAATTCTAAGCAAAAAGAACAAAACTGGAGGCATCATGCTACCTGACGTCAAACTATACTACAAGGCTACAGTAATCAAGACAGCATGGTACTGGTACCAAAACAGAGATATAGACCAATGGAACAGAACAGAGGCCTCGGAGGCAACACTACACATCTACAATCATCTGATCTTTGACAAACCTGACAAAAACAAGCAATGGGGAAAGGATTCCCTGTTTAATAAATGGTGTTGGGAAAGCTGGCTAGCAATGTGCAGAAAGCAGAAACTGGACCCCTTCCTGGCACCCTACACTAAAATTAACTCCAGATGGATTAAAGACTTAAACATAAGGCCTAATACCATAAAAACCTTAGAATAAAACCTGGGAAAACCATTCAGGACACAGCATAGGCAAGGACTTCATAGCTAAAACACCAAAAGCAGTGGCAACAAAAGCCAAAATAGACAAATGAGATCAAATTAAACTCCAGAGCTTTTGTGCAGCAAAAGAAACAATCATTAGAGTGAACTGGCAACCAACAAAATGGGAAAAAAATTTTGCAATCTACTCATCTGACAAAGGGCTAATATCCAGAATCTAAAAAGAACTAAAACAGATTTACTAGAAAAAAACAAACAAACCCATTCAAAAGTGGGCGAAGGATATGAGCAGATACTTTTCAAAAGAAGACATTTATAAGGTGAACAAACATATGAAAAAATGCTCATCATCACTGGTCATTAGAGAAATGCAAATCGAAACCATATTGAGATACCATCTCATGCCAGTTGGAATGGTGATCATTAAAAAATCTGGAGACAACAGATGCTGGAGAGGATGTGGAGAAACAGGAACACTTTTACACTGTTGATGGGAGTGTAAATTAGTTCAACCATTGTGGAAGACAGTGTGGCAATTCCTCAAGGACCTAGAAATAGAAATTCCATTTGACCCAGCAATCCCATTACTGGGTATATATCCAAAGGATTATAAATCATTCTATTATAAGGACACATGCACATACATGTTCACTGTGGCACTGTTTACAGTAACAAAGACCTGGAACCAACCCAAATGCCCACTGACAATAGACTGGACAAGGAAAATGTGGCACATATACACCATGGAATACTATGCAGCCATAAAAATGATGAGTTTGTTTCCTTTGTAGGGACATGGATGAATCTGGAAACCATCCTTCTCAGCAAACTGATACAAGAACAGAAAATCCAACACCGCATGTTCTCACTCATAGGCGAGTGTTGAACAATGAGAACACATGGACACAGGGAGTGGAGCATCACACACTGGGTTCTGCTGGGGGGGGAATAGGGGGACAGCAGTGGGTAGGGAGGTTGGGGAGGGATAACAGGGGGGAGAAATGCCAGATATAGGTGATGGGGGGATGGAGGCAGAAAACCACATTGCCATGTATGCACCTATGCAACAATCCTGCATGTTTTGCACATGTACCCCAGAACCTAAAGTACAATAAAATATATATATATGAATAAAAAGATCAACAATCTAACAGAAAAATGAGTAAAGAACATGAATAGTTTGCAGAAAAAAGAAAATACCACCTTTGAACACTGGAAAACATTATTGGCCTTACTCTTCTTCAAGTTGTGCAAATTAGAACCACTTTAAAACATCATTTCTCACTTATCAGGTGGCAAAAATCCAAAGCTCAACAAAATACTCCTCATGCAGTTGTTAGAAAAATAATGTGATAAAACCCTATAGAGGGCAATCTGCTAATAGCTGTAAAAATTACAAATATGATTTCCATTAAGCCAGTAATCCCATTTGGAATTTATCCTATAATTATACTTGCACACATACAAAATGAACAATGTACAAGTTTATAACAATGAAAAAGAAACATATCACGAGTCTGTTTATAGGCACTAAATAACTTAGGGTAAAATGATACTACAAAATACAATGCATTTATGACAAAAGAAACAAAAGAGGTTGGCAATGGAAGGATATCCAAGTTATATTGGTAAGTGATAAGAGTAGTATGTAGTAGAGGGTACATAAAATATTTCTTCAACTCTAACAGGTGAGGTTTTTCACAGTTTAATATTTCTAACATTGCAATGTACTTTATAATCAATGCTGTCACCCTTTAATTGACGAGATTTTTTTCTTTCTTGGTGGTACATAAAAACTGTCTGAACTCAGGTTTCATAAAATATGGAAATATATTATTTTTGTGTAATAAAGGAGGGATATATGTTTACATATCTGCATATGTTGATATTGGAATATGCAATCCCCTGATAAAGGAAACCTGGAAGGATAGATAATAAACAAGTGTTTATCTATGAAGACAGGGACAGTAGGGTTGGACTAGGTTATAAACGTGAAATTTTTTAATATATAACTATTTATTTTTTCCTAACTTTAAATTATGTGAATATATTATTTTAAAAATTAAATTTAATTGAAATAAAACCTGACACTCCAAAATCATATTTGGTTTTTAAAAATCTAATATAGAAGAACCTACATTTGTTTTTTATGCACTACTTCATATTCTCGCTAAGACGAAAGCTGAGTTTTTTCCAAGCATTAAGAATTTGCTGAGAACTTTATATTTAGAATCTAAATTCTTGCAAAGATATTTGTGATAATATCCAGTCCAAGTAGACATGAATATATATGCTTTATGATCAATATTACCTGAAAATTCTACTAACAAAGTGATGTTGCTGGCATTTAAAATCTTTAATAAAGCAAAAAGGACCTATCTTTAGTAACTGGACATTCAATTTTCAATGGATGTATTTAATTTTGTTTAGCATTCCTGTATTCAGATTATTAAATTTAAATATTAAATTTTTAATATGAAAGATGAAGCCAATTATAATTTATTCCATATCTTGTGAATTTCAATATTGAGTAAGGACTTCTCTTTTTCCTCTAGCTGAAATAACACATACCAACATGATTTAATAGCCTGAACAAAGTGCACTGGGCACTTACTATGTATGACAACAACTTCTGCAGGTGTGATTCTATGTACCCACATTCATAAAACATTATTCCACTGTTACAGCTGTCAGCTTTCAGCATCAAAGTTACCTTAATTTGAAATCCAACAAACATTTATATTAAGAAAAAATAAGAAGTAATTCTAAGCACAATAATTAGACATGTTAAGTAGAGTAACAACCAGATAAAGGGTGACAGTACTCAGGCTGCCTCCAAATATTTCACTCATCAGGTGGCAAAACTATACAGGTTTCATAAAGGTTAAACAAAAAGAGATCCTGGACATTGTGACTGTTACTTATTATGCATCATTCTGCTTACCAAGATTTTCTGGAGAATTTATTTGGTTTTCACCAATCTCATTAAATTACCTATCAGTAAAATACCTCCTAGTTGTTCACTAATGAGCACGTAATTCACTAATTAGAAAACACTAAAAATAAGAACATTTTAACAAAATAAAAGTTTTCTTGCATTATTCTAAAATTACATCTTATAGAATTTGAATCAGCATATAATCAAAATTTTGGAATAAAAATAGACTAAAACTATGAACAAAGGGCAAAACTGAAGTGAATCTTAACAATTCTTAATCTTTTAATAGGTTGTTAGTATGCATGGCATCCCTGGCTAAATTATGTGATATGTACTTTTAATTAATATAAATTTAGACCTGCAAAATTAAATGGAAAACAAATTTTATTAGGCGAACTCTAATTTTGAATTAATCTTCAGGACACAATGAGATATGTTTTCATTTAGAAAAACTTATCCCAATACACATCAGAAAAGTAATTAAAACACAACAGTTCACTTTACCACACATATTAAAGGAAAAGAAGGACAGTAGTCTAAAAAAGCATTATCTTTAATTTGTAAAATATTAACCTCACTAAACTGATTTAATACATTAATATTCTGAAATAATAATCACCTAGCTACATAACATTCCCAGCTACTACAACATTCTACACTCAATATTCATTATAAAATTAAGAAATTTCCAGTTTTAAGATTAATTTGTTGTGATTAGAACATTTTGCAATATTAAAAAATAAAAATGCAGCCATTGGAATAAAAAAAAAGAAATTTTCAGTTTTAAAACTAAATGCAACAGTTGTTTACCAATATTGGGTACTTGCTAAACAATATGTGATAAGCAAATAGGAGATTCTTGACAAAAAATTTTGTTTGTCCTGGCTGGACAAACAGGTATATAATTTACCATGCCTTCTCCAAAATTAGTTGCTAGTAATTGGAATATGATGCACCAGCAAGGGTGCCACTAAATGGTTTTAATGTGTTGATACTCAGAGTTCCTAAGCAGCCTCCTGGGGTGTGTGTGAAAGCCCCTTGTTAGAATATCTACAGCTACAATCAGCCTCATCTACTAACCTTAGTGTATCTTGCAAACATTATTTTAATGTGTACCTTAATATGAAATTGTCTTGGTATAATAATACAATAACAATTGCATTATTTCTAAATATAGTATATGTTAAAAAAAATGCAATAATCTAAGCACCTGGCAGTTTTACTTGTTTCAGCTGACTGATAAAGTAACCTAAAGTAGTACATAGAGGTTATAATTTAGTTTTCTTACATACTCCATTCAGATTCCTAAAATATTCATAATAGTCTCCAAAGTATCATTTAGCAACTCAACTATCCTAAAATAGTGCATTTTAATTAGATTTTGCATTTCAAAGCACATTCTATATAGAAAACAGTTTTATGCAACTTATATCAATACCCTAAGATAAAAGAATAGCCAAAGGTTATATGTAAATTACTAATTATCTAAAGGAAGCAAAACTGATTTACTGCTTAATTTATGTTTGCTCATCTGTTAGGTAAATAACAATTCTGTAAGTAATAATAAATTGTCCACATCTATAGGAGATATGTGTTTCATATTAAATGATATAACGCAAAACCAGCTTCTTAGAATAGCATAATTCTTGCACTTTGAATATAAAACTATGGTTGTTGGCCAGATGGCTCACACCTCTAATTCCAACACTAGGAAGCTGAGGTAGGACTGCTTAAGCCTAGGAGTTCAAGACCAGCCTGGCCAAACAGCAAGATACCATATCTAATAATAAAAAGAAAAGAAGAAAAAAGAAGACAAAAAAGAAAACTATAGCTATCATATAGATTTGTTTAAACAATTATGTGTGTTTTCTGAAAGTCAAAGGTAAGTTACCAATTGTAGACTTCTCTGGAGTTCACAATGTCAGTACTTCAGCATGAATAGAAATAAGAAGAAATAAGAAGTTAACATTTTTACCAAAAAAATTTCAGAGAAACAGACTGAGTAGGATCTTGCTAACCTGTATGTTTATGGAAATTAATGTTATTTTATGGCAATAACTTGGCATTTTTAAGAACAAAATATACTTTTATACTAGTAGAAAAATTTAGAATGGCAATAATAATAAAAATAATCAAATGATAAATTTCCAAACCATATAGTGACTTTTAAAGTTTTTAATTATAATCTAACATATTTTGATTGAAAATATTTACCATGTATAGATTTCAAATTTGGATGCTATTGTACCATAAGCTATTAGTAGTTGATGAGTGTGTGCTTCTAAGTCATTCTAAGTTAATTTCCAAAGCAAGCAATTAGGACCAAAGTGGTAGATATTAATTGCTATAAATGCTTAGGTGGAAAGCCAGAACTTGAATGCCCTAAGTCTGTACTGTTACTTTACACTATACTATGGTACAAATTTATACTTGCATAATATAGTAACCATGCAATTACACAATCTTTCTACACCAACACACACACAAATTCATTTAAATGAAGGAAAGAGTAGCAGAAGCCATTTTTTATTATTTTACATTTATTGTCATATTTCAAAGAATTTATAACGATCTAAAGAAGTTTGACATTTTAATTTAATTCTCTAAGACTGTAATTTAGCTTGCTGTGTCTTAAATTTTCTGCTAAAATTCTCAGTAAATTTCCTTATATTACTTTATAAACTTGAGTTAGAGCCATGTAGCTTTTGAGAGGTACTCCACTGTAATGTGATTCTAAAAATTATTTCTCAGAATTACATAGCTGGATTGGTGTCCTGGAATTCTTAAAAATATCTCTCTAAAATAATATTCTAAGTGTATTAGAAATGCTCCACTGCAGAAATAAATAGAAAAAAAATTAAATAAAGATATAAAGTGGTCAAAATGTGAGTATAATGAAAATAAGTTTGTATAGTTTTGACTTCTCATCAACAGATGTGAAATATTTTTATGTTGGTAAGTAATTCAGAATTATAAAATTTATTAGAACTTTACTGTTACATGCAAAAATATACAAAAATATAGTATACAGAATATGCTATTATTAGTGTAAATAATGTAGAAAAGGACATATATTAACATTGCTTCTGTATGTATAAAATAACTTCAGAAGAATACACACACATTGTTTCTGTATGTATAAAATAACTTCAGAAGAATACACACACATTGTTTCTGTATGTATAAAATAACGTCAGAAGAGTATGCGCACACACACACACACACACACACACACACATACACACACACAAGCCTGGTAACACTGGGTGGCTATAGAGAGGAGAGAATTGAGTGTGTGGACAATGCTAGTGAAAATTTTGAATTCTGAAACATACAAACATATCACCTATTAAAAATAGATATGAAAACAAGTAAAAGGTATAAAAATAATGCTTGATTTGATAGCAAACTGTCCATGTTTATTTCCAATAAAGAGATGACTTCTAAAAATATCTTCCATCAGTAGAATAAAATTTTATAACAAATTGCCAAGGAAAGAAAAAACATACATCTATTAAAAACAGATATAAGAAAAAAATTATCTTCAATTCTAGCTACTCAAGGAACTAGAACAAATTAGCCACACAAAATGAGTTTGAATGGGCTGTGGGAATAAAGAATCAAACTTTGATCGACTGCCCTTCTTCAAAGTATTGGTTACAATGTTTCATAATTGTTATAACACAATAACAGTGGAATTCAGACTCAAAATAATTAATATACCATAATAGTTAACATTTTCAATATGAGATTCGTGCATGAATCTAATCCCATGTTCATTCAATATTCTTTAATGATGGTTTACCTAAATATCACCATTAAAGTACATGAATCAATTCAGTGAATGACAACAAACTGAATTAGACCATAATTATGCTGGCATCAGAAGAACTTAAAAATAAATAAATATGCTATGCAGCAGGAATACCAGGTAATTTCCAGATAAGGACAGTACATGTCGAACACCAATTAAGCATGATTTCCAGTACAGATGTGATTCTTGGAGATGAGAACAGAATTACTAATCTAATGGGGATATCAAAATCAACCAGAGACGGCTTTCGTTTTTTCAAATTATATTATTTGAAAACATCCTCTTTGGTTGAGAATCACTGTTATAGTGAGCCACTGCTAGCGATAGAGTATGCACATTCAATACTTTATCTGTTTCCATGTTCCTTACAATGCGATTGAATTATTGTGAAAGTCAATTATTCAGGCTGCTATTATTGTAAACATATGTATGTTCTGAGATAAAATACAAAATAGTGACTAAGACAACTATGTACTGTCAAATGACTAAACTTATTTTCAGAAATAAAGCATTATAATTATGTTCAAATCATAATAAAATTGTTTTGTTTAAAGCTTCCTTTTTTTCCTTAAATTAGAACCAGTAGAATATATTTTAAAAGTTCACATGAGAAGAAAGTTTAGCTCATAAATAATACATATTGTTTAATTCTGTATTAGGTTTAAATGTGAACATGAATGCCTAATTATTAACAGTATATAGTTAGCAAACCAATTCCCCCTGTAAAGGGAGGTGGGTGGTGGTAGGAAGAGAATTGCTCAACATGGATGTGCAAATTATGGCATAATTCTTTAAATGAGGGAATTTCTCTATTTTAAGCAACAATTTACAGAATGATGAATGAAGTTAATATGGAATGCAGGTAGCATTATCACCTGCAAACTCAACTTTTAACATGTCAAATTCTGTCAACAAAATTTAGGGAAACTATAATACTATCATTTCACAATAATTTATGCAACATAAATAATCTTATACTGTGGCTTTAACAGGCCCTCACTAGAAGCAGATACTGATCCCACGCTTCTTGTATACCCTGTGGAACCATAAGCCAAATAAACCTTTTTCCTTTATAAATCACCCAGCCTCAGGTTTGTTCCTTCACAGTAACATGAAAGAACTAAGAAATATACTGTGTACTATAATAATACTGTCTTGATTACTATAGATTTGTAGTAAGTTTGAATTCAGGAAGTGTAAATCTGTTCTTTTTAAAAATGTTTTTGCTATTTAGGGTCCTTTGCATTTCCATGTGAGTTTTCAAATCTACTTGCCAATTTCTAGAAATGTATTAGCCCATTCTCACACTGCTTATTAACTTAAGCCCAATTCGTGCAAGACATACCTGAGACTGGGTAATTTATTAAGGAAGGAGGTTTAATTGACTCACAGGTCAGCACAGCTGGGGAGGCCTCAGAAAACTTACAATCATGGCATAGGGGAAGAAACATCCTTATTCACATGGTGGCAGGAGAGAGAATGAGTGCCCAGTGAAAGGGGAAGCCCCTTATAAAACCATCTGATCTCGTGAGAACTAACTCGCTATCATGAGAACAGGATGGGGGAAATGACCCCCATGATTCAATTATCACTATCTGGTCCCTCCCATGACATGGGTGGATAACAGGAACTACAATTCAAGATGAAATTTGGGTGAGACACAGCCAGACCATTTCAACAAAGAAGTTTGTCAATTTCTACAAAGACTTTTATAAATCACCCATTTAGAGCATAAGTTGTTTAAAAAGAATTTTCACCAGTTATGGTTGTCTGTCTGGGGAATATTTCTCAGGAGATCCTCTTGCTGTCATTCTAGAAGTCATAATGTTCTATTCTCTTTTATCAAACTTCAATCAAACTTTTGCATCCATCAGTCCATTAAAATTGCTATTGTTGGGTCAGCAATTATTTCTAAATGACTAAATACAACATTCAATTTTCATTTATTTTACTTGAACCACTAGCATTTTTTTTTAGACAACTGAAATAACTATACTTCTTTTTATACAGTATTTTTCTCAGCTTCCAGAAGCTCAGAGGTTTTCTCCAACTGCATTGGTAGCTGCTTTCCAGTATTCATGCTGGTTTCTTGTCTTCTCTGACTTCTTAAATTTGAATCCCTCAGGGCTTAATTCTCCTCTCTGGGTAATTTTATCTAGTCCCAGGGTTTCAAATGCTGTCTATGTGCTGAGATTCCCAAATTTAGCTTCCCGCTCAGCTCTGTTTCCTCATGCCAGATGCAACTCCTGCTTCCTCGATAGATGTAATTAGATGTCTAGTAGATGTACGAAACTTAACATTAAAACTGTAACTCCTCATCCTAAACCAGTTTTACTTGGAGTAAACACAGAATCAGAGTGATCAGCTTAAAGCCATATCCTTTTAACTCAGATATCTTTACAAGTTTGTTGGAAACCCTTCAATAGTTTCCCAGCTCTGTCAGAGTAGAAGCTAAAGCAGTGTTTCTAGGCCAATGGTGCATATTAGAACATTTGTGGGCTTTAAAAATAAACACACTCAGCTGAGTCTCACTCATAGAAATTCTGATTTTGTGTATCTGATGGGGGTTAAACAGTAAAATGGTATGCAAATACACACAGACACACACATGCGTTTTAAAGATCTACAGGTGATTCTCAAGGGCCTTGTAGACTGAGAACCATTGTATTACAGTATATACAGAGGAGGAGGCCAAGATATAAAGGAGTTGTTGTTAGTAATACTAATGTATAATGCTAATCATTATTTATATTACATATCAATAATAATGGCTAACATTTATTGAAGTATAATAGGTAAAATGCAGTGGGGTAAGCACTTAGCATGCATTAATTCGCTTACTACTAAATACCTTATAAAGTAGGTTCTACCATATTTGATTGATTCTAAGAAACATTTTTTTCACATTTTAATATCTCTGAAGTCTAATGTGTTTTAAAATCAATGACATTGTATCACTGCTGGCCAGATGACAGCTGTGATGTAGTTGTCATTGCCTGCACAGACATAAATTTGATTATTCTAGTCAATGATACTATGTGAAACATACAATATATTTTAACTTAACTCAAAAAGCAATTTTTTAAAACTTGAACTATGAAGGTGAACAAGTAGTAGCAAAACTTCACCCAATTTATTTTGCTTTTATTTTCCTCTCTGTATAAATATGAATGACATATAACAAAACTATGCCTAAATAATTATGTAAGAGCTCTTTCAATAGGTAGAAAATAAATATTCTTAGTGGGAAGTGAACATTGTGCAATAGTTGAATAAGTACTGCTTTTTCTTTGTAAGTGGTACATCAAATTATGATTGATTGTGTCATAATATTAGATGAAATATAACATATTTCCTATAAAACAGATGCGTAAGTTACATTATGTGTGGTCCTTTATGAAACCAATTTGTTCAAACTCAAGCTACCTCTAAAGTTCTCTGTATGGTTCAGTCTGACATACTTGGTTTTAATTTTAGCTTCTTCATTTACTAGTTGTAAGCCTTGAGCATTGCACTCTAGTCTCTTCAAATTCCTTACATAGGTAAAGTGCAAACATATATATTTTTAGTGTGAAAATTAAATACTATTCTTGTTAAGTGTCTAACTTTAAATGTTGCCCATTTGATTATTTTTTGTATTATAATTATCAAATAACACAGTCATTCTTCTTTACCAAATACCAACAGACACAGGGAAAATCTTGATGATTCTCTTAAAATTTCCACACACATTATGATTGTGCATGTGTGATTTACAGAAATATAAACATTATAAAAACTATGTCATAAATTTTCCAGTTAATAATATAGATTTTAAGATTTTTGAGGGCTGGAATTTTATTTGGTTTGTTCATTGCTGTATTTGTCTAAATATGTGCTTGAAACAACAATGGTTGTTCAACAAAAATTTGTTGAAAGAAGGAATAAACTAATTTAATATTAACACAAGTAATGCCTCATTCTTTTTTTCAGTTACCTAATATCCCACTGTAAGAACACAGAATTTATTTGTAGAATCTTTTTGAATGATATGAAATAGTTTTGATATACAAAAACCCCTCTGTAAGTGTGCATGTATACTTTGAAAAGGTAGGCAGGTATATATCTTTAGGATATATTCCTAGAAATCTAATTATTGAGTCAGAGTTTCTAATTTTGATAGATAATATACAGAGTAAACATCTTTTATTTTTGCTTGCCCAATATAACTCTCCTTTATTTAGAAAACAAATCAATATTCTACTTTAGAGAATTATTCCTTTCTCCTTCTCTCTCAGTTCCTGTGGATTTTATGAAGTTGAACCCACCCCTGAACTCCAGAGTGAGCATTTGTGTTGAAAATAAGGTTGCCAGATTGAGCAAATAAAAATATAACACTTGGTTAAATTTGAATTTTAGATAAACAATGAACTTTTTAGCATAAAAACACATACATACACATTAGACACATACATTGAGAGACACATTTGTTTGAGTATATAAGACAGATAAGATTTTGTGGTTAGTGGGACTACTTGTTTTTAGAAGCAATCGATATAATGTTTAGTCTAAGTAACTGTATCTAAATATAAAGATAATGACATATAATAAAGTGATTTTTAGACAAATTTGTTATATTGCACATATAGTAACAACAGTGCCCAAAGTTTTTTGGTTTATGGGTTTTTTTTTTAAATTAATTATGTGTATAATTGTGAAACAGTTCACATTTACTTCCATTACTAATGTGACTTCCAGAAAAATTTTTCAATATATTATATCTCCCTATGCATGACATCACAATAAAGTAAATCCAGGTGCTCCACTGAGAATTCTGTATGTGTATGTGTGTCTGTCTGTCTTATTAAAATGCTTTAAAAATAAAAATTCCTCAACAATGGAGTCTATGTATTTTTCTTTATATCCTCAGTATTTATCAATTTGTCTATAATGTAGCAAGAAATTGATATACCTCTGTTGAACTGAGCAAAATAGAAGCACTATATTTTCCATAAGGTCTTTGGAAACAGGTTTACAAGGCAAGTATCTGTTAACTTTCAAATCTTAATCCCATACATATTTGACTTCTCAAGTCAAGTTATTTTTAAGTAAATTTATGTTAAAATTTGGAAGTATGATAATGCAATAGGCATGCTGACCACCTGTAAATTTCTAGTCAAATAGGATAAAGTGAAGAAAATTAATGCAGTAATAATCATTTTAGTTTGTAATTCAATAAAAAGCAAATGACAAGCAACAGTAAGTTGACATTGTAGCCATTAACTGCAAAGACATTTATTTGAGTGAAATATTTACTAATGACTTTTTAAAGGTATGTGTTTAGGGAAAGCTTTATCTATATATTAAAATGTTTAAACATTTACAAAATACAGAGTTTTGAAGTGCTATGAAATTCAACAAAAGGTTGTATGCAGTACCTAATCAGTTAATTTTCATTTCTCCACCTAAAATAAGACTTTCACTTTCTCCTTACTGTTTTTATTCTGTGCCCAATCCTCTTTCTGTAAATATATTTTGTGTCTAAGGAGAAAAGAGTAGCTCAATTTGTAAAACATTGCTACAGTGCAATAATATTACTTAGATGAGACTCTATTTATCACTATTTAGCATGTCAGAGAATATTTTATAGCTAACTAGTTTATAGACCCATGAAATGTCATTATTATAGTTTAATATTATTACTTTTATCTCTTTTATACTGATAAAACAGATATAGAAGGAAAGAACTAATGTATTTGTCTCTGGAAAACTAGTTTGTTACTCAAAGCTACTAAAACTCTACTTATTGGTGTCGGTTTGTTATTTTTAACTCAAATTTCAGGGCAATAAGAAAAATACAAATCTAGGTTTTATGCTTCATTATTATAAAATGTGCAGGTACACAGGGTATCACGAACATAAATTCAATCCCTCATTGCGCATGTCTTATACCCTAAAATTTTCTGTATTGATTTTTAAGCATAAGAGAAGTATAACATGTGAGAAATATTAAAAAGTAGTGTGGTAAAGTTCTACATTAAAATATTTTTAAAGCTAAAAAAAAACTGTACATTTAGAAGAATTAAAAAGGGAAAAATCGCTGTCACATGAAATGTAGTGATCATTCAAATACTCAGACTCACTAGTAACATGAAGTTAATGTAAAAAATTTCCCTACCTTTGACTGTGAATCTATTATTATACGGATTTTGCAGTTAAATTTCCACTAGGATATACTACAGTTAGACAACTCAATGGAAAAAACTAACTTCTTGTAACTATTAAGATATGCAACATATTTTCACACATTAGTCAAATATATGATCAAATATCTTCATTTCAGTAAACAATTATATCTTCATATATTTGTCTTACACCTATTAAAATTCAAATTTCAGATTAAGAATGAAGATTATCAAGCATAAAAATAGCTCAATAAACTCCTTTTTACAAATACTTGCTCCTGACAAATATTTTAGTAATGTGATGACTACAACTGAATGTGCCATTAAAGCTAAATGTTTTTAATACCTCTGTAAAAAGGACAAGCTATATAAATGAATTCATCTTTCTAGTATATTATAATATTTCCACTTATCAATATACACTTATTGTTTCCATTTGCTAGCACATCCCAAAAGAAAGTTTTCATCTTTTTTTTTTACATTTTAGGTTTTGGGGTACATGTGAAGAACATGTAAGACTGTTGCATAGGTACACCCATGGCAGTGTGGTTTGCTGCCTTCCTCCCCATCACCTATATCTGGCATTTCTTCCCCATGTTATCCCTCCCCATCTCCCCACCCCCTGCTATCCCTCCCTATTTCCCCTCTACAGACCCCAGTGTGTGATGCTCCCCTCCCTGTGTCCATGTGTTCTCATTGTTCAACACCCGCCTATGAGTGAGAACATGAAGTGTCTGGTTTTCTGTTCTTGTGTCAGTTTGCTGAGAATGATGGTTTCCAGGTTCATCCATGTCCCTACAGAGGACACGAATTCATCGTTTTTATGGCTGCATAGTATTCCATGGTGTATATGTAGATTTCATCTTTTTAACAGGGTTACCATAGACATTTTGGGGGGTTAGCATATTAAGGGGTAATATCAAAATTGAAGCCTTTTGTATTTTCATCTTTTAATGTGTGTTTAAGAGCCCCTGAATTCTCAGAGGTGTTATTCAAAACTCGTAACATTAATAACTGTCCTCTGAATTTAAAATTATGCCACAAAAAGTATATCTGTGTTTATGAGAAAACATTTTAGTTAAAAATGTAACACACCTAGTTGAATGAACCCAATATGTTAAAACATTTCCAAAGATTATTTTCATTTTAAACTTTTCTTATATTTAGAAAAGCAACTAGTACAACTGCCGTAATAAAACTACAGAAATTCTAAGAAGAATCCTTTAAGTAACTTTCATTTACTGTAACAGAGAAACTGTCATTTTACCGCTAATCAAAGGTGTCCTCTGAGCTTTACAAATAATTGATCTCTTCAATAGTTTGAAGAGACAGTAACATTCACATAAAGAAATAATAGTGGGTTCTTTTCCTTTGAGAAATATTACAGTTAATCTAATATTTAAAACTGAATAAAGAGAGGATTCATTATAAACACATTTTTACCTCCAGTCTCATAAAGTCTATAAATGGAATTATCACGGAACTATAACTAGTGTGGTCAAAAATTTCCCAGGCTCTTAAGACCAAAATAAAAAACAATTTCTTAACATAGTAGTTCCCCATTAAATATGTTTCAACTCACCCAGGGGATGCCTAACACTGTGGATACTACTAAGCACTGTATATACTATGTTTTTCTCTATACAAACATACCAATGATAAATTTTAATTTATAAATTAGGTACAGCAAGAGATTAACCACAATAATAATGAAATAGAACAACTATAATAACATGCTGTACTAACATTTATGTGACTGTCTCTCTCTCTCTCTGTCACTTCCCACCTCTCCCACTTTTTCTTTCTCTCTCAAAATTATCTTAATATTTTTAGACTGCAGTTGCCTGTGAGTAACAAAAACTATGGATAATGGGGGACTACAGTAATATAAAAATTATTAGATAAGAGATCTATAATAATCATCAAAGACAAAGTCATCTTTACTTTGGACATCAATATATAAATAGTTTCTAAAACATTTAGGATCTTACATTTAAAGGAATTTAGTAAAATTAAATTTGAGAAAATCCTCAAAATATTTTTTAACATGACATATGTTATATAGCATGACATCAACTCTCAAGATAGATTTTCTTTTTCAGAAGAGGTAGCAAATTAAATACAAACACTATTATACACTTTAATAGAAAGACACACTACCTGGATGAGTTTTGGAAAGAAGGGCATTATATTAAAGGAATTTCCAGAGGACATAGCAATATTTACAATACAGATCAAAACTGGCAAAGTGATCCTAGTCTAGCTCCCCTCTACTATTTCTTCTTTTCCTTTCCACATCTGCCACATATATTGAAAGATTTTGACTTCCGAAAGATAAATTTATATTAACATTTTAAAAATTAAAATAGCGTCATCTTGTCAGAGCACCTGATTAGTATGTAATAAACAGTATTACTACAGTGAGATAATACAATATTAACCAAAATCAATTTGTCATTTTGAGAACTATGAAAGTTTTATAAACTACTCATATTAGTTTTAACAAATATTAAATATTGTTTCTAAACTTTAGCTACTACATGTAAACATTTCCAGGGCTCTAAAGACTAGACCACAATGGGGAATTAGTTCTAGAGTACCAAGCCTTCTTTCGAGAGGTAAGGAAATTCAACTAGACCACTTACTTATATTCAGGTACCAGTTAACGGCCGAGTTACAAATTGTATTTTCACAATGCTATATTTACATAGTTACATTTTACAAATTTTAGAGATCAGATATTTAAACAGTGCTCCTCATGGTGCAGTGGGAACAGAGGCTCTCTGATTGATTCAGCTCTTTCTTCTAATGATTAAGGACATAAATTGTCACTTGCCCTATTCTATTATGAAAGGAAGGCCTTCGCACACTATCTGCCTCTAATTATGATTTTTCCTTCCTGAATCTATGATTTTACTGTAATCGATCATTTAACATGTCTAGAAGATTGTTTACCTCTGCAGAGAATTCCACTTCTTGCCAAATATTTATATATTTATATTTAATACACTCTTTTTCAATTGGATTACTTTTTATCATGCAGACATTCCAAATAAACCCTTACTGATGTTGCACTAGCCATATAGAGAAAATCAGAGAGGCATAGAGTATTAAGATGAATGATTTATTTGAAGGTATGGAGGGACTCCAGTTTGCAAATATATTATAGATAGCTACTGATCTTTGATGGGTGCTTAAAAATAGACTAAGAAGAACTCATGTCATTCACTAATTCCATAGCTTAGAACACACTGGATTTTTTTAAGTGTCTTTTTGAATGTTGTAATTTTTTTCATGGAAAAAGAAGGAAAGCAATTATACTGTTGTTTTATATTGTTACAAAAAAACACCCATATAGAAATATATGGAGAAATGCAATAGACGTAAAACAGAAATAGTAATACTAAGATAGTATAAAAACAGAATACTGATAAAAACAGAAAGCAGCTTTTTGAATATATGAGGTATGGAATAACAAATCTACTGCATACTTTTGCTCCTCAGATGATTTTGTTTCTTTGTTCCTTTCAATTAATGAATATACACAATTTATATAATCAGTTGTTATTTTGTAAGAATATTATTGTTTTCATCAATTTTAGGATTATAAGAAAAATAAATGATTAACTCTAATACAGAAATTTATCCAACTGATGTGCTCTTTAAACATCATTGGATTCTTAGATAATCAAAAATTGGAAAAGATTTAATTACCAAAAAAGGAATGTTGTGATAAATTTCTAGGGGATAAAATCTTTTTCTAAAACCAAAAATAAATATTTATCACTCAGAATTTTAAATTTCAACAAAGACACTTATGAAAAATAGATTATACCTTTTAGCATAACTAAATGCCTAAGTTAAATATATTACAAAATTATTTAAATAACAGACTTGATAATTGTATTCACTATAAAGTCTAATACCATTTTTAAAAACCGTTTGCAACTAGCCAATACTCTTTTATAGATACCAACGTAAAATTCCAGTGATAAAGTTTGCTCTAAAGCGTAACAAATACTAGAGGGACTTTAGAATATTAATATGTAAAAATGATTTTAAATTCTGTATTCTAAGAGAGCATGTTAATTAACAGACAATAGAGATTAATATATTTGCTTAAATCTTTAAACAAAAGATTAAATAATATTACTGATACCTCTCTCCGTCGAGAAGCCCAACAAGTTTGTTTGATCTTCCATACCACAGCAGCCACCAGTAATAAGGACAGGAAACAACTGGAAAATAAAACACAAATAATTTTTGCTAAAGCTTATTTGAACTATGTAATAAAAAAGTAGTACATGAAAGACTCAAAAATACATGTAAGTAATCTCTTTGTCTAGGTAAACAATCAAAAATAGGATAAATTTCCAATGTTTAAAATGTCCTCTCAAGTAAAATCAAAATGTACAGGTAGCAAAAATACTTATAGTTCTTGCTATAGATTACGGTCTTATATTTAGAATTTTATCTGTCAGAGGAATGTAAATTTATAATTCCATTGGTCTTATGAAGCAACAGAAATCACAACCAAAATCTATTTAGAATTGCTATTATGAGTCATAAAATATGGAAATTTTTAAAATACAAATGTCACACATGTACATTTACTTTGTTTTTATCACTATTTTATATATGAACATATTCAGTAGTTCCCAACCAAAGGTTATTTTGCACCCTCCCCCTACAGATCATTTGGCAATGTCTGGAGACATTTTTGATTATCACAACTGGGAGAGGAGTGCAGGGGGTGTTAAAAGAGTCTACAACACACAAGACTGTCCCCAACAGCAAAGAATCAGCAATTCACAATGTCAGTAGTACGGAGGCTGAGAAATCCTGGCATATGCTAATGTTTACATTAAGAAATAAGTCAGTTACAATGTTCATACATGTGGTCAAATATATTAGGTACTATATGCAATAAACTATGATAATGCAGTGTACTTTGTTAGAAGTAACTCAAGTCTGACAAATCTCAAAAGGACAGAGATTTATATGAATCTCATTAATCAATCTCAATGCTGTATCACTGTTTATTTTCCCTTTCTTTGCTCTGTGGTTATAGATTATGCTATAAGAAGACCCAGAAATGAACAGGCCCTCGACACTACAAATTCAATGGTCACTGGACACTACAAAAAAACTGGTACTGATTCTTAATTGATAATCATTGCATTCATCACTTGAGTTACTCATAAGCAGTGGCAATTTTTGACACTTTCCACTCTTGTCAAGTCTTCAATATATTTTTTCTCCCTGCCTATGCCTCATTTGAAGCAGAAGACCTTAGAATATCTTTCAATTACAATGACGATGTCAATTTTAACATCTATCCATTGAGTGCTGCACACATTTCAGATGCTGTGCTAGATACATCACATCGATGATTGGATTTAGTCTTAGAAATGCTTCAATATAGTATATGTTATTCTTGTTTGAGAAGAGGAATCCAATCCTCAGAGATTTTGAAATTTGCTTATAGTCATACATGGAGTAAGCTGTAGTACCAAACTTTTTCCTCTCTGTATGCCGGCAGCTCTGACTATCTCATAACCATTTTGTTTCCATATCCATTCTCTAATCCCACTTCCAGAATCAAAGGAAATCTATTTTGTAAAAGTCAGTGATACTAACCTTTCCAATCACAGAGGTGATTTTTTTAACACAGGCACCCTTTATGTAATATTCAACATTTTAGGGGATACTTTTCTCAGAATATGTTTTCAACAGAAGGTCACCATGATTTTCTAGAAATTATATAAACTGGTGTTTTCTATATTACCAGACTTGAACTTCTCAATTGACTAAACCTCTTTCCTGAGTAGTTTCTCTCATTTTGTTTTGTTTTATTTTCCTTTATACTTCCTAAACTAAAATAGGTTCAATGAATGTAGATTACATTGCAGATTCCCTCTTTTAAATTATGGACTTCCTTAAAATTCACTTCATGAAACTGTGTTCTTCTTTTCTCTTGCTCTCAAAGAGAAAGCTCAGTTATTTTCATAGTTTCAACTATGACCTCCATGGAATGATTTCAAAATCTGCATCTTTACATCTGTCAAAATAAGAGTATCTTATCTTTAAAAGGGATATAAAAGATTTCTTAGTTCAAAGTCCCTCCCAGGAAGGAAATTTCCAGTACAGCTCTGATAGTGATCCAGCACCTAATTAAATACTCACTGTAGCTGAGAAGTTGCTGACTCACAGTTAGTGCATTGTATTTCTAGTTAATTCAAATTTTGAAAATATTCTTTCTTTTTTTTTCAGATGGAGTCTCGCTCTGACACCAGGCTGAAGTGTACTGGCACAATCTTGGCTCACTGCAATCTCTGCATCCCAGGTTCAAGAGATTCTCACACCTCTATCTCCTGAGTAGCTGGGACTATAGGTGCACACCACCAACCTGGCTAATTTTTTTTTTGTATTTTTGGTAGAGAGGGGTTTCACTTTGTTGGCCAGTCTGGTCTTGAACTCTTGACCTCAGGTAATCAATCTGCTGGCCTCAGCCTCCCAAAGTGCTGGGATTACAGGCATAAGCCACCATGCCCAGCCAATATTCTAACTTTTATCAATCAGTGCTGTGTCCACCTTCTATGTTAAACAAAATCAGCCTGCTGTATGCTAAAACTTCTTCATATATTTAAAGAATATATAGATTTTCTTGTATGCAGGATTGCCTCAAGTCCAGTGTTTCTCAACCAGGAATGCTTTTGTTCTCCAGGCAATATCTGGCAGGGTCTAGAGACATTTTGGGGTTTCACCAAATATATTTACTTACATTCAGTAAATACAACTTAAATATCAAAATGTATTTTTATTTGATTAATAATTCATAACATTGTTCTTCCCTAAGAATTCCATAATAAAGATTTAGTTTGAGACAAGGAATATTAGTTGAATTTCTCATGAGGAGCTTAAATTCTTTCTTATCTAAACTTCACAATTCAAGAGAGTATTGTTTTTGTAATGATGTAAAAGGACAGCATAAAATATAAAGTTTTCATAATTTCAGTTTCTTGAAACAAGGAGTTACACTTTAGGGGTTTGTATCAGATGTTTTCTGTGATAATTCCTATTAGGTTAGCAGTAAAAGAGCTAACATGCTATAAAAAAATTGGCTGCTAAAATCAATAAATAGTGTAAGAAAATATTTTTAAAATAATATTCTCATAATCTCCAATAAATATCAAAACTCCAGTAAAATATATCTTACTACTCGGCATATAGTAGTTGTCAATACATTTTTGCTAAATGAATGAAATTGGTTTTTAAGCTAATTTGAATAACATCATTTTTCTAATATTGAATGTCTCATTTGGCATTATTACTATTATATAGGGTAATACCTTATAAATGTTCTTTATTTCTAATAAATTACATTGCAAACAAAAGTTACAGTTCTCTTAAAAATATACATACAAACAAAACCCAGTTTATTAAGAATACTTGCTTCATTAAAGAGAAAACAAGCAAACAAACAATAAAGATTTGTTATATTTATTCAGCATAGTTAAAAAGTTACATTCTTCCTTTGGTGACTACTAGAAAGTCTCAGGCTTTATTGACCATCTGGGAAGCCTGGGGATGACAGAATTTCCATCATCTGAATTTCTTGAATGACCATGTGAAGCAGTGTCCTGTATTCCATGCTATCCCTTCTGAAATAGTTTGGATATTTGTCCCCACTCAATTCAGGTTGAATTGTAATCCTCAGTGTTGATAGTGGGGCCTGGTATGAGGTATTTGGATCAGGGGAACATCCTTCATGGCTTGATGCTGTCTTCAAAATAGTGAGTGAGTTCCCATAAGATCTGCTCACTTAAAAATGTGTGACATTTCTCCTCCCCCAACTCTCTTTCTTGCTCCTGCTTTCACCATGTGACATGTCTGTCCCCCCTTCACCTTCTACCATGATTGTAAACTTCCTGAGGCTGCTCTAGAAGTCGAGCAGATGCCTCCAGCACCATTTTTCCTGTAAAACCTGCAGAACCATGTGACAATTAATATCTTTTCTTTATAATTTATCCAGACTCAGCTTTTTTTTCTTCATAGCATTGCAAGAACAGCCTAATACACCTTCCACTTGCTCCTTTTTTGCCTACTGGACTTGATGTGACAGAGAAGTACTGTAAACTTTTATATTAAGAGACAGATTTCTAGGTTTGTGTATTCTAGTTAGCTTTTCTCTATCTCTTAAATCAAAGGGTTTAATGGGTAACATTGAACATTAGCATCTTTTAAGTTGGAATTGCAACAAGTTTGTCGGACAAAAATAAGCTTTCTTTAAGGTCTTCTATTTCTATTATATTATACAGAAGCTTTTATGCTCCATGGTATAGATATTGAGGGGGGAGATAATTGGGCTTTCTTTTAAAAAAAATATGCTGTATGACAATAATATCAAAAGATCTGAAAGGTTCAATACATCTCAGTACAATCCTCCCAATGGAAATATGGAGTAAAAAGAACAAAGAAAGAAAGAAAACAAACATTAAAAAGCAAGTACATCAGCTATAGGAATAAAAAAGGGAAGCACAGGAACTTACAGAGAGGTATTTTAATAATTTGATTTTATCCTTCATAAAATGGTCATTTTGAAAGTATTCTTAATGTAAAAAAACATGGAACGTATTAGGCAATCTCATTTAGGGAAAATTAAAAGAATTCAATAGAAGTAACACAGTGTGCTATAAGGTTACATTGTAATGCAAGTTGCTAGTAACAAATAAATACACACTGGTGGTAATCTAGTTGGCCAATTGCAAAAGAGATAATATTGTCTCTATTTTATAGCAATTTGAGGTTAAGTGATCATAAAAGTCAAGTCTTAAGTACATATTTTAAAAGACGGTTTGGGCATATTATTTTATTTCACTGAAAAATGTTAGAAACTAGGAAACTGTATTGAAATGAAGAAATTTACCTCCTAATAACTGTTATTCCACAAAATATCTTTCAATTGTTTTACATCTCACAACATTTAAAGGATTTTTTTCTTACCAACAAAAATGTCAACAGAATAAACTTCCAACTGAAAATGCAATAAAAGCTATGAATATTAAAAAGAAAAAAATTGCTTATATGTCTAAGTCATCAGATTTAAAAAGATGAAAAATCAAAAAAGCTCAGTGGCTGAACATAGTAAATAATATGCTCAGCGTAAATTGGTACTTCTGAGGGTTGTTAAGCAAGAGTTACTGTACCTTAGAAGCACTATCAGTTAAGATTATTTCAAATGCAAGTAACAGAAAACCTAACCCAAACTGACATAAAGAATAGTGGATCTACATGAAGTTTACACTCTCAGGTATGAAATGAATTTGTTCTCCTCACGTTCATATGTTGAAGCCCTAACCCCTAGTATGGTTGTATTTGGTGATGGGGTCTTTAGGACATAATTAGGCTTAAATGAAGTCAATAAACATGGGATCCTGATCTGATACAATTAGTGTCCTTACAGGAGAGACACCAAAGAACTAGTATACTCTCCCTCTCTTCCTGCATGCATGGAAGAAAGGCATAGTGTGAAGGCGGCTATTTGCAGAGCCAGGAAGAGACGTCTTATCAGAAACCAACAATTTGGCACCCCTCATCTTGAACTGTCCAGCTTCTGGAACTGGGAGATAACACATTTCTATTGTTTAACTCACTTAGTCTGTATTATTTTGTTATGGCAGCCCAAGCAGACTAAGACACATCCTAAAGTGTTTTTTCCTAAATTAAATGTTTTTGAAACACATCTTTTAAAACCATATAGTTAGGACAAATGTTTTAATTGTTTTGAAAACCTTTCCTAAATCATTAGTATGTAACACAATAGAGAAACCCTAACTATACAACTCAATAAATTATCACAAATACAATATACCTTTGAAAACACCAGCTTGAAGAAACAAAACTTAATTCATTCTCTGTTTCTCAAAAGAAACTATCACATTTATTTTTAATGCCATATTTTAGTTTTGCCTATTGGTAAACTTTTTACAAGTGTAATATTATACTATTTATTTTTTTGTTTCTGCCTCTATCATTTAACACTATCTTTGTGTTATCTATTTTAATCCTTTGGCCTTCTTTTTTTCCCATTGCTCCACATTATATATTTTTCCATTCTATTATTTTTTTGTTATTTTGATTATTCCCAGTTTGGGGCATATACAACATGCTTCTAGAAATATGGTTCACATACTTTGATGAAATGGAATTTTTGGGCCATAGAGTATATATAAATTCAAATTTTGAATATAATGTCAAATTATTTTCAAAGTCACTGCACCAATTTCTAGTGTACTAAAAGTATTAATAGTTCTACATCCTCTCCAATACTTGGTATTATTTATCTTTTTCTTTTTATCCACAGTAGTAGGTAGTATTACATTGTGGCTTTAATTTAATTTCCCAGATAAAAATTAAGTTATGCACACTTGCATATTTTGTTGGACATGTGGATATCTTCTTTTGTGAAGTGTATGTCAGTCTCTTGTCATTTTTGGAGAAAGGAGTTTTCAGACTATTTTTAATTGATTTCTATGAGTTACATAGTGTGAGTATATGGCCTTTGCCTCTTATACAGTTTGTGAATATTTCATACCACTGTGTGACTTGACTTTTCATAATGTTATTGGTGTGTTTTGATAAGAAAAAGTGTTAGCATTTTTTGTAGTCTAATTTGTTATAGTATTTTATGTGTACTATTTAAGAATCCATTCTATATTATGAATGTTATGAAGAATAATTCCTACATTACCTTCTAGGTGCTTCACTGTTTTTACCTTTCCTCCTAGAAATTATTCTATATTTGAGGCAGGGATCAAATGTCACTTTTCCCATATGTATAGGTAATAGAACTAGTACCTGATGAAAATTTTCGTAAAGCACTAGGCATTGGGAGATAGTCCTTGACTTTGCAATACAACTTAAGAATGACTATTCCCTTTAATCCATCTCTCTTGTGCTATGTTGACTTTATAATGCAATTGAGATCTTGTTTATATTCTATAGATAATGTTGATATTCTCTATACAGATATTTTGCTTTATCCATCTGGAGGCTATGGTCACAATGTATCCAAAACTTTTGAAGTGCTACTTGACTCTTTTGAGTAGGAAGGCCACCAATTGTTCAGTCTGGGGCCAAACCAGAGTTCTACGGATGAGCTGAGTTCTCAGATTCTTCGGTATGATAATGATAATTAGGAACAGATCAGCACACACGCAGCTCAGGGGTGATCCTAAAAGTTTATAAAGTGTTTTGTGGGAAGGCTTTTCTATCTCCATTATCTCCCAGGTCCTTTCTGGTTCTGCGGGCTCTACTTTTCCATCATCTGGCCAGAAATACACACTTTTCCTATTGTACCATGTTTTGTGCTGGGAGGATAGATAAAAAGGAAATCAGCATGGTTTATCTTGGCTCTCTGTAACCAGAGCTCTACTATGATAGAGGAAGATTCCCCTCCCTTGGATTTTGGTTCTTACAACTTCCCACTGTGAGCCATTTTGCTGTTGCCAATGTTCCTGCTTCAGACTACCTGGGGTATGGGTGAGTGAATTCAGGAAAAAGAGAAAAAATGGGAGGGGTTCTCCTTCATTTTCTATGAGCTTAAGAGTTCCCTTTTCCACATCATGGGCCAGAACTAGAGGATTTTTCCCTGTCTGAACTACAGTAGTTACCTTCAAGTTTCAAATTGCATTGGCTTCAGGTCAGGGGACACTAAAGGGGAAAAGTGGTAAACTTCTAAACGGTTCAACAGTACTTTGAATTCTGGTGTTCTCTGCTCTGCCTGCTGATATCATATATCAAATAGCTGCCCATGAATTTTGTCCAGGTTTTATAGTTGAGTTCAGTTAGAGAAAAAGAGATGTGTGTTTACATAATCTTACCTGGGACTGGAACCCTAAAGTGAATCTTTCACAAAGTTGCAAAGGCGTTTCAAAATGGAAACATTAGTCTTTATAACAAATCATGTTTTAACAACTGGATATCCAAATGTGAAATAGTCAGCATTGAATTACATCTCAGTCATAAAAAATATCTGAAATAGGTCACAGATCTAAATGTACAACATAAAAATATAGTTATGTGTCACTTAACAATGGGGATATGTTCTAAGAAATGCATCATTAGACAATTTTCATCCCTGCAAACATCATAAAGTATGCTTACACAAACACAGATGGCATACACTACTACACATGTAAGCCATTGGTATAGCCTATTGTTCCTAGGCTGTAAACCTATATAGCATATTACTGTATTGAATACTGCAGGTAATTATAACACAATGGTTTTTGTATATCTAAACATAGAAAAGGTACAGTAAATATACAGTAATATAATCTTATAAGTACCATCATATATATGGTCTGTCATTGACCAAAATATTATGTAGTACATGACTATATAAAACTCTTAGGAAGAATTCTATGTAAACTTGAGTTAGGGAGAGTCCTTGGATATGACATCAAAAGCATAATTAATTTTGTAAAAATGCATCACATTGAATTTTATAAAAACTAAAACCTTTCACTCCATAAAAGATACTGTTAAGATAATGAAAAGACAATTCGAAGACTGAGAGAAAATATTTGCAAATCACATCTGGCAAGGAGTTGTATCCGGAATATACAAAAAACATTCAATATTCAAAAATAAAAAGCAAAAATAAAAAAGCAATTAAAAATAGGCAAAAGATCTGAAAAGTACTTCACCAAAAAAAATGAAAGTATAACCAATAAACACATGAAAAGATATTCAATGTCATCAGCGATTAAGGAAATGCAAATTAAAATTACAACAAGATACGACTACACATCTATCAGAATGGCTAAATTAAAAAATGTCGACAGGACCAAGCACTGGTGAGAATGTGCAACAACTGGAACCCTGAGCTTTGCTGGTGGCAACACAAAATTGTACAATCACTCTGAAAATCAGTGGCAGTTACTGTAAAGATGAATATTCATCTACCCTGTGACCCAGAAATCCTACTCCCAGGTATTTATGCTAGAGAAATGAAAACTTATGTTTGTGCAAAACTTGTATGTATGTTGATCATGGCAGCATTATTCGTAAGTACCAAAAAATGTAACAACCCATATCTCTCAATGGGTGAATGGATAAACAAAGTGTGATACATTCATATAATGGAATACTACTTAGCAGTGAAATGGACTATTGATACAAAATACACCTTAGATGAATCTTAAATGCAGTAGACTAAGGGAAGAAGCCATTTGAATGACATGACATTCTGGAAAAGGCAAAACTGTGAGAATAGAGATCAGGTCAATGGTTGCCAGGGTTTATGGGTGGGGAGAAAGTCTGAGTGCAAAGAAGGGTCTGTGAGATATTCATTGAGACTTTGGCATTGTTCTGTATCCTGGTAAAGCTGGTAATTATTATAAATGATGCATGTGTTAAAACTCACACAACTGGAATCTCCCTAAAAGGAATTTTACTGCACAGAAATTTTAAAATGCTTCCAACAGAGGTAAAAAACAAACAAACAAACAAACAATAATGACAATTAAAAAATACAGGAAAAAAATAAGGCAAGTAATTAGCCACTGCCCCCTCCAACAATGAAAAAGCAACTGGTATATTTTAATTATGAGAATACTCATACTTTGGAATTATAAATATGAAAGGAAGCTTTTAAACAGTGGAGTTAATAATTTATGTTTAAAATAACCACTTGAGCAAATTTGAATATAATACATTGATAGAAAGAAGGTAGAATTGAGGTTCATGTAGGGCATGAAGGAAAGAAGATTTAATTGAATCCCAGGTATCGAAGTTAGTTAAATAGTGATACCTATAACTGAGCTTCAGAAACTGGGAAAAAAGAGCCTATTTGCCAAGACAGTAAATTCAATTTAAGACGTTAAGTTTGAGGTGTAAAGCAATATTTAGGTCGAAATGTGAAGTTCCTGACATGACTCTTAGAGTCTATTTCACCGTCTGGTACTCTCAACTTCAGCTTTGTAAACTAGATAGGGAGCACTGGTTTAACTAAGTTGCAATAAAACATACGATCACTGGTTTACTCCCACCGCATTCAATATTTTGGTTTACAAGAACAGTTTGGGCCTAAATATCTACTTTATTCCACAAGAAAGCCATGGAGAAAATTCCTAAGTAAACTTCCAATACAATAAGAAATCATTTATTGTTTCTATTTAGGAAAATCCATATTTTCAGGTCCCATTTCCATTAACATATCTATCGTCATAATCTCATTTTTTTTAAACAGGGACTTCTGTTTATTTGTAATTCTTCACAGTGTCCTTACTCAATTTTTTAAAACCTTTATGGCAAGTATTCCTGAATAATACCACTTTGATGTAGAGATCCTATGACTAAATTAGGTTTACTTCATTTTTTCCAGGGAATTAAATTTTCTTCTTTTTTCCCTTTCAAAATATCCTTATTTACAACATGATTAAATGTCTTATTTTTCTCAAATCTTGAACAGTAGACTTAACTTTGCATTATTCTGCCCACTTGCATGCTTGCTTTCATGTGGTCATCTTTGATTGTTTTTGTTTTTCAACTGCTTAAATATTATTTTTTTGGCCGTTGTATTCATTAGATTCCTCTAGTCTTTCATCTTTAATTCCTGTAAGTTTTCATCATCTCTCACCAATTTACACCCAATAAGATGGCTATAAGAAAGCCAGTTAATACAAACTTTAATAGAATGTAGAAAAAATAAATGTCTGATCATTGCTGGTAAGATTATTAAATGATACATCTTCTTTAGAAAACAGTTTGGCAGTTTCTTACAATGTTTAACCTAGAGTTACCATGTGATCAATAATTCTACTCCTAATTATATACTTAAGAGAAATGAAAATGTATATCCACATAAAAATTTATACACAAATGTTCATGGTAGCATTATTCACAACAGTGAAGAAAAAGAACCCAAATAACCATCAACTAATAAAAAGAGAAATAAAATATGTTATATACATAAGATGAAATATGATATAACAATAAAAAGAAAGTACTGAGCCATACTATGTTATGGATAAGCCTTGAAAACATTTTTCTAAATGAAACAGTCACAAAAGTAGACATATAGTATGATTCCATTTATATAAAACGTCCAGAACAGGCAAATCTATAGAAAGAAAGTAGATTAGTGATTTTTCAGAACTAAGGGTATGTGAAAGGGATGAGAGTGACTACCAATGAGTATGTGGCTTCTTCTCGGGGTAATGATATATTCTAAAATTGATTGTGACGATGGTTGAAGAATACTTGAACTGTGCACTTTAAATTGGTGGATTGTATTTTATGTGAATTATATCACCAAAAAAGCTATTTTAAAAACAAATTAAAATTAAAAATAGGAAAATATGTTTAAAAATTAGAAAATGATAAGTAAAACTAAAAGTTTCAAAGCTTTTTGTGCTCCTAGATGACTCAAAAGGATAAAAGAGATGATGATTAATATTACTGCTGGCTAGGGAAAATATGCATGCTAAAATTTAACAGTAATTATTAAATAAAAAATGTATAAAACTATAATTCCTAAAAATTTTAAAGGAAAATACATAAAAGAATATTAGAAGCTCATTCAATTAATAATTAAAAGAGAAGAAAAATTAAAATTTCCATTTATTTCCCTGTCACATAAAATTAAGAGTTTCTCAGATTATTAAAACAAAAATACCCAGATATTATTGGTATAAAAGAAACACATACAAAATATGACAAGAGAAAAAATGTTAAAAGATATGCAAAGAGACATACACAAATTCTACAAGCCAGAAAAGAGTGGGGGGCCAATATTCAGCATTCTGGAAGAAAAGAATTTTCAATCCAGAATTTCTTCTCCAGCCAAACTGGCTTCATAAGTGAAGGAGAAATAAAATCCTTTACAGACAAGCAAATGCTGAGAGATTTTGTCACCACCAGGCCTGCCTTACAAGGGCTCCTGAAGGCAGGGCTGGTGGTCACAAAACTTTTTTCTTTCCTAAATATGGAAAGAAAAAAACCGATACCAGCCACTGTAAAAACATACCAAATTGTAAAGACCATTGACACTATGAAGAAATTGCATCAACTAATGGGCAAAATAATCAGCTAACATTATAATGACTGGATCAAATTTATACATAACAATATTAATCATAAATGTAAATGGGCTAAATGTCCTAATTAAAAGACACAGACTGGCCAATTGAATAAAGAGTCAAGACCAATCGGTGTGCTACATTCAGGAGACCCATTTCATGTGCAAAGACACATAGGCTCAAAATAAAGGGATGGAGGAAGATTTACCAAGCAAATGGAAAGCAAAAGAAGCAGGGGTTTCAATCCTAGCCTTTGATAAAACAGACTTTAAACCAAGAAAGATCAAAAAAGACAAAGAAGGACATTACATAATGGTAAAGGGATCAATGCAACAAGAAGAACTAACTATCCTAAATATATATGCAGCCAATACAGGAGCACCCAGATTCATAAAGCAAGTTCTTAGAGACCTACAAAGAGACTTAGACTCCCACACAATAATAGTGGGAGACTTTAACACCCCACTGTCAATAGTAGACAGATCAACAAGACAGAAAATTAACAAGGAGATTCAGGACTTGAACTCAGCTCTGGACCAAGCAGACCTAATAGACATCTACAGAACTTTCCACCCCAAATCAACAGAACATACATTCTTCTCAGCACCACATCACACTTATTCTAAAATAGAACACATAATTAGAAGTAAAACACTCCTCAGCAAGTGCAAAAGAACCGAAATCATAACAGTCTCTCAGACAGCAGTGCAATCAAATATGAACTTGGGATAAAGATCACTCAAAACTGCACAACTACATGGAAAGGAGATTGAATCAGTAATCAAAAATATTACAACAAAGAAGCCCTGAACTCAATGGCTTCACTGGTAAATTCTACCCAGACATTTTATTTTTATTTATTTATTTTTATTATACTTTAAGTTCTGGGGCACATGTACAGATCGTGCAGGTTTGTTACATAGCTACACATGTGCCATGGTGGTTTGCTGCATCCATCTGCCTGTCATCTACATTAGGTATTTCTCCTAATGCTATCCCTCACCAGTCTCCCCACCCCTTGCTATCCCTCCCCTGGTTCCCCTACCCCCTGACAGGCCCTGGTGTGTGATGTTCCCCTCCCTGTGTCCATGAATTCTCATGTTCAACACCCACTTATGAGTGACAACATGTGGTGCTTAGTTTTCTGTTCTAGTGTCAGATTGCTGAGAATGATGGTTTCCAGCTTCATCTATGTCCCTGCATTGGACATGAACTCATCCTTTTTTATGGCTGCATAGTATTCCATGGTGTATATGTGCCACAGTTTCCTTGTCCAGTCTATCATTGATGGGCATTTGGGTTGGTTCCAGGTCTTTGCTATTGTAAACAGCACCACAATAAACATACATGTGCATGTGTCTTTATAATAGATTGATTTATTATCCTTTGAGTATATATTCAGTAGTGGGATTGCTGGGTCAAGTGGTATTTCTATTTCTAGATCCTTGAGGAAGCGCCACACTGTCTTCCACAATGGTTGAACTAATTTACACTCCCACCAATAGTGTAAAAGCATTCCTATTTCCCCACATTCTCTCCAGCATCTGTTGTCTCCAGATTTTTAGTGATCACCATTCTAACTGGCATGAGATGGTATCTCAATGCGGTTTTGACTTTCATTTCTCTAATGACCAGTGATGATGAACTTTTCTTCATATGCCTGTTGGCTGCATAAATATCTTCTTTTGAAAAGTGTCTGTTCATATCCTTCGACCACTTTTTGATGGGGTTGTTTGTTTTTTTCCTGTATATTTGTTTAAGTTCTTTGTAGATTCTGGATATCAGCCCTTTGTCAGATGGGTACATTGCAAAAATTTTTCCCATTCTGTTGGTTGCCAGTTCACTCTAATGATAGTTTCTTTTGCTGTGCAGAAGCTCTTAGTTTAATTAGATCTCATTTGTCTATTTTGGCTTTTGTTGCCATTGCTTTTGAACTAATATCAATGCTCAAACTTTTCCCAAAAACTGAAGAGGAAGGAACAATTCCCTAATCATTCTATGAGGCCAGCATACTGTATATTAATGTCTACAGAACGCAGCTGAAGCACAATATTTTTAGGGGAAGGAAGGAAGGAAGGCAGGGAGGGAGGGAAGGAGGGAGGGAGGGAGGGAAGGAGAGAGGGAGGGACAGAAGGAGGGAGGGAGGGAGGGTGGAGGGAGGGAGATAGGATGAGAGGATGAGAGGATGGGAGGATGGCAGGATGGGAGGGATGGGAGGGAAGCTTACTGGCTATATATAAGAGCCAGAGGGTCTCTTTCATAGGTTTAAATGAGGCCCCTATGACTGACAGCAGAAGTGCCAACATTGTTAACCAGCAGGATGATGATTTAATTGTTACAGAGTTGCAGAACTCTAGAGATGACAGAATGCTCAGCAAAAGAAGTTCTGTTATGCAAAAGGGCCATTGTTCAGGAAACCTAGGACCCTGAAATATGGAATAGGAATATCTGGGCGAATGCTTCTGAGGATGTTGGTTTTACAGCCCCCTTCCCTAGTAATACCTAGCACTTTGTTATTCTGGAAGACACTAAAGAACTCTCTTCTCTCTTAGTAACAGGTACTCCCCCTCACAAGCTGTCACCACTTCTCTTGGCTGCCAGACTGACAAGTAGGATTAAATCACAGCACGACATAACAGAGCCTGATAAAAAGAAAATGGCTTGCACAACTGAAACAGGTGCAAGATTTAGGGAGTATGTACTGGCAGGAACCATGGAAGTATAATCAGATTTAAATATTTGATAAAGGGCAATACAATGTTAAGACTGGATAAATAAAAATTCACTGATTTTGGTGTATATTTTCAGGACCACAGGAGATGTAATACCTGACTGAGGATTCCAGGGAATGGGGCAAACTTGTTGCTAGAGTGACTTGTGGAAGCCTGAAAAATGCTATGTCCAATACCAATGAAATTGAAATGCCTGAGTTGTCCTGGCTTATGGCAGAGAAAGTTATAAAAACACTGAGAGACGGGATTATACTGGAATGGTTCATAATATAAGTCCAGAAGAACTATCAAGTTGTGTTCCATGAGAAGACTTGAGAAGACACCCTATTCATTAAGGCCATTATGAATACGCTAATGAGAGAGGTGCCAGTATTATTAAAAAAAAAAAAAACCTTAGAACTGGCTCTCCTCTTCAGGCCTGAAAATAAGAGAGACAGTCACATGGCTATGTTTATCAATTGCCATAAAAAGACTGAGACCCAAAGTAATAGAGGACAGGTGTTAATGCTTAACTGCCAGAATCCAGAAATGACAATTGCCACAATTAGATCAACAGATTGAATGAGCCGCCAAGGGGTTTGACCCACAAAGAGTTGTAGGAATTATTAATAAAGCATGGTATTCTGAAGGGCAAAATAGGTGAGTGGCCAACAGTAGCACTATTTAACATCTGATTTCACTTTAAGTAAGAATGAAGGAACAGGAGAGTTGGGGGTTGTTGCTTCAATGAAGAGTCGTGTTTCTCTGCACAGTTCCCAGACTTCAGCTAATTTTCAAATCCAAAACCCACTGACCAAACAGGTGATTGAGTCCACAGAAGCAAGGTCCTTGAAACATTTTGAGAAGTGGGTAAAATATAATCTCAGCCCAAAATCTCCTTAAACTGATAAGCAACTTCAGCAAAGTCTCAGGATACAAAATTGATGTGCAGAAATAACAAGCATTTCTATACACCAATAACAGACTAACAGAGAGCCAAATCATGAGCAAACTCCCATTCACAATTGCTACAAAGGGAATAAAATACCTAGGAATACAACTAACAAAGGATGTAAAGGACCTCTTCAAGGAAAAAAACAAACCAATGCTCAAGGAAATAAGAGAGGACACAAACAGATGGAGAAACATTCCATGCTCATGGTTAGGAAGAATCAATCTCATGAAAATGGCCATACTGCCCAAAGTAATTTATAGATTCAATGCTATCCCCCATCAAGCTACCAATGACCTTCTTCACAGAACTGGAAAAGACCACTTTAAACAAACAATCCTAAGCAAAAAGACCAAAGCTGGAGGCATCATGCTACCTGATTTCAAACTATACTACAAAGCTACAGTAATCAAAACAGCATGGTACTAGCACCAAAACAGAGATATAGACCAATGGAACAGAGGCCTCAGAGGCAACGCCACACACAAAGATCAGATATACATCTGATCTTTGACAAACCTAACAAAAACAAGCAATACAGAAAGGATTCCCTGTTTAACAAATGGTGTTGGGAAAACCAGCTAGCAGTGTGCAGAAAGCAGAAACTGGACCCCTTCCTGACACCTTACACTAAAATTAATTCCAGTTGAATTAAATACTTAAACATAAGACCTAACACCATAAAAACCCTAGAAGATTCAGGACATAGGCATAGGTAAGGACTTCATGACTAAAACACACCACAAGCATTGGCAACACAAGCCAAAATAAACAAATGGGATCTAATTAAACTCCAGAGCTTCTGTACAGCAAAAGAAATAATCATTAGAGTGAATCAGCAACCAACTGAATGGGAAAAAAATTTTGCAATCTACCCATCTGACAAAGGGCTAATATCCAGAATCTGCAAAGAGCTAAAACAGATTTACAAGAAAACAAACAAACAAATCCATCCAAAAGTGGGAGAAGGATTTGAACAGACACTTTTCAAAAGAAGAGATATATGAGGCCCACAAACATGAAACAATGGTCATGATCACTGATTATTAGAGAAGTGCAAATCAAAACCACATTGAGATGCCACCTCATGCCAGTTAGAATGGCAATCATTAAAAAAATCTAGAGACAACAGATGCTGGAGAGGATGTGGAGAAATAGGAACACTTTTACACTGTTTGTGGGACTGTAAACTAGTTCAACCATTGTGGAAGACAGTGTGGCACTTCCTCAAGGACCTAGAAATAGAAATTCCATTTGACCCAGCAATCCCATTACTGGGTATATACCCAAAGGATTATAAATCATTCTATTATAAAGCCACCTGCACATATATGTTCATAACAGCACTGTTTACAATAGCAAAGAGCTGGAACCAACCCAAATGCCCACTGACAATAGACTGGACAAGCAAAATGTGGCACATATACACCATGGAATACTATGCAGCCATAAAAAATGATGAGTTTGTGTCCTTTGTAGGGACAGGGATGAAGCTGGAAACCATCATTCTCAGCAAACTGACACAAGAACAGAAAATCAAACACCACATTTTCTCACTCATAGGCGAGTGTTGAACAATGAGAACACATGGACACAGGGAGTGGAGCATCACACACTGGGGTCTGTTGTGGGGGGGGCCAAGGGAGGGACAGCAGGTGGGTGAGGAGGTTGGGGGAGGGGATAACGTGGGGACAAATGCCAGATGTAGGTGACGGGGGATGGAAGCAGCAAATCACATTGGCATGTGTGTACCTAAGCAACAATCCTGCATGATCTGCACATGTACCCCAGAATAATAAAGCACAATAAAAATAAAAAATGAAACAAAAAATATCCCCAAAAATACCTATACCATATACTTGATTATATACACGGATATATACATGAGGATATATATAAAGTACAGGAGGAATAAGCAGATATTTTGGTTACTATTAGACATGAGGTTAGCGGTGACACAGATAACAAAGGATTCAAATTATCATCATGGTCTCTTATTAGATTTGGGGTGTTCAGAGGGTGGGACACATAACAAATTCAGACTAATTCTGGCTTACAGTGTGCCCACTATGTCAATGGATCCACCCAGTGGTCATTTCCCCAGTCTTTAAGTGTATAAATAGAACTGATGTACAAGGTAGCTGGAATAACCCCTACACTGTGTCCCTGGCTTATGGGATAAGATCAGTCATAGTGGAAAAGACCAACTGGTAATCTCTGAAACTACCCCCAACTGGACAATAAATAAAAAATATTACATCATCCTAGTGGTATAGAAAATTAATGCCACCATTAACAATATAAAAGGTACAGGGATAGTAGTCTCTACCAAATTTTCACTTATTTATTTACAATAAATAATTCAGACTTTTCTGAATTATTTTCTGAACAAGATGTATCAGGAAGATCAGATACATCTACTTTTGCATGTTACACACATGAAAAAAATAGTTTAAAAAATAATTCCTTTAAATTTTCAAATCATTTACTATATTATTTCACAGCAACAACAAGAAAAAACAAAACCCGTTAGTTCAATATATGAAGGGACTGAGATTTAGAGAAGCTTGATGACTGCTATAGTTTGGATATTTGATCCCCCAAACCACGTGTTAAAATTTTATAACCAATGTTAGAGATGGGGCCTACTGGAAGGTGTTTGGGTCATGGGGGGTAGATCCATCATGAATGGCTTGGTGCCATCATTATGCCAATGAGTGGGAACTCTATTTGGCTATTTAAAAGAGCCTGGAACTTCTCTCCTCTCTCTCTTGCTAACTTTCTCACCATGTGATCTCGAAACATACCAGCTTCCCTTCCTCTTCCATCATAAATGGAAACAGCTTGGGGCCCTCACCAGATGCAAGTGCCAACTTCTTGTACAACCTGCAAAACCATGAGCCAAGTAAACTTCTTTCCTTTCTCAGCCTCAGGTATTGTTTTATAGCAACACAAATGGACTCAGACAGAAAAATGGTACCAGGAAGGGGTACGTTGCTATAAAGATACCTAACAATGTAAAAGCAGCTTTGGAAGAGGAGGGCTCAGAAAAACACAGGAAGATTAAGAAACGTATGGAACATCTTAGAGATTGGTTAAGTGGTTGTGACCAAAATGCTGATTGAAATACAGACAGTAAAGGCCATGTTGAGGAGGTCTCAGATTGAAATGAGGAAATCATTGGGAGTTTAAACAAAGGTAACCTTTGTAATGGCCCTGTCAAAGATTTTGGCTACATTGTATCCGTGCCAAGCAGTAAAGTGCTCAAGAAGTACTGTGGCTGCTTTTAACAGGTTATATTCACATGTAGGAGCAAATGAATAACCGAAAATCAGAAATGATAATCAATAGGAAAGCTGAGCATAACAATTTGTAGAATTGTCAGCCTGGCCATTTGGCAGAGAAAGAGTGTTTTCAGAAGAGGACATCAAGTATGCTGGGGTAGAAAACACCTGTTAAAGAAAGTAGCATGAATAAAAGGTAGCCAGGTACTAATAGTAAAGACAATGGGAGAAAGACTCTGAAGGCATTTCAGACATCTGTCAGGATTCTGGGCTTCCCATCACAGACCAAGAGGCCAAGGAGGGTGGTATAGCTTTGGATGACAGGCTTGGAACACCATTGCCACGCCCCATCTCTAGAAGTACCTCCCCACATCTCGCGCTCAAATGGCCCCAGGTATTGCTCCTGCTGCCCCTGAAGAAGGCTAGAAAGTATGAGTAGTAGAGGCTTGGAAACTTCCACTGAGATTTCAGGAGATGTATTGAAAAGCCTGATTGCCCAGGCAGATGCCTGCCATAGGGGTGGAGAGCCTGTAGACAGATGCTAGTGAGGCAATGCTGAGCAGAAATGTAGGGTTGGAAGCCCTGAAGAGAGTACCTTTCAGCGAACTGCCTATTAGAGCAGGGCCCTGGTTCGGTATGTTCCCAGGATGCAGAATATGAAATCAAGGGAGATAAATTTGGAGCTTTAAGATTTAATGTCTTTCCTGCTACATTTCCAATTTTCATGCAGCATGTTATCCCTATATTTCGACCAATTTCTCCCTTTTGGAATGAGATGTTTACTCAATTTACTCTTCCACCATTGTATGTTAGAGGTAAATAACTTGATTTTTATTTTACAAGCTCACAGCTGAAAGAAACTTACTTTGAATCTCAGATGAGCATTTGGAGTCTGGACTTCTGAGTTGATGCTGAAACAAGTTAAGACTTCTGGGAAGTACTGAGAATAAATTATTATATTTTGTATGTGAGAAGGACATGAGGGATTTCAGGGGCCAGGGATAGACAACTATAGTTTTAATATTTGACTCTCCAAACCACATGTTGAAATTTGATACCCAATGTTGGAGGTTGAGCCTAATGAAAGGTGTTTTGGTTGCAGGGGCAGATCCCTCATGAATGACTTGGCGGTGTCCTTATGGTAATGAATGAGTTCTCACTCTGTTAGTTCTCATGAGAACTGGCTGTTCAAATGAGTCTCTGCCTCTCGCCTCTTCTTTCCCCATGTGATTGCCATACATGCCAGCTCCCCTTCCTCTTCCACCATGAGTAGAAGCAGTTTGATACCTTCACCAGATGCACATGCTGGCACCCTACTTCTTGTATAGTCTGCACAACTGTGAGTCAAATAAATCGCTTCTTATAAATTACACAGCCTCAGGTATTCTTTTTCAACAACACAAACAAACTAAAACAGTGACCTACTTAAGATGGCACAAAACATTAAGAACAGAGCCAGGCTATGTCTGTAAGTGATCTCCTAGTACAGGCCCAATTACATTTGCCATCAAAACTACACCCAATATAGAGGTAAAAACTAATAAAGAGTTGGAGAACTGGCCCCTATAGAACAATGGCTAAACTGCAAAGCTGATATACTCAGCTCTGTTACCCAAATAACAGCAATAATAGTAAAAATGGCCTGATTTAGGGGTCTCCATAAATGTTAACCTGTTTTAAAATCTCTTAAAGTTTAGCAGTAGCTGTATAAAACATAATAATTAATAAGCTTCAAAATATCCTGACCATAGTTTCCTTAACAATGACATAGTTTTTTAAGTGATCTAATTTAATATTTCACTACTGGAAGAATTTAAATGACAAAAAAACCCATCAAATATATTTATCACACTTAAAGATTAGAATATTTTATTTTACATTGTCCATGATGACAACATAATAAATAGGATCATCTCTAACACACGGTACACATTAACAATACTTTTCTTTTACTCAACAAAAGAGCTATTGAAGTTAAATATGCATACAAATTTAAAAGCTTAAAATAAAAACCTCAAGATTCAAATAATTTACATACATATTCAACTTTGTGAAATTGTACACTTAATCAAACTTTCAGTGAATTTCCATCCAGACTATTCTGCATCAAAAATTTTTGTAGGCCAGGCATGATGGCTCGTACTTGTAATCCCAGCACTTTGGGAGGCCAAGGTAGGCAGATCACCTGAGGTCAGGAGATTGAGACTAGCCTGGCCAACATGGTGAAACTCTGTCTCTACTACAATACAAAATTTAGCTAGGTGTGGAGATGGGTGCTTATAATCCCAGCTACTCTGGAGGCTGAGGCAGGAGAATCGCTCGTACCAGGGAGACGGAGGTTGCAGTGAGCCGAAATAGCGCCACTGCACTCCAGCCTGGGTGACAGATCGAGACCTTGTCTCAAAAAAAAAAAAAGTATTTTTAATCCCTTTAATAATGTTTGTTCAATTGTAACTTCTAGTACTTTCTAAAACCATATTGTAACTTTGTTAGTAGCCTTAAAATTCATTTATTTTCTGAAGTACAAAGTTGTAAAATATTAAATATACTTAAGATGTTTTCTCAAATTTTATTTTAAGGAACAAATTTAAAGTACGAATGCACTTTTTATACATATTAGTGATAAATATGTTTATAGAAATACATTGTAGAAATTATAACATTTTACGGTGTATAGACAAACATGATTGTTTTCAGAGTAAACTAACCAATATGACAAAGGTTTCTCATATCAAGAAAAGTAGAAAAATGAACAAGGAATGTGTAAATTGTAGAAAATAGTTTACAACTCTGAAGGGCTGTTAATGGAAATGAAAGATTGAAATTGTTATATATGGGCCCATATGGATGAATTAGCAGAGAGATCATAGGGAGACAGATTCAGCTCAGTTATAAAGAACAATTTGTTATCTGATGATAGAAAATGCTATCTGAGGAGCTGGTGAGCTTCCTGTCATTAAAGGCATTTAGGCATAAAGCTGATCAGTGGTTGGGCAAATTATGTCCACAGGCTGAATTCAATCCACAAGCTATTTTTATAATAAAGTTTTATTGGAACACAGCCACTCCCATTTGTTTCCATACTGGCTCTGTCTGCTTTAACGCTGTAGCAGAAAAGTTGCATAGATGCGATGAAGACCATACAGCCCAGAAATCTTGAAATATTTACTATTTTGCCCTTAATGGAAAATGTTTGCAGATTCCAACGAAGAAGATATTAGGAATTCAAATACTGTATGGATGTCTGGACAAGACAACCAACAAGGTGATTGTTACTTTGTGTTTAGCAAAGTTCCAAACATATCATCTGTGTTAAAGATTGAGTTGTGTAGGTCTTTACTATATGGCAGCCCAGACAAGTTGGTGAGTGTTGGTCAAAATTCACACTGCACTATTTTCAAAGTTGTGTGCCATGATGTGGGCTTTATGTGCCAGAAGGAGAAGTCATATTTGTCTAATTTGCACAAAGGCACCCAAATGACCAGCATAAGCCTCACACATAATAACAATGTTAACAAAAATAACATCTCTTCCAATCCAGAGGATCTGTGATCTCATAACACAGACATTCTGCAACTTAGACTCAGCTTTTTCTCCTAACCCAGAGTTGCTATATTTAAGTCCCATGGAAATGAAAATAAATGTTCCCTGAAAAGAGTTTTCATGTTTTGAGAAATGCTACAAACTATAACCTCTCTTTAGAATGACACATCGCAAATTAGCATTTTAAAAGCTCTAAAAAGTAATGCCCGTTGAAAACCAACCAAAAGAGGGTCTGTTTAACTTTAGGACACATAGCATTTTACAAAGTTGCTTTACTGTGGAAACCCTTTTTTCTAAACCTATAGTGAATATGATATAAAATTAATATAATTAACTAAAAAATAAACCGATTTAGTTCTTATAGATGTAACCAATCCATGTGGGGCATGCACTGTTAAGGTCATTAATTAAAGTAGGCTATAATTATTTATGTGATGGCGGACACAAAGTTATCCTCTTTCCACTGAATCCATTAGATATTAAATAGCGTAACAGCAAACTAATCTTGCACAAGTATATTTGAGCTATGTCCCCTCTGCTCTGTAGGATGTATTAAGCATATAAAACTATTCAAGACATGCTATATGATATTTTAAGGTTAAAGAATTGATCAATTATCTAACAGACTGACAGGACATATATCAGAATATAGGCTTGACAAGTTCAAAGTCAGTAAGAGCAAACTTTTACCTGAAGAAGGTGACAAAAAACTGCACAAGATCCATGATTGTATTGTGTTGTGAGAATGCAATCTGAAAAATCAAAATAAAAAAATTGAAAGTATGTTCTTCTCTAAACCTGTGGTGATATTACATGAGATTTGTAAATATATCATTTCTAAATCACCAAGATGTTTGGATCATCATACTATAAATCAACTATGTGATGGAATCAAAACTTCATTTACAATACCTAATATATCCAACTGCTAATGATGGTCTTAGTGTAGACTATGACACTAAATGTTTAAGAAAACATTAGAAAATTACTTTAAGGATGTATGCTAAGAGTTTCATGTGAAATACTATAAATATGCCTAACTAAAACACCTACATTTTCTCTTTTTTCTTTTTATTATTATTACACTTTAAGTTCTGGGGTACATGTGCAGACCATGCAGGTTTGTTACACAGGTATATATGGGCCATGGTGGTTTGCTGCATCACCTGTCATCTACATTAGGTTTTCCTCCTAATGCTATCCCTGCCCTAACCCCCTACCCCCTATTATCCCTCCACTAACCTTCCACCCCCCCCAACAAGCCCCGGTGTAATATGTTCCCCTCCTTGTGTTTATGTGTTCTCATTGTTCAACACCCATTTATCAGTGAGAACATGTGAAAACACCTAAATTTTCAACTCAGTTAAGAAAACAGGGGAATTTTCTTTCTGTATTATCTTCATCTAGGGAACCTTCAAACATATATACAAACGTTTTGTTATACAACATTCAAATAATAAAATATGTCACATCATTTTAAAATTTGTTAATGTTAATAAGAAGTTAATTTTGAAAGATGAAACTAGCCAAAAAGTTAAAGTGGTTCTCCATGTCTGTCAACATTATAGAGACCATAGTATAACATCTGTCTTGAGGAAGTGTATTATAGTGTATCCATCAATAATATAGCATCTGAATAGAGAATAACTGATTGTGTAATGTGGCTTTTCACTTGCTAGCCCCATATATTTTGAAAACCTAGTCTATTTCTCAGTTTTCCCATATGAGAATAGTAATAATAAAAGCATCTACCTTATAATGTTATAGAAAATCTAACTGAATTAATAGAAATCTAATGTTTATCATAATATCTGGCATGTAATAGTTACAATAGAAACATTACTAAACTTTTGTATCACGTATAAATGAGATGTCAGTATAAGTGAGTTTTCTCACATTGCTGAAGCTAAACCATTCAGGTATTAAAATTTCTTTTTCTTTTAATAATATTTTATGAAAATCTTTCAAAAACAGAATGTCTACTGAAAATGGAATACAAGGAATGAGTTTTCTCTCACACTATAAACAACTGGAAATCTAGGTGAAGTATATGAAACAACCCATTTCAGGCATTGGACAATTTCACCTATAACCAATAGGAGACTATGATCCCTGAGTAAAGGAGACAGGAGACAGGAGACTGTGACAGGAGACTATGATCCCTAGTAAAGAAAAACAAAGAAAATGAATTCCATAATTGTCCCAGCTTTCAGTGCGAGGAAGGAACACGAAGGAATTTAAATGGCATTCTAAAATAAGGGATGTCAGTATCTTACGTAAAGAATAAAAGCAAGTTCAGAAAATAATTTTTTTGGCATGTACATGTAAGATTAAATATAGTAATATTCATTTTCTACAAGCTTCTAAGCTATTAAATTATGAAACACTTATACAAAGGCTGAATAAAGTTAATTGGCATAGGAGATTGGTTATAGGTGAAAATGTCATAAAAGACTAAAGAAAAAAACATCTTTTAAAGTTTAAAAGAAGGAATTTTTCTCCCCAGGTGATTGCCCGTAAGAATGTCATAAAAATGAAGCTTATCAAAGAATATTGTCAACAAGAACTTAAATCCATGGTAACAGAATTATAGATATAATAATTAAGAACTAACAGGAAAATCTTCAAAATGATAATATTTTAAAATCATAATAAAGAAAATTAGTTTGATTAAGACAAATTGGAATAGGAGGAAACCTTACACAGTGTTGATAAATATCTAAATGAAAAGGGGGGTAAAAGGACTTGAACAAAGGCTTGAATAAATTAGTAAATGTATTTAAAAAAGAGAACAGATGAAATAACAAATATTAAATATAACATAAAATTAACTGAGCAAGATAAAGTGCAACTGCAGTAAATGTCAACAGACTAAATCCACATTGAAAGAGAGATTTTTGCAGTAGATTAAAAGATACAATTCAGATTTATGTTTTTAGCAGAAACAACAGTGACACATTTTTATCCAAAATATAAAATACTGTAAGAAGATATAACAGACACTTAAAAACAACAAAGCATATAGACCAAGATTAATAGCAAAGTGAAATTCAAAGTCAAAACCTTATCAAATAAAACACAGAGACAAAGGAGATATAAAAATAATAAAACAATATGCACCAAAAATACAGGCCAAGTAAGTAAAAGCACAGTGCTTTTATGTCCGTACAAGGGGAATTTGATAATGGCAAAATTATGGAAGAAATTATGTACATGCATGTCTCTTTAAAAGTTATCTGACCAAAGAGACACAAAATTAATCTACTTAGTCATTTAAGTCATGTAAAACTATTGAAGAAATAGTCATTAAACAAGCTCTGTTCCAGGTGCTGGTGACATCAGTGTAATAAGACAAAGCTCTTATTCATTTGGCATTTATTTTCTAATAGCAGGAGAGAAAAAATAAAAGGTAAACTTGTAGGGGGATATCATAATTGTTGACAGTGGTGTTTTGAGTGGAAAAAAAGAGATGATATAAACTAGGAGGATTTGTGGCTAATTTGGATCAGGTGGTTAGAGCTGCTGGCCTTGCTAAAGAGGTGATATATGAGCTGATATTCAAATAAGAAGTTTAAAACCACACAAATATCTGTTGATAGAGGTTTCACAAGTGTAAAGATGATGATTAGGTTAGACATGTTTATGAAAAGTCACAAGACCTGGAGTATTGTGAGCAAAGGACAGAGTAGTTGTAAATAAATTCCAATTAGAAAGTAAAAAGTAAGTCACATAAATTGTTGGCCATGACAAAGAGTTCAGAACATATTATAAGGACAGTGGGAACATATGGAAGATTTTGAGCTATGGGAATGACATAATCTAACTCTCAAGAAAAATATAATTCTGGCTGTTGGGTGAGGAAGAAATGATTGAGCAAATCTGGAAGATAAGACAGGAGGATATTTGATTGTTCTAGTCATACGTTGATAGTAGCTTGTACAAGAGTAGTAGTCATCAAGACAAAAATAAGTAGTTGGGGACATAATTTCAGGTGAGAATTGAGGAGACGTGCTGAAGGATTAGGTATGACAGGTGAATGAAGGAGAAGAATCAATCATGACTGCTGCAGTTTGCTCTGACAAGAACAAGTGGGAGATGATATTTCTACTTACTGAGAAGAATAAAAAAGAGCCATGAGGATCAAGGGAGAAATAAGAAAAGAAAAGCATATTTAGAATATGTTAAATGTGAAATATCTATTAAATGTTCAAGAATAGATGGTAAGTACTAGCTTGAAAGGTTAGATTTAAAAATTTGGAAATCAAAGGAACATAAATGTCATTTTAAATCATGTACTTGTATGGTATTCCCTAGGAGACAGAAGAGATGCAGGAGGAATTATCTGTAAGAGGACATTCAGGGCCACCCCATTATTAGAGTTTAAAAGAAGGAAGTGGAAAGGTAGGTGGGAGGAAACCAGGAAACGGTTGTGTCAAGATGGTCAAAGAACAGGAACGTTGGAAGAAGAAAGTAGTGGTTGATTTTGTTGGTTAAGATAAGGATGAAAATATGGATACTGGATTTGACAACATGAATTTCATGAGTAATTTAAACTAAAGAGCCTTCAACAGAGTGGTAGGGATGTTAATAAAAACAGAGTAATATAAGGAGAATGTGGAACATGACAAAGTAGAAACAAACTACAGGCTGAACTTTCAAGATGTTCTGTTACAAAACAGAGCAGAAATCATCAAGAACACAGATGATTTAAAAAATATTTTCTTTAATCTATAGAACATTTTTAGAAGACAATAAACATTGTACAGAGAAAGTATTTTAAAAATATAAATGGTAGTTTTTATGAGCTATATTCCAATAAAATAAAATTAAAACTATAATTTCAAATATGGCCAAAACAAGCTTAACTACTTATAAATTAACAAATGTAACCCATGGGACAGAGTTCTGTGTGAGCAGTGGGAGTAGCAGGATAGTTTTTGATATCCTTGACTTCCAATATTGAAAAATAAAGCAACTAAATTAAAAAAAAAAAAAAAGAACAACAATTCTAAAAAATGTCAGTGGCAGATTATCCCCTTAAATGCCAAAACATAAACAGGTACAGGTAAACTACAAACCTAAGGAGTAGATGGTACCAGTGTCTATGAGGCAGGAATAAGGGGGGGATCAACAGGAAAACTCAAAAGTTTCAAAAACGTATTAACTCAAACCAGGCAGGCCAATTTGAATAAGGAAGTGAAAGCAGAAGTTGCTCAATACAAGAGTAGGTTAGTGCAAGGGGTCCTGAGGAAGTTCCAAAAGATGCTGGAACAGTTAAGAGTGCATGAATTTTCAAAGGCAAACAGTCAGATATCTATTCCAGGACCAGTCTCATACTGAGGAGAAACTGCTAAAAGTGAAAATGAAAATTAAGCTGAACAAAGTAAATGCAGAAGAAATAAAGAAGGTCTAACAAAAGTGAGGAAGGGAACAGAGATCGAAAATTTGCAAAGAGCAAGTAGCACATTTTTAGGCGGAAAAAGTATTGATCATTAAAATATATAAGTTCAAATATAGGTCTTGCCACTAATCCCTTTGTGCACTGCCTATTTAACTCATTATCACTCCCCCAATATCTGCCATTCTTTAACATATAAAGGATTTGGCATTTCTTTAATTTAAATGGTGCATACGTAGTGGGAAAATCAACAGAGTAACAACACATTTAAATTGATGAAGCACATGATTCAGGCTAGAACTGTAGAATTTTATTATGGTCTACCTGCCATCTGTGGGCCCATATAACTTTATAACAAAGATCATAATTTCAGACAAGTAAGCAAGACATAGACACACATGAAACATCTCCATATTTTTTTACATCTGTCCAATGAATATTTGAATTAAAAAAAGTAGCCGGGGGAAATGACTTCTTCAAGAAAACGTCATAAAGTAGAGCACCAAAACATTCTAAAACTTGAAATAATTATATTAGCTATCTTTACCTATTAATAAATATAATAAAGACAAATGTAAAAGTTTTCACAAGAAATATGAACGCTATTTTGATTCTTGTTTTCAGAGAATAAGCTTAAATATCCCTTCTTGGGGGTGAGGAGACACTTAGACCTCCCCAAAATTAACACCATTTAAAAAATAATCAAAAATAATAGCTGCAGTTCAAATTAGGTTACACATAATGCTTAAACATTAAGTAAGGTACTTATTGAAGACCTCAACCAAGTCCTGCTACAGATAATACTCTCCTTTTTTATAATAAGGAGTATTCATGGTGGGATGAAGTTTATGGGTAAAGTCTCTATAAAAATACCATCTGAAATACAGACTTTCTCAAAAACTGATACAAGGGACATTCAGAGTAACTAATCTGTTAACATAAATGGCACTCAAGAGTAGTAAATGTAGACTCAGCAAAAGTGGTTTTTATACTTGGAGTCCCACCTAGGGGCTACAGGCTGAGGGTGAATATATTCCACACTGGTTATTCAACAGAAGAGTTAGCACTACCATTTTTTGTACAAATATTTCAAAATGTTTCTCCACCCGAGACCTTCCATAGAAAATTCCACAGGAGATTGCCTGTGAAAAATACTGTTGCAGTCCATTGTCAGGTACACGCTTTAAAAATAAGATGTAATTGATTATGGAAATGGAAGGCAGATCCAAGGATGATTTGGTAAAATTAGTAAGCAATGCCAAGCAGACACTAACTCAATCAAATTCTCTTTCAAGATTCCCTCTTATGGAGTATAAATTTATGCACATTACAAATAAATCACTACATATCTATTATATTCTTGGCATTGTACAAGGTGCTTGGATGTATCAGTTTAAAAAAAAAGAAAGAAAGAGAGAAGCAAGAGAAGCTAGCAGTGAAAAAAATTCTTACTGGGAAAGCAGGTAATAAATGGTGATAATAATAAATTATATAATATGTTGGAACTTAGCAAGTGCTATAAGAAAAAAGAACATGAAAAATATCCTGTCTTCTACTATTCACATGGATGGGACAAGAAATCACTTTTTAATGTTTAAAAACATGCAGAAGTGCTGAGATCAAACAGAAAAAATTAGATACAGATTACAGAAAGAAATAAAACACAGCATTAGGTTCAAGTGTATCTGGCTATTCTGTTTTTTTCTGTCTATAATAGCATACAGTAATTCCAGGCCCCTTCCAATAAAACTGGAAGGTGCAGGGGTATCCAGTCTTTTGGCTTCCCTGGGCCACACTGGAAGAAAAAGGTTGTCTTGGATCACACACAAAATACACTAACACTCTGATTAGCTAAAAAAACAAACAAACAAACAAATAACAAAAAAAATCTCATAATGTTTTAAGAAAGTTTACAAATTTGTGTTACGCTGCATTCAAAGCCATCCCGGGCTGCATGTGGCCCGTGAGCTGCAGGTTGTATAAGCTTGGTTTCTAGGAAAAAGAATAAGCACAGACAAAGGAGAACCATTCTTAAGTGATGCTGGGCAATTGGTCTTCACATGGCATGCTCTGTATCATGTAGGTCTCACTGTAAATATACTTCAAAGACACTTATGTAAAGTAGTTTACTGCCCCCCTTACTCTATAGTATTGTGTAAAACTATGTTTTCAAACTACAATCTAAAATTATTTTATTTTACTGGTTGGTCAGTAGTTAAAATGTCTTTTCCCCACTAAAATGTAAGCTCCTCGTGAATAGTAGCCTTGCTCGTATTGTTCACAGCACTCTTACAACGATGAGAACAGTAGTTTGTAGACACTATATAGAAAGTACTCACTAAAACTATTGGATAAATAAATAATTAAATTATTATAAATAAATATAATTTAGAAATATTTACAAATATAAATAAATTCAATAAATATATTGAATAAATAGATTCAATAGAAAAATTTAGCACAGGAGTATTCTCAGGACTTTAGATATCCCTATTAAGAGTTATGAAAGGAAGAAGGTACAGATGTTATTGTGAGAAACATTAAGATTACATTTATTTGAATTTATTACATAATTAATAACAGTATATCTTTCAACTTCAAAATATAAAATATTCATTATTCTACCTTGTAAAATATTTCAGCAGCTGTAAAAAATTGCATTATTGTGTAAAAATATGTTTTTATTTAGTTTTTAATCACAGAAAACTATTATAAGATCTGATATATACAATTTTAGCTACAATATAAATAAAATGTACTGAAATCAATCAGAAATGGTTCTCAGTTCCTTAATATCAGCAATGAACATTTTTACTATGTTGGTTTATAGGAATTTTTTTGTGAAGGTGAAATTGCATCAGACTATAATCTTCTAGACTCAATTAGGTGGCATTACATGAAATAATTCTTAATGTATTAAAAATGATACTGTCCTTAAAAAAATGTTTATTTAGCCAATTGCTTTTATAAAACAGTGAGACAAATCAATTACTATAACAATATCCTAAATTTGTATTTTCTATGAAAGTATATCTTCTCAGGCTATGGGATACTTATCACTGTAAGATCTATTATGATCTAATTGGAAAGATTTCTATTTATTGATGCCATGGCTAGAACATGATTCTTTGCAAATAATGTTTTCCATTTTAGTTCTGTGGTATTCCCATGAAAAATATGACATATTTACACAAGTTACATTTAAAGTTGGTTTTAAAACTTTAGCCAGTATAAATGTACCTTTATAATTCTGTCTTCTGTAATAATTTCATTCAGATCTAGTGATTATTCAAAGAAATATAATCAAAATAAAGATGATTAATGATACAATTTCATACTCTCATTTTCCCTATCTGCTTAAAGAACCCCCCAAATAATTGATAACATGCTAAAAATTAAGTTAGCTGAAACTTCAGTAACAGTGATAATAATACACTTTGTCCATTCAAATGTAAATGTAAATTCATACTGAAAACATGTCCAAAATCTAACACTAGAATTTAAGATATGCTATATTTTTCATGAATTAATAATCAATATTTTAAATTTTATGACTTTATGAAAAAGTTGCATTAAATGCATTTGGATAGAGAAGTAGATTAATAGCTTGATATTTACTACAAAATGTCAGAATTTGTGAGAGAAAAAAGTTCTTATTTTATGAAAGATAAATTGATGTGTTTGTGCAAAATGTCAGCTTGCCATACACAATAAACTCTGATATAATATTTCAGATAAACAAAAATGAAAATATAATATAAAAGAATGTGCTAAAATTATCAAGTTCATCTAATAAATTGAAGGGAAAAGAGAGGGTCTTTCAAAACACTATTTGGATTTTATTCCTTCAATATGTTGCCATAAAAGCATAGGTACATAAAGGAAGCTAGTTAACTAGTCATATCTTAAAAACAATCGGGCTGTTTCAGGCAAGAAACTTGAATCTTATTAAGTTATATTCTTGCTTGTTCTTTTAAAAATATAAATAAATTCAAATTGGAGCTTAAATTAGCTATTACTGGCTAAGATCCACTATGATAATCTATTGCATATAAACTTGCTACAGATAATTAACACAGTGATATAATAATGTGTATAATTCAGACAAGGTAATACTTTTTCAAATATGGTTACACAGAAAATAGACAATTTTAAAAGATAAAACATATTTCTGGAATAAAACATAAGGAATAAATATATCAGACAATTCTGCATAAGTATTACAACTTATTATTCTGATTATAAATCCTTGGATATTGTTTATGAATATTAAATGGTTTAAGTTCTTTCTATAGCAAACACATGCCTAATGAATAAAGGCACTCATAACTTTCTTTATGGTTTAATACACAAACTTAACTGATGAAATGCTGTCTTTAACCCTGAAAGACATTTCTGTGATTCTCCTTCAAACACTTAATTCCATTGCTTAAATTCAGTGTTTCTCCATCACTTTTAGTTTGAAGTCCAATCACATTAACATATCATATACCAATCTTAGAAATTTAGCCTTTGCTTCTTTCTCTGCTAATAGCATTAACACTGCAGTCTGATCAGATAACAGCACAGACATGTGCTGGAGATGTTGCTAGTTTAGTTCCAGACTACCACAATAAAGTTAATACTGCAATAAAGTGGGTCACAAAATATTTTGGTTTCCCAGTAACGTTTACACAATGCTGTAGCCTATTAAGTGTGCAATCAATTATGTCTAAAAGAAAGTGTAAATAAAATACTTTATTGCTAAAAAAAAATGCTAATGATCACCTGAGTCTTCAGCATGTTATCTTTTTGCTGGTGGAAGGTCCTGCCTCAATGTTGACAGCTGCTGCCTGATCAGGGTAGTGGTTGCTGTGAGTTGAAGTGACTGTGGCAATTTCTTTTTTTTTTTAATGAAAGTAATTATGTTTTTATTAAAATGTTGCTTATTGAGTGTTAGATTGACAAACATATTTTTTTGATATTTGCCACACTGACTGACTCCACCTTTCAAGAAAGATTTCTCTGCAGCATGCAATGCTGTTTAAAAAAATTTTATTGACAGAACTTCTTTCTCAATTGGGGTCCATCCTCAAATTCAGCTGCTGCTCTACCAAGTAAGTTTATGTGATATTCCAACTCATTGTTGTCATTTCAACAATGTTCATGGCATTTTCACCAGGAATAGTTTCTATCTCCAGAAACCACTTTCTTTACTCATCCATAAAAGGCAACATCTCATTCATTAAAGTTTTATCATGACATTGCAGTAATTCAGTACATCTTCAAGCTCTATTTCTAATTCTGCTAATATTACTCATGCTATCTCTACCACAAGTGCAGTTACTTCTTCCATTGATATCTGGAACCCCTCAAAGTCATCCAATGAGGGTGGGAATCAACTTCTTCCAAACTCTTGTTAATGCTGATATTTTGATCTACTCCCACGAATCGAGAATGTTATCAAAGGCAACTAGAATGATGAATTCCTTCCGGAGATTTTTCTTTGCCCAGATTCATCAGAGGAATCATTATTTATGTCAGCTATAGCCTTACAAAATGTATTTTAATAAAAATAGTACACAAAATCAAAATTAATCCTTGATCTACAGGCTGCCAAATGGTTACTGTAATTAGTCCATTCTTTCATTACTATAAAGAAATACCGAAAACTGGATAATTTATAAAGAAAAGGGGCTTAATTGGCTCATGGATCCACAAGTTGTACAGGAAGCATGATACTGGTATCTGCAAGGCTTCTGGGGAGGCCTCAGTAAACTTACAATCATGGTGAAAGGTGAAGGTGGAGCAGGCACAGGAGAAGGAATGAGAGAGTGAAGGAGGAGGTGCTACACACATTTAAACAACCAGATCTCTCAATAACTCACTCACTAAGAGCATAAGAGAACAGAACCAAGAGGATGGTGCTAAACCATTCATGAAGGATCCATCCTCATGATCCAGTCACCTCCCACCAGGACGTCACCTCCCACCAGGACCCCACCTCCAACATTGGGGATCACAGTTGAATATGAGATTTTGGCAGGGATGCAGACCCAAACCATATAAGTTAATTGTGTCAGCAAGCAGGAAAACAACATTAATTTCCTTCTACATCACCATCAAAGCTCTTGAGTGACTAGGTACATTGTGAATGAGCTGTAATATTTTGAAAGAAGTCTTTTTTTCTAAGCAGTAGGCCTCAACAGTGGGCTTAAAATATTCAGTAAACCATGCTGTAAATAGACATGCTGTCATACTGGCTTTATTGTTCTATTTACATGGCATATGCAGAGCCTAATTAGCATAATTCTTAAGGGCTGTAGGATTTTCAGAAGGGTAAATGAGCATTGGCTCATTACCAAAGCTCAGAATCACCAGATGCATTAGCTCCTAATAGAAAAGTCATCCTGTCTTTTGAAATTTTGATGTCAGGCATTTACATGTCTTCTTTGCTCTAAAATTCCTGGGTGGTATCTTCTTTTAGAAAGCTGTTTCATATACACTGAGAATCTGTTGTTTAGTGTAGCTACTGGATCAATTAAGTTAGACATGCATCTTCTATATATCAGCACTTATTGATTCACCTTGCACTTTTGTTACGGAGATGGCTTCCTTACTTAAACCTCATAAACCACCTTCTGCTGGCTTCCAAATTTTCTTCTGCATCTTCTTCACCTCTCTCAGACTTTGTAGAACAGAAGAAAGTTAGGTCTTACTCTAATTAAGCTTAGGTTTATGGAAATGTTACACTGGTTTTGATCTTCTATCTGGACAACTCAGACTTTCTCCATTTCATTAATAAGGCTATTTTATTTTCTTATGATTTGTGTGTTCACTGGCATTCATTTCCTTCAAGAATTTTTCCTTTGCATTCACAGTTCAGCTAATTCTTTAGCCAAAAGGCCTAGATTTCAGCCGTGCTGGCATTCAAGATGCCCTCCTCACTAAGCTTAATCACATCTACATTTGATCTAAAGTGACAAGACATGCAACAATGCTTTTCATTTGCACACTGGGAAGAAACTATAGCATTATTAATTGGCTTAGTTTCAATATTGCTGTGTCTCAATGAAAAGGAGGCCCAAGGAGATAGAGACAGGAGAATTCCCAGTCAATGGAGCACTCAGAACAAACACTGCTTTAATTAAGCTGACTTGTCTTATTCTTATATAGGTAAAGTTTGTGGTACCCCAAAACAATTACAAATGTAACATGAAAGAGCACTGATCACAAATCCTCATAATCTATATAATAATGAAAAACATAAAAATATTTTGAAAATAACCAAAATATGGTTCAGAGACACGAAGCCAGTACATGCTGTTGGGAAAATTGCACCAACAGTCTTGCTTAATCTAGGGTTATCACAAAACTTCCATTCATTAAAAAAATACAGTATCTTTGAAGTGCAATAATGTGAAGTAAAATACAACAAGGTATGCCTATACTGGCAGTTTCAAAAACATGACATACATTAATCTCTGTAACCCTGTTTGGCACAAACTTTTCCCTCATCCCCTTATACCTTCCATCCATGGGTAACTTTTATTCTAGAATCATTGCCTACCAGTTCTGAATCTTGTCTGAACGGCAATCCTCATCTTACTCCTGATTTCTCTACATATACTTCTACAATATTACTACTAAAAAGAGTTAATATTTATAAAGTGCTTACTACTTCCCAAGCACTGTGCTAAGTACTTTTTGCACATTAATTGACTTAATACTCATAATTACCTCATAAATTAGGTAATGTCATTAATATCATTTTAAAGATAAGGAAATCAAGGCTTAGAAAGTTACCCAGTCAATAAGTAGTGAAGCTGAAATGAAAATCAATGCATTCTGACTCTAGTTCTTAAGTACCACACTTTCCTAACAACAATTAGTCACAGTGTACTATTATTATTAGCTTATCTGTCTTTTTTCTTCATTTGACTTTATAATATTTGCAATCAGGCATTCGATTATTATATTCCTAGTAACTAGCAAAAAAAGCTAGCATTTTTACTTACTGAATTGCAGTATCTACTAGAGATGTACCACTTGAGAAAGGAAAATAAATCTGGGAGCTCCAAATCATGAAGCTAAAGGGAAAAATCAAGCTGGGAACTGCTTAGGGCCAACCTGCCTCCCTTTCATTCAAAGCCACCCCCTCTGCTCACTAAGATAAATGCATGTCGGATTTCCCCCTTTGGAGAGGTTAATCAGAACCTCAAAGGAATGCAACCATTTGTCTCTTATCTACCTTTAACCTGGAAGCCCCCTCCCTGCTTCAAGTCTTCCCACTTTTGCTTTAAGTTGTCCAGCCATTCCAGACTGAACCAATGTTCATCTTGCATATATTAATTAATGTCTCATATCTCCCTAAAATGTATAAAACCAAACTGTGCTCTAACCTTCTTGGACACATGTCCTCAAAACCACCTGAGACTGTGTCACAGATACATGTCCTCAACCTTGGCAAATAAACTTTCTAAATTAACTGAGACCTGTCTCAGATTTTGGGGTTCACATTTTGGTAAATACAAAGCGATTCTCAGTGGGGATGTCTTTGACCTTTCACGAATCTCCTATTGGTGCTTGGTATCAGCATGAGCAAACATTATGGCTCAAACAAGTAGTACAATTTGCTGGAAGCATATCATCCAGAGAATCCCTGATCTCCCAAAATTTGGTCGAGATATAAAGTTTATTTTGCTGTAAAACTTCCCTTTTTTGGAGTTTCACTTGCTCGAAACAAGGAAAGTAAGATTTTCTGTTTCCGTGATGATGAAAGGCAGATACTTCCTATATGGAGTTTGAGCTCACTTGTAGCAGGAAAGACGAGTTCAGGTTTCTGGTTTTGTTGTTGTTGTTGTTGTTGTTGTTTCTCCCCAGCTTTTAGGATTGTAGAGTACAATCTTCAGCCAGAGACCCACCCCTAGGTAAGTGTAGCTAAAGTCGGGTTTTATCTTGGCTAAGTTGAACAACCAGCTGGTCTTAATTTTTCCTTACCATTACAGTATTCAGTAATCATATAACTTGTATGATCATTTGTTTTCCTTAATTTTTTTTTTTTTTGGTTGATGTTTGTTTGTTTCTGTTTTTGTTGTTCTTTTAGTCTTTTTCCCATTGGGTTTAACCAACTCTATCAGACTTGCACAAATTTGAAGTAAAGTTCCAAATTATGGGGAACAATGCCCCTGAAGTGGCTAAATTCCCCCCACCCCTGACACCCACATGCACAAACAAAAAGGTTGTGTAGTGCAGGAGAAAATGGACAGCCAAAGGAAAAAAAAAAGTTTTTATTTTAACTACTAAAGGAACTTTATTTACATAACATGGCCACCTTTTTACTAGCCAGGCCAAACTATAAGAACAATGGCTGTCGACCCACACTATAGTTCAATAGCTAAGGTTCTGTCTTTTTTTTTTTTTTTTCCCTCAGCATAACACCCTGGGTTTGGTTCCTAAATTTGATACTTGGTACTTCTGAAATAGCAGCAATTTGTCCTAGCTGAAAGATGATAATGAGATTTTAAAAAGATTTTTTTTAAAGGAGCTCAATGGTTAAAAATTAGCTTCATTAAAAGTTAACATCCTCATGACCATCCTGGCCAACATGGTGAAACCCCATCTCTACTAAAAATACAAAAAATTAGCTGGGTGTAGTGGTGGATGTCTGTAATTCAAGCTGCTTGGGAGGCTGAGGCAGGAGAATTTCTTAAACCCAGAGGTTGCAGTGAGCCGAGATAGCACCTGGACGACAGAGCGAGATTCCATCTCCAAAAAAGCTAACATCCAAGATGTGTGTGTGTATATGTGTGTGTGCATGTTTGTATTTAAAAGGCGTTCATTTTTATTTTCTGTCCTAGAAGCTCGCCTTTTTTTGGGCAAAAGATTTTTTTCTTCTCAATTAACTGAATTCAGTTTTCTTTATTATTATTATTATACTCTGCTCTCTCTCCTTTCTCTTGCATCATCTCCTGCATGAGGGACCTAAAATAGTTTAAAGTAGCTTGGTGTTCCTTAAAGAAATCAAAGAAGGTACCAGGCTCCCTTTTGAGGAGAAACCTCTGTTTTTCCTTAAGTAATACCAAGAGTATAAACAGACAAGTTTGACTCAGCTCTTAAACTGCTTGCTTTCGTATTTTGTAACCTAATTTTTTTAACTAAAATAGCTATTGCAACAGAGGCTACTCTTGGGTTTTTAAGGAAGCATGAGATTAGACACTTAGAAATGTCTTTGTTTACAAAAAAAGTTTTTAAGTGCACTGTAAAAGCACCACATAGTCTAAGCTAATAATTATTCTCCCCTTCTGGAGACCCAGGATTCAGTGTGGGCTCTGCCCAGAGCTCAAAGATCCGGTTAAAATATACGTAGTCCCTACCTAAATAAAATTGGTCTCCTTATACAATTCTATGATAGATTTCTATAATTTTAAGTTTAATTTAGCATCCATCTTTAATTTCCTTCTATCACCACCAGATTTTTTCTCTCAGTACCTTAAGATGTAAATTTTGCCATTTAATTTTCACCCGAGTTGTTTCCTTTAGTATGTAAATGTAAGGCTATTTAGCTGAAAACTGCTTTGGGTCATAAAACAGGTTATCAAGAATCTAAGTCAAAGATAGAAAAAAAGGTCTTTATAAATCTATAACTCTAAAGGATGTACTTCTAACAGCATGCCTAATACATCTATGTATTCATGTGTTGTATACACAATGTTTCTCTACTGAAAATATTTACAAGATCTCTAATTGGCTTAAGAAAATAAAAGCACTTAAATACTTTATCATGAAAAAAGAAAAGACTTGTCAAATGCTTTATCAAGTTTATGTAACTTAAGTAAAATCTTTAATAAATAAGCCAGCTTTAAAATTATTGGTAAAGTAATATTAAAAATGTCTTAGGAATTGCCAACATACATTTTTGTTTGCATTTATTGATCAAGCAATTTCATACTCAGTCCTTCCAAATACCATATGAATTTGACATAGGGGTTATAAAACTACAAACCCAGCCCAAGACAAAATAATTTTTGCTTGTGTAATTTTTAGTAAATGAGACATTAATATTGGTTTTATAAAAATAACTAAATCTTAAATTCAGTAAGATTACCATAACTTCTAATTCTGTGGCTTTAGGTGGTCTAGTCCACAGGCAATACAATTTGTTTTGGGAAGGGACTGTTAACATTGTCTTTGAGTCAAAGCTAAACTATAAACTAAATTCCTCCTAAAGTTACTTCAACTTACCCCCAGGAATGAACAAGAATCAAGATGAAATCAGTTAGGTCAAATCATTTTTACTGTGTCAGGTATAATTTTGCAATGGCGATTCAATAATTTTAAATAATGACTACTTCAGTTTTCATAAACAATCTATACTAGAAAACAAACATTACTTTTTCACAAAGATTGTATCAGTTAAAATATGTAGAATTTTGTATCTACATTAAAATTGTGCCCAATCTCTTGAGTTAGTTTCTTGAAGAGTATAATTTTTTAAATTTAAATGCTATTTTTGTCAAAAACAATATTGTTATAAATGTTAAAAAATAGAGAACTTTTAAAATGACAAGATAAAAATTTGCATTTATAATGCTACCTGTATTTAATTATAGTATTCGCATATTTATGGGATTTCTTGAAAATTCTCAGATTTTAATTCACAAATCAAAGATTTATAATAGCAATTCATATTTTAACACCATTTTATAGAAATTATAATTTTTTAATAACTGTCTTTTTCTGCATACTGTGTTAAGTAGCCAGAGGTACTCATTTTGTAAAGGAAAATTCACTATATCAACTTTATCATTCAGTCGTATCTTTAAAACTTTAGCAATTTGGGTTATGTCTAAAAGCTGAAAGTAGCAAGTATATCTAACCGTCTAAGAGTAAAGTATGTTCTACTACCCAAAACATCAATTTTTTAACACATATGTATTCCTATTAAATGAGTAATAAAACATTAGTATTACAAAAATACATTAATAGTTGTTAAGGAAACAAAATGACTAAAATTTTAAAATATTGATATCCATATTTATATTTTGTATGTTAAAGTATATTTGTATATATAGAAAGTATCTAATTTTTAAAAGATAATCACTATTCTGTTTTCACTGTTAGATTAATGAAACAGAATGTAGTAGGTGAGGTGCTTTCAAGAAGAAAAATCTTACAAAGATGATTTATTAGGTACCCCACAATTGCTGATATTTTTGCCTGGTAAGCATAGGTTTCCATTATTAAATTACATCAAAAACAATGGCCTCATAGAGCTTAAGATTCATAATCAAAACAGGATAAATTTTTAAAACCCAAGTTGAAAGATCATGGGTTTTCAATTTTTTAAAAAATGAAATCTTATGATTATCCATAATAGCTAAAAACATAGTTGAAAATCATGCAATATCATATGTAGTTTACAGGAATTTATGTGTAACTTTAAAAATTTTTTCTACCCTGTGGCATTTGGAAGGCCTTTGATATCATAGTATATTAGGCAAAATAATAATAAAAGGCAAAGAAAATAAATATCACACATATTTTAATATGATGTTTAAAATATTATTTTCTTAAGTCATGGGTAATTATTATATTTAGGTTAAATCTAAAGTGAGAAATAAGATGTTGCTGAGCACTAGTCAAATTCATATTTTGTGTCAATTAAATGACGTAAAGTAATTTGCTCTTTGAGAAAATTCTTTCTAATGAGTTTTCATTCACTCGTAATTTCATGCTTTGCTGATTTTTAAAAAGTACACTTAAACTGGGAGATTTAAAAATGGCTTATTAGAACCATCTTGTGTGTACCACCCTCAGGGAGAGAAGAGAGTGGTGAGAAAAATACTAGCTCTTCAACTGGAACATCTAGGTGGACACATTGGGATTCATCAAGAAAACAATGTGACCCACAGAGAGCAAAAAGAGTGAGACAGAACAACTGCCTATCCAAAAGTGGCATTGAGCCAAGGGAGGCCCTCCACCACGGGGAAATGATAAGTGAGTGATAGCGCCATGGACTCATATCTGCCAGAGACTTTGTACCCTGAGCTTAGGAAATCCCCTATGAAGATCATAAAGATTCAGGAGATTCAGGAGAAAGCTGAAACCCAATCTGTAGACTCTGCAGATTTCAATAAAATGGTATAGGAGCTAACAGATAAAATGGCCATTATAAGAAAGAACCAAACTGATCTGATAGAGCTGCAAAACACATTACAAAAATTTTATAATGCAATCACAAGTATTCACAGTATAACAGACCACACTGAGAAACAAATCTGAAAGCTTTTAGACTGGTTCTCCAAACTAACTCAATCAGAAAAAAGTTTAAAAAAAACAATTTTAAAAATGAACAAATCCTCTGAGAAATATGGGATTATGTAAAGAAAGCAAATCTACAACTCATTGTTGTCCCTGAAAGGCAGGGGAGAGAAAGCCAGCAACTTTCTCCCCTAGCCTTGCTAGAGAGGCCAACATTCAAATTGAGGAAATGCAGGGAAACCCAAGAGATACCTCACAAGTAGACCATTCCCAAGACATATAGTCATCAGATTCTCCCAAATAGAAATGAAAGAAACAAAAAGTTAAAGGAAGTTAGAGAGAAGGGGCAGGTCACCTACAAAGGAAATTCCATCAGGCTAACAGTGAACCTTTCAGCAGAAACCCTAAAAGCCAGAAGAGATTGGGAGCTGATACTCAGCATTCTTAAAGAATAAAAATTCAAAGAAAGAACTTCGTATCCAACCATACTAGGCTTCATAAGTGAAGGGAAAATAAGAGACTTTTCAGACAAGCAAATAATGGAATTCATTACCAACTGACCTGCCTTACAAAAGGTCCTTAAGGAGTGCTAAATTTGGAGAAAAAAGACCATTACTGTCCACCACAAAAGACATTTAAGTACATAGATAACTGAAACTATAACGCAACCACACAAACAAATCTGCATAATAACCAGCTTACAAGCTGATCCCATCTTATGTGCAATGACACCCATAGACTCAAAGTAAAAGGATGGAGAAAAATCTACCAAGCAAATGAAAACCAGAAAACAGCAGGGGTTGCTATTACAGTTGCAGACAAAACAAATATTAAATGAGTAATGATCAAAACAGACAAAGATAGGTATCATACAATGGCAAAAAATACAGTTAAAGATGAAAACTATCTTAAATATATATGCATCCAACACAGAAACACCCAGATTCATAAAACAAGTTCTTAGAGACATATAAACAGACATATATAACCACACAATAATAGTGGGTGATGTCAACATCCCAATGGCAATATTAGACAGATCATCAAGACAGAAAACTAACAAAAATATTCAGAAACTGAACTTGACATTTGATCAAATGGACCTAACATACATCTACAGAATTCTCCACCCAAAAACAAAAGAATATCTTCTTCTCATCTGCAGATGGCACTACTCTGATATCTACCACACAACTGGCCATAAAACAATTCTCAGAAAATTTTTAAAAAATGAAATCATACCAACCACATTCTCAGGAAGCAGTACAATAAATATAAAAATCAATATTAGGAAGATCACTCAAAACTGTAAAATTACATGGAAATTAAACAATCTGCTCCTAAATGACTTTTGGATAATCAATGAAATTAAGCAGAAATCAGAAAATTCTTTGAAACCAATGAGAACAAATATGCAAAACACCAGAATCTCTGGAAAACAGCTAAAGCATTGTTAAGAGGGACGCTTATAGTGCTATCAACATCAAAAAGTTAAAGTGATCTCAAATTAACAACCTAACATTACACCTAGAGGAATTAGGTATACAAGGGCAAACTAAACCTAAAACTAGCAGAAGATAAGAAGTAACAAAAATCAGAACTTAATTGAAGAATACTGAGACACAAAATCACACAAAAAATTAACAAATCCAGGAGTTCATTCTTTGAAATATAAATAAGACTGATAGACCACTAGCTATACTAATAAAGAAAAGAGAGAAGATACAAATAAATATGATCAGAAATGACAAAGAAAATATTATAACCATTTCCACAGAAATACAAGAAAAACCCACAGAGACTGCTATGAACAACTCTATACATACAAACTAGAAAACCTAGAAGAAATGGAAAATTCCTTGAAACATACAATGTTTCAAGACTGAACGAGGAAGAAATTGATCCCTGAACAAATAATGAGTTCCAAAATGTAATCAGAAAGAAAAAGTCTACCAATCATAAACAAACAAACAAACAAACAAAAAAAACAACGAGATCAGACAGATTCACAGACAAATTATACCAGATGTATACCAGCTGGCACCATTCCTACTAAACCATTCCAAAATTTTAGATTGAGGGACTCCTCCCTAACACATTCTACAAGGCCAGTGTCATTCTTAAACCAAAACCTGGCAAAGACACAATGAAAAAAGAAAACTTCAGGCTAATATCTTTGATGAACATTGATGCAAGAATTCTCAACAAAATACTAGCAAACTGAATCAAACAGCATATCAAAAATCCAATCCACCACAATTAAGTAGGCTTTATCCTTGGGATGCAAGGTTGGTTGAACATACCTAGATCTATAAATATGATTTATCACATAAACAGAGCTAAAAAAAAATAATCATCATCAGAATACATGCAGAAAAAGCTTTCAATTAAATTCAACATTCCTTCACATTAAACCTTCAACAAACTAGGAAATGAAGGAACATACCTTGAAATAATAAGAGCCATCTAGGACAAACCCACAGCCAACATCATACTGAATGGGCAAAAGCTATTAATAGCAGGATTCTCCTTGAGAACTGGGATAAGACAAGGATGCCTACTCTCACCACTCCTGTTCAGCATAGTACTGGAAGTCCTGGCCACAGCAATCAGGCAAGAGAAAGGAATGAAATGTACCCAAACAGGATGAGAAGAAGTCAGACTATCTCTCTTCACAAATAATATGACTGTATATCTAGAAAACCTCATAGTCTGCCCAAAAGCTCCTAGATCTGATAAACAAGATCAGCAAAGTTTCAGGATACAAAATTATGATGAAAATGCCAAAAGCAATTGCAATAAAAACAAAAATTGACAAACAAGACCTCATTAAACTAAAGAACTTCTATACAGTAAAAGAAACTAGCAGCATATTAAACAGTCTATGGAATGAGAGAAAATATTTGCAAATTATGCATTCAACTATAGTCTAAGAATTTATACCCAGGATTTATAAGGAAGTTAAAAAATTAACAATCAAAAAACACACAACCCTGTTAAAATGTGGGCAAAAGACATGAAATGACACATTTCAAAAGAAGATATACATGTGGCCAATAAGCATATAAAAATGCTAAACATCGCTAATTATTAGAGAAATACAAATCAAAGCCACAATAGTACCATCTCACATCAGTCAGAATATCTACAATTAAAAAGTCAAAAAATAACAGATGCTAGCAAGGTTGCAGATAAAAGAGAACACTATACAGTGTTGGTGGGAATGTAAATTAATTTGGTCAGTGTGGAAAGCAGTTTGGCAATTTCTCAAAGAACATTAGACAGAATTCAACCCAGCAATCCCATTATTAGGTATGTACCAAAAGGAATAGAAATCGTTCTAACATAAAGAAATCATGTGTATATTTATCACAGAACTATTCGCAATAGAAAAGACACAGAATCAACCTAGATGGTCATCAATGGTGGACTGGATAAAGAAAAAACAGTATATATACACTGCAGAATACTACATAGCCATAAAAAGAACAAAATCATGTCCTCTACAGTAACATGAATGGAGCTGAAGGTCATTATCCTAAGTGAATTAATGCTGGAGCAGAATATTCCATGTTCTCACTCATAAGTACATGCTAAACATAGAGTACACATAGACACAAAGAAGGGAACAATATAGACAAGGGCCTATATGAGGATGAAGGGTAGGAGGAGGGTGAGGATTGAAAACCACCTATTGTGTACTATGCTCACTACCTGGGCAATGAAATAATCTGCATACCACATCCTCACAAAACACAGTTTACCCATGTAACAAACCTGCATGTGTACCCCCAAATCTAAAATAAAAATTGATAAGAAAAAATTTCACAAAGCAAAAAAAGAATTATTTTTTATTCTATTGTAAATTGTCAAGTTCTAATTCTACGTATTTATGGAGTACAAAGTGATGTTATTTTACATATATATATATATGAATGACAAAAATGAAGCTAATGAACATTTCCATCATAAAACACTTTAGTAAAACTGAAAGAATTACAATAAATGAATTGTAAAATATGTAATATATTTTACAGGAAATATAAATATAAAAATATATATACATAAATACATAAATGAAATATAAAGCTCTAGAAACAATAAAAGGAATCTCAAAGTAAACTAATAGAAAGCCAAAAAAGGAAATGTTATAACAAAGATAAAAGTAAACATTAATGATGCAAGAATATGAAGAATGAGAGACTTAATTAAATCAAAATCTAATTTTTCAAAACATTAACAATGTAAGTAAACTGTCAGTTATACTGATCAAGAAGACAAGGATGAATGCCCACCTCCAAAACAAGGGAAAAGAGAAATAACTATTGAAACAATAGAAGTTAAGAGAATGAGAGATCACTTTGCAGACCTCTAAACCAAAAACCCTCAGTAATCCTATTAAATATAGAGAGCTTGGGTGATTGAGGAAGGGATTTGGAGGGACACTGGTCAAAGGATACAAAATTAAAGTTACATAAAAGAATAAATGTAAGAGATTTACTGTATAGAATGGTGACTAAAGTTAATGATAATATTTTGTATTCTCAGAAAATGTTGAGAGAGTGGATGTTAAATATTTGTACCACAAAAATGACAGCTATGTGAGGTAATGCTTATTTTAATTAGCTAGATTTAACCATTTCAAAATATACATGTTCAAAACATCACGTTTACTTGATAAATGCAGTTTTAGCTGTCAATTAGAAATAAATGAGTTTAGAAAAAAATGGAGAGTTTAAATGGAACAGATACCATAGATGAAACAGAGGAAGTTATAAAGAAATTACTCCACAAAAAGTACTAGTACCAGAGGTTTCATAGGGAAATTCTACTAGTTTCAAAGACCAAGTAGTTTAAATGTTCTACATATTTTTATAAAGCAATAAAAATGAAAGAACACTTTTTAATTTTTTTTATGAAGAAAGTATAATGCGGATGCCACATCTGACATAGACAGTACAGATAAAAATCTCGAAATTAAAATATAAAATAGCATAATCTGTAAGTAGAAAGTGAAAAGGAAGACTATTTAAAATATGATAAAACAAAAATGAAAAAATATAATGTTTAGAAACACCATTCAGTAATTTGCAGAATACTTCATAACCTAAAATCAATGAGATATAGATTTAGAATTTTGAAAGATATGAAAAAGTTCTAAGACTTGACATTTAGTGAAAAACAAAGATAATCAGAAACAGAGTCTCTTCAATTCCAGGTCAAAGTTATTACCATTATCCCAAGAAAGGGAGTATAAGGCACTCTGCTTTAGAGAGATCTAGCATAGGTTTATTCTACTGCATTCGTACAAATGCTACCTGAATATTTCACTTGAGTGGTGGGCCTCTCCCTCCTTCTTTAGATTCTCACAATTAGTCTAAAAAGCATGTCAAACTCTGAAAACATGGGCAAATATGAGACTGATGCTATCTTAGAGTTTACCAAAAATAATGAATATTTCAATATGTTAATTTCATCTGCACTCTATCAAAAATATTGACCTAGCATATAAAATGATTTAACAATCATAAGTAAAATGGAATCATAACACTCACATTTAATCATATTTGTATTAAACTTTAAAGTACATGTGTAAATACTTAAAACAACATATACACATAATAGTTTACACAATTTCTTCTACCATCTAGATTTTACGAAAATTAAGTATGATAAAATTGATAAATGAAATAACTGAGTTACAATTTGTAAAAATAGGTTTACTTATATATTAATGTGGTATATATATTCATTTCTATATTTTATTGTCATGTCAAATTATATTAAATCTATCTGGCAATAAGCCAAAATTGTATATGCACAAATGACCCATAAAATGTATGCTGAAAATTGAGGGAATGAAAGAATTAAATAAAACTTAAGCCATGAAAATCTATGTTTATTATATCTCTAGTTATTATGAGACAACATCATTATAATTTCCTAAATTTGCTTAAAACTTCAATCAAGATGCCCTCTCTTTCTTTACAATTTTTTCCCAGCATGAACATTAAAGAGCAGCTCTTTATGTAACACAATCTTCTGATGACTTCATTAATACATGTTCTTTCATTATTGAAACTATTGTTGATTTATGAAGGCATCTGAAAAGAATTAATTTCATATCTGACTTGTAAGATGCAGATATCTTTTATAGGAGATGAACATGCAAAAAGTAGTTTCTTTTTCCATTAGCATATGGGTTGGTAAATTAATAATTACAAATACTAATTTTAATGTATAATTTGATAGCACCAAATGTTTTAGTAAAGGCAAAAGCTGTCCAGAATTGTTAAAATATACCATTTTATTTACTTAACAAATGAAATATATACTCTTTTATTAGCAAACAGATTATCCCTTACTCCTTCTTGCCTTATTCTTTCTTACCTTTAGTAAAGAAATGGGAACCTAAGCAAAGAATATGTAGAAAAATTACTCAACATCTGGGTGCATGCTAAAACAAGGAATACCTAAGACCTTCACCTCTAACTTCTTTTATGTCTAAATTTTAGTTACTAACAACATTCAGTACTGAATAAAGTCTTCTTTTGTATAAATTTTGGATTCTACTTTACACTTGTCTGAGCTTCCTATATTAAGCAACAAATAAAGTATAATTCTTAAATAAAGCTCTAAGTCTTGGGACAGTTTCAAACTTTTAAATTATATTTTTATTTGTGTTTTTACTATAATTTATTAGACTACCCAAAGGGAATAACTCAATAGATGTTTATTAAGGAATAAATTCATTATTTCTTAATTAATTAAAAATTGTATTTGTTCATCCAACCATCAACATACAAAATAAGGAGAAATATATGATTCACTACTATAAATCTGTTAATAAAAGAAGCATTTTTATTCTCATCAAATTACATAAAAGTTAAGAAAACATGGAAATTTCAAAACTACTAAAATTTACATTAACTTATATAATCATTTACTTTGCCATTTGAATAAGCAACTCTTGTAGAGCAATTACAAAAATAAAGACATTTTGAAGAATTAGTAAATATTCTAAATTTCAATCTACAGCTTTATGCATAGAACCCACTGAGTGCTGAATATTCATTTGTAAGGCAATATTTAAAGAACTGCTATAATCCTCTATTCTGCATTGAGTCAATATTTATTTAGGGATTCTACTAACATTATATAACAACATGAAACAAGAGTCCAGAGTAGAAGTACACTCTTAAGTCACATATACATTTATTATCTGTTGAGAGATTCTGAAATATCTGCGATGCTAAGTCATTACATACTAATATTTCATTTGATCAATTATTGTAAACATACTGCCTTCTGAGATCATGGACACTAATGACTTCCTAAAAGTATACAGTAGTTCACAAATCAAACCCAAAATGTAATACTCATACTTTAATATCTTTGCCAAAAATTAATTCAATTATTTTTTTAATTTCTGAAGTAGATGTTCTTAACAAACCCTAAGAGGTAATTTTTAATTGTAATTGCCAACAAATCTAGTTAGATTCCTTTCAAATGATTTACACACTTCCAGTTTGGGTTTAAAATGGAAGAGTGTCTATAGCTAAGGCAAATTTTCTTAATATTGTCATAAGATGTAAATATGTTTGTTTATAAATTCTTCTCAGTAAATATTTTATGAATGGAAAAATGTTCAGCCTTAATATTAATACTAATAAGATTATAGCAAAATAAAGCAAGTGTGAGTTAATAGTGGTAGAATAGGATCTTGTGTCAAATGACCAGTCTTATATCTCAATTCCATTGCCTACTGTATGAAATTGAACAAGTTATGTTGTTCATTTATAAAAATTTAGATAATAAAAATATTTTATAAGTTAGGAATAACAGAGCTAAATCATGTAAAATACCTTGAATAATGCCTGGTACATAATATCCAATCATAAATTTGTTTATATACTTTAACCAAATAATTTAATTTTGGTACATATGTGTAAAAGAAATCACTTTCCAAAATAAAAGATGAATGCACACAAAGATATTCATCACCTTATAATTTTTTAAAACACAAATAACTCCAAATTTCCAGCAATAGACAATGGAAACATATGGTATTAAAAAATTTCTCATAGTATTAAAAGCAATAATGAATGTTATATTAAAACTAAATTTGTTTATGATATGTTATATAAAAACAAGGGTAGTTTATAAAAGAACATTATGTTACAAGGGCAACCATCTAAAAATATCTATGGGATTATTATGATATTTAACAGGACTGCATTAAAATTTTTCAAAGAGTTTCATTAGATTTCAAAATATAATTAATGACTTTTAAAAATTAATAATATAAAGAAATGAAAATGCTTCTTTGCTCAAATTTATTTTACCACTGGAAAAGTTGAAAATGTTTATCATAAGAAATTTTCTCAGAAAAACAGATTTTACACTTACACCATCTCACCTAATTCAAACAATTTTATTGCTTGTAAAGAATAGCTCTGGATAAGGCATTAGATAATAGTATTTTGGATAAGGAGTCAACAAACTTTTTTTAAAAGAACCAGACAGTAAATATTTGCAGCTTTGTGAGCCAGATGGTCTCTAATTTTACTACTCAATTCTGTCAATGTCTTATAAATGTAACATACCTTCCTTGTCTGAATTTCCAGAACATTTGTACCTATCATAACTAGTATTATCTTATAGCTATTAGAAAAATCTGCCATTCTCTATATGTGTTTCTTACATATTTGTTATATATTATTCACATTTGTAATTCTAATTAGCATAGTTAATACATCTTTAATTAACTGATAAAATTGGTTAACAATTTCTAATACTACCTTTTGAATTTATGTCACTCTTGGTTGGTTTAATGGCAAAAGAATTGAAACTTTTTTAAAAAGGAAAAGGTATATTTGAAAATACATATGATAACTTCCTCAAGCACATAAAAATTTGGAAGACAAGAACCACAAATAATATTATTCTATGTGACAATTTGAAAAAATACATATACAAGGGCAACTTCATCATTACATTTTTGATAGCCTTACTTTTCGAAGCATATGTATAAGATAAAACATCCTCTTTAATAACTAATTAACCAGTAGTTTTCCATATCATGTGTGTGTTCAAACGACTCATCTATGTTGAAAATGCTAATTTATTTGTGATAAACATCAGTATTAGGATTCACTTCTTTTTCCATTTTGTTCTGTATAACTTCACCAATATTAGCAAGGAAATTAACCAGTCTAGAATGGAAGTCAGAATTGCAAATTGAAGAATAATTCCTAGCATCATTCTCATTAAAAAAACTAATCTAAATTATGACATCACTTTGCAGATTGACATAATAGTGAATCATCAAAACCTGTTTGTTCAGAAACAGGTAATTTAGAGTCAATGTAATTTAATTTAATTTAAACTGTGACATAAAATATTGATGAACAGCACCATTGTAGGAGAATACAAAGTACTTAAGTTCAATACACTTCCTTTTTTTGAAGTTATTAGCACTACTGCTAAAGTAGTAATTTTTTTCTATTTTTATTGTCAAGATTTAATTGCACGGCATTATAAATCATGAAGAATAAGTGCTACCAAAATAAAATCTCATATTAGAAACTCATGCAAATGAACTCAGTGGCATGATTCCAGCATTCCAAAACAAAAAGATTTTTTCCCTGTTTAATTACTACATTATTGAAACATTTATCATATAACACTGCTATATGTCTCACAATCACAACTAGAATTTCTAAAGGATCTTAAATCCTTAAGAAATTTAAATTGGCAACCTAAAACATAAAACACTCTCTTGAAGACAATGAAGAAAACTTTTGTTTGATTTACATTAGATTAAAATAGCTTTCCAAAGTACATAAATTAATCAAATAATAAGTTTAAATGGCAGAGGGTCTCAATGGCTAAATTAACATCTGATTAATTCTGTACAAATAGCCACCAACCTAAAACTGCCTGCTCTAGTACGCATATTATGCATTTGACATTTTAAAACATTTCTTGATTTCCAGAATTCCATTCATAGGTGTAAGACTACGGTACTACAAGAAAATTTTACAACACATATAATTTAGGAACAGTTAAAGAAAAAACTTCTAATTAGTTATTACTGCTTCACAGTGAATTATATGTAACATTTTTCATCAATGCCAGTTCTAATGTAGATATTCTTATCTTACTTCTGGGTGACAATTGTTTGCCCTCTCATTGTAAGCAGTAGGTATTAAAAACACAGGTTCTAAGTCAGACTACTACCTCAATTTGAAATTCTTTAATTACATAACTGAAGCCTTCTTCTTACTTTAATAACAATTACATTATTTCCCAGTCAAATCTGTAATATTTTCATGATAACGAGTATTTGTTCACTTTTGATCACCAAATAGCTCCTGACCAAACAAATAATTATTTCATCAGATATTTTTTCCTTATTGGGGTTGTGACTCCAAGTCCCATACCTTCCAGCATAGAAGTCAAAAACTATTTTCCAGGAGATTTTTTTTTTCTTGCACCATTATAGGTCAAGAGGAAGTTAGACAGGTAACCTAAATTTGCCAGTGGACTCACTCACTTATGATTTTAGATCTTGAGTGAATACTTACAGGTTGGGTTGGAGAAATCATGAGATTTTATTCAATAGAGCAGACATGCCCAGTTAAAAATGTCAGCTAATGCATATAACTGAAAACTGCTAGCACTGAAAACTTTCTGCTTATTGAAAACCTGATGCATTTATCCTTCCCTTTCATATTGTTAGCAACACTTATGTTAACAATACATTTCCTTCTGTTTGTTAGTCAAGCACGATTTCTGTTTCTTATTAAAAAATCTTAACTAACAAAACAACTTACTATAAAATTTTATTTTGGGAAAAGAAAGAATTTTGGTTATTATTAAATAAGAAACCAATGTGCTTTTTGTCAACATAAGGGAGAAATCTTTTATTGTACTAATAAACTATCTACATTGCATGTTAAATCTTTTTTAAGAGTATAATAAGAAAGCATATTTTATCTATACATTCCTTTCTCCAGAGAAATACGTTACTCATCTCTTAACTGAAAAACTATTCCTTTAGTTACCACAGCTAAGAACTAAAAATATTTTAAAAATATATAGTTTCTTCTGTAAACGACTTTAAGGGCTGATAGGGGCTAAATAAGTGAAACAATAAACATAAATAAACTTTGATAAGCTGAATATGCCAGTTGTAAGAAAAGAGTAATTGCTAGTAGTTAGGTATAAAAGGAGGTTATATTCACAATTAAACAAAGGCTAGGCACAAGTTAACAAGCTTAAGTCCAGAAAGGTCATTTGAAAGAAATAAATACAGAATGTAAAAATGATGAGTAAAAAGAAATAAATGAGACAGGACAGATGTTTGGGGAGCTGAAAGTAGTTTGATATGTAGACTTAATAAAGATAAAAAAGAACATTTCCTAAAAATAAGTGTCAGTAAAGAGACCCTTTATGTAAATGTACATGCACAAACGACTACAATTTCAAAACGCAGGAAGAAAATCTGACAATATTAAAAAAAGAAACACATCACCAAAAATAGCTGGAAATCTCCATAATCTTCTCAGTAATTGATAGAAGTAGAAAGAAAACCAGCAATAATCTCAGACACTGAATAACAGTCAAATAAATATCCAAATGACATTAAAAGAATACCAAGAGCAGAAGGTACTTTGCTTTTTAAGCACATGGATTTTCTGCAAAATAAAATATATGCCCAAAAAAGCCTTAATAAAATAAAAAGGATTAAAACCATAGATTTCCTCTGACAATAGAGAAAACTGAATTGGAAATTAACTAAAAGTAGACACTGGAAATATCCCAAAGTATATGAGAATCAAATAAGACATTTCAGAATAACTTATACATCAAAGAAAATATCACAGAGAAATATTTTGGACTAAATAAAAATGAATATACAACATATAAAAATGTATAAAATGTGATCAAAGCAGTGCAGAGAGGTTAATTTATGGCTGTAGAGCATATATTAGAAAAAATAAAAGTTCTAAAATCAATGATTTAAACTCTCACTGTAGAAAGATGTGAAACAAGAGTTAATAAAACTAAATAATTTGTCTTTGCTTGTTATGATGAGCAGTTATAATTTTTGTATGACTTGTAGTAGAAGTAATCAACCAAATACACGTAAGTAAAAGATAAAGGAGTAAATTTATCTTAGATATTATGGGAAATTTTTAAATAGGTAAGGTAAATAATGAGAAGATCAAAAACTCTCTTAAATACCAATTTGTAATAATTTAGAACAATTATTACAGTATAATAGCTACAGTTTTGTTTCACATTACTATGTCATTCAATCATCATAATAACCCTATAATTAAGTACTATTAGTAATCCTCATTTTATAGATTGGGTAATTGAAGCTCAGATGAATGAATGACTTGACTGAAATTACAAATATGGGAAAGACAGATGCAACAGAAATTGAAGAAACAGTTATTCCAAATGGAGAAAAGAAATCAGTGAGATATGCCACAGAGAATTAAATACTATAAGGACTAAGAATTAATCCATTGACACTGGATTACTTCCATTGATAACAACTAGAATCATTGCTGACATCATAACTGACAAACTGATAGGTCTAGTTTAAAGGCGTTTTGCTACATATTAACTTCCTAATTTTCAAAATACATTACATAATGTATATAAATAATAGCAGCATTTCATGATAATAATTGAAAAAGGCATAAATATTCTAGAACCTTACAACTGGACTCTAATCATATTTATAATCTGTTTTCTGTTCTCTTTCACTACAAATGAATATATATATAGAAATTGGTGCTCCTATGAAGGGTGAAGACACTTTACTTCTGCTTAAAATTATCCTCCATTTTTGATGCCTATAATATATGTATAGGACGGAAAGAGAAGGTTTTGTTTGATGTGCAGTGATGCAAAGTGCATAATTAAATAGTAGTTTAATAAGACAAGGATTATTCATTATGATATTAACTAATTTCAATCATCTCCAAAACTCATTAAAATGAAAAAAACAAAAACATCATAAGATCTCTGATGATACTTTAAAAACCTCTATATCTCCCTTCCATCCCTCCTCTATTTCACCCACCACAGTGCCTAACCTCCAGGCATCTATTAACCTGAAAATTATGGCTCAAAACTTCCCAAATCTTATGAGATATATGGATGTTTAGATCCATGAAGCTGAACGTCACCAAGCAGATTCAATCTAAAAATGACTTCACTAAGATACCTCAGAATCAGATTATGACCCACCACATACAGGAGAATACTTCTAAGGATAACAACAGATTTCTCAGCAGAAACCTCACAGGTAAGGAGTGAGATGATACATTTAAAGTGCTGAAAGAAAAATACTGTCAACCAAAAATACTGTACCTGGCAATGTTGTTCTTCAGAAATGAAGGAGAAATAAAAGCTGACAAGCAAAAGCTGAAGAAATTCATCACTACTAGATCTGCTTTACAATAAATGGCAACAGAATTATTCCATAATGGAGCCCAAAGTTAGCAGAAGGAAGGGAATAATAAAGATCATGGCAGAAATGAAATACAGGATAGAAAAACAATAGAAAAGATAAACAGTTTGTTCTTAAAACAATTTTAAAAATTGACAAATCTTTCACAAGACTACAAGGAAAAAAGAGACGAGATTTAAACAAATTATAAATGTATAAGGAGACATTACTACTGTCACCATAGATACCAAAAGGTCATAAGAAATGACTGTGGGCAATTTTATGCCAAGAAACTACATAACTTAGAAAACAATGAACAAGTTCCTAGAAAAATACAACTTGCCAAGATTGAATCATGTGAAAATAGGAAACTTGATCACACCAACAGTAACTAAGGTGATTGAATCAGTTATAAAAAACTTTCCAACAAAGAAAAGCCCAGGAATAGATGGCTTCACTGGTGAATTCTAACAAACATTTAAAGCATTAACACCAAGACATCTCAAACTCTTCCAAAAATATGAAGTAGAGTGAACCCTTCCAAACTTATGCTGTAAGCCCAGCATTTCTCTGACACTCAAGTCAGACAAAGAGACTACAAGAAAAGAAAATCAATGGCATTTCAGAGATGTTGGTAAAAGGATACAAAATTTTAGTTAAATAGGAGGATTAAGTTGAAAATTTCTATTGTACAACATGGTGACTATAGTTAATAATGCTGTATTCGGTTATTTAAAAAATAAATACAATAGTAAAATATCAGTAAGAGGGAAAACAAACAAATAAATACATGAATACTGTTGTACCACAGCTTACCATAGGGAACATATGGGAAAAAAAATTATAAGCCAATGTCCTTGATGAACGTAAATGCAAATATCCTAAACAAAATGCTAGCCAACCACATTTTATTCAACAGCACATTAAAAGTATTATAAAACATGATCAAGTGGGATTTATCCCAGGGATGCACGGATAGTTCAAAATATATGAACCAAAATGTGATATACCACATTAACAGAATGAAAAACAAAAATCATATGATCATCTCAATAGATGCTAAAAAAGTATTTGACAAAATTTAACACTGTTTCATGATAAAAAAACTTTCAACAAATTAGGTTTAAAAGAAATGTACCTCAAAACAATAAAGAACATATGTGACAAGCCAATAGCTAACATTCCACCCTACAGCAAAATGCAGAGAGTTTTTCCCCTAATTTTAGGAAAGAGACAAAAATGTCCAGTTTCACTACTTCTATTCAACGTAGTGCTGGTAGACCTAGACACAAGTAGACAAGGAAAAATAAAAGGCCTCCAAATTGGAAAAGAAGAAGAAAACTTGTCTCTGTTTGCAGATGACATGTTCTCATATACAGGAAACCCTGGAGACCACCAGTAAACTGTTAAAACTAATAAACTCAGTCCAGTTGCAGGATATAAAATCAACATACAAAAATCAGTTGCAATTCTATACATTAACAATGAACTCTCCAAAACAAAAGTTAAGTAAACAATCATATTTAAAATAGAATCAAAAAAGAATAAAATACTTAAGTTTAACCAAGCAAATGAAAAACTTGCACACTGAAAATTATAAAGCACTGATGATGAAATTGAAATCATAAAAAATAAATGGAAAACTATCCTATGTTTATTGATTGGAAGAATTAACATTGTTTAAATAGCCACACTACCCAAAGTGATCTACAGAGTCAATACAATTGCTATCAAAATTCCAATGACATTTTTCACAGAAATAGAAAAAAACTCCTAAAATTCAAAAGGAACCACAAAAGACTGCAAATAGTCAAAGGAATTTTGTAAAAGAAGAACAAAGCTGGAGGCATCATACTTCCTGATTTCAAACTATATTAAGAATCTATAGTAATCAAAACAGTAAGTTGCTGGCATAAACATACATTAATAACAGTGGAGGAGAATAGAAAGCCTAGAAATAAACCCACACACAGGGTCAACTGATCTTTGGCTCAGTGCCAGAAATAAACAATGAGGAAAAGATAGTCTCTTCAATAAATGGTATTGGTAACACTGGAATATCTATATGCAGAAGCTGAAATTGGAATCATACTTTATACCATACATAAAAATCAACTCAAAACGAATTAAAGATGTAAATATAAGACCTGTAATTATAAAAATCCTAATAAAGGGACTAAGCTCCTTGACATTGGCCTTATCAATGATGTTTTTGAATATGATACCAGAAGTGCAGGCAACAAAAGCAAACATAAACAAGTGGGACTGCATCAAACTGAAAAAAGTTTCCTTGCATGGCAAAGGAAAACAAACACAAACTGAAGAGGCAACCTGCAGAATAGAAAAAAATATTTGCAAACAATCCATTCAATAAGGAGTTAACATCCAAAATATGTAAGGAAATCATGAAACTCAACAGCAAGAAAACAAAAACCCAATTTAAAAAATAGGCAAAGGACCTGATTACAGTTTTCTCCAAAGAAGACATACAAATGACCAATAGGTATATGAAATGGTGCTCAGCATTGCTAATTATCTTAGAAATCCAAATAAAAACCACAATAAGATATCACCTCACAGCTATTATGATGGCCAATAACAAAAATACAAAAGATAACAAGTGTTAGAATAGATGTGGAGCAAGGGAAATTCTTACACACAATTGGTAGAATGTAAATTAGTACAGCCATTATGTAAAGCAGTGTGAAGATTCCTCAAAAAATTAAAAATAAAACTACCAATGATCCAGCAATCCCACTACTGGGGATATATTTAAACTAAATGAAATCAGTATCTTAGAGATACAGCTGCACTCTCACATTCTTTGAAACATTATTTCCAATAGTCGAAATATAAAACCAAGCTGTATCCATGGATAGATGAAGGCATAAAGAAATTGTGATATATATGTCTATATGTTTCATATATATAGTATGTATTTATATACATACACACACATACCAATGGAATATTATTCAGCCTTTAAAAAGTAGGAAATCTTGCCATTTATGACAATACAGAAGAAACTGAAGGACATTATGCTAAATAAACAAGTCAATCACAAAAAGACAAATATTGCATGATATCACTTGTAGGTGGAATTTGAAAAACTTATGAACTTATTGAAAGGGAGTACAATGATGGCTGCTAGTGCTTAAAATCATAATTAAAATAATTTTATTGTGTTTTGTATAATATTATAATTTAAAGCTTATTATGGTCTTATAAACAAACACATATATTAATACTTCTTGCTTTAATATATCATATTCCTTAGGCATAATGTAATGAGTTTAATAAAGAGGAGAAATTAGGCCTACATATCTTGTCCATCTCAATTTTTTTCCACTCTGTATTATTTTCAGAGCGTGGAGTATTTCAACCTCATTACACAAATTTTGATCTCGCTTCCAGAAGAATAAGCTCTCAAAAAAACCCAATTTAGAAAGTTAATTTCTAACCACTAAGTATTCAAGAACATTCTAAAATAACTATGTAATGGTTTTTTCAAAATTATATAAATGAGAAAAAAAGGTCAGGAAACAATTTAAAATATAATAATCATATCAATTTTAATTACTATTTAGTAAATTCTACAGATGAACCCTTTCCCTTTCAAACATAACCGAATAAAATAAGTGAAATTTGATAAATATTTCTCTATGAGTCTTAGCAAATAAAGTTATATATCCTCAATGTTAAAATTTTAAAAACAAATATTTATGGTATTTTTCTTACTGTATCAACAATCTAAATCAATCACTATACAATGAAGAAGTAAATTTCTCAAATTAATTTCCAAAAGTTTACAGAATAGTAATTTATACTCATATTTCTTGAACAGTCCAATCATTACCTTAAGAGTTAAATCAAGTTTAAAAATGAGAACAAAAAATTTTTCCAGTAAATATGATTTTAAAAATCACTCATTCTTTTCACAAATCACATAGAAATTAATATAAATAAAACCTGCAAACACTTCTAGTTACAGAGCATATACTGTAATTTACTAATACATAGGGAAGAGATGATCTGAAAATCTTTTTAAGATTTTAAAACTTAGAAGCCATGAAGAGGGAATAAGATATATATACATATATGTATATAAGCTATTCAAATAATTAATGTAAATTAAATCTAATCAATCAGTTGTAAAGGAATGAATAAATCTCAATATCCCAATAGATAGGCTTTTCCTTCATGAAAATAATATAAATTAAGAACATAAACCTTGACTACAAGATAGAAAGAATATTTCAATTATTTCCTAGAAGTAAATCTGAAGTCTTCAGTAACCATAACAAAAATGAAATGAAAAACACATATATAATATAGATTATGAAATTAATGATAAGAGGTAATAGGTCTTAAAGAGGTAACTTAAATACAGCTAATTCTAAATCTTTAATGAAAGATCAGATTACTTTCAGAATGTGCTAAAGTAAAAATAAGATTACTTAAACACAGAAAATAATTTCAAGTGGGGTTACATGAGAAGGCTATTTATTTAACCCTCACTTAAAATATAGAATAAATCAGAAAATTAAAACATTTCAGTTATTTCAGGTTTTGCTGCATTTCTTAGTACATAATAATCACTGAAATATTTAAATATAGAGTTTGTGGGTTCCATGAGTGTTTTATGAAAAAATTCATCATCACTGACATTCACAGACCTTTATTTATCAAGGGTCAATACAGTTTTAGTATTAGTCAAATCAAGAAATATATATATACCATCACTTTGGACAAAAATGTCATTCTTTTTTTAATGAAATGAAGGTCATTAGAAGTAAATATTCTTAACACTTACCTGTATTTTAATAGGCCAGGAAAAGTTGCTGACGTACACATAGAATGTAATGTTAGGATTGCTTCTAAAGTTAAATTTTTCATAGGAAAAACTATCTCTGTATTCCTTTATATTATTCTTGGAAACTATAGGAGTCTCTTCCCCAGATATTGTTCCAGCTAAAATGTAAATAATTTAAATAATTAATATTAGGAAATATTTTTATGAATTTTAAAATGCATATTACACTTCGTTTTTTATAATGGCTCTTATAAAATTATAATTATCAAAATATACTCATGTTTATAATTTTGAATTAAAGAAAATAAGTTTGACATAAATATGATGGAAATAAATTTGGTATAAAAGTTATTTTAAAAATGCTACCACTGATTAAGTGCTATGTACTAGGCACTGGTCTAGAGACTTTATAATACTTTTTTAAAACCAATAATATCCCAGAGGTATTATTAACTCTATTTTTCAGATTCAAACCTGAGTCTCAGAAAGATTAAAGCACTTGCCCCAAGTTTATAGCTACTAAGCAGTAAACTCCTCTTTGGAACTCAGATACATATGACTCTAGAAAATGAGCTCATTCTGTTTACAAGTCCACAGAGCATTTCAAAACAAATCAGATCATACTTTTGTGTGTCTCAATCTAATTTAAAAATGTAAAAAAAAAATCAATGTATTTGTCTTACCACAAATTGAACAATCACTGCTTTAAATAAATTGGGTAGAGGCCATAATTTAAAACAGGAGCTAAATGCTCAATTAGTTAAACACCTATTGAGTGCTCAATAAGCATGTACCGAAGTTAATGAAATAGAACAAAGCATTTCCAACAATCTTAGCAATACTTTCACCTTAATCAATAGTAAAAATAAGTAGAATTACTATACTAGGTAACTGAATTAATTTTTAACTAACGACCTATTCCATAATCACCTTGTGTGCTTTTATAAAATGCAGATTCCATGAATCCATCTCCAAACCCGGTAAACAAAAATTTCTGAGGTTTGGACTAGGACTCTGAAAGAACACGTGATTTCTTGCATACTAAAAATCATCATTCTAAAGTGATTAGAAATGTATTACAGACATTTTGTAGATAGATTTTTAAACCCTTACAGTTTTTTACTGGTCAGAAATAACTTTCAAATTAACAGGATAAGTTATAAATTTTTCATTAATAAAACCCACAGTGCCAACATTTTACTACACGTTTGGCACTAATAGCAACAAAAGGTCTATTTGCCTGAATTTTAAATTTTTAAATGTAATATATCAATTCTGGAATTGCAAAAGATCTCTTAATTCTTGAATTCTATGTATCCATAATATTTTACCAATGAAAATAGCACAATGACTTAATTTTCAGAAATAAAATATAAACTCCTAAGATCCATGAATTTTCTATAAAAAAAGAAACAACTTCCAGCACATTTATGCAATAGTATACCTTTGATATAGAAAACAGATAGCAATAACATTTTTAAAATGAAAGTAAAAATAAAATTAAAATTAAAGTAAGAAGGGCCGGGCACGGTGGCTCATGTCTGCATTCCCAGCACCTTGGGAGGCCAAGGCCTGTGGATCATGAGATCAAGAGATTGAGACCATCCTGGACAACATGGTGAAATCCTGTCTCTGCTAAAAATACAAAAATTGCCTGGGCATGGTGGCGTGCACCTGTAGTCCCAGCTACTCAGGAGGCTGGGGCAGGAGAATCGCTTGAACCCAGGAAGCAGAGGTTACAGTGAATCGAGATTGTGCCACTGCACTCCAGTCTGGCGACAGAGCAAGACTCGGTCTCAAAAAAAAAAAGTAAGAATACATTTAATAATTCAACATTAAAATTTGAACAGCTTCTCAGATATGCTTTTTAAGTCACTAATTTAAATTTATTAACTTTATTGTGAAACACATATTATGTGTCAGTTTTTTAACTCCTCTGAGCCCTGAAGCTGACAAGAGGGGTTATATTTTCTAAACTTGATAATAATAGATATTACTTTAATCAGCATGCACAGAAGAATTTCATTGTTTTATATAAATATTAAGGTTAATAATTACATTATAGTTTCAATAGTGAATCAAATAATTGAAATTTCAGTCTCCAGTCATTAAAGAAGCAATTTATCTTAATTAAAATCACATTTTATAACATTGCCATTTAAAAATTTAATTTAGTGTATAATATTTGTTACCAATCTAATTTTAATTGAATAAAGGAGAAAGTTAACAAAATAATGAAGCTCTCTTTTTTCTACTTATTACTTTTTATCAGTAACAGCAAAATAATAATGGCATATAACATTTTTAAAATTTCATTTATTTAATTAACAGTAGAAGATAATGTTAGAACAACTTCCAGATAGGAACACATGTAAAGGAGATATAACATCAACATTTTTTTACCTGTTGAGCCGACAGACCATGTAATGTTGAGATTAAAGTTGTTTGATGCATTAATTGATATATCCAGATTTTTGTTCGACTATCAGAAAAGAAAATACTAAGGTTAAAAAATAAAAATTACACCAGATATATATGATTTAGTCTACTGATTTAATTACGTCTGTTTTATTTCTTAAACTTTATACATTTTGTAAATATTCAACTGAATATATGTAGATGCCATTTATACATTTTAATGAAGAAAATGTGTAATAAATTCAAAAGTAGACTTCAAGTTTCTCATTTATTTTCTCTATCATAATTTGGCCTTTTGTATATAAGCCAGAGACTCCTGCAATTTAATATTTTTATTTGAGTCCTCTCTGCTTAGTTGCAAACTAAGCTTAGTTTAAATTGAATATTTGTATTTTGATTCTTTTTGCTGAGTTTAAATGATATAGGTTTGGATTAGTCCCAAGTAATTTTATAACAATATGAGATTATTTTGTTAAAAGACTTCTTGTTAGGTGTGCATTTTTATTATTACACCCATATTTTCTAGTGGGAAAAATTACATACATAAACTAAAACTTTCAGGTAAAAATGATGAACGTACTCCAAAAAACCAGCAGATCACATTGTTTCCACAGCTATACAGAGGAACGCTGAGAATTTAATTTTATGTCAGTCAATCCACTACTTGTCATTCATTAGTAGAGTACAAACTCTTTCCATTTAATTTCAGGGAAATATGCCTAAGAGATTTTTTAAAATGCTATTTTGATTTTCTTACTCTAAGAGGTAAGGAGCAGAAAGTAGGTATGTTTACAACTATTTGTTCCCGTGGAAAGGCAAAGAATGATGGTCATAATGGGTAAGTTTAGCTTCAGATACTGAGTGTATTATGCTTTATTTTAAATATTCTCTACAAAGACTTGTAGAAAAATCTATACTGCTAAGATGTAGCTAGTGAAATGGACTAAGAGACAGGAAATACATTAATTCATTAGTTTTACTATTTTTCTAAATGATAAAGCAGGTAAGTCAATAGAAATAAAACCTTCCCAATTATGAGTGGCTCATAGGAGAAAGTAAATATGGAAGCAACTAAATTCCCCTCTTCTGAAATAACAGTCTTAGGGGAAAACTGACAAGCAAATGGCCTTTTCCTCATGAATAGCAGGAGAAATAAGGAACACCATAAAAGGTAAAGGCTGCTCGATGATGTGGGATGGCTATCCCATTTGAAAGATGTGTAATCCCCAATCTTATACCTCCAAATAATATCAACTCTAAATTTCCCTACATGGAAGTACAGCTTAGCCTCTATGAAGAACTAGTAACAGTGTTCCATATCCATCAAATGATACTCTCACAGTTTCCAGGAGGCAAATAAGATTTCAAGAAGAATGATCATCTTGAAAGAGCATGTATAATAAAATTTGTTTTAAGGTTGAGTGATTGTCATACATATTTTTCAGGGTAGTGCATAGTAATATTATGGAGATAGCATGTGAAAATTTGAAGGAGTCAAAGAAAAAAAAACCTTGGATTTAAAATACATAGAATAATTCAGAAGGATATTGCATTATGCACCATAGTGATATTCATAAATGGCCACAAATATAAGAAGGAATTTCCTTCTTATTTTCCATTGATTATCAATTGATACTGAATTCTATTGACAAGCTGTTAAGAACCCTTCTGCAGCACATGCCACAAAATGTCAAACATATTGAGATTTTCCTATTTCTTTTAAGATATAAGTGAACACAGAGTTGGCATAAATTCCATGGAAGGCCAGAAAAATAATTGAGTAACTCTGACTGCAGCAATAAATACAGAATACTTTTATTTCAGCATGCAGATAGCTCTGTTCAATAGATTGTGTTGTTCAGTTGTGGAATACAAAATATACTTCAAAATATACATAATGTAGACCTAAGAAAAATCCAGATATTAAAGGGAGATATCTGGTAGCAAATATTGATTTATGTCATCATAATAAACTAACCAGACTTGAATCCAATAACAGTTTTATATTCAGTAAATAATTTTTATGAAGCAATGAAAAGAATTAGTGAAGAGTCAGATAACCTTACATTGAAATCTTAGGTCTTTAATATACAGGCTGATTGATTAGGGGGAAATTACTTTTCCTTTCCAAAAATCACTTTTCTAATCTCTAAAATGGGGATATAATTACCTCCCTCAAGAAGCTCTTATGAGCATTAAATGAGGTAATTTCTGATAAAACTTTGGTTTCAGCCCATATTGCTTATAATTGTAGTATTGTTACGTTGTTATCAATATTAGGTGTAGTGACATGGTGTATTCTTTTTCTCCTCTTTCTTCATCTTCATCTTCACCCAGAGGACTGGGAACTCAAAAACAAAACAAAACAAAATTTAAAAAAACATGCTCTGAGGAGTGGATTTTTTACTATTAATGAAGTGGTTCCAAAATAACTTTTTTACGAAAGTAAAGCATGGTGAAAACATTATACCCTTAAGGAAGCTTAAATCTTTATTTTCTCTTGAAATTGCCTCTTCTTAATTATGTGTACCTTATACTGGATGAGATTAATATTAGCATAACTGTTGTTGCTAAAAGGTCACACAAAATTTCCAATTGATATAAAAAAAACCTATAAAACTGTTTTTGAACTTTCAGTTCATTCTCTATCAATTCTAAGTTTAGGCATTGCTGAATTATATGGTACCATAACTAAAGCCATATAAAAAGCATTTAGGGTTTTAAAAACTGTACTGAAAAAGTGACACTGTAGTTATCCCAGTAAATGATAAAATCAGTGATTTAGAACATTGTTGGTTAGATATGGATAAGTTTGACAAAATAATGTTACACAGAAACCTATTTAGAAATTGTTCACATGAAAGCACTAGCTAGAAGTGATGGCTAGTGAGTTAAAATTAAATCTGTCAAAATGTAGGAAATGTATACATAATTAAGGTATCTACTTTTTATTATTATTTTCTTATAGAATAAGAAGCCTTGGCCAATAATACATAATAATTTCAGAGATTATTCCCAGGTAAATATATCTTTAATTAAAGGGGGTTGTACAAAATCATAATATAAGCATTCTTAGTGATGCCTCTTATGACAGTTTTGCATCCTTAAGTTTCACAGAACACGTCTGGTTTCTTGGCTTCAACTGGACAAGATAGTAGAAAGTAAAACAAAGCTGGGACATTGAAAAGCACTTTGAATTGCTGGAAATAAAAGGAGAAAATGGGGAAGACAAAAGCAAACTAGAATTGTGGCTAATCTGGACATAAGTGACACTATGGATAATACTGAGGAGGAATACTATTCATTTTCAAATTTTGAGTCAGACATCCCTCTTACATTATATTTTTAGATCTTCAAACAACCCCACAGGTTTAGAATTATTACTAAACAATCAAGAAGCCAAAGGTAAAGACTGACTTCTGGTACATGCTACAACATGGATGAACCTAGGAAACACGCTAAGTGAAATAACCCAGATACAAAAGGACAAATTATTATACTTATATTAGGTACCTAGAGTAAGCCAATTCATAGAGATAGAGAGTAGAATAAAGGGGCTGCCAAGAAGTGTGTAATGAGGCATTATTGCTTAATAAATGCAGATATTCTGTTAGGGATGATGAAAAAGTTTCACATGTGGATGATGGCGACGATTGCACAACACTGTAAATATACTTAATGCCATTGAATTATACACCTAAATTGATTAAAATACATTTTACATTATGTACATTTTGCTACAATAAAAAAATCAATGGTAATTATAATGCAAGTATAAAAACTCTATCACATTTATAAATATAGTTTCTGAGATTATTAATATATCTTTATAGAAACAGATAATCAGGAAAGGAAGACTTGTATTTGAAACAAAATATCTGTAAACTCCTTATTTAAAAGTCAAACTTTAAATGCATTCCCCAAGAATACAGTCATTCTTAAAGTCTAGGGAATAAAGAGTAACATAAAATGTAAAATGAACTGTTCTTTTTTGGGTGAGGGGTGAGTCAGAATGCTATTTTACTGGAAAAGAAAAATTTAAGAAATTATTTGTCAGCAAGTCCAATGAACTATATTAAAAGGAAAGAAGCTGGAAAATGTCAAGATGTTAATATGTTTAGAAGTTTCACCTATTTGAAAAACCATTAAATACATGACATGGACTTAACAATATGGATTAATTCATAAAAAGAATATTGCTTATATTTAACATAACTTCATTTAAAAGGTAGGACTGTTAGTTTTAAAAGAACTAAAATTCAACCCAAATAAACTCTATGGTTGACATTTCCATTCTCAGGATTTTAAACTTAATAAAGGCTCAGATGGATAGCAATATATGTGTGTTATTTCTAGACAACATAACAGTGTTTTACTGAATTGATGGATTGATATTAAAATTCACAATTAATCCTTCATATTTCAAACTTCTAAAGCTCATATAATTATATCAACGATGTGATAATTTCATTAAAGAAGCTATCATTCATATAACTCAGATAAAGTATAGACTTAGAAAAAAGATAATAAAAACCTATTACTATGAAATAGTATTTAAAAAAGGAAAATAGATTTAATATAGTATTTGAATTCATGAGTTTTATTTTTAAAATAAGAACAATTTGTGTTTGTATAATTATAGGCATAAATTTTGTTACAAGAATATATAAAGAGAGAAATAATATAAAATTTAAAGTATAGGGCTATTGGCTGGGCGCAGTGGCTCATGCCTGTAATCCCAGCACTTTGGGAGGCTAAGGCAGGCAAGATGAGGAGTTTGAGACCAGCCTGGCCAATATGGTGAAACCCCGTCTCTACTGAAAATACAGAAATTAGCCGGGTGTGCTAGTGCACGCCTGTAATCTCAGCTACTCAGGAGGCTGAAGCAGAAGAATTGCTCGAACCTGGGAGGCGGAGGTTGTAGTGAGCTGAGATGGAGCCACTGCACTCCAGCCTAGGGGACAAAGTGAGACTCTAAAATATATATATATGTGTGTGTGTGTGTGTGTGTGTGTGTATATATATACATATACATATATATATATATATATATATATATATACACTTGCAATATCTGTAATATCAAACTCACAAATTATTGAATCACGTAGACAGAAAAATTTATCAGGATTAGTAGTTTCTACAATGGCCCTACAATGGCCCTACAATGTGATAATTCTGACAAGTGGTAAAATCACAATGAAAGATGAAAAAAAAAAAAGAATTGTGTTCATTGACACTAGTATAATTATACTTTAAAAGATAACAATCTTTTCTCACCTGTTCTGGGTTTGCTATAAAGTTTATGGCAGTATGGTGGCGATCATCTTCCTGTAATAAGCTGAAGGTAAACTGATAATCAATCAAAAGGCTGTCTGTAGGGGGGGAGAAAAAGTACAATCCTGAGATGTACTTTCAAAACTGTCTAAAAAGCAAAAGTTAGTTTACAATATATTGTACACTGAAATTAAAAATGATTATCATTAAATACTAGTGGTCTATTCAGGTCTAACAAAACATAAATTTTTGTCATCAATCAACAGAAAGCAAAACATAGTTATGGAAGAAGTACTAATCCCTTAAAAATTATGTTTATTATTTCTGATGCTATTATAAAACTACAACAAAACATTATAGACATTCTGGAAACTATACAAACGTAAGAGAATAAAATTAAAATTATCTAAATTTTATAACTAGAGGGAAATACAGTTAACATTTTGGTGCATTTTATTCCAATTAGAATTCTGTAGCTATAAAGATATTTTCATAAAATTATAGCTTTCATAAACTCAAAATTCTTTGAAAACATAAACTTTGATGGTTAAGTAATATTTCATCATATATTGTAATGCATTTACTTGTTTTTCTATTGTGGTCACGTTTACTTTTAGTAATCTAAAAATTCTATGATACAGATTCTATGATAAACATCATTTTACAGATATAACCTTTATTCACAATGATTCTGGGAAAAGATATTCTTAATTTTGTCCATACATAATGCTGAAACCAAGGTGAAACATTTACATGTTATAGGTCATGAGTGGCTATGCATATTACATGAGGGTGACGTATTGCTCATAACATTAAACTGCTACCTTTATAAAAATTATTTCAAATTATTTTAAAGAAATAGAGATGACTTCTGTCTTTAGGATATATATCTTTCATGTTATATACTTAACCATTAAAAAGTATTAATATAGAACGTACAGACAGAATTACAATAACTGAATTTATTTTTAGAACTATTCAGGCATTATTCTTACGCTTACTTGCATACTTTATAGGATTCACCCTATATATTTCTTGTATAATTTAGTATAAGGCAACATTTTGTATAAAAATTGATAGGTGACCTTATATCTGATAATGAGAATTATGCTACAGGTCATAATTCCAATTTTCATCTGACTGTCAAAAAAAGGCAGAGGAAAATTCAATGTGCCAGTATATTCTAGGCCCTGGAGATACAATAAAAAATAAAAATGTCTGTCCTCTTAAAACTTATAGTCTACTGAATAAACATCAGTCTTTTGGACAAGAATAAACCAGTGAAGAGGAGAGAAACTGCTGTTAGGTAGGAGTATGCTTCCAGTTTTGAGAAGAAGCATTCAGAGAATTTAGATAATAAATAAATAAGCCATGGAGTTTACCAGAAAAAAAATGTATTCCAGGCAGAGAGGACAAGTACAAAATCCTCAAAGCAAGAACAAGCCTTAACTGTGATTCTCTCAGAGAGGCTATGGCAGTAATACAGGCAGGAGGTAATGGAGGCCAGGGTAATAGCAGCGAAGGTCACAGGAAGTGGTCAAATACAGGGATTTGACCCTGTATTTTGAAGGTACAGCAAACAGGATTAGCTAAATAAAAGAATGTAGGCTTTTTAAGAAGAAAGGCAAAGTTTTATTTGTTTTTTGTTTTTTCCTAAGACCAAGCAAAAATCACCATTAACTTAAATGGAGAATAGGTTTGACTGCAATGGAACTTGGGGAATAATTAGGAGCTTAATTTTAAATATGTTAAGTTTGAGAAACTTATTGAATGGCCAGATGTTAAGTCAAGCTCAGAAGCATGTGTAGTAGATTACAATTTGTAAGTCATCAGCAATTACATGGGATTGAAAGCCACGAATTCAGGAAAATCGTCTTTATAGATAGACAAGTGGTCGAAGAGATTAGACCCAAAGCCGAACAATGTTAAACAATTAGACCCTGAAGAGAAACTGCCAAGGAGATGGAGAAATGGGTACTCCAGGAGAGAAAAAGAAACCCAGAATTTAGTGCTATGGATATCAAGTAAATACAGTGTTTAAAAGAGCAAGTAGTGATCACCTTGGGCAAATGCAGCTGAGTGAGACTCAAAAGTAGGGCTGCAGTCTTGAGAAAGAGAATATCTATTTGGAATTAAGAAAAAAAAATCACTAAGGAAAAGCAAGCACTTCAAAACTATTTCCACAAATTTGCACAAGTATCTTTTTTTAAGACTGAAACTAAGCATTAAGAAGTCAGGAAATAAATGCCTTTTAGGAGATAGGAATTGGGTGACTTCAGACCCTTGAGCAGTCCTGAGTAAAGGCTGCAATGCCCCAGACCTGCAGACATTTCTCTGCTATATAGACTCCAGCATCTGCCACAAATATGTCCAACCAAATTCTTGGCCAGGAATTCAAGCATGATTTTCTGTCTTCTTATTTTCTTCTTATTTATTAGAGTTGGAAATACTAGATCAGTACTAGGTATCTTGTGTATGGTAATAATCAATCCTAATGTCAATTGGACTAAAAATATAAAGTTGAAATCTATAACAAAATTAGGAGTATTAATCAATTCAAGTGACTAATAGGAATACCAATCAATGAATGTGAATTACTATAAAGAAAGAAAATTTAGACTTCTACACAAAATGTTTCCGTTTAAAGCTGCTTAGAATGAAAGTCTTACAGAAGCCAACTATGCAATTTTCCACTTAACTAGGAGATTATATTTTTCTCCCCCAGAATTTCAAAACTCATGATGATATATTTTTGGGAGGTTACGAATGAATAATTTACATGGTACTTAAACACGTAACTTAACGGTGAAATATGCTCTGAACTTCTTAGCTAAGTAGGGTACAGGAAATAAAACATTAAGATTTAAAATATGTCTCAACTTTATGCATAAATGCGTGTAACTTGAAAATAAGCTTTTATGCTGCATTAATTAACTATTCTATTATGGTATAAAGAAATGACAACATGATTGACTATAAATCAATTTGAATAATTTATCACTTATTAATAAATACAGATAAATGACAAATTAGCATGAAGAATAAGTATGACAAAGACATGTAAGAAAACTTCATTTCTGGATTGGGAAAATAGCACATTTTATGCCAATTGATAAAAACATTAGTAGAAAAGGAAAAATTGATAAGAGAGAAGAGGGAGAAGGAATTTTAGAACTATCTCCTGAGGTAGGTAAAAGGTGATGAGATCTTGTGGAAAAAACACAAAGATTGAGTATACACAACATGGAGAGAGGAGACCATATTGAACAGAGAGCAGTAAAGGAAATGTGGTGGTGGGATCATATGGGAGCTCCCTTTTGACTTTTTCTATTTTCTCAATAAAATCAGAAAGACCATCAGCTGAGAAAGAGAATGGAGGATGAGGGATTGGGAAATGCAAGGGCAGAGGAAAGACCTACAATAGTCATCAAAAAGAGGGAAAGTAAATGAAATGAGGAAATATAGTATTTATAGCAATAGGAGACAGATAGACAAATTCCTAAGCAGACAGGGACAGGTCCCAGTGAAAGCCAACCATCAAGCCAAAGATAGCCTGAAACCTGAAAATTGAACTGCCAGTTCTGGATAGAGTCCACAACCACAGTGAGAACTTCTATACCCAACTGACCCACTCTCTCTTGATTGGTTCCTTCTGTATAATGCCTTTTTATTAATTGAATGCTGCTTTTCCCAAGACCACTCATGGACCAATTAGTAAGTAGTAACCCCCCCATTCTAAGCCCATAAAAACCCCAGACTCAGTCTCACAGAGGGCTACCCACTTTCAGAATACCCTACACTAACAGCTTTCCTTCTGTTGCTCAACAAAATTCTTCTCTAACTTACTCACTCTCTGGTGTCCCCATACTTTATTCCTCTTGGTCATGAGACAAGAACTCAGCACTCACCAAGCTGTGGGTGGAAGAAACAAAAGGTCTGTAACCCTCCCCATTCACCAAGCTGTGGGTAGCAGGAACAAAAGAGATATAACCCTTCATCCCACTCACTGAACAACAGGAGCAAAAAAATAACTGAGCACCATTCCTTCCTGCTCACTGAGCAACAGGATCAAAAACCCACTGGGTGCCACTCATTCCCACGAGCTGAACAACAGGAATGAAGAAGCTGCAACAGTATGAGATTGGTGAATATATATCTGAAGTGAGACTGGTTAGTGTATTTGCATGTTTTTCTACAGCAGTGTTCAAAGAAAGCTTAGAAGTTAGTTGATATTGTATTAGAGTTTTTGTTCATGGATAGAGGACGAAGTAAAGAAAGGGCAATGAAGTTGAGAATATATTCATAAGAGAGTATTATCTATACTACGATTCAGAAAAAAAATTTTATACACTTTAAGTTCTGGAATACATGTGCAGAATGTGCAGGATTGTTACACAGATACATATGCGATGGTGGTTTGCTGCACCCATTAACCCATCATCTACATTAGATATTTCTCTTAATGCTCTCTCCCTTTGTCCCCTACCCCCCTACAGGCCCAGGTGTGTGATATTCCCCTCCCTGTGTCCATAAGTTCTCAATGTTCAACTACCGCTTATGACTGAGAACATGCGGAGTTTGGTTTTCTGTTCTTGTGTTAGTTTGCTGAGAATGATGGTTTCCAGCTTCATCCATATCCCTGCAAAGGACATAAACTCATTCTTTTTTATGGCTGCACAGTATTCCATGGTGTATGTGTGCCACATTTTCTTTATCCAGTCTAACTTTGATGGGCATTTAGGTTGGTTCCAAGTCTTTGCTGTTGTGACTAGTGCTGCAATAAATATACATATGCATGTGTCTTTATAGTAGAATGATTTATAATTCTTTGTGTACATACCCAGTAATGGAATTGTTTGGTCAGATGGTATCTCTGGTTCTGGATCTTTGAGGAACCACTACACTGTTTTCCATAATGGTTGAACTAATTTACAATCCCACTAACAGTATAAATGTATTCCTGGATATTAGCCCTTTGACAGGTGAATATATTGCAAAAATTTTCTCCCATTCTGTAGATTGTTAACTCTGATGATAGTTTCTCTTGATGTGCAGAAGCTCGTTAGTTTAATTAGATCCCAGTTGTCAATTTTGGCTTTTGCTGTAATTGCTTTTGGAGTTTTGGCATGAAGTCTTGTCCATGCATATGTCCTGAATGGTACTGCCTAAGTTTTCTTCTAGGGTTTTTATGGTTTTAGGTCTTACACTTAAATATTTAATCTATCTTGAGTTAACTTTTGTATAAGGTATAAGGAAGGAGTCCAGTTTCAGTTTTCTGCATATGGCTAATCAGTTTTCCCAACACCATTTATTAAATAGGGAATCCTTTCCTCATTGTTTGTTTTCATCAGGTTTATCAAAGGTCAGATGTTTGTAGATGAGTGGTTTTATTTCTGAGGCCTCAGTTCTGTTCCACTTATCTATGTATCTGTTTGATACCAGTACCATGCTGTTTTGGTTACTTTAGCCTTGTAATATAGTGTGAAGTAAGGTAGCATGATGCTTCTAGCTTTGTTCTTTTTGCTTAGGATTGTCTTCACTATATGAGCTCTTTTTAGTTCCATATGAAATTTAAAGTAGTTTATTCTAATTCTGTGTAGAATGTCATTGGTAGCTTGATGGGAATAACATTGAATATATAAATTACTTTGGTCAGCATGGCCATTTTCACGATATGACTCTTCCTAACCATGAGCATGGAATGTTTTTCCTTTTGTTTGTGTCATCTCTTATTTCTATGAGCAATGGCTTTTAGTTCTCCTTGAAGAGGCCCTTCACATCCCTTGTAAGTTGTATTCCTAGATATTTTATTCTCTTTGTAGCAACTGTGAATGGCAGTTTTTCATGATTTGGCTCGGTTTGTCTATTATTGTTATATAAGAATGCTTGGCCGGGCGCGGTGGCTCACGCCTGTAGTTCCAGCACTTTGGGAGGCCGAGGCGGGTGGATCATGAGGTCAAGAGATCGAGACCATCCTGGCCAACATGGTGAAACCCTGTCTCTACTAAAAATACAAAAAAATTAGCTGGGCGTGGTGGTGCGCGCCTGTAGTCCCAGCTACCAGGGAGGCTGAGGCAGGAGAATTGCTTGAACCCGGGAGGCGGAGGTTGCAGTGAGTCAAGGTCATGCCACTGCACTCCAGCCTGGTGCCTGGTGACAGAGTGAGACTCTGTCTCAAAAAAAAAAAAAAGAATGCTTGTGATTTTTGCACATTGATTTTGTATCCTGAGACTAAGCTGAAGTTGCTTATCAGCTTAAGGAGTTTTGGGTTGAGACTATGCAGTTTTTTAAAAATATACAATCATGTCATCTGAAAATAGATCACTTTACTTCCCCTCTTCCTATCTGAATATCCTTTATTTCTTTCTCTTGTGTGATTGCCCTGGCCAGAACTTCCAATACTATGTTGAATAGGAGTGGTGAGAGAGGACATCCTTGGCTGTGTAGGTTTTCAAAGGAAATGCTTCCAGCTTTTGCCAGTTCAGTATGATATTGGCTGTGAGTTTGTCATAAAGAGCTCTTAAGATTTTGAGATACATTCCATCAATACCTAGTTTATTGAGAGTTTTTTTAACACGAAGGGGTAGTGAATTTTATCGAAGGCCTTTTCTGCATCTATTGAGATAATCATGTGGTTTTTGTCACTGGTTCTCTTTTTGTGATGGATTACGTTTATTTATTTACATATGTTGAACCAGCCTTGCATCACAGAGATGAAGCTTACTTGATCGTGGTGGATAAGCTTTTTAATGTGCTGCTGGATTTGGTTTGCCAGAATTTTCTTGAGGATTTTCGCATCAATGTTCATCAGGGATATTGGCCTGAAATTTTCTTTTTTGTTGTGTCTCTGCCAGGTTTTGGTATCAAAATGATGCTGGCCTGATAAAATGAGTTAGGGAGGACTCCTTTTTATTCTGTTTATGGAATTGTTTGAGAAGGAATAGTACCAGCTCCTCTTGTACCTCTGGTAAGGCTATGAACTCATCTGGTCCTGGGCTTTTTTAGGTGGTAGGCTATTAATTACTGCCTAAATTTCAGAACTATTCAGGGATTTGACTTCTTCCTGATTCACTCTTGGGAGGGTGCATGTGTCCAGGAGTTTATACATTTCTTCTAGATTTTTATCCATTTCTTCTAGATTTTTTAGTTTATTTAGGTAGAGGTGTTTACAGTATTCTTTGATGGTAGTTTGCATTTCTGTGGGATCAGTAGTGATCTCCCCCTTTATCATTTTTTATAGTGTGTCCTTGATTCTTCTCTCTTTTCTTCTCTATTAGTCTGGCTAGTAATTTTGTGGATCTTTTCAAAAAATCAGCTTCTGGATTCATTGATTTTTTTTTTTTTTTTGAGGGTTTTTCATGTTTTTCGTCTCCTTCAGTTCTGCTCTGATCTTAGATATTTCTTGTCTTCTGCTAGCTTTTGAATTTGTTTGCTCTTGATTCTCTAGTTCTTTTAATTGTGATGTTAGGGAGATGATTTTAGATATTTCCTGCTTTCTCCTGTGGGTATTTAGTGCCAAAAATTTCCCTTTAAATACTGCTTTAGCTGTGTCCCAGAGATTCTGGTATGTTGTGTCTTTGTTCTCATTGGTTTCAAAGAACTTATTTATTTCTACCTTAACTTCGTTATTTACCCACTATTCATTCAGGAGCAGGTTGTTCAGTTTCCATGTAGTTATTCAGTTTTTAGTGAGATTCTCAATTCTGAGTTCTAATTTGACTGCACTGTGGACTGAGAAAGTGTTTGCTATGATTTTGATTCTTTTGCATTTGCTGAGGAGTGTTTTACTACAAACTTTGTGGTCAATTTTAGAATAAGTGTGATGTGGTGCTGAAAAGAATGTATATTCTATTGATTTGGGGGTGGAGAGTTCTGTAGATGTCTATTAGGTCTGCTTGGTCCAGAGCTGAGTTCAAGTCCTGAATCTCCTTGTTAATTTTCTGTCTTGTTGATCTGTCTACTATTGACAGTGGGGTGTTAAAGTCTCCCACTATTATTGCGTGAGAGTCTAAGTCTCTTTGTAGGTCTCTAAGAACTTGCTTTATGAATCTGGGTGCTCCTGCATTTGGTGCAACTATATTTAGGATAGTTAACTCTTCTTGTTGCATTGATCCCTTTACCATTATGTAATGCCCTTCTTTGTCTCTTTTGATCTTTCTTGGTTTAAAGTCTGTTTTATCAGAGACTAAGATTGCAATCCCTACTGTTTTTGCTTTCCATTTGCTTGGTAAATCTTCCTCCATCCCTTTATTTTGAGCCTATGTGTGCCTTTGCATGTCAGATTGGTCTCCTGAATACAGCACACTGATGGGTCTTGACTCTATACAGTTAGCCTCTCGGTGCCTTTTAATTGGGGCATTTAGCCCATTTACATTTAGGGTTAATATTGTTATGTGTGAACTTGATCCTGTCATTATTTTGCTAGCTGTTTATTTTGCCCATTAGTTGATGCAGTGTCTTCAGTGTCAATGGTCTTTACATTTTGGGTTGTTTTTGCAGTGGCTGGTACCAGTTTTTCCTTTCCATATTTACTGCTTCCTTCAGGAGCTCTTGTAAGGCAGGCCTGGTGGTAACAAAATCCCTCAGCATTTGCTTGTCTGTAAAGGATTTTATTTCTCCTTCACTTATGAAGCTTAGTCTGGCTAGATATGCAATGCTGTGTTGAAAATTCTTTTCTTTAAGAATGTTGAAAATGGGCCCCCACTCTCGTCTGGCTTGTAGGGTTACTGTAGAGAGATCCACCGTTAGTCTAAAGGGCTTCCTTTTGTGGGTAACCCAACCTTTCTCTTTGGCTGCCCTTAATATTTTTTCCTTCATTTCAACCTTGGTGAATATGATGATTATGTGTCTTGGGGTGGCTCTTCTCAAGGAGTATCTGTGGTGTTCTCTGTATTTCCTGAATTTGAATGTTGGCCTGTCTTGCCAGGTTGGGGATGTTCTCCTGGATAATATCCTGAAGTGTGTTTTTCAACTTGTTTCCATTCTCCTAGTCACTTTCAGGTACACCAATCAAATGCAGGTTTGGTCTTTTCACATAGCCCCATGTTTCCTGGAGGCTTTGTTCATTCCTTTTAATTCTTTTTTCTCTAATCTTCTCTTCAAGCTATATTTCATTAAGTTGATCCAATCTCTGATATCCTTTCTTCTGCTTGATTGATTCAGCTATTGATACTTGTGGATGCTTCACAATGTTTCTGTGCTGTGTTTCTCAGCTTCATCAGGTCATTTATGTTATTCTCTAAACCAGTTATTCTAGTTAGCAATTCCTCTAACCTTTTACCAAGATTCTTAGCTTTCTTGCATTGGGTTAGAAACATGCTCCTTTAGCTAGGAGGAGTTTGTTATTACTCACCTTCTGAAACCTACTTTGGTTAATTTGTCAAACTCATTCTTTGTCCAGTTTGGTTCCCTTGCTGGCGAAAAGTTGTGATATTTTGGAGGAGAAGAGGCATGCTGGTTTTTGGAATTTTCAGCCTTCTTGCACTGGTTTATCCCCGTCTTTGTGGATTTATCTACCTTTAGTCTTTGCTGTTGGTCACCTTCAGATGGGGTTTTTGTGTGGTTGTCCTTTTTGCTGATGTTGATCCTATTGCTTTCTATTTGTTAGTTTTCCTTCTAACAGTCAGGCCCTCTTCTGCAGGTCTGCTGGAGTTTGCTGGGGGCCCACTACAGACCTTGTTTGCCTGAGTATCACCAGCATAGGCTGCAGAACAACACAGATTGCTGCCTGCTCCTTCCTCTAGAATCATCTTCCCAGAGGGACACCAACCAGATGCTAGCCAGTACTCTCTCATATGAGGTGTCTGTGAATCCCTGCTGGGAAGTGTCCCCCCTGTCAGGAGGCATGGAGGTCAGGGATCCACTTGAGGAGGCAGTCTGTCCCTTAGCAGAGCTCAATTGCTGTGCTAGGAAATGCACTGCTCTCTTCAGAGTTGGCAGGCAGGAATGTTTAAGTCTGCTGAAGCTGCACCCACAGTCACCCCTTCACCCAGGTGCTCTGTCCCAGAGAGGTAGGACTTTTATCTATAAGCCCCTGATTGGGGCTGCTGCCTTTCTTTTAGAGATGTCCTGTCCAGAGAAGAGGACTCTAGAGAGGCAGTCTGGCTACCTCAAAAATTTATTCTTAAGAGATCATAAACACCTCCAGATTAAGATTTCTACATTTTACTTTCACATTCACATATATTTCAAAGCTACTGTCATATATGTTTAAATAATGACATATTCATTTGTTTATTCAATAAATGACAATTCCAACCACATACCAAAAAGTAAGTACCAGTAAAACAATGATAAAATACACATTTGTTACCCTCAAAGAACAAGTGACTTAATAAGAATGGTAATTAAAACGAATAATTTTAAAAATCAACATTAAAACATATAATATGAATTATGACAATAACAGGTACAAAAACATGAAGGGAATGAGAGATAGTACAAGCTAGCCTAGATGGACATGGAAGGCCGACCAGAGGAAGAGACACAGGTGAGCTTTGAGAATTGAGTTGGAGTTAGATAAGATGTGGAGACAGTCAAGACAGAAGGAAAAACACACGCAAAGGAACAAAGGAAATTAAGAACTTGGTATCTGGCCGGGCGCGGTGGCTCACGCCTGTAATCCCAGCACTTTGGGAGGCCGAGGCGGGCGGATCACGAGGTCAAGAGATCGAGACCGTCCTGGTCAACATGGTGAAACCCTGTCTCTACTAAAAATACAAAAAAAAAATTAGCTGGGCGTGGTGGTGTGCGCCTGTAGTCCCAGCTACTCCGGGAGGCTGAGGCAGGAGAATGCTTGAACCCGGGCAGCGGAGGTTGCAGTGAGCTAGGTCGCGCCACTGCACTCCAGCCTGGCGCCTGGTGACTGAGTGAGACTCTGTCTCAAAAAAAAAAAAAAAACTTGGTATCTTTAGGAGGACCTCACTTGGCTCCACTATTGTTCCACAGGATATACCAAAAAGTCAGAAGATGTCAGGGAAAGTCAGGAGATGAAGATTATGAGAGACTTATAATTTGACGTAAGATGGAATAAGTGCATTCCATTCTATTGTTCCTGCTAATTGCAATTAAAACTCTGGAATAAAATATACAAAGCTATCAGAAGCCTCTCAGTGGTGGAGAAAAGCAGGTTATCTTGGAAGACTAGTTACCTTGGTACTTAAGAGGGTAACCCAGTGGTGAGTCCTCTGGTTTGGGTGGGGGGTGAGAGGTTAATTAGTTTTTGTCTCCTGTATATCCCCACCTGAGTGCTACAGCACCTGCAACCTAGTAACTCCAACAAACTCAGGCCAAAATAAAGCCCTTAGAAAATCCTCCTGCCTGACATAATAAGGTGGAGTGCTGCAGGTCATACCCATCATACACTAAAGTAAACAGAAACAGAGCCTCTGTTGCATCAGGAAACAATAGGTAAAGCTGTGTTGATTATTACCACCTTGCTCTAATGACACAAGAAGTGATGGTCCATGCCCTCACTCCAGCTACAGAGATTGTGAGGTGAAGCATGGTCATTCTTCTGGCCCAGCAGCAAGTGAACTTCAGAAAAATAGCAGGACTGCTGCCATTTCCAACTAGAGAGTTGAAAATAAAAATATCAGAGAAATTGCCAGGGACAAAGAGGGACCATACATGACGATAAAAAGCCCAGTTCACCAACAAACATAACAATCCTAAATGTATATGCACTGAAAAAAAAAAAAAAGATTTAAAATATATGAAGCAAAATCCAACAGAAAAAAAGAAAGACAAATCTACAATTGCAATTAGATACTGTGACATCCTTTCTTTAAATCTATTTGAAAATATTAGACAGAAAATATACAAGGATAAAAGAAGAGATGAAAAACACCATGAATCAGTAACAGCAGAATACCCACATAGTGGTACATTCCAAATACACTTACTAAACATGCATTGTCTGATGATGCTGGAAAGTATATTATATAAGTATCTATTACATCCAACTAATATTTCATATCTATTTATTTCACGTTTTTGTATCATGAAGTTTACAAACATGGGTGCAAGAACTGTAAAATTATATTCTAGAAAACTGACTTTAGCAATTAAACAAAGCAATAACAACTCATCTTCAGCAAATAGTGCTTATATAGGAAAAAAGTATGATATTAGGAAATTCACATACTATGTAAACACATTAAATTAAGAAACAAAAATAATATTATAATCTTAATAGTTGCAAAGAAAGTATTTAATAAAATACAAAAATAAAATGAGAAATGTTTAGCAAACTCAGTAAAAAGGTAATTCCTTTAATCTGATACAGACATTTGGCAAATGCCTGTGTCCAATATCATACCTCGAGCTGAAACTTCTAAAATACTCCTGCTAAAATTAGGAACAAGACTTGGATGTCCCTATTATCCCTGTTTTGTCAAAAATCTACTAGTGATTTTTAGTTAGTACATAAAGAAAAAGAAAAACAAGCATATATTTGAGAGGAAAACAACTGTCATAGTTAGACATAATTCAATTGTTTAAAAGGAAAATCAAAGAAAATCTGTGGTAACTTTTTATAACTAAGATAATTCAGTAAAATTCAGGACATGGAATAAACATGGAAACAATGATCTTTCAAGGAATATTATTGTAGTAGTCCATTTCATATTGGTATAAAAAACTGCCTGAGACTGAGTAATTTATGAAGGAAAGAGGTTTAATTGACTCACAATTTAGCATGGCTGGAGAAGCCTCAGGAAACTTACAATCATGGCAGAAGTTGAAGGGGAAGCAAGGCACCTTCTTCACAAGACAGCAGGGAGGAAAAGTGCTGAGCAAAGGGGAAGAACTACTTATAAAACAATCAGATTTCATGAGGACTCACTCACTATCATAAGAACAGCATGAAAGAAACTGCCCCCCACAATTCAGTAACCTCCACCTGGTCTCTCTCTTGACACATGGAGATTATGGGGATTGCAATTCAAGATGAGGTTTGTGTGGGGACACAAAGCCTAACCATATCAATTATTAACTGATATTATTATTGACAGACAAAATATCTTAAAAAAGACATATCACAATGTTGAAGGCTTGACTCAATTCTGTGAAGATAATTCTCCTCACATATATCTATAAATTATAATCAATAACCAAATAAGGATTTTTATGAACTTGAAAAGTGATCCTAAAATTCACATAAAAGAACAAAATCGAAGGTCAGACAAAAATTTAAAGAAAAGATTGTGATGAATAGTGTTTATACTATTGGATAAAAATAATTATTATAAAACTATGGCAGTTAAGACAGCATATTATTAGGGATGATATATGAGTAACCAAATACGCACATGGAACAGGACAATGAGGCATGGCATAGGATCCTAATATGTATAAATTTAACTATAAAATGGAGATATAACAAATCAGTGATGAAAGATACCTGAAAAGGAATTGGATCAAATAAGAAATTTGAAAGTATCTCAAGAAAAACAAAAATGAAAACACAAAATGTCAACACATAGGATACAGCAAAAGCAGTACTAAGGAAAGTTTACAGCAATAAATATGTACACTTAGAAGAAAGAAAGATTTCAAATAATCTCACTTTACACCTCAAGAATCTGGAAAAACAAAAAACTAAGCCCAATATTAGCAGAAAGAAGGAAATAACAATAGGGCAGAAATAAATGAGATGGAAAACAGAAAAAAAAAAACAGAAAAAAGGTGAAGCTTAGGGGTTTTCCTTTGAAAACATAAAAAAATAACAAATTTAAATTAAAATTAAAAAGAGAGGAGACTAAAAATAAAACAAGAAACGAATACACACACATTACAACTGATACCACAGAAATGTAGAGGACATAAGGGATTATTAAGGACAATTACACATTAACAACATGGACAAACTAAAATAAATGGATAAATCTCTAGATACATTAAATCAACCTAGACTTAATCAAGAAATAGAGAGCCTAAATAGACCAATAACAAATGAGGAGAATAAGTGATCAAAATATTCCCGAAAAAGAAAAGTGAAAGACTAGATACATTCACAGGTGAATTCTACCAAACATTTAAAGAAGTATTAATATCATTCCTTCTCAATCTCTTTAAAAAAATAAGAGGGTATATTTTCAATCCATTCTATGAAGCCAGAATGATCCTGATACATAAGTCAGACAAAAATATTACCAAAAAACAGAATTTTAAGCTAATATCCCTAATGAACAGTGAGCAAAAATCCTCAACCAAATGCTACCAAGCCAAGTTCAACAACACATTAAAAAGACCACACCCCATGACCATGTAGGCTGTATCTCTGAGATACAAGAATGGTTCATCATACACAAATCAATAAATGTAATAAAATACATTAACAGAATAAAGGATAAAAATAATGTTATCATCAATAGGTGCAGAAAAACATTTGACAAAGTTCAACACCCTTTCATGATAAAAATACTGAACAGTTAGGTATAGGGAGAACTTAACACAATATAGACCATATGTGAATAGTCCACAGCTAATACCATATGCAATGATAAAAAGCTGTAAGTTTTCCTTCTAAGTTCCAGAACAAGAAAGGGATGCCCACTCTCACTATTTCTATTCAAGACAGTATTAGAAGTAAGGGCCAGAGCAATTAGGCAAGAAAAAGAAAAAGCATCTAAATCAGAAAGAAAAAGTAATCTCTGTTGATATATTGCATATGGAAAGCCTAAAGACTCCACACATACACACACACAAACACACAAATCTGTTCTAACAAATAAATTCAACAGTGTTGCAGGAAACAAAAGCAACATACAAAAACCAGTTGCATTTATATACACTAGCAATGAACTATCAAAAAAGAAATTAACATTCTTACAATGGCATCAAAAGAAATAAAATCCTTAGAAATAAACTTAACCAAAGAGAATAAAAACTTGAACATTAAAAACTAGAAAACACTGACAAGAAATTAAGCATAAACAAATAAGAAGACATTCTATGTTCATGCATTGGAAAAATTAATACTGTTAAAATGCCCATACTACCCAAAGTGATCTACAGATTGAATTCAAATCCTACCAAAATCCCCAGTGATATTTTTTTACAGAAATAAAAAGAAAAAGCTGCTAAAATTCATATGAAACCACCAAATAACCCAAATAGTCAAAATGATTCTAAGCAAGAAGAAAAAAGGCTGGAGGTATTATACTTCTGATTTTAAAATATATTACAAGGCTATAATAATCAAAAGAGTTTGGTACTGGCATGAAAAAAGATATATAGATAAATGTAACAGGGTGAAGAACCCAGAAATAAACCCATGCACATAGAGTTAACTGATCTTCAAAAAGGGTGCCAAGAACACAATGAGGAAAGGAAAGTCTCTTCATTAAATTATGTTGGGAAAACTGCATATCCACATGTAAAAGAATGAAATTCAACCCTTACGTCATACACAAAAATCAATTCAAAGTGGATTAAAAACTTAAAGGTTAAACCTGAAACCATAAAAATCGTAAGAAAACAGAAAAAATCCTATCAACAGAGAACTTCACAATGATGCAGTTTTTCAGAAAAAGCACCAAGAACACAGGCAACAAAAGCAAAAATTGACAAGTGAAATTACATCAAACTAAAAAGTTTCTGCACAGCAAAGGCAAAAATCAACAAAATAAAAATGGTATGAAATGGGAGAAAATATTTGCAAATCATACATTGGACGAGGTAAATATCTAAAACATAAAAGAAAATCAAACAACTAACAGCAAGTTTATCAAACAAATAACACAATTAAACAAAATCAAACAAATACAATTAAAAATGGGCAAAGAGACGCATAGACATTTCTCTAAATAACTCTTGTACACTGTTGATGGGAATGCAAATTGGTGCTTCCATTATAAAAAACAGTATGGCACCTTCTCAAAAAATTTAAAAAAGAGCTACCATATGTTCCAACAATCCCACTTCTAGGTACATATAGATCAAAATAAACTTAATTCAGGATCTCAAAGTGATATATATACTTATATGTTCCTTATATCATTATTCTCAATAGTCAAGACATGGAAACAACCTTAGGGTTTGTTGACAGATGACAGATAAAGAAAATGTAGTATACACATACAATGAAATATTACTGGGCATTAAAAAGGATGGAAATTCTGCCATTTGCAACAACATGGATAGACCTGGAGAACATGATGCTAAGCGAAATAAGCCTGACCAGAAGAACAAATACTGTATTATCACACATTTATAAGAAATCTAAAATAATCAAATTCTTAGATTCAGAGAGTAGAATGGTGGTTATCAGGTGCTGGGGGTGGGGAGAAAAAAAGGGGAAGTGTTACTCAAAGGGTACAAAGCTTCAGTTATGCAAAATGATTAAGCTCTGGTGATCTACTATACAGGATAGTACCTATAGTTAATAATACTGTATTGTATATTTTAAAATTTGTTAACAAGGTAGGTCTTTTATTAAGAAAATAAATAAATTAAATAAATAGGGTGTTGGATGGATATATTTATAGTCTTCATTATGATGATGGCTTCATGGATATACACTTCTTTCCTAATTCATCAAATGGCACATATTTATTATGTATAGTTTTTCTATGCCAAGTATACCTCAATAAAGTACTTTAGAAAATCTGTGGTGAAAGGAGACACTGCAATAAATGGCACAGGAACAAACAATGAAAAGGAAAACTAAAGTACAGATTTATACCCTATATCAAACACAAAAATCAATTTCAGCTGATTAAAGACATAAATATTAAAAGCAAAACTTTATAGCTTTTAAAAAGTACAAGAAAGCATCTTTTACAAACTTAAGAAAGCATGTCATGAAGATCCAAACCATAAACAAAAAAATTAATAAAGTTTAAAACCCCTGGACAATAAATGTTGTTTTTAAAATACTTTTATTTTAGGTTCAGAGGTATATGTGAAGATTTATTACATAAGTAAACTCATGTCACAGGGATTTTTCATACAGATTATTATTTCATACCTGGGTTTCACCCAGGTATGAAACCCATTACCCAATAGTTGTCTCTCCCTTTTCCCATCCTCCACCCTCAAGTAGACCCAGTGTCTCTTGTTCGCTTGTTTTCATTAGTTCTCATCATTTAGCTACCACTTATAAGTGACAACATGCAGTATTCAGTTTTCTGTACCTGCATTGGTTTGCTAAGGATAATAGTCTCATGCCACAGGGATTTGTCATATAGATTGTTTCATCACCCAGGTATTAAACCCAGTACCCAATAGTTGTCTCTCCCTCTTTCCATCCTCCACCCTCAAGTGGACCCCAGTGTCTGTTGTTCCCTTCTTTGTGTTCATTAGTTCTCATCATTTAGTTACCACTTATAAGTGACAACATGCAGTATTTGGCTTTGTGTACCTGCACTGGTTTGCTAAGGATAGTAGTCTCTAGCCCTATCCAAGCTCCCACAAAATATACGATCTCATTTTTTATGGCAACATAGTACTCCATGGTGTATGTGTATCATGTTTTCTTTTTCCAATCTGTCACTGATAGGCATGTGGGTTGATTCCATGTTTTTGCTATTGTGAATAGTGCTGCAATGGATATTTGTGTGCATGTGTTTTTATGGTAGAATGATTTATATTACTCTGGGTATATATCCAGTAATGGGACTGCTGGGTTGAATGGTAGTTCTGCTTTTGGCTCTTTAAGGAATTGCCCTACTGCTTTCCACAATGGTTAAACTAATTTACACTCCCACCGACAGTGTATAAGTGCTCCCTTTTCTCTACAACCTCACCAGCATCTGTTATTTTTTGACTTTTTAATAATAGCCATTCTGACTGGCATGAGATGGTATCTCAATGTAGTTTTGATTTGCATTTCTCTAATTATCAGTGATATTAAGCTTTGTTTCATATGTTTGTTGGTCACATGTATGTCTTCTTTTGAAAAGTTTATGTTCATGTTCTTTGCCCACTTTTTAATGAGATTGCTTGTTTCTTTCCTGAAAATTTACATTCCTTATACATGCTGGATATTAGACCTTTGACAGATACATAGATTGCAAATATTTTCTCCCATTTTAAAGGATAGTTGATAGTTTCTTTTGATAGTTTCCTTGCTTGCCGAAGCTCTTAAGTTTAATTAGATATCACTTGTCAATTTTTGCTTTTGTTACAATTGCTTTTGGTGTCTTTGTCATGAAATCTTTGCCTGTTCTTTTGTCCATGTTGGCATTACCTAGCTTATCTTCCAAGGTTTTTATAGTTTGGGGTTTTACATTTAAGTTTTTAATTCATATTGAGTTAATTTTTATATATGGCATAAGGAAAGGGTCCAGGTTCAATCTTCTGCATATGGACAGTCAGTTATCCCAGCACCATTTATTGAAAAGAGAGCCTTCATTGGTTGTTTTTGTGAGTTTTGTTGAAGACCAGATGGTCATAGGTGTGTGGCCTAATTCCTGGCTCTCTATTTTGTTCCATTGGTCTACGTGCTTGTTTTTGTACCAGTATCATACTGTTTTGGTTACTGTAGCCCTGTAATACAGTTTGAAGTTGAGTAACATAATTCCTCCAGCTTTATTCTTTTTGCTTAGAATTGCCTTGGCTATTCATCTCTTTTCGGTTCCATATGAATTTTAAAATAGTTTTGTTCTAGTTCTGTGAAGAATGTTGCTGGTAGTTTCATAGGAATAGCATTGAATCTGTAAATTGCTTTGGGCAGTATAGCCATTTTAATGATATTGACTGTTCCTATCCATGAGTATGGATGTTTTTCCATTTTGTGTGTGTGTGTTCTCTGATTTCTTTGAGCAGTGGTTTCTAATTCTCATTGCAGAGAACTTTCAGCTCCCTGATTAGCTGTATTCTAAGGTATTTTATTCTTTTTGTAGCAGTTGTGAATGAGATTGCCTTTCTGATTTGGCTTTCTGCTTGGCTATTGTCAGTGTATAGGAACACTAGTAATTTTTGTACAGTGATTTTTGTACACTGATTTTGTATCTGACAACTTTCCTGAAGTTATTTAAAAGCAGAAGGAGCTTTTGCACTGAAACTATAGGATTTTCTAGATACAGAATCATGTCTTCTGGAAAAGGGAATAGTTTGACTTCCTCTATTCCTATTTGGATGCTCTTTATTTCTTTCTGTTGCCTGATTGCTCTGGCTAGGACTTCTAAGACAATATTGAATAAGAGGCATCCTTGTCTTGTGACAGTTTTCAAGGAGAATGATTCCAGCTATTGTCCGTTCAGTATGTTATTGGCTGTGGGTTTGTCATAGATGGCTCTTATTATTTTGAGGTATGTTCCTTTAATATCTAAGTTATAGAGTTTTTAACATTAAGGGGTGTCGAATTTTACAGAAAGTCTTTTCTTCATCTATTGAGATAATCATGTTGTTTTTGTCTTTAGTTCTGTTTTTGTGATGAAGCACATTTATTGATTTGCTTGTGTTGAGCCAATCTTGCATCCTGGAAATGAAGCCTACTTACTTGATTGTGGTGTACTAGCTTTTTAATGTGCTGTTGAATTTGGTTTGCAAGTATTTTGTTGGGGGATTTTTGCATTGATGTTCATCCAAGACATTGGCCTGAAGTTTTATCTTTTTGTTGTGTCTCTGCCAGATTTTGGTATCAGAATGATGCTGGCATTGAAACAGAACATTTTCCCTGACCCCTTCATGGGCCTCACAAAAGGGATGCCTCACTCAGCCCACAGCTCTTAACACTTCGTAGGAGGGGGGAGCATGCAAGTAAGCGGGTACAGGAACCGGGATGAGTGCTTCTGGGAACTGGCAGAAGCCAAACTCTATGCAGTCCCACAGCAGTGTCTGAGAGGTACTCCAACTCCTGAAGCCCCAGAGGGCATGTGCTATAGTGACCTATTAGTGTTGCCATCCACTGAAGGCTTAAGTGTTAAATAGCTCAAGTGTCCACACCCATGGCTCCTAAGCTCTTGTTTGGTGTCCAGGAAGAATCAGGTTGCATGAACAAATTAGAGGGTGGTAAATATGGAGGATTTTATTGCCAGTGAAAGTGGCTTGCAGTGGGAAGGGGAGCTAGAAAGGATATGATGTGAGAAGGTGGTCTTTCCCTGGAGTCTGGCTGTCCCCAGCCAGGCTCTTCTCTGATGTTCCCTTTCAAGCCATCCCTCTGAAGTCAAGCTGCTTTTCTCCAATGTCTGGCTGATTCTTCTCTTCCCTGCTTTTCTGCAGCTTCTCTGCCAGTGGAGCCTGTGGCTTTTATGCATACAAAATGGGGGGGATGAATGGCCAGGGTGATTTTGGAAAAGGCAACATTCCATCAGGAAAATTAGTATATAAATTTCTCACTTTGGGCCACTGTTCCAGGCTTGAGAGTGGGGCCCTTCCAGGGACTGCCCTCTTCTACCTAGTATTTCCCTGCCCCCTGTCCATATCAGTATCATAAAATGATTAGGGGAGGAGTCCCTTCTCAATTTTTTGGAATAGTTTCTGTAGGAATAGTACCAGCTCTTCTTTGTACATTTGGTAGAAATCAGCTGTGAATTCTTCAGGTCCTGGGCTTTTTGTTGTTGTTGTTGGTTGTCAGGCTATAAGATTGGAGCAAAAGTAATTGCAGTTTTTGCCACTACTTCCAATGGCAAAAACTGCAATAACTTTTGCACCAGCCTGATATTTCTCACTAATTCAATTTCAAAGCTCATTATTGGAGTGTTTGGGGAATCAATTTCTTCCCAGCTCTGTCTTGTGAAGGTATATGTCTCTAGGAATTCATCCATCTCTTCTAGGTTTTCTAATTTGTGTGCATTGATGTGATCATAACAATTTCTAATGGTTGTTTTTATTTCTGTGGGGTCAGTGGTAGAATTACATTTATCATTTCTGATTACATTTATTTGGATCTTCTCTCTTTTCTCCTTTAATAGTCTAGCTTGTAACATATCTTATTATTATTTTCAAAAACCAAACTCCTGGATTTGTTTATCTTTTGAATGGTATATTTGTGTCTTGATTTCTTCAGTTCAGCTCTCATTTTGGTTATTTCTTAACTTCTGCTAGCTCTGGGGTTGATTTTGTTCTTGCTTCTCTAATTCTTTCAGTTTTGATGATAAGTTGTTAATTTGAGATCTTTCTAACTTTTTGATGTGGGCATTTAACGCTATGAATTTCCCTTTTAACAATGCCTTAGCTATCTCCGAAAGATTCTGGTATGTTTTAGTTTTGTTCTCATTATTTTCAAAGAACTTCTTGATTTCTGCCTTAATTTCATTATTTATCCAAAAGTCATTCTGGAGCATGTTGTTTAATTTCTCAAGCAATTTTTTTAGCCTTGACTTCTATTTTTACGTGGTCCAAGAGTATGTTTGTTATGATTTCGTTCTTTTGCATTTGCTGAGAATTGTTTTATGTCCAATATTGTGGTCGACTTTTGATTTTAGGGTATGTGCTATGTGGCGAAGAGAAGAATGAATAAATCTCACTTTTAACAAAGATCAAGAGTCAAGTCGTAGACTATGAGAGGATATTTGCTGTATATATAATGAACAAAGAATTAATATCCAGACTCTTAAATTAAAGCTAGTATAAATCAATAAGAAAAATGCCAACAATATGAAAAAGACAAACTACAAAATAAGAAAAAGGCAAAGAATAAGAGCAACAATTCAAAGAAGAAAAACTTAAATACACAATAAATATGTGAAATGATAATAAGTTTCAACTAGTCATAAAAAATGCAAGTAAAAACAAGATAATATTTCAAAACCATCAGAATGGCAAATATTAAAGAGACTAAAAATACAAAATGTTGGTGAGGAAGTAGAAGAAAAGTATTGTATACACTGGTGGAGCATAAATTAATATAAATACTTTGCAGTGTAATTTGGAAAAAGCTTATAAATCTGCAATTCCACTTCTACTTGTATACCTCAAACAAGTTCCAGTTCAAGTAGAAATGTCTAAGAAATTTTAATTGCAGAATTATGTATTATTTTGAAAAATTAGGTGCAACCTAGATGTCCATCAAGAGGAGAATGAGTAAATAAATTTTATTTCTGTAGAAATATTCTACATAACTAAAATAAATGCACTACAGCTGCATGTATTAGCATTGATAAATCTCAAATATGTTACACATAAAAACAATTTGTAGGATTCACAGAGTATGATATAATTTTTATATATGTTAAGTAATGTGGTATATTATTAATTTTTGTGGATGCTTAAGTGAGCTAATAAATAAAAGGTACTTATAATAGTGCTTGACATATACTAAAGTACTCAATAAATATTGACCATTATATATATATATTACAAACAAATAACATTAGCATAAGGCCAAAGAAAATACAGTTTGGTGACTATATCTAGAAAAAGACACAATAAATTTCAACCCTATCTGTGAGGTTTACTTTCATTTTTAAAATCTAAAGCAAATATAGCAAGGCATTAAGCGTTATTAAAGCATGGTAACAGGCATGCATTTTTAATTATATTTTATATACTATAAAATATATATGTAAAATATATAAAATATATATATACTATAAAAAATATATATGCTACATAAATAAAAGTAAATATATCATACTTTTAACATTTTAAATTTCATAACTTAAAGGAAGATAAACTATTCATTATGTTTAAATATGCTAGGAACACTTATTGGAAAACTTTGTGAATAGAAAAAAAAACTAAATAGCTGTATTTCAAAGCTTTAAGAATCAAAGCTGTAAGTATCTACAAATCAATCCTTTGATTTTAAAGACTGAGCCCAGATGTTAGAACAACTTTAAATGATATATGTAGCTAGCTTTCAAATATTTTGGCCAACAATCAGCAAACCACCTCTCATAAATCCAAGAAAATCTGAAATCCACAATTAATTTCTCAATTTTATATAAAAATAGTTTACAAAACTAGATAAAATGGATATAAAGAAGGATCTGTCTTCTTTACACCTCTCACTTTTTGTATGAGCTTGGTAGAGCTTCAGGAAAATACAAAGCCATTCGTACTTAGGCTCCAAATTCAAATTGCACAGATTATTTTTCTTGCATAGATTTTTTTAAATCATAAAAACAAAAAGATAGGAAAAGTTAACATTTTTGCTTTTCTTCTGTTAGTTTGATTTGCAATGGTGAGAAGAGAAAAAGAGCAAAATCTCACTTTGACAACAATAAATGAAGTCAATACAATTAATTAATATAAGTATAGTGTTTGTTCAGTTATTTAAAATACCTATGGGGAACATGTCAAGAGAAAAATAAAATCTAAAAAACACTGACTCCACAAAATTAAAGATGAAAGATGAGATAATAACACAAAAGATTACAATAAAAAGAGAGCTAAATATGTTACAAAAGGAAAAACAAAAAAGTAATCAATGTAATGGCAAAATTTAAAAAGTTAATACGAGAATCAGGAAACAGAATAATTAATACAACATAAGATTGAAATAGTGCTATGTAGGTCAAATATGAAAAAGCCTCCCAAAATAGAAATAGCGATGAAAATCACCCAACAGAACTGATACAGAGAAAAATTCAAAGTATGCATGACTAATATAGTTATACCAGAGATCATAATAAGTTGAAGAGTAGTACATATAATATATTAAATATAGGGAAAAAATCCGTTGATGAAGAAAACCTAAATATTTAAAGGAAGTACCTTGTATAAATATAAAAAGCATATTATATTAAACTAATATTATTCATATTAGCCAAAATGTAAAAACAACCTGTGTCCATCAACTCATGAATGGTAAACAAAATGTGATATGTTCACACAATAAAATACTACTTTTTCATAAAACGAAATAAAGTAATGATATCTGCAATAACATGAATAAACTTCAAAAATATTGTGCTAATGAAAGAAACCAGTCACAAAAGACCACATATTCCACGATTTCATTTATTTGTTGTGTTCAAAATAGACAAATCCATAGAGACAAAAAGAAACTAAATGGGAGCCACTAGCTGGTGAATGACAAGTGACTGCTAATATATACAGGTTTCTTTTTGGAATGATAAAAATGTTCCAAAATTAGATAATGGAGATGGTTGCACAACTGTGTATATACTAAAAGCTACTGAATTGTACACTTTAAAATGCTGACTTTCATGGTATGTGAATACATCTCTATGAAGTTATTGCTAAAAAAAACTATAGACATCCAGGCATGTCTATGTAGGTATGTGCAAACACACGCACGTGCACACACACACACACTCACACAGACAAATGAGTTATTTACGGAGTAGGATTAGGCAACATGCAAAGTGCTTTTTTTCTGGAGATGAAATCTCCCTCTGTCACCCAAGCTCAAATGCAGTGGCAGATCTTGGCTCACTGCAACCTCTACCTCCCAGGTTCAAGCAACTCTCCTGCCTCAGCCTCCCTAGTAACTGGGATTACAGGTGCTTGCCCCCACATCCAGATAATTGTTTTTGTATCTTTAGTAGAGATGGGATTTTGCTATGTTGGCCAGGCTCATCCCGAACTTGTGACCTAAGGTGATCTACCCGTCTCAGTTTCCTGAAGGGCTAAGGATTACAGGTATAAGCTGCTGGCACCCTGCAGCCAAGTGCTCTTAAGCAGAAATAAATGTCAAAAGAAAAAACATGAAGAAATATTTATAGAAAATATATACTCAGCAATGCCGCCCCATTCAAGAACAATTTAATAATAATTTCAGGGCCTGGTACAGTGGCTCAGGCCTATAATCCCAGCATTTTGGGAGGCTGAGGCAGGTGGGTCACCTGAGGTCACGAGTTTGGGACCAGCCTGGCCAACATGGTGAAACCCTACCTCTAGTAAAAATACAAAATAGGCTGGCTTGGTGGTACATGCCTGTAATCCCAGCTCCTGGAATGCTTTTATACTGCTGGTGGGAGTGTAAATTAGTTCAACCATTGTGGAAGAGTGTAGGGATTCTTCAAGGATCTAGAAATAGAAATACCATTTCGCCCAGCAATCCCATTACTGGGTATATAGGGAAAGGGTTATAAATCATTCTATTACAAAGACACATGCACACTTATGTTTAGTGAGGCACTGTTCACAATAGCAAAAACTTGAAACCAACCCAAATGCCCATCAATGATAGAATGGATAAAGAAAATGTGGCACATATATGCCATGGAATACTATGCAACCATAAAAAAGGATGAGTTCATGTCCTTTGCAGGGACATGGATGAAGCTGGAAACCATCATTCTCAGCAAACTGACACAAGAACAGAAAACCAAAACACCACACATTGTCACTCATAAGTGGGTGCTGAACAATGAGAACACATGGACACAGGGAGGGGAACATCACACAACAGAGCCTGTCCTGGGGTGGGGGGACTAAGGGAGAGACAGCAGTGGATGGGAGGACTGGGGAGGGATAACATTAGGAGAATACTTAATGTAGATGACAGAGGGATGGATGCAGCAAAACACTATGGCATGTGTATACTTATGTAACAAACCTGCACGATCCACACATGTGCTCCAGAACTTAAAGTATAATTAAAAAGAAAAAAAAAACTAAAAAGCTATTAAATAATTTAAAAATTCATTAATGTAGCCAGATATAACTTAAATATTAATATATAAGTACCTACAGCTTTTATTTGGAGACTATCTTATTACATCGATGACTATGCCTATCCCTGAACCAAAAAACAAAATGAAAAAAACCCTACACTGCCTTAATTACTGTAACTATCTGGTTAGCCCTGACAGCTGGTAGAGGAATACATATAAGAAGGGACTTGAATATTAAACTTGTATCCAACAACCTGACAAACACTCCTGTTATTTCTGATAATTTGCCTGTAGACACTAAGATTTTTTATGGAAATAATTATATCATCTATAAAATAAATGTAATTTTAAATCCTCTTTTTAATCTTTATGGCTATAATTCATATTCCTATTAAATGTGTTCTTCAGATCTTTGATATTCTTTCTGAATTTTGTCTGCTTGATCTATTAATAATCTGAAGGGGTATGTTTAATTTTTTATTATAGTTTAATCAATTTTTGTCCCACATATTAAGTCTACTTTATTAGTTGCATACACTCAAATATGAAGGAATCGTAACTACTCTGAGGCATACAGACTTCAGAAGCCTTGACATGCAGACTTGTGTTAAAACAATTTTTGATTAAAGACTTAAAAACAGGAGAGAAATACAGAATGTGTAGCAAAAAATATATCAAGAAATATGGAGATGGGGCTGATAAAATACCTTGGTGAATTTGTTGTCTTTTTAAAAATTGCAGTGACCAAAGAAAAAGGCATATCCACAATAATCAAGAATAGGAAGTCTAGAGAATATCAAAACAATGTGGTTTTATAAAAGTATTCCAAAAAATGTTACAGAATGCTAAAATGCTTATCTTATGGGAGGGGGATATCAGTATCTTTTATCCTCCAAAAAAGCTATAAAAGGCATAAAAACAAATATATACAAAGTAAAAATATAAAATAAAAAATTAAAATGGTATAAACAGATTGAAAGATATGAATAACACCACGAAAAATGAATGGATTCAACTCATTATTAATCACAAAAATTTACCAATTAGAAAACAGCAAAATCAAAATGTTCTATTTTTAAGAGATATGCCTATAAAAAGAGAGCCCACAAAGACTGAAAGGATAAAGGAAGACACATCAGGCAAATACTATTCAAAAGAAACATGTGTACTTGTATTTATATCAGTTATAGACTTTGAGACCAAAAGTGTGTCATTAAAGACATCACTATAAATCATCAACTTAATAATTTGGTGATATCAAATCACAAAAATGCAAAAATGTAAACACATATAATCATCGTAGCTTTTCTTTTTTTTTTTTTTTTACAGCAATAGAGGTTTTATATTAAACAGAAAATGTAACAGTTTAAAAATTCCATTCTGCATAGTAAACTAATAAAAATCTCCAAGCCCAATGAAATCCCAGAAATAAACTGAATAAATCTTTAATTTAAAAAACTACAAAATCTATTTTAGGTCATAAAGGAGATGTAACTATAAATAATAAACAGATTGGAAAGGAACATTCTAAATTTTAACACAAAATATATACACACATATGTGTGTATAAACATATATATATGTATATACACATATATGTTCTCCTCAGATTTATCTTTTAAATTAATAAAGTTCCAATCAGCAATCCATTCAGAATTATGGACACATAGAACAGAGAAGTGAGGAAGTCAAAGACTTTGTTCCCATGAAGTTTGCATTCTATTAATAGATGAGAAAGCCAAAAACAATCAAACAAACAAGACATTTTAAGAGAGTGATATATGTTATGAAGACAGCAAGGTAATGTTTTGGAATAGGTGTTACAAATTACTGCCCACAGACCAAATCCGGCCCACAGCCTATTTTCATAGTTTATGATAACACAGCCACAAAAAATCATTTACATATTGTCTATGGTTACTTTGCTACAATGGCAGAGTTGAGTAGGAACAACAAAGACTATCTGGCATGTCATGCCTAAAATATTTACTATTTGGCCCTTTACAGCAAAAGCTTACCAATCCCTATTATAGGTTCAGAGAAGAGTTGCTTTATATAAGTCACAAAAAAGGAAATAACATGTGAAATGATAAATGAAAAATGAGAAGCCAGTCATGTAAACAATCAGTGAAAAAGTTCCTGGCCACCCCCGCCCCGCCCCACACACACACAGCAAAAACAAATGAAAATGAGGTTGCACTGTTTGAAGAAAAAAAATTATTCCATTGTGCTTAGAATGATTTTTGATGAGTTGTAAGAGATACAGTCAGAAAGCAGGCAAGGGCCACATCATGAAAATCACCAGAAGATCTCAAGCTCGGGAGTGAGACGATCTGATTTTTAATTTTTAAATGTCAACCTTGTGGCACATTGGAGAATGTCTGTAGAAAATGAAAACTGAAAATAGGAAAACTACTCAAGGAGGGTTCTAAAAAGAAACAGACTCAAAATGACAGTGCACTGTACAGGGTGGGAGGAATAGAATAGAGAAAGATACATATCTTTGGAATATATTGTAGAAGGAAAACCAACTGAAGTACTAAACAGCCTCACAAAGTAAGGGGAGGAAGGAAAGTTATCAGAGAGGGCTCAAAGAAGGCTTTGGAATCAGGAATCAAAGGAGGCTTTCAGACACTTGACAAAAGCAAGGATACAGACTTTATGTACATTTACTAAAATGAGGAAGTCTGAGTAAAGAATGAAATTTTGGAAAATTTTCTGAATATTTTCTTCAAAACCAAGAGTTCTGTTTTGAAAATACTGCATATGAATTTCAAATGAAATATCTAAATGGTGATATCAAACAGAAAGTCAGAAAAATCAGTTTGCAGCTCAGAAAGGGATCAAAACTACAAGTTTTGGAACTTCAAAATTTAGATGCTGTTTAAAACTATGGGAACTGATAAGGCCAAGTGGAAAAAAAAAGACTAAAAAGGTGCTGTCAGTTACACAGTAGGAAAAATTGGAAAGTATGTTAGGAACGTTAAGAAATAGACTGTTTCAACACTTCGATTCTGTGGTATGCTTCCTTAGAAAAGCAATGTGTATGGAGTTGTGGGGGATTGAAGAGGAAATGGGTGGTAAGGATGTGGTGACAAGTTTAGGCAACTCTTTTTGAGAAGTGTTGTGCTGAAAGAAAATAGAGAAATGGTGCAACAGTTGGAGGAGTACAAGGGGAGTAAAAGAATTTTATTTTTAACATAAGAGACATTAAAACATATATATGTGTACTGAGGAAAATGGTCCAGTAGAGTCTAAGCAACTATTGATAAGTGAGAAATGGAAGAGCAAAGGCCTTTACCAGAGTTAAGGGAATGGAATTTAGAGCAAAACAAATTGAAGAACAGGCTTTTGTTAAGAACAGAGACATTCTTTCCTTGATAATAAAGTAAAGGCAGAGAAAGTAAGTATAGGTGCAAGAAAGTTTGTTGATTTGGGTGGTGAAAAAATGAGGATATTCCCATCTGTTTGTTTCTATTTTCTCAATGAAGTGTGAGGTAAATTGATTAGCCAGTGCAGATAAAGGTTTGAAAATAGAGATGAAGTTTTAAAACACTTATTTGGAGAGTGTTAAAAAGAAATGCAGGAAAACTACCAGATAGTTTTGCATTTTCCTTTGATAAAGTTCAAGACCAACCAGTCAACACAGTTATATGAATTTTTCCCCCCAGCAATGTCAGGGTGAAGAAAGTTCAGAGACAGAGTAGTGAAGAGTTGGGTTAGCCAGAGTTTGAATTTTGTTTTACAGATAGATAGAAGAAACAGAATTGGGAAGAAAATATGCGGGATTAGTTAAGGACTGATAACTATAATAGACCATAAAACCTCATATGATTAAGGGTATAAAGGAAGACAGCAGGCCACTAGGAAAAGGTGAAAATGAGAAAACAAGTGGGGTTAATGAATAAAAATTTTCAATGACTTTGAATAATTACAGCATTGGTACTTAGTGAGCAAGAAGAACTAAAGGTATTTTAATTTGATATTTCATAGGTAATGTTAGAGATGACAAGGTATAGAGTAACACCATTGTTATACCCTAGTGCATGGGTCAGGAAACCCACAAATTTTTTTAAAGGAAAGAAAGAATAAAACCACAGAACCAATGAGCATACATAATTCCTGGTTTTGGTTTCTAAATATTATTCTCCAGTATAAGAAACCATGGCACCTTGGGGAAATGGGAACTAGTTGATTCCAGGGATGAAAGAGGGAAAGAACAGGTAAGTCTGAAGTATCTTTTAGTGCTAGAAAATAAGGATGCACTCACCAAATGATGGAGTCATGTTAAAAAAAAAAAAACAGAAGTCAAATTGAGGGGGGATTGTAATAACCAGATCTGGAACAATTTGAGCTACAAAATAAATAATGACAGTAATTTCTTATAAACCATAAAATAAAATAGATATCCATGAGTCCATACTGATATAAATAATTAAACAAATTAATGGGGGAGAAGGAACAGCTCTCCCTTACAGTTAATAAATGTAAAAGAAATGATGAAATAGATAATCATCTTTGGTAAACACATTAATAATAATTCTTTCATATAAGAATAATCAGTGTATGGTAAAAGTTGCCTTTTCCAGCTTCCAAAGCCTATCCTCATTTGTTTGCTCATGGTGCCTTCCCTCACATCTCTCCACTTGCTTCCATCATCACATCTCCTGCTACTGTGGTCAAATTTCCCCCCATTTTCCCTTTCATAAGAATACTTGTTATTACACTGAGCACACCAGGATAGTCCAGAGTAATCTCTCTCAAAATCCTTAGTTTAAGCATATATGCTAACTCCCTCCTCTTACCCTTTAAGGTAAGTATGTTTCACAGGTTCTGGGGGATTAGGATATAGACATCTTTGGGAGTGCATTACTCAGCCTAACAAAGAGTATCAGTACATAAGTAAATGACTGGAAAAACATCTAATACAATTTTAGCAACAGTTTTCTCTAAGTAGAGAAATTAGAGATTTAAATTTGTATTTTTATTTACCTCTTTTCTAGAATGTACATGCAGTATTTCCACTACTGGGCTGAAAAAAATTTTTTCAAAGCAGTGTTCAGACAGTTTCTTTGCTCCAATCCTCGATCTTTAACATGTTTTTCACATGATGCATACTTACATATTAAATAACTAGATTGACATACAGCTGACCCTGTACAACACAGGTTTGGACTATGCAAGTCCACTTATATGTGAATTTTCTTCTACCTCTGCCACCTCTGAGATAGGAAGACCAACCCCTCCTCTTCCTCCTCCTCAGTCTACTCAACATGATGACATTGAGAATAAAGACCTTTATGAAAATCTGTTTCCACCTCTACTTAATGAATAGTAAATACATTTTCTCTTCCTTATGATTTTAATACATTTTCTTTTCTCTAGCTTACTTTATTGTAAGAATGCAGTACAGAATGTATATAACATACAAACTATATGTGAATCAGTTGTTTGTTATTGGTAAGGTTTCTGGCCAACAGTATCCTATTAGTAGTTAAGTGTTGGGAGAGTAAAAAGTTATATGCTGATTTTCAACTACATGCAGGGTTTGGTGCCTCTAAACCCCAGGGGGTTCAAGGGTCAATTGTAGTTGTTTCTTTCCAAAAATGGCATATTTCATTCTTAATACACAAACCTCTTAGGTATAGACTAACAAAAACATACAAGATAATCAGTCTCTCATCCTAGTCTTATATGACCAGAATATGCCGAGGGTTAAGTTTCAACATGCAACGGCAGACTTTTTTAAAGTTGTTCAGTCAATACGGGTATAGCGGCCATACTGCAAAAAAAAGTGGCTGCTATTTACTACAAGAACAAATTATATACTAAATTAAGCTGATGAGTAAACACACTGCATGAAAAAGAAGTTTAAGTGAGAAAAATCTAAAGAGAAAAGACTTTTAACCTATACAAAATGTTTAAAGAAGTCAGATATTAAAAATTAATGATTAGGTGGAAGGTGATGACTAAAAATGTATATGTATAAAAAGACATTTTGAAAGAGAACTTAAACTAAAGAAAGCTTATGAGTACATTATATGTGTGGGATGATGAACAGCAAGTAGTGAATATTTAACATTTGCTTTACTCTTGCAACAAAATCTGTATGAAATAATGTATTTTTTAAGAAGATAGTAACCAGTGATAAAAAAAAAAAACCATCAAGGTGTATATTGGAAATATCTTGATATCTGAGATGCAAGATGGCAGGCATGTTAGAATAACAAGTGAAAATAAACCTAATTTGCATATGCTATATCAATGGCACTATTCATGTCAATTTCAATTTATTTGGGAACAAGAATTCTTAGGTATAAATTTTGAATTGTTTCTGAAATTTTATACTTGAATTTTTTGAGAAACAAACTGCAGCTTAATAATTTGCTTTTTCACTGTGTTAATGTTTCAGTTAATATTGTGTTTCAGTTTTAATTTAGCATTATCCATACCATTTAAGGAGATCTTGGGTGTAATCTCCCATGTAACAACTGAGTTACTTTCTGCAAGTTAATTAAGCTCAATGAGACTCAGTGGTACAAGGGATAAAACTGTCTATCTCATAGGATTGCTCTGTGAATTAAACATAATTGTGTGAGTGTGTATTTGGCTTCGAAAAGACTGATAAAATAAAGGCATTCGATAAAGTTACTTCACTTCCTTATTCACTGTAGTTATTTCTGAATGAATGCTGAAGGATTTCAAGACTTAGACAAATTCTCATACGTATGTTTATTTATATTCATATGGTTGTTAATAAGCATATGTGTATGATCTTATAATCAGCTATCCTGAGGAATCTGTAAAGGACACATACAGACTTTGACAACAACATCAAGAGTCCAAAAATGTTTAAAACGTGGTATGAATATAAATACAAGTATTTGCAGACTTAGACAATTGTTTAGTAAATGATAAAAACTCCTGTGAATAAAAGTACAAGTATTTTCATAGTCTCAATGTGCTGTAGTGATATTTTACATATAGCTCCAGGAAAATGCCTCAAAAAATAAACCAAAAATGGTCTCTTTCATGCTCTATTGGCCCCACCAAGCTGTTTTACATACTAAAAGCAGACTGATAATTTTAAAAGCAAAATTTAACATTCTTCTCTCCTCTAAATGCCCTTCTATGGCTTCCTAATTTTCTTATGATAAAGACCAAATTTTACATGTTCTATAAAGCACAGCATTGTTTGAATTTTGCATATCTCATAAGCTTCATATTTTCACTTTGTATATTCTGTGTGCTTCACAGTTGGTTTTCTTTTAGTAACTCAAACACTGCATGTTTCATCTAGTCACAAGCCTTTGTATATGTTGTCCCTTTTGGGTCCACTTCTTCCTATCTATCCTCACACTATCACACTTATCGAGTCTTTTCTTCATATCAAAGCTCAATCATTCCCTTACCTCATCCACCCACTTTCCCACAGATTAGGTCAGGCCCTCTTGTAGTATATTCTCAACGCTCTATAAAGTTTGGTAATATATTCCCAAAACTCTATAATTCTCATTCAGAGTTCTTATGGAAATCACACCTATGAAAATAATATAACTGGTTTAACATCTATTTTCTCCAGTAGTGTATAAGCTTCAATAGAGAAAAAACCATGTGGTTCACTTTGTTTTCCCCCGGAGTCTAACAAAGTAGCTAGTCAATAAATATACGTAGAATGAATAAACACAAGTCAGTAAATGCAAGTAAATGACAGTCTCTCCAAACTCTAACAGTCAAACCCTCCAGAAAGTAATTTAATGAGAAAAAATATCCCATCCTTGAGAATAATGAAATTAATAAAATTGTTTTATACATAAACATTTAATAAATACTAGTTTTTCGTTGTTTGCTGAATAGTACTATCCATGCTTACAGTTATTAATGAAGAATTTTTATTGAATCTGGAACATTTAGAACAATTTCAAAAGTAAAATCTGTTGTACAAGTTTTGCAAGTTCAACATTTGCTAGATGTCATATCGTATCATAGAAAAAACACAGTTGTCATCCAAACTCTGGAAACTACTAATTGTATGACCTAAGATACACATTTAAACTCATTCAGCCTTAAAATAAATTTTTTACATAAATAAATAAAAGAGAATGGATGACTATCACCAATGCCATATATTAATTATTTCAATTTAGGGTATTTTTAATAATATGCCATGAGCTATTCAGAAGCTACTTCTTTGCTTCATAGTAACTCAAAATCACTCAACTTTCAATTATCCTGCAATGATGAATGGTCATCTATTTAGTTTCATTCGAAAGAAATCTTCAATAAGCTAAGAAAAAACCTTGAAATTCCTTTTTCTTTAAATGAAAGGCTGATGCTTAAAGTATTTCAATGATATAATAGTATTACCTTATGTCCATAATAAACTTAAAGCAACTTTACTTGATAATCTACAATATGATCTCTGGACATTTTTGCTCAAGTACCCCATCAGTAAAAATGCTTCCACATACAGCTACAGTAAATGTATATTCACCAATGTATGAATAATTTACATGAATGTACTACCACTAAACATAACTGAAGGTCTGTTACGAGTCATGCACATTTATAAGTATGGAGATCCAATAAAACAAGATCCTGTGTTCACAGAATTTCATTCTAGTAAAATTTCATTTTACTTGAAAACCTACATTCAAGTTAAAAACAGAAAGCAACTGAGATAATTTTATACTATGTAAGTGTTAAGATGGAAATGAAAGGTTTGTAATATCTGGAAGAGTCATTTTTGGTAGGGTTGGAATATTAGCTGGGGATAGAGTACTTGAGAGAGAAAAATAGTATACGCAAAGCCATAATCTATAGTAAAGTTTGAGATATCTAATAACAAGCAAATTAAGTCATTATATACATACAAATAAAATGACTTGCCATATGTCTTAAAGTCTGTTTTGTGCTGCTATAACAGAATACCACATACTGGGTAATTTATAATAAATAGAAATTTATGCGCTCACAGTTCTGGAGGCTGAGAAGTAGAAGACCAAACAGCTGGCATCTGGTGGGGGCCTTCTTGTTGTGTCATCCCCTGGCAGAAGGCCAAAGGGCAAGAGAGGACAAGAGGGGACTGAACTTGCCTTTCAATAACAGCATGAATCCCATCTATAAGGGTGGAGTTTTCATGGCCTAGACACCTCTTAAAGGTCCCATGTCTTAATACCGTTAAAAAGGCAATTAAATTTCAACATGAATTTTGGAGGCAACAAACATTCAAACCATAGTGCCATATAAATTCCCAAATGATCAGGAACTCTATTTTGTTCATAGATTTAGCGGCATATTCAAATACAAGTATGGGAGCCAGTGGATGGAGTTAGAGTTACAATTTGTTTGGATACCTATTAAAGTAGGAATTTCTTACTAGTCTTCCTGTTTGTAATCTAACTGAATATTCTAAAAGTGTATTATTTAACTTGAACCTTAAGGTAATTTATTTGAATGCATGCACTTCAGAAAAACTCAATTGAATGAAATTCTATAATGGAATTACATAAAATTTTTATAACAATTTTAGAAATTATGGTATCTTTGGATGATAATTTCTTAGTTGAAAAAATGATATGAATTTCTAATTGTTTAGATCCTCTTTTTATTTCCTTCAGCATGATGTTTTTATTTTATTCATATAAAAACTTTTTGCTTACATATACCACTAATTTTCACTTCTTTAATGGTTAAGAGTGTTGAAACCTGCCTTTACTATTTCCGTGATCTTATACAAATCAGTTCAGCTTTCTCTATCTCTATTTTCTTATCTATAAAATGGGAACAATAAGCATACCCTTCCCATTTGAGTACTGCATAAGCTAATACATATAAAAAGCTGAGAACAGTCTGGTATAGTAAATGCTCAATAAATGTTGATTGGTATGATTATTATTTTAAGTCTGGTAGTTGTTCTTTTCCAGTTTGGGAAGAACTATGTTTTATTTGCTAAATGCTAAATAATGAGCTATGTAACTATATGAAAAAAATTCACAATAAAAATATTCTGCATGTTATGACCTCTATCATGTAAAATCATTCTCAGGACATGATACAGAGATTTATTTAGAAGGCAGGTAGTCCCTTCAGTATACAATTCAACATTTTAAATACAAATAAAGAACTATTTACTTCTGACTCAAGATAGACATAGCCCCACATTAGGGCACATGATTTAGAAAAGTACAGGATATCAGCTCTCAATCTTCCTCTCAGCTGAGTATCCTTACAAAGAATACACAGTACGTAACTGAATTTGGAGGATCTGGTGGGAGGTGTATGGCCTTTTTATTCCCTTCCTTATTTCTTTCTTTTACTATTTTTACAGTGAGTCTATGATTTTACATAACAAGAATAATATAATACTTTTATTGTAAAACATATAAATCAAATAAATTTTTCATCCCTCCTCTTCATTAACTTAATAGCAAATTTTTTCCTTTTAGCTATTTTAAATTTTCTTATACTCATGTTTATTATCATTCATTTTGGACTATGCTAAAAGAGTAAATAATTCTAAAATAAAAATCTAAAAGTACTGGGATATAAGCTTCAGGAAATTTAATAAAAACACTGATGAATCAAAGAACAAGGTTAAAATGCCGAAAATATGATTCATTTATATCTTATCAGATACTGTTCAACCCATCATGTATGCACTCTGTTAAATATAAGAATTTAGATTCTTGGTGTTTATTAAGGTCACTCTGCCCTGTTTGCAAATGAAACAGCCAGATCCTATTTAAATAGCAATTTATATCCAATGGTTAAAGAGTCATATAAACATTCAATAACAAAATGTTCAGTTTAAAATACGAAAATTATTTTATTCAGTTTGAGAACAAGAACCAGAATAATTCTATTAAATATAAGGGTCAATTCAATTTTTAATTGGTTTCATTGTTTTCTATTACATACCATTTTATGTAATTAAACTGAGACTGTAATCTTTTTCAACTTAAATTTCCTACTCTCAAAATAGGTAGTTTATTATTACTACAAAATTCTACCATGAACTCTAAATAAAAAAACTCCAATAAGAGAAATTCAATATAAAACAGTAATTTTTTAGAGAGTCAAAGACGAAATAAAATGTGTTCAATTACTTGGGAGTATATTAAAATACAATAATTAGTGGTTTGAGCATTGCAAATTACATGTACTTAAAGAATAAGCACAATGGGGACATAAAGTGAATGACTACAGAAAGCGACTTTAAGTATGCTCTACTTTTTGAAATGTATCATCTATATAGCATTTTCATAGTCTAGTCTTTCATTTTAAGGTTTTCTTTATTAAAATTGCTATTACAATTTTAAAAAAGCATTTAAGAAAAAGCTATACAACTTTGTGACTACTACTTTTTGTATTTACTAAGAATAAATTGAATAGGTCAACGTTTACAAAGGCCAGTCAAATTAGTTAACACTGTCTGAACTTTTTTCCTCCTTTGTGAGGCATGCTTTGTAATATATTTGATTTTTGGTTTTAAATTGAACTTTGTAAAACTACTAAGTAAATAGAGTGCAAATGCTGACATATTACTTTCAATTAAGTTAATACCACATTGTACTCAATTGCTTGAAGTTACAATGTGGACTTGCATGTTAAATTTTGATCTAATCTTGAAAATTAGAATAGTTTCCATTAACACTATTACAAGAGCTATTGTCCTTTTCTTTCTTAAACATCATTTTCTTTCAAATATTAAGCGTTAAAGGTCTCAAAACAAATAGCAAGAGTGCCACCTAGTGCTTTATAATTAAGCTTTTGATATTTCTAAAAGAAAGCAGGGGTCCTGTGTAATCTAGAGACTGGTTGTCCAATAAGGTCACCACTAGCCATATATGGCTACTGACTTGTTGAAAATTGACTGATTTGACTTAAAATTTGAGGTAAGTACGAAATATAAACTTTGTTTCAAACACTGGTACAAAAAAAGTAAGATATCTCATTAATGATTTAATGACTTTTAAAACTACACATTAAAATAAAAATATTTTAGATGTGTTGAACTAAATAAAATGCTTTATTAACATGAATTTTGCTCATTTTCTTTTACTTTTTAAATGAAACTACTAGAAAATTTAAAATTACATATGTGGCTCACGTCATATTGTATTGGACAACATTGATATAGATACAGAAGAAAAATTATGTTAGTCTTCAATATAAAAGGCTTAGACATTAGTATATTTGTAATAAATAGAGATTATATAATGTGTTCATAATGGTAACTAGCTACTCCTAGAAACTTAAGGCTCAAAAAGATTGAAAAAGAATTTTTAATTTTAAAGAAGCAAACAAAAACATATCCCTATAAAATAAATCTAGGATATTTGAAATAAGAAAAACAAAAATGATGTGGAAAAGCTAGAGAATGAAGATAATTTAAATGACATACTAATTGGACAAGCCAAGCATCAGTAGGAATAATATTTGCACATGAATTAAAACGTGTATGAATCTGTAAGTTCATTAATGACAAAGACTAATTATCATTTTTGAAAGATATTGAGCGAATTTTTATTTTAAATAAGTAATAAATATATAAAAGTAAACAAAAAGAATAAATAAAAAATAAAGGGAAAAACTATAACATTTATCATGCCTTTCCAATACAAACTATAGCAATAAGTTAGCAAACAGCTGATGAGAGAATATTTGTTTTTACAGAAGTATTCAAACCAAGACATGAAGAAGAAATTGGAATAACATATTTTCAATCTTGATCAATTAAAATCTAAACATTGAGCAACAGTGTGTGCCAAGAACACAGGTGACACTAATAGACATGATATGACTCTTCTGGACAAAACCAAACCATCTATAATTATTATTTTCTCCAAAATCAAATCTAAATTTGATTAAACTTCTAAATCAGGGTTGCTCAACCTCAATACTATTGATATTTTTGGCCAGATAATTCTTTGTACTGAGGAATTTGTCCTTTTCATGGCATGATGTTTACCAGCATCACTAGCCTCTACCCATGATGCCCATGGCAACCACGTCCCCACTCCCCCACTTGTGACAAACAAAATGCCTCCAAACGCTGTCAAATGTGTCATAAAGGGCAAAAATATCTTCATAAAATTTGAGATTTTATATGCCACATTCTCAATAAAATTTTTTAAAAATTAATAATGGCTAAAAAATGTTTTGTGGATTGGAGTAGCATGAGGATCTAAAACTACCTATCAAGTACTATGCTTCTTACCTGAGAGACAAAATAATCTGTATACCAAACCCCCAACATGTAATTTACCTATACAACAAACCTGCACATTCACCCCTGAACCTAAAATAAAAGTTAAAAAATAAAAATCACTTTAAAAAGGGAATTAAGAAAATACGTTTTTAAAGATAAAAATGGAATTCATAAATTCTGTAGAAAATAATAATGATAATTTTTAAATCTTATAGCAAATGTAGGCAAAACAACAACAAAAAGTATATGAGAAGGAAATTATTAAAGACAAAATCTGAAACTGATTAACTGAAAAACAAAATCTGCAGAAAAGATAAATAAAACCAAAAGCTGATGCTATGAAATAGCAAAAAAACTAAATCAAATAACTACCAATTAAAAAGCACTAGACCCAGATATTTTTGTTGAAATACCTGATATTTATTTAAAGTTTTAACTATTCATGTTTTAAAAGAAGACAGCAGTTGTTCCAAACTCATTTTTAAAAGCTATTACCACAATTGCAGGTAGAATAGACAAGAGTTTTTAAAACTGCAGTCAAAGGTCATTTAGTTAGAAAAAAACAACATACAAAAAAGATTATCTTCATTTATACTAAAAATGTTCTAAATTAAACTATAAACCAGTAATATTTAGCAGTATCCAAACATTAATATGCCATGACTAACTTTGGTTTAGCCCAGAATGAAAAGATGTATAACATGAGAAAATCTATTAATGTAACTTAGCATTTAACAAGATAAAAGAAAGTTATTCATGATATGACCTTGTGGCAAAATAAGGTAAGAATTTGCTTAATGTGATGCAAGGAATAATCCATAAATTATAATAAACACCCTACCTGATAAGGATATGTCTATTATCATAACTGTCATTCAGCACAGAAATAGAGTTCTCAACACCCCAATGAGGGGGAAAAAAATATTGAAAAAGGAATAAAATTGTGCTTATTTGCATGTAATATAATTAACTGCATTTAAAAATTAAAGCAAAGAATTCACCAAAGTTGAATATAAGATCAATATGCTAAAATAAATTTTATTTTTATATATCACACATGAGTATAAAACAAAATTTTGAAACATACAATTTAAAATAGCAACAAAAACTGAAAAAGAGGATGTATTTTACACACCCAAAAAATCATTTTCAAGGCATGAACACATGAAATCATGTTCAACGTTATTAGTCACGAAAGAAATACAAAACCAAAGCACAAACTGTGACTACACACACTCTAGAATGTTTATGATCAAAGAGACAGACAATGTTGTATTGATGAGGACATCAAGGAACGAAACATCTAGTATCAAAATTTTCTATTATGAATTAAAAAATATTACCAACATTCTGGAAAACCATTTGTCAGTTTCTAAAAAAGTTAAGCAAAAGCTTATCATACAACCCAACTAGTACACTACCCAAGGAATCTACCTAAGGAAACTAAAAACATGTGTTCACACAAAGACCATATGAATGTGCATTCACTGCAGCATTTTTTTAATAAACAAAACTTAGAAAAAATTCCAATGTCCATGAACTTATGAATGGACAGAAAAACGTAGTGTATTCATATAATGTATACCGTTTTTTAAATTAAAAATACTAAAATCACTATATTAGCAAAATAAAATAGGAATTCCTGATAATTATCTTAATTAATCCAAGACATGAATTGGATATAAATACCAATTTCTGATTAAAAAAAAATGTACAGCAAAATAGGAATAGAAGGCTTAACCTGATAAAGGCAGCTGGCAAAAACCTACATTATACCTAATGATAAAAGACTGAATGTTTTCCCTCTTAGATCAGAAACAAGACAAGAATAAATACTTTCATGTTCACATCTTTTCAACACATTATTAAAGATGCTAGCTATAGCGATAAGGCAGAAAAAAGAAATAAAGGGCATCAAGATAGGAAAAGAAGAAATCCAACCACCATTACTTGCAGAAAACATTGTATTTATAAAAATTCTGAGAGAATCTACAAAAAATGGTACTATAAGTAAAATGTGAGTTTTGCAAAGCTACAGGATGTAAAACCAATATAAAATCAATTATAAATGCAATGAACAATCAGAAATGAAATATTTTAAGCTATCATTATCAATAGCATCACAAATTTAAAATATACAAAGACTAAATCTGACAAAAAGTGAAATATTTGTACAGTTGTAACTGTAAAATATTAATAATAACAATTGAAAATTTGAAAAAAATAAAAAATACAATAATTCCAGATTCACTATAGTTAACATGTCAATTCTTCCCAAATTCATCAACAAATTAAACAAAATCAGAAAACAAATCATAGCATTTTATTTGAAAACCAAAAGGCAGATTCTAAAATTCACTTGCAAATGCAAAAAAAAAGGAGTAGGAGTAGCCAAAACAAGTTTGAAAAGGAAGAACAAAGTTGGAGAATAAATACTAATCAATTTCAAGACTTATAAAATCACACTAATTATAAATGTGATAAATTTGCATAAAAGCAAGCAAATAGATTAATGAAAAAAGAGTCCAAAAACAGACCCACACATTTAGAGACAACTGATTTTCAGCCAAGGTGCACAGGAATTAATTCATCAATTAAAATATAGTTTTTATACAAAGTATGCTTGAACATTTAAATGTTTACATGGAGAAAAAAGAAGAACTTCAATCCATCACCTACTATATATACAAATATTAATTCAAAATGAGCCACATACTTAAATGGAAAAGTTAAAAATAATATTTCTACCAAAACCTGGGGAAAATCATAGTGACCTGTTAGGCTAAGATTTCACAAAACAACAAATTGATAAGTCAAGCTTCATCTAAATTAAAATCTGCTCTTCAAAAAAATAGTCTTAATAGAGTAAAAAGACAAGTGACAAACTAGGAAAAAATATTTGCAAGTCATATATCTGATAAAGGACTTGTATCTAGAATGAAATATATGGAAAATTCATTAACATAAAAACAATCTAAAAAGTGGGCAATGGATTTCAACAGACCCTTCATCAAATAAAACATACAGATAGAAAACAACCCTATGAAAAGATGCTTAACATCATTAGTAATTAGGAAAATGCATATTAAAATGAGAGTTAGATACTATTACACACCTATTAGAATGGATAAAACCTGGACTAACTCTAAAAGCAGGTTGCAAAATGTGTAAGAACAGAAACTCTCACACACTGCTGATGGGAATGTAAAATGATACAACCGTTTGGTGAAACAGCATTTGGCTATTTCTAGTCCATCTTAATGAAAAAAAATAACATTAAAATCACGTGAGTTTACTCAAGTCCTACACTTTGTTCTATGTTCAGAAAAATCTATTGATCTATTACTATTTTACAGAGTAGAAAAAAATGCACCAAATATAATTACAAAAATATATTTCTTAGCAACATACAGGAAGTTGTATTATAAGATTTAAGAAACAAATTGTGAGGTATTAATGACCATATTAGTTATTAAAGATGAACTTTATTATTTGAAACTAATAATATGCACCAATTATTTAAAATGAAAAATATACAAATACTTACAATAACATGTTCCTCTAAGCGGATTACCAACATAGCGATTTTCAGAGTCACATCTGCAGAAACACAAAAACTCATTTACTATTACACAATGCAATTCAAAAGGCTCATGTTTTTCTTCAAGCAAAAAAGTGTTTATATTCTACATCAAAACATCTTTAAAACTGATAGTTGCTGATAAGCAACTTCAGCAAAGTCCCAGCATACAAAATCAATGTGCAAAAGTCACAAGCATTCCTATGCACCAATAATAGACAAACAGAGAGCCAAATAATGAGTGAATTCCCATTCACAACTGCTACAAAGAGAATATAATACCTAGGAATACAACAAACAAGGGATGTGAAGGACCTCTTCAAGGACACTACAAACCACTGCTCAAGAAAATAAGAGAGGATACAAACAGATGGAAAAACATTCCATGCTCATTGTTAGGAAGAATCAATCTCATGAAAATGGCCATACTGCCCAAAGTAATTTATAGATTCAATGCTATCCCCCATCAAGCTACCATTGACTTTCTTCACAGAATTGGAGAAAACACCTTAAACTTTATATGAAACCAAAAGAGCCCACATAGCCAAGACAATCCTAAGCAAAAAAAAAAAAAAAACCAAAGCTAGAGGCATCACACTACCTGACTTCAAACTATACCACAAGGTTATGGTAATCAAAACAGCATGGTACTGGTACCAAAACAGATACAGACCAATGGAACAGAACGGAGGCCTCGGAAGTAACATCACACATCTACAACCACCTGATCTTTGACAAACCTGTCAAAAACAAGCAATGGGGAAAGAATTCCCTATTTAATAAATGGTGTTGGGAAAACTGGCTAGCCATATGAAGAAAGCTGAAACTGGATCCCTTCCTCACGTCTTATACAAAAATTAACTCAAGATAAATTAAAGATTTAAACATAAGATCTAACACCATCAAAACTCTAAAAGAAAACCGAGACAATATCATTCAGGACATAAGCATAGGCAAGGACTTCATGACTAAGATGCCAAAAGCAATGGCAACAAAAGCCAAAATAGGCAAATGGGATCTAACTAAACTTAAGAGCTTCAACACAGCAAAAGAAACTATCATTAGAGTGAACCGGCAACCAACAGAATGGGAAAAATTTTTTGCAATTTACCCATCTGACAAAGGGCTAATAACAAGAATCCACAAAGAACTTAAACAAATTCACAAGAAAAAAACAACTCCATCAAAAATTGGGCAAAGGATAAGAACAGATACTTTCACAAGAAGACATTTATGCAGCCAACAAACATATGGAAAAAACGCATCATCACTGCTCATTAGAGAAATGCAAATCAAAACCACACTGAGATCCCATCTCAGGCCAGGTAGAATGGCAATCATTAAAAAATTGGGAGACAACAGATGCTGGAGAGGATGTGGAGAAATAGGAATGCTTTTACACTGTTGGTGGGAGTGTAAATTAGTTCAACCATTCTGGAAGACAGTGTGGCAATTCCTTAAGGACCTAGAAATAGAAATTCCATTTGACCCAGCAATCCCATTACTGGGTATATACCCAAAGGATTATAAATCATTCTATTATAAAGACACTTGCACACATATATTTACTGCAGCACTGTTCACAATAGCAAAGACCTGGAACCAACCCAAATGTCCATCAATGATAGACTGGATAAAGAAAATGTGGCACATACACACCATGGAATACTACGCAGCCATAAAAAAGGACAAGTTCATGTCCTTTGCAGGGACACAGATGAAGCTGGAAACCATTATTCTCAGCAAACTAATACAAGAACAGAAAATCAAACACCGCATGTTGTCACTCATAAGTGGGTGTTGAACAATGAGAACACATGAACACAGGGAGGGGAACATCACATACCAGGGCCTGTCGGGGGGTGAGGGGGGGGGTAGGGGAGGGATGGCAGGGGGTGGAAGAACTGGGGAGGGATAACATTAGGAGAAATATCTAATATAAATGACAGGGGGGATGGATGCAGCAAACCACCATGGCATATGTATACCTATATAACAAACCTGCACGACGTGCATATGTACCCCAGAACTTAAAGCATACTTGGAAAAAAATGAAATTTCAAAATACATCTTTGAAAGAATTATTAAAATCTTTATATATGAGATAAACTAAGAGATGAAATAGTGAAGAAAAAGAAAATAAACATACATGATAGGCATATAAGGAATGCTAAAAGGCAGATGAGATATAATTATGAGCTTTGGGATATATATCCTTCCTTACATAGAGAAGAAGTGAAAGTCTGAAATAAGATACAGAGATATTCTTAGGTAGAAGAAAATTGAGGGAATTCATAAATCTACATTATTTTCATACTTGCAGTATTCTTTGAAATTAACATATTTTCTCCAGTTTCTATACCAATTAATCTGTATTTTAAAATACAGATCTCTTCGGTAAATAACAGGGAAAAAAGGTTTCTCTAACCCAAACAAAGTTGACTAATATAGATTAAATTCAGGAGCTCAAACTTTGAATTCACATAAACAGATTTTTTTTTAAAGTGAAAGAACATATGAGCATTCGTGCTCATGAAGTCTTATGTTAAATACATAAAAATATAGTTAACTATAGCAGTGGGAAAAAAATAGGTATTTTTGAAGTTCACAAAATCTTGTTTGCCAAATAAAATTGACAATGTCTAATACAGATATGGCATAGTTTTGCATAATGATATTTCTTGGAACATCCTACAAAATAAATTATTATAAAAATTTATGCACCAGGGTAACTTTAAAAAGTGACTTAATATATAATAATATAAATTATATTTGCATATTTAAATACTTATTACATACATATTTTATATAAATATATTACATATATTTAAACTCTAGTTAAAAGTTTAAAGAGGTAAAAGAGTCTAAAATGTCTTCACTGTTTCAGAAGAGTTCATAAGAACAGGAATAGTGGAATACATATATAATGACAAGTCAAATAGTGGAAAATTAGAGGCTAAATAATCAGATTATACTCTCAATACATTTTTCAACCATGTGATTGCTAGAAAAGTGAGTTGAAGAGTAAATATTACTGTATATTAACTATAAAATTAAAGCAGAAATATAATAATCCTTTATAAGACTAACTCTATGAAACAAAGAACCTCTATGAAACAAAAGAAGTTTGGGTGTTAGGTTTTCTGTGGTATTTCCAAAGACCACTTTTAAAATTTCATCATTGATTTTAGTTTTCTGGCTTTAGAAATATGGAATAGAGAAGCAGAAAGTATGCTTTTTCCCAGCATAAAGAAACTATTCTCTCATATTTAGAAATATGCAATAGAGAACCAGAAATGTATTCAAAGTAAAGTTAGAACCTTTGTTCTAACTGTAACTTTATATAAATTGACCAATCTCTCCCCCATTCCACCCTCTCATACCCTTCCAAACCTCTCAAAACCTTCCCAAGCCTTCCATATCCACAATTCTACTCTCAACTTCTTTGAGATCAGTCTTTTTAGATTCTACCTATAAGTGAGATCACACAGCATTTGTTCTTCTGTGCTTGACTTATTGTACATAATATAATGTCCTCTAGGTTCATCCATGTTATGTTTCAAATGACAGGATTTCATTATTTTTTATGGATAAAATACATTCCAAAAATATATCACATATTTTTATCCATTCATCTCTTGATGGAGACTTAGATTGATTCCATATCTTGGCTACTGTGAATAGTGTTGCAGTAAACATAAGAGTATGGATATATCTTCAAAATTCGAATTTCAATTCCTTTGAATAAATATCAGTAGTGAGATTATTGGATCATATTGTCATTCTGTTTTTAATTTTTTCAGAAATTTCCTTACTGTTGTCCACGAACGACTTTAACGCACATTTCCACCAATGGTGTATGGAGGAAGATCCTCTTCCTCCACAACCTCGCCAGTATTTATTTTTTGTGTTTTTCACAATAGCCATTCTACCTAGCATGTGGTGATATCTCATCGTGATTTTGATTTACATTTTCCTAGTGATGAGTGATGCTGAGCTTTTTCTTCATGTATCAATAGGCCACTGGTATGTCTTCTTTTGAGAAATGTCTATTCAGATCTTCAGTCCACTTTTTACTATTTGTGGGATTTTTTTAGCTATTGAGTTGTTTGGGCTCCTAACACACCTGGATATTAATCCCTTGTTAGAGGCATAGTTTGCAAATATTTTCTCCCATTGTATAGGATGTCTCTTTGCTCTGTTGATTATTTCCTTTGCTATGCAGAAGCTTTTATTTTCATGTAATCCCATTTCTCTATTTTTGCTTTTGGTGCCTTTGCTTTTGAGGTCTTTTCCAAAACAAAATCCTTCCCCCAGAGAAATGTAATAAAGCATTCCCTCCATTTTCTCTTCTAGTAGTCTCACAGTTTGAGGACTTACATTTAAATCTTTAATCCATTTTGATTTGATTTTTTTTTAAGTGGTGACAGATGGGGTCTATTTTCATTCTTCTTAATGAAACTTTTTCCCAGTCTAATTTATTAAAGAAACTATTCTCTCCCTAATGTGTATTCTTGGCTCTTTTGCCAAAAATCAGATGGCTATATGCATGTATTTATTTCTGAGTTCTTTATTCTATTCCATTAGTTTGTGTATATTTTTAACTTTTTAACTTTTTATTTTTTGGTGTGAGGGGGACAGGGTCTCACTCTGTTGCCTAGCCTGGAATGCAGTGGTACAATCTCAGCTCACTGCAGCCTCTACCTCCTGAACTTAGGTGATTCTCCCACCTCAGCCTCCCTAGTAGCTGGAACTACAGGCACACACTACCATGCCTGGCTAGCTTTTTCTATTTTTCATAGAGACAGGGTTTTGCAGTGTTGGCCAGGCTGGTCTCCAACTCCTGGACTCAAACAATTTGCCCACCTCAGCCTCCCAAAGTGCTAGGATTACAGTTTTGAGTCACTGCACCTGGCCAATTTTTAACTTTTAATATTTATGGGTACATAGTAAGTGTGTTTATTTGTGGGGTACTTGAGATATTTTAATACAGGCATATACTGTATAATAATGACATCAGGGTAAGAGGGACATCCACCACCTCAAGGATTTATCATTTCTTAGTGTCACAGACTTTCCAATTATACTGTTTTAGTTATTTTTAAATGTACAATAAATTGTTATTTCATTTTTCTTAACTATTATTTTAGGTTTATTTTAGTTATATTAGAGGTACATATGCAGATTTGTTACACAGGTAAATTGCGTGTCACAGAGGTTTGGGGTACAGATTATTTCACCACGCAGGTAATAAGCATAATACTTGAGAGGTGTTTTATCAAACTTCACCCTCCCTTCCTCCACCCCCAAGTAGGACCTGGTATCTGTTGTTCCCTTCTTTTATGTTCATCTATGTACACAATGTTTAGCTCCAACTAAAAAGTAAGAACATGTAGTATATCGTTTTGTTTCAGTGTTAGTTCACTTAAGATAATAACCTCCAGCTCCATCCATGTTGCAGTCAAAAACATGATCATGTTCTTTTTTATAGCTGCAAACTGCTCAATGGTAAATGCGTTCCACATTTTCTTCATCCAGTCTACCATTGATGACCAACAAGGATGATTTCATGTTTTTCTATTGTAAATAGTACTGTGATAAATATATGTGTGCATGTGACTTTACGGTACAATGATTTATATTCCTTTGGGTATATACCCAATAATGAGATTGCTAGGTCAAATGGTAACTCTGCGCTGAGTTCTTTGAGAAATTTCCAAACTGATTTCCACAATGGCTAACCTAATTTACTTTCCCCACCAGCAATGTGTAAGCATTCCCTTTTCTCTGCAATCTTCCCAGCATGTGTTTTGTTTTTTTTTAAATAATTCCCATTCTGACTGTTGTGACATGGTGTCATACTGAGGCTTTGATTTGTGTTTATCTAAAGGTTAGTGATACTGAGCATTTTTTCACATGCTTGTTGGCCACATGTATATTTTCTTCTGAAAAGTGTGTATTCATGAACTTTGCTCACTTTTTAATGGGGTTGTTTTTTCCTTGTTGATTTGTTTAGGTTCGTTACAGACTGTAGATATTAGATCCCTGTGGGATGCATAGTTTGCAAATATTTCTCCTATTTTGTGGAATGTCTGTTTACTCTGTTGGTAGTTTCTTTTGCTGTGTAGAAGCTCTTCAGTTTAACTAGGTGCCATTTGTCAATTTTTTGTTGTTGTTGCAATTGATTTTGGCATATTCATCATGAAATCTTTGCCATTTCCTATGTTCAGAATGGTATTTCGTAGGTTATCTTTCAGGGATTTTTTAGTTTTGGGTTTTACATTTAAGTCTTTAATCCATCTTGAGTTGATTTTTGTATATGGTTTAAGGAAAAGGTCCAGTTTTAATCTTCTGCATATGGATAGCCAGGTTATCACAGCACCATTTATTTAATAGGGAGTCCTTTTATCACTACTTGTTTCTGTCAGCTTCATTGAAGACTAGATGGTTGTACGTGCCCAGAATTATTTCTCGGCTCTCTGTTCTGATCCATTGGTCTATCTGTCTGTGCTTCTATAAGTACCATCCCATTTTGGTTATCATAGCCTTGTAATATAGTTTGAAGTCAATTAACACAATACCCCCCAGCTTTATCCTTTTTGCTTAGTATTGCCTTGGCTACTCAAGCTCTTTTTTGATTCCATATGAATTTTAAAATAGTTTTTTTCCAATTATGTAAAGAATGTCATAGTGAGTTGGATAGGAATAACAGCATGCTGTCTTGGTTCCTCTTGCCTTGTAGTATATTTTGAAGTCAGGTAGTGCAATGCCTCCAGTTTGTTCCTTCAGCTGAAGATTGCTTTGGCCACTTGGGGTCTTTTTTGGTTGATTATGAAATTCAGAATTGTTTTTTCTGTTTCTGTGAAGAATGTCATTTATATTGTTATAGAAATTGCATTGATTCTGTAGATCACTTTGGATACTATACATATTTTTAAAATATTAATTCTTTCAATCTTTAAAAACAGAATGTCTTTCCATTAATTTGTCTCTTCTTCAACTCCTTTAATCAATGTTTTACAGTTTTCATTGTAGAGATCTTTAACCTCCTAGGTTAAATTTATGCCTCAGTAATTTTTTTAAGTATCTTAGGTGGAATAGCTATCTTGATTTCTTTTTCAAATAGTTTGCTGTTGACATATAGATATGCTGTTAAATTCTGTACATTGATTTTGTATCCTGCAACTTTACTAAATTGATGTGTTAGTTGTAAGAATATTTTCATAAAATTTGAATTTGTCCTTTCTAATTTGGAAGTCCTTTATTTCTTTCTGTTTCCCAACTGCTTTTCCTAGGAATTCCAGTACTATGTTGAATAGAAGTGGTTAAAGTAGGCATCGTTGTATTGCTTCAGCATTCAAAGGGGAAGCTTTCAACTTTTCCCTGTTTGGTGTGACGCTAGCTGTGGATGCATGTATGTGCATATATGATCTTTATATGTTGAGGTATGTTCCTTCTATATCTAATTTTTCAGGGGTTTTATCATGGAGGAATGTTAAATTTTATCAAATTATTTTATACCATCTACTGAGATGATCCTATGGTTTTTGTCCTTCCTAGTAATATGATGTATCACATTTATTGATTTTTGTGTGTTGAGTTGTCCTTTCATTACTGGGATGAATTTCACGGTCAGTGAAATTATGATGTGTTGTTAGTACAGTTTGCTAGTACTGTATTACAGGTTTTTGCATTTCTAGCCATCAGGAATATTGGCCTGTAGTTTCTTGTTTAGTTTTGCCCTTGCCTGGTTTTGTTATCAGGATAATGCTGGCCTCATAGAATGAGTTTGGAAGAATGCTCTCTAATTCCATTTTTTGGAATAGTTTGAGAATTGGTATAAATTCATTTTTAAATATTTGCTAGAATTTAGCAATGAAACAATCAGGTCCTGGACTTTTGTTTGATAGGAGGCTTTGTTTTACTGACTCAACCTTGTATCTGATTATTAGTCTGTCCAAGGTTTCTATTCCTTCATGACCCAATCTTGGTAAGATAAGCTATAAGAAATTTATTCATTTCTTCTAGGTTTTCAAATTTGTTGGTGTATCATTGTTCACTGTAGTCTCTAATGATCCTTTGAATTGCTGTGGTATTCACTGTGATGTCTTCTTTCTCATTTCTGATTTTATTCATTTGAGTCATTCCTCTTTTTTCTTAGGCTACCTAAAGGTTTGTCAATTTTGTTTCTTATTCAAAAACCAACTCGTCATTGTCTAGATCCTTTGTATTTTTTTAGTCTCTATGTCCTTCATTTCTGCTCTGATCATTATTCTTTCTTTCCTTTTCCTAATTTTGGGCTTACATCATTCTTGTTTTCTAGGTCCTCAAGGTGCAACATTAGGCTGTTTAGGTATTTTGAGGTATTTGTACTTTTTCAAGTAGGTGATTATTGCTATAAACTTCCCTCTAAAACTGTTTTTGCTATATTCTATAGGTTTTGGTATATTGTATTTCCATTTTGATTTGTCTCAAGAAATGCTTTAATTTCCTTTTTTATTTATTCATTGACTTGTTTAATTTCCATGGATGTGTACAGTTTCCAAAGTTCCTCCTGTTACTGATTTTAGCTTTATTCTACAATGGTCAGAAAAAAAATACTTGATATGACTTTGATTTTTAAAAATTTGAGGCTGGGTATGGTGGCTCATGCCTGTAATCCCAGCACCTTGGGAGGCCAAGGTGGGTGGATCACCTAAGGTCAGGAGTTCGAGACCAGCCTGGCCAACATGGTAAAACCCTGTCTCTACTAAAAATACAAAAATTAGCTGGGCATGGTGGTAGCTACCTGTAATCTCAGCAACTGGGAGAGGGAGGTTGCAGTGAGCCGAGATCACACCATTGCACTTCACCCCAGGCTGACAACAGTGAAACTTCATCTCAAAAAAAAAAAAAATTGTTAAGGCATGTTTTGTGGCCTTATGTATAATCTATCCTAAAGAATGTTACATGTGCTGTTGAGAAGACTGTGCCTTCTGCAGCTGTCATGATGGAACGCTTTGTAAGTTTCTGTTAGGTCCATTTGGTCAAGAGTGTTGTCTGACACTGAAGATTCTGATTGATTTCCTGTCTGAATGATCTGCGCATTGCTGAAAGTGGAGTGTTAAAGTTCCCTACTATTATTATATTGCAGTCTATCTCTCCCTTTAAATCTATTAATATTTGCTTTATATATATATATAGGTACTCTGCTACTGGGTACATATATGTTTATAATTGTATCTGCTTGCTGCATTGATCCTGCTGGTATTATATAATGGCCTTGTTTGTCTCTTTAGTTTTTAACTTAAAGTCTATTTTTTTTCATATACTTACAGCTACTTCTCTTCTTTTGAGGTTTCATTTACATTAAATAGCTTTTCCCATTCATTGACTTTCAATCTATGAATGTTGTTATAGGTAAAGTAAGTCTCTTGTAGGCAGCATAGTTTGTCTTACTTTTCTATCCATTCAGCTTCTCTCTTTTAATTGAATAATTTAAACCATTTACATTTAAGATAATTATTGATCGGTAAAGGCTGACTATCACCATTGTGTTACTTGTTTTCCAGTTACTTACAATGTAAGTAATCTTTAAGTTTGAAGAGTTCTCTTTAGCATTGCTTGCAGAATTGGTCTGGTAGCCAATATTGTGGTTTTGATTTGTCTGAATAAATCTTTCTCTCCTTCATTTTTAAAATATATCTTTTATATTCAGTCCCCTTAGAAACTCTAGAAGGCCCTCAGAAGAAGGATGAGCAAAACAACAGCTAGACTAGGAAGACTGGAATAAACACCTAAGGTACCAGAGACTGGGCCTAAACTGAATTATTTTACTTTAGGTGCAGACTATATCTGGCATTTCTCCCCATGTTATCCCTCCTCACCCTCCCTCCCCTCCCCCACTCCCCATTGTCTCTCCCCTACCCCCCCAACTGTCCCCTGTGTGTGATGCTCCTCTCCCTGAGTACACGTGTTTTCGTTGTTCAACACCCACCTATGAGTGAGAACATAACAGTGCTTGGCTTTCTGTTCTTGGGTCAGTTTGCTGAGAATGATGGTTTCCAGATTCATTCAAGTCCCTACAAAGGACATGAACTCATCGTTTTTTATGGCTGTGTAGTATTCCAGGGTGTATATGCACCACATTTTCTTTGTCCAGTCCATCATTGATGGGCATTTGGGTTGGTTCCAGGTCTTTGCTGTTGTACACAGGGCTGCAATGAACATACATGTGCATGTGTCTTTATAGTAGAACGATTTATAGTTCTTTGGATATGCATCCAATAGTGGGATTGCTGGGTCAAATGGAATTTCTATTTCTAGATCCTTGAGAAATCGCCGCACTGTCTTCCAGAATGGTTGAACTAATTTACACTCCCACCAACTGTGTAAGAGTGTTCCTATTTCTCCACAACCTCTCCAGAATCTGTTGTCTCCCGATTTTTTAATGATTGCCATTCTAACTGGCGTGAGATGATATCTCAGTGTGGTTTTGATTTGCATTTCTCTAATGACCAATGATGATGAGAATTTTTTCATATGTTTGTTGGCCTCATATATGTCCTCTTTTGAAAAGTGTCTGTTCATATCCTTTGCCCACTTTCGAATGGGGTTGTTTGTTTTTTTCTTGTAAATCTGTTTTAGTTCTTTGTAGATTCTGGATATTAGCCCTTTGTCAGATGGGTAGATTGCAAAAATTTTTTTCCATTCTGTTGGTTGCCAATTCACTCTAATGATGGTTTATTTTGCTGTACAGAAGCTCTGGAGTTTAATTAGATCCCATTTGTCTATCCTGGCTTTTATTGCCATTGCTTTTGGTGTTTTAGTCATGAAGTCCTTGTCTATGCCTATGTCCTGAATGGTTTTGTCTACATTTTCTTCTAGTGTTTTTATGGTGTTAGATTTTATGTTTAAATCTTTAATCCATCTGGAGTTAATTTTAGCGTAAGGTGACAGGTAGGGGTCCAGTTTCTGCTTTCTGCACATTGCTAGCCAGTTTTCCCAACACCATTTATTAAACATGGAGTCCTTTCCCCCATTGCTTGTTTTTGCTAGGTTTGTCAAAGATCAGATGATTGTAGATGTGTGGTATTGCTTCTGGGGTCTCTTTTCTCTTCCATTGGTCTATGTCTCTGTTTTTGTACCAGTACCATACTGTTTTGATTACTGTAGCCTTGTAGTATAGTTTGAAGTCTGGCAGTGTGATGCCTCCGGCTTTGTTCTTTTTGCTTAGGATTGTCTTGGCTATGTAGGGTCTCTTGTGATTCCATATAAAGTTTAAAGTGTTTTTTTCCAGTTCTGTGAAGAAGGTCATTGGTAGCTTGATGGGGATAGCATTGAATCTATAGATTACTTTGGGCAGTATGGCCATTTTCACAATATTGATTCTTCCTAACCATGAGCATGGAATGTTTCTCCATCTGTTTGTGTCCTCTCTTATTTCATTGAGCAGTGGTTTGTAGTTCTCCTTGAAGAGGTCCTTTACATCCTTTGTTAGTTGTATTCCTATGTATTTTATTCTCTTTGTAGCAATTGTGAATGGGAGTTCGCTCTTGATTTGGCTCTCTGTTTGTCTGTTATTGGTATATAGAAATGCTTGTGATTTCTGCACACTGATTTTGTATCCTGAGACTTTGCTTAAGCTGCTTATCAGTTTGAGAAGATTTTGGGCTGAGACGATGGGGTCTTCTAAATATACAATCATGTCATCTGCAAATAGAGACAATTTGCCTTGCTCCTTTCCTAATAGAATACCCTTTATTTCTTTTTCTTGCCTGATTGCTCTGGCTAGAACTTCCAATACTATGTTGAATAGGAGTGGTGAGAGAGGGCATCCTTGTCTAGTGTCTGATTTCAAAGGGAATTCTTCCAGCTTTTGCCCGTTCAGTATGGTATTGGCTGTAGGTTTGTCACATATAGCTTTTATCATTTTATGTTACGTTCCATCAATACCCAGAGTATTGAGAGTTTTTAGCATGAAGGGCTATTGAATTTTATTGAAGGCCTTCTTTCAGACAGCTTTTGTTTTTTCTGCAGAAGTATTTCTCTCCTTCATTTTTAAAATACTTTTTCTGGAAATAGTATTCTTCATTGACAGGTATTTTCCTTCCACATTCTGAATATATTGTCACATTCTCTCTAACCCCAAAAGGTTTCTGCTGAGAATTTTGCTGCCAGCTGTATTAGATCTCTCTTATATGTTATTTGCTTCTTTTCTCTCACTTCTTTCTAGACCCTCTCTTAGTCATTTATCTTTGTGAGTTTAATTGTGATATGTCTTGTGGTATTCTTACTTAGATTGAATCTGATTGGTGACCTTTGACCTTGCCATAATTGGGTATTCAAATCTTTCCCCAGGCTTGAAAAGTTTTGTTATTATTTTTATAAGCTTTTGGCTCCTTTGTCTTTCTCAACTCCTTGAATTCTAATAACCCAAATGTGTTCTTTTATGTTGTCCCCTAGATCTGGTAAGCTTCTTTAGCCCTTTTCATTCTTTTGCTCCTTTCTCCTCTAACTATGTTCTCAAATAGCCTACCTTTGAACTTACTAATTCTTTCTTCTGTTTGATCTATTGTGCTGATGATGCTCTCTATTCTGTTTTTACTTTATTCATTGTATTTTATTTCACTCATTCATTTCATTCATCTCCAGGATTTCCACTTGTTTTTTATTATTAATATTTCAATCTCTTAAGTTTCTTTCATGTATTTCTGATTGCTTCTCTGAATTTTACTGAAGTTAGAGCTCAGTAAATTTATTAAGCTTCCTTACAACAGCTATTTTGGATTCTTTGTCTGAAAGATCAAATGTCTCCACCACTTTAGGGCCAGTCTCTGGCACCTTATTTTGTCTGTTTGATTAGATTAGATTTCCTTGAGTGATCTTGATGCTTATGGACATGCAACAATGTGTGTGCATTGAGAGATTAGGTGCTTATTCCAGTCTTTCTAGTCTGTCTTTGTTTTTGCTCATCCTTCTTCAGAGGGCCTTCTGGAGTTTCTAGGGGACTGACTGTTCTGTTCCCTTAGCCCATGACCACTGCAACTCCCTAAACACTAGAGGGAAGTCTAAGCCCAGATCTGCCATAAGTTTCACAAGAGCTCCAAGGTTGGCAGGGCTCTCCACGGCAGATGGACCTAAGGAAGATCCAAGGAGGGTAGCTGGGCTGTGTGGGAATGGTGGCCAGGAAACCTAGCCCAGAAGACTGTCCCAGTGCCCCAGACAATCATGCTTCCCAGCAGGTCTCTGAACAGGTGAGATATGTTACCAACTGCAGCAGGAGGGGGTCAAATCTGAGTCTGGTTCCCCTCAGAATCTACAGCAGGACAAAAGTTGGAGAGCCCACCTCAATTCCTGAAATGGTTGTACAACTCCTAGCAGGTTCCTGCACAGATATGATAGTTACCTGACTACAGTGGGGAGATCTGGGGATGAGACTGGATCCCTCAGGATCTGCTGTGAGATGGCAACTTCAGATCTACTGAAAAATAAGTTTGGAAAGCCTATCAAGGAGGGTCAGACTCACAGTCTGCAGGATATAGGCAAGTCTCCCTCTGGAGTTTTGTGTCAGCAGTTCTGTGCTTGGAACTCAACTGAAGAGGGTTGGAACCAAGACACAGACTACTTCTGGGTTCACTGCTGAGACTGATATCAGTGGGCAAACAAGCCTCTTACACTAGTGTATACAATTCCTCCTAGGCACCCTGGAAGGTGATTTTAGTTGCAGGCTCAAGGCCAAACAGGGCTACAGCCAAATCCCTTGGGGAACGGGGCCATTTCTAGGCATGAACCTGGAAGCAAAATTAATACATCTGTCAGCTGGGTTCCAGTCTGCATTCTGAAAACAACCCTCTCAGGTCTCGGGCTCCACTGAGCTTTCATACCCTCCTACCTGACTCCTGAAGCTCCTGCCAGTGACTTTTGTCAGTAGATGGTTGCAGAATTCTTGTTGTTGTGAGAAAATATTAGCAGGTTATCTCCTATTCTGCCATCTTCCTGGCATCACTCTCCTTATAGTGTTTTTAAAGTGATAAGACTCAGGTGTTGACTTTAAAAGCTAAAAAATACAGACTCATTTCTCTAATATGCAAGTTATAACACTTTCTTTTTGTTAACAATATTTGGTTTATTCAAATTATATAATCTTACATTGAACTGAAAATTACTGTAATATATTTACCTTTAACACAGTATAAGTTTTACACAGGAATGGTTGAAATTTTATTTTCTCTAAATTACAGATTTCTTGGAAGGAACGAATTATATGTTCTTATGTAGGAAGTAACTTTTGGATCCCAATTCTAAGCTTCCAATAGTCAAGCACAAATCAACACCGCCTTGTTAAGAATTAAACTGAAAAGCTTTGCAGAATTTTGGAAGGTGTCCAATACAAGAACTATGTTCTCTATTAAATATTTATAGCTAAAAAAAGCAAATTACAAAAATATATTATCTAAAGTGGCTTATATTAACAAATATTGTTTTAAATAAATTTGAATATATTCAAAGGGTTTTCAAATTTTATAAGTTAAATTTAAATACCAAGTTTTGGTAGTCCATGTGTCATTTAGGGAAACACAGGTACCTCCAAACAGCTAATGAAATAAATATTTCCTATAAAAATATAACAGTATGATATTGGGCATGAAATTCAGATGAAAAACACAAAAGTAGATGTAAATAAATGGAAAGACATTCTTTATTATTTAGTAGGACACCTCAACATCATCAGAATAGCAATTAATTTCAAAGATAATCTTTAATGTGATTCAGTGAAAACTCCAATGAGATTTTATAGGAGCTGGAAAAGTTGATCTCAATGTTTATGGACAAAAGTAAACATACAAGAATAGTTAGAAAAACACTGAAAAAGAATAGCTTTGAAGAGAGGTAGAACTAAAACATATTAAAATATACTCAAGGTCTCCATAATTAAATAGTATGGTACCAGCACATAAATAGACCAAATGTATACAATAGGAATTCCAGAAACAGGCTCAAATATCACATACTAAAAATCTAGTAAATGATAAAAGTGTTATCTTTAATGACTGGCACAAGACAGTCCTCATAATAAATGGTATTAAGACAACTTGATAGCTATTATAAAACTATCAAATCAGATCCAATCCTCATGCCACTCAAAATAAAACTCCATAAATCTAAATGTAAAAAATAAAATTTTTGACATATTAAAAAAAGAGGTTAATTACACTGTAACCTGCATATAATAAAAGGCTTCCTAACTATGAATAAAATTCCAAATGCAAATTTTAAAAGACTAAGAAATATGAATATATTAAGAAAACTGCATAGCAAAAAAAAATGTGCAATTAGTACAGTCAAGAAACATATGACAAATTGGGAAAAAATATCTGCAACTTTTATCTCACTGAAAAAGAGCCTATCAAGGAGCTATAATCCTTAATTTATAAAGAACTCTTTAAAAATAAGGGGGAAATGAATACTTTTATAGAAAACTGGCAAAAGACATGAAGAGACAATTCATAAAAGTGATATAAAAATGACTCTTAACCACATGAAAAGATATTCAACTTCACTTATAATAAGGGAAATATAAATTAAAACTACCCCAATTATTCTCCACAAGATTGGCAAATTTTCAAATGCATAGCAATATATCCTGCTTATGAGCCTGTAGATAAATAGGCCATCCCAATATGAATGGTGGGAATAGAAAATGACAAAATTCCTATGGAGGACAACATGACATTATCTAAAAAACTACATATGCATCATCGACCCAACAATCCCAGTGAAAGGAATTTGCTCTTAAGAAAAACCCCCACTACTATAAAAATACATGCATACAAGTTTATTCAATGTAGCATAATTTTAATTACAAAATACTAGAAAAATGTCTAAATGTCCCTGAATAGATTTGTTAACCTATGGTAACTATACATAATGGAGGACTATACATCTGTAAACAAAACAGAACCAAAACATAATGAACATCTTTATGAGCTGATATTAGTTGAACTCCAGGAACTATTATAAAGAAGAAAGAATGTAAAATTCAAAAGAGTATATAAAATACATCTAAAAATATGTCAGCATTTGTGTAAGAAGGTGAAATAATGACTATATACATGAATATAAGATACACATAGACAGAAACACACATAGCTCATACAGCTTTACTTTTATGAAAGGAAACACAGGAAAGATAAACCAGAAAACAATAAAATTGGTTACCTACTGGAAAAGGGAGAAAGAAATGAGCAATAATCTCTCTGAGTATACTTTAAATAGTTTCAGCTTATTAATGTTCAACATATTTACTAAATTATTTTAATACAATAAGAATGAGAAAGGAAAAAACCATAAAATGGGAAGCAAGTAGAAATAAATGAACCTAATAAAGTTCAAGTGAATCCTATTTCCATATTGAAGGAAAAAAAAGTAGAAAAGGAGGGAAATAGGAGGAGAGGTAAGGGGAGGAAGAGAAGACGGAAAAAAGGAAGGAAAGAAGAAAGGAAAGGAAGGAGCAAGAGACGAGAAAGAGAAGGAAGATTCAACGTAATTTATTAACTCTATATTTGACTAATACTCCAAATTGGTGCCGGGCAAGGTGGAGGAGGAAAACTTGAAATCAGATTCCAAAATCTTTTATGTAGGTTTTCTTATTGAAGTGATAAAAACAAAGTAATTCTGAAACTATTTTAGATTATGGTATAGAATTGAGCAAACAAGGAAATATGTTGATGTTGTTGGAAGTCAGTGCTTATTTACCGTAGAAGAAGGAACATAGAAATATTGAGCTGGAGAAGGCACAAAGGACCTTGTAGAAATAGATCTGAATTGAAAGTTTTAGTATGAAGAAATGCTTTATAAAATATGTACATATGTGTGTATATACATGCATATGTATGCATGTATGTGTACATATGTGCATTTACATGTGCACGTAAATAAATTATTTTTCCTAACTTTGCTCACTAAACAAGCCATTAAGTAAAGATACCTGAAAGAGTAAAGAGCTTACCTAGCACCAAGATCTTGAACCCTAATATGCTATTCCATTACAAGGAACTAGAGGTCACAAAAAATATACGGCTGATTCCACAACTGAGACAGAAGAGGAATAAGATGAGCCTAAAATATCTTCTTACCAGAAAGTAAGGAAGCATTCACAAAATGATGAGTGTGTCACATAAACAAAATAGCTAGCTTGAAGCATTTCCTACTGGCCAAATCTAGGACAACGTGATTGCCAAAGTGGTTAAAAACAGTAGTGAATTATAAATTATTGGGAAAAAATACAAATTAATGAGCCCATTCCAATAATAAGTAGATAAATAAATGAGGGCAGAAAGGAGGGCTCTTGCATATAGAAAAATGTTGAGGTCTGACTGGTAAATGCAAAGGGGACTACCATAGGAGTGGGTAATCCTCATTATAGAAACTAAGATTAGGCAAAATTAAACAAATTTTTGTTTTCATTAATGTCATGTCCTATCAGTTAAATTTGTTACATGTTTAATTCACTTTAAAAAGATAAAAACAATACAGGCCTACTTGTCCTACCACCACTCAAAATCCAAAATCCTACAGGCTAACAAATTTATTCTAGTAGCAGAGTTGCCACTCATGGGAAAATATCTCATTACAAAAGATAAAATAGATGAAATCCCAAACAAATGTATAAAATATTAGTTATACACAATGCAATGCTATGCAAACCAATGACCCTCCCACCTCATTCCTCACATGCCAAAAATGAAGTGATAAAACTATGCTAACCTATTATAAATAGCTAATATTAAAATATTTGGTATATCCATTATGGATTATGATGTAACCTATATAATAATATGATCTGGAATCAAGATTATCATAATCCATCAATTTCACTGTAGATTTCCCAAAGAAAAGCAAATTAAGAAATCAGCATGGAGGCTCTAACAACTATTTTCAACATAAGAAGAAAACAACTCCACAAACAAACGAAATTCTAAATTCTCTATTAAGGCAATTTTGCATATATAAATGTAAATTACTCAGATCAATTAAAATAGCTTAACCTGTGTTTTATTCCATAACAGTCTACTATGTTTATTTACATAAAGGTAAAATTTCTTCAGAAACACTCTGCTTTAGGAAAAGTCTTAATTTGCATTGTTGAAATTATTTTACCCATTCAAGAAAATATCAAAGACTAGAAATCTCCTTCATAGTTTGAAAACACTTAATGAGTATATTATGCAAATATCTAATATAGAATTGTATAATTTGGTAAATAAAATACCAGAGCACTTGGATATAATATTTGTACTAGTTATCTATTGATCAGTAAAAATATATAAATTTGGTAACTTTAATCAACACCCATTTATTATATCACAGTTTCTTCGGGTCAGGAGTCTGAACAAGGCATAACTAGGTTCTGTTGATTCAGAGTCTCAGCAGACTGCAATTAATATATAGGCTGGACTTGGAGTCCACTGTAATCCTGCAATCAGGTGTCAGCTGGGATTGGTTTTAATCAGAGGATGAATAGGGATGTGTCTGCTTCTACTTTCCCTCAGGTTGTTGACAAAATTTATTTCCTTACCACTATAGGACTGAGGGCCCTGGTTTCTTACTTGGTATTGACTGGTGGCTATCCTCAGCTGCTGGAGAATACTCTCAGCTCCATTAATTTTTTTCAGAGCCACCAAAAGAAATAAGAAACACAAAAAAAGCAAGTCTTCTACCAAGCACAGACTTCACAGCATATTCACAGAAGTGGAAAACCATCACTTTTACCATGTAATGTAACAAAATAATGGGAGTAATATCCCATCAACTGCATTATTTTCTGGTCTAGAAGCAAGCACAGGTCCTTTCTACACTCAAGGATAAAAAGGGAATTATGTAACGGTATAAATACCAGAAGTCATAGATAATTAGTGGTCACTATAGGATCTTCCCAACATAATATTTTGTTATAGATAGAATTTTATAATATAAAATATTTCAATATATTTACTTGAGATATGAACACGAACCACTAATCTAATTCACATAATAAAAAAGCAAATTGAGACATCAAATTATTTTAGCTAGTTCAACTTTAGATTACAAAAGTAAATATAATGCAAAACCTTTAAATATAAATAATTCCTTAAATGAATTGATTCTGCACAATATAAATCATTTTAATATTTCTGATATTTGAGTTAAATAGTATTTTTAAAACCCTGACCCCTTCAAGATTGACAGAAAAATTAAAAGCCTTTAGAAGTCTTCTGCATGACTTAATTAAAAATGTAACTTCAAAGCATTTCTGTGTCTAAGCAAAGAGATAATCATACTACTTGTCTACTAAGCAAACTAATCAAACAGCTGGACTCTTGTGGAAAACAGATACAGGCTGAACTATGTATTACAGACTTTGAAGAAGTAAATAATCTCACTAAATGTCACCTAAATAATGATTATCATTTATATAAATGATAACATTGTTATAAACATCACTTTGTATAAAACAAAATATAAATAATTCTACATGTATAAGTTTTAAAATATGGCATTTAATTTTAATTTAAATATTTAAATTGTTAAATATTTGTTATTTAATTATTTGTATTGACAATACAATATTTATTCAATATTTAAATATTTAAATATATACATATACCTTATCAAGAGATATAATTTATCTGCTCAGAGACTAAAATAAGGGGCATGTAATAGCCATAAGTTTTAAATATGACAGATTATTTAAACAGCTGAAAATCCGCTAAATGATTTTGCATTTTTATGATAAAATATGAAGGTACAGGCTGAGTGTGATGGCTCATGCCTCTAATCCGAGTACTTTGGGATGCCGAGGTGGGCTGATCCCAAGATCAAGAGTTTGAGACCAGCCTGGCCACCATGGTGAAACCCCATCTCTACTAAAAATATAAAACTTAGCCGGGAATGGTGGCACACACCTGTATTCCAGCTAGTTGTGAGGCTGAGACAGAAGAATCACTTGAACACTCAAGGCAGAGGTTGCAGTGAGCCAAGATCACACCACTGCACTCTAGCCTGGGTGACAGGGTGAGTGAGACTCTGTCTCTGAAAATAAAATAAAATAAAATAAATATTTCTTTTAAATGAAGGTATAAACATATAAAAGGCAAAACATACTTCTTTTCCTCTTTTTTTCCCCCTAAAGAAACCCATCAAAATGCTATCATATAATATTTTTAAAACAGAGAAAGAAAGAATGGAAAAGTACTTGAAGAGAAATGGCTGAACTTTCTGAAATCCCCAAACTGATAAATGAAAAAATATCAATAATCAAGGCCATCATAGCAAAACAGGAGTATATTAACCCTGATACCAAAACCAGATAAGGACACAACAACGAAAAAAAACTACAAGCTAACATCCCTATCATGTTTCAAAAATCCTGAACAGAATACTGCAAATCAAATCCAACAATATATAAAAAGATAATACACCAAGATCAAGTGGGGTGTATCCCTGGAATATAAGTATGGTTCAACATAATGCAAATCAATAAATGTGACACATCACATCAACAAAATGAACAAAAAAAGCCATTTGATAATCTCAAAAGATGCAGAAAGAGTATCTGACAAAATTCAGCATCTCTTCATGATAAAAACTCCCCATAAATTAAGTATAAAAGGAAAGTACCTCAACACAATACAGGCCATACATGACAAACCACACCAAGCATTAAATTGAATAGGGAAAAGTTGAATGCCTTTGTTTTGTTCAGGATTTTTATAGACACGTTCATCAGGGATATTAGCCTATTGTTTTCTTTTTGTTGTTGTGTCTGTTTTGATATTAGGGTTAATCTACTCCTGTTTTACTATGATGCTCTTGTTTTTTATTTAAGTAAGAACTAAAACAAGACAAGAATTCCCATTCTCATCATGTTTATTCAACATAGTGCTGAAGTCCTAGCCAGAGCAATTTGGCAAGAAAAATACATAAAAGGCATATAAATTGGAAAAGAGGAAGTCAAATTGTCCTGTTTGCAGGTCACATGATCTTGTGTACAGAAAATCCTAAAGAATCTACCAAAAAACTATTATTTAATAAAACTATTGAATGAATTCAGTAAAGTTGCAGATTACAAAATCAACATTAAAAAATTAGGCCGGGTGCGGTGGCTCATGCCTATAATTCCAGCACTTTGGGAGGCCAAGGTGGGAGGATCACAAGTCCAGGTGTTCAAGACCAGCCTGGCCAAAATGGTGAAATGCCGACTCTACCAAAAATACAAAAATTAGCTGGGCATGGTGGTGCACACCTTTAATCCCAGCTACTTGGGAGGCTAAGGCAGAAGAATTGCTTAACTGAGACCCAGGAAGTGGAGGTTGGAGTGAGCCAAGATCATGCCACTGCACTCCAACCTGCACTACAGAGCAAGACTCCATCTCAAAAAAAAAAAAATCAGCAGTATTTCCATACATAAACAACAAAGTCGTTGATAAAGAAATCAAGAAGAAAATCTCATCTAGAATAACTAACATAAAAACTACTTAGAAATAAATATAATCAAGGAGGTGAAAGAACTCTACAAAGAAAACTACAAAAGAAATTGATGAAACAAACTGTAGAGAATGCAAACTAATAAAAAAAGTCATGCCCATGAATCGCAATTAATATTGTTAAAATGGCCATATCACACAAAGCAATATACAGATTGAATGAAATTTCTTTCAAAATACCAACGACATTGTTCAGAGAAATAGAAAAAAAAGCCATTAAAATATGCTTAGAACCTCAGAAAACTGTTAGTAGTCAAAGCAATCTGAAGCAAAAAAGAACAAAGCTGGAGGTATCACACTACCAGACTTCAAAATATACCACAAAGTAGTACTAACCAAAATGACAGGTACTAGCATAAAAACAGACACTCAGATCAATGAAACATAATGAAGAACACAGAAATTAATCTACATATCTACAGCCAACTGATTTTTGACAAAGGTGCCAAGAACAAAGATGAATTGGAGAAAAAATAATCTCTTCAATAAATGGTGCTGGAAAAACTAGATATCCATATGCATTAGAATTAAACTAGATCCCTCACCACTTGCCCTATACAAAACACAACTAAAAAATGGATCAAATACCTAAGTGTAAGGCCAAAAACAATAAAACCACTATAAAAAAACAACAGGGGAATGCTTCAGGACATGGATCTGGAAAAAAATGTTACGAATAAGGCCTCAAAAACACAGGCATCAAAGGCAAAAACCAACAAATATAACTACATCAAGTTAAAAGACTTTTGCATAGCAAAGGAAACAATCAACAGAGTGAAAAGATAATCCACAGAATGGGTGAAAAGACAATTCACAGATGGCTTGCAAACTATTCATCTGACAGGGAATTAAGAGCCAGAACACATAAGGAACTCAAACATTGCAACAGCAAGAAAACAATCTAACTGTAAAATAGGCAGATAATCTGAAAAGACATTTCTCAAAAAAAGACACAAACCTAAAATGCAATAAAAAATAAAAAAATAAAAAAAATAAAAAAAAAGAAGACATACAAAATAGCCAGCAAATCTATGAAAAAATGGCCAACATCACTAATCATCAGGGAAATGCAAATCAAAACCACAATGAGATATCATCTGACCCCAGTTAAAATGGCTGTGTTAAAGAGACAAAAACGTAAGATGTTGGTGAGGGTGTGGTAAAAGGAACTCTTATACATTGTGGGTGGGAATGTAAACTGGTATAGTCTATATGGAAAACAGTATGGAAATTTCTCAAAATACTAAAAGTAGAACTACCATATATATGATGCAGCATTCCCACTACTGGGTGTTTATTCAAAGGAAAATAAATTAGTAGATTAAAGGCATACTTGTATTCTCATATTTATTGCAACGCTATTTGCAATAGCAAAGACATGTAATCAATCTAAGTGTACATCGACAGATTGATGGATAAAGGAAATGTAGTATATATACACAATGGAATATTATTCAGCCATTAAAAAGAATGAAATCCTGTCATTTGTAGCAACATAGAAGGAACTGGAAGACATTACACAAAGGGAAATAAGCCAGGAATAAGCAGTTAAACACGGCATGCCTTTACTCATGTGGAAGCTAAAAAAAATAATAATAATAAAAAATAAAGTTGATCTGAAAGAGGTAAAAAGTAGAACAGAGAATACTAGTGGCTGAGAAGGGTGTGTGGAAAGAGGAATAAGGAGAGATTTGTTAAAGCATACTAAATTACAACTAGATAGGAGGAATAAGTTCTAATGTTCCACACTATTTTAAGAGGATTCTAGTTAACAATAATATATTATATAGCTCAAATAGCTGGAAAGATAGTTTGTGTGAATGTCCCCAGCACAAAGAGATAATAAATGCTAATTGCCCTATCTGATCATTACACACTATATGTACTGAAACATCATTATGAACACCATAAATATGTGCTATTACTGTATGTCAATTTTAAAATAAAATCAAATTTAAATAAATAAATGAAAATATTTTAAAGGAAAAGAAAAACAGACTCTAGAAGAAACAAAAATCTGAATAGTTTATCTCTTTTAAAGGAACTGGATAAGGGTTAAAACCTTCAGACAAAAAATAAATTCCAGGACCAACCGGCTACCTGAATACTACTGGATAATGGAGAAGACAAAGAACTTTGAAACAGAACCCAAAATAGCACGAACCATATGGAAAAGATGGATATATTGGATTATATTAAATTAAGAATGTCTCATCATAGACGTACAAATTGGTGTGAAAGTTCAACCACAGAGTGACATTTACTACACATGACACCAACAAAAGATGTGTACATAGCATGTACAAAATATTACTAAAAATGATTAAGAAAAGAAGAATCCAGCAGAAAAATCACAAGAAACTTGAGAGAACACCACTTCATAAAGAGAAAATTCAACTGGTGATTAAAGAGATGAAAACTGTTAAAGATTAAACATAATAAACTTTTAAGAACTAATGAATGTTTTAAGTTTAAGAACATAGCAATTACACATCCATCAGAAGTGTCAGAATTAAAATGCCTTAGAATACCTAGTATCAGCAAAGATTGGAGCATTAATAAAATTAATAAAGACTTGGAATAGGTATAATTTAATATAACCACTTTACAAAATTGTTAATTTTCCAAAGTTGAAAATACAAATAATGATTATATAGGCAACAAAATGTATCCATTTGTGAGCCAGGAAACATAAACATTTATGGTAATGGTAAAAAAGAAAAACAAAAACAAAACTGGAATTATCAAAAAGAAAAACAGGAGAATGAATGAATGAAGTGTGTTATAATTATACAATGAAATACTCTGCAACATTGAATAGGACCACATTAAAGCTATCTGAATGCAGCAACTTGGATAAATCTCAAAACATTATGTTGAGGGAGGGTACAAACATTATTAACAATAAAGAAAGGATAACATATAGAAATAAAGAAAGAAGATATAGATATAACAATAAAGAAAGGATGACATATTTGCACCTGCAAATTGTCAAAACAAGACAAAAAAGAAAATTATTTTTAAAAAGAGATTACACTGAAATATGTTCAATTGCTGACCATTTTCCCATAAAACTAAAAGTGCTGAACTATATAATACAGTCACTACACTGGACCCCCCAGAAATAAATCAAATGGACATACTAATATATAGCAGTAGTTCATCTTATCAAACACATGCATTTGACATGAGTCCATATTTTGATAAAACATCTACACATAAACAAGATACATTTTCTACATTTAAATGTTAAAACTGTATTTCTTCATAAAAGGTTAAGTTGTGACATACTCAGCAGCTATTTATTTCATCCCTTGATATTTCAAGATAATAATAAATATATAGAAGACTGATCAAAACACAATACATGCTTAAAGTGCTTTCTCTTCTTTGACATATACATCTGTTTCTTTTTCTAATTTCCTCCAACATGCAGGTAGTACATCCTAAACCCCAACTCGATACCCTGTTCTTTATTGTACACTTTTCTGTTTTGTTAGCAATTCCAACAATTCTGTAATGTATAAGGAACTATTCTGACCATCTACAGTTAAATAAAGTCATTTAACTTTATCCCTTATATGAATGTAATAATCAAGTTGGAAATCATGGACTATACTAGTTTCCAAAGAAATAACTTCAAATGAGACCAGCTTTGATTTATTAAAAAAAAAAAAAAAAAAAAAAAAAAAAGCTGGGAGGATTTTGCAAAAGTTTTAAGAGATGAATGGGGATCAAAGAACAAATTAACCCTGAATACCCCCATACTGTTCACTAACCTACCCCAGCAGTCACACTTAATGAACAGAACCCTTAAGGTTATTGAAATGAAAGTACAGTAATTAAGGATGTCAAACTAGATGCTAAGGGAATACTAATTACTCATGGAAGGATATGCTAACTCCTGCAGCAAGCAACCTTAAAATCTCAGTAGTTCTACACAAAAAGTTTGATTCCAGCTGAAGACACAGTCCAGTGTGGAATTCAGTTGGAGGAAAAGTCTTGCTCCATGTAATCTTCCAGGATCTAGGCTATTCCTAGCCTCTGCAATCTTTCAGATCCTCCTCTCCCTCTCCATTGAACTGATGAAAGAGGAAACAGAAGGTGTACGGCACATGAGGTTTTTAAGAGCCAGGCCTAGAAGTGGTGGATTTTACTTCTGTCTATTGGTCAGAGCCCAGTAACATGACCTCCAACCTAAAGGCAATGGAGGCTGGGAAACACAGCTTTGTTGTGTTCAGAATGTTTTCAAAATTGGCAATTAAATGACATTCAATCTAGTAGTTTTGAGGTACAAGGTTTTGGCATAGAAAGACTGATGGGAGAATTAACATTTAACTTCAAAAGTATACTCCTAAATTCCAAGAGCTTTAAATTCAAGAAGTCATATTCCAAAAGAACTTAAACATTTACCTGACATAGGAAGTTACATACTCAAGCTAAATTTGTTACCAGAACATACTCCTCAAGGGTAGGAATTGGACGAAACCACATATGGTTTCATATTGGGCAAGCTTAAGATGAGTAACATGATTCTGAACTGATATTTTGAGATTTATGACTTTTGTTACTGTCTCATAACCTCTCACTGAATAAATGTTTGTAGAATAAAGCAAGCGTGAGACATCCTCAAGTATGTTACATACTAGACATCAAGTCTGCTTAACTCATGATCACAAGAAAACCATTATCTTATCTGCAGTTGCAAATACAGTGACAAACTAGAAAAATTTTAACAATATTTAGTGTTGGAGGCTGGGCACAATGGCTCATGCCTGTAATCCCAGCACTTTGATAGGCTGAAGTGGGTGATCACTTGAGATCAGGAATTCAAGACCAGCCTGGCCAACATGATGAAATCCCATCTCTAATAAAAATACAAAACTTAGCTGGGTGTGGTGGTGAATGCCTGTAGTCCCAGCTAATCAGGAGGCTGAGGTACAAAAATCGCCTGAACCCAGAGGGCAGAGGTTGCAGTGAGACGAGATTGTACCACTGCACTCCAGCCTGGTGGATAGTGCGAGACATTGTCTCAAAAAAAAAAAAAAAAAAATTAGTGTCAGTATTTGAAGACTATATTCACTAGTTACTTATCCAATTGTGTTTATAAAGGTGATAATCTATGTGCAGGCAGGTTTTACAGCAAATGATTCTTCCTCTGTACTCTGTATAACAATTTAGATTAAGTCACATAGAGAAAGATGTATGTTTTATTCCATTCCCCATATAGCAGACTAAAAAAAAAAAAAAAAAAAAGATGAGAGTAATTAGGAAAAATAAAGATCCAAGATACATTATTTTTTTAAAATATAAAGTCCCTACTATGTGCCAGAATCTGTTCTAGAAAAGAAGGAACAACTTTTATCTTCCTAAAATGGAAAGGAATTCATTGGCATCATCATCAAGGCAATGTCACAAAACAAACAAAACAGACTTGATAAAACAAGACAGAGAAAAATGGGTAATAATCTTAGATATTACTGGCCTAAAGGTAAGCCAAGGAGGAAAAAAGTGTTCAGAAAGATCCTCTTATGACAACAGTTCTAACAATGTATCACAAATTTTTATTTCACAATTGCCTGGGGTGCTTATTAGTAAAGTAGAATTTTGGTTCCCATCCCAGAGGTTTAGTCACCATATCCCAGGATATTCTTCTGTATCCTAATTTTGAGAACTAGGGGCTTAAGCCTGAAGTAAGTAACTATGAAGAAATTGTAAGATCAGTAAATGTGAAAGGCATAAGGAACAGAAAAAGGGAGTCAGTTATAAATTAATTAACTGAATTAAGATCCTCTTTAGTAATATTGGTGAATATGTGCTCATAAATATTTGAGCCTGGAATGTAACTCCATTTTACATATAAACACAAAGCATACTTATAACACTTTATATATAAATACTTACATTGCATTTTCTAAGACTGCAACTACCATGTAAGTTGAAAATCTACCTTTCATAACATTATTCAGAATTTAACCAAGAGATATTCATGCAAGAAAATCTCATCACCAATAGCTATCTTGCTCACACACATCTGTAAGTATACAACGTGTCTGGAGAATACTTGAGACACTTCTTGAGAGACTCAAAACAAAAACATATTAAATTCATGCCAAATTATGAATACTACTGTATTTCATAATTAAGGAATTAAAGTTATCATATTATTCCTGACCTATGTATTTGTTAAAATTTCATAGTGCTACAATATAAAATCTATGTGGTAGAAACTGTATGGTAAAATTACTGTGGAGGAGATTGCAATTGTTTTCAAGCAGGGGACTCTGATAATGTTCTCAGAGGTCAACAACATGACTTGACTGACTCTTATATTACTATTTCCTTTTCTAATTGGTCCCCTATTTTCTAAGACATTATATATTCTATACATTCTTTTTATGTACCAGAAACAGAATGTATACATTGATATGTGGCAGAATTTCAAGAAAGATATATTTTCTGTTAGCTTTTATCAAAATCGGGTCCATATCTTAAGCTAGGGAATTATTTTGGCACTACACTTATAAACAGAATCCAGCTCATATTTGAGAATATCATAATCCTTCATTTTCTCTATTTCAGCAGCCTGCTATTTGTCTTGGCATGAGATCTCTGATTTGCCGTCTTGACTGGGTCCAGAATGAATGGAATTAGTTTCAGGGGTTTCCTTCTCTTGGCCTCTTCTTTACCTTTCTGGCTTTTTCTCCACAGGTCAGGAAGCCAATATGAGAGATCTGCTGGCTACTACATACATCCATGTCAATTATGAACAAAGGATCAAAGAAAATGACTACAGAGTGAGCTTGTAGATCTGATGTACTCAATGAAACAGATTTGGACTGAGATTTTAAATATTACCTGGTCTCTATAAGTGCCCGTTCTAATAAGGGGCTGTGACTATTCATCTTCTGATGCCAGTAGTACTCCCCAGTTATTAGAATAACTAATTATAAAAACTCACAAAGTTCTAGGGGGTATTATTCTACCTCTACCAAGAACCATTAACCTAATAAATTGATGTTTTCCTTTTTCCAACCAAAATATGTGTAGTTAATACATTTACTGTGCAAGAAATAAGAATATTTTGTCAAATTCTGTTGGAAAGTAAATAGTTTATGGTAACCTTAAATGTACATCGGCTAAACGTCCCCAGTTAAAAGACATAGGGTGGCAAACTGGATAAAGAACCAAGGCCCATTGGTATGCTGTCTTTAAGAGACCCATTAGTACGCTGTCTTCAAGAGACCCATCTCACATGTAGTGACACACATAGACTCAAAACAAAACTAAGGAATGGAGAAAAATCTACCTGGCAAATGAAAAGGATAAAAATCAGGGGTTGTAATCCTAGTTTCTGACAAAACAGACTTTAATAAAAATCAAAAATGCAAAGAAGAGCATTAAATAATGGTAAAGGGTTCAATTCAACAAGAAAATCTAACTGTCCTAAATATATATGAGCCTATACAGGAGTATCCAGATTCATAAAGCAAGTTCTCAGATATTTTCAAAGAGACTTAAGCTCCCACACAATAATAGTGAGAGGCTTCAAGACCCAACTGAAAATATTAGATCACAAAGACAGAACATTGACAAAGATATTCAGGACCTGAACTCAGCACTGGATCAAATGGACCTCATAGATACATGCAGAACTCTCCACCCAAAGCAACAGAATATACATTCTTCTCACCACTGCATGGCATATACTCTAAAATAGAGCACATAATTAGAATTAAAATACTTCTCAAGAAATGCAAAAGAACTGAAATCATTGCAAACAGTCTCTTGGACCACAGCACAATCAAGTTATATAGTTTTACATTTAAGTCTTTAATCCATCTTAAGTTAATTTTTGTACCAGCAGTATAAAGAGAGGTCCAGTTTTAATCCTCTCTAATAATCAGTGATGAACTTTTTTCATATGAGTTTTGGTCATATATATGTCTTCCTTTCAAAAATGTCTGTTCATGTCCTTTGGCCACTTTTTATGGGGTTATATGTTTCTTTCTTGTAAATTTGGTGAAGTTCCCTATAGATGACATAAATTAGACTTTTGTCAGATGCAGAGTTTGCAAAAATTTTGCCCAATTCTATAGGCTGTCTGTTTACTCTGTTGATGGTTTCTTTTGCTACACAGAAGCTCTTTAGTTTAATTAGATCCCATTTGTCAACGTTTGCTTTTGTTGCAATTGCTTTTGTTGTCTTCCTCATGAAATACTTGTCCATGCCTATGTCCTGAATGGGATTGCCTAGGTTGTCTTTCAGGAAGTGTTATGAGGGAAATCTATAGCACTAAATGTGCACATCAAGAACTTAGAAAGCTCTCAAGTTAGCAACCTAACATCATAACTAAAAGTACTAGAGAACCAAGAACAAACAAATCCCAGAGCTAACAGAAGAAAAGGAATAACCAAAATCAGAGAAGAACTGAAGGAGACAGAAACACACACACACACAAATAAAAAGATCAATGCATCCAAGAGCTAGTTTTTTTGAAGAAAATAATAAAACACATATACTACTAGCTAGAATAATGAAGGAGAAAAGAGAGAAGATTCAAATAAACACAATCAGAAACGACAAGAAGGATATTCCCACTGAGCTCACAGAAATACAACCAACCATGAGAGAATATTATGAACACCTCTATGCACATAAACTAGAAAATCTAAAAAAAAAACAAAAGGGATAAATTTCTGGACACATATACCCTCCCAAGACTGAACCAGGATGAAATAGAATTCCTGAACGTACCAATAATCAGGTCTGAAATTGAGGCAGTAAAACATAGTTTACCAACCAAAAAAACTCAGGACATGATGTGTTCACAGCTGAATTCTACCAGATATTCAAAGAAGAGATGGTACTGTTCCTACTGAACTATTCCAAAAAATTGAGAAGGTACTCCTCCCTAACACATTCTGAGGCCATTATCATATTGATACCAAAACCTGGAAGAGACAGAACAACCTAGAAGAGACAGACAGGATATCCACCTGAAATTTTCTCATCAATGAACACTGATGCAAAAATCCTCAACAAAACACTGGCAAACAATTCAGCAGGACATCAAAAAGTGTATCCACCATGATCAAGTAGGCTTTATCCCTGGGATACAAGGTTGGTTCAACTTAACAAATCAATAAATGTGATTCATAACATAAACAGAACTAAAGACAAAAAGCACATGAATATCTTAATAGATGCAGAAAGGGCTTTTTATGAATGAAATTGAACATCTATTCATGTTAAAAACTTTCAGTAAATTAGATATTGAAGCAACATACCTGAAAATAATAAGAGCCATCTATGACAAACGCACAGCCAACATCATACTGAATGCACAAAAGCTGGAAGCATTCTCCCTGAAAACCAGCATAAGACAAGGATGCCCTCTCTCACCACTTCTATTCAACATAGTATCTGAAGTTTTGGTCAGGGCAACTGGGCAAAAGAAATAAACAAAGGTCCTCCAAATAAAAAAAGAGGAAATCAAACAATCCGTTTATAGACAACATGATCCTATATCTAGAAAACCCCACAATCCGCCCAAAAGCTTTTTCAGCTGATCAACAACTTCAGCAAAGACTCAGGATACAAGGTGCAAAAATCAATAGCATTCCTATACACCAACAACAGTCGAGCTGAGAGCCAAATCTGGAAAAAACTTCCATTTCATAGTTGCCACACAATTATGTATGTCAAATAAAACACCGAGACAACTGAAAGATCTCCGCAAAGAAAACTACAAATCACTGCTCAAAAACAATCAGAGATGACATAAACAAATGGAAATTCATTTTTAAGTTACAATTTTTGATGATCAGCTATGGTCTGGAGCAAAACCAGATTGAGAACTGCCATTACAATGGCAAGATGAATAATTTGGTGCTCATTTAAATGAATATTTTTACTGTACTACTGATGCCCTTTCCTACTGTGGCTGCCAATTCCTTCCACAAGCCTACAGCACAGGGAATGCTCTCTTGAAATGTTCTTCATTTTTTTCCCTGAGCAACTGGTGGAACAGAATGGCAACCGTAATAGATGGCTTGCAAATTCTACAAGGAGAATGCTCTCCACCAATTTCTGTGGCTCCCAGGAGCTTCACCCTATTGATAGTATATACCTAATCCCTGATAAATATCAACCACTAACTGATCCCCCTTTATCAGTCTCCAGATGATTTCATTCCAGGTAAGCCAATGTCATGTCTCATCTCTCTGCGTCTCTTGTCTCTCTTTAGATTTGTAGCCAGTTGGTTACCCTGTTTTCTCAGTTACAGTGGTTTCAAGAAGACTCATGAATTTGCAGTTTATCCAGCTTTTTTTCCCTTTTATTGTAAGAGATGAAGCAATATTTTTCCAGCTCTCAACATTCTTGAGCAAAGACTGGAAATACTATGACCTTGTTCATTTTTACTTCTTTGCTTTGACCGATGCTGTTTCCCCTTGTTTCCTATTTTCTTTTTCCAGAGAGTTGATTTTATTACTTTTTCAATTTCCAGCTCAAACATCCTCTGCTCAAATTTTCCTTATCCCTCCAAAATAAATTAATAACTCCCTTTTCAGTGCTCCATCAATATTTTCTTTATTCCATTCTAAATAAATTTATCAAACACTTACATTCTGGTACTGTTGCAATGGTCTTCCCAAAAGTTCACTCTAGTAATGGATACAGACAACTACACAAATAATTCAAGAAAAGAAATTAACAGATATGAAGAGAACCAATTTCAGTTTAGGATGGTCATTAAGAATACATAAGAAGAATAATATCTGACTAAATACTTAAAACCAAACAGAAATTATCCTAAGAAGTGGAAGGGGTTCATAAGCATATCAAATCACTAAGGTAAGATATTAGTATACTGTATTTTGGTCAGTGTCTCCACTGCTAGTCTGAGATACTTTCAGCAAAAACCATATGATATTCATCTTCATTAACAGTATCAAGTACTAATTTCATAATTGTTTACTGATCTGAATGAATAGCTCTCTTTCCTAACAAACTATTTTTTTCAGGTGTAAGCACACTATAGCTATTAATTGCTCTAAGAATTATGAGCCTATTCTTTATTGCTCCATACTCAAAAGATAAATAAACAAATACATAAATGCGTGGAATTCTGTCTGCAAATACTACCTACAAAATACTTTTTACAAATTAATATTCCATTCTTATCCTCCTTATAAACCATAAATGAGAAGGGGAAAATGTACTTTTATCATTCAGAACTATATAATTTATTTTCTAATATTTTGTGCACATGCCAAATCTTGTAACTGTATTCTAGCTAAGCTTACAAGCTCACTATTTCAATGAATTAAAATCCTGCTTTCTCCTGTCTGTAAACAAAATATGTTACTGCAATATTGTATCACAGATATAATTATGGATAGGTATATGGCTATACTATTTATGTAAAACTATACTAAAACATTTCCAGTGTGTACTATCATGGTAGAATCTCATATATTATTTTTATCTGTAATACTGTCATTGTGGCCTATAGAAAATATTTTCATTGCTGCACACTGCTATCCAACGAACATATTTAATAGAAGTTAATAAAGAGAAACAACATTATGTAAAACCAGAATCTGCTATTAATATATAATTTGAGGGAATAGGAGAGGGTGAAAGAAGAATGCATAGTTATTGTTTAAAAGTTATTAAGCATTTCAAGACAGTGATAGCAGAGCATTAAACCAAGTGTGTTGCCCTTGTAAGTGTGGGAACGTGTATAAATTCACAGGCCACATCCCCATGGAGTTGGCCTTACTTATAATCAAGATTTAGTGTTGCAAAGTATTAGAGGAATCCTTGATCTTAGAATAGAAGATTATGATTAAATTCCATTGGTTTTAAGACCAAAATGGCCTTCCTTAATGGGCATTTCTCCAAGATCTTTTGCTCTGAAATTGTATTTAACTTCAGAGACTACAGAGAGGGAATAAAAACTGATTGTGCTTACCTTCTCTGAATTTGAAAATCACCTAATACTTAGGTGGCTAGGCAAAGACATAATCACCTAACTTGAAATATTTAGGATAATTCTGCAACAAGTAATATATTTATTTTAAATAAAAATAAAAGGATCATTTTCCATGCTTAATAGACTTTAAGTATAAATTTCTATATATTTATAAATTTGAAAAATTCTTTTTTAAGCTTTCCCTATGTTTCTATAATTATTATAGTTGGAATATATTATTTGTATCAAATATAGTACATATATACCTAATATGCACATGTATCTGCACATATATAATTCAAAACCATAAAATTTGATTTTAATAATATACATAAACAAGAAAAAGAATAAAAAACAATTTAAATATCCTAAAATGCTGCCTTTTAAAGTTAATTTTTGAAGGAAAATAAAATTTTAGAGTAACAACTAAATGATAAGACAAAAATCATTCATGAAAGTACAGAGAGGAGAATAGCAAGAGTGGTTTCCTGCATACTGAAAGAACAGAGAAAACAGGAAGATGAATATAAGGAACCAGCTGAAAGGGTGAAAGGACAAGAATTATCAGAATTAATAATGAATGACTATAAAAGAAGGACACAGAGACATTGCATTAGGTATAATATGAAAGAAAAGTGTAACGATAACAATAAGATTTGATACATAAAATTAAGAAAGCTTCCTTTTCTAGAAATGCAAAAGATAAACACGTTCTATGGAGTTGTTTTAAAGCCTCTACAAAATTGTTATTTAAAAGGTTTAATTTTTAAAGAGAATTCATTAGATGCAAGTAAATTCCCATTACTTGGCATATATCCAAAGGAAAATAAATCATTCTACCAAAAAGACACATGCACCTATATGTTCATTGCAGAACTATTCACAATAGCAAGGACACAGAATCAACCTAAATGCCCATCAGCAGTAGACTGGATATAGGAAATGTGGTCCACATACACCATGAAATACTACACAGCCATAAAAAAATGAAATCATATCTTCTGCAACAACAGGGATACATTAACCTAAGCAAATATGGAACAGAAAGCCAAATACCACGTTTTGCTTATAAGTGGGAGCTAAATATTGGTGCATATGGACATAAAGATGGGAACAACAGACACTGGGAACTACTAGACCGAGAGAGGCAGGAAAGGGAGAAAATGCTTTAAAATTATCTATTGGGTACTATGCACAACATCCAGAAGATGGGATCAATCATACCCCAAACCTCAGCATCATGCAATAAACCCATGTTACAAACCTACACATGTACCCTCTAATCTAAAATAAAAGTTTAAATTTTTAATAAATGTATGCTTAACTAACACAACACTAAATTAAAAAGTAAAACATATAAAAATTAGTTCAATAACACAAATTCAATTCACAAAAGTTCTAAAAAGTCATTCTTACTTACAATTGGCATTGGTCACCTTTTATTCCTTTAGTTGTGCAGAAACATTTTCCTGTGTGCAGATGACATATATTTGCATGGCCACTGCACGTACAAGCTGTAAGTCAAAACCAAAATGATATTGAATATGCTACATCACAAACATGCACATTTCTCAGTTCAAGTATTATTATTACCTTATTTTTATGTCCTGTTACTTCCTCTTGCCATCAAAAAACTAAGGTTACCAGATATTATAAATTATTTTAATTAAAGGGAAGTAAATTCATTTTCTGAAAATTTTATGAAATTCCTTAAAGTCTTTGGGGGGATATCCTGAAGTCTACTGTGGATCTAGGTATTTATCTAATTATTCTTTGGGCTTCTCTCCATTTTCACTTTGGTATATATCTTTAATGAAATGAGTTTCAAAGAGTTAGTGTAAGAGCTTTGAACTCAAACACCTTAGCTTCAAAATTTACATCTAAAATTACTATATGACCTTGGATAAATTTACTTAACCTCTTTATGCTTAATTTCTTCATCTTCAAAAGAAGAATAATAGCACTTAACTTTCAGGATAGATGTGAAAATTAAATGAGGTAATGTAATTTAAGATACCTAACACATATTGAGCACTTACTAATTGGCAGATATTACTTCTACTATTATTACTATTGCTAACAATAATAAAAATATAGCTATAAATTGTGTTTTAAAAAAGAACATCTATTTATTTCCTCTAAATTCACCCTTAAAGCTTCTGAGACCATCCTCATCCTTTTAGAATATCCTTTTAGATCCTTTTAGATCATCCTTTTAGAGTACCAGATGAAACTTTCCATTTTGTAAAAGTTGCACCATTAATTTGGTTCATATAAACTTGTCTCATTTTCTTCCTTTGCAATACTTTCTTAATGAGCACTGTTCAGTTATTTAGGACATAAACCTCATACTAAAGTATTGTGTCCAACATCCAATCAATTGGTAAATTTTAATTTCTACATGTATAATCTCTCTTGTATCTGACCCCCCTTTTCATTCTAATAGCCACCATAAAGTATTGTCATCCACTTTCTCTTACTGACATCAATATAATCACATAGCAGATAACTTTGCCTTCAGTATTTCTAGGATACAATTCATTTTCCAATCCAATAACACATTCTAAAGCAACAAGGCTGATGGTGTCACTAAGCTAATGAGAACTACTGGTATTCTTGTACACTACCAGTTAGCTAAACCATTCTATTGACAAAAATAAAATAATATGATCTTTTCCTGAAATGTACACACATAAAATTAGGTGAATGAGTCAAAATTTCCCAATGTTCAACTTTTTCATTATTTTTCTTACAATATCAATAGTAACTCTAACATGTATGCTAATGAATTAATAAATGGAAGCAAATGTAGCCAGATAATCATATCTCTAGTTCAACTGAGTATCAGAAAGAAAATAGATACTATATACCTAAGTGAAGTATAAGACCCCTTATGAACATTTTCAAAAGGAGAAACTAAAACAGTAGTTCAAAACCAGTAATCTTTGAACTAGATGGAATCAATAAAAGAGGTAGAAAGAGTGAAAGCCCATTTAAGTGTTAGTAATCCAGTCTTCTGCCTCCCAGGGGGAGTGGTTGTCTCTCCTCCTACACAAGCCTAATGAGTGGGACTTCACAGAAGCTTTTTTGAAGAGCCTGCTGTGGGTCCCCTTAAAATCCACATGGTATATTAGAGGAAATTCTGAATTATCCAGATATGAACAGCTATGGCTATTTTACTGAGGTGGCAGGACAAATAGAAACAGTTACTTTTAGGAAGTATTTGCACTAACACTGAAGTCAAAAAAAGGAAGTATGTTTCTTCCAGCTAGCCAGCATCTACTTAATATTCTGACCCAAAGGATTTCCTAGAGGCACTGGAGGACTTCAACTGAAAACTGAAATAAAAGTTGCCAGAACAGGAAGAAAGTATGTGTCTCCCCACACATCACAGAAATTGCATCTAGAAAAGTCAAGACTCAAAAGAGCCCCGAAAGACACCTATGTGAGAATGGATCAGCCATTGTGCATCTCTCCCATAGAGAACCTTAACTAAATATAACGACTATTCTTCACACATAAGACTATGTGATTTTCTCCTCTCCCCTAGAAAGATCAAAAAAAATATCAAGCCAGGAAAGGAGGAAAATCCTAGGTTAAGAAAGAAATAACATATAGAATAGAGGAAAAGAGAAAATTTGGCTTCAAAATATATTCAGAGTTCTTACTTTTATCTGATCTAAAAAAATTTAATTATTTACTTACAATTTGTTTGCAAATTAAATTCTCTGGAGTTCCTTAAATTAACTAAGAGTGAGTCTGAGATTTCATATAAGATCAGGGAAAAATATATGGCACTGAATACATTTTAAAAGGTCAATGACAGAGAAAAGTATTGTGTTTTGATTATACCCTATGTCTTGCTTGGGCATCATATAAATTACATCTATAGAAGAAAAAAATCTGGAAAAAGGTAAATATTGCTTATTATTTTTGTGAAGACAGAAGATTATGGTGGTGATTTTTAAATGGCATGTATATTTTCTGCTTATAAAACTATTAGTAATTTATACAATGGGATAATTAAACCATCGAATTTAAGGACTAGATTTCTAATACTACCAGTTGTATCAATATGTGGGTTGCTCCCTTAACCTATCTTACTGCCTCTTCCTACTAGAAGTAACACTAGCCTAACTTCTATGTTCATCAATTCTTTGTTTTTAAAAACCAACACATATAAATCATTTATAACACTTATCATTAACAAATGAAGAGAACTGCAACAAATTCCTAAAAATAGTGTCATACAATGAGTCCTGATGACAATACAATTAAGTCAAAAATAAATAATAAACAAAATTCTACTAAAAACCCATGTATCTGGATTTAAAAAAAAAAAAAAAAACTCTAGAGGAGTGATGTTAGGAAGATAATGGAATATGACTTTCTAGTGCTCATCTCTCACAGAAACATCCATTTGAAAAATTATCCATGCATGAAAATACCTTCCCAAGAGCTAAGGAATCCAGGAAAGAGATTACACCACCTTACTGTAGTCCAAAAGAAAAAAAAAATGCATTGAAGAGGGTAGAAAAGCCAGTTTAACATTATCCATATTAACCCTCCCGCAAGCCCAAGCAGCACAACACTGAGTAAGATCCCCCAAGTCAGGAAAGAAGAATGAAATAAGCACCAACTTTTCACTGGACTCCAGCATCAGGCCTGCCTCACTGAACCCAAGTGTGACTCCATAGCCCCAAACTCCATGCAGGCCACTGCAGTATCAGAATCCAGACCCATCCCTCTACCAGGTTAGTCCCTGCATTCTCAGGCTCCAGGCCTGCCCTAGGATGAGGGCATCCCCAGCAGCCCCAAGCTTTAGGAAAGTACCTGAGGACTCGGGCTCTAGATTCACCATAAGCTTCAGACTTGCCCTAGGTCCAGGTAAACCTCTGTGGCCTTAGGATCCAGGCCAGTCCCTGTAGCCCTAGACTTCAAGCCCAGGCAAAGCACAGCAACCATAGGCTTCAGGTAAGTCCCCATGGCTCCAGACTCCAAGACTTTCCTAGGCCAGGCCAAGCTCTGCAGCTCCAGACTCCAGGCTGATACTGCAAGACTCAGCCTTCAAGCCCTCCCCAGTGTCAGGCCAACATCTATGAACCCAGATCCAGACTAGTCACCATAGGAAGATAGGCTCCAGACCAATCTAGTGCCAAACTAGCCCCAGGATCATGACTAACCTCTACCAACTCAGGCTTCAGACCCACCCCAAGTTCCAGGCTAACCCCTGTGCAACTGGGATACAGGACTGTCCCCATGGACTCAGACCAAAAAAATTTTAACAAAGTAATAGTAGTAAGTTCTTACCTAACAAAAATCACATTAAATGTTAATAGATTAAGTTATCTAATCAAAAGACACAAAGTAGTTACATGGATTTTTTTCAATCCAACTTTACACTGCCTAAAATGACTCACTGTACCTTTCTGGAAACACATAGGCAGAAAGGGAAATGATGAAAAATAATATGCCATACAATTGCTAAACAAAAGAGAATGGGCATGGCTACACTTACATGATAAAAAAATAAACTCTAAGTACAAAACTGTCACAAAAAGAAAAGAAGGTCATTAAATAATCATAAAGAGGTCAATTCATCAAGAAGGTATACTTATTGTAAATATATATGCACCCAACATTGGAGTGCCTTAATGTATAAAACAAATACTAATAGAAATAAAAGGAGAGATAAAATACAATGTGAGAAGGTAACTTCAATACTCCACTTTTAACATTGGATGGATAATCCAAACAGAAAATCAATAAGAAAATCTTGGACTTTAACAACACTATACAGCAAATAGACATATCAGACATGTAAAAAATATTCTATCCAATAGCAGCAGAATACACATACTTCTCAAGTGCACACAGAACATTCTCTAGGATACATCATGTTAGGTGACAAAATACGTTTTCACAATCTAAGAAGACTGAAGTCATATAAAATCTCTTTCTGACCACAATGGTATATAACTAGAAATCAATAACAAGCAGAATTTGAAAAAAATTCACAACCTGGAAACTAAACCATGCACTCCTGAACAACCAATGAGTCAAAGAAAATCAAAAGGGAAATTTAAAAGTATGTTGAACAAATAGAAATGACACATACTAAAAACTACTGAATACAGCAAATGCGGTTGTAAGAAGGAAGTTTATAGCAATAAATGCATGTGACAAAAAAATGAAAAAGATCATAAATAAGCAATTTAATGTTACACCTCAAGAAACTAGAAGAAAAAAAACTAAGCCTGAAATCAGTTAAAAAAGAAAATAATAAAGATTAGGGAGTGAAATAAATTAAAGAGAAAACAGAAAGACAATAAAGATCAATAAAACTAATAGTTGCTTCTAGGAAAAGATAAACAAAACTGACAAACTTTTGGGACAATCAACTAAGGAAAAAAGAGAAAAAACTCAAAATCAGAAAAAAAGAAGAAACATAGTAACCTATATCACAAGAATATAAAGGATTGTAAGAGACTACATGAACAATTATACACCTACAAGTTGGATAACCTAGAAGAAATGAATAAATTCCTAGAAATGAACAATATGCCAAGACTGAATCAAGAATAAGTGGAATATCCAAACAGACCAATAACAAGCATCCAAAGACAAAAGAAACCTTCCATCCAAAAAAAAAAAAAAAAAAAATCCCAGGACTTCACAGAAGTATTATATCAAACGTTCTAAAAATAACTAATGTATATCCTTCTGAGTCTCATCCAAAAAATAAAAATTAAAAAATTCCAAACTCATTTTTCTGAAAATAGGATTACCCTGATACCAAAGCCAAACAAACATAATATAATAAAAGAAAATTACAGGTCATATCCCTTATGATCATAGATGCCAAACCCTCAACAAAATACTAGCAAACCAAATTCAACGGAACATTGAAAGATCAGTCACTATGATCAAATGTGATTTATCCCAGGGATGCAAGATTGATTAAACACAAACAAATCAATAAATATGATTATCTACATTAACAGAATGAAGGAAAAAACCATATAATCATCTGAATAGATGCATAAAAACACTTGAAAAAATTCAACATCCATTCATGATAAAAAAAAAAAAACAACTCTCAACAAAGTAGGTATAGAAGTAATGTACCTCAACACAGTAAAGGCCATATATTCCATGTCACAGGTTGGTTCAACATAGTACTAAAAGTTCTAGCCATAGCAGTCAGACAAAAAGAAGAAACAAAGGGCATCCAAATAGAAAATTAAAAAGTTAAATTATTTCTGTTTGCTGATGACATGATATTTTGTAAAGAAAACCCTAAAGATTCTACTAAAAATATATTAGAACTCATAAAGAAGTTCAGTAAAGTTGCAGAATACAAAATCCATATACAAAGATCAGTAATATTCCTTTACAATATAATGAACTAACTGAAAAATAAATTAAGACATCAATCCCATTCATGATAGCATAAAAAATAATTTGAAGTAAATTTAACCAAGGACTTAAAAGATCTAAAATACTAAAAACCACAAAACATTAAGGAAAGAAATAGGGACTTACATAAATGGAAACGTAGCCCATGTTCATGGATTGGAATAATTAATTTTGTTAAAATGTCCTTGTTACCAAAATTAAGCTACTGATTCAATGCAATTTCTGACAAAATGCCAATGGCAGTTTTCACTGAAAGAGGAAAGGCAATTTAAAAATACATATGGAAATTTAAAAAATACCAAATAGCCAAAGCAATCTTGAGCAAGAATAAAGCCGAAGGCATCAAACTATTTGTTCTCAAAATACACTACTAAGCTATATTAATCAAAACACCATAGTACTAACATAAAAAAAGAAACATCAACCAAAGGAAAAGAATATATAGCCCTGCAATAAACCCAAGCACTGACAATCTATTGATTTTTGACAACAGTGTCAAAACACACAATGGAGAAAAGACAGCCTCTTGAATAAATTGTGCAGGGAAAACTAGATATTCACATGCAAAGAAACGAAATTGGACCCTTATTTCGCACACAAAAATCAACTGAAAATCCACTAAAGACTTAAAGGTAAGACTTGAAACTGTAGAAGAAAACATAAGGGAAATGCTCCATGACATTGGTCTGGACAAAAATGTCTTGGTTTGCCCAAAAGCAAATGCAAAACAAAAGCAAAAATAAACAAATGAGACCACATCAAACTAAAAATCTTAAACACAACAAAAGAAATAATTAATAAAGAGACAATCCACATATTGGAAGAAAATATTCACAACCGATACATCTGGTAAGAGGCTAATATTCAAAATATATAAGGAATTCAAGGAACTCAACAGCAAGACAACAAAGAACACAATTTTAAAATGGACAAAGGAGCTAAATAAACTTGTTGTAAAGGCAGACATACAAATGGCCAATAGGTATATGAAAAATGTGCACTACCACTAATAATCAGGGAAATTCAAATTAAAATGACAATGAGATATCACTTCACACCTGTTTAAATGGCTATAATAAAAATTATGACATTTAACAAATGCTGGCAGGGATGAGCAGAAAAAGGAACAATGTGCACTGTTGGTTTAAATGTAAATTAACAGTCATTATGAAAAGAGTTTGGAGAGTCATCTGAAAAGTAAAGTTAAAATTACCATATAGTACAGTAACTCCTCTTCTAGGTATATATCCAAAGGAAATGAAATCAGTATGCCAAAGAGATAATCACAGTCCTGTGTCCACTGCAGGAATTATTCACAATAGCTAAGATATGCATGCAACCTAGGTGTCCATCACTGGATGAATGAATCAATTACACACACATACACACACACACATGTATAAAATATGTGTATGTATAAAATATATATATAATATATATATATTTGAATACTATTCAGCTTTTAAAAAGGCAAGATGAATTAATGCTAAATGAAACAAGCCAGGGACAGAAAGACAAATACCACATGATCTCAATTTTATGAGGGATCTAAAAAATATCAAATTCATAGGAAAGTAGAATGATGATTACCAGAAGCCAGGGTTAGGAGAGACAGAAGGGGAAAGAGGAAAGGTCGATTGAAGAATACAAAATTTCAGTTATGAGGAATAAGCTTTAGTAATCTACTGGACAGAATACATATTTCAAAATTACTAAGAGTAAATGTTAAATGTTACTAACATAAGATTAATTAGCTTAGTTTCATCCTTCCAAAATGTAAACATATATCAAAATACTATATTGTATCCCACAAATATGTAATACATATAATTATTATTTGTCAAAAAAATTAAAAATAAAATTTAAAACATAAAGAACAAAGGTAATAGAGCAAAAATACAAATCTCCATAAATCTAAATATTATTTTTTAAATTAAAGAGCAGAGAAACATATCACAGAGAAATAAGCATGACAAATATAATATGATACACATTATAGGACAATGTGTATATATAACATAAATGGGAAAAAAAATAACCTAACAATAATAACAATGAAGATGAATAGGCTTAACTTGCCTATTTTGTCTCATAAAGCACAACCAACTACATGCTCTAAAGTAGAGCCATATTTAGAACCAAATGACTCAGAAAAACAAAAATAGAGATAAAGAAGGTTTACCAGGCAAATGGAAACAATAAGAACACAGAGATTACAAATCTGGTTACAATTAAAATAAAACATAAACCAAAAAAGCATTAAATATGACAAAAGTCTTTTTAGTACCAAAGCTAAAATTCATCATGAATATATAATAGTTATGAATATTTCAGTGACAAATAACATAGCAACTATGTTTACAAAGCAAAATCATAGAAGATATAAGGAGTAAGGAGACAAATAAAAAGACTTTATATATACCACACCCAGTAAAAACCAGCACAGCACTCTTAGTACAAAACGGTAGATATAAAATATGAAAAACTGTAAAAGGCCTAAAGAAAATAATCACTAAGTTGATGTTATAACAAGATAGATGTTATGAATAGATTTCAAGCTTATGCCTTGATACTAAAGAATACACTTTCTTCTCAATTACACGTATCACATATAACATATACAAAACATAATCATGTATTATGTCACAGGAAAACATCAGTACCTTACACAAAGTGGTAATGACAGTCACACAATAAAACTAAACATTTATAATAAACAGAGAAATTCTTCAAAAGTGATGATGATATTGATACTACATATCATAATCTATGTTGTACAATTATAGGAGCGATACAAGTGATCAGATTCACAATAGCCAAAAAGTGGAAACAACCCAAAGGCCCATCAACTTATGAATGATAATATAGCCATACAATGGAATATAATTCAGCAATGAAAATAAAGTACTAATGCATTCTACATAGATGAATCTAAAAAAATATACTCAGTGAAAAAAAGCCAAACAGAAAAGATTACATATTACATGATGTAATTTATAGGAGATATTTAAAACAGGTAAATCCATAAAGTCTGAAAGCAGATTTGTAGTTGCCCAGGGCTGAGTCGTTTCATCATTATGCGTTTTCTTTTGCAGTGATGGAAATGATTGGAAATTGATACAAGTGTTGGCTGCAAAACACTGTGAATGTCCTAAACGCCACAGGATTGTAGATTTTATACTACTTAATTTTGTGTTACCTGAATTGTACCTCAATAGAAAACAAATTATAAGTATATTATTACTTATAATTATTACTTATATTATTACTTATAACATTACTCTATTAATATAATTTGTTTTCTATTGAGGTACAATTCAGAAATGAACATTAATATCATTTGTTAGCAATAAGTTGTGAAATATTTAGAGACAAATTTAACAAAATATGAGCAAGACCTATACAATGACAACCATATCTACCAAGGATTATTAAGTATCTAAATAAATGAATAGATATACTATGTACATGAATTGGAAGATTATATATTGGAAAAATATCATTTCTCCCAAAATTTACATAATAAATTTAATAAAATATCAATCAAATTCCAGTCAGCTATTTTTGTAGAAACTGGAAAGCTACTTCTAAAACTTATATACATCTTAAAACATAAAGGAAAAAAATCATTTTAAAAAGATAAAGATAGAAGACTTCAAAGACATAATTTCAAGATGTGCTTTGAAACCACAGCAATTAACAAACTTTGGTAATGACATTAGGCCAAAGAGAGAGATTAATGGGCCAGAATAGAGAAGACCGAAACAATCCTACACCTATTCCATCAATTTGGTTTTCAACAAATATGCTAAGGTAATTCAACAAGAAAATGATTGCCATTTCAACAAATGGTGCTAGAACAACTGAGTATCTGTATGGGAAAAAAGGAACTAGTATCACAACTTCACATTACAAACAAATTTTACTCAAAATAAATCACAAATTTCTATTTAAGAGTTAACACTATACAATCTCTGGAAGAAAAAACAGGGAAAAAATATTTGTATCCTTGGCATAGGTGAAGATTTCATGCATCTGATACAAAAAGTATAAAATATCAAAGAAAAAATCATATATCAGCTTTAAAATATCTTCATTTTATAAGAAGATACTCTTAATAAAATGAAAAGTAAAGTCATAGGCTGAGGGAAATATTTACAATCCATATATCTGAGGGAAATCTTCTGAAATATTATAAGATACCTTAAAATTTAACATAAAGAAGAAAAATAGTCTAGTTTTTGAAAGTGGACAAAAAATCTGAATAGATACTTCATACACACAAGCAGAAAAGATAGACAACTTGCTAATAAACACACGAAAAGATATTAATGTCCTTAGCCATCAGAAAAATATAATTGTAAATCAACAAGACATATCCACAAACATATATTATAATGGCTAAAATGTAAAAGATTGACAATACTAAATGTTGACAATAAAATAAAACAACTAAAATGCTCATAAACTGCTGGAAGAAATATGCAATGATACAATTACTTTGAAAAATAATTTGACAATTTCCTATAAGGTGGAGTATACATTTACAAATTTATGATAGCACAGAGCAATTCCACTCTAAGGAATTTACTCAAGAGAAATGCAAGACGTGCACACATACACTTACTATTAATAGTAGCTGCACTGCTACTTACGAAACAAACCAGGTGTGATATAATAAACAAAATGTGGTATATCCGGATAATAAAATAGTACTCAGCAATCAATCAATCAATAAATAAAAATGATGAGTAAAAGAAATCAGAAAAAAAGTTCTATTTAATTTGATGTATGCAAAAACTTTAGCAATAACCAATATAGTCTCTAGCAAGGAACATGAACTACAGCCGACAATCCAAATCCAGCTCGTCTTATATTTTTTTTATAACCCATGAGTTTAGAGTAGATTTTTTAAATGTTTAATGTTTAAAGAAAAAAAAAAGAAAAAATTCATAATAGGAAAATTCCATCAATTTAAAACTTCAGTGTATAAGAAATAAATTCTACTGGAATATAGCCTCATTAATTTGTTTAGATATTATAGATGACTTCTTTCACTTTATAGAAGCAGAGTTGAGCAGCTGCACACAGAAAAACAGCCCATAAAGCCTAAAATATTTTTTAAAGAAAAAAATACCTTATATTTGTGACAAAAAAAATTAAAAAGCAGACATTATTTAGCTAGAACTTGGGGCAGGTGAGGAAATGATGGGGAGGAGACACAATGGATATTTTTGGGGTGAAAAAATGTTTATCTTGATTGTGGTAGTGATTTCTTGGGTATAGAGATTTTGAAATTTATCTAAGGGCACTTTTAAAAAACATGCTTTCAATATTCATAACTAATTCTATGATAAAATATATATAGTTATGACAACAGGAAAATCCTTGGTAGGGAATTGAGAAAAGTTAATATATTCACTTTCATTTGTTTGCATAGGTATTGTATCTTTTAGTCCTCTAATGACACAAAGTCACACTTTTTCAAATATAAAATCAAGATAATACTAATTAATTTTAATTTTAATATCTGTACTGTTAGAATGTGCCTATTTATAAATGCAAAATAACATATTTTAAATTATGTTACTTTTTAATATGTTCCTTCCTTCTCAGTTGATATCACGTTAGCTCAAATGCAATTACTTAAAGGGCATCAAACAAAGTAAAACTTACATAAACAAAACGGCATTTTTTTCTGAATCTGTATTTGGAAAAGATAACTACATTTTACAGTATTTAAACATACATCATGCTGTCTTTACTTCAAGAATTTGGTCAACAAATATTTATTATCTTAATTTGTAAAGTAGCATAATTTGTTATAAACAATATTTTGTGATAGGCGCCTGACATATACAATTTAAAATATATTTCTGAATATTTATATATTTTTGGAAGCATCAAGAAGTATGATATATTCAATGCTGAATTTCGCAATTTTAAGTGACCCTTGATTTGGAACGGTATCAATTCTATACTAATAGCACAACTGAAGATTTTTTATTGATATCATATTTGATTTTATGTATATAAATGCAGTAAGGGGGAAATGTCTGCAAGTCTTATACACACATACAAATACCTAACTATACAAATAGTTAATCTAGCATGTCTATTACTTTTCTGGAATTACATACAGACACAAACCATACAGACACACAGAGATGTGAAGATTTTCTCACTGAGTCATCAGTGTCATAATTATCATTTTTTAAAACATGAGTTTTAGTCAGGGATGAAAGAGGAGACATCACTACCAACTTTCCAGAAATTTGCAACAAAATATTAGCAAAGCAAATTTAGGTAAGCATATTAAAAGATTCCCACCATGATCAAGTGGCATTTATTCTAGGAAAATAAAGTTGGCTTAACAAACAAAAATCAGTAAATGCAATGCACCACACTAAAATAAAAAAGAGCAGTAGAAAAAAAAAAAAGAGGAAAAAACAACAAGAATGACTCAATAAATACAGAAAAATTATTTGGAAAAATCCAATATTCTTTCATGATTAAAAATACTCAACTAGAAATAAAAAGATCTTCCTCTCTATTTCTATTAAATCCACATGATACTGGCATAAATATAGAATGCATACCAATGAAATAAAATTGAGAGTCCCAAAACAAACCATTATATTTATGGACAACTGATTCTTGACAAGGATGCAGAAATATGGGTACTTGATAAATAACATGAGCATTTTTTCTAAAACAGCTAATATCATGCTTAACAGTAAAAAACGGAATCTTTTCTCTCACTACGGTCAGAAACAAGACATTGATGTCTGCTCTTGCCACTTATTTTCATTCTTATACTGGAGATTCTTATCAAAGCAAGTAGCTATTTAAAAAAATACATTTTTTTAAGTAAAGAAAATAACTAAAAGCATCATATTGGAAAGGAGTAAGTGAAACTATCACTATTCACATATGACATGATCTTGGGTAGCCTAAAGAAGCCACAAAAAGTTAATTAGAACTAACAGATTTGTTAAGAAGGGATACAAAAATCAATGTTTAAGCAGGATACAAAATCAATGTATAAAAGTCTATTGTACTTCTACACACTAGCAATAAACAATATTAAAAAGTAATTAAGAAAATTTCATATAAAATGGCATTAAAATAAAATTTTCATGAAACAATTTAAGAAAAGAAGTACAAGATGTACCGTGAAAATTATAAAACACACTTTAAAAATTAAAAGTGGTATAAATAAATTGAAAGACATCACATGTTCATGGATAAGAAGAATTAATATTGGTAAGATTATTTATAAGTTTAATCTATAGATTTCATGTAATCCCTACCAGAATCTTACCTGTCTTCTTTGTAGAAAATGACAAGCTGATTCTAAAATTCTCATATAATTACGAAGAGTCTCATATATCCAAAATAATTTTTAAAATAAGAATAAAATTAGAGGACTCAGCCATCCTAATTTCAAACATTACTACAAAGCAACAATATTAAAACTACATAATACTGGTATAAATACAAAATGCATATAAATGGACCAAAATCGAAAGTCTAGAAATAAGCCATTACACTTAGGGCCAACTGATTCTTGACATGGGTGCCAAACTAAGTAAGTGGAGGAAAAATAATCATTTCAACAAATGATGCCAGGACAACTAGATATGCACATGTTTAAAAAAATGGAGGTGTACTCCTACACATTACACCATGCCCTAAAATTCATTCAAAATATATGACACCTAAACATAAGAGTTAAAATTATAAAATGCTCAGAAAAAATATATGAATAAAACTTTGTAACCTTGAGTTAGGTGATTGTTTTAGCACTAGGAGCACACAAAAAACAAAAATATAAATTGGACTGGATCAGTTTTTAAAAATATTGTGCTACCTGTGATATCATCAATAAAATAAGAGGACAATAAAGAATGAAAGAAATGTTTTGCAATTTGTATTACTTATTTGTATACAGAATATAAAGAACTCTTCTACTAAAGCATACAAAGATAAATGCTCAACTAAAAAAAGTCCAGCAAAATATCTGAATGTTCCAAAGAAGATTATTCCAAAGAAGATTTAAAAATGACTGATAAGCAGAGAAAAAGATATTTTAAATCATTACTCATTAGGGAAATGCAAATCAAAACTCCAATGAGATCATCTCACAGTTACTAGGATGGCTATAATAAAAAAAAACCAGATAATAAGAGTTAGTGGAATGCAGAGAAATAGGAACACATATGAACTGCTAGTCAAGATGTGTAATGATGCAGCTATTCTTGGAAACAGTTTGGTAGTGCATGAAAATATTAAACATGAAATTTACATATAACCCAGAAAATCTACTTCTAGAAATATATACACAAAAGAAATTTTTAAAAATAACCACAATAAAACATACGTGGAATGTTCATAGCAGCATTATTCATAATAGCAAAAGAATGCAAATAGGTCAAAAGTCCATCGACAAATGAATGAACAAAATATAATACATCCATATTTGAAATGGATATAGTTGAATATTGTCTGGCAATAAAAATTAGTAAAGTCCTGGTACATAATAGAACATGGATGAACCTTTATTATACTACATGAAAAAAGTCAGTCATGAAAGATCACATATTTCATAATTTCATTTACACGAAATTTCCAGAAGAATAAAATCTATAGAAATAGAAAGTACATTATTGATTGTCCAGGGCTACCAGGAGCAGGGCTGGGGACAAGGGAGGAAGAGGAATGGCTGCTAATGACTGTGGGCTTTTTAGAGGGTGGTGATGAAAACGTTTTGACAGTAAATTATGTTTGCATGACCCTGCAAATACAGTAAAAACAACTGAATTGTATACTTTCAAACGGTAATTTTTTAAATGTATGAATTATATTTCAATAGAGATGTTTGAAAAATCATCAGTACTTGCCATATTATGAAATACTGTAGAACACTAAGCTTCTTGCTAATTTTTTTTTTAATTGCATTTTAGGTTTGGGGGTACATGTGAAGAACATGGAAGATTGTTGCATAGGTACAAACATGGCAGTGTGATTTGCTGCCTTCCTCCCCATCACCTATATCTGGCATTTCTCCCCATGCTATCCCTTCCCAACTCCCCACCCCCCACTCTCCCTCCCCTTTTTCCCCCGACAGACCCCAGTGTGTGATACTCCCCCTCCCTGTGTCCATGTGTTCGCATTGTTCAACACCCGCCTATGAGTGAGAACATGCGGTGTTTGATTTTCTGTTCTTGTGTCAGTTTGCTGAGAATGATGGTTTCCAGGTTCATCCATGTCCCTACAAAGGACACGAACTCATCGTTTTTGATGGCTTCTTGCTAATTGCTTACGATTATTGCCTTTGAAAAAAATAGATGATTAAAATAAATACACACATCTCCATATGAATACATAAAATTACTTTCGATACTAGAAAGGTTTCTAAGAACCCGTTTTTCCAGTAGAAGAGATTTCTACATAAAGTTATAAAGTTTACTTCATAAATAATATTTAAATAAATCTGCACAGTATTTTATTTAGTTTGTAGAATTAACTGTGGGAACATAAGATGTGAGAATTACAGAGTGAAACACAAGGCAGAGAACTACAGGGAATAAAGAAACCTGTCATCAAGTAGTAAAGACATACAATGATATATTAGTAATATGTAACTTCATAAATAATAAAGGAATATATCATGACATATTTTAGTATTAATCTGCACAGTTTCATATTAATACTGTCTTATATTCAGAGTTGCATTAAAATGCATATTAATATTTTAAAACATGGATAAACATTTTATTTACTGTTATGGCAAAACTGGATACTAGTTATGCTCACCGTACTTCTTAAAGGAATTACCATTGTACAGTAACTTAAATAATTTCTGAGACAGTACCTTTTTGTGAGCTCATTTTGAGAGAATTCCCTTCTGGCACTGTACTACAGAGTAAAATAGTACAACTCCATTTTAAACTCAATTATTTAAAATTTATACTTCATGACAGTGTTGAAATTATTCTGTTGTTGTCAGCATTTGTGGGCTATCTTTTTATGCTGAACCAGCATCTATGAAGGTATTATAAAGTGGCCTTTGTTTAAAATTTTATATACGATGATGATTTTACAGTCTAGATATACACTAAAGGAACATAATGAGGCCACATATTTCTGCCCCCCCTAGAATATAAAATTGCAGTATCAACTTAGAAGCAAAACCAAACAATAAGGATAAAAAAGATGCAACAAAAGTTATTCAAACAAGTTGTTTGTTAACAAGTGTTTTTGTTTATTAAAATAAAAAAAAACACTTTAAAAACATAAAACCAAAGAGTAGTCACTGGTAGTGCCTGTTTCAAAATCAGTTTATACTGTTTCTATGCCCAGTCCTTACTACATCATTATTTCCTTGCTTGCATCATCATCACCTGTCTGTCATATACCTGTAACAACTCCTAGAGGTTAGGATATCATGTAAATTTAATTTTCTTTTTATCCTTACATTATAATTGTACTTAATTAAATTTAATAGATATGTTATAGATTAGATTTCAAATATGGTAAGAAATCTAACAAAGACAAAAGTTCAAATAGCTCATAATTTAAAATTCTATGCTTCAAAAACACTGGGAGACTTGCTCATCTGTGCCACTGTGACAGGCTTGTTGGCCTTATTCAAGAACAGATCCTGAACAGATCCCCAGCTCCAGCTCCCTCTCTGCTGTGGCCTAGAAGCAATCCCACACACACAGGGAACTGCTGGAACACTCACTTGTCACCACTGTGAGAAGCTTGTCAGACTCAGTCCCACAGCACATCCTGGAACAGCCTTGGATCTTGGTCCCAGCACCTCTTATTTGCAGTTGTAAAACAGTCCTGCCAAGTCAGTGTCCCACTGGGAAACAAGCCATCTGAGTCCCCAGGACAGGCTTATCAACTTTAATCCCACAGTAGATTCTGAAATGGCCCGGTGGCCCAGCTCATCCTGACTGCAGCCTGAAATCAGTTTTGCCTTCCCAAGGACCTACAGATAGTCATGTATCTTACTACCACTACAGGCTAACCTGATAACATTAGTCACACTGTGGATCTTGAAACGGCCCTATAAAACAGTTGTATCCCCTGTCAACTACAATCTGAGAGCAGGTGTGCCCACCCAAGAAAGTGCTGGTAAATACACATGTATGATACCCTAGAGAGAGATATGAAGACCTTGGCCTCAGGTGTAGACCCTGAAGTAGCTCTGTGACTTAGTTCCAGTCCATCTTGGACACAGACCAGGGAAGTGCTGTCTGTCTGCTAAAGGACCCACCCAGAAATCCAGTAGGAGCCCTTGCAGAAGAAGCCATAGTAGTCCATACATGTGGTCATAGACCAAATATCTGTTAACTCTGAACCATCATCTCAGCATAAGCCCTACAAACCAAAGTCTTGGAGAGAGTCCAGTCCACCTAGGGACCAGAGAGAGTTCATACTTGCTAGAGCCTCAGTAGCAGAGTCATAAACCTCATACCCCAATGCATATATAGCATTAGCTACATGAGCCAACTCCAATTCCCTTCCACCATAATTCCAGAGGCAATTCCATCACCCCAAGGACCCAACAGGAAAAGACTTATAAGGACATATACAGACTGTCAAAAATTGTAAGGCTTAGAAGAGGTGTTTTCTCCTCAAATGCATAGACACTGGTACAAGGCTATATAGTTAAGAAAAAAAATCAGAAAAATGTGATGCCGCATAAGGAAAGCAATAAAGCTCTACTAACTAACCCCCAAAAGTGGAAAAATACAAATTGCCTGAAAAAGAATTCAAAATAATAATGCTAAAGATGCTTCATCAGATGCAAGAAAACACAGACAATTGTATTAATCCATTTTCACACCACTGATAAAGACATACCGAAGACTGGGAAGAAGAATAGGTTTAATAGAATCACAGTTCCACATAGCTGGAGAGGCCTCACAATCACAGCGGGAGGTGAAAGGCACTTCTTACATGGTAGCAGCAAGAGAGAATGAGAGCCAAGCAAACGCGGTAAAATCAGATCTCGTGAGACTTATTCACTACCACAAGAACAGCATGGGAGAAACCGCCCTTGTGATTCAATTATCTCCCACTAGGTCCCTCCCACAACATGAGGAATTATGGGAGCTACAATTTAAGGTGATATGTGGGTGGGGACACAACCAAATCATACCAACAAGTAAATAAAATTATAAAAATAATGCATGAACAAAATGAGAAGCTTAATAAAAAAATGGAAACAATAAAAAGAACAAAACAGCAATCCAAGAGCTACAGAACATAAAAGAAATGAAAATCATAATAAAGAGCTTAAACAGTAGACTCAATCATACACAAGAAAAAAAATTAGTGAACTCAAAGATAGATCATTTGAAATTAAACAGAAAAACAAACAAAAAATGATTATTTTTAAAATGAAGAAAGCATAAGTAACCTATGTGACACCATCAAACATGCAAATATATGTATTATGGGATAACTAGAAGGAGATGTGACAAAGGGGGAAAAAGCTTATTTATACAAATACTGGCTGAAAACTTCCCAAATATTGGGAAGGTTACAGACATCCAGATTTCCAAACTCACAAAATCTCAAGTAAGATTAATCCAAAAAATAATACTCTGTAACACAACATAATAAAATTGTCAAAGTCAAAGACACGGCTGAGTGGTTCATTCCTATAATCACAGCACTTTGAAAGGCTGAGGTAAAAGGATCACTTAAGATCAGGAGTTCAAGATAAGCCTGGGCAACATAGCAAGACTGTATAGCTACAAAAAATGTAAAAATAAAAAAAAAGTAACTGGATGTGGTGGCATGCATCTGTAGTCCTAACTACTTGGGAGGCCAAAGCAGGAGGATTGCTTGACCTAGAATTCAAGGTTACAAGGAGCTATGTTGCACCACTGCACTCCAGCCATGGCAAAAAAATAAGCTCCTATCTTAAAAATAAATAAATAAAGTCAAAGAAAGAGAATCTTCAGCAGTAAGAACAGAATCATCACATATCAAGAAATCTCCATAAGGCTATCAATGGAAATCCCTCCCCTCACTCCCCCTCAAAAAAAAAATCAATCTTACAAAACAGGAGGAAGAAGGATGATGTATTCAACATGCTCACCAAAAAAAAAAAAAACAACACAAGGACTTTTACATCAGCAAAGGTGTCCTTCAGAAGTGAAATAGAGATAAACACATTTCAGGACAAACAAAAAGCTAAAAGAGTACATCACCACTTGATCTGATTTACAATAAATACTAAAGGAAGTTCTTAAATTTGAAATGAAAGTATAACAACATAAAAAATATGAAACGATAAAACTCACTGGTAAATGTAAATATACAGTTAAATTCAGAATACTGTAATACAGCAATGGTGATATATAAATCACTTTTACCTGCAGTATAAAATTTAAAAGAAAAAAATATTAAAATATCTGTAGTTATAATACATTTGCTAAAAACTATGTAAAAAGTAAGTTGACATCAATTGCATAAAATGTGATGGAGAGGTGAAAAAGCATAGAGTTTTTATATGTGATTAAACTCAAGTTATTATTAGCTTAAATCAGAATATGATATTTTATGTATATTCAATGATAATCATGAAATTAAAACTTTTACAACAAGCACAAAAAAAGAAAAAGGAATGAGAGCGTATCATTATAACAAATTACAAAGAAACTAGAAAAACAAGAAAAAAGATCAATGAAACTAAGAGTTTTTTCTTTGAAAAGATAAAATTGACAAACTATTAGCTAAACTAAGAAAACACAAAAAAAAGACTCCAATGAAGAAAATGAAAGAAAAAATATTACAACAAATATCACAGAGGATGATGAGACTACTATACAAAATTTTGTATCACCAAATAGAATCACCTAGAAGAAATGAATGCATTTCTAGAAACATAAATTCTACCAAGACTTAATCATGAAGAAATAGAAAATATAAACAGAATCATAACAATTTAGAAGATTAAGTAAATATTGAAAAGTCTACCATCAAAGAGAAGCTCAGATCCTGATGGCTTCCCTGCAGAATTCTGCCAAACATTTAAAGAAGAATAAATATTAATGCTTCTGAAACTTTTTCAAAAACATCAAAATAGGAAATATTTCCAAATTCATTTTTATAAGACCAGCATTACCCTAACCCTAAAGCCAGAAATGAACACTAAGATAAAAGAAATTACCAGCTAATATCTCTAATAAACATAGATTAAAAATAATCAACAAAATATTGTGAAACAAATTTAAACATTTCAATAATCCTTTAATGACAAGGATAATTCACCATGATAAAATAAGATTTATCCAAGGGATGCAAGGATGGTTCAACATATATAGATCAATAACTGTTACACACTACATTAAGAGACTGAAGACTAAAAATCATGTAATATCAATAGATGCAAAGCAACTATTTGACAGAATATAACATTCTTCCATAATTAAAAAAAAAAAGTTCAACAAATTAAGTATGGAATGCACTTCAACATAATAAAGAGCTTACATAAAAACCCATGGCTAACATCATACTCATCAGTGAAAAGTCAAAAGCATTTCCTCTAGAACAACAAATAAGACATGGTTGCCCACACTCACCACTTCTATTCAACATAATACTGGAAGTCTTAGCCACCAAAATTAGAAAAGAGAAAGAAATAAAAGCTGTCCAAATTTTAAAGAAATAAGTAAAATTCTTCCTGTTTGCAGATGACATGCTCTTATAGAAAACCCCAAAGACTCTACCAAAAAACCATTAGAAATAAAAAAGAAATTCATTAATGTTGCAGGATACAAAATGAACACATAAAAATCAGCAGCATTTCTATACACTAACAGTGAACTTTCTAAAAACAAAATCAAAAACAATCTCATTTATAATCACTATGAAAAATAAAATACTTGGGAATAAATTTAACCAAAGAGGTAAATGACATTTATACTGAAAATTATAAAACACTGATGAAAAAAGTTGAACAGGACACAAATAAATGGAACAGCATCCTGTGTTCATGGGCTAAAAGAATTAATTTTTCAAGATGTCCATATTACCGAAAGTGATCTACTGATTAAATGCAATCCCTATGAAAATCCCAATGGCATTTTTAGGAGAAATAGAAAACACAATCCTAAAATTATTTTGGTACCACAAAATTGCTCACATAGCCATAGCAATACTGAGCAAAAAGAACAAAGTTGGCGACATCAAACCATCTTATCTCAAAATAAGCTACAAAGTCATAGTAATCAAAACACCATTATACCAGCACAAAAACAGACATATGACTGATGAAATAAAATAGAAAGACTAGAAATAAATCCATAAACATACTGTCAATTGATCTTCAACAAAGGTGGCAAGAACATATAATGAGGAAAGGATAGCCTCTTTAAAAACTATTGTTAGAAACACTGGATATTTACATGTATAAGAATGAAAATGAAATTTTATCTTATACCATATTCAAAAATAAACTAAAAATGGATTAAAGACTTAAAGGTCAGCCCTGAAAATTATTAGAGAAAAACATAGGGAGGCTTCTTGACATTACTCTTGGCAAAAATATTTTGAACATGGTCCCCAAAGCAAAGACAATTAAAGCTTAAAAATAATAGACAAAAAATAGACAAATGGGATTGTTTTCAATTAAGAAGCTTCTGCAGAGCCAAGGAAGCAATCCATACAGTGAATAAACAACTTATGAAATTGCAGAAAATATTTTCAAATCATACACATGGATGAAGGGTTAATGTCAAAAAATATAAGAGGAACTCAAACAACTCAATAGCAAGAAAACAAGTAATCTGGTTTTTAAAATGGGCAAAGAACATGTATTAGTCTATTTTCATGCTACTAATAAAGACATACCCAAGACTGGGCAATTTACAAAAGAAAGAGGTTTAATGGACTCACAGTTCCATGTGGCTGGAGAGGCCACACAATCATGGCAGACGGTGAAAGGTATGTCTCACATGGCAACAGTCAAGAGAAGAGAGCTTACGCAGAGAAACTCCCGTTTTTAAAATCATCAGATCTCATGAGGCTTATTCACTATCACAAATAGCATGGGAAGGTATTGCCCCTATGATTCCATTATCTCCCACCAGGATCCTCCCAAAACACATGGGAGTTATGGGAGCTAAAATTGAAGATGAGATTTGGGTGAAGACAAAGCCCAGCCATATCATTCTGACCCTGGCCCCTCCCAAATCTCATGTCCTCACATTCCGAAACCAATTATGCCTTCCCAACAGTGCCCCAACGTCATAACTAACTTCAGCATTAACTGAAAAGTCCACTGCCCAAAGTCTCATCTGAGACAAGGAGAGTCCCTTCCACCTATGAGCCTGTAAAATCAAAAGTAAGTTAGTTACTTCCTAGATACAGTGGGGGTACAGGCATTGGGTAAAAACAGTCATTCCAAATAGGAGAAATTGGCCAAAACAAAGGGGCTACAGGCCCCATATAAGGACAAAATCCCCAAAGGCAGTCAAATCTTAAAGCTACAAAATGTTCTCCTTTGACTCCATGTCTCACATTCAGGTTACACTGATGCAAGAGGTGTCTTCCCATGGTCTTGGGCAACTCTGCCCCTGTGGCTTTACAGGGTACAGACTCCCTCCTGGCTGCTTTCACAGGCTGGCATTGAGTATCTGCGGCTTTTCCAAGTTCACAGTGCAAGCTGTCGATAAATCTACCATTCTGGGGTCTGGAGGATGGTGGCACTCTTCTCACAGCTCCACTAGGAATCACCCCAGTAGAGACTCTTTGTGGGGGCACCCACCCCATTGCCCTAGCAGAGGTTATCCATGAGCACCCCACCCCTGCAGCAAACTTCTGCCAGGACATCCAGGCATTTCCATACATCCTCTGAAATCAAGGCAGATTCTCAAACCTCAATTCTTGACTTCTGTGCACCCGCAGGCTGAACACCACATGAAAACTGCCAAGGTCTGGGGCTTGCACCCTCTGAAGCCATGACCCAAGCTGTACCTTGTCCCCTTTTATTCATGGCTGGAGAGGCTGGGATGCAGGGAACCAAGTCCCTAGACTGCACACAGCAGAGGGACCCTGGGCCTGGTCCACAAAAATATTTTTTCTCCTAGGCCTCTGGGCCTGTGATTGGAAGGGCTGCCTCAAAGTTCTCTGACATGCCCTGGAGATATTTTCCCCATTGTCTGGGTGATTAACATTCAGCTCCTCATTACTTATGCAAATTTCTGCAGCTGTCTTGAATTTCTCCTCAGAAAATGGGATTTTCATTTCGATTATATTGTCAGGCTGCACATTTTCCAAACTTTCATGCTGTTTCCCTTTGAAACGGAATGTCTTTAATGGCACCCAAGTCACCTCTTCAATGCTTTGCTGCTAAGAAATTTCTTCCACCAAATACACTAAATCAACTCTCTCAAGTTCAAAATTTCACAAATCTGTAGGTCAGGGGGAAAATGCCACCAGTCCCTCTGCTAAAACATAACAAGAGTCACCTCTGTTCAAATTCCCAATGAGCTCCTCATCTCCATTTGAGACCACCTCAGCCTGGATTTCATTGACCGTATCATTATCAGAATTTTGGTTAAAGCCATTCAACAAATCTCTAGGAAGTTCCACACTTTCCCACATTTTCCTGTCTTCTTCTGAGCCCTCCAAACTGTTCCAACCCCTGCCTGTAACCCAGTTCCAAAGTTGCTTTCACATTTTCAGATATCTTTTCAGAAGTACCCCACTCTACTGGTACTAACTTACTATATTAGTCCATTTTGACATTGCTGATAAAGACATACCTGAGACTGAGTAATTTACAAAAGAAAGAGGTTTAATGGAGTTACAGTTCCACTTGGCTGGGAAGGCCTCACAATCATGGAGGAAGGTGAAAGTCACATCTCACACAATAGTAGACAAGAGAAGAGATCTTGTGCACAGAAACTCCCCTTTATAAAACCATCAGCTCTTGGGAGACTTACTATCACAAGAACAGCATGGGAAAGATCCACCCCCCATGATTCAATTATCTCCCACCAGGTCCCTCCCACAACACATGGGAATTATGGGAGCTACAATTCAAGATGAGATTTGGATGGAGACACAGTCAAATCATATCAGGACATGAAAAGACATTTTTCAAAAGATTAAAAACTGGTCAATAAATATATGAAAATATGCTAAATATCATTTATCATCAAGGGAATTGCAAATTAAAAACATAGTGAGATACCACCTCACATCTGTTAAAAGAAAGACAAAAGATAACAAGCGTAGAGAGGATGTGGAAAAAGGAAATCTTTGTACATTGTTGGTGGGAATGTAAACTAATTTTAGCCATTAAGGAATATAGTATGCAGGTTCCTCAGAAAAGTGAAAATGAACCTTCTATATGATCCAAAAATCCTACTACTGTGTATATAGCCAAAGAAAATTAAATGAATTTTCAGACATATATGCACTCCCCATGTTTACTGTTATTCACAATAGCAAAGATACAAAATCAACCTAAATATCCATCAATGGATGAATACTACCCAAAAGTGATCTACTTATTCAAACCTCATCCCCTCACAGAACCCCAATCCCCCTTACAGAATCCCTCATCCCTCTCACAGAATCTCATCCCTGTCACAGAATCCTATTCCTTTCACAGAACTACATTCCCTTCACAGAACCCCCACTTCCCATTTTATATATATATATATATATATATATATAGACATTAGCAATTACTAATGTAATATTAAAGGAAAAAAAATATATTCATAATACCAGAAAAACTCATGAAGTACCTTGCAATAAACTTAACGAGAAGAAGTAAGACGTAGATGGAGGAAAGTATTAGTTACACAGGATTAGAATTTTTTTTAACATCAGTATATTTCATGATTTGAAGATGTATTTTTCTTATAGTACATCTTTTTTTTTACAAATAGATAAACAAATATGTAAATAAAAAGTGCCCATGTCACCCCTTCCCCAACTCCGGACAGCCCGGGGCAGAGAAGGGCTCCTTATGCTTGTGGAAATAACAGAAAGAGACTTTGCCTGGTAACAAAAGGAATTCTCCCTTCAATGTTGGATGTCTACCCAGGCTGTGTACCTAGGAGTCTGCAAGAATTCAGCATACCTGGGCTTAGGGTTCCCCCTAGTGCTAAAACAAATGCAAGGACCACATAATTAAGTAATTTAACAGCCAATCCCATTTGTATTTTCAGAAAACTTTCTCAAGAAGGACAGGTATAGACAATGCCAGACAAGAAAGACTAAATAAATACCTAAATCTTTAACGCTCATACTTCATAAAATGTCCACAAGCATCAAGAACATCCAGGAAAACATTACCTTATCACACACACTAAATGAGGCATCCATGACCAATTATAGAGTGGCAGATATATATATATTCTCAGAGAATTCAAAATACCTGTTTTGAGAAAGCATGACAAATTTTAAGACAAAACAGATATATTTAACAAAGACACTGAAATAAACAATAAAAAATTCAAACAAATGCTCAAGCTGAAATATTCCATCAACAAACTGAAAAATGCATCAGATTTTCTCAAACAAAATAATTGATCCAGCAGAAAAAGGAAATATTGAGTTCAAGACATGCTATATGAAAATAGACAGTAGATGGGCAAATAGGAAGAGCTCCAGTGCACAGCTCCCAACAATGGCAATGTAGGTCGATGATCTCCGCATTTGCAACTGAGGTACTTGGTTCATCTCACTGGGACTGGTTAGACAGTGGGTGCAGCTCAAGGAGGGCAAGCCAAAGCAGGGTAGGGTGTCAACTCACATGGGAAGCACAAGGGGCCAGAGAACTCCCTCTTCTAGCCAAGGGAGGTCATTAGGGACTTTTCCTGGCACTCTGGCCCAGATACTGTGGTTTTTCCAGTCTTCACAACCCACAGACCAGGAGATTCCCTCCAGTGCCTACAACACCAGGACCCCAGGTTTCCAGCAAAAACTGGAAAGCCATTTGGGAAGACACCGAGCTAGCCACAGCAGTTTTTTTTTTTCCATACCCCAGTGGTGCCTGAAATGCCAGGGAGACAGAACCATTTACTCTCCTGAAAAAGGAGGCTGAAGCCAGGAAGCCAAGTGATCTGGCTCAGTGGGTCCCCACCTGCATGAAGACCAGCCAACTAAGATCCACTGGCTTGAAATTCATGCAGCCAGCACAGCAGTCTGATCTCAACCTGGGACGTTCAAGATTGATAGGGGGAGGGGTGTCCACAATTGCTGAGGCTTGAGTAGGCAGTTTTAACCACACCTGTGTAAACAAAGTCATCGGGAAGTTTATACAGAGATTGCGTGGAGCCCACAGCAGCTCAGCAAGGCCTCTGCAGGCAGACTGTATCACTAGACTCTCTCTTCACTGAGCAGGGCATCTCTGACAAAAGGCAACAGCAGATTAGGGATTTATAAATAAAGCCCCCACCTTCCTGGGACAGAGCACCTGTGAAAAGGGGCAGTTATGGGTACAGCTTCAGCAGACTTAAACATCCCTGCCCAGCAACTCTGAAGAAAGCAGTGAATCTCCCAGCACAGCATTCAACCTCTGATAAAGGACAGACTGCCTCCTCAAGTGGCTCCCTCATCCCCATGTATCCTGACTGGGAGACACTTCCCAGCAGGGCCCTCAGACACCTCATACAGGAGAGATCTGGCTGGCATCTGGCAGGTACCCTTCTGGGACAAAGCTACCAGAGGAAGGAACGAACAGGCAGCAATCTTTGCTGTTCTGCTGATCATTCCCAGGAAAGCAGGTTTGGAGTGGACCTCCAGCAAACTCCAGAAGACATAGCATAGGGTCCTGACTATTAGAAGAAAAACTAACAAACAGAAACATCAACAGAAATGACATCCACTTAGAGACCCCATCCAAGGATCACCAACTTCGAAGAACTAAGGTAAGTTAGATAAATCCATGAAGAGAAAAAGAAACCAGTGCAAAAAGGCTGAAAATTCCAAAACCAGAACATTTCTTCAAGGGACCACAACTCCTCACCAGCAAGGGAACAAAACTAGACAGAGAATGAGTTTGACAAATCGACAGAAGCAGGCTTAAGAAGGTGGGTAATAACAAACTTTTCTGTGCTAAAGGAGCATGTTCTAACCTAATGCAAGCAAGCTAAGAACCTTGAAAAAAGGTTAGATGAAATGCTAACTAGAATAACCAGTATAGAGAAGAACATAAATAACACGATGGAGCTACAAATCACAGCATAAGAACTTCATGAAGCTTATACAAGTTTCAATAGCCAAATTGATCAAGCAGAAGAAAGGATATCAGAGATTAAAGATAAACTCAATGAAATAAAGCAAGAAGACAAGATTAGAGAAAATAGAGTGAAAAGAAATGAACAAAGCCTCCAAGAAATATGGAATTATGTGAAAAGTCCAAATCTACATTTGATCAGTATACCTAAAATTGACAGGGAGACTGAAACCAAGTTGGAAAACACTCTTCAGGATATTATCCAGGAGAACTTCCCCCAATCTAGCAAGGCAGGCCAACATTCAAATTCAGGAAATACGGAGACAACCACAGGGATACTCCTCAAGAAGAGCAACTCCAAGACACATAATCGTCAGATTCAACAAGGTTGAAATGAAGGAAAAAATGCAAAGAGCAGCCAGAAAGAAAGGTCAGGCTACCCACAAAGGAAAGTCCATCAGACTCACAGCAGATCTCTCAGCAGAAACCTTACAAGCCAGAAGAGAATGGGGGCCAATATTTGACATCCTTAAAGAAAAGAATTTTCAGCCCAGAATTTCATATCCAGCCAAACTAAACTTCATAGGTGAAGGAGAAATAAAGTTCTTTATGTACAAGCCTCTGCTGAGAGATTTTGTCAACACCAGGCCTGCCTTACAAAAGCTCCTGAAGGAAGCACTAAACATGGAAAGAAACAATCAGCACCAGTCATTGCAAAAACATAACAGATTGTAAAGACTATTGACACTATGAAGAAACTGCATAAACTAACAGCCAAAACAACTAGCTAGCATCATAATGGCAGGATAAGATTCACATCTAACAGTATTAACCTTAAATGTAAATGGGCTAAATGTTCCAATTAAAAGACACGGAATGGTAAATTGCATAAAGAGTCAAGAACTATCAGTGTACTACATTCAGGAGATCCATCTCACGTGCAAAGACACACATAGGCTCAAAATAACAAGATGGAGGAACATTTACCAAATGGAAAGCAAAAAAAAAAGCAGGGGTTGCAATCGTAGTCTCTGATTAAACAGACTTTAAACCAAGAAAGATCAAAAAACACAAAGAAGGGCATTACATAATGGTAAAGGGAACAATGCAACAAGAAGAGCTAACTAAATATATATGCAGCCAATACAGGAGCACCCAGATACATAAAGCAAGTGCTTAAAGACCTACAAAGAGACTTAGACCCCCACACAATAATAGTTAGAGACTTTAAACTCCCACTGTCATTATCAGACAGATCAACGAGACAGAAAATTAACAAGGATATCTAGGACTTGAACTCATAGCATTCCTCAAGGATCTAGAAACAGAAATACCATTTGACCCATCAATCCCATTACTGGGTACATACCCAAAGGATTATAAATCTTTCTATTATAAAGACATGCACACATATGTTTATTGCAGCACTGTTCACAATAGCAAAGACTTTGAACCAACCCAAATGCCCATCACTGATAGACTGGATAAATAAAATGTGGCACATATACACCATGGAATACTATGCAGCCATAAAAAGGATGAGCTCATGTCCTTTGCAGGGACATGGATGAAGCTGGAAACCATATTCTTGGCAAACTAACACAAGAACAGAAAACCAAACATTGAGTGTTTTCACTCATAAGTGGGTGTCGAACAATGAGAACATATGGACACAGGGAGGGGGAACATCACACACTGGGGCCTACCTGGGGGTTGGGGTCTAGGGGAGGGATAGTAGGGGGTTGGGGGGCTAAGGGATGGATAGCATTTGGAGAAATATCTAATATAGATGATGGGGTGATGTATGCAGCAAACCACCATGGCACACGTACGTATACCTGCACATTCTGCACAGGTACCCTAGAAATTAAAGTATAATAATTTTTAAAAAGAAAATAGATTTTTAAAAGAACATAAAAAAGTATTCTTACAGGATTTAAAAAAGAGCCTCAAAAGGGAAAATCTAAGAGTTACTGGTCTTAAAGAGGTTACAGATAAAAAGACTGGTAGAAAGTTATTTATTCAAAGAAAATAATAAAACTTTCCAAACCTAAAAAAAGATATGAATATTTAGGTAAAAAAGGTGAAAGAATATCAAGAAGATTCAACTGAAATAAGACTACCACAAGGCATATAATAATCAAATATCAAAGGCCAAAGATAATCATCCTAAAAGCAACAAGAAGAACAAAGCAAATAACATATAAAGGAGCTCTGATATTTCTTGCAGCATCCTTCTCAGTGGGATGCTTACAGCCCAGGAATGAGCAAGATGGCATATTAAAAGTGCTAAAGGGAAAAATTTTCCAACCTAGAATACTGCATACAGGAACAATATCCTTCAAAACAGAGGAGAAATAAAGACTTTCCCAGACAATCAAAAGCTGAGTAAATGCATCATCAACAGATGAATACTGATGAGATTTTACCAAAAATGCTGAAGAGATTTTATCAATCTGAAAGTAAAGGCTGCTCACGTGCAACAAGAAAACATCTGAAGGTATGAAATTCAATGGAAAAGGTAAGAACAAAGACAAATTCAGAATACTCTAAAAGGGGAGTCCAATCCTTAGGCTTTTCTGGCCCACATTAGAAGAAGAATTGTCATGGGCCACATATAAAATACACTATCACTAATGATAGCTGATGAGCTAAAAACATCTTATAATGTTTTTAAAAAGTTTGTTAATTTGTGTTGGGCCATATTCAAAGCTGTACTGGGTTTCATGTGGCCCACAAGCTGTGGGTTAGACAAGCTTGCTCTAGTACAATAATTGTGGTATATAAATCACTTATATTTTCAGCATGAAAACCAAAAGACAAATCTATCAAAAATAATAACTACAACAATTTTTGAAAGATGGACAATAGAAAAAGATATAAATAGAGACAACGAAAAGTTAAAAAGTAGGAGGGAGTTACAGGAAAAGTTAGAGTACAGATTTTTTTGTTTTTTTCTTTGCTTGTTTTTCTTTTTGTTTTTTCCTCTTCTTTGAGATTAGAGTTTTTATCAATTTAACATTGTTGGCTATAAAATATGTATGCAAGCCTCATAGTAACAACAAAGCAAAAACCTATAATAGAAATAGAAAAAATAAAAAGCAAGGAATTAAAATATACAGCCAGAGAAAATCACAAATCTAAAAAGGAAGAGAGGAAGAAAAAAAGAGAAAATTTACAAAACGACAACAAAAAATGACAAAATGGAAGTAGTTAAGTCCTAACCTTTCAACAATAACATTGAATGTAAATGGACTAAATTCTTCCAATAAAAGACAAAGAGTGGCCGAATGGATTAAAGCAGGACTTAAATATGTGCTGCCCACTAGAAATTTACTTTAGCTATAAAAACACACATATATGAAAAATAAAGGAAACGAAATGAAATATTCCATGCAAATGGAAACAAAAAATTATAGCTATACCTATGTCAGCTAAAATAAATTTCAAGGCAAAAACTGTAAGAAGAGACAAAGAAGGTAATTATATAATAATAAAATGGTCAAATTCAGCAAAAGAATCTTAAAATTGTAAATATTTCTTGCACAAAACAATGGAGCATCCAGATAATATAAAGTAAACATTATGAGATAATAAAGACAGACTAAAGAGAATGACAGACTCCAATATAATAGTACCTGGGTACTTCAACACCCCACTTTCAACACTGAACAGATTTTTTTTTTGAGACGAAGTCTCACTGTCGCCCAGGCTGGAGTCCAGTGGCATGATCTCAGCTCACTGCAACCTCTGCCTCCCTGGGTTCAAGTGATTCTTCCATCTCAGCCCTCTGAGTAGCTGGGACTGCTGGCGCTGGCCACCAATCCCAGATAATTTTTTGTATTTTTAGTAGATGGGGTTTCACCATGTTAGCCAGGATGGTCTCCATCTTCTGACCTCATGATCCACCCACTTGGCCTCCCAACATGTTGGGATTACAGGCATGAGCCACCACACCCAGCCAAACAGATATTTTAAATAGAAAATCAACAAAGCAACATTAGACTTAATATGTACTATAGACCAAATGGACCTAATGATCATTTAAAGTACATTTCATCCAACAGGTGAAAAATATACATTCTTCTTATCAGCACATGGAATATTTTTGAGGACAGATCATCTCTTAGGCCAGGAAAATCGTCTCTCAACAAATTATAACATGTCAAAATAATATCAAGTATTTTTTCTAATGACAGTGGAATTAACTAGAAATGAATAATCAAACTTTGGAAACTATACAAATACATGGAAATGAAACAATATGCTGCTGAGGAATTAAAACATTCAATTTCAATTAAGGAATTAAGAATGAAACTTTACAATGGCTTGAAACAAATAAAAATAGAATCACAATGTACGAAAACCTATGTGACACCACAAAAACAATACTGCCTACGTCAAAAAGAAGAAAGATTTCAAACAAAAACACCAAATAGTGCACCTTAGAAAATAAAAAAGCAAGAACAAACTAAACCCAAAATTAGGAAAAGGGGAAGAACTAATAAAGACTAGAGCACAAATGAACAAATCATAGACAAAAATATATGTAAGATCAACAAAAGGAAAAGTTGTTTGGGAAAAAAGTAAACTAAAATTTACTAGCTTTTAGCTACACTAAGAAAAAGAGGGAAGATGAACATAAATAAGAAAAGAAAAAGAAGATATCACAAGAATTCAAATAATCATTAGAGCCTATGATAAGCAACTATATCTCAATAAATTGTAAAACCTAGGAGATGTGTATAAATTCCTAAATACACACAAACTACCAAAATTGAACCATGAAGAAATAGAAAAACTAAACAGGCCAATAGCAAGTTATGAAATAGAAGCAATAATAAAGACTCTCACCAAAGAAAAGCCTAATATCAGGTTTCACTGCTGAATTCTATGTATCATTACAGAAGAACTAATATAAATTCTACCTAATCTGTTGCACAAAATCAAGGATGGAAGAATACTCTCAAATTCATCCTATCAGGCCAGCATTATCCTGATACCAAAACTAGACAAAGACACACACACACACACACGCACAAAAAAAAAAAAAAAAAAAAAAAAAAAAAAAGAAGAAGAAGAAGAAGAAGAAGAAGAAAAGAAAATTACAGGCCAGTATCACTCATGAACAAGATGCAAAAATCCATAACAAAATTCAGCAAACTGAATTCAACAACATATTAAGAAGATCATTCATCATAATGAAGTAAGATTCATCCCAGGGGTGCAAGGATAGCTCAACATACAAATCAACAAATGTGATACATCATATCATATTTAACCAAATATAGCATATTTTGCTACAACATATAACAAAATAAAGGTCAAAAATCATTTCAATGGTTGAAAAAGCATTCAGTGAAACTCAATGTGCCTTAATGATAAAAAAAAAAGTACTCTCAAAAAATTAGGGATAGAAGAAATAAAACAATAAAGGTCATATATAAAAAAATCCACCACTAACATCATACTGAACAGGGAAAAACTGAAAGCCTTTTCTCTAAGATCTGGAACATAACAAAGATGCCCACTTTCACCACTTTTATTAAACTTACTACCGGAAGTCCTAGACAGAGCAATTAGACAAGAGAAAGAAATAAACAGCATCCAAACAGGAAAGGAGGAAGTAAAATTATCCTTGTTTACAGATTATATAATCTTATATTTCAAAAAACCTAAAGACTCCTCCAAAAACCTATTAGAATTGATTAACAAACTTGGCAGAGCTGCAGGATACAAAATTGACATACAAATTCAGTAGCATTTCTGTATGGCAACAGAAAAAAATCTGAAAGGGAAACCAAAAAATTAACCCCATTTACAATAGCTGCAAATAAAATAAATGGAACTAAAGTAGCGAAAGATCACTACGATGAAAACTATAAAACACTGATGAAAGAAATTGAAAAGGACCCAAGAAAAGGAAATATATGTATCATGTTCATAAATTGGAAGAATATTGTTAAAATAGCCATACAACCCAAAGTTATCTACAGATTAAATGCACTCCCTATCAAAATACCAATGACATTCTTCTCAGAAATGAAAACAAATCCTAAAATTAATATCCAGCTGTAAAGGACTCAAATAGCTAAAGCAATCTTGACCAAAAAGAACAAAGCTGGAGGCAGCATATTACCTGACTTCAAATTATGGTCTATAGCTAACCAGTAAATAAAACAGCATGATGCTGGCATAAAGACAGACAAATAGTCCAACAGAATAGAGAGCCCAGAAATAAACCCACGCACTTATAAACAACTCATTTTCAAAGAAGGTGCCAAGAACATATGCTGGGGCAAGAATACTCTCTCAATAAATGGTGCTCAGAAAAGGATATCCATATACAGAAGAATGAAACTAGACCCCCTAACTCTCAAGATATATATAAATTAAAACAAAATAGATTAAAAACTTAAACATAAAACCTGAAACCTTGAAACTACTAGAAGAAAACATTGAGGAAATTCTACAGAACATTGATCTGGGCAAAGATTTCTTAAGAGTAAGATCTCTAAATCACAGGTACCCAAAGCAATATTGGAAAAAATGGGATCACATCAAGCTAAAATGTTCCTGCAAAGCAATCAACAAAGTAAACAGAAAACCCACAGAATGGGAGAAAGTATTTGTAAACAACTCATATGACAAGGGATTAATAACTACAACACATAAGGAGCTCAAACAACTCAATAGCATAATAATAATAATACAATTAAAAACTGGGCTAAAGACCTGAACAGACATTTCTCAAAAGACTTATAAGTGGCCAACAGATTTATTTAAAAAATGCTCAACATCAGTAATAATCAGGGAAATGCAAACCAGAACCACAATGAGACATCATCTCACTCCAGTTAAAATGGCTTTTATCCAAATGACAGAACATAGCACATGCTGATGAGGATGCAGAAAAAGGGGCATGCTCTCATACACTGTTGTTCAGGATGTAAATTAGTACAGTGACTGTGGAAAATAGTATGGAGGTTTATGGAAGTTCCTCAAAAAACTACAAACAGAACTACAGATGATCCAGAAATTCCACTATGGGGCATATATTCAAAAGAAGGAAAATCAGTACATCAAAGAAATATCTGCATGCCCATGTTTATTGCAGCATTATTTGCAATAGGAATCAATGTAGGTGTCCATCAACAGATGAACGATGAAAGAAAATGTGGTATACATACACAAATGGAACATTATTCCACCACTAAAAAGAATGAAATCCTGTGATTTGCAACAACATTGATGGAACTAGAGAACATTGTGTTAGGTGAAATAAGCCAGGTACAGAAAACAAATAACACATGTTCTCACTCTTCAGTGGGGGCTAAAAAATATTGATCTCCAGGAGGTAGTGAATGAAATGGTGGTTACTAGAGGCTGTGAACACTAATGAGGAGATGAGGATAAATAGGAGTTGTTAGTGGGTATAAAAATACAGTTAGAAAGAAGAAATAAGATCTAGTGCTCTACAGCATAATAAAGTGACTATAGTTTAAAATAATTTATTGTTATATCAAAATATCCTGAAGAGTAGACTTGGAACATTCACAACACAAAGAAATGATAAATGTTTGAAGTTACAGATATCTCAATTACCCAGATTTGATCATTTAATACAAGTATACATTAAACTACAGTTTAAAAGTCAGGTTGGAAATAATATGACAAAAATAATACTGCCATAAAAGTTTGAATCATACATTTTTATCAAAATACTTAACTTATTGATGTTATGAATAGTAATAATAATGCCACCATAATAGCTAGGATTAGCGAGTTAACATTTGCCAGGAACATATATTATTTAACATATAAACTACCACATTTAAGACTTACTATTACACCGTAAATTAAACTAGCTGCATTTTGCAGATGAGAAAACTAAGACACTGAAAAGTTAAATAGGCCAGGAGTGGTAGCTCACGGTCTGTTATCCCAGCACTTGGGAAGCCAAGGCAGGCAGACACCTGAGGTCAGGAGTTCAGGACCCCGTCTCTACTAAAAATACGAAAATTAGACGGGTGTGGTGTCATGACCCTGTATCCCCCCAGCTACTAGGGAGGCTGAGGCAGGAGAATTCCTTGAACCCAGGAGGCTGAGGTTGCAGTGAGCCAAGATCACACCACTGCACTCCTAGGCAACAGAGCAAGACTGCAGCTCAAAAAATTAAATTAAATTAAAAGTTAAATAATTTATCCAAGGTGACAGTGGCATCAGCAGCATATAGACTCAAGAGGTATGATTCCAAAGCCCAAGGATTTAACACTGTTATACTTTTCCATAGCCACAAAGATTACATATACGTATACATATACAGTATACATATACACACACACATAAATATTATATATACATATCCAAAGCAAGTTTTTAATCAGAGAATCTTCCTGAACATTATAAATAAAATTTTAATGATAAAACATTTTAATAATTATATAACTGACTAGCCATAATACAATAATAATTGACAATAAAGTTAGATTGGCTTTATTAGGTTGAATTTTTTAAATCATACATATGCTGTGGTATGTTTAAAGCCTTGCCATTCAAATATAAATTTATTTCCTACTTCCCCTTAATATTGGCACGGACTTTGAATTTTTTTTTTTTTTTGTACTTTAGGTTCTGGGGTACATGTGCAGATCATGCAGGACTGTTGCATAGGTACATACATGGCAAGGTGGTTTGCTGCCTTCCTCCCCCCGATCACCTATATCTGGTATTTCTCCCCATGTTATCCCCTCCCCCACCCTCCCCTCCCCCTGCAGTCCCTCCCCTGGTCCCCCCACAACTGACTGCAGTGTGTGATGCTCCCCTGTGTCCACGTGTTCTAATTGTTCAACACCTGCCTATGAGTGATACCACGTGGTGTTTGATTTTCTGTTCCTGTGTCAGTTTGCTGAGAATGATGGTTTCCAGATTCATCCATGTACCTATGAAGGACATGAACTCATCGTTATTTATGGCTGTGTAGTATTCCATGGTGTATATGTGCCACATTTTCTTTATCCAGTCTATTGTTGATGGACATTTGGGTTGGTTCCAGGTCTTTGCTATTGTAAACAGTGCCGCAATGAACATATGTGTGTGTGTGCATGTGTCTTTATAATAGAACGATTTATAATTCTTTGGGTATATACCCAGTAATGGGATTGCTGGGTCAAATGGTATTTCTATTTCTAGGTCCTTGAGGAATTGCCACACAGTCTTCCACAATGGTTGCACTAATTTGCACTCCCAACAGTGTAAAGTGTTCCCAATTTCTCCACATCCTCTCCAGCATCTGTGTCTCCAGATTTTTTAATGATCACCATTCTAACTGGTATGAGATGGTAAATCAATGTGGTTTTCATTTGCATTTCTCTAATAACCAGTGATGATGAGCATTTTTTCGTATGTTCGTTGCCCTCGTAGATGTCTTCTTTTGTAAAGTGTCTGTTCATATCCTTCGCCCACTTTCGAATGGGGTTGTTTGTTTTTTTCTTGTAAATCTGTTTTAGCTCTTTGTAGATTCTGGATATTAGCCCTTTGTCAGATGGGTAGATTGCAAAAATTTTTTCCCATTCTGTTGGTTGCCGGTTTGCTCTAATGATTGTTTTCTTTGCTCTACAGAAGCTCTGGAATTTAATTAGATCCCATTTATCTATTTTGGCTTTTGTTGCCATTGCTTTTGGTGTCTTAGCCATGAAATCCTTGCCTATGCCTATGTCCTGAATGGTTTTGCCTAGGTTTCCTGTTAGGGTTTTAATGGTATTAGGTCTTATGTTTAGATCTTTAATCCATCTGGAGTTAATTTTAGTGTAAGGTGTCAGGAATGGGTCCAGTTCTGCTTTCTGCACATGGCTAGCAAGTTTTCCCAACACCATTTATTAAACAGGGAATCCTTTCCCCATTGCTTGTTTTTGTCAGGTTTGTCAAAGATCAGATGATTGTAGATGTGTGATGTTGCTTCTGAGGCCTCTGTTCTGTTCCATTGGTCTATATCTCTGTTTTGGTACCAGTACCATGCTGTTTTGATTACTGTAGCCTTGTAGTATAGTTTGAAGTCAGGCAGCATGATGCCTCCAGCTTCCTTCTTTTTGCTTAGGATTGCTTAGGTTATGTGGGCTCTCTTTTGGTTCCAAGTGAAGTTTGAAGTGTTTTTTTCCAGTTCTGTGAAGAAGGTCATTGGAAGCTTGATGGGGGAGAGCATTGAATCCATAAATTACTTTTCATGATGTTGATTCTTCCCAACCATGAGCATGGAATGTTTTTCCATCTGTTTGTGTCCTCTCTTATTTCACTGAGCAGTGGTATGTAGTTCTCCTTGAAGAGGTCCTTTACATTCTTTGTTAGTTGTATTCCTAGGTATTTTATTCTCTTTGTAGCAATTGTGAATGGGAGCTCACTTTTGATTTGGTTCTCTGTTTGTCTGTTATTGGTATATTGAAATGCTTGTGATTTCTGCACATTTATTTTGTATCATGAGACTTTGCTGAATTTGCTTATCAGTTTCAGGAGATTTGGGGCTGAGATGATGGGGTCTTCTAAATATGCAATCATGTCATCTGCAAATAGAGACAATTTGGCTTTCTCTTTTCCTAATTGAATACCCCTTATTTCTTTTTCTTGTCTGATTGCTCTGGCTAGAACTTCCAACACTATATTGAATAGGAGTGGTGAGAGAGGGCATCCTCGTCTTGTGCCAGATTTCAAAGGGAATGCTTCCAGTTTTTGCCCATTGAGTATGATATTGGCTGTGGGTTTGTCATAAATAGCTTTCATTATTTTGTGATATGTTCCATCAATACTTAGTTTATTGAGGGTTTTTAGCATAAAGGGCAGTTGAATTTTGTCAAAGTCCTTCTCTGCATCTATTGAGATAATCACGTAATTTTTGTCTTTGGTTCTATTTATGTGATGGATTATGTTTATAGACTTGCGTATGTTGAACAAGCCTTGCATCCCTGGGATGAAGACTACTTGATCATGATGAATAAGCTTTTTGATTTGCTGTTGCATTCTGTTTGCCAGGGAAGATTTTTTTATTGAAGATTTTTGTGTCGATGTTCATTATGGATATTGGCCTGAAGTTTTCTTTTTTAGTTGTGTCTCTGCTCAGTTTTGGTATTCGGATGATGTTGGTCTCATAAAAGGAGTTGGAGAGGATTCCCCTCTTTTTGTATCATTTGGAATAGTTTCAGAAGGAATGGTACCAGCTCCTCTTTGTACGTCTGGTAGAATTCAGCTGTAAACCTGTCTGGACCTGGGCTTTTTTTAGTTGGTAGGCTATTAATTGCTGCCTTAACTTCAGCTCTTGTTATTGGTCTATTCAGGGTTTCAACTTCTTCCTGGTTTAGTCTTGGGAGGGTGCAAGTGTCCAGGAATTTATCCATTTCTTCCAGATTTACTGGTTTGTGTGCCTAGAGTTGTCTGTAGTAATCTCTGATGGTAGTTTGTATTTCTGTGGAATTGGTGGTGATGTCCCCTTTACCATTTTTTATTGCATCTATTTGATTCTTCTCTCTTTTCTTTTTTATTAGTAGGCTAGCAGTCTATCTATTGTGTCCATCTTTTCAAAAAACCACCTCCTGGATTTGTTGATTTTTTGAAGGGTTTTTTGTGTCTCTATCTCCTTCAGTTCTGCTCTGACTTTGAATTTTAATAAGTATATTTACTAGATTTAAAACTGAGCTTTTCCCAATAAACTATAAATGAAAAAATAGTAATAAAGTTTTACTTTCCATGTTTTATAAATTGATTTTAGACTTTACTACATTAAAATAATTCATCAGATGTGACATGTTTTTTATTATTATGTAGCTAATGTGGCCTTAAAAAATAAAAATGACTTTTACATATCACATCACCATATAAAAGTCATAGACAGCAAAATATTATCCTGCCAACTTTAAGGAACACAGAGACTCTTAAGAATTATTTTAAAACTTCACAAACTACCAGAGAAACTGTAATAGTGAATACAATAGGCATCTATTATTCACTCTCTTTAAATTTTCATTGCGTTGTACTTTGGCTTGTCAAATGTATCATGTCAGTAACAAAAAATTAATGTGAAATAACTAAACTAGTCTTCAACCTAGCAGAGAAGTATCATCCCTAGAGGGGGAATATATTCCTAAAATCATTCTGCCTATAAGAATAATAAAACTTACCATACTGATTTAAAACATTTTGTAGCTATATTAGTCATTCATATATTCCTTTTGCCTATGCTGGCAATAAAGAAAAATCATTGTGATGTTCCATATGGCAATGGATTCATAGATATGGCACCAAAAATATAAGCAACAAAATAAAAAAAATAGATAAATTAAAACATCAAGATGGCTACTTTTGTGTTTTAAAGGATATCATCAATAAAGACAGCATACAGAATGGCGGAAAATATTCGCAAATCTTATATCTGATGTGAGCCTCATATTTAGAAGATACATAGAATCTTTACAATTCAACAGCAAAAAGAAAAGCCCAAATTAAAAAAAAAATGAGCAAAAGATTTGAATAGACATTTCTCCAAGGAAGATAAAGAAATATTTAATAAGCATATGAAAAGATGTAAATACTCAAAAAGATATTTGTAAGCTGTATTCTTAGCAGTATTATTTACAACAGCTTAAAGGTAGAAGCAACTCATGTGTCCATCAAATAAACTACAAAATATGATGTGTGTAAGAACTAGATAAAGGTAACAGTTGCAAAACATTGTCATTGTACTAATACATAATTAAATATTATTCAACCTTAAAGAGGAAAGACAGTCTGATACATGCTATAACGTGAATGAACCTTGAAGGCATTATGCTAAGAGAAATAAGTCAGTCACCAAAGGACAAAAACTGCATGATTCCACTTACATAAAGTATCTATAGCCATCATATTCACAGAAACAGAAAGTAGAATGGTGGCTCTTAGGGTCTGGAAGGAGGTGGGGAAAGTGGGTAGCTATTATTTAATGGGTATAGAGTTTCAGATTTACAAGATTAAAAAGTTTTGAAGAGGAATGAAGATGATGGTGGCAAAACAGTGCACATGTCCTTAATGCCACTAAACTGTATACTTAAAAATGATTAAAATGGTAAATTTTATATTATATATATTTTCCAGAATTTAAGAAAACAAATATATTTTTAAACAAAGTATTTGAATACATATTTCTCCAAATTAAGCATACAATGGTCAGAAAGCACAGCAAAAGATACTCAATATTTAGTCATTAAGGAAATGGAAATCAAAACCACAGTATTATTCAGCTGTAAAAAGGTATTAAGTACTGATACTTGCTACAATAAGAATGAACATCAAAAACATTACATTTAGTGAAAGAATCAAGCCCGAAGATGTCACATATTGTAGGATTCAATTTATATGAAATATCAAGAATATAAGTAAATTCATACAGACAGAAAGCAGATTAGTGGTTGCCAGGGGTTGGGATGATGGCTTAATGAGTACAGAGATTCCTTTTCGGGCAATGAAAATGTTTAATAAATAGATAAAGGTGAGAGAGAGGCCAAGCAAGATAGCGAAATAGAAGGTTCTGTCTACTTCTATCACTTCAGTGCTTCTTTCAGTGACAGAAGTTAACAAGAGACAATTGATGTCCCCCACAACAGGGACATCAATTTAACAACTATCTAAACAGAAAAAGCACCTTCATAAAACCAAAAATCAGATGAACACTCATAGTACCTGGTGTTAACTTCTATCACTGAAAGAGGCACTGAAGTGATTTTTTTTAAAAGTCTCAAATTGCCAACATCGCCCTTCTCCCACCTATCTGCAGCGACAGCATGATGCGGAGAGTGTCTCTGAGCACTAAAGGAGGGAGAAAATAGTAATCGTGAGGGACTGAACTCACTGTTGCAGTAGAAAGGAGAACTGAACAAAACTCAGGGGACACCAGCCTACAGAGGGAACATTTAAACCAGCACTAGACAAAGGAAAATGGCCAATCCTAGCAGTCTGAACTCAGTTCCCACTAACCTCACCACCAAGGGCTAAAATGTTCTGAGTCTCTAAGTATAAACTTGAAAGGCAGTCTAGGCCATAAGGACTACAACTCTTAGGCAAGTCCTGGTGCAGAACTGGGCCTAGAAACAATAAACTGGTGGGGCACAGGACCTGCTGGAACAGCAGATGGAGTGACTAAGGGAGTGCTGGTATCACCTCTCCTCTAAGCCCAGACTGCAAAAATTGTGGTTCCAAAAGAGACCCTAAACTTCCACCTGAGGAGAGATGTGGGAAAAGTGGAGAGGACTTTGTCTTGAGGGCACCAATCACAATGATGAGGCCCTCCTTCCAGGTCTTAGCTTCCAGATGGCATTTCTAGACATATCCTGGCCAGAAAGAAACCTACTGACTTGAAGGTAAGGCCCCAGTCCTGGACGCATTCATCACCTGTTAATTGAAGAGTACTTGGTTCCTGAATAACCAGCACCAATACCCAGGTACTGTTGAGGGTCTTAGGTGAGCCTCTGAGACTTGCTGGCTTCAGGTGAAACTCAGCACCTTACCAGCTGTGGTGGCTACAAGGCAAAACTCTTCTGCTTGAGAAAAGCAGAGGGAAAAGTAAATGGGACTTTGTCTTGTATGTTAGGAACTAATAAAGCCGCAGGTGGACGGAGCACCAAGTGGGCTCTTGGGGTCCCCAATTCTAGGACTTGACTCTTGAATGACATTCATGAACCTACCCTAGACCAGAGGTGAGCCAACTCCCCTGAAAGGTGAGTCCCAGGCCAGGCAGCATTCTTCATAAACTTATTTAAAAGCCCTTGGGCCTTAAGGGATCATCAGTTGTAGTCTAGCAGTAGTCCCCGTGGCCTTTGATGGCAGTGGCTATGAAGTGAGGCTCCTCTGCCTTTGGAAAGGGGAGGTAAGAGTGGGAAGGACTGTATCTTGTGGTTTGAGTGCCAGCTCAGTCAATGTACAATAGAACACTAAGTGGACTTCTAAGGTTTTACACTCTAGCCCCTAACTCCTGTACAGCACCTATGGATCCACCAGGGGGTTGGGGGAACTCATCATCCAGAAGGGAAGAACACAAGCCTAGCTGGCTTTGCCACCTGCTGATTGTAGAGCCCCAGGACCTTAAGTGAACACAGGCAGTAACCAGTGAGTGGATAAAGCAGGCTGTAGGTAAGATCCAATGTTGTGCTGGCTTCATGTCTGACCAGCACAGCCATACTGGTGATGGCCACTGGGGTACTTTTGTCACCCCACCCCCAGTTTTAAATGGCCCAGAACAAAGAGAGAAACTCTGTTTGGGAGAAATAAGAGAAGAGAACAACAGTCTCACATGGTAATCCAGAATTCTCCCCGATCTTGTCCAAGACCATCAAGGCAGTACCTCTATGAGTTTGTAAATAAAGTGTTACTGGGCTTAGAGTCCCCTCTATAGCAGATACAACTAATACCATAACATTCAAGTCCTTTCAAATATCTAGAAAGCCTTCCCCAAGAAGGACAAGTACAAACAAGCCCAGACAGTGAGGACTACAATAAATATCTAACTTTATCAAGGCCCAGATACTAAAGAACATCTGCTAGCATCAACACCATCCAGGAAAACATGACCTCATCCAATGAAATAGATAAGCCACCCGGAACCAATCCTCAAGACACAGAGATATGTGACCTTTCAAACAGAGAATTTAAAATACCTGTGTTGAGGAAACTCAAATAAATGCAAGATAAGAGAAGAAATTGAGAATTCTATTAGATGAACATAACAAAGAGACTGAAATAATTAAAAGGAATCAAGGGGAAATTCTGTCACTGAAAAATGTAATTGGCACGTGGAAAAATGTATCATCAGTCTTTTAATAGAAGAATTAATCAAGCAGAATAAAAAATGAGCTTTAAAACAGGCTCTTTGAAAATACACTGTCAGAAAAGACAAAAGAAAAAAATAAAAAACAATGAAGCACACCTATAGAACTGAGAGATAGCTAAAAAAGTATAAATCTAAGAGTCCGTGGCCTTAAAAAGAAAGAAGTGAAAGAGATAGGGGTACGTTTATTCAAAGGGATAACAACACAGAACTTCCCAATTAGAGAAATATATCAATATCAGAGTATAAGAAGGTTAGAGAACACCAAACAGAATTAAACCCAACAAAGACTACATCAAGGCATTTAATAATCAATCAAACTCCCAAAGATCAAGAATAAAGAAAGGATCCTAAAAGAAGCAAGGGAAAAGCAACAAATAACATACAAGGGAGAGCCAATACAACTAGCAGCACACTGTTCAGTGGAAACCTTACAGGCCAGGGTACAGTGCCATGACATATTTAAAGTGCTGAAGAAAAACAACTTTTGAAATGTATATATATCCTGAAATGTATATATTTGAAATGTATATATATCCTACAAACATGAAAAAGAAATACTTTCCTAGACAAACAAAAGTTGAATGATTTCATCAGCACCAGAACTGTCCTAAAAGAAAAGCTAAAGGGGGTACTTCAAACAGAAAAAAATGACATTAATCAGCAAAAATTAATCACCTGAAAGCAAAAAACTCACTGGTAACAGTAAGTACATATAAAAACACAGAATATTATAACACTGTAACTGTGGTGAGTAAACTACTCTTGTCCTATGTAGAAAGACTAAGCAATGAACCACTCAAAAATAATAACAACTTTTCAAGATGTTGACAGTAAAATAAGATATAAATACAAACAACAAAAAGTTAAAAAGCAGGGAGATGAAGTTAAAGTATAAAGGTTTTATTAGTTTTTCTTTTTGTTTGTTTATGTAAACAGTGTCAAGTTGTTATCAGGTTAAAATAGTAGGCTACAAGATAGCTTTTGCAAGCCTCGTGGTAACCTCAAACCAAAAAACATACAATGGATACACAAAAATTAAAACTAAGAAGATATAGGGAAAAAAAACACCTTCAATAAAGGAAGACAGAAGGGAAAGGAAGAAGGAAAAGAAGACCACAAAAAGTGTCAAGTTGTTATCAGCTTAATATAATGAGTCATAAGGTACTATTTACAAGTCTCATGGTAACTTCAAACCAGAAACCATGCAATGGACACACAAGAAATAAAAACCAAGAAACTAAATCATATCACTAGAAAAAAAAATCATCTTTGCTAAAGGAAGATAGAAAGGGGGGAAAGAAAAAAAGAAGAGAAGAACACACACACAAAAAAACAGAAAACAAAAAATAAAATGGCAGGAGTAAGTCCTTATTTATCAATAATAGCTTTGAACATAAATGGACTAAATTCTTCAATCAAAAGTTTGAATTTTAAAAAAAGACTCAATAATCTGTTGCCTATAAGAAACACACTTTACCAATAAAGACACACATAGGCTATAAATAAAGGAATGGAAAAAGATGTTCCTTGCAAATGGAAGCCAAAAAAGAATAGGAGTAGCTATACTTAACATCAGACAAAATTGATTTCAAGGCAAAAAACAAAATAATAGACAAAGAAGGTCACTATATGATGATAAATGGCTCAAATTTAGCAAAAAAATATAACATATATATATATATATATACCCCCAACAATGAAGTACCCAGATATATAAAGCAAATATTATTAGAGGTCAAGACAGAGATAGGTTCCAATACAGTAATAGTTGGAGATTTCAACACCACACTTTCAGCATTGGACAGATCTCCCAAAAAATCAACAAAGAAACAAGGGACTTAACTACACTATAGACCAAATAGATCTAACAGATATTTTCAGAAAATTTCATCCAAAACTGCAGAATACCCATTATTTTCCTAATCACATGGATCATTCTCAAGTATATATCATATGTTAGGTTATAAAACAAGTTGTAAAACATTCAAAAACAACTGAAATAATATAAAGCATTGACTATGACCACAATGGAATAAAACTAGAAATTAGTAACAAGAAGAATTTACAAATACATGGAAATTAAACAATATGCTCCTGAATGACCAGAGGGTCACTGAAACGGAAAATTTTCTTGAAACAAATGATAATGGAAACACAACATACTAAAACCTATGGGATATAGCAAAAGCAGTATTAAGAGGGAAGTATCTAGCGTAAGTGCCTATATTAAAAAAGAGGAAAAGCTTCAAATAATCTAATGATGCATCTTAAAGAACAGAAAAGGAAAAGCAAACCAAAATGAGTAGAAGAAAATATAAAAGATCAAAGCAGAAACAAATAAAATTGAAATGAAGAAAATAAGACTGATGAAACAAAAGCCTGGTTTTTTGAAAAGTTAAACAAAATATAAAAACCTTTAGCCAGACAAACTAAGAAAAAGAAACAGAGAGAAGACATACAAAAATACAGTCAGAAATGAAAAGGAGACATTTCAAATGATACTGCAAAAATTCAGAAGATCATTAGTGGCTAGTGTGATCAACTACATGCCAATAAATTGGAACACCGAGAAGAAATAAAAACTTCCTACACATATACAACCTACCAAGATTGAACTCGGAAGAAATCGAAAACCTGAACAGACCAATAACAAGTAATGTTATTGAAAGTGTAATAAAAATTATCCGAGTAAAGAAAATCCTGGGATCTGATGGTTTCACAACTGAATTCTACCAAACATATACAGCAGAACTAATACCAATCCTACTCAAACTATTCTGAAAAACAGCGGAGGAGGAAGTACTACTTTCAAACTCATTCTACAAGGCCAATATTATCCTAAAATTAAAACCAGACAAAGACACATCAAAAAAAATTTTTTTAACTACAGTCCAACATCTCTAATGAATATTGGTGCAAAATACCAGCAAACAAAATTCAACAATATATGAGAAAGATCATTCATCATAACCAAGTGGGATTTATCCCTGGGATGCAGGGATGGTTCAACATATGCAAATCAATCCATGTGATGCATCATATCAACAGAATGAAGGATAAAAATGATCTAATCATTTCAACTGACAGTAAAAAAGCATTTGATAAAATTCAACATCTCTTCATAATAAAAACTCTCAAAAAACTGGGAATTGAATGAACATAACTTCACCTAATAAAAGCCATAGATGACAGACCCACAGCTAGTATCATACTGAAGGGGAAAAATTGAGAGACTTTCTTCTAAGATCTGGAACACAATACGGATGCCCACTTTCACCACTGTTATTCAACATAGTACTGACTGTCCCAGCTAGAGCGATCAAAAAAAAAAAAAAATACACAGAGCATCCAAACTGGAAAGGAGGAAGCCAAATTATCCTTGTTTGCAGATAACATGAGCTTACATTTGGAAAAACCTAAAGACTCCATAAAAATCTATTAGAAATAATAAACAAATTCAGTAAAATTGCAAGATACAAAATCAACATACAAAAACCAGTAGCATTTCTATATGCCAAAAGTGAACAATATAAAAAATAAATTAAAAGGTAATTCCATATATAATAGCCATACATAAAATTAAATAACTGGGAATTAACCAAAGAAGTGAAAGATCTCTATAATGAAAACTATAAAACACTAATTAAAGAAATTGAAGAGGACACCACTAATATATTGGAAGAATCAATTCATAATTTGGAAGAATAAATATTGTTAAAATGTCCGTACTACCCAAGGTCATCTACAGATACAATGCAATCCCTCTTAAAATAACAATGACATTTGTCTCAGAAATAGAAAAAAAGAAAAACAATATTAAAGTATATATGGAACTACAAAAGACCCAGAATAGCCAAAGCTATCCAAAACAAAAAGAACTGAAGGAATGACATTAACTTACTTCAAATTATACTTAGGAGCTATAGTAACCAAAACAGCATAATAGTGGTATGAAAACAGATATATAGTCCAATGAAACAGAACAGAGAACTCAGAAACAAATGGACACAGCTACAGTGACTTCGTTTTTGACAAAGGTGCCCAGAACATACACTGGGGAAAAGACAGATTCTTCAATAAATGGTTCTGGGAAAACTGGATATCTATATGCAGAAGAATGAAACTAGACCCTATCTCTTGCCATATATAAAAAGCATATAGTATAAAGACTTAAATCTAAGACCTCAAACTATGAAACTACCAGAAGAAAACACTGGGGAAAATCTCCAGGACACTGGTCTGGACCAAAATTTCTTGAACAATACCCTGTAAGCACAGGCAACTAAAGCAAAAATGGAAAACTGGGATTACAAGTTAAACAGCTTCTGCACAGAAAAGGATACAATCAACAAAGTGAAGAGAAAACCTACAGAATGGGAGACAATATTTGCAAACTACCCATCTGACAAAGGATTAATAACAGAAATATATAAGAAGCTGAAACAATCTCACAGAAAAAAAAATCTAATAATCCAATCAAAAAATGGGCAAAATATTTGAATAGATATTTTTCAAAAGAAGACATACAAATGGCAAACAGGCATATGCAAAGGTGCTCAAAATCATGGATCATCAGAGAAATGCAAATCAAAACTGTAATGAGCTATCACCCCAGTTAAAATGGCTTATATCCAAAAACAGACAATAACAAATGCTTGTGAGGATGTGGAGAAAGCAGAATCCTTGTGCACTGTTGGTGGGAATGTAAATTAGTACGACCACTATGGAGAAAAGTTTGGAGGTTCCTCAAAAAATTAAAAATTGAGCAACCATATGATCCAGCCATCCCCCCTGCTGGGTGTAAACCTAAACAAAAGGACACCAGTATATCAAAGAGATATCTGCACTCCTATGTTGCAGCACTGTTTACAATAGATGAGGTTTGGAAGCAACCTAATTGTCCATTAACACAGGGGTCCCAACCCCTGGATGCGGACTGATACCAGTCTATTTCCTGTTAGGAACCGACTGCACAACAGGAGGTGATCAGCAGGTGAACAAACATTAAGGCCAGAGCTCTGCCTCCTGTCAGATCAGTGGTGGCATTAGATTCTCATAGGAGCTGGAACCCTATTGTGAACTCCACATGTGAGAAATCTAGGCTCACACTCCTTATAAGAATCTAACCAATGCCTGATGATATGAGGTAGAATAGTTTCATTTGTAAACTATACCCCAACACCACTCCATCCGTGAAAAAACTGTCTTCCCCAAAACCACTCCTGATGTCAAAAATGCTGGGGACTGCTGCATTAACAGATGAATGGATAAAGAAAATGTGGTATATATTTTTATGGTATTTGGCCATAAAAAAGAATAAGATCCTGCCATTTGCCACATGGATAGAACTGGAGATCACTATGTTAAGTAAAATAAGCCAGGCACAGAAAGACAAACATCGCATGTTCTCACTTATTTGTGGAATCTAAAAACAAAACAATTGAACTCATGAACACAGAGAGTAAAAGGATGGTTACCAGAGGCTGGGAAGGGTAATGTGGGGCTGGGGAGAAGGGAGGGATGCTTAATAGGGACAAAAACAATAGTTAGAGGATGGAGGGCAAGGGGTATGGTTAAGGGGTACAAAGAAAATAGAAAGAATGAGTAAGACCTACTATTCAATAGCACAATAAGTTTACTATACTCAGTAGTTACTTAATTGGACATTTTTAAATAACTTGAAATGACTTAAAGAGTAAAAGTAGATTGCTTGTAACACAAAGAATAAAGGCTTGAGCAGATGGTTACCCCATTCTCCTTGAAGGGATTATTTTACATTACATGCCTGTATCAAGACATGTAATGTAGCCCGTAAGTATATGCACCTACTATGTACCCACAAAAATTAAAAATTGAATTTTTTAAAATTAAAACCTTAAAAACATTAGAGGTGATAGTTGCACAATACTGTAAATGTACTAAATGCCACTGAATTGTATACTTATGATAGTTAAATATCTGTTATGCAGGTTTCACTTTGTTAAAAAGTTATTCCCTAGAATTGGAGTTATGGTTAGAAGCATTATATAAATGCCAACAGAAATATATTAAGTAAATTACAAAATGACCTATTACCTATGGGCATGAAAATACATTGGAAAACATAACCAAAATAATTTTCATAAAAGTAAAATAAAACATACCACAATTTTATATTAAATACATGGCAGTTTACAGAGACATACAAATTGTAACGTGAATGAAAAATCTGAGTATATTTTTTCTTAAAATTGTGCAATCAATACATTAAAACACATAATCTATCTGAAACATACACTTTCTCCAATAAAACTTACAGCTACAGAAAATTCAGTGATAAAAAACTTCAGAAACAGCATGTCTTGAAAACCATGGTCTTTTTATTTAAGAAACAAAATTTAAAACACTATGACTCCAGGATGTAGGCTCTAAATTTTGTGGATTCCACTTGGCCATAATTACTGCACCTTATGTACCCACTGGACAGAGCACTAAGCTGTGTCTTTTATCTGAGAAAAAATGGATCTTCCTGGTCCATATTAACAGAACTCCTGCATTAACAGTTAACAGCAGGGTTTAGAAATGAGATATTTTCTTGTTCTAACTAGCAATATAATCTTGGGTATTTTAGATAATTTCTTTGTGCATTAAATATTTTTGTTCACAGGTAAAATGAGGATCAAAGTAATACCATACCGTTTTTGTAAAGTTAATATAAAATAATGACTATAAAGCTATTAGGACAGTGCCTAGGATATAAAAAATGCCAAATGTCAGCTAATGCATCTATGTTACAGCTGCAAATGGATCAGATCACTGCATATCACAAGACTTCCATTCACCTATCTTTATTTGTCACCCAACACACTACAGCAGGCCCTCCTTACCCCTGGGTTCCATATCCGTGAACTCAACCAACAGAAGATCAAAAATATTCAGAAAAAAAATTCCACAAAATCCAAAACACAAAATTTTAATTTGCCATGCACCAAGTATACTTTGAATCCATGTGAATAAAGTGAAATGTAGGCATTGTATTAGGAATTATAACTAAAGATGATTTCAAGTATACAGGAGGAGATGCATCAGTTATATAAAAAAACTACACCAGTCTATATAAGGGACTTCACCACCTGCAGATGTTGGTATACAGGAAGGGTCTTGGAATTAATTCACATGGATACCAAGATACAACTGTATTAGCTGCACAATTGTGTTGACTCAAAGGTTGAATCAGTTCATCATTCCCCATGAGTCTCAACTCTGAGTGCGTAGGAGAGTCACTTGGTAAACATTTTAAAAGAACCATTACCCAAGAATCACCCTACAACTACAACCCAGATAATGATTTAATTGTTTTAGAAAGTAGTCCAGACATCCATATTTCTAAAAGCTTTCCAGCTGTTCTAATATGCAGCTAGTGTTAAAAAAATTATTTAACCAGAGTCAGGCTCCATTCCCTCTTTAAAAATTCCTCACATTTTCATAGCCAAAACCATTTTTCTGTGGGTGCTACATAGGCAAACTCCATTTAGAGATGATAGATTAAAAATTTTAAAGGCAAGTTACAATCTAGAGACAAAGAAGGATTTCTATTAAATTCCACTTTAAAAGGAAATTTTATTTAAAAGCCAAATATTCTTTGCAAAGTAGAAGAAAGAAGTGCGAGAATAGACAGGAAGATGGAGGAAAGTAGGGTTTAGTAAACAAGAATGTGATGATTATGGCTAGCCCTTATAATGCTCTTTTTATGTGCTTCAATTCCTAAAGCCTATATTACATATGATCTCATTTGATCTTTACAGCAACTCAATGAATTATTATCATCTCCATTTTACATACAGGAAAAATGAGACACTGAGAAGTTAATGAACCACGTTCATACATTTGAACAGTGACAGAGTTGGGATTTCAACCCAGAATTGGTTCCAAACCCATACTCTCTTAAATACTATTCTATACTACCACCCTGTACAATAAGAATCTTACCTGATGTAAGGTGTATATATTTACCCTTTAATTATTTCTTATTTCTAAAGTCATAACAATAACCTACTATGTATTTTTTTAAAAAACTATCAGCAATGATTATTTTTGAGTAGTGAGTAGGTAATTTTTCTTTATCTGTATTTGCTACATTACAATAATAAACATGGATTCATTTTGAAATAAAAGTAATATTTTTGAAGCAAGCATATCATAGAATTCTTATAGTTCACAGTGCTAATAAATACATATTACCTTAGAAAACATAGTAAAACTGAATAAAAAATTTTCTGTAGTAATATATATTCTCCACAACAGGCGCTGCTTTCTTAATTATCTTTACCTTAGTAAAAATACACTAAAATTTGCTTAAAAGAAACTTACCTGTGCACTGTCCTCCATTGGTTGGATCTCCATAATAACCTGGCATACAATCTTGACACTGCTTTCCTGTGGTTAGATTTTTACACTGTTCGCACACATTATTATTGATGCAAGTGCTATGTCCGTTACACTGGCAAGCTAAAGAAAACAGTAAAAAGTATTACAAATACCTAACATAAGATCAAGTATAATAGCTATCAAAATAAAGAATGTATCTTAAAAAGCTGGATTGTAAAAATGTCCAAAGAGCATCTTCCAAGTTTTGTTTAAAAATTAATAACACATATAGCTCAAAGTTTTAATGCAAGATAATGTGTACAATAAATCATGTGTTGAAATTTTACCTTAACCTCTTTACAGTGTTGTGGTTAAAGATGAACTGGGACATAAAAGCTAACACTAACAATGGAATACTCTTTAGCATAATTCTTAAAAATTCGTAAGAATGGTATGTCTGTTAAGTTATATAAACACAAGACTAAATATTATAACTTTGATAAAGAATGCTAAAATTCATCTTAATTGTATTAACACATAATAATAAAGAATCAATATAGAAAATTGTGTGGCAATAGATTCTTACTAGAATAAAGTACACTAACAATAAAATTAATAAAAATAGCACTTTTGGGCCAGGCATGGTGGCTCATGCCTGTAATCCCAGCACTTTGGGAGGCCAAGGCAAGGGGATCACTTGAGGTCAGGAGTTCAAGACCAGCCTGGCCAACTTGGTGAAACCCCATCCCTACTAAAAATACAAAAAAATTAGCCAGACATGGTGGTGCATGCCTGTAATCTCAGCTATTTGGGTGGCTGAGGCAGGAGAATCTCTCACACCTGGGAAACAGATGTTGCAGTGAGCCAAGATGGCACCACTGCACTCCAGCCTGGGCAACAGCACAAGACTCCATCTCGGGAAAAAAAAAATAGTACTTCTGAATTAATTTGCATAAATTTGTATTTTCCTTAGGTAAGAAAAACTTCAAGGTTTAACTGAAAGTCTATTTAACTTTGAACTAAACAGAATAAAATATAAAGTATGAGATTGTTTCTATTTCTGTATAACTAAGACTTTTATGTTTTGATGTTAATATTACAGCAGAATAAAAAATTTCAGAGTAAACTTCACATATGAAAGCTCAGCTCTTTGTGCCTATTTGGGATATAATATTAACTTAGTTGGTAACTGTTTGGCCAAAAGTCATCATAATTGTCACCTTCATGATTATTTTACTTATTACAACTAAGATAGCAACTAGCATTTAATTGAGCTCTCTCACTCCATGAGGAAAGCCAATATTCTGCTGATGCCAATTGTTTGTAGTTGGTATCTATTCTGATTGGTAAGTGTGTAATAAGCATCCATTTTTAAACATTGTAATCACCATGCCTTGGCCAGATAGAGTACCAAATGGTACACATTAATTTTATTATTTAATCTTCAAAACAATGCTATGTGGAAGCTGCTGTGTTTAGGACTGTTACTAAGATGGGGAAATCTAGGTTAAGCAACTATACAAAGCCATACAGCTAATCAATGACACAAACAAATACACATATAGAATTCTGAATTTTAAAAAAGCAGATATTAAATAGCATGTAAAACTGCCTCTTATATTCACAATACTTGAAAGTGAGAGGAATTCTCAAGAGGCTAGCATAGGGGGAAGAAACAGACACACAAAAGAGTAAAACTAAATATTTTATAGAAATTCTTAGAGGTGCAACTCTATTATAATGTATCATAGAAAGACAAAAATAAAAAATAAAAATAAATTCTCATAATGCAAAAAAAGAACAAAAATAGAAAATATGCAGTTATGAAAAAAATGCTCATCATCTTTATGAAATTGAAAAAAAGCATGTTTTTAAACTCCATATTACATTATGAAACAATTCAGAGAAAATTTAATAACAAGGAAAAATGTTCATGACAAATCAAGAGAAGCAATTGACACACAGCATTATATTTAGAAATATCGCAATGTTGAACTCAAGATACCAGAGCAAAAGGGCAAAGTAGGTTTCTCCAACAATCATAGCTGAAGAAACATCAATTTGAATAACTACCCATACATACAATTACCTTCACAAGGGCTAAAAAAATCTGAATGCACAAGCAAGGCAGTGAAAAAAACAAATGCTGGTATGTATGTGGAGAAAGGGGACTTTATACACACACACACACACACAAATATATAATGAAATATTTTCAGCCATGAAACAGGCCATAAAAAATAAAATCCCATCATTTGGGACATGGATGAGTTTAAATGACATTTTGTTAAGTAAAATAAGCCAGGCACAGAAAAACAAACACCACATAATCTCAATCATATACGGTATCTTTAAAAAAAGATGTCATAGACATTAAGAGTATAATGATGATTACAGGAAACTGGAGAGAATAGGAGGAGGGGGAGATATGGAGAGGTTGGTTAATGCATACAATGTTACACATAGAAGGAATACCTACTATGCAATAGAGTACAAGAACATAGTGGGGTGATTATAGCTAACAATAATGTATTTCAAATAGATAGAAGAGAGGATTCTGGATGTTCTCATAACAAAGACATTATATATGTTTAAGGTAATATATATGGTAATTATCATGATTCAACCATTATACAATATATACATGCATTGAAACATCACACTGAACACCATAAAACATGCATATTTTACATATCAATTTAACAAAATGACAATTTGTGATGAAATGTATAAATATGCTTATGGAAAAGCTAATGATGGGTATCTTACTATAGTAGGATTTTTTAGACCAATTGTCTACAATGAATTGATATATTTTTACAATAATGTTATTAGAACTTTAATTTTATAACATTATGCTTAAAAGTTTAAGGTATTGTTTCATAGAAAATTTACTCCATGACACCACTAATTAATTTACTCAGATAAAAACAAAATTTATTTAGTGCCCACCTCACGTAAAGAATTACCAGAAGATTTAAAGTAAGAAGTGGGTTACTATAAGAACTTCATGAAATTTCCGGCCATTTGGAAGAATCATTAGAAAAAGAATGCTTTAACATCTCAAGAAGACAGCTAAATTTAGCACTCATATCTAACATCTCCCTCATAGATTAACACTAAAATAATAAGTAAATGTACCAGCAATGACAGGCATTTTGGTATGGTGACCTACATAAACAAAACCAGAAGGTATTAATCTGTAATACCTCTTAATGTCAAAAGAGGTTCCCTGGGAAAATTCCACTCAACCCTCCTTTCCTGAACAAGAAAAATTCTCAAAACAAAGGTTAGTCATAGGGCAGTCAAGAAGCATATCACTGGTATTCCTTCATCCATCTTGTGGAAAGTGTAAATCAAGGAAGCACCTGACATGGTCTATATATAATGCAGAAAGCCAGTATACTTTAGACCTAACTGCAGAAAAAATATCTGGAGAAAAAATCTCTGGTAATTGTCACACTTTATAATTAGTATGGTAGCCATGGCAAAGGAGAAAGCATATTATAGAAAAGGGGACCCAAACATAATGGCTGTATCAAACACCAACAAAAAAAATGATATATTAGTAAGCCTATGATTATGTTCTAGTCCCCATTACCAAAAGAGTGTTAGATCAACAGGTAATGTAAGCTTACACATAATAGTCTGTTGAGGTTACGTTGTTGCTTGAAAGGTTCTAATATCATCTAATATCTCAGTAGCTAATAAATAAAACTAATATCTCAGTAGCTATACGAATAAAACTAGAGAAATCATCCATTCTATCTTCCGTAAATTTTAAAACCACTCCAGATGGCTCCTCATTTATAGACACACAAACAAGAAAAAAATTAAAATAAAATATAATGACAACTCAGCATTTGATATGCAAATAAGTACATAGTTTGGAAAAATAGTTGCTCTGCAACAGATGTGCAACATTTAAAAATGTCTTTGTAACAATCTTAATAAATTTAAAAAATATACACAGAAATTTAAGACAAAAATTTACCCAAAGCATTTTTCAATATATATACTACTTTAAAAGAAATGAGGATTATCAGGTGCTAGAAATGAAGCAGACGTTCAAAATAAGAACAGTAAAATTAAGTTTGAGTTAGCAACAAAATTTTACTATACAAGGAAAAGGCAAGTAAGAGTTAGGAGGCATGGGTTCCAAAATTGAGAAGACGAAGAAGATATAATTCTTGACATCCTAAAGGAAGCAAGCTAAACTGAACCATGTTCATAAAGTGATACAATCAACTGTAGATACTATCTATGAAAAAAGGTATTAAAACACATCATAAGCTCTGCAAAACACAGAAAATAATTTTAAGTCCCCTGGGATATGTGTATGAAAGAAAAATGTCACTTGTGAGAACTTTAAGGATAAAAAATGTCACTTGTGAGAACTTAAAGGATATGTCAGGCATATATGGCAATTTGAAATTCACATCATGCATTTGTTGAACAAACCACCAAATAAAACATTAATATAAACCTATTCTGCAAACAAGAAAAGCCCCATAGATATTGTAAAAGCAGATGTAAATGATCCTTATAAATATATCCACAACTCAGGTTACACAAGTATACCATAAGAAAGAAATTGGGAAAACTTTTCTTACATAAGGAACTAGATAGCATTTTATGCTTTGCAGGCCATACAGTCTCTGTCACAACTATTCCTTTCTGCAACTGTATTGCAAAAGCAAACAAACATAATACACAAATAACTGGGTAGAGTTGTACTTTAATAAAACTTTCTTTACATAAATCTGCAGCAGACTAGATTTGGCCTACCAATCTTGGTTTGCCAAACCCTGACATGGAAGAGAAAAAAAAATTCTAAATTAAATTTCACAATAAAAACTTCAAAAACACCATAAAAATCATGAGATTAAAAAAAAAGAGTTCATTAAAACAGAGTAAGAATACACATAGAAGATGAAAATGTTCAAAAAATAATTAAAGATACGAAAAATAAGGAAATTATGCCTGAAGAAGAAAGGTATGATGACAATGTCTCATCAAATAGAGAATATCAACAAAAAAAAATAAAATTCTTGAAAAAAAATGAAGTAGAAAAGTACAATAACAAAAAATACACTTGAATTCAACAGAAGATCTGAACTGGTAGATAAATAATCAGCAAGTTTAAAGATAGACTGATAGTTTATGTAATCTAAAATACAGAGAGAACTAGAAATGGAGAAAAGTAAGCAGAGCTTGGGAAAACATATGGGACATCATTAGTTTTACCATCATGTGAATAATAGGAACACTGGAAACAGAGGAGAGAGAGATAGAAAATAAACTAAAAATTGTTTGAAAACATAGTTGCTGCAAACTTCTCAAATATGATGAAAAACATTAATTTACACATCCAGGAAACCTAACTTACACATCCAAACTCTAAATAGGACAAACACAAGAACATTAACTTCCACATCCAAACTCTAAATAGGACAAACACAAAAAGATCCACAAAAAGTCCCATTATAATTATAATGATGAAAGGAAAAACAAGGACAAAGTCTTGAAAGAAGAAAGAGATAAAATCATTTCTCACTTACAAAAAATCCCTATAAGATTAACAACTGATTTTTAATCAGAAATAATAGAGGCCAGTAAGCAATACAATAATATATACTCAAAAAAAAACACTGCTAACCAAGAATCCTCTGTCAAGAAAAGCTACCTTTAAAAAAATCAGAGAAATAATAGCATTCCTAAATACTAAAACATTAAGAGAATTAAATGCTAGCAGGCCACCCATACAAGAAACACTAAAGAAATTTATTCACAGGAAAGCAAGTGACCCAGACAGTAATTCAACTCCATGCAAAAAAAGAAACAGTACTGGTAATAATTGTGCAATAATAAAAATAGGAAATGCATATTTATTTTTTTTTTACTATTACTTGCTGTTATTAAAGAATTATTTTTAAATATATGTATATAATGGTATTATTTGTCCTATAACCATAAAAATGTAGTATATTTTCCAATAAAAGCATAAAATAGGTGAGTGAAGAAAACCTGTGTTGGGCTAAAGATATGGTGGTTTGGAGTCATAGGAACAAATAAGGAAAACCAGAAATAGTAAAAAGATTAATATAATAAAAGCTATAAATATATACTTGCCCTCCTTTCATTCCTCAAATTCTTTAAAAGATTTAAAATTGTACAAAGTAATAATTTTAATAAAGTACTGGTGGGTCCACAAATAGATGTAGTACATATTAAAAAATAAGACAAAAAACGAAAAAGAATAGACTTACATCAGTAACATTATTATATCTCACTGGTATTAAAATAAATCTGAAAAATATTTTAATAAGTTAAAATGTATATGTTAAAGGTTTCCAGATCTTTCATTTCCTTGGTTAAATTTATTTCTAAGTATTTTAATTTTTTGCAGCTACCGTAAATGGTATTATCATCTTGATTTTCTTTTCTCCTAGTCATTGTTCGTGTATAAAAATGCTGATTTTTTGGAGGATTCAAGATGGTGGATTAGACACAACTCCAGCGCACAACACCCAGAGAAAGAGGCGCAGAAACCCAGAGATCTCCTAGCACCAACTGAGGTACCAGGTGCATTTCATCGGGTCTGGTCCGAGGGTGAGCAAAGCCCACTCAAGGCAGACCGAGGCGGGAAGGGGTGTTGCTTCACCCAGAAAGTGCATCTGACCGGCGAGTCGGAGGCTCCACCTCTGGCGCTCCAGTCCAGATACAGTACTTCTCCAAAGCCTCAGCAATACACAGAACAGGGGGATCTTTGCCAGTCAAGCGCCGGGAATTACAAGTGCAGAGTCGAATAAGAGTCTGCAGACTGAGCTATCGCCCCCTCCCCCCGCCCGGAGAGACAGGGAGCTATAAGCTGGAGCAGCTGGGCGGCCCCTACCGGGTGTGGCTGGGTGGGTCCCTAACCTCCCCCCCACAAACCCTAGAGGGCTGAAGCCCTGACTCTAGTGGGTTGCGTAGCCAGTGCCACAGTCTGAGAGGAACCCTGAATGATACAGCCCAGTGGAGGAAGGGCACAACCCACCAATAGAGGGGTGGGACTGGGCTACATGTTTTAACAAAAAACACAGGAAGCCTACATAGCAACGGGATGGCATTCTCCACAACCCAGCAGCACCTACAGGTCAGCGGAAGAGGTGAGCCTAATCTCCCAGCATAAACAAAAAAAGACATAGGAAGCTTCCCTAGTAACCTGAAGGAGTCCCTAGAAACCCAGTAGCGCCCCCCACAGGCAGACAAGCGACCTCATCAAGCAGCTCTCTGACACCACAGCCAGGTAAATCCACAAAGATGGGAAAAAACCAGCACAAAAAAGGTGAAACCACAAAAGACCAGAACACCTCTTCTCCTTCAAGGGATCATAACTCCTCAACAACACAGGATCACAACTTGACCGAGAAGGAGTGCAAAGAATTGACAGAAACAAGATTCAGAAGGTGGATAATAACAAACTTCTCAGAGCTAAAGGAACACGTTCTAACTCAATGCAAAGAAACCAAAAACCTTGAAAAAAGGTTAGACGAAATGCTAACTAGAATAACCAGCTTAGAGAAGAACATAAACGACTTGATGGAGTTGAAGAACACAGCACGAGAACTACGTGAAGCAAACACAAGTTTTAATAGCTGAATTGATCAAGCAGAAGAAAGGATATCAGAGATAGAAGATCAACTCAATGAAGGAAAAAGAGAAGGCAATAAAAGAGAAAAAAGAGTGAAAAGAAAAGAACAAAGCCTTCAAGAAATATGGGATTATGTGATAAAAAACTAATTTATGCTTGATCAGTGTACCTGAATATGATGGGGGGGGATGAATCCAAGCTGGAAAACACACTCCAGGATATTATCCAGGAGAACTTCCCAAGCCTAGCAAGGCAGTCCAAATTTCAAATTCAAGAAATACAGAGAACTCCACAAAGATATTCCTCAGGAAGAGTAACCTCAAGGCACATAATTGTCAGATTCACCAGGGTCGAAATGAAGGAAAAAATGCTAAGGGCAGCCAGAGAGAAAGGTCAGGTCACCCACAGAAGGAAGCCAATCAGACTCGCAGCAGATCTCTTGGCAGAAACTCTACAAGACAGAAGAGACTGGGGGCCAATATTCAACATCCCTAAAGTAAAGAACTTTCAACCCAGAATCTCATATCCAGCCAAACTAAGCTTCATAAGTGAAGGAGAAATAAAATCCTTTACAGAAAAGCAATTATTGAGAGATTTTATCACCACCAGACCTGCCCTACAAGAGCTCCTGAAAGAAACACTAAGCATGGAAAGGAACAAGTACCACTCACTGCAAAAGCAAACCAGTTCGCAAAGACCAAAAATGCAATGAAGAAAATGCATCAACTAATGAGAAAGAAAACCAGCCAGTAACAAAATGGCAGGATCAAATTCACACATAAAAATATTAACATTGAATGTAAATGGCCTAAACGCCCCCAATCAAAAGACACAGACTGGAAAATTTTTGCAATCTACCCATCTGACAAAGGGCTAATATGCAGAATCTACAAAGAACTAAAACAGATTTACAAGAAAAAAACAAACAACCCCATTCAAAAGTGGGCAAAGGATATGAACAGACACTTCAAAAGAGGACATATATGAGGCCAACAAACATATGAAAAAATGCTCATCATCACTGGTCATTAGAGAAACACAAATCAAAACCACACTAAGATATCATCTCACGCCAGTTAGAATGGCGATCATTAAAAAATCGGGAGACAACAGATGCTGGAGAGGATGTGGAGAAATAGGAACACTCTTACACAGTTGGTGGGAGTGTAAATTAGTTCAACCATTGTGGAAGACAGTGTGGCAATTTCTCAAGGATCTAGAAATAGAAATTCCATTTGACCCAGCAATCCCACTATTGAGTATATACCCAAAGAACTATAAATCATTTTACTATAAAGACACATGCACATGTATGTTCACTGCAGCCCTGTGTACAACAGCAAAGAACTGGAACCAACCCAAATGCCCATCAATGATAGACTGGACAAGAAAATGTGGTGCATATACACCACGGAATACTACGCAGCCATAAAAAAGGATGAGTTCATGTCCTTTGTAGGGACTTGGATCTGGAAGCCATCATTCTCAGCAAACTGACCCAAGAACAGAAAGCCAAGCACCGGATGTTCTCACTCATAGGTGGGTGTTGAAAAATGAGAACATGTGGACTAAGGGGAGAGGAGCATCACACACAGGGGACAGTTGGGTGGGGGGGGTTGGGGGAGAGACAATGGTAGTGGGGAGGGATAACATGGGGAGAAATGCCAGATATAGTATGCACCTAAAGTCAAATAAATAAATTATTTTTTTTAAATGCTGATTTTTGTTTGTTGTTTGGGCACTTTGCAACTTTACTGATTTCATTTGTCAGTACTAACAGTTTCTTGATAGAATCTCTATGCTTTTCTACATATAAGATCATGTCACCTGCAAACAGGTACACTTTGACTCCCTTCTTTCCTGTTTAGATACCTTTAATTTCTTGCTTTTGCCTAAGTGCTCAGTCTGAAGACTTTCCATACTATGTTAAATAAAAGTAGTGCAAGTGTGTATCCCTTTGTTGTTCCAGTTCTTAAAAAAAAAGTTTCAGCTTTCCCCTCTTCAGTATTATGATAGCTATGTTCTTTTCCCAAACAAGCAAAATGGAATTCACTACCACTAGCTAAGTCCTGAAACAGACGCTTGAGGAAGTGAAAGGACAATATTTGCCATCATAAAAACAAATGAAAGTATAAAACTCCCTGATGAAGCAAGCACACAAATAAGGAAGAGAAAGGATTCAAATGCTACCACTACACAAAACTACAAAACCACAATGATAAACAGTAAGAGAGAAGCAAAGGATATATAAAAACACCATAAATCACTTAATGAATGACATAAATAAGCCCTCACATATCAACAGTAACTTAATGTAAACAAATTAAACTTTCCACTGAAAAGACACAGACTTGCTGACCTTCAAGGTCAGAGATCCCAGAAGAAGAAGCAAGCACCCATCTGTGCCATTCTCCAGTCTCCTGGAGTGGCATCTCCACACGCAGGAGAAAACCAGATGAATAGGGTCTGAAGTGAAGCCCCAGCAAACCACAGCAGCCCTACAGAAGAGGGACCTGATCACTGAAAGAAAAACAGAGAGCAACAACAACAACAAAAAGGCCCCACGAAAATCCTATCCAAGGGCAAACAGCCTCAAAGAAAGTAGACAAACTCAAACTCACAACTAGACAAACTCAAGATCAGAAAGAATCGACAAGAAAAAAAAAAAAAAAAAAGCCAAAACCCAAAAGGCCAAAGTACCTATTCTCCTCCAAATGATCACAACATCTCTCCAGCAAGAGTGCAGAACTGGACAGATAATAAGATGGACGAATTCACAGAAGTAGGCTTCAGAAGGTGGGTAATAAAATACTACAGAGCTAAAGGAGTATGTTCTAACCCACAGCAAAGAAACTAAGAACCTTGATAAAAGGTTAGAAGAGCTGCTAACTAAAATAGCCAGTTCAGAGAGAAACAAAATGATCTGATGGAGCCAAAAAAGACAGCCAGAGAACTTCATGAAGCAAACACAAGTATCGATACCCGAAGTGACCAAGTGGGAGAAAAGATATAAGAGTTTAAAGACCACCTTGCCGAAATAAGGCATGCTCACAAGACTAGAGAAAAAAGAATGAAAAGAAACAAACAAAACTTCCAAGAAATATAGAACATTGTAGAGAGACCAAACCTATGATTGATTGGAGCACCTCAAGTAGACAGGGAGAATGGAAACAAGCTGGAAAACACACTTAAGGATATTATCTAGGAGAACTTCCCTAACCTAGCAAGGTAGGCCAATGTTCAAATTCAGGAAATACAGAGAACACCACTAAGATACTCCATGAGAAGATCAACCCCAAGACAAATAATCATTGGATTCTCCAAGGACAAAATGAAAAATTGTTAATGGCAGCCAGAAAGAAAGGCCAGGTCACCTACAAAGGGAGGCCCAACAGACTAACAGCAGACCTCTCAGCAGAAATTCCACAAGCCAAAGGGACTAGGTACCAATATTCAGCATTCTTATTAAAAATAAAAAGGAATTTTAGAGAGAGATCCAAGATGGCCGATTAGCAGCAGCTCAGGATTGTAGCTCCCACTGAAAGCGCAGAGAGTGAGTGGACGCCACATTTTCAGACGAATTTTCATTGCCCACGGACCAAGAGATTCTTGGCAGAGGAGCCCCACGGGTCGCCAGCGTGACTCTTTTGGAGGGCGCGGCCGTTTTGCAGGCGCCCTGGCGCGGCGGTTCTCAGTCCGGAGTATACGGGACTGAGTGCCCTTTTGGTTGGCGTTGGAGCTCCGGGGAAGGCAGAGTCTCCCATTCAGCTGATTGAAAAGCGGACTGAAGTGAGGAACCAGACTGGGAGATTCCCGGGCAGAAAAGCGCCACGAATTTTAACACCGCTGTTTCAGCCGGCGTAGTGGGTCGCCGCAGGGGAAGGCTGGTACCCGCCTCCACACACAAAAAAATAAAAACAGCAGTTGGAACTGCTGAGGATTGAGAGTTTCACAGCAAGTACAGCTGAACCTGGGAAGGTCCAGCTCTGTGGGGGAGGGGCGTCCGCCACAGGAAAATTAAGAAATAGAAAAAACTTTACCACCAACAAGCTGGACGTCCACTCAGAGACCTAATCTTAAAGTCAGCAATTACACAGACGACAGGTGGATAAATCCACAAAGATGGGAAAAACCAGCGCAAAAAGGCTGAAAACACCCAAAATCAGAATGCCTCTCCTCCTACACAGGATTGCAGTGCCTCATCACCAATTGAACAAGGCCTGATAGAAAATGAATGTGAGGAATCAACAGAATCAGGCTTCAGAAGGTGGATAATGAGAAACTTCTGTGAGCTAAAAGAACATGTTCTAGCCCAATAAGAAAGGATTTCAGAGGTCGAAGACCAACTTAACGAAATAAAACGAGAAGACAAGATTAGAGAAAAAAGGGTAAAAAGGAATGAGCAAAGTCTCCAAGAAATATGGGACTATGTGAAAAGACCTAATCTACGTTTGATAGGTGTACCTGAATGTGACGAAGAGAATGAATCCAAGCTGGAAAATATTTTTCAGGATATTATCCAGGAAAACTTTCCTAACCTAGCAAGGCAAGACAATACCCAACTCCAGGTAATACAGAGAACACCACAAAGATATTCCTCAAAAAGAGCAACCCCAAGGCACATAATCATTAGATTTATCAGGGTTGAAACGAAGGAGAAAATACTACGGGCGGCCAGAGAGAAAGGTCAGGTTACCCACAAGGGGAAGCCTATCAGACTCACAGCTGATCTCTCAGCAGAAACCCTACAAGCCAGAAGAGAGTGGGGGCCAATATTCAACATCCTTAAAGAAAAGAACTTTCAACCCAGAATTTCATATCCAGCCAAACTAAGTTTCATAAGTGAAGGAAAAATAAAATTTTTTACAAACAAGCAAGTACTCAGAGATTCCATTACCACCAGGCCTGCTTTACAAGAGCTTCTGAAAGAGGCACTATATATAGAAAGGAATAACCAGTATCAGCCACTTCAAAAAACCCATCAGTAAGCTGCATCCAGATCCATCTCACATGCAAGGATATACAGAGACTCAAAACAAAGGGATGGAGGAAGATTTGCCAACCAAATGGAGAGCAAAAAAAAAAAAAAAAAAAAAAGCAGTAGTTGCAATTCTCATCTCTGATAAAATAGACTTTAAAGTAATAGAAACCGTAAGAGATAAGAAGGACATTGTATAATGGTAGAGGGATCAATGTAACGGGAAGAGCTAACGACCCTAAGTCTATGCGCACCCAATATAGGAGCACCCAGATACATAGGGCAACTTCTTGGTGACTTACAAAGAGACTTGGACTCCCACACAATAATAGTGGGAGACTTTAACATTACATTGTCAATATTGGACAAATTAATGAGACAGAAGGTTAAGAAGGATACCCGGGACTTGAACTTAAACCTCAAACAAGTAAACTTAATAAACATTTACAGAACTCTCTACTCCAAATCCACAAAACATACATTTTTTTTTCAGTAACACATCACATTTATTCTAAAAGTGACCACATGGTTGGCAGTAAATCACTCCCTAGCAATTGCATAGCATTTCATAGGTTTAAATGAAATATTGGTTGGCTGTTTGTTTGTTATTTTCCTCCCTTATTCCTTCCTGTCTCCATTGTATAACACAATTATTAGTATAAAAAAGCTTTCAATATCCATTTGTGGACTGCATTCTAGCCTGGGCAATAGAGCAAGATTCCCGTTCTCTCTCCCCTTTTTTTTTTCTTCTTCTTCTTTTTCTCTTTATTTCATTCTTTTTTTTTCTTCCTTCTTTCTCTTTTTCTCTTTAAAAAAAAATAGACACAGCTGAGTCACTGAAAATTAATACAGAGCAGACGTGGGCAGAGATACAGCATTTGTAAATTACTGGGTTCATGCTCAGCACATTGCCTTCCAGGTATGATCTCATGTAATCAATAATCTTCGGATGTTCTGCAAAAGAGACATACTAGCGACTGAATGTCAGTATCCACTCAAAATTCATAGGTTGAAGCCTTAATCCCTAGTGTGGTGGCCTTAGAAGGTGGGGCCTGAGAGTGGTGATCAGGCCATGAGGTTGCAGCCCTCATGAATAAGATTAGTGCCCTCAAAAAGAAACATAAAAGAGATGAATCAGAGATAAGCTCTCCACCAAGTGAAGGCTCAGCAAGAAGGTGGCCTTCTTATAAACCAGGAGGAGGCCTCACCAGAACCCAGCAAGGCTGGCACCCTGACTCCAGACTTCTAGCTTCCAGAGCTAGGAGAGGAAAATGTTCTTGAAACCATCCAGTCTGTGGTTTTTGTTACGGTAGTTCATGCTGAGTAAGACAAGACATTATTTCATAAACCCCGATGAAAGCTTATGCCAAGGTGATACCAGCTGCTACAAAATCATGATTTACAAGGAGTTAAATAGCCTAAAAATAAAAATGTCATTGTATTTAAAAAAAAAAAAAAAAGAAAGAAAAAAAAAAGAAATGGAGCTTCTCAATAGACAATGGAGAGTTACTAATGGTTTTTTAGCATAGAAATAATGCCGATCAGAGCTGTGCTTTTAGATATTACAGTAGATTTGGATCACAATCATGAGTAACTAATATGAACTCAAATAGACTAGTGTTGAATGTGATTCTGGTGTTTAAAGATACATATTTTTCATAGGACACCACCCCTAAAACCAAGCAGATGACTTCATCTGGTGTTCAGCCAAAAGAAAAGTAATCTGTTCCAAAAGTGCAGGAAAAATTAGCAGTGTTGAACTTATTGAGAAACAATATGTCTCTAGATTCTACTTTACAAACAATATAAGGCATTTTCAAAAAAAAAAAAAAGAAAAAAAGAAAAAGGAATTTTAAACCCAGAATTTCACATCCAGACAAAATAAGCTTCTTAAGAGAAGGAGAAATAAAATCCTTTCCAAACAAGCAAATGCTGAGGGATTTTGTTACCACCAGGCCTGCCTTGCGAGAGATCCTGAAAGAAGCACTAAATATGGAAAGGAAAAGCCGGTACCAGTGACTAAAAAACACACCAAAATATAAAGATCAATGACACTATGAAGAAACTGCATCAACTAGTGTGCAAAATAACCAGATAGAATCATGATGACAGGATCAAATTCACATGTAACAGTACTTACCGTAAATGTAAATGGGCTAAATGCCCTAATTAAAAGACACAGGCTAGCTAATGGATAGAGTCAAGATCAGTGTGATGTGTTCAGGAAATCCAACTCACAAGCAAGGACACACATAGGCTCAAAATAAAGGGATGGAGGAAAATTTACCAAGCAAATGGAAAGCAAAAAAAAGCAGGGGAGGCAATACTAGTCTCTGACAAACAGACTTTAAATTAACAAAAATCAAAAAAGACAAAGAAGGGCATCACATAATGATAAAGGAAACAATTTAACAAGAAGAGCTAACTATTCTAAATATATATGTACCCAATATCAGGAGCACCCAATTAATAAAACAAGTTTTTAGAGACCTACAAAGAGACTTAGACTCTCACACAATAATAGTGGGGAACTTTAACACCCTACTATCAATATTAGACAGATAACATTAAGACAGAAAATTAACAAGGCTATTCAGGACTTGAACTCAGCTCTGGATCAAGTAGACGTAATAGACATCTACAGAACCCTCCACCCCAAATCAACAGAATATACATTCTTCTCAGTGCCACATGGCTCTTAGTCTAAAATTGACCACATAATTGGATGTTGGATGTAAAACGTTTCTCAGCAAATGCAAAAGAACCAAAATCATAAACAGTCTCTCAGACAACAGTGCAACCAAATTAGAACTCAGGATTAAGAAATTCACTCAAAACCACACAATTACATGGAAATTGCAAAACCTGCTCCTGAATGACCGCTGGGTAAATAATGAAACTAAGGCAGAAATCAAGAAGTTCTTTGAAATAAATGAGAACAAAGAGACAAAATTCCAGAATCTCTGGGACACAGCTAAAGCAATGTTAAGAGAGAAATCTATAGCACTAAATGCCCACATCAGAAAGCTGGAAAGATCTCAAATTGACACTCTAACATCACAACTGAAAGAACTAGAGAAGCACCAGCAAACAAATCCAAAAGCTAGCAGAAGACAATAAATAACTAAGATCAGAGCACAACTGAAAGAGATATACACATGAAAAACCCTTCAAAAAATCAGTGAATTCAGGAGCTGGTTTTTTGAAAAATTAACAAAATAGATAGAATGCTAGCTAGACTAATGAAGAAAAGAGAGAATAATCAAATAGACACCACAAAAAATGATAAAGGGGATATCACCACTGACCCCACAGAAATACAGACTACCATCAGAGAATGCTATAAACACCTCTATGCAAATAAACTAGAAAACCTAAAAGAAACTGATAAATTCCTGCACACATACACCCTCCCAAGACTAAACCAGAAAGAAGTCAAATCCCTGAATAGACCAATAACAAGTTCTGAAATTGAAGGAGTAATTTATAGTCTACCAACCAAAAAAAGCCCAGAACCAGATGGATTCACAGCCAAATTCTACCAGAGATACAAGAGGAGCTGGTACCATTCCTTCTGAAACTATTCCAAACAACTGAAAGGGACGGACTCCTCTCTAACTAATTTTATGAAGCCAGCATCAACCTGAGACCAAAACTAGGAAGAAACAACAGAAAAAGAAAATTTCTGCCAATTTCCCTGATGAACATTGATGTGAAAATCCTCAATAAAATACCAGTAAACTGAATCCAGTAGCACATCAAAAAACTTATCCACCAGAAGTCAGCTTCATCCCTAGGATGCAAAGCTAGTTCAACATACACAAATCAATAAACATAACTCATCACATAAACAGAACCAAAGACAAAACCACATGATTATCTCAATAGATGCAGAAAAGGCCTTTGATAAAATTCAACATCCCTTCATGTTAAAAACTCTCACTAAACTAGGTATTGATGGAACATAGCTCAATTATAGGAGCTACTTATGACAATCCCACAGCCAATATCATACTAAATGGGCAAAAGCTGGAAGCATTCCCTCTGAAAACCAGTACAAGACAAGAATGCCCTCTCTCACCACTCCTATCCTACATCGAACATGGTATTGGAAGTTCTGGCAAGGGCGATCAGGTAAGAGAAAGAAATAAAGGGCATTCAAACAGGAAGAGAGGAAGTCAAATTGTCTCAGTTTGCAGATGACATGATTTTACATTTAGAAAACCCTATCACCTCAGTCCAACAACTATTTTAACTGATAATCAACTGCAGCAAAGTCTCAGGATACAAAATCAATTTGCAAAAATCACAAGCATTCCTTTACACCAACAACAGACAAGCAGAGAGCCAAATCATTAATGAACTCCCATTCACAAAGGGAAAGAAATACCTAGAAATACACCTAACAAGGGATGTAAAGGACTTCTTCAAGGAGTATAACAAACCACTGCTTAAGGAAATAAGAGAGGACACAAACAAATGGAAAAACATTCTATCCTCATGGATAGGAAGAATCAATAGTGTGAAAATGGCCACATGGCCCAGAGTAATTTATAGATTCAATGCTATTCCCATCAACCTACCGTTAACATTTTCTTCACAGAATCAGAAAAAACTACTTTAAATTTCACATGGAATCAAAGAAGACCCTGTATAGCCAAGACAATTCTAAGCAAAAAGAACAAAGCTGGAGGTATCATGCTACCTGATTTCAAACTATGCTACAAGACTACAGTAACAAAATCAGACATAGACCAATGGAACACAACAGAGACCTCAGAAATAATGCCACACATCTATAACCATCTGATCTTCAACAAACCTGACAAAAACAAGCTATGAGGAAAGGATCTCCTATTCAATAAATGGTGCTGGGAAAACTGGCTTGCCATATGCAGAAAACTGAAAGTGGACCCCTTCCTTACATCTTATATAAGAATTAAGATGGATTAAATAGTTAAATGTAAAACCCAAAACCGTAAAAACCCTAGAGGAAAACCTAGGCAATAACATTCAGGACTTAGGCATGGGCAAAGACTTCATGACGAAAATGCCAAAAGCAGTTGCAACAAAAGCCAAAATTGACAAATACGATCTAATTAAACTAAAGAGCTTCTGTACAGCAAAAGAAATTATCATCAGGCAACCTACAGAATAGGAGAAAAATTTTGCAATCTGCCCATCTGACAAAGGTCTAATATACAGAATTTACAAGGAATATAAACAAATTTACGAGAAAAAAAATGAACAACTCCATAAAAATCTGGGCAAAGGATATGAACAGGCACTTCTCAAAAGAAGAAATTTACACAGCCAACAAACATATGAAAAAAAGCTCAACATCACTGAGAAATGCATCAGAGAAATGCAAATCAAAAGTGCAATGAGATACCATCTCACACCAGTCAGAATGGCAATTATTAAAAAATCAAGAAACAAAAGATGCTGGCGAGGCTGTGGAGAAATAGGCTTGTACTTACACTGTGATTTCTCAAGGATATAGAACCAGAAATACCATTTGACCCAGCAATCCCATTACTGGATATATATATAAAGGAATATAAATCACTCTACAATAAAGACACATGTACATGTGTGTTTATTGCAGAACTATTTGCAATAGGAAAGTAATGGAACCAACCCAAATGCCCAATAATTATAGACTGGATATAGAAAATGTGGTTCATATACACCATGGAATACTGCACAGCCATAAAAAGTAACGAGATCATGTTCTTTGCAGGGACACGGATGAAGCTGGAAGCCATCATCCTCAGCAAACTAACACAGGAACAGAAAATGAAACACCACATGTTCTCACTCATAAGTGGGAGCTGAACAATGAGAATACATGGACACAGGGAGGGGAACAACATGCACCAGTCTCTGTTGCAAGATGTTGAGGGGGAAGAAACTCTGAGGATGGGTCAATAGGTGCAGCAAATCACCATGGTGCATATATACCTATGTAACATACATGTTCTGCACATGCATCCCAGAACTTAAAGTAAAATAACAAAATATTTTAAAGAAAAAAAAGAAATAAAAGCTAACCATGATATTCCATGAATTCATTTAGCCTATCTAATGATTCTAAACAGAATACCACCTGTATAACTGAGATAGATGTAGTTTATGGAAGAATTTTTTATCTTAGACATTTTAGTTTCATTTTCATTGTTCTTTTTTTCTAAAGCTAAATTTTCTTTATTATCAGAAAGGAAACTCCTTCTTGGATCCATTAAGCAGAAATTTAAATTGTTTCATCACATTATTATTACCTGGACACTGGATAAAGGACCACTCATAATTCTTTTCTTTGGGGCAAAGATTGGTGTCAAGAACCATCTCATTGTGGTGCATTCCAATAAGCTTCATTGGTCCCCGTGAAGAACCTTCAATGCAATGTCCTCTTCCTGTATTACTAGGATCATTGCACCAGCCACATCCAGGCTGTTCCAAGCACTGTCCACAGGTTCTCAATCCAGAACAATTTTGAGCTGCATGACAGGAACATTGACAAATATGTTAACCTGACTATACATTCAAACAGAATTATAGGCTAATAAAAAAATAAGTATGATCATGAAAAAAACAATGAAAGGTCATTTATAGTTAATGTAAACATTTTTGCAATAATATTTAAGAGACAGCAATTACCAAAAGCAATTAAAACATACATCACAATCAAGAGGAGATAAACAGTCTGACATAGAAGTGAAAAAAAGTGTGGTTAAACATGACACGGAGAAAAATAAAGTCAGTAATTGAAGATTCCTGAAAATTTAGGGGAGATGATCTAGGGCCCTACAGGCCATCTTTATTATTGTCTGTGATGTAAAATTATGCTAGCCATTCTTGTTGTGCCTAGTGAGAATCTTCAATGATTCTGTATTCTGCCTGTGGATATCCAGAATAAGTGATGTCTGCCCATTTCCTGAGACTACTGGGCTATCCTGAGACTGCTGGGCTATCCTGAGACTGCTGGGCTATGCTTGGACTACCTATTATGGACATGCTCCTCCCAAGGGTCCAAGATACTAGTATTTGGCTATCATGTAAAGAGTAAACTTAATCTCATCCAAAAACCAAGCTGGGTGGGAACAGAAAAACCTGGCACTCTCCTTCAGCCAAGCAACCAGAGCACACATTCTAATTTGCAGGGCTATAAAATAACATTCTAAGACTCATTCACTGATACTCAGCCTTTGTTGTTGTTGGTTTTTGATTCCAGGTATAACCTCTGAGACTCAACAAAACCTATGAATATGATGATGTTTGCCAAAGATAAGCAGACAGTATGGTCTAATATCACAGTCATTGCCATTGCTATGAAATGTTTTAAATTTTTAATTAACAACCCGAGCATCTTACATTAAGCTGAGAGACTTTTCATATTTACATAGTTACTTTTACTATTATTTAGCTAGGAATAGTATATTGTGCCTTGGAAATTGTTTATAAATAGAAGACAGTGACAGAAATATAAGGCATCATGAATGATGTCTTCCAGTCACATGAAAGAAAAAACAATGGAGGAAAAAAATGGTAGATTTCTGTCAGACTCAAATTCATTGTATAATGTTAATGACTTAGCTGCCACTCAGCATTTTAATACTACTGGAAACAAAAGTGTTGCTAAGAAAACTACAAACAATGGCATGGATTTCTCAGTGAACATCAGGAACTCGATATAGTTGAGTGTGCAGAGACAGCAGAATATTGGATTTAAAAATTTACAAATTATCACATTATTTGTAGCTGTAAATCCTTTGAGGGCTGCAGATATCATACCTTTATAGGAAGGTAAAGAATAAGTATTGTCTCCTGTACTTGTCTAACAAGAAATAAAATAAAATTAAAAAGGAATACTCTTTGAGCCATTAAACAGAACTGGCTAATGTTAAATTTGTAGATAAATAATTCATTGACACAAAGAGTCTTCCTTTGAAAAATTACACTTTTTCAACAGTCCACACTGCTACATGACACAATTTAAAACTTCCTATTTACCATATCCCTCCTTAGTTTTGTTGATTTAAAATATTTGTAGTATATTTATTATTGCAGTTAGTCCACAGTATTGTCAACTAGTTTATTCTAATTGTTTCAAAAGTATATTGGGTGACTATGTCATCAATAGAACATAACGGAAAATATCTAATTAGTAATATTAGCTTGACTATCTACTGTCATGTAATGATTTGTATCATGTGTCATGTGAGGAGAAAGTAAATATTTAAGTGGGAAATCAAATTTCCTAATATTGTTATACAGGTATTTTCTAAGAAAGTAAGTTTTATTTTAGAAGTGTTTTTTTAAGAAAAGATCATGATACCTGCTTTAGCAACAGCCAGATTTTACCTGTGGACACCACCTATTGACCTAAAGTCTGAATTGTTCAACCCGGTGAATAAAATACTAGGGAAAGAAAATATAAATAAATATATTTTTTCATGATAAATATATATTTATTTTTCTTTCCCCCAGTATTTTATATATATTATATATATTGCATTCCACTGGCAAATGAAATAAGTTTCATGAGACCTCTGCCATTCCAACCCCACAGGAGACAGTGCACCTGCTTATACAGGAGCACATCACTACTACAACCAGCATCTGAGAATCATGAAGATACTCTCTATAACCAAGCAACTCGTATAGAGTTTTCATGACTGAAAGCACTAAGAGCCAAATTAGATTAAAATAAACTACAAACATTAAAGTCACATCCTCAAAGAGAAAAAAAGAAATGCAAAAAGCACAGTTGAATCAAAAAAAAAATTAAAAAAATAATTAGAAGAGATAGCCTACAACAATGAGAAGGAACCAGAGAAATAATTCTGGCAATATGAAAAAATACGGTTTTATAATACCACCAAAAGGTCACACTAGCTCTTCAGCAATGGATCCAAACCAAGATAAAAATCTTTGAAATGCCAGAAGAATTCAGAAGGTTGATTACTATGTTACTCAATGAGATACAAGAGAAAGGTGAAAACCACATAAGAAAATTTAAAACACAATTCAGGATATAAATAAAAATTTTTACAAAACAATACATTTTTTGAAAAAACAATTTCTGGAAATCAAAGGCACATTTAGAAAATCGCAAAATGCAAGTGGAAAGTTTTAACAATAGTCTAGACAAAGTAGAATAAATAATTTCATACCTCATAGACAAAGTTTTTGAATTATACCAATCAAACAAAAATAAAGAAAAATAATTCTAAAAAGAAACAAAGTCTGCAAGAAATATGAGATTAGGTAAAACAGCCAAATCTAAGAATCACTGGTGTTCTGAGAGAAAAGAAAAAAAATTTGAAAAACTTATTTGAGGGAATAACTGAGGAAAACATCCCTGGCCGTGCTAGAGATGTAGACACCCAAATACAAGAAGCTCAAAGAACTCCTGAGAGACTGATAGCAAAAAGGACATTACCAATATATATAGTAATCATTCTATCTAAAGTCAACATGAAGAAAAGAATTCTAACAGCAGTAATACGAAAGTATCAGGTAATCTATAAAGAAATACCTATCAGACTAATAGTAGACTTCTCAGCAGAAACCTTACAAGCCAGAAGGGATCAAGATTCTCTCTTTTAGCCTCCTTAAGCAGAATAACTGCCAGCCAATAATTTTGTATACAGCAAAATTAACTTCCATAAATGAAGGAGAAATAAAGTCCTTTTCAGACAAGCAAATACTAAGGGATTTTGTCACTACCAGACCAACCCTACAAGAAAAGCTAAAGGAGTTTAAATCTTAAAATGAAAGGTCAATATACACCAGAATAGAAACTCTTGAAAGTATAAAACTCACTGGGTCTATAAAGTAATAACACAGTGAGGAAAACAAAGTAACTAGGTAACAAACAACATGATAACTAGAAAAGTACCTCACATCTGAATATTAATGTTACATGTAAATGGTATAAATGCTCTACGTAAAAGACATAGATTAGTAAAATGGATGAAAAACCACAAACCAAATATCTGCTATCTTCAAGAGACATACGTAACACTTAAAGATTCTTATAGACTCAAATTAAATGGGTGGAAAAGATATTCAATGCAAATGGAAACCAAAAGCAACCAGGAGGAGCTGTTCTTATATCAGATAAAACAGACTTTAAAGGAACAACTGTAAAGAAAAGACAAAGAAGTTCATTATATAATGATAAAAGTATTAACCCAACAAGAAGATATCACAATCCAATATATGTGCACCTAACACTAGAGCTCCCAAATTCATAAAACAATTGCTACTAGACCTAAGAAAGAGATAGACAGCAGTACAATAATGGTGGAGGACTTCAAACTCCACTGACAGCAATAGACAGATCATCAAAGCAGAAAGTCATCAAAGAAACACTGGACTGAGGCTGGGCATGGTGGCTCACACCTGTAATCCCAGCACTTTGGAAGGCCAAGGTAGGCAGATCACCTGAGGTCAGGAGTTCGAGACCAGCCTGACAAACATGGAGAAACCCCATTTCTACTAAAAATATAAAATTAGCCGGGCCTGGTGGCGCATGCCTGTAATTCCAGCTACTCGGGAGGCTGAAGCAGGAGAATCGCTTGAACTCACTGCACTCCAGCCTGGGCAACAAGTGTGAAACTCCATCTCAAAAAAAGAAAAAAAGGAAACACTGGACTTAAATTACACTCTAGATCAAATGGATCTAACGGATATTAACAGAACATTGTACCCAAGAACTACAGAATATGCATTCTTCTCATCAGTGCATGAAACATTCTCCAAGACAGACCATATTATAGGCCACAAAACAAGTCTCAATAAGTTCTAAAAAATCAAAATTATATCAAGTATCTTCTCAGACCACAGTGGAATGAAACTAAAAATCAATTCCAAAATGAACCTTCAAAACTATACAAATGTGGAAATTTAACAATCTGCTCCCAAACGATTTTGGGATTAACAAATCAAGATGGAAAGTTTTAAATTCTGCAAAAAAAGAACAATAACTGTGACACAAGTTATCAAAACCTTGAATATAGCAAAAGCAGTGCTAAGGGAAAAGTTTATAGCACTAAGTGCCTGTATCAAAGTCTGAAAGATCACACACTAACAACATAATGTCACATCTCAAGGAACTAAAGAAACAAGAACAAACCAAATCCAAACCTGACAGAAGAAACAAATACCACAGCAGAACTAAATGAAATTGAAACCAAGAAAATAAAAAAGACTAATGAAATGAAAAGTTGTATTTTTGAAAGGATAAAATTGATAGACCATTAGCTAGATTAACAAAGAAGATAGGATTCAAATAAGTTTAATTAGAAATGAAAATGTTGACATTACAATCAACATCACAGAAATACAAAAGATCATTCAAGACAACTCTGAACACCTCTATGCATACAAACTACACAATCTAGTGGAAATGGAAAAATTCCCGGAAACATACAACACTTCTAGCTTGAATCAGGAAGAAATAGAAATCCTGAACAGATCAATAACAAGCAGCAAGACTGAATCAGTAATACAAATTTGCCAGCCAAAAAAACCCAAGAGCCAGGGGGATTCATAGCCGAATTCTACTAGATATTCAAAGAAGTGGTATCAATACTACTGAAACTGTTTCAAAAGACTGAGAAAGAGAAAATCTTTCCTAACTGATTCTATGAAGCCAGTATCATCCTGATAGCAAAGTCAGGGAAGGATATAAAAAAAGAAAATGAGAGACTAATATCTCTGATGAACATAAATGAAAAACTTCTCAACAATACACTAGCAAACTGAATCCAATGGCACATTAAAAAGATAATTCATCATGATCAATTGGTGTCATTTCAGAGATGGTTCAACATATACAGTTCAATAAATATGATTCATCACATAAACTGAATTAAAAACAAAAGCAATATGATCATCTCAAATAGATGCAGGAAAAGCATTCATTAAAGTCCATCATATCTTTATGATTAAACACCCTCAACAATCTAGGCATAGAGAGAGACAAACCACAAAATAATAAAAGTCATGTACGACAAAGCCATAGCAAACGTCATAGTGAATGGAGAAATGTTGAAGGCATTACTCCTGAGAACTATAACGAGATAGGTAGGCCCACTTTCACCACTTCTATTTAACATAGTATTGGAAATCAGGCAAGAGAAAGAAAGAAAGGGCATCCAAATCAGAAAAGAGGAAGTCAAACTAGTCTTGTTTGCCAATGACACGATTGCATACCTAGAAAACTCTGAAGACTATGATGTGATTTTATACTGTATACCTAGAAAACCCTAAAGACTTTGATATGATTGTATACCTAGAAAATCCTAAAGAGTCCTCTAAAAGATGCCTAGATTTAATAATGAATTCAGTAAAGTCTAAGATTACAAAAACAATGTACACAAATCAGTAGCATTGCTATACACCAACAATGACCAACCTGAGAATCAAATAAAGAACTTTTACAACAGGTGCAAAAATAAAATACCTAGGAATGTATTTAAGCAAGGAGGTAAAACATCCCTATAAAAACTACAAAATACTGCTGAAAGAAATCATAGATGACAAAAACAAACGGAAACACATCCTACACTCATGAAAATAATCATACTGCCCAAAACAATCTACAGGTTCAATGCAATTCCAATCAAATTACCAACATCATTTTTCACAGAATTTGAAAAAAATAATCCGAAAATACCTCCTCAGCTTCTACAAACACCTGGTTGGTATCACCACACTTGGAATTTCCTCTTTCAGCTTTGGAGCCACACTCCCTCTGTCTCTGTACTTCTGTGTCTTCCTTTTGCTGTCTCTTTTCTTTCTTGCCTATTACACGCTCCGCTTTATAACACAACTCCACCTGTGTCCGTGTTGTTTTATCTAATTCAACGTGAGTCAAGAGCCCTGGTGTTCCTCCACTCATCAGAGCAGTATCATTACTATAATTGCTAACTAGAACGGGTTGCCTCTCAGAGGAAAAACAAGAACGCTCAAAGGAGGGAAGAAAGAGTGGACAAGCAGACAACAAAAATTGCTGCTAGGATAGCTGTTAGTATTTCATCAGTCAGGCTGCCAGTGGCCGCTCCTATGGAGGGACTACAAGAAAGCCAATGGTCTAATAAGAAAGTCCTAAAGATACTTAAGAAAGTTATAGAAACAAGCTGCGTTATGCCCTCTACTCCTAGGAAAACTCCACGTGGCAGTTTCCTGGCAAGAAAGGGACAGAGGGAAACCAGTGGACTGATGCACAAACCTAAAATAGACCTTTGATCTTTAAAAGTTTCAAAGGTGACATAAGAAGAGAGATAATGACAGTGGAGAACTTGGGGCTATTGTTAGGAGAAAGGACTTAGAATTGGGATAAAGATCCTGGAGAGAATTCCTCTATAGAGATGGAAACTGTCTCTTTGCTTATCTCACTGAATACCTTTCAACCAAACACATGCCTGAGTTTAATAGATACACTGGACTCCAAGTGGCTGTTATTTTGTCTCCTTTGACTGAACTGTAACTACAGTTTCTTTGGGACCTGGCACAAACATACCAACATGTTAATTAGATTCACTCATTTCAAATCCTGTTTACTGCAGGTTAAAGTATTGGGAGGAAAAAAAAATAAAAAAAACAAAATCTAAGGGCTCTTGCTCCTTCTGTCTTTGTGAGCTTCCTAGACACTCAGATGTTGAGAAGAGGGGAGCTGAAAAAGAACCAAAAGAACTTCTCATTTTATTTGTCTGTTGGGACTTTACCAAGTAACTGATATTTTGCTTTGTTCAAATCAAAGCACTCTCAATGGACATAAAGTTGTAATCCCAGCACTTTGTGAGGCCAAGGTGGGCAGATCGCAAGGTCAGGAGTTTGAGACCAACCTGGCCAACAGTAAAACCCAGTCTCTACTAAAAATACAAAAATTAGCCAGGCATGGTGGCGTGTGCCAGTAGTCCAAGCTACTCAGGAGGCTCAGGCAAGAGAATCGCTTGAACCCAGGAGGTGGAGGTTGCAGTGAGCTGAAATTGCACCACTACGCTCCAGCCTGGGCCACAGAGCATGACTCAGTCTCAAAATAAATAAATAAATAAATAACCACTTAGATACCAAGTTTATCTCAGGTGATTATGCAGCTAACTATGGTGGTAGAATGGTAATTACTGGGCCCCTGAAAAGTATATTATTCACAAAAAAAATGACATAAAGTCTGGATTAATTACAAGAAGGACAGATACCAATGAGTGGGATATGAATGAATGAAACCAACATTGAGAAGCAGGTGGTGAGAGCAACAGGAGTAAATAATACTTTCTACTTTTTTGTTCCAAATCTGATTAATTCAGGTGAAAATGCATATTTTTGATGAGCGTCAGTGTCAGAGAGTGGATTGTAGAAAGATAAACCATATTCTCTGCTACAAAGAAGCTAGCTAAGATCAGTACCTTCTTCTCCCAAGCAGAAAGCGTTTCACATGGTCTCAAGTTCCTACAAGGCTACCAAGTGCTACCAGTAGCATTATGCAATTCCCTTGGTAACTATATTCTGATGCCATTTGTGTTTGTAAGCAAGGCCACTCTGACCACATAGTACCCAGTATTAAATATTCATTCAGATGCATCCTTATCCTATAGTCCTTAGAAAACATGAGAGACCAACAAAGGGCAAGATCTTTCTCCTGAAGTACAACTCACAGCAAGTCCAGTACTGCCCTGCTGACATGACTCTACATGATGTCAAGACTGTGCACTCTATACATGTAGCAGATATACCAACATTGATAAGATATTCTGACCCCGAAATGCTTTCCTGAATCTAATCATAAGGGAAAAATTAGACAAATCCAAATTGAGAAACCTGCAAAACAATTGGTATAGGTTACTCAAAAATACCAAAGTCATGTAAGGAAAAGACATGGGAACTGTACTAGATTAAAATACACTAAAGAGGCTCACCAGAGCAATCTGTGATGTTTGAGGTGAACACTCTCATGAAGTGGTCTGCTGTCTGCAACATAAACACAGCTCAGGGAAAAGGAGCTGTACATATGTGGCAATATGTTAATATTTAGGGTAAGATACTTAGTGGAATGCAAAATGGTGATATAATAAAAATCAGAGGTTAACAGCACCAGCTGGTTTCAAAACTAGCTGTAGCAATATTTTTTCTCATTTTTTGAAACATCTTCAAGTATTTAATTCTTCTTTATATCACAAAGAAGTGATTTATGTTGCTATCAAATGAAAAGTCACTCTAGATAAATACTTACGAGAGCAGGTGGCAGTTTGCCACTCTAGACATTGTCCATACGGAAAAGAGATGATATAGGCATTAGAGTCAACACATCGTTTCGTACTGCTACACCACATACACTCCATACCATTGCTTGTACAGTTGGAACATGATGTCCTTAGGGAGCATGGCTTTTTGCATGGCCTTGCATTTTGATTTGGACTAACTGGAATAAATAAACAAGTATAATTATTTCATTTTTAACCTCATTTTAACACAATTGTATGGGTTTTCTTTGCTTCGCTGTTCAGGGAATGTTTCAATTAAGCCAACTGTGGCATTATAATATGATGAGGTAAATAAAAACAAAGATTACATATCAATACTTCCTAATTTTTTAATTAAATTTTAAAATGTATAACTCCTTGGAAATTTTTAATTCTTTACAAAGTATAAAAAAACTGTATAATTTAAATATTATAGTTAGTAATGTAATCTGTGACCTAGTTTGTATACTAGAACTGTTTACTTTCCCAGCCACAATATTTTTCTAGCCACAATGGTTTGCATAACATTCCACATCTTACAAAGTAAACGCCCTATAAGTGAACATGTCTCTGATGTAAACAAAGAATAAAATACAGCTTATCATAAGATACTACGCAAGATACAATATGCATCACAGCCTTTAGGAAGGCTATTATTTGAAAATAATAGGAAATAAATATTGGCCAGGATGCAGAGAAATTGAAAACTTTGTGCACTGCTGGAGGGAATATAAAATGATACAGCCTCTGTGAGAAACAATATGGCGATTCCTCAAAAATTTCAACACAGAATTGCCATATGATTTTGCAATTCTCCTTCTGACTATATTCCCCAAAGAGATGAAAGCAAGAAGCTGAACAGATATTCATATAACCACATTGATAGCAGCATTACTCACAATAGCCAAAAGGTACAAACAACCCAAGTATCCATTGACAGATGAATGGATGAACAAAATGTGGTATACACATATAATGGAATATTAGTCAACCTTAAAAAGGAAGGAAATTCTCATACACCCTACATCATGGTTAACCCTTGAAGACATTATGCTAAGGGAATAACCCAGTCACAAAGGACATATACTGTTATGATTCTACTATATGAGGTACCCGAAGTTGTAGTTAAATTCATAGACACAGAAAGTAGAATAGTAGTTGCTAGGGACTATGGGGAGTGGGGTGGAGGAAATGGAGAGTTATGGTTTAATGGGTACAGAGTTTTAGTTTTTCAAAATGAAAAAAGTTCTGGAGATAAATGGTGATAATATCTGTGCAACAGTGTGAATGTACATACCATTGAATTGGCATTAAAATACATTTAAAATAGTTAAAGTGGTAAATTTCAAATATATTTTACCACGATAAAAATATAAGATTTAAAAAGAAGAGAATCCAATATTCCTTTCTCACATGATAAAAATCCATTTCAGAAGATGTAACAAAAATGTTTCTTTTTACTTGACAACTGAGATATGTCTACAAGAGTAAAATAAGTCTCAATTAGTCATTAATCTTAAAAATAAATCTTCTTCCCAAACACCACCATGATAAAAGTACAAGACATCAATGAATTAAGAATAGATTTTTGGAATATTGCAACTACACCTATATGTTCGTAATCTCACTATTTAAACCAATAAAGATTGCATAAAATAATATTTTGTTATTTTCACAACTTAATGCTGAGAACACTAATAGTAAGTGGGGGAAGAATGTGTATAAAAATAAAATTTACATAAATATCAAAGAATAAGACTATACTCTAGAAAGAAGGAGTGAGAAGATGGGTTGGAAATATATTTTTAAAGGAATGCTAATTTACTGGACTACTTACCAACAGGTTTTTCACAGACAAGGCCATTTGCCATAGACGTACAAGGATTAGCTTTTAAGCCTGCCACTGCAGCCCTTTCTAGATATGCACAGAACCCAGAATCATTGGGTTCACCAGGAAGCCACTGTAGTGTTGTGTTTGTAAAAGGAGACATGTCTTCCCATCCCCAATAGGATATATTGATCTTGCGCAAGCCTACCCAAGGTGATACTTTCTGTAAACAACAGGAAAAGTGGCATTCAAAGAAAGTTAGATGTAAAAGTATGGCATCATATTCCATAGCAAATGGTTCATATCATTAAAAATTATATTTGAAAATATATAAAACTCCCTTTCTAATGAGTTTTAGTACTAAGAATAATTAACAATTACAGTATATTTTGGAGAATGATGTAGAATAGAATACTGTTTTTAAAACACAGGTTTTATGTTTAGCTACATGATTGGCATCATTTATTTAGCCTTTGTGAACCTTAATTTCCTCTTTTATAAAATAAAGATATAATTATCCTCTATAAAATGAAGATGAGGCAGGATTATTTAAAAACTTAACATATTATTATCGCTGCTGCTGCTTCTATTATTATCACTACTATCAATGTAATCAGTTATAGGATTAAGATCTAAAGATAGGCTGGGCATAGAGGCTCACGCCTGTAATCCCAGCACTTTGGTAGGCCAAGGCGGGCAGATCACAAGGTCAGGAGATCGAGACCATCCTAACTAACATGGTGAAACCCCGTCTCTACTAAAAATACAAAAAATTAGGCAGGCATGGTGGTAGGCACCTGTAGTATCAGCTACCTGGAAGGCTAAGGCAGGAGAATTACTTGAACCCAGTAGGTGGAGGTTGCAGTGGAGGGCAGTGAGCCGATTGCGCCACTGCACTCCAGCCTGGGCGATAGAGCAAGACTGTCTCAGAAAAGGAAAAAAAAGAATCTAAAGATAAATTGCCATTATCTGCACTGTGAAAATAGAAAATAAAATCAACAAGCAGTATTTAGTGAAGACTTCATAACAGGACTTAGCAAAAAGACTTAGAGAAGAATAACTGCCTCTCTCTTAGCTCAAACCTCTACAAATGAATTTGGACTTCTATATGAATTTTGGATACATTAATGTCATATAATTTTATTAATAAAAAATCAAGAAAAATAATAAAATCTAATGTTTGTGCCTAAAATTTAGCTAAGATTGACAAATACTACATAACCATTCTTAACACTGTAATATTTCAAAATTAGCTTGAAATAAAAATCTTTACCATATTTATAACCTTAATAATTACTCAATTTAAAAATGTTATTCTTTTTATATTAAAAATGATATATTCATGATCAAAGTTATTAATCTTTACCATATTTTTAGATTATAAGCAACTCTATTTTAATATGTATGATAATATATATATTTTCCAACATACTAAGCTACCAATATTATATTACAATGTGTAATGGTTTCAAAACTCCACTTCATTCTTTTTTTTAACATTATAGAGTAGCAGGATAGAGAAAAATGTTTTTCCATCTTTAATAACATAGAAATAAGACATTTATATCCAGTGTTTATTCTAATTATGATGTACAAATATGGTCCTAGAGATCTTCAGAGATAACCATACACCTAGAAATGTGTGCAGTGTACAAATACAATAAATTTTACATAGTAAACACTCAACAAATGTTTCTTGGATAAAATTTAAGTATCTTATAAATTCTTGTTATGACAATAGATCTCATATTGCTCAAATACTGTATACATAGTAGGTAATCAGTAAATTTTGCTAAACAAAATTCATTAGAATAAAGATGGTTATCTTCCATCATCACCACAGTGCCTGAAACAAAGATGGTACTTAATAATGTTTCTGATTATAAAAATACACATGCCTCTTCACATTGTGATCAGCATATATTTCACATATTATTCTGAAAAATATTTTGGTAAACAAAAAGCTATAACATTCTTACAGTTCTTGATAATAACAGCAGGTGTCAATTCAACATAGATACTTCAGATTAACAACTGTGTTTCACATTACAGCAATTCTGCCTATATCCCTGACCTATCTATAGTCAAGATAAGTCATTTAAAATGAAAACTACTCCCTAACACATCATGTTAAAAATCTGAGAGGAAGAAGAGGAAAACAGAAAAATGAAACTGCTGATAAAACATTTAAAGTAACTATTAGTAAATGAACTGTACAGGCAGTTCATTATCTTATGTAAGATAAATTACTATATTATGAAAATTTACTGCAGCACATCATAAATTACTGTACATTTCATTAGCCATTTCCAATAAGTAAATGATCATTTGACCCAAGATATCTCTATAAAGTGCATGAATTTGTCGATCTTTATTTGCCAAAGAAAGGTTATCGTCAGTTTATATAACCGCAATGACTCAGAATTCATTTTATATAAAGATATGCTTAATTGAATGTCACCTTATAGAAGTCTCTACCTTTGAAATCTTGCTAAAACTCAGCTTTCTGATACAGCAAAACATTCTTCATTTATAGGGCATGCTAGTTAGGATCATATTCCTTAGCAAATGGAACTTTTGAATGTGTGATGAACTTATCAAGTCTAAGTTCATCACACATTCAAAATAATTATTAGTTCACTCATTATTATTTATAATAATAGGCAAGAAAAAATGAGCACTAACATAGGAATCTTGAAATACGCAATATCAAAAAAGCGCATTTCAAGGTTATATTGTAAAAACTAAATATATTCTTGTCTTAAGCTAGAAAGTAAGCGATAGAATTCTAATATCAAATACCAGTACTTTCTAAGTAGCAGGGAATTCGGATCTGCCAAGAATAAGCTCTGCATAAGTGGTAGGTAGTGAGAACTAATTGTCACATGTTCACTGGTAATTGTCCTTTTTTTTTTTTCAGTAAAAGAAATGAAGCTCCTGGCATCACAAGAATATAAACGGATTTTAACTTAAGTTGTACATCGCATATGCTAAAAATAAAACTTTAAAAATACACCCTGTCACATTTTTTAACAATATTATAAAACTAATAGGTATCCTCTACATATCACCTCACACATCTTATCCTCTAGCCATTAAGCTGGTAGCTCTCAAGACAAGTTAAGAGGAAAACAAGCATTTCTTTTTACAAATATTTCCATGTGCTGGCCAACTCCAAATCCTGTAAGACGTAGCTAGGGCACTCCTCTAGGAAATTATTCTTAGGTCCACAATACTGGTTAGATTCCTACCCTTTACCTTCATATATCACTCTATGTGCATCTATCATTTCAATTATCACATCTCAGTATAAATGTGTTTGTTTCTCTCTCCACTAAGCTCTTTGAGAACAGCAATTGTCTTTTGATCTCTGTAACCTGAGAAAGCAGTAGGTCACCAAGTACACTGAAAGTACTCAATAACTGTATACTAAATGAATAGCTACGGGTCTATACTTCACAGAAAAATAGCTACAGCTCACAGAAAAGTATTTGACTCAACTGTTCATATAAATATGATTTGTATAGTTTTTCTTTACCCTATTAATCCCAGACATAAAATAAATTCTTATAAGGCCAAGAAGTGCCATATTGCAATATCCACTTCAAAATATTTGAATATTTATAAAAGTATAGAATACAGTTAATTCAACAGTCTTATTAATGGGGAAGAAAGCTTTGGCTGTATAGATAGAAAATGGGGATAGAAATTAGATTATCCATTATTGATACTCATCAGAAATATACATGCTAATATTAATATATTACATCACAAAAATTAGGGTTGGCAGTAACAGTGGACTGAGTGTCCATACAAAAATTTCAGGAGTGATGTCAGCTAGCCCAGGCTAGCCATGAAGCCATGTAAGCATATTCTGGGCCTCAGACACAACCCCATGAGGCATTCCCAGCAGATACTCCCCCAGGACCGCTGAGCAGCCATGTACCTGCATCCTGGGATTAAGAAATAGCCCTGTGGACTGTCCCTGGCAAGCAAGCCCACAGGACAACCAAGCAGCCTTGAACCTGTCTCTTGGGCCTGAAAAACAGGCCCAAAGGCCATCCCTAGAAAACATATTTCCAGGCCAACTGAGCAGCTATACACTCATTTCTCAAGCTTGAAACACAGCCTCATAGGTTGTTCCTGGCAGGCAAGCCTCCAGGTCAGCATGGCTATGTTCCCAGAGCGACAACCCTGTGGCCTCAACCCCAGCAAGCCAGAATGCAAGTTGGCCTACCCACTGTGTGTACTCATATGCCGTGGCCTGAGAAACAGCAAGGTGAGCACACTCTCCAACAAAACCACACCACCACTGCTATAAACTCTCTTCACTAAGCCTATCAAGACACTTGAAAATGTCACTAGTATGTCACTAGTGTGGATAATAGCTGAAGAAACTACATGGAGACTACACTACTCCATTCACCTAGAATGAATACCAATACACTCCATTGAACTAATACCCCAAGACCCATTCACACTAATAACTCTTTCCATACAAAACTTAATCCATGAAATTGGGAGAACTGTATGCAGGAATTCCTACATATCAAATATTAGAAAGAAAATTCAAAATAATCTTATGGGTATTCAGTGAGATATAGGAGAATACAGATACATAATTCAACAGAATAAGGAAAATAATTCATAATTTGAATGAAAACTTCAACAACAGAGATATCAGAAAAAAAAGAACTAAATAAATTCTAGATCTGAAGAATTCAATGAATAACATTTAAAAAATGTAACAGAGAGCTTCAACCACAGACTTAACCAAGCAGAAAAAAAGAATTTCTCTTTTTCTTTTTTAATAGAGATGGGATCTTGCTATGTTGCCTAGGCTAGCCTCAATGTTCTGGGCTTACAAGTGATCCTCCTACTTCAGCATCCCAAGTAGCTGGGACTACAGGTTCACACTACCATGCCCAGCTAGAAGAATTACTGAACTTAAAAGCATATAACACAGGCAACAAAAATAAAATAGAATATGGAGTGAAGAAGGCCTACAGCATTTACAAGAAACCATTTAGTGAAAACCTATTTGTATTATAGGCATTGCAAAAGGAGAACAGAAGGGAATACGGACCTAGAAATACTTAATAAGCCACTTAAAAACTTTCCAAGTCTTCAGAAGGAAATGAGCATCCAAGTCCAGGAAGCTTAAAGAACACCAAATAGATTCACACTATACAGGTCCTTTCCAGTGCACATGATACTCAAATCATCAAAAGTCTAATACAAAGAAAGAATTCTAAAAGCATCAAGAGAAAAGCATAAAGTCATATATAAGAAAATCCCCATTAGAGTAATAGTGAATTTCTTAGCAGAAACCTTAACCGCCAGGAGGAATGTAATGATATATTCAAAGTATTAGGAAGAAAAAAAAAAACGTCAAACACAAATATTATACCAAGCAAAGCTATTCTTCAGAAATTAAGGAGAAATAAAATCTTTCACAGACAAAATCTAATGAAATTCATCACCAATAGACTAGCCTTACAATAAATGCTCAAAGGATCCTAACATCTAGATCTAAAAAGATGATCACCACCATCATGAACACATGCAATATTATAAAACTCACTGGCAGAGCCAATACACAAAGGAGAAAGAGAAAGAAATAAAACCTTATCACTACAGAAAGCCAAATAACCACAAAAATAAACGATAAGAGAGGAAGAAAGGAACAAAGGATGGAAAGGATATACAAAGGAAGAAAGGATGTACAAAACCCAGAAAAAAACAATAAATTGACAGGAATAGTTCTCACCGTTCAATAATAACCTTGAAAGTAAATAAATTCCCCCACTTAAGAGATATAAACTGTCTGACAGCATTTAAAGAAAAATAACTAACAATATGCTGCCTACGAGAAACGTATCTCATCTCTAAAGACATACATAGACTAAAAGTGAAGAGATGAAAAAAGATACTCCATGCAAACAGAAAACAAAAGTGAGCAGGAGTAGCTACACTTATATAAGACAAAACAGATTTTCAGTCAAAAGCTGTAAAAGAGATAAGTATATTATGCAATAAGAAAAGGATTCATTTGGTAAGAGGCTCTAACAATTGTAAATATACATGCACCCAACACTGTAGCATTTAGATATATAAGGAAAATATTATTAGATATAAAGAGAGAAATAAGCCCCAAAACAATAATACTTGAAGACTTCAACACCATGCTCTCAGCACTGGACAGATGATCTAGACAGAAAATCAACAAAGAACATCAGATTTAAACTGCAGCATAAACAAAATGGAACTAAGAGACATTTACAGAACATTGTACCCACAGCTGCAGGATACACATACTTTTCATCAGCATGTGGGACATTCTCCAGGAATGACCATATATGGTAGGAAACAAAACAAGTATCAACAAATTTTTAAAAATCAAAATCATACCAAGTATCTTATATGACCATAACGGAATAAAACTAGACATTAATAACAAGAGGAACATTCAAAACTATATGAATACATGAAAATTAAACAATGTGGTCCTCAACTAACACTGGGTGAAGAAAGAAATTAAGAATGAAATTTAAAATTTACTTGAGACCACAGAAAATAGAAACACAACATACCAAAACCTATAGAATGTAGCAAAAGCAGTACTGAGAGGGAAGTTTATAGTAAAAAATATCTACATCAAAAAAAAAGAACAATTTCAAATAATACTCTATAAAGAACCAGCAAAGTAAGAAAAAAACAAACCCAAAATTAGTAGAAGGAAAAAAATAAAGATCATGGCAACCATGATCTTTATTGAAATGTAATTGGGACTAAAATAATTCAAAAAATCAATGACCAAAATGTTGGTTTTGTTCAAAAAATAAAGAAAATTGATAAACCATTTGCTAGACTAAGAAAGAGAAAGGACCCAAATAAAATCAGAAATGAAAAAGGAGACATTAGCATAACACAGAAACATAAAGAGTCATTAGAGACTACTGTAAACAACAATATTCTAAGGAATTGAAAACTTAGAGGAAATGAATAAATTTCTGAAAACATATAACCTAGAAATTGAACAAAAAGAAATAGAAAATCTGAAAATACCAACAAAATTAATGATTTTGAATGAATGATGAAAAGTCACAACAAAGAAAAGTCCAGAACCAGATGGCTTCACTGCTGAATTCTATCAAACCTTTCAAAACTAATTAATACCAATTCTTCTCAAATTATTTCAAAGAACTGAAGCAGAGGGAATTTTCTTAACTCATTCTATGAGGTCAGCATAACACTGATACCAAAACCAGACAAGAACATAAAAAAAAAAAAGATAAACAAAAAAACCTACAGGCCAATATCCCTGATGAACATACACAAAAGTACTCAACAAAATACTAGCAAAATGAATCCAACAGTACCAGAACAATACACACCATGACCAAGAAGGAGTCATCCAAGGGCTACAAGGATGGTTCAACCTATACAAATTAATAAATACCAATTATCACATCAATAGAAGGACAAAAACTGTATGATCAACTGAATAGATGAAGCAAAAGCATTCAACAGAATTCAACATATCATCATGATAAAAAAATTAGGTGTTTACTTAGGAAATAACTAATTTAGGAAGGAAATAAATAAATAAATACCTATATTTTAGAAGGAATGTACCTGAAAATTATAAAGGCCGTATATGACATAAAGGCCACAGCTAACATCATACTGAATAGGAAAAGCTAAAAAACCTTTCTTCTAAGAATTGGAACAAGACAAGGAGACCCATTCTCACCACACTTATTTAACATAACACTGTAAGTCCATGGCCAGGGCAATTAGGCAACAAAAGAAATAAAAGACATCCAAATTGAAACAGAAGATGTCAAAGTGTCCCCTGTTTGTAGATGGCATGATCTTACACATAGAAAAGCCTTAAGACTCTGATACAGGAGCTAGAAAGAAATTATTTAGGCAGATAGTGAGGTTAAGAGAGTCCTCAACAAGTCTTCCCTTTTAACAAAAACCAGCTCTAAAATCATTCTTTTTCTAACAAAGAGCAGCCTAAACAAATAAACAAAAAACTTACAGGCCAATATCCCAGAAGAACAAAATTCCCTGATGAAATAGAGCTGCAGACATAGATAAGAAAGCTGGAAGCTTGCACCAGTGAATGCTAGCACCGTGCCAATAAGAAAAGGCTACATGGGAGCCAGGTGTTCAACATGGAGGCTACATCTTCCTTTTTCTTTGTAAACCACATGTACAGTAAAGAAATAGGCAATATGGCACTGGCTAAGAAGAGAACCCATCTGCATAATAAAAGATTAGGGTAGGACAACCAGCTTCTTCGCACACTATGTAAACGGCATACCTGGTCAGATCAATCTTTTGGGCTCTATGTAAATCAGACACCACCTCCTTAAATTTGTCTATAAAACCCTGTTCATTTCACCGCAGAACCGGAAGACACTCTGGAGCTCCTCTCTACAGGAGAGAAAGGTTTCCCTCTTCTTTCACCTATTAAACTTCTGCTCTTTTTCTTTTTTTTAAGATGCAGTTTCACTCTAGTCGCCCAGGATGCAGTGCAGTGGCACAACTTCAGCTGACTGAAATCTCCACCTCCCAGGTTCAAGCAATTCTCTTGCCTCATCCCCCCGGAGTGGCTGGGATTGCTGACACCTGTCACCACACCCAGCTAATTTTCTGTAGAGATGAGGTTTCACCATGTTGGCCAGGTTAGTCTTGAACTCTGACCTTAGGTGATCCACCCACCTCAGCCTCCCAAAGTGCTGGGACTACAGGCGTGAGCTACCAAGCCTGGCAACTCTGCTCTTAATTTCATTCCTTGTGTGTTTGTGTCCTTGATTTCCTTGGTGTGAGGCAAAGAACCTCAGTTACTACCCCAGAATAATGACACCAATTCTGCCAGAAAACTCTTAATAACGACAAACTAATTCAGCAAAGTTTCAGGATACAAAATCAGCACACAAAAATCAGTAGCACTTTTATACACAAACAACAAACTAGGTAAAAAATAAATCAAGAAGGTACACCATTTACAATACTATAAAAAATTAAAATACTTAGAATTAATTTAACCAAGGAGGTAAAAGACCTCTACAAAAAAACTACAAAACACTGATTAAAGAAATTGAAGAGAATCCAAATAAATGGAACGACATTCCATGAGAGTGGATCAAAAGACTTAATATTGTTAAAACAACCATGCTACTCAAAGCAATCTACAGATTCAATGCACTACCTATAAAATACCAATGACATTGTTCACAGAAATAGGAAAAGCAATTCTAAAACTCGCATGAAACAAAAAAAGGCCCTAATAGCCAAAGCAATCTTGAGTAAAATCAACAAAGCTAGAGCCTTCAAACTACCAGGCTTCAAAATACACTACGAAGTTGTAGTAAAGAAAACAGCATGGTACTGGTATAAAAACATACACATATACCAATGGGAGAGAAGAGAGAACTCATAAATAATTAACATAGCTGCAGCCAGCTGACTTCTGACAATTACACCAAGAACATGCATAGGGGAAAGGACAAGCTCTTCAATAAATGGAGCTAGAAAAACTGGATCTCTATAAGCATTAGAATTAAACTAGACCTCTCCCTCTTACCCTGTACAAAAAAAAAATAAAAATAAAAATGGATCAAAGAACTAAATTTAAGGCCCAAAACAATAAAACTACTAAAAAAAAAACATAGGAAAAATGCTTCGGGAATGGGTCTGCAAAAAGATTTTATGAACAAGACCTCAAAAGCACAGGAAACAAAAGCAAAAATAAATAGGATTATATGAAAATAAAAAGCTTCTGCACAGCAAAGAAAACAATCAAAACAGTGAAAAGACAACCTACAGAAAGGGAGATAATATGGTTTGGCTGTGTCCCCACCCAAACCTCACCTTGAATTCCCACATGTTGTAGGAAGGATCTGGGAAGAGGTAATTAAATTATGGGGGCAGGTCTTTCCTGTGCTGTTCTCATGATAGTGAATAAGTCTCACAAGATCGGACGGTTTTAAAAAGAGGAATTCCCTGCACGTGCTCTCTCTCTCTTTGCCTGCCACCACCCATGTAAGACGTGACTTTCTCCTTCTTGCCTTTTGCCATGATTGTGAGGCCTACCCAGCCACGTGGAACTGTAGGTCCATTAAACCTTTTTCTCCCCCAGTCTCGGAAATGTCTGTATCAGGCGCATGAAACAAACTAATAGGAGAAAATATTGGTAAACTATTCATTTGATAGGAAATTAATGTCTAGAATATATAAGCAACTAAAAAACTTCAACAGCAAAAAAAAAAAAAAAAACCCACAATCTGAATTAGAAAAGAGCAAATGAACAGATATTTCCCAAAAGAAGACATAAAACTGACCAACAAAAATGTGAAAAAAAATGGTCAACATCGCTAATCATGAGGGAAAAACAAATAAAAACCACAATGAGATATCATCTCACCTCTGAATGTCTATTATCAAAAGGTCAAAAACTATTGGTGAGGATGCAGAGAAAAGGGAATTCTTATACATTGTTGGTGGGAATGTAAATTAGTACAGCCACTACAGAGAACACTATGGAAGTTTCTCAGAAAACTACAAACAAAACCATCATATGTTTCTGCAATCCCACTACTGAGCATTTATCCAAAACAAAAAAAATCAGTATATCAATGGGATACCTGCATTCTCAAGTTTATTGCAGCACTATTCACAATAGCCAAAATGTAGAATCAACCTGGGTTTCCAACAAGAAAAGAGCAGATCAACAAACTGTGGCTGGGCACAGTGCCTCATGCCTGTAATCCCAGCACTTTGGGAGGCTGAGGTGGGCAGATCACCAGGTCAGGAGTTCAAGACCAGCCTGGTCAACATGGCAAAACCCTGTCTCTACTAAAAATATAAAAATTAGCTGGGTGTGGTGGCAAGCACCTGTAATCCTGGTTACTCAGGAGACTGAGGCAGGAGAATCACTTGAACCCAGGAGGTGGAGGTTGCAGTGAGCCAAGATAGGCCATTGTACTCCACCCTGGGCAACAGGGAGAGACTCCATCTCAAAAAAAAAAAAAAAAAAAAAAAAAACGCTGTGGTATATATATACATAATGGAATAATATTCAGTCATAAACAAGAATGAAATCCTGTCATTCATGGTAACATGAATGAAACTGGAGGACATTTTGTTAAGTAAAATAAGAGAGGCCCAGAAAGTTACACACCTTTTGCTCTCATTCATAAGCAGAAGCTAAAAAAAAAAAAAAAAGATCTTATAGAAATAAAACATAGAATAGAGGTTACTCTGGGAACAATAAGAGGAAAGGAAGGAGTAAGAAGAGATTTATTAAAGGATTGAAAATTACAGCTAGATCGGATGAGTAAGTTCTGGTGCTCTATACTACTGTAGGATGACTATTGTTAACAATAATATATCACGTAGTTTCAAATAGCTAGAGGGAAGATATTGAATGTTCCCAACAAAAATAAATGATAAATGTTTGAGATAATGGATATGCTAATTTCCCTGATCTGCTCACTATATATTATATGTATTAAAACAGCACTCTGTACCCCCTAAATACATACAATCCTTCTGACAATAAATTTTAATAGAAGCTTGAACAAAAAAATTTACTTACCACAGAAAAATTAAAACATTTTTCCACAATCAATTTTAATGTTAACTATTTATGAAATAAATTCATTTAGTTACATAAAAATTCATTCTCTAAATAATGATTCCTGGAAATAGTAGTAATAGCAGTAGTGGGAACAAAGACATAAAAATAATAGCCCTGAAAATGGAAATAGTAAAAATTGTAACCAAAGTTAACTCTCAAAAATAAATTTTTCTATAGTCACAGTAAACATATGAAGTAGTCATGATTATTATGCCAGTTTACAAATGAGGAACATAGAGCTAGGGATGTTAACTTTCTACTAAGTTGTAGAAATACGCATATGTCCAGATTTTATGTTCTCCACCATTTTGATATGCTATCTGCAATGCTTCTTTAAAGTAAACTGTACCAAGCAAACATTACTTGTTTCTATATAGCAAGTAATTGGCAACACAGTCATCTCTCTGGATCCATGTAGGATTAGTTCCAGGTCCCTTGTGGATTTTAACATCCATAAATGTCATGTCCCTTACATAAAATGGCATAGTATTTTCAAGTAACCTATGCATATCCTCCCATATACTTTAAATCATCTCTAGATTATTACTGAATACAATGTAAATATTATTGACTAGCTGTCATGCTGTAATGTTTAGGGACTAATGACAAGAAAAAAAGTCTGTACATGTTCAGTACAGACACAACCATACTTTTTAAAAATATTTTTCATTTGCGGTTGGTTGTCTCCATGAATGCAGAACCCATAAATACAGAGGATCTACTATATTTGTTGTGAAAAGTTTTCAAGCAAAAAGTATTTCTGCCACACTATACCAAGTGGAGTTAAAATTCTTAAATTGTATACACTTTTTAAGTGCATTTATTCATATAAGATGACTTCTTGGTAAGGTAATACAGTGGTTTACTCTGCAAAAAGTGATAATTTATAAAACCTTACTACCTTATTACTTATACAAAATAAGTCTTCTGCCAATCACTTGAGAAATAAACTCCACTTTTATTTCCAAAATTAGCAATAATGTATTAAAAACAAAAAAAAATCATTTCAAAGAATTATGAGATCATAGCATATTTCCATAATATAAACAAATAGAGATGTTACCTGTTGTGTATACTTCTGTATTTCATCCAGAACAAATTCTACTTCTTTTGAGGTTGTTAATGAAGCAAGATTTCCACTGAGATTATAGCAATAAAGTTTTGCATTGTCATAGTTTTCTCTACTGGAATTGATTCTAAGACAAGCATCCCCAATATGACTCCATCCTTCTCCACAAAGATGAGCTGGTAAAAAAAAAAAATTGTGTCTTATTTTTATATTACCAAAAAGCAAATGTATTTTTCAATTATTTCAGAGTACTTCTGTATTTGTTTAAATTATTTTTAAAAAATAAAACATATTAAATATCTCAATATAACATTTCAAATAAATTTTTTCTAATATTCTGATAGAGAATGAGAGCAGAATATCCTAATTTTTTCTTTAACTCTTAAACATGGGATAAATTGTGGCTCTGTGGTATCTCTTAAATGTGTTCACTGCTGGGTTTTCTGTATTTTATGGTATTTCCATAAGTAAAATCATGACTATATTTATGTCCCAAGGTCTAGCTTACATAAGACAAGATCATTTAATTAAAAAACAAAAACAAAAAACAAAAAGCTTATAACAGCAGTTTCAAAGTTACTACTATAAGTGAAGCTGACCTCTAAATCTAATTTCCATAGCTCAGGTATATTGTTGTGGTATAAGCTGGGTTCTTTGATTCTTTCATAAGAATGGGTAGAGAAGTCTCATTTCACTTATGATTAGTAAAGGAGCTATAATGCTTCCTTTCTAATATTTATTTTTACACAATTATTCATGTCTTACTAAAGATTAAACATACTATTCAGTAAAGTGGTTTATCTATAGAATCCAAATTGAACTTGAAACACTATTTTCCAAAACACAGGTTTATATAATAAATACATTAATAAAGCTAAACTGTAGTGTGCACTAATTAACAATAGTGTTTCATTAATTAATTCGTAACACCAATCTATAAAGTTAGACTACATTTTAGTTTCCATATTACATTAAATGTATTAGTATTAGCACCTCTATCCCTGTATGAAGGACCTTGGATATATTACTGCAACCCTTATAAAAGTGTTCTAAAGCGGCTGTTCTCAAATTTTTGGTCTTTAAGTCTTAAAAATTATTGAGGGCCCCACAGAACTTGTCTTTATGCATGTTATATCTACTGATTTGGACCTTTTTAAAATTAAAAATGGCAGCTTTAACAAAAATATGGATTTATTCATTTAAAATAATTTTAAACCCCATTATAAATGCACTCTTCCAGCTGCTGCAATGTCTTGCCCCCTATGGTATACAAATAGGCCCAAAGGAAATGTATCCTCAAATTCCCTTCCTGAGGGAAAGCAGCTGACAATTCAAATTAGATCCCAGCATCAAAAAATTCAGATGGATTAATGAATGAATAGGGGATAGACAGGCAGAGAGATCAGGGATAGCACAGATAAAGCAACATGTTAATTGTAGAATCTAGAAAGTAGGTATTTGACATCCTCTCCACTATTAGTTCTGTTTTTTAATATTTGAAATATTTCTTAACAAAATGTTGAAGGGGGCATTACAGCTTAATAGCATATTTTATTTTTATTGTTTTATATTTTTGTAAATCTTTTTTTGTAAATCTTTTTAATATTTGGCATTTGACAACTATATTCTCATACCTGCTTCTACATTCAGTCTATTGGGATAGCATACATCAGATAGCCTTCATAAAACTCCATGGTAAACCCATAACAAATGGAGAATTTTAAAAGCAAATAATGTCTCAGTACTATTAGTCTTCACCAATGGACCCACTCAAAAGCATCTTGGGGACTCCTGTTGTTCACAGTTTCTGCACTAAGAATTAAATTGGGTACCATGAATAACTCATGGCAGTTGGAACACAGTAATCCCTCAATAAACTATAATTATTATTTAATAAGACTGTGTAGGATGTCCTGGTTTTCAGTTTGAGGCTATATGTGTTTCAATGTTCCCAGTCATTTTAAATCCAAAATACCAAAAAACTTCTCCTTACAGTGCAAAGTTTTCTTAAATTATGTTTTTTTCTCACCTTACTGAATCAAGGAAGAATTTAGATTATTATTGCTTGTCTCCTCATATATTTTTAATGAGAACAAAAATAGTTCATTGACAAATCATACAAATAAAAACAAATGCATGGGCCTTTGTGGCTAAACTAAATTATACTACCCAACCAAACACTTTTATACTTCAGGCTTCTGTAGTATTGAGCATCAACTTAGCAGTGGAGTTAAAAGGAAAGCAATTAATTTATGATGAATTTAGTGAGATAAATTCAAATTGCCAAGCTCATATAAGATCAACGTAAAAAAATGCAATACATCAATTGCCATGGAATTGTACAACTGCTCTACAGACTGGACCCTCTATTTAGAACATTCACTTCTTTGAGACAAGCTAAATGGAAATCAAGCAATATGTAGCCAGTTGGCTACTTAGTAAATACAAATGAAGAAAAGGGAACTAGGGTATTATACGTTTCATTATATCTCCAAAATAATAGGCTGGTCAAATGAAGCCTTTATAACAAAGCAATGTTTTTATTTTTTTCCTAGGGAATGAGTAGACAGGTAATAGCACAAGTAACTTTACTATCATTTTTCCAAACTTCCACTGGCAACTAATTTCCATTCTTATCAAAGTAAAATTCCTTTAAACATATACATTCCTTCAGTCAAATCTTGTTTTGGTCCAAGATTCACCTTGTCATTTTAAGGAAACTTTGTAAATATTTTCATTGACCTACATTTTCTTTTTCTTTTTTTTGAGACAGAGTCTCTCTCTATCAGGCTCTCTCTGTCAGTCTCGCTCTGTCACCCAGGCTGAAGTGCAGTGGCGAGATCTTGATTCACTGCAACCTTCGTCTTCTGGGTTCAAATATTCTCCTGCGTCAGCCTCCTGAGTAGCAGGGAGTACAGGCACCCGCCACCACACCTGGCTAATTTTTGTATTTTTAGTAGAGACAGGGGTCTCACCATATTGGCCAGGCTGGTCTTGAACTCCTGACCTTGTGATCCACCCGTCTCGGCCTTCCAAAGTGCTGGGATGATTTTATAGTTGCATCTTAGAAATCAATACCACTTTCAGCTTCTTAGTATCATCTTACTGTTACTTCTTAAATTCTGCTTACTGCATTATTAACATTATCTTTCTCAAAATGAGCACACATGCACATCTCACTGTTTAAAGGCAGTAAAGGTCAATATGAAAACAAAATTCAAAATCTGAATGACATTCCAGTGCCTCAGTGATGTGTTTGTTTTCTTGTTTGTTTTGTTTTTGAGATGGAATCTTGCTCTGTCACCCAGGCTGGAGTGCAGTGGCGCCATCTCAGCTCTTTGCAACCTCCAGCTCCCGGGTTCAAGGAATTCTCCTGCCTCAGCCTCCTGAGTAGCTGGGATTACAGGTGCCTGCCACCATGCTCAGCTAATTTTTATATTTTTAGGAGAAATGCAGTTTTACTATAATGGCCAGGCTGGTCTTGAACTCCTGACCTCAAGTGATCCACCCACCTCGGCCTCCCAAAGTGCTGGAATTACAGGCGTGAGCCACCTTGCCCAGCCTCAATGGTATTTTTAAAGGCAGAATAATTTTAATTTTATTACATGAACTTGTAAGAAAGATTCTCTTTCAGATATAAATTATGTGATAGAATTTTCCAATACATTTTAGAATTACATAGGTTCAGAAATTTTTCTTTAAAAAAAAAAAAAAAGCCCTGGGATACAGAGAGACAAAATACTAAACAGAAATAAAATACCTAGTTAATAGGTACAACTCTGTCATTTACAAGCCACATAACTTTGAGCATATCATTTAACTAGCACGGATCTCAGTTTATCTGTATAACAAGCAGAACTGGCTAAATGCCTGTATTACCTTTCAATTTTCTAATTTTATCTTCTATATTTCAAAGGAAAAGTACTTAGCATTCACTAGGCATGTTAACTGCAAAAAAATGAAATAACTCTTAAAAATGAGTTTTGCTCTAGTTTGTGAAATTCATATTCTTATAAAAGCAGATAATATTTATTATGAAAGTCTATTATATAGGAAAATATATATTATATAAAATATAATTTATTATATAGTACATTAAATATTATATATTATGAAAATATAATATATAAATTTATGGTTTAAATGTATTAAATATATAAATAATATATGTCATTAAAATTACTAGATATATAATTTTAATAATATATATTATATATTGTATAAATAATATATATGTATATATTTATTTTTAATATATTATATATAATATTTAAAACCCTGGGATACAGAGAGGCAAAATATATAATACATACATTTTTGGATACAGAGAGGCAATAATATATATATTATATATATAATATATATATAATATATTATATATATTATTGCCTTAAAATATTTATTATAAATGTTATAATTTATAATTAAAATATTCACTGAGTTTGAAAAATAAAGGTCACTTAAATAAAATATGACAAAATGTTAATATTTGTTAAAACTGCATATTAAGTCTGAGTGCTTATTATTTTCTACACTTTTAAGATTTTTTTCAATTAAAAGATATCTGATCTATTCAATAGTATAGTAAACACATGAACACCTTAAAATAATTAGAAGCAAATATGTAATCAAAAAACTTCTTATAGAAACAGTGCTATTAGTATTACAATATTATAGGTTGATATTTGTTATGGCTTTAATTTTAGAAAATGTAGAGTTCTTACCAAATGTATTTTTCTATGTCAGTATTTATCTGTAGACCATAAACTCATTTGCTAAATTTTGAAATCTTTACCTGGTAAAGCCTGGCATTCTTGCTGTCTCTGATCCCATTGGCAATTCAAGTTTAGTGAACAGCTTTTACAGCTAGTAAGTTTGTTACAAATCTGCTCATTTCTCACATGACATTTGGTGTAGTTCTTGACAGACTGGAAAATTAAAAGAGCATGTTATTTTTCACCTTTGTACAGCAATGATTCTTAAACTTCAGTGTATAGTTAAATCTTCTAGTGAACTTTAAAATAAACATTTCTAACTCCAAATATAATACTACTGAATCAGATTCTATCGTATTTATCTCATTAGTTTATTAATTTAAATTAAATTTAGCCTAAACCTGTCTCTGTAAGTGGTGAACTACAACCTAATTTAGGATGTAAACAAACTGCAACCTAACTTAGAAGCATATTCTTGTAACAGATAGTTGAGTCTCAGCCAATCACAGCAAGAGACATATGTTTCAATGGACAAATTGCAAAATATTCAAATAAGGTATTATAAACACAATGGCATTAGGCAAAGCTAACTACACTGCCTTGTTAAAATGTATTACAAATTAAAATGGCAATCATACCTACTCCCACTGGAAAACATACATTGACCCCTTATAAAATGGTTACTGGAAAGCCTATGCTCCTAATAATAGAACCTCATGTATCTCCTGCTTTTATAAACTCTGATATGACTTGATATTGCAAGGCTTTAGTGTATTTTGCCAAAGTGTATTTTCACCAGGTAAAAGAAGCCACCACAAACTGATGACAATCAGACCTTTCATGGTCTACAACCTGGAGATTGGGTATTTTCAAAAGAGACATGAGAGAAAGACTGCCCTTGAACTCAGCTGGAAAGGACTAAACGAAGTTCTCTGCAGCAAAACTTCAGGGCATTGAGCCTGAGCCTTGTATCCACATTTCTCAATTTAAGAAGACACTTCCAGCCTAGGGACAGTATACCCATGGGAAACCTCAAGGCAAAATTGACCAGGGACCTTTCTCTTCACTGATGACAACCTAGACATGAAAAGCTTTCCCAAGTTGACAGATCAAGACTTCCTTCCTTAGTCACCATGAAACTATGATCCTTTTCCTCTTTTCTCTGTGTTTATTTTTTGTTTATACCCAGGAAGATAACATGCTTATTATGATTTCATAATCAATAGCTTTTGCAGGGAATGTAACTGAATGTTGGCTATGTTATGTTAAACCTAAATCCATAAAGGATCTTAGAGATTCTCTGGTTCACCTTCTAACAAATTTCTCTGATGTTCTAAGAGCAATATCTGGTCCTTTGTATAGGGTTAGGCTTTTAGATTCACATATTGAGGTTCTTTGTTTAAATCTAACAGTAGTCAAAACCTATAAGGGATTTGCAGTTACATGATGCCAGAAATTGAATAAGATAACCAAAAGAAAGATAATTCAACAGTTTGTAGAGAAATCTATCACCCTAGTCCCTTTAATTATCAAGATCCTTCAACCATCCAATGATTTCATAATGAAGCCTTGGAGAAATATTACTAGTGCTTCTCTACTGTGGCCTCTAACACACGAGGCAAGGAACTGTCTGTCATGCCTCCCCAGGGTATATTTTTATCTGTATAGGATTTAACAACCAACCATATATGTGAGCAACTCCATGTCTCAATAAGTGGAAAATGTAGATTAGAGATTTCAACAGTAATACTGTCAGAATTGTCATGATTATATCCAATAAGCAACTGGAAATTGAACATTAGTCTACACCTCTTAATTTACACTATAGAATAAAGAGGAGTTTGCCAGCAAGTCTAAATATCCCTAAACAGGCATCTTTTGGTAGAATGCTCCTTCCTTGGCTTGGCATAAATGTAAATGAGACTATGATTAGAAATCTGTCTCAAACTTTAGCTACTTTAGCACAAATGGGCTATAGTTGCCCATCAAACATCTTTAAATTCTCTTGCTAAAGTTGTTTCAGATAACATGATTGCTTTAGCCTATCCGTTGACTGAAAAGGGAGGAGTGTGTGTAGTAGATAACACTTCCTACTGCCCTTGGATAATTATGTCTGACATGATAGAAATTCAGTTTTAAGAAATCAACAAACAAGTTAATTGATTAAAACAAGTAGACTCCTCTTTTGGTTTGTTGTTGATATGTTTAATTTTGATTATTTTAATTCATGGGAGCCCCTACTAAGAAGTATACTTCAGTCTCTTAATGTTACCCTCCTGATTGTTATTATAATAATCTCCATAGTATGCCATATCCTCTCAAGAGTCTTAAATGCTCATATGAAGCCATCTGTTATACATTGGATGGTCTCACTACAGTTAAAATAATAAAAACACAAAGAGAATACAAAAAAATCATCCAACTGACTTGACATTGTGAATTGTGAATTTCATATTGAGACCAAACAAGTCCATTATGACGGTGACAGAAAATAGTATTAGTGCCTAAGGTTTTTGGTCAATTTCTCAAAACTGACAGCTGGCCAAAGGGGAGATTAAATTAAATTAAATTTGGCCTAATTTAGTATGCAAACAAACTGCAGCCTAATTTATTAGTGTATTCTTACAACAGATAGCACAGTCTCAGCTAATCACAGCAGCTGAGTCTCAGCTAATCACAGCAGCTGAGCCTCAGCTAATCACAGCAGCTGAGCCTCAGCCAATCACAGGCTGCCACTGATCAGACTATTTCCATAAAAGGTAAATGCCTCATCACACCATGCCCAAATAGGTCAAATAGTAAGCTGTAGCCAATCAAGTTGTTCCTAAATGTCACTTCCTTTTTCTGTCTACAAATACTTCCTGCCCACATTGATAGCTGGAGGTGTCTGAACCTCTTGGTTCAGAGTGCTGCTCAATTCATGAATCAGTCTTTGTTCACATAAGCTCTACTAAATTTATTTTGTGTTAAGTTTTTCTTGTAACAAGTTAAACTATTGTTCTTGGAATTGGAATGAGTGTTTATTAAAAAATAAAGTGTACAAATTACATAATTTGAAACAGGCACCATCTAATAAAAACTTTTTCCAGTGAATTCAAAAACAGCCTTCCAATTCAAAAATAAAATCATGTATGAAGTTGTTTCTATCAATGACGACATGAAATGGTTCTAGTCTTAATTAAAGTATCATCCAAACCCTTGGAAATGAAGCAGAAACGAAAAGTAGTAAAAGGTAAATAGATGCTTTATCAAAATCCAATACAATATAAAAAGATAAATGACTGTCACAATAACTCAAACTAATTTTACTTCCACGGATACTAAATAATGGTTTTGGTTAATTGAAATTTCTCCTGTATATATCTGTCACATTTCCTTCATTGAGGCTTCAAAGAATCTGCAAAAGTTATATTTTTCTCAAAATCTACTACAAATGTAATATTTCAACTAATTCTGGCATTGAGAGATTAAAAGTTAATTGTCAAGAAAGAAAAAAAAAAACAGACAATATAGAAACTTGGATGGTGGTTCCTTACATATACCCAGCTTCAGATAATTCACATATTACCAATACCTATGATAAAAACTACCTCATGAAAATTAGATGTTAAAATTTTTGGTTCAAATTTTCCTGTGACTCTACTTATGAGAAAAAAATACAAAAGACTTAATGCTAAATATTGAGCTCCACCTTAATCTTTTTGTTTTGTTTTGTTTTGACTATAGGTGTAAACACCTCAGGCCTTCTCCCGTAAGGGAGCTAAATATTTGTTTTCACTCAATAAAGTTAAGAGTTAAAATTAAGTTATAACTATTCTACAGATAAAATTTATTGAAGCAATTTTTAACCACTTAGAGATTTTAAATGTCACTCACAAAAGTATTTATTTATAAGCTACCTCCTTCATAAAATACATTGCCATCACCTCCATTCCAAAGGTGTTAATTTCTATTAAAACATACTACATTTACTGTAAGGTAACAGATTAAAAAGTACCCAGATATAATTTTTATATTTATTCATCCTAAAAAATTACAGAAGATACATTTTTATAAATTTCAAATCACTTTATGACTTTTTCAACCACTACATTTTCATTAGAAACATAAACTTCTTGTTTTTTCTGATTCATAAATTTTTGTTTTCATATAGTATATAAATATTAGCATTATTCTATGTATTCATTACAGTATAGTTCCAAACTTTGATAGTTAACTAAAAATAATTAAATTTAATTCAATTATCAGATAAATAAAACAACCTATAAAAATGACATGAGAATGGCTAAACATGTTGGAATAAGAAAAATAATAATAGTTTTAACAGTTTTATGTCAATCTTTAGAATAACAATGGTAACAGAGACTCCATCCAAATTACTGCTCTTCATTAAGAAAAATGTAGTCACTTATTGATACTAAATAAGTACAAAAAATGAAATTATATTTCAATCACATATAGAGCCAAGTTAATCAATGGCAGGAGAAAGCTATTACTCTGAAACGTAACTGGCATTTTTGACCTAATGAATCAGACACACATTAATAAACAATGAGTAGTAACCACTGCTCTACTGATCTTCACTCTAATATATTGAAATGTAAATTTTAAGTGAAAATATGTGAGAATAAAGCCCATTGTTTGACCTATTAGAGCACAAAATATGCAGCCTGCAGTAGGTTAACTAATGAAATAGGATATCAATGCACATAATCTACACTGAAATCCCAAAGACTTCTCTATATCCATTAACATTTGGTTTAGCTTAATCACCAGACATTCTGATAAAACTGTCTAAAGGACACATTACATCAAACTCTAAATTACCATCTGCTCTCTTGCACTATCTCACCCAATTCTTTCCTTGTTAACACAACACCATCAAAAAGAAAATATAAAGCAAAATGCCACTTTATAAATGCTTGATAAAAATTTACATAATACAATGTTTAAGATACATCTGTTTTCACTCAGTTATGTTGTATTTTCACATGTAAATGTCTGTTGTGGACTGAATGTTTGCATCCTCCAAAATTCATATTTTGAAACCCAATCAGAATGTGATGTTATTAGGAGGTGCAACTTTTGGAAGGTGATTTAGTCATAATGGTGGAGTCCTCATATATGGGATTAACACCGTTGTAAAGGGCTGAAGACACAAGAGCTCCCTTCTACCAGGTGAGGAAGCAGTGAAAAGACATCTTCTGTGAACCACAAGTAGGCTGTCACCAGACACAAATCTACTAGCACCTAGATCTTGGACTTCCCAGCCTCCAGAACGGTGAGAAATAAGTTTCTGTCGCTTATAAGCCACCTAGTTTATGGTATTTTATTATAACAGCCTTAAAGAATTAAAGACAATGTCTAAAAACAAATTAACTCAGAGTTATCCAACAAAGCTTAAAATCTGAGTTGAAAACTGCAATTTTTAACTAATAACATTCTCCATTTCAGTCCTGTGGTTAACTTAACATTTCAACTTGACCAGGACACAGGACACCTATTTGGATATTTATTATTTCTGAGTCAGTATGTAAGACTGTTTCTAAATGAGATTAGCATTTGAGTTAATCAACTGAGTTAAGTCAAATGCCCTTCCCAGTGTGGATGAGCATCATTCAATCCCTTGAGGGCCTGAACAAAACATAAAAGTAAAGGAAAGAAAAATTTTCTCTGTCTGCCTGAGACATCAGTCTTCTGACCTTGAACAGGGTTTAACGTCGTGGATGCTCCTGGTTTTCAGGCCTTAGAACTTGGACTGAAATTTACCACCACTAGCTTTGCTAGGTACTCCATTTTGCAGGCAACAGATCATGAGACTTTGTAGCTTCCTTAACTGTGTTAGCCAATTCCTTATAATAAATCTCATGACAGATGGATGGATGGATGGATGAAAGATAGATAGATGATAGATTGATTGATTAGATAGATAGATAGATAGATAGATAGATAGATAGACAGGGTTCTCTATGGAGAACCCTGACTCATACAAATTTTGGTAGCCAGAATGGTTCTAGTGGAACAGAATTACTGGGGTTTCTGGAACTGGCTCATTAATCTGACTAGATTTAAAGATACTAATGACTCTATTTCCAGTAGAAAGACAGCACTGATAATCCATAACATGAACTAGTAATAGATATGTAAAATATTGGCATCAGATATTCCTAACCACTTAAAAGAGACTGAGTGATTTTGTATATGATAGGACTTTCAAACATTTCTGTTTTTTTTTTTTTTTCCAAACATTTCTGATTTTGTATATCATAGGACTTTCAAACTAACCACTATGAGATTGGCTATTTTCCCCTAATGTCACTATACAAAGTGGTCAAAAGATGGATGAACTTAGGGGATTCAAATTACCAGCTCAAGCTCATGAGTGACCTGAGGCATGTATGTGTGCCCTGAAGGAGATTTGCGTCTCCTGCAGCTCCAGGGCTGAGACTACTAAAGATCGAATGCAGAATATCATATTGCCACTGGCTGAACTACATCTCGAACTCTGATTCTCACAGGATGTCTGCTATTAAAGTGAGGGCAGTGATTGGAAAAGAATCAGATCTTGTAAACTGGGATGGAGATAAGTGGGAAGAGCCTGAGAATTCTAATGGGTCTTCCTTGCCAGTGGAAGAGGTCTTCCCATTCCCAGTCGAAGTGGCCTTTACACCCCTAGAAAAAACAACCTTCCTACCCCCCAGAGAGAGCATCCTCCCCACCACCAGTAGTATTGGCCTTTCCACCTCCATATGAGGGAATCAACCATATACTGCCAGAGGAAACTGTAATGGCTTCCCCAGAGGCAGCTGCTATACAGGACAATGATGGCTCTCCTCAGGACCCACCCTCACCATCCCTCTTTGCTCTAGATCTATAACTAGACTTAAGACCCAGAAGATCCCTAAAGGTTAGGTTCAAAGGGTAACCCCTGAGGAAGTACATTACACTCCGAAAGAACTACTTGAGTTTTCTAATTTATACAGAGAGAAATCTAGGAAATATGTATGGGAATGGATAGTAAAAGTACAGGAAAACGATAGAAGAAACATTAAGTTGGATCAGGCAAAATTTATTGATATGAGCTCACTAAGCAGAAATTATGCATTTAATGTTATACCTTGGAGAGTTATAAAGGGCTTGTTTGTTTTGTTGGCTAAAACATAGACAAAAATGTGGCCCATAGTCAGTGATCTGAAAATGCTGGATCTGCTTGGTTTAATATAGAAAACATTTAATGACCTAGGGAGATTGGAATGTTAGAGTGGATTTGTCCTTTCAGATCTGCTCACCCTCATTGAGAGGGTCCAGAAGACACACCTTTCACCAACACTTAAATGAAAAAATTTGTGAGGGGAGCCCTGGCATCTCTGAAGACCTCCATGATTGCTCTTCTATATATGCCTGGCCTTGCAGTAGGAAGCGCAGCCACTGAATTGGGAAACATAAATGCAATAGGAATAATTGGATCTAAGATGGCAGGGACCAGGTAGCAGCACTCAACTACCAAAGGCAAGGTAGGTGTGCTTACTATGATGAACAGCAGAGTTAAAGCAGCAATCAGAATAGTCTGACTTGCTTACATCTATGGCATTGGTGAGTTAAGCATAAGGTTGCTCCTAGAAGTAAAATACACAGAAATCCTACTAAATTCCTAATTGATTTGTATAAGCAGAAAACTTATAAGTAAAGGAAACTCTAGCCTGAATCATAAATACAGAGAGTCACAGTTCCTCAACTAAGTTCCAGAATTGAGCCAGTTTACAGAGCCATAAACCCTTGAATGAAGGGGATGCTGGATCCCCTTGAGGAAGGGCCTAAATATACTACCAAAAAGATATACTGTTTATCTTTCTCCTTGCCTTTCCCAAAGGTACCTATGGCCTTTACCAAAGTAACTGTGCACTGGAGAAAGTGAAATAATCAGTACTAGATGATGGTTCTGAACTGACATTAATTCCAGGAGACCTAAAACATCACAGTGGGCCACCAGTTCAAGGCTTATGACTGCCAGATGATCAGTGGAGTTCAGGTCCCTCTCACAGTTGGCTCACTGGGTCCCAAATCCATCCTGTGGCTATTTTCCCAGTTCCAAAATGCATAATTGGAACAGACATACTCAGGAGCTGAAAAAAAAAACCCACACTGATTCTCTGACCTGCAGAGTGAGGACAATTATAGAGGGAAAGACAAGAAGAAGGCACTAGAACAGCCTCTATGTAGAAAAATGGTAAGCCAAAAGCAATACTCCATTCCTGGAGGGACTGCAAAGATTAGTGCCACAATCAAGGACTTAAAGGATGCAGAGGTGCTAATTCCTACCATATTCCCATCAAATTTGCCTATTTAGTCTATATAGAAGACAGATGGATCTTGGAGAATACAAATGAATTATCATAAGCTTAACTGAGTGGTAACACCAATTGTAACTGCCCTTATCAGATGTGGTTTCATTGTTTGGGCAATTAACACATTCCCTGGCAACTGGTAAGCAGCTATACATCTGGCAAATGCTTTTTCTTGAAACTTGTTTGTAAAGACCACTAGAAGTAGTTTGTTTTCAGCTGGCAATGGTAGCAATACACCTTCACCGTTCTACCTCAGGAGTATACCAACTCTCCACTCCTATGTAATAATTTAGTTCTCAGGAATTTAACTGCCTTTCCATTCCACAAGATATTACACAGATCCATAATATTGATAACATCACAGATTGGACCTAGTGAGCAAGATGTAGCAACTACTCTAGACTTATTAATAAGATACTTGTGTGTCACATGTTGGGAAATAAATTCAACTAAAATTCAGGGGCTTCTATCTCAGTGAAATTTCTAGGGGTCTAGTGGTATGGGGCATGTCAAGATACCCCTTTCAAAGGTGAATGTTAAGTTGTTGCCTCTGGCCCCTCCTATAACCAAAAGAAAAAAGGAGAATGCCTAATAGGCCTCTTTGGATTTTGAAGGTAACGCACTCCTCATTGGGGTGTATTACTTTGACCAATTTATGAAGTGGTCCAAAAAGCTGCTAATTCCAAGTAGATCTCAGAATAAGAGAGGGCTCTGCAATAGGTCCAGACTACTATCCAAGCTGCTCTGCCACTTGGACTACATGACCCTGCAGATGCAATGGTGCTGGAATATCAGTGGCAGACAGGATGCTGTTTGGAGCCTTTGGCAGGCCCAAATCATAGTGCAGACCCTTAGGATTACATAGCAAAACATCACCAACCTCTGCCAATAACTACTCTACTTTTTCAGAAACAGCTCTTAGTCTGCTGCTGGGCCTTAGTAGAAACTGAGTGTTTAACCATGGGCCACCAAAGTATCATATGATTTCAGCCCATCATGAACTGGTGTTATCTGATCCACCAACCCATAAAGTTGGGTATGCACAGTTGCAGTCTATCATCAAATAAAAGCGGTATATACATGATCAGGCTCAAGCAGGCCCTGAAGGCGTAACTAAGTTACATGAAGAAGAGGTCCAAATGCCCATAATCCCCACTGTTGCCACACTGCCTTCTCTCTCCCAGTCTGAACCTATGGCTTTGTGAGAAGTTCCCTAGACCACTTGACAGAGGAAGATAAGACTTTGGTTTCATTTGCAGATGGTTCTGCACAATATGCAGGTACCACCCAAAAGTGGACGGCTGAAACACTACTGCCCCTTCCTGGGACCTCCCTGAAGTACAGTAGTGAAAGGAAATCTTCCCAGTGGGTAAAACTTCAAGCAGTGTACCTCATTGTTCATTCTGTTTGGAAGAAGAAATGGCCAGATGTGCAATTATGTACGGATTCATGGGCTGTGGCCAATGGTTTGTCTGGATGGCCAGAAACTTGGGAGGAACATGATTGGAAAATTGGTGACAAAAAAATTTGTGGAAAAGGGATGTGGACAGACCTCTCTGAATGGAAAACAAGTGAAGATATTTGTATGAAGTGTAAATGTTCACCAAAAGGTGACATCAGGAAAAGAGTATTTTAATAATCACATGGATAAGATGACCACTTCTGTGGATACCAGTAGACTTTCTTCTCTAGCCACTCATGTCATCACCCAATGGATTCATGGACAAAGTGGCCCTGGTGGCTAGGATGGAGATTATGCATGGGCTCAGCAAAATGGACTTCCATCCACCAAGGCCAACCTGGCTATGACCACAGCTGAGTACTCAATATGCCAGTAGCAAAAATCAACACTGAGTTCCTGACATGGCACCATCCCCCTAGGTAATAAGCCAGCTACCTGGAGGCAGGTTGATACAGCTTCCATCAGGGAAAGGGAAGCATTTTGTTTTCATTGGAACAGACACTTATTCTGGCTACAGATTCACCTTCCTTGCAAATAAATAATGCTTCTGCCAAAACTCCCATCAGGAAACTTACAGAATGCTTTCTCTACTATCATGGTATTTCACACAGCATTGCTTCTGACCAAGGAACTCCTATCACAGCACATGAAGGACAGCAATGGGCCTATGCTCACTGGTCTTATCATGTTCCCCATAATCATCAAGCAACTTATTTCATAAAACAGTGGAATGGGCTTTTGATTATTCAGTTACAGTGCCAGCTACATAGTAATACCTTGCAAGGCTGAGAGAAGGGTTCTCCAGAAAGCTGTATATGCTCTGAGTCAGCAACCAATATATGGTACTCTTTCTCTAACAGCCAACATTTATGGGTCCAAGAATCAAGGGGTGGAAATGGGAGTGGCACTCACTATTTCCCCTAGTAATTCATTAGGAATTGTTTTTTCCTATTCCTGTGACCTTATTCTTTGCTGACCTAGATGTCTTAATTCCAGAGGAAGGAATACTTTTTAGGAAACACAACACTTGATTCCATAGAAATGAACATTAATACTGCCACTTGGCCACTTTGGGTTCCTTATGCCTCTAAATCATCAGTCAAAAAAGAGTTACTGTGCTGGTTGGGGTGATTGCTTCTAGTACAGGAGAACTGAACTGCTACTTCACACAGGAGGCTAGGAAAAATATGTCTAGAATACAGGAGATCCCTTATGGCATCTTTTGATATTACCATACCCTACACTGTGTGTTAAGCCATTCTTGCAATGCTATAAGGGAATACTTGAAATTGGGTACTTCATTAAAAAAACAAGGTTTAGTTGGCTCACAGTTCTGCAAGCTTTAGAGGAAATGTGGCACCAGCATCTGCTCTGCTTTTGGAGAGGCCTCAGGGAGCTTTTACTCAGGGCAGAAGGCAAAGTAGCAGCAAGCGGCTCACATGGCAGAACAGGAGCAAGAGAGAGAGTGGAGGTGGAGATGCCACACACTTTTAAACAATCAGATCTCAAGTGAACCCAGAGTGAGAGATCACTTATCAACAAAGGGATGGCCCAAGCCATTCATGAAGGATCCACTCCTGTGGTGCAAACACCTCCCCACCAAGCCCCACCTCCAAGATTGGGGACTACATTTCAACAGAGATTTGGGCAAACATCCAAATTATATTACCCTGTGATTAAGATCAGTGGAAAACTACAACATTCTAATTCAAGCAGGACTATAATAAAGAACGACCCTTCAAGAATGAAGGTTTGAATCACTCCAACAGATTAAAAAAAACCACAAGCAGGTAAGGTGTTTGCTGAAGGCAAAGGAAATACAGAATGGTTAGGTAAGAATAAAGTTATAAATACTAGCTACAAGCACATGATCAGTTATAGAAATAAGGACTGTATTTCCTCCTCATTTTGCTAATAACACATCTGTGTGTGTGTGTGTGTGTGTGTGTGTGTGTGTGTGTGTGTGTGAGAATATCTTTGCTTTCTTTCCTCTCTTATTCCCTCATCATGTAACATAAGATGTTTATGCCAGGATTTAAGTACTGTTGATTTTACATAGTATTTAAGTTATGGGATATCAAGGAGAGGAGTAAATAACATTCAAGGACTTTACCTTCTTCTCTAGGGAAGAGACTGATGTGTTTCTCAGTTGTACACAGGATACTTGTGTCATGTTAGGGAGAATTCTGACCTTGTTATTACCTTCATTTGAAGATTAAGTATGGTTTATGTAGGTATGTATAGGTGCCAAGTTGACAAGGGGTAGATTTGTAATGGTTAATTTTATGTGCCAACTTTTCCAAGACATGGGGTGGCCACATATTTGGCTAAGCATTATTTCTGGATATGTCTGTTGGGAGGTTCTGGATGAGATTGAATTGGTAGACTGAGTAAAGTAAAATGCTCTCCTATCGTGCGTGAGCATCATCCAATCCATTGACGGCCTGAAAGAACAAAAAGCAGAGGAACAAGAATTTCCCCCTCTCTGCCTTTTCCTGCTCTTGGACTGGGACTTATACAGTCTGCACTCCTGGTTCTCAAGCCTCCATACGTGGAGTGGAATTTACATTGTCAGCTTTCCTGGGTCTTCAGTTTGCAGATGGCAGATCCATAAGCCAATTTCCTATATTAAATCTTATTTTATATATATTTAACATATATATATATACACACACATATATATATATAAAATGTGTGTGTGTGTATATATATACAAATATATATAGATTCTGTTTCTCTGAAGAACTGTAATACAAGTCCCTGATTCCCATGTCTTATTTTATTTAACTCCCATGTCCACTAAAATAACTCCCATTATATGAACCTGGAAACCATCATTCTCAGCAAACTGACACAAGAACAGAAAATCAAACACCGCATGTTCTCACTCATAGGCGGGGTGTTGAACCATGGGAACACATGGACACAGGGAGGGGAGTATCACACACTGGGGTCTGTCGGGGGAAAAGGGGAGGGATAGTGGGGGGGTGGGGAGTTGGGGGAGGGGATAGCATGGGGAGAAATGCCAGATATAGGTGATGGGGAGGAAGGCAGCAAATCACACTGCCATGTGTGTACCTATGCAACAATCTTCCATGTTCTTCACATGTACCCCCAAACCTAAAATGCAATAAAAAAAATAATAATAATAATAAAAAAAAAAAAAAATAACTCCCATTAGATGAATATTAATGGAAATCTTAAAATGTTATTTAAATTTTCAATGTAGAACCATGTTATAAGAATGTTACAACTCAAATAAAATTGAAGTATATCTTGTTATTAAAACAACATGTATCCTTGGAAAATATGTAACAGAATATGTATGAAAGCAAAAGGGTTCAATCTAATGAGACAGTAACTGAAAATTTCCCTCCATTTTAAGTTTTGAATATTATTTTAGATTAAAATCATAAAACTTACATGTTTTCAATTATTAATTAGTAGAAAATTTTTTTAAAATCATATAACCAAATTTTTACTTAGTTTCAATTTCCTTTTTTTGCCTTTTACAATCTGCCTGCTATCTTGAAAAACAAGTAGATACTTCATTAATAAAAATTCAGAGAAAGAAAAAATAATATATTCAGTTGGAAATAGGTATGCACATTTTTTTTAACTGAATCTATAGGCCCATAGAAGAATCTTTAGGCTAGGCACAGTGGCTCCTGCCTGTAATCCCAGCACTTTGGGAGGCTGAAGTGGGCACATCATTTGAGGCTAGGAATTCAAGACTAGCCTGGCCAACACGGTGAAACCCTGTCTCTACTAAAAATATAAAAATTAGCCAGGCATGGTGGTGCTAGCCTATAATCCCAGCTACTCAGGAGGCTGAGGCACAAGAATCGCTTGAACTCAGGAGGTGGCAGTTGCAGTAAGCCGAGATCATGCCACTGCACTCTAGCCTGGGGGACAGAACTCTGTCTCAAAAAAAAAAAAAAAAACAAAAAAAAAAAATACTCTTTTAAATTTTTTCCTTTTAATTTATTTATATCTTCTATAAAACATAGAATGTTTAGCTGCTACCACTTAAAATCTTAATTTTTGCTGCTCTTAATCCATTTTCATCTGCCATAAATATTTACTTTATGTTTTTTTATTCAACAGTGTATAGAACAGTCCTCTCACAATAAATAATTATAGGGCTTAAAATGTCCATAGTGCGAAAACTCTACTTTAGATGAAGAAAGACTTTTAAAAAACTTATAAAATTGTAGAATGTTTAGCAGCATCCCTTGCTTCTACCTATTAAAGGCCAACAGCAGCTTCACAGTTGTGACAACCAAAATGTCTCTGCAAAATGTCCCCTGTGAGACAAAATTGCTTCAACCTGAGAACCACTAATGCATAGACAGTTAAAAGAGAAACTACTACTACCAACAGCTTAAGTTAAACTTACACACAAAGTGTGTAAACAAAGCACTAGACCACCCCATCAGTAATGCATGTCTGACAGGAATCCAATGGAAATTGCTTTAATACCTACCTATGTAATCTTATTTTCATCAGCACAGAAGACAATATTTATAAATTGAACATTGAAAAAATGTTTGCAGTTTCATCCATGAAAAGAAGTAAAGGTGATGGATACAAAATGGAATCTAGACAAACAAATTTGAACAACAAACCAGTCTAACTTTACAATTTACCAAGAAGTAAATGATTCCCTATATACTTTCTAAATGTCTTAATGTGTAAAGCGCTTTTTTGTACAGTGCTATTAAATGGTAAGCTAATGATCATAAAGCAGCAATGTTAGCTACAGCACCATTTACCCATAAATACTAACCATACTACAGTTACTGTTTGCTGAAATGCATTTCTTATCGTCACACCATTGGCACCCATTTGTATTGGCAGTACAGCTGGCACAATCTGCATATCTGTAACATCTGTCATCAGAAGCAGCTATAATACAAATGGGAGACAAGATATGAGCACAAAAAAGAAAATCTTACTCTTCTTAATTTACAATATCTATTTAAGAATAATTAAGAATCACTCAGACATTTTTTAACCAAAGAAATGATCTTCAATTTCAAAGTAAGTTTTCTAAAGATTAAGACTACTTTGTAGTTCAATTGTGTTTGCAGGATTTTAAGGACCTTTTACCCCCATTATAATTATTCAATATACAAGGATCCTACAGCCATTTTAAATTCACACATTTTGGGCCAGGCACAGTAGCTGACGCCTGCAGTTCCAGAACTTTGAAAAGCCAAGGCAGGCAGATCACTTGAGGTAAAGAGTTCGAGACCAGCCTGGCCAACACAAAACCCCATCTCTACTAAAAATACAAAAATTAGCCAGGCATGGTGGCACACGCCTATAATTTCAACTACTCAGGAAGCTGAGGCAGGAGAATTGCTTGAACCCAGGAGACAGAGGTTGATCACACCACTGCACTCCAGTCTGGGTGACAGAGTGAGACACTGTTTCAAAAAATAAAATAAAATAACATAAAATAAATTCACACATTTTGGAGGTCAAAGGATTTACAGATATTTTACTGAACAAAGGGTATTACTAAACAAACAAAAGAAAACATCATAACAAATACTGTTTATCATTCTTTCTAAAGATACCTAAAGACATCTGAATTAATATAGATTAGCAAAACTTAAAAATACATTTATTAATTGTAGGCTCAAAAATGTATAAAAATCCTCACCATTTAAAGAAAACTAAACAATATTTATCCAAATAATTAATTAGCTAGTTGACTAATAATTAACTGGTAGATTTTCTTAAGTCTCTCTTATCTATTCACCATTTTATAAGAAATATAAAACCAGATCATTAGTCATCAAATGCCAGAAAATTTTTTTCTTATGGTATGGTTTGGCAATAATTCAGGAAGAAAAAAAATACCACATGGAAAATAAATTCTTTCATTTTATTTCTTTGAATCTCACAGTATTTCTTAGAAATAATGTATTAGAAAGCATTTTAAACTTGTATTAGAAAATAATTCATACATATGACTATGTTACACATAAAATATTAATATGTATACTATACATACAGATTTCAAAAATAAAGATAAAAACAGCTAATAAAGATAGTAAATAATTAATCACTAGCTTCAAACATTGGAATTCCTAATTAGGATATTATAAATTTTTCCTGTCTGTAGCTACTAAAGTAATTCTTATAAGTAGAAGATACTTCTGTAGAAGAGAAATTTTGCTGCCAGAAAGGGAAAAGAAATTTACCTGTTTTAGGAGGGCACTTTGCTCTAAGAATATTATTAGTATTCCAAGATTCCCAAGATTCACAGTGATTTTTATTCCAAACACATTTTATCCCTGGACCAGCATTTTTACAAAGTTCTTCATCTCTGAAAGCCTTGCAATTTGGAGGCTTGTATACAAGGATATCATTAAGGAGTACACTAGAAAATCCCCCAAATATATACATGGACCTATTAAAAACAAAACAAGAATCTTAAAGAAATGCTATTAAAAGTCTCTATGATTTAGTTATAAAAATAAGCATAGGTTTAAATATACATTTTATACTATTTTTAACTACTTTTGTTAGTACTGTTCAGTAAAATCATATTTCTAACATAATATGATATAAAAACACCAGAGAAACTACTACATAATTTCTTGAAGACTTTTCAGATAAAATCTGAAATATTCTATAAATATTAATGTATTAAGAAAACATTAAGTCTTCAAAACATGTTTTATTGTTAATGCAAGAAAGGAAACAAGGATTATATACAGCATTGCTTTCATCAGAAAAATAAGTATTGTTTTTAATAAAGTAGAAAACAATATTTTTAAAAATAGATAATAGCTACACATGGGCAAGACACACTTTAGAACTACTATCTGGAATTATAATTTTTCAATATAGACACAGAATTTTGAAATTAGACACAGAGTTCTTCTTATGATGTTTCATTCTTTTAAAATAAGAAGAGTAAGAGTGAAATAATCAAAAAGATTTTCAAAATATCAGTTTGGAAAAAGAAGCCTAGACAATACTAAATTAATACCAACCAGTGCCAAAAACATTTGAGATGCCCTTAAACAGCATTATTTTTATCTCAAAAATATTATTAATATAATAAATTTAATCAGTCAAAAAATGCTTCAAGAATTATTTTATTATTTTAAAAAAGTAAAATAAAAATCAACCAGAGAACCCCAGAGGTTTTATGTTTCACAATTTTCATTTATTACTGTTTTGACAGCCAACTGATAACAGTTACACAGTTTAACTGTGGTTAAGTAATTTCATAGCAATAGTGGAGAATTTTTACATAATTAGGATAAGGTGGCAATAAATTGAACTTATAAAAAGGTCATTTTGATTTACAAATGTTAAGTTACTAAATGAGCTAGCAGATTGTTTACTGTCACTAGATTCCAAATTACCAAATTTTTGTCACAGAAATACAAAAGTTATATTAACTTAAATGGGGAAAGCAATGTAATGACCACTGAGTCCAATTTCCCAATGGATATAAGGATTTTAAGATCCAGAGAAGTTAAGAGACTTGTCAAAAATCACACATTTAATAAATGACAGAACTAAAATGAGAATCTAATTCTTCTCACTTTCCTTGTTCTCCTTGACAGAAATTTGGGGCTAGCCTCTCTATCATTTCAGTTCCATCTTTTTAAAAGTAGAGACATTCCTTATCTGATCTCTGGAAAAAGAAAAGAAGGCAGGATGACTTAAAAGGGTATCTGACGTTTTATCTCAGCACCTTTCCTTTAACTACTCCCCCTGTCCCTTAAATATATTAAACAACAAAAGAAAAAAAAGATATGAATAACAAATCAAAATGTATTCTGTGGTAGAGCAGAGATACATAAAATCCAATACCATTAAGTGCCAATGATAATTTTCTAGAAGAATACCAGAATATGAGGATAGTATGACTGATATCCGTGACCCTCTAAAAATTGGAAATGTGCTTCTTTTACCCATTAATGACTACTGCAGAGTGTCCAAATCGGTTGACATCTCTATGAAGATTTGGTTTTGGTAGTATTTTCCATTCATCACAAGCTAGAAAAAAGAAAACAAAACAAATGAAATAAAAGAATAAACAAGACAAATAATATAAATAATTCGCTGGCCAAATTAAAGATATACTATGTAAAAGCAGGAAGCAAAAAAAATTTTTTGCATTAATTTTCCATGACCTACAATTTAGTATAATTACTCAACTAGCATTATTCCCTAAATAAAAATAACTGTTGCCTAAAATTCTCATGAATAATTTTAAGTATATGAGAACAAGAAAATGAAAGGAATGAACTTAGAGGTACTTTATATTGGAATATTTTTAAAAGACATATCTTTATTGAATATAACAAGTAAAATATGAATGTCAGTATAGGGCATACCTATTTGAAAGTTAAATACTAAATCAAATATTACATGTATGCATACAAAAGTAATGGTATCAAAATAATGTTCACTGAAAGAATACCTAAAAATATAATCTTCAGGATAAAATATTTAAATTACTTTAATGTTTTGATATTTCAAAAGAAAGCCTTTTTTATGTAGAAGGAAATTATCTTAATTGCAAAACTTCTAGATAAAAAATAAAATCATAAAAAATCCACAAACTATATAAAAACTATGGAAAGTAATTAAGAAAAATGTATATAATTTCAATACTAATTTCTTCCATGCTACCGCTTCTTTTTTCACTTAATGAAATCTTGTTCTACAGAAAATTGGTCATATTTTTAGTTATGATCTGTACTTGTTTATTCAGTAAATTAAGATTTTAAAAATAATCTCTAACTTTCTTTTAAAGGTTTTTCGGTTGGCTTTTACTATTTTGGTCTACAATCTCTTTGGAACTTATTTTTGTATATGTGGTAAGCATCAAACTTAATTTTTCCCATATATCGAATTTTCCAGATATTTCCAAGTACATGTCCATGCACCAATTTTCCCAATTTTTGAACATTTATCCTTGACCTAACTTGTGCATCATTTAACTTCTGTACTGTTATAGTTTGCTTTTATTTTATCATTTTTAAATATATACATGTGTGAAGCTTAAAAGTCAAATATTTCTACAAGGCTTCTCTCTCTCACACATACACACACAATATCCACTGCCCTCTGTCTTCCCAAACATATTCCAGAATAACGGAGGTAAGCACTTTTAATTCTAAATAAATAGCTAGAAAGAGTTGTATTTTTTGTTTGTTTTTGTATTTTTATCTGTTCTAAATAGCATGCTTAGTTCCCACTTTCAGATAATTTGCCTGACTTCCTTCTTCAGAAGGTGAAGATTAAGCTCTTACATAGACTTACACACACATACTTCCTCTCCCTTCATTCTCCCTGTATGTTTATATTATAATTTTGTTTAGAGCAATAGTCAGTTTCTTATTTGTCTTTTTAGAGATGGGGTCTTGCTATATTGCCTAGGCTGGTCTAAATAAATTCCTGGGCTCAAGTGATCCTCCTGTCTCAGCCTTCAATTTCTGGAACTGTAGTTGCACACCACCACACTCAGCTAATGTTCAATTTATTATATGATATTATTCACAGATAAGCCACATTACATACTATATTTTATTCTTAACTCATTTTCTCCGCAAACTATATTTTCACTTTTTTGCTTAATTTCCTACATATCTACTGCTAATTCTCCCCCCAACCCTTTGCCAGATGTGTACATTTCTTCTCAATATCTTCTAATTCATCAAGTTACCTGGCAATTTCATTTACTTTCTAAAGACGTCCCTTCTTGAAGTTCCATCTTTCTTCTCCAATCTGAACTTAAACTGCTCTCTAGGCCTATTACAGCATCATAAGGATTCCCTCCATATTTCTCCTCTGTTACATATTCTATTTCTTAGATTTTATTTTTTCTGTTTTTATTTATTTATTTAATCTCATACTTGAATAGGTGATATAAACCTAAAGTTTCTAAATAAAGTTTACATTGAAGATGTATTTTTTGAGATTCTGCAATTCTAAAAAATGACTTTATTCCACTCTAACACTTTTAGTATTATTTGATTGGTGTTAGAATTCTAACCACAGAAAGCACTTTCAAATATGAAAGGTATTAGTCCACTCTTCTGGCTTCTAGTATTGCTTTTGCAAGGTGCTATGCTATTGAATCTTATGATTTATTTGTACTATTTCTTTTCTCCCTCTAGAAGTTTTAAGGTTCTTTTTGTCTTTTTGTAACGAGCTTTGCTGTGAGTCTTTTGTATTGATTCTTCTGGGGCTCAGTAGGCTCTTTTCTTCTTAAAATTTGTGTACTTCAATCCCAAACATATTTTTTGAATTATTCACTTGATAATTTCCTTCCTGTCTAAAATGTCATGTTCTTTGCTTTTTCAATTCTATGACTCAGATATAAAGTTTTCTGGAATAATCATCTAAATTTCTTATTTTTTACCCTATTTTACATCTGTCCATTGTTCATAATACTTAATGGAAATTCTTCACTTTATCTTCAAATCATTGATTTGTTTTCCTAATGTAAATTTCCAAGAGCCTATTTTTTTTTCCTTTTCTGAATTACCTATTTTTACTAAAATCTCACATTTTGCTTCACAAATGGAACATCTTCTATCCGTTAAGATTTAATTTATAATCTCTGTGGATTAACTCTATTTTCCCTAATTTCTTATTTTTTCCTACATGTTTGACACTTTGGTCAAATTTAGCAACTTTTTGTAATTGTCAAAATAACTGGCTGCAAATTTGAGTGAGGTATTACAAAAGTCATTAGGAATTTTGTGCTTACGAAGGACATGTTGACTGTTAGGATTCTGATCAGGTGGGATTATTTCAGTCAGAAACCTCCAAATGTCAGTATTTATACATGCTTTCTCTTAAACTGGTCAGACTCCTTCAGATAATTTTCCAGTATCCTGCCTGGAAACCATAAATCAGACTAACAGCATTTTAGGAAGGACCTAAGTGTATGAAAGTAGCAAGAGGGTTTCACCCTTAAGTATGTATACTTTCATTTAGTCCCACTGTTTACAAAATAGTGCTTATGCTCTCAGTCATGGTCTGGTTTGGTTTGGTTTGGTTTTTAAAGTACACAAGTACTTGCAGAAGAGAAAGATTACAGTATAGTAATAGTAATGTAATTATACATGAGGGCAATTAATTTAGACAAATAATAATAAAACATAATTCTACTTCTAGAAGTTCTTCGCTTTTTAACACATGTAGTGGTAGGAAGTGACAGCTTTATTACTATCTCCAATACATCATCTTCAATTACACTAAAAGTTTAAAAAAGAATTACATACAATATTTTTGATAGATGTTGGTGCTGTTCAACGAAATATTGCAGTTCCTTTCCTCTAGGCACAAGATAAAATTATATTCCTACAATCTCTAGAAGGTGAATCTATCAATGTAATGCAAGCTGCTGCAATATGTGTTTCTGGTTGGAGGCATTTAATTAGCAATGAAAGACTATGTGGAAGCCTTTGTCCTCTGTCAGCCTGGGTACCTAAATGATGACAAAAATTTTTTTTAAATCTGCCCTGCCAACCAATGATGAACATGTATAATGGGTGAAAAATAAACTTTTATTTGGTGTTAATCATCTGAAGTTTGGATATTTCTGGTAGACATGGATATATGCTGCCCAGATCATCATTCAAAAAAAAAATTGTTGTCTGGGTTGCTAGTAGTGCTGCCAATGAATAGTCAGTTGCAAGCTACCTCACAAACTGCCTGAGGAACACAGACCCACTTCACTCAAGGGCACACCCTTCCTGGAATGACCCATATCCAATGGCTGATCAATGTGGTGGTATAAAGGCCTGGACATTCCAGTCCAACATGAGAGAAGTATGACCAATTATTTTGCCTTCAGTCAATCCTTACAGGATTGACTAAGGTTACCATCCAGCATCATAACTCAACTTCTCCCTTTGTCCAATTCTGCTTTATCCCTCTACCTCTTGCAAAGGCATTGACTGTAAGGGTACTCCCAATTAACATCGTGAATACTAAACTCTACCTCAGAGTCTGCTTTCCAGAGAACTCAAACTCTGACTTGTTTCAGGAATGGTATAAGAAAGTAAGAAATAAGTTGGAGTTTGAGAGCTGGATCATACATTGCCAGGCTAGCAATGAAAAACTCATCATTGGTGGTAGGTAGAGCACAGACAGTCCTTGGCACAAAGTGGCCATCAAGCAACTGCAAAAATGTAGACCAGTGGTAAATTAGGAAAGCATGCCAATGGAAGCAAATAGTATAGCACGAGTGAAGTACTAGATGCTTGAAAAGTATGAGGAATGGTAACTGTTGATAGGAGGTGGGGGAGTACAGGTGGTATGAGATTCAGAGGGGAGCTTGATCAAGGGGGCCAGAACCTTATCATTGGATTAGGGAGTCTGTTGATTTGAAAGCATTCTCCCAAGATGTAGGATTTACCTTTCTGACAAGGATGCCACAAGAGGTGATGTTAACTTGCTATCTTGATGACTCCTAGAAACATGGAAAACATGAAAAATATACCCCATGCTAAATAAGGTCAAAATGCCAGAACTGCCATAGCAAACAGTAAAGGCAGTGATTAAAAGTCTAAAAATGTGCACAAGCTGAAACAGATATACTATGTAATGCCAGAAAACCCACCAGGCCATTTTATCTATAGAAGGAGCCAGGGGATATGCTAATTATCAAAGCCATGAAGAATATGATGGTGGTAGAGACACTAGCATCACTAAGAATTTCGTAGCTGTCCTCCACCAAAGCTGATGGCAGGAGAAACTGTAACAGAACTGATCCCAATGATGGGAGACAATAGGACAATAGAGGTCAACTGGTCACACTTAAGGATCAGAAGTCAATCCAAGTAGAGGGTAATTATTGCAATGAGCAGCAAGTTCAAAAGTGTCAATAAAGGAAACTAATTTATAAAGAATTATAGAGATATTTAACAGAACATAGTATCCCTAGAGGCAAAATAGATTGTCAACAAGGGTATTCCCAACTGATATTATCAAAAGAAAACAAGGATGGATGATCAGGAGGCTAATGGTTTATGCTGCAATAAAAAAGTCACAATGCACTGCTCAATTTCTGGACATGAGCCATTTTTTAAATCCAGAGATGATAAATTTTAAATTCAGGAAGGAGGACTCTGAAATACCACAGTAAGTGTATGTGGTACTAATTTCCCCAGCTATTCCTCAAAGGCACCCATAATAATTTTATTGTTTAATTTTTGTCTAGAAAGAAAGGCATCACGAACATTTCAAGTACTATTGAACACAGAGTCTGAGTTGACACTGACACCTGAAGATACAAAGTATCATTATTGCCTCTTTTTATAGTAAGGATAAAGGGTGATGAGGAAAAAAAATGGAATCCTGGACAAGATCCAGCTCAAAATGGGTCCACTGGGTCACAGACTAGTGATCATTTCTGATCACTTGGCAAATGGCACAACACCTCCCACATTTGGTCCTTGGTTATCACAGTGGAAGCCTCTGGGAGCTTTTATCCCTTGATTAATTCAATAAATTTTAAAATACTATCACATTCCAGAGAGAGTGGGTAAAAGCAATTAGGATCACCCTAAAGAATCTAATTAATGCCAGGATAATGGACCCCATCAAATCACCATTGAAATTGTCAGTTTGGCCCCTGCAAACTAAACAAAGCTTAAAGGATAGCAGTTGCCTACTACAAGGAGAGTTAAAATTGCAGGCATCATGCAAGTTGTATATCTTTATTAGAGCAGATTAACATGGCCATGGAGTTGGCAAATGTGTTCTTTGCTAACTCTATCAAAAAAGAGGATCAAAAATGGCTTGCATTCACATGGAGGGGAAAATAGGATACATTCACACTTTTGCCTTAGGATGATATTAACTCTGTTTTCTTTTGTCATACATACCCAGAATACATTTGATCCTGTTGTATATCTTACAGAACATTACACTGTTCCACTACGTTAGCATGATGTTTCATGCTAATTGGACCAGATAGGCAAGAATAATGCAACAGAAACCTTCTTAAGACATATGCTTCAAAGAGTGGAAAATAGAACCTACAAAGATTCAGAGACTTTCATATTGGTAAAATATGTAGGGGTCCAGTGGACAAGAACATTCTGAGACATCTCATCTGAATTAAAATACCAATTATGCATCTTGCAATTCCCATTACAAAGAAAGAAGCAAACCATCAGGTGGGCCTCTTTGTGTTCTAAAGGCAGTATATTCCACTCCTAGGAATACAGCGTCAGCCTATATACTGAAAGACATTAAAAGATGTCAACTCTTTGTAGTAGGAAATAGCTCTGCTGTCAGTGAAGTCTACCCTGCAAGCAACTCTGCAGCTAGGGACATATGACCCATTACATACTATAGTTATTGGTAGTGTCATTGTTGGAAAAAGTAGTATGTGGAATTTATGGCAAGCCTCAGTGAAAGAATCACAACGCAGACTTGACACACATGTCAAAGGCCATACTATCTGCAGTGGAAAATTATATACCTCTATTACTGCCATGCCATTGGGTCCAGATAAAAATAGAATGCTTGACCATGGGTATCAAGTGACTATGTGTTGAGAGTTTACAATCATGAGCTAGTTCTGTTACCAATTACCCTAAGAATATAAAATGGAAGTGGTACCCATGATCAAGTATGAGCAAGAACACAGGGCACAAGCAATCTGTGTAAGTATGTAGCTCAAATCCCTATGTCATCCACCATTGTTACATCAACACCCCCTCCCTATGGCCACATGGGGAATTCTCTGCTGTCCAGATAGCAAGAGTAAGAAACCATAAATATGCCCGCTTGATATGCTGGCATAAATCAAATGCCTTAAAGCTCAATATTAAATTAATATAATTTGTTTACATGTAGTCTAATCCAATTCTTACATTATAAAGTCTCTTACATTTTTAATCTGACTGCAATTTATTTCTGGCCAAGAAGAAAATATATTTCTGGAGCACTTGGGTTATTATCACTTCATAAACAGTTCAAGGCCAAATTAAAGCAAATTCCATAGTTACTGACATCATGAAAATTACAGAAATAACATTCTATACTAACAAAACAGCCACGGTGAAAAGAATGAAGACCAAGGTAATATACACTCTCTGGAATACAGGCTTAAAAAAATAAAAAATAAAACACCTCTTAAGGTACTCATTATTTAAGGTACTAAATATTAACTACAAACCATATATTCAATACACGTAAGATCAAAAAATCAGAGTTACTGTTCTCTCAAACCCAAATTTGAGCCACAGTACTATACCATCCAAACTATTTACCCATGAGGGATAGATAATTACATTAAAAACTCAAGCTGAAGGGAGACTCATTTATTTTAACAATTATACATAAAATAATGCAAGTGGAAAATGTAAATTCACTGGCTAATTTTTCCATAAATGCTCATGGTTTTTTTCATTTTTTGTATATATTATATACATGTATATTCCAGCCAGGATAGGAAATAGCTCTTCTGTCAGTAATTTTATATATATATATATATATATATATATATATATATATATATAAAATTGTAAAGACACTTAAAAAATCTTTTGGCCACTTAAAAAAATCTTTGGGAGGCTGAGGTGGGCAGATCACCTAAGGTCTGGAGTTCAAGACCAGCCTGGCCAACATGGTGAAATCTCGTCTCTACTAAAAAATACAAAAATTAGCCAGGCGTGGTGGTGGGCCCCTGTAATCTCAGCTACTCGGGAGGTTGAGACAGAAGAGTTGCTTGAACCCGGGTGGTGGAGGGTGCAGTGAGCCGAGATTGCACCATTGCACTCCAGCCTGGGCTGCAGAGCAAGACTCCATCTCAAAAAAAAAAAAAAAAAAAAAAAAACTTTTACTGTTTCACTTAAAATACCAATTCATAAGTCAATCTTAATTGCAAATTGAAATAACACAGAAAGAACACATTGGTTGTATACACAAGGCTCATAACAAGATGAATATAAAGAAAAGCCTATTTAGCTATTTCAATACTTCTGTAATAGAAAATTACATTTCTGGATGTTGCCAAAAATCTTTTCCCACCTGCCCCTTAAATGTTGGTACTTTACTGGAGTTTTGTTGTTTGGCCCCCTACCTCAAAACTTCTTTTAATTTTCTAAAATAAGCACAATTTACCCTAGGTTATATCATTCTCAATTAAAAAAAAACACATACACATTCATATCCATATATTCTCTTGGGATTGTCCCCTGGCATTCATTAAATAAATATTTATTTAGCTTTTTACTCTCTGCCAGGCAAAGTAGGCATTACTGTTTGACACCTAATCTTAATTGAAATGATTTTATAGTGTTTTAATATAAGATATGTCCTGTTGCCTTTAGTAAATAGTTTTGATCTAATAAATCATATTTATAGATTCCCAGATAATGAACACAACTGAATTCCTACAATGAATTTTACTTGGTCATAGTTTATTAAACTTTTGAAATATGGTTGGATCCTACTTGTTAATATTTTATTTGAAATTTTTCATTCTACATTCGTGACTTCTTTTTCCTGACTTCTTCCCCCAAGGGTGAAGACATTTAAAACATTTTTTCCCTTTTTACATTTTTTAACTGAGAAATAATAATTGTACATATTAATAGGGTATATAATTATGCTTCAATACACACAATGTATGGTGATCAGATCAGGGTAATTGGCATATCAATCATCTCAAACATACATCATTTCTTTGTGTTAAAAATGTTCAATATCCTCATTCTAGATATTTGAAACTATACATAATTGTGAACTATAGTCATCTTGTAGTGGTATAGACAATGCATTCCTCCTATCTAGCTATAATTTTGTATTCTTTAAGTAATCTCTCAGTGTAACCTACCACTTCCCCCTGCCCTCTTCAGACTCTAGTATTCTCTGTTCTGCTTTTGTCTTCTATGAGACCAACTTTTTTAGCTTACACATATGAGTGAAAACATACAGTGTTTAACTTTCTGTTCTTGGCTTATTTTGCTTAACATAAGGTCTTCCAGTTCCATCCATGTTGCCACAAATGACAGGTCTTCATTCTTTTTATGGCTGAATAGTATTTCAACATGTATATATACCACACTTTTTAAAGTCATTCATCTCTTGTTGGAAACCTAGTTGATTCCATATCTTGGATGTTGTGAATAGTACTGCAATAAATCTGGAGGTGTAGGTGTCTCTTTAATACACTGATTTGGATAAATGTCTAGTAGTGGTATTGCTGGATCATATAATAGCTCTATTTGTAGTTTTTTGAGGAACCTCCATACTGTTCTGCATAGTGCCTGTACTAGCTTACATTTCCACAGCATCAGTTCCCCTTTGTTTTGCATCCTTGCAGCATTTGTTATTTTTTGTCCTTTTGATTATAGATATCCTAAATGGGAGGAGATGATATTTCATTGAGTTTTGATTTGTATTTCCCTGATGATTACTGATGTTGAGCATGCTGCCATATATTGTTGGTTATTTATATGTCTTCTTTTGATAAATGTCTGTTCAGATCATTTGCCTATTTTTGTTAAATATTTACAAAATGGATTTTTTGTTTGTTTGTTTACTGTTGAGATTTTTTTAGTTCCTTACATATTCCAGATATTAATCCCATCAAATGAATAGTTTGCAAATATTTTCTCCCTTTCTGTAGGCTGTCTTTTCACTCTGTTGATTGTCTTTTGCTGTGCAGAAGCTTTTTATTTTTACATGATCCCATTTGTTTACTTTTGCTTTTGTTGCCCGTGCTGTTGCAGCCTTTTTGATAAAATCTTCTCCAGACTCATGTCCTGAAGCATTTTTCCTGTTTTCTATTGTTTTATTGATTTGATCCATTTTTAATTTAGAGATGAGGGTCTAATTTCATACTCCTGCAAATGAATATCAACTTTTCCCAACACTATTTATTAAAGAGGCTGCTTTTTCAGAGCCTTTTTTTCATTAATCTTTATTTAGTAATTTTTTTCAGAGCATTTTTTAAATTAATCTTTATTTAGTAATTTTTGTATTCAAAATGGTTTCTCAAAATGAATGTAGACTTGTTAAGAATGAGAGAGAATCATTATGCATTATCCTTTTTTCTCCTACATTTTCTATCTTGAGGTCACTATTTTCCAATCAACTTATGGGAGGGGGACAAGTAGAGTGAAATTCAAATACATCTCAAAAATATGACTAAATCTACCGATAAAAACTATTTTTGAATGTCTTATTACACTAACAAATTTTTTCCAACTAAAATTCAAATTTTTTCCTGTTAAACCAGGAAAAATAAATATCATAGGGTATAGTGTCAGTATCAAAAAAACTCTGAATGTAGACTTCACTTTAAATTCTGAATACAACGTCTATGGCCTGTGTGACTTTAGGTTTAACCATGGTAAATCACAGTGCCTTCTCCTATAAATTAAAAAATGTACACTACACAGATGTAATAATAATTATATTATAAATCATGTGTGACATGCCAAGCACTATTGGAAACATTAGATAAATGTTAGTTCATCCTTCCCTCAAAACGAAAGGTTATTTTTTCTTTCACTTAGTGGCCTCCTTTTTAAAAAGAATAAACTACCATTTCTTGTAGTTTCTGTAAGAGATAGTAGTTTCTACAAGAAATAGCAGTTTATTCTTTTTAAAGAAAGAATACCTTGAACAAAGGATATGATGAAGCTTAAAACAGTTGACAGTTTGCTAAATTCATTGAAAAAAAAAATGTGTGAATGATTCTAAGGATTTTCCTGATCTACAAAAAAAACTATTTCTTTGAGGTGTCCGGGTAAGTGTTACCACTTTCATCAATAGAAAGCCCTAAGAATTTAACAAAGAGCATAGAGAAATACTGATAAACAGAGAGAGGAATTAATAAAATAACCTCCAGAAAATAAAAATAATTATAAACATGAAGAGCAAGCAGGTTGGAATTTTTATAAGTTTGCCTGAGTATTCCAATAAATTAAATAACTAGATGTCTTAATTTGAATATTATTTTGCTATGAAATTATATGCCTTACCAAACTGTATCTATTATATAGATATACATACATATCACTCCAAAGAGTTGGACAAAATCATGTATCCTAGGCTTCATTAATTAATTAAGTGATTTTTTAACAGTACACAGAACTGCAATTTTACTGTATTATAAAATGGTTAAGAATATACATTATTACATATTGCCAATTAAAATATCACTTTCTCAAATAAAAAATTACTTTTCAGTTTTTACTGATTTAGTTTTTAAATAATCACCTACAAAGAAATTAATGTCATAAGTAAAACCACCATGTTCAAGGAACTTATTTTGAAAACCCGATTATTATTTTTAATCTCATTTGAAGTTTTGGCTGTTCTGCTTTCTGCAAGATACAATTCTTTTTTTTTTTTTTTTTTTTTTTTAGACAGAGTCTCACTCTGTCACCAGGCGCCAGGCTGGAGTGCAGTGGCGCGACCTCGGCTCACTGCAACCTCCGCCTCCCGGGTTCAAGCAATTCTCCTGCCTCAGCCTCCCAAGTAGCTGGGACTACAGGCGCGCGCCACCACGCCTAGCTTTTTTGTATTTTTAGTAGAGACGGAGTTTCACCATGTTGGCCAGGATGGTCTCGATCTCTTGACCTCGTGATCCGCCCGCCTCCACCTCCCAAAGTGCTGGGATTACAGGCGTGAGCCACCGCACCCGGCGGCAAGATATACTTCTTATACAAATCCTATTCCCTATCCATTCTTAAATAATTTAACTCAGGAAATTACATTTTCATGTTTCTATTTTCCTCTATTATCTTTTTGATGAAGAAAAAATATTATAAATCAGTTGTTTTTCATCTCGTTTCAGAATTCTGTGTGAATTCTAACTAGAAGGTTATCTTTACCAGAAAGTTCTTTTTAACCTTGAAGAAGGTGTCATGGTGGCTTTCTGAAAGTAATAGTAACAGCACTAACAATAACAAAAAAAATTAAGTTTTCTGATTCTAAAATCTGACCTCAAACTAGATTTACAAACTAGAACATTAAGAAATGTGTCATGTCATATGTTATAGTCAAATTAAGCAATGTGTCATGCTATGTGTTATAGTCCACATATCTTATTCACCACCCTAGCTGTATTATCAGCTGCACTTTAGTCACTTTTTGAAAACACAGATGCTCAGTATCTAATCTCAAAGAATTTGATCATATAAGCCAGTTTTTTTCTTTCAAACCAACCTCCAAAGAAGATATCAAGATATGGCGATGTTTGAAAATCACCAGCATATGCCTTCTACATTAATCATGCAATAATAGAATGAGAACTGTGAAGGCAAGGTTATATACCCAAAGGTTGGTGATATTGACTGTGTAAAATTTACTATGGTAGTAAGATTGAAATAATACATTTCACAACAATAAAAAATGAGAAATGGTACAAATATTTTTGTTTGTTTAAACATCATATAACACAAAGCAATCAGCTAAGTTTTTAAGTGCTCTCCATAAATGTGCCAGAAAAGTCCTAGTGTACCACAGTGAAGAGACAAACTAGCAACATGACATTTTTTCTGTTTCCTAACTGGTTTATTATACAATGCTTATATCTATTTCCACAAAAACATACTCCATGAGGAAAACAATAAATTTGAAAAATATTTATTGAAGTATAAAAAATAATATGAAAAATACTTTTCCCCAGAAACTAGTCCAACATTTCATACTCCAAACCCAGGAGGATAAATACAGATTATTTTAGGGAACCTTATTGAGAACTACCTACAAATAAACAAATGAGATAAAGCCAAAGAGTTTTAATCTATGTTGAATTGTGTAGCTGTCTTTATGGTTTTGTTGTCAGTGTTAGCACAGGGGGAATAGAAAACTTTGTTAACATTTAAAACTGTTTAAAATACGTTATTCCTTCCTCCAGTCTGAACAATTTGCTTGAAAAAAATAAAACTCATATTTGCTTCTATATTTACACAGCATTAAAAAACAAGCATTACTAAGAATAAGGCAATTTGTTGCCAAAATTAAGAACATACAATGGGCCCAGCTAATCAGCATGATGTAGTCAATTAGAAAGACTACCGTAAGTTTTATGAGTTACAAAAGTTAGATCTGCCACCTACTACCAGCATGACTTTGGCAAGTTCCTGTTACTCTTGTCTGTTTAATCTTCTGAAAATTAGGATAGTAATAGTATGCTACAAGGTTGTTAGAGAGGTTAAAGGTTTTATATATAAATTAATTAACCTAGTACCTAGGATATAGAAGGAAATTAATAAATAGTAGTAATTAGAATCATCATAATCTGACATCTGTTTCTGAAAAAAAGTCTCTAATGTTTTGTCACCTAAGTTTGTTGACATATAAATTGATATATCATAATCTTCAACAATATGAAAAAAATAAAAATAAATTCCCATTGTGTCAGCCAGAAAATAGCTCAACCTTAAACTCTTCACTAAAGTGAAACTTTTGCAAAAGTTCGAAATTCCACTTCATGGATTTTTAACAATAACAACAACCTATACCTTTTGTGGATTTTTTTCCCCCAGAAGAAAAACAAACAAACAAAACTTTCATCACCTTCTAGAAAAATAAGGCCACTGTCTTATCACCATAGCCAAAATAATAATATATTGACAGGCCCAACCTAGCAATGACAGATAAAGTCACTGCCAGCCTATATTCAGTACTTCATTCAATCCATTTTACTAGTTTCAAACAATGATTCATGAGCCTCCTAAAGGCTGAAACAATCCCATGTTCATCAGGAGTCACCACTTCAAATTATTATTTTAAAAAGAAAAATATTTAATTATTACCATTGACTGATTAATCACAGAACGACATTCATTGCTTAAATTTAAAAAGCATGCTTCACTATATTACTAGAAATTTCCTTTGAAACAACCATTATAGTAAAAAGATTAAAGTGCTTATTAATAGTCATAATTTTCTTTATATGCTTCTACTTGAAATAATTTACCAAAGCAGATTATGTGCCTTTATAAGGTTTAAGAGCACAAGTATACTTCTTACATCTATTAAAAGTGTTATTCTTTTATTTTTACTTATGAAAATGTTTCCTAATTGCTTCTGATTGGTATAATACTTTATACAGATTGGTATAATACTTTATACCCTCAACAAAAGGTGCCCTTAAGTATTGATGAGTATATTTTAAATATCAGCTAGGTTTTATATATGATATGATAAATAGAGAAACAAGGTTTTTACTACAAGTGTCTCCTGGATAGCTAAATTTAGTATTTCAATAAATACATTCACTTAAAGATTCAGAAATTGATAGGACTATATTACATAACTAAAAGTAGATGAATTGTATAAATACACTCTGTTTTTGGTTATTTGGGAAAAGATACTTATGTAGTTGTTTCCTAGATACAGTCTAGGTTTCCATTTTGTCTCAAAATCTTATTTTCTTTAGTTCTCTTTCTCTACTCCTTTCTCCAGTTCTATCAGATTCCTATACTTAGAAAGTACATATGAAATGTTTAATATAAAATATATTTTTGCTTATCTCTTAAAATCTAAAATGTTTACATTCCTACTATGTATAAAAATTTATATAATTTGACAGTATTCCATATCTACCCCTTATCAAAATTAATATGTAGCAAACACAATAAACTGATACAGTGTTCACGAAAGGAAACAACATAAAAAGTCTTCAAAAAGGGCACCCAAATCTAGCTTTCTGTATTCCCCCCATATCTACCACTACTTCTGCTCAGTACTTCTGTTCTCCTGGCTCTATTACTATAATACTTCTATGCTGAATTTAGAAAGAATTCCATTCACAGTCTATCACTGAATTTTTCTCTAAAATGACATATACACATGCTATCAATTGATGTATTTGAGAATATCTGTATGGAAGTTTTCTGATATTTCCTACTTTGTATAATCCTAACGTATACATACCTATGTCATATGCCAGGAAATCGGCAGAAAAACATTTTGCACCGTTACTCAAGGAAGTGTCATTATGGGTATTTCCTCCAAAAATAAGCATAGCTCCATTGATAAGAACAGCTGAATGAAGGTATCTGGCAAACCCACTTTCTTTCAAAATAGTCCTACAGAATAAAATTTAAAAATGTATTACAAAGGATCAAATGACCTCCCTGATTTTATATATATTATATAAAAGGAATACTTTGCATATAGAGTTTTTCCTGAAATTGTTGGGGGGGGAACATGTTTTTAACAATTTATAAATGACCTCTAAACTTCAATATTTAAAAAAAATATTTTGAGGCTGATAGCATCTTAAAATGCTGTGAGGAGATACAATATCAAAAAGAATTTTAATACTCATAATAATTTATATTATAAATTATTTTTTCATTTACAAAGGTAGGAAATAAGCCATCTTAAAACTTGAGGCCCAAAACATCATTTTTAAATACCAAATAAGTAAAAAGTTAAATATAGATTTACTCTAAACTGTATTTGATTAAAACTTTATAATTCATATGGACCCCATAATAAACTTTTAAGTTTTTATTTGTGTATAACATGCATAAAACTGCACATATCAGAAGCCTAAAACTCAGTGATTTTTTGAACATGAGCACAACTAAGTAATCAGCACTCAAATAAAAAACTATAAGAATATTACCACTATTCTAATTCTAACAGCATAAATTTTGCTGGTTTTGTTCCTTACCTAAGTAAAGTCTATAGACTGTACTCATTTATGAATAGGTACATTTTCTCAAGATATAAATTTTTGAGATATATTTTTTGTGTAATCAAAAATTACAGTTACAATGCTTTTATGAAACATTAAAATTAATATAAATGTTCTTTTAATTGAAGTATAATTATGAGAGAAACTTTTATAAATATATGCTCACAATTATAACTGATTTGAATGGATATGTAGTAAAGGTGCATGACAATATAAATAAATACTAAATAACTACTCTAAATAAATCCCTGATACAAACAATAAGAAATTAGAATTATTATACATATAAACATAGCTAATATGTATAGTATAATTAGTACGGTATATGCAGTATCTCCAAAACCATGGATTATAATACCAATTAATTTCTAAATAATATGAAGCTTGGCCGGGCACAGTGGGTCTCATCTGTAATCCCAACACTTTGGGAGGCTGAGGCGGGCAGATCACAAGGTCAGGAGATCGAGACCATCTTGGCTAACACAGTGAAACCCCATCTCTACTAAAAATACAAAAAATTAGCTAGGCATGGTGGCATGCACCTGTAGCCTACTCAGGAGGCTGAGGTAGGAGAATTGCTTGAACCCGGGAGAAGGAGGTTGCAGTGAGCCGAGATCACGCCACTGCACTCCAGCCTGGGCAACAGAGTGAGACTCCATCTCAAAAAAAAAAAGAATATGAAGCTCACTTCCAGAATGGCACCATGAGGAGTTCCACAAACACTCCCACTAGGAAAAGAACTATAACTGGTAAAAATTATAAAAAACAACCATCAGGATCTCAGAAAATTTTACTAAGAGCAACATCAAATAAAGAAACATTTACTAAAAAGAACAGCAATAGTCTTTGGCAATAGATACATTACTTACCCCAACCCCCCTCACCTCCGCCACACACACACATACAACCAGTTCAGCATGATAGAAATTTCTACGTCAGGCAAGTAAAACCGAGAACATAAGCCTTCTTCATCCCTCAACTCCCACTCCAGACCAGCAATATCTCACTAGGAGTGGCAGGATACCAGCACTTCTCATTCCCTCCAGTTCTGGGTTACAGAAGCTCTGTTCTGGGAAAGATCATGAGAGGTCTGGGTGCTCTTCTTCTACCCAGCTGCCATTCATAGGGTTAGCTATACACCAAGTCCAGCAGCCTAAGAACACTGGACCCAAGAGTCCTCATCCCACCTCACTCATAAGGCAGAGTATTCCATGCCAGAAGAGCCAAGCTGAGAAGACTCCAGAGGCTACTATTCCCATGTAGTGCTCTGTACATAAAGTAGTGGTGTCACTCTAAGAGGAACAAGCCACTAAGCCCACCCACCTACAACTCCAAAAAATAGTACAGAAGTTTTTCCCCAGGAGGAGAGGTAGACTAAGTAAAAAGACAGCCCCAGCTGGGTGCAGTGGCTCATGCCTGTAATCCCAGCACTCTGGGAGGCCAAGGCAGGCAAATCTCAAGGTTGGGAGTTTGAGAACAGCCTGGCCAACATGGTGAAACCCCAACTCTACTAAAAATACAAAAAATTAGCTGGGTGTAGTGGTGGATGCCTGTAATTCCAACTGCTAGGGAGGCTGAGGCAGGAGAATAGCTTGAACCTGGGAGGCAGAGGTTGCAGTGGGCCAGGACTGGACCACTGTACTCCAGCCTGGGTGACAGAGCAAGACTCTATCTCAAAAAACAAGAACAAAAAAATTGGGGGAAAAAAAGCAAATGAAGGCAACAGCAAGCAGAACAAAGAAAATAATGATTAGAGTAGAAAATAACAAAATAGAGAAGAGAAAACTAGAGAAAATCAAAACCAAAACTTTTTCTTTGAAAAGATTAACAAAATTGACAAACCCTTATCTAGACTGAAATATAAAAAAGAGAAAGAAAACTCAAATTACTAAAATTTAAAAAGATGAAACGTTAACTACCAATATGAAGAGAAATAAAACAGATTTATAATGCAATATTACAAACAACTACAAGCCTTTCTAAAAGGTATGAAATGAAAAAATTTGTAGAAAGACAATTATCAGAATTGATACAAGAGAAACAGAAAATGTAATAAACCTATAAAATAAAGAGTTTGGGCCGGGCACAGTGGCTCATGCCTGAATCGCAGCGCTTTGGGAGGCCTAGAAAGGCAGATCAATTGATGCCACGAATTCAAGACTAGCCAGGTAAACATGGTGAAATCCTGTCTCTACTAAAAATAGAAAAATTATCTGGGTGTGGTTGGCATGCTGTAATCCCAGCTACTTGGGAGGCTGAGGCACAAAACCACTTGAACCTGAGAGGCAGAGGTTGCAGTGACTGGTGATCACACCACTGCACTCTACTCTGGGCCACAGAGCAAGATACTAAGAGAAAAAAAAAGTTCAAATTTGGAATTTTTAAACTTTCCACAAATAAAAGTGAGAAATTTTCCACTTCCATAAAGAAATGGCTTCACTGATTCATTCTACCTAATATTTTTAAAAAGAATAAAAATTATTCACAAAATCTTCAGAAATATAAAATAGAAGAGGATATTTTTCAACTCATTCTATGAAGCTGGTACTACCCTGATACCAAAATCAGACAAAGATATCACATATAAAATACTACAGACTAATATCTCTTATGAATATAAAAAAAATCCTTAACAAAACACTGGCAAACTGGAGTCAGCAATATAAAGAAATATATACACCATAAGCAAGTGGAATTTACCACAGGAATGCATGGTTGATTTAACATGTGAAAATCAGTGAATATATTAATATAATGAAGGACAAAAACAAAATGATCATCTCAATAGATGCAGAAAAAGGTTTTGAGAAAACCAAAACATTTTTATGATAAAATCTTTCAATGATATCAGGATAGAAGAAAAATCTCTCCAATTTGATAAAGGTTAAATGTGGTCCTATCCCAAAAGATACATCCACATTCTAGTACCCAGAAAGAATGAATGTTACCTAGCTTCCTATGTGTCTTTCTAGATAAAATTAAATTAAGGATCTTGAATACATCTTCCTGATTTATTGACAGGTTTCCTCATAAAAGACGCAGAAAGAGGAGGAATTAATGTGACCACGAAGACAGAGACTGGAGTGCTACAGCCACCAGAAAATGGGAGTGATATGTAAATAAATCTCTTCCAGCAAATCTGGAGAGGACATGGCCCTTTGATTTCAAATGTCTGGTCTCCAGACCTGTGAGAGAGTACATTTCTGTTGTTTTAAGCCACTCAGTTTATGGTAATTTGTTATGGCAGCCATAGAAAATTAAGACAAACGACATCTATGAAAAAACTATAGCTTACATCATATTTTAGGATGAAAAGTTAAATGCTTTCCCCATAAAATCAGAAATAAGTCAAGAATGTCTGTTATTACCACTTCTATTCAACACTATACTAGAAGTTATAGCTAGGGAAACAAGCAAGAAAATGAATGAAAAGGCATCCAGGTTAAAGGGAAAAAAGTAAAACTATTGCTATTTGCAGATGACATGATCTTGAATATAGAAACTCTAATGAATCCCCTAAAAAATTATTAGAAATAATAAATGAGTTCTGCAAGTTTGGAGAGTAAAATAACAATATACAAAAATCAATTTTATTTTTATACGCTAGCAATAAAAAATCCTGAGATTAGGCTGGGCATGACGGCTCAAATCTGTAATCCCAACACTTTGGGAGGCCAAGGTGGGTGGATCACTAGAGCCCAGGAGTTCAAGATCTGCCTGGGCAACATGGTGAAACCCCATCTCTACCAAAAATACAAAAATTAGCCCGCATGTGGCATGTACCTGTAGCCCCAGCTACTCAGGAGGCTGAAATGAGAGGATTGTTTGAGCCCAGGAGATTAAGGCTGAAGTGAGCCATGAACATGCCATTGCATTCCAGCCTGAATGACAGAGCAAGACCCTGTCTCAAGAAAAGAAGAAGAAGAAGGAGGAGGAGGAGGAGGAGAAGAGGAGGAGGAAGAGGAGGAGGAGGAGAAAGAAGAAGCAGCAAAAAGAAAAAATTCAGGAGATTAAAAAAGTTTAATGCAATGTAAAATACTATCAAAAATAAAATGTTTCTGAATAAATTTAACAAAATGAGTTCAACACTTATACTCTAAAACTAGGAAACATTGGGAAAAAAATTATAATTAACAAAGGCCTAGATAAACAGAAGGATATCCTATGTTCATGGATTGGAAAACTTAGCATTATTAAGATGACTATACTTCCCAAATTGATCTAGATTCAACTCACTTCCTGTCATAATACTAGCTGGCTTTTTTTCCTCAAAATGAACAAACTGATCATAAAATTCATGTTAAAATTCAAGGAAACAGAATAGCCAACTCAGCAGTGGAAAGAATATTCTTTCAACAAATAATGCTACGACCACTGGACATCAACATGCCAAATAAAGAAGTTGGACCCCTTCCTCAAACATACTCAAAAATAAACTCAAAATGGATCATAAGCCTAAATTTAACAGGTACAAGCATAAAACTCTTAGAAGAAAATATAGAAGTAAAATTTCCTGACCTGGATTAGGCAATGAATTCTTAAATATGACACCAAAACCAAAAGTGAAAAAAGCATAAGCATAAGTGACAACTGATAAAATAGATAAACTTGATTGTTGAAAATTAAAACTTTTGAGGTTCAAAGGACACCATCAAGAAATGAAAAACAACACACAGAGTGAGAAAAATATTTTCAAATCATATATCTGACAAGGGATTTGTATATAGAATATATAAAGAACTCTTACAACCTAATAATAAACCACAAAAAAATCTAATTAAATCATGAGCAAATGATCCATATAGACATCTCCAAAGGGGCTATATAAATGGCCAATAAACATATAATATATGCTCAATCTGATTAGCCATTAGAGAAATGCGAATCAAAACTACACTGAGATACCACTTCACACCCACTGAAATAGCTAAAGTCAAAATGATGGACAATAACAAGCACTGGCAAGAATGTATAGATATTTAAACCCTCATACACTGTTGGTGGAAATGTAAAATGATGTAATCGCTTTGGAAAAGAGTCTGGCAATTCTTCAAGAGTTTAAAGATAAAGTAATAATCTAAGCCAGAAAATTCACCCCAGACATGTATCCCCAAAAATAAAAACATACCTCTGCTCTACAATTTGTACAGAAATGGTAATAAATGCATTTATTAACACAAAGCTAAAAACTAAAACAACCAAAATTTCCATGAATTTGAAATAAATAGATAAAATATGGTATAGTCACACAATGTAATATTTTTATAACAATGAGGAAATAAGCACTGATACCTGCTATGAAATGGATAAACACTGAAAACATATTTTCATTTATGATGAAAGAAGTCAGTCATAAAGACCACATATTATATGATTCTAAGTATATGAAAAGTACAGAAGACAAATCTACAAAGACAGGAAGTAGATTAGTGCTTGCAGAGGACAAGGGTTTTGAGGGGAAACAGGGAGTAACTGCTAACAAGCTAATAAGTAACTGCAGGGGTTTCCCTTGCAGGAGTGTCCAAGAAACAAAATACAGTCATGGGTTCTTAATTTCTGTTTCTGGTTGGGCCGGTAAAGCCCTTTTTTCATCCCTCTTTTCTGCTTATCTCTAAAGATAGATACTAAAAACCATAGCTTCATGCTGCTAAACGCCTAAAGCAAAACAAAGCAGAAAAATAACAATGAATAGGGCAGGTTGGACAAGCTTGCCAAAGTTTCTAAATTGTGGTGATGGTCAGACAACTTTGTGAATACAGTATAAACAACTGAATTATATATTTTCAATGGGTGTATTTTATGGTATGTGAATCATACCTTGATAAAACTTCAATTTAAAAAGAATACTGGGCTTTACTAATAAACTACTGTAGATAGCTACATCTAGCAATTTAATTGCCATTCTCTCCTAAGCCTTTCAGGCTATCCAAAACTTTTTTTTAAGATGGAATCTCTCTCTGTCGCCCAGGCTGGAGTGTAATAGTGCAATCTCGACTAACTGCAACCTCCACCTGCTGGGTTCTAGCAATTCTCCTGCCTAAGCCTCGCGAGTAACTGGGACCACAGGCATGCACCACCATGCCCAGCTAATTTTTTGTATTTTTAATAGAGATGAGGTTTCACCATGCTGGTCAAGCTGGTCTCCAACTCCTGACCTCCTGATCTGCTCACCTTGGCCTCCCAAAGTACTGGGATTAAAGGCATGAGCCACCATGCCCAGCCTCACAAAAGTTTTAACATTTAAAATTATGCCACTATGTCAAACATTTGAGACTTTCAAGGGGAAAATTTTTAAACCAAAATAGAGAGCAGCTTTTTAAAAATCTGGTCTCAAATCTTTCTTTACAAAACAAACAAGAAAATACTACAATCTAGTGGATAGTACATTAATAATATGGATCAAGGAACAAAATATTCTCTAGTAGAGCAATATTTAAGCTAAGATAATTTAAATATAATAAGAAAGCAGGTGGAACTTATTCCAAGTATGCTAGGCTCATTCAACATTCAAAGGTCAATTGATTCAATCTATCATGTCACAAGCTACCAAAGAAAATCACATGGTCATGTGAATAAATGGAGAAGAAGCATTGACAAAATCCAACAGTCATGATAAAAAAAAAAAAAATCAGCAAACTAGGAATAGAGGGAAAATACCTCAGCTTTATAAACATTTCTAAAAACATCATACTTAGTGGTGAGAAATAATGTTTTCCTGCTAAGAAAAGTAATAAGGCAGGATGTTTCATCTCACCATTTCTATTCAACATTTTACTGGAAGTCCTTGCTACTGCAATAAGACAAGAAAAGGAAAAAAAAGACATACAGATTGGGAAGGAAGAAATAAAACTGTCTTTTTTCACAAATGACCTGACTGTCTATGAAGTAAATCCCAAAGAATCAACAACAACAACAACAAAAACTCTCTAGAACTAATAAGCTAGTATAGCAAGGTGGCAGGACACAAGGGTAATATGCAATTTATTTTTTTATATATCAGCAGTGAACAAGTAGAAAAACATAATACCATTTACATTAGAACCAAAAGAAGAGAAATACTTAAGTAGAAACCTAACAAAATATGTACAACACTGGCACAAGAAAAACTACAAAAAAATGAAAGAAACCAAAAATCTAAATAAATGAAGAGATAGTACATGAACATAGATAGGAAAGTTAATACTGGCAATATATCAGTTCCTCCCAGCTTGATATACAGATTCAATGTAATACAAACCAAAATTCCAGCAAGAGTTTTGTGAATATCATTAAACTGATTTTAAAATTTATATGTAAAGGCAAAAGTCCTAAAATAGCACAATATTGAAGAAGAAGAACAAAGTCAAAGATTGATACTGCTTGGCTTTGAGACTTACTAAAAAGCTACAGTAATTAAGACAGTCCCTGGTACAGGCAAAAGAATAGACAAATAAATCAATGAAACAGAATAGAGAGCTCAAAAATAGACCCATACAAATATGGTCAACTGATCTTTGAAAAAATAGAGAAAACAATTCAACAATGAAAGGATTGTCTATTCAACAAATATTGCTGGAACAACTGGGCATCACAGTAGTAATAACAGAAAAAATCATCTAGATACAGACCTTACATCTTTACAAAAATTAACTCATAATGGATCATAGACCTAAATGTAAAATACAAAACTATTTAATATAAAACTCCTAGAAGATGACATAGGTGAAAACCTAGGTGACCTTGGGTTTAGTGATGACATTTTAGATATGGCAACAAAAGCATAAATGATGAAAGAAAAAAGTCAAATTTGGACTTTATTAAAATTAAAAACCTCTCCTCAGTGAAAGACATTGTTATGAGAATGAAACAACAAGCCACAGGCTGGGAGAACATATTTGTGACACATAGCTGATAAAGGACTGGTATCCAAAATATACAAGGAACGCTTAAAACTCAACAAGAAAACAAACTCAATTTTTAAAAAAAACAAAAGATCTAAACAGACACCTTTCCAAAGAGACATATAGATGTCAAATAAGCATGTCAAAAGATGTCCCACATTACATATCATGGGGAAATGCAAATTAAATTACCACTGTAGTGGTAAAAATACCACTACACATATATTAGAATAGCTAAAACCTAAAATACTGACAAAAGATGGCAAGGATCTAGAGCAAAAGGAACTCTCATTCATTGCTGCTAGGAATTAAAAATGATACAGCCAGCCACTTTGGCAGTTCCTCACAAAACTAAACATAACTTTACCATACTATCCAGGAATTGTGCTCCATGGTATTTACCTGAATGAGTTGAAAACATGTCCACACAAAAACCTGCACACAGTTGTTTATAGCAGCTTTATTCATAATTGTCAAAATTTGGAAGCAACCAAGATTTTCTTTAATAGGTAAACAGATAAACAAAAGATTATTTCCATACAATGGAACATAATTCAGCAATAAAAGACACGGGCTATTATGCCATAAGAGACATAAAGGAACTTTAAATGCTTATTGCTAAGTGAAAGAAGCCAAAATTAAAAGGCTACATACTACATGATTCCAGCTTCATGACATTCTAGAAAAGGCATGACTATGGAGACAGTAAAAATATCAGAGGTTGCCAAGAGTTTGGAGGGAGGAAGAGATGAACAAGAAGAGCACAGGTCATTTTTAGAAAAATTAAAATATTATATATGAAATGATCATGGTAGATACATGTCATTACACATTTGTGAAAACCCACAGAATATACAGCACAAAAGTGAACCCTAATATAAACTATGGACTTTAGTTAATGAATAATTCATTGATTGTAGCAAATGTACCATACTCATGCAAGACACTTATAATAGAGGACCTGGAGATAGGGGAAATAAGAGAGTATTCGGAAACATTCTGTACTTTCTGCTCATTTATCCATAAAACTAAAACTGCTTTAAAACATAAACTCTATTGTTAAAAAACAACAACAATAACAAAACAAACAAGCAAAAAAGGTGGTGATTAAAATTACAAATGCTTTACCAGATATGGTACATTAACTGGAAGAAGTAAATCTTGTCCCTAGTACTTCATATACAAATGTATTTTGTAATATATGAAGCATAAAATGGAAACCAAATTTCTCAATGACCAGAAGAGATTTACAAAAGTGAAAGAGGGGAAGGCAAAAATGAACACTGTAATGCTGTACAGCATCATTATGCAATTTAGACAGACAGCATTTAAACACAGATAGATATGTAGAGCTACAGATATATGCCCAGATCTATAAATGGATATAGAGTGATGTGTGTCTGTGTGTGTGTGTGCACACATGTGTGTTTTCTGGCTATATCTGCTGAAAGGGTCTGGGGAAAACTTACATCAAGATAGCAATAAGCATGCCTAGTTATCTAATCTTAGTTTTTTAATAGCATTCTTCACTAAAAGGAACCTAGGTTCCTTGGGGGATATGACTTATTCCAGCACTAGGGCAGGGAGAGTACAAGATGTGAATCAAATTTGTGTGCAGAAAGTGAAGGAGTGCACAGAGAATGATGGGGACATAGCTAAAGAATACAGAAGCCTGATTGAAAGGAGCTCACTGGGCAAATCTGGAACGATAAAAGCACTGGGAGAATAAAGAATAGCAATTGAAACCTAAAATGCAATAAAAAAAAAAAAAAAGAATAGCAATTGATTACAAAACATGAAATAAAATAAAAACACATGAATTCATACTGATATAAATGAATATATAGGTTGGGAAACTTAAAAGGAATAATGAAATATAACCACTTAGTAACCATTATAGTAATATCAATCACCTGGAAGTAATTCTAACAAAAAAATAGTATTGCAGACCACTAACGGAATGGACTTTTCAATAAATAATTTTAGGAGCCCTGGTGATCCACATTAAAAAAAAAAAAGTTATATTCCTAGGTATTTTATTCTTTTTGTAGCAATTGTGAATGGGAGTTCACTTTTGATTTGGCTCTCTGTTTGTCTGTTATTGGTGGATAGAAATGCTTGTGATTTCTGCACATTGATTTTGTATCCTGATACTTTGCTGAAGTTGCTTATCAGTTTCAGATTTGGGGCTAAGATGATGGGGTCTTCTAAATATACAATCATGTCATCTGCGAATAGAGACAATTTGACTCCTCTCTTCCTATGTGAATATGCTTTATTTATTTCTCTTGCTTGACTGCCCTGGCTAGAACTTCCAATATTATATTGAATAGGAGTGGTGAGAGAGGGCATCCTTGTCTTGTGCCAGATTTCAAAGGGAATGCTTCCAGTTTTTGCCCATTCAGTATGATATTAGCTGTGAGTCTGTCGTAAATAGCTTTTATTATTTTGTGATACATACCATCGATGCCTAGTTTATCGAGGGCTTTTAGCATAAAGGGCTGTTGAATTTTGTCGAAGGCCTTTTCTGCATCTATTGACATAATCATGTGGTTTTTGTCTTTGGTTCTGTTTATGTGATGGATTACATTTATAGACTTGCATATGTTGAACCAGCCTTGTATCCCTGGGATGAAGTCTACTTGATCATGATAAATAAGCTTTTTGATTTGCTTTTGCGTTCTGTTTGCCAGTATTTTATTGAAGATTTTTGCGTCAATTTTCATCATGGATATTGGCCTGAACTTTTTCTTTCTAGGAATACAACTAACAAAGGATGTAAAGGACCTCTTCAAGGAGAACTACAAACCACTGCTCAATGAAATAAGAGAGGACACAAACAGACGGTAAAACATCCCATGCTCATGATTGGGAAGAATGAACTTGTGAAAATGGCCATACTGCCCAAAGCAATTTATAGATCCGATGCTATCCCCCATCAAGCTACCAATGACCTTCTTCACAGAACTGGAAAAACCACTTCAAACTTCATATGGAACCAAAAGAGAGCCCGCATAGCCAAAACAATCCTAAGCAAAAAGAACAAAGCCAGAGGCATCATGCTGCCTGACTTCAAACTATACTACAAGACCACAGTAATCAAAACAGCATGGTACTGGTACCAAAACAGAGACATAGACCAATGGAACTGAACAGAGGCCTCAGAAGCAACACCACACATCTACAATCATCTGATCTTTGACAAACCTGACAAAAACAAGCAATGGGGGAAAGGATTCCCTGTTTAATAAATGGTGCTGGGAAAACTGGCTAGCCATGTGCAGAAAGCGGAAATGACCCATTCCTGACACCTTACACTAAAATTAACTCTAGATGGATTAAACGTCTAAACATAAGACCTAACACCATAAAAACCCTAGAAGAAAACCTAGGCAAAATCATTCAGGACATAGGCATAGGCAAGGACTTCATGGCTAAAACACCAAAAGCAATGGCAACAAAAGCCAAAATAGACAAATGGGATCTAATTAAACTCCAGAGCTTCTGTACAGCAAAGAAAACAATCATTAGAGTGAACCTGCAACAAACAGAATGGGAAAAAATTTTTGCAATCTACACCTCTGACAAAGGGCTAATATCCGAGAATCTACAAAGAGCTAAAACAGATTTACAAGAAAAAAACAAACAAGCCTATTCAAAAGTGGGTGAAGGATATGAACAGACACTTTACAAAAGAAGACATCTATGAGGCCAACAAACATATGAAAAAATGCTCATCATCACTGGTCATTAGAGAAATGCAAATCAAAACCACATTGAGATACCATCTCACACCAGTTAGAATGGCGATCATTAAAAAATCTGGAGACAACAGATGCTGGAGAGGATGTGGAGAAATAGGAACACTTTTACACTGTTGGTGGGAGTGCAAATTAGTGCAACCATTGTGGATGACAGTCTGGTGATTCCTCAAAGACCTAGAAATAGAAATACCATTTGACCCAGCAATTCCATTACTGGGTATATACCCAAAGAATTATAAAGTGTTCTATTATAAAGACACATGCACACATATGTTCATTGTGGCACTGTTTACAATAGCAAAGACCTGGAACCAACCCAAATGTCCATCATCAATAGACTGGATAAGAAAATATGGCACATATACACCATGGAATACTACGCAGCCATAAAAATTGATGAGTGCATGTCCTTCATAGGGACATGGATGAATCTGGAAACCATCATTCTCAGCAAACTGACACAAGAACAGAAAAGCAAACACCATATGTTATTACTCACAGGTGGGTGTTGAACAATTAGAACACATGGGCACGGGGAGGGGAGCATCACACACTATGGTCAGTGGGGAGTGGTTAGGGAGGGACAGCGGGTGTGGGGGAGGGATAATGAGGGGAGAAATACCAGATATAGGTGATGGGGGGAGGAAGGCAGCAAACCACCTTGCCATGTATGTACCTATGCAACAATCCTGCATGATCTGCACATGTACCCCAGAACCTAAATTACAATTAAAAAAAAAAAAGATCCATTCGTATCCAGTTGGGTTAAAAACTAAATTTGTGGAAGGCAATATAGAAAACACTAAGGTAAGGAAGTATTATTTAAGCAAGACACAAAGCAAAACCCATAAAATATTGACAACTTCTGCTATATTAAAATTAATGTTTTGTTTATCAACATCATACAAAGAGTAGAAGATATGATCCACAATGTGTGCAAAATATAAAACTAACAGAAAATTAATACCAAAAAAGTGTACACAACTACAAAATGGGTGAATTTCAAAAGAGTAACTGTTCAGCCAATAAACATGAAAAGATGTTCTCTCATTAGTAGTTACGGAAATGCAATTTAAAACCAAAATAGGACACCATTTCATACTGACCATATTGGCAAAAAATATTTAAAAATGAAAAACATCAAATCTTAAGATTGTTGAGAAATGGGAGAATTCACCACTGGTAGAAGTGCAAATTAGTAAGATGACATTGGAGTATAGCTGGGTAAGATAGAGTATGACACTCCCCCATGACCAAGCATTTATACTGTTAAGTAAATAGCTTAGAAAAACTTGTCCTGAAACATTAGAAGACTAAACAGGAACATTTATGCTACAATTACTCATAATAGCAAAAATCAAGGTCAATTCAAATATGCATCCACAGTAGGGCAGAAAATATAAAAAGGATCTATGTTCTCGCACATTAAGGGTCACTCACATGGAACAATTCTGCCAAGGATCCTACTGCACTTCCCTAACTCGTTCACTCTTTATCCCTCCAAAATATTCACTTCATACTTCTCTTTTCAAACCTCAAGCTTCCACTATCCCCCATTCTTACCCTCAACTGATGATTCTACTTCCTACTTCACTGAGAAAATTAAAAGAATCAAAATTTTCAAGAGTTCTCCCCACCTCAACTTATTTACCTGTATTTGTATTCATATAATCTGACTTCAAATCTGTTCCTATGAATAAAGTGCCCATGCTCTTCCTAGGTAAGGTTTACCCCCTCTCCTTGTTCACTAGATCCCATTGCTACTTGTTTTCTTTTCTTTTCTTTTCTCTTTTTTTTCTGAGATGGAGTCTCACTCTTGTTGCACCAGAGCGCAGTGACATGATCTCAGCTCACTGCAACCTCCGCCTCCCAGGTTCAAGCGATTCTCCTGCCTCAGCCTCCTGAGTAGCTGGGATTACAGGCGCCCACCATCACACCAGGCTAATTTTTGTATTTTTTTTTCAAGTAGACGGAGTTTCACCATCTTGGCCAGGCTGGTCTTGAACTCCTGACCTCTCGTGATCCACCCTCCTCAGCCTCCCAAAGTGCTGGGATTACAGGTGTAAGCCACCACACCCTGCCACTTGTTTTCTTAAGCACATCCCCTCCAGCAAATTATTCCCTTCCTTTTTTGCATCATTTTTTTACATCTCTTGATCTTTCCTGTCAAGTTACAGTCATAATTATTTCTCCAAACGTAAAAAAAAAATCTATTGTCCCACATCCCTTAGCACTTGTTACCCTGTTTCTATCCTTTCCTTATAACTCCTAAAAAAAGTTGCTAATACTTTTCTGTAATTCCTCTTCCCCTTATCTTTATTTGACACATGCTAATCAAGACTTCACCACCTCACTGAAACTTCTCTTATCAAATTCAGCAGAAAGCACCAGTTTGCCAGATTCCATAAACATTACTCAATCCTCATATTAGTTTGCCAATCAGCAGCTTCTGACAAATTCTCTCTCCTTTGAAATATGCTCTTAGCTTCTAGAACACCACATTCTCCTGGTTTTCCTTCTAACTCATTAACTGCCAATTCTCAATCTCCTTTTCTCATTGTTTCTCCTCATCTCTTTGACCAGAAAATTAGAGTGTCCAGATCCTGAAATTCCTATATCCAGCCACCTATTTAACACATCCATAGGGTGTATAATACCTATCTCAAATTAAATGTGTCCAAAACCAAGTTTGCATTCTTCCTGACACCAAACCTACGTATCCCACAAAATTTATTATCCCAACTAATGCCAACTCCATGCCTTCAGGTCTTCAAGCCAAGTGCCTGCTTCCTCTTTCACAGCTCTCTTTCTCTCTCTCTCTACTCTCATCCACTCTATATCCAGTCCTCTAGTTTTTTTCAATTCCTGTTAGTTCCACCTTGAACATATATTCAGAATCCAACCAGTTCTCACTACCTCCACATTATGGTTCCAGACATCATCATCGCTCTTAGATCATTAATAAGGCCTCCTAAATGGTATTCCTGTTTCTGCTCTTGCATCATAATTACAACACCGCTCCTGTAAAAATCTAAGTCAGAGCATGTCACGTATCTGTTCAGAATCCTCAAAGTCTACCCATACCGAAATAAAAGCTTTATAATGTTTTCTAAAGCCCTACATGACTGGATTTCCAGTTATTTCTCTAAGGGAAGATAATTTCCACCCTACTCCAAGACACGCAACTACACTAGCCCCTTTGCTGTTCCAAATGACAAGGATGTTCCCATCTCAAGGCTTTTGCAGTAGCTGGACTGCCTCCCAGAACACTGACCCCCCGGATATTTGCATGGCTCTCTCCCTAATCGCCTTCAGGTTTTATTCAGCTGTCTTACTGAAGTCTTCTCTGGCCACTCTTTTTAAATGCAACAGTCTGAAACTCCCTATCCTCCTTCCATGCTTTCTGTTTTCTTCATAGCGCTTATTATCATTTAAAGTACATTTTACTTATTTCCGTATTTATTGTCTGCCTCTCTCCCATTAAAATATATCTCCAGAGCATAAAGCTTACTTTTTAAAGATCTCTGAAGAAAGTATACAAAGATAAACAATATATGCAAAATTAAAAAACAGAAAAACTAAATGAATGGTTTGCTTGCAAATGCATACATGGAGAGTTAAAAAACATGCAAAGAAAAGCAAGGAAATAACACAATATGAAGAATATGAAGGAAGATAATATCAATCATAAAGAGACACATGAAAGCTTCTGGGTATTGTAATGTCCTCTTTCTTAGCCCAGTGGGCAGGGAATTAATTTTATTATAGTTCTGAAACTATATATACATATTATCATACAGTCCTTTGTCCATATATAATATTTCCCAATTTATAAAAGAGAACTACTAAAGAATAAGTACTACAAATTTTTTAATGACTTTGAAAAGCAAAGCTACAGAGATAAGTACTTATTTAAATTATCAATATGGGATTTTAACCAGATATTCCAAAATTTCAAATCTCTTATGATGTTTTTAAAGGTAACAGTCTTTTTGCCTATATAAACATTTTATGTTCATTTTAATAAATCTCTGACACCTTACTTCACAACTTTGTTTGTATGCTTGTGTGTATATATTTCTATTATTTCCCACATAAATATATAAAATTAAATTTTAAATTATCAATCTCCCTTACTGAGAACTACTTAGGATTATTCCCAAAATAGAGCTTGATAAAGAGTCTACAAAATTTTTATTGAAAAATTTCAGACATTCAGTAAACAGAGAAAAGAAATGCTGATGTTCATCAGTATTTACTGAAATGGGTTTTAAATAATAACATAATTTATAATATTAACCTCTATTGCTTTCCAAAACCTCTGACAGGAAATTTTTTATCGAAATCACAAAAACCTAATAATTTAATAACACAGTTTCCAATACTTTAATGTAAAAACAACTCCCATTATATCAAACTGAAGCCAGAATAAATCACTTCATGTAGACAGCTGTAGCCTCACTATAGAAATATTTTTTAAGTATATGTAATTAGAAAGACATTTTAAAAGTGCACAATTAATTTGTACCACAGAAGCATTATCATTAGATTCACTACCTATCTTTTTAATATCTATAGAAATAGAAATGAAGTTGGCCAGGCATGCTGGCTCAGACCTGTAATCCCAGCACCTTGGAAGGCTGAGGTGGGTCGATCACCTGAGGTCAGGAGTTTGAGACCAGCCTGGCCAACATGGTGAAACCCCATTTCTACTAAAAATACAAAAACTTATCTGAGTGTGATGGCGGGCACCTGTAATCCCAGCTACTCAGGAAGCCAAGGCAAGAGAATTACTTGAACCTGGGAGGCAGAGGTTGCAGTGAGCAGAGATCACGCCACTGCACTCCAGCCTGGGCTACAAGAGCGAAACTCTATCTCAAAAGAAAAAAAAAAGAAATATAATTGAAGTCTTTCTCACTTGAAAAAAAATTTTTTTAAGTTAATAATTAAGCTGAAAATTATAAATGGTAAAATTTAATGTATTTCTTATGTGTTAAAACTTACTGTGCTTTTTCACAGGCTAAAGGAACACAACAATTAAGGAAAAGACTTAAAAACAGGCCAAGAAAAGCTGAGGTCTCCACTATCAGAGAAAAGTCTTCACATAGAAAAATAACGAAGACACAGGCCCCTATTATAAGGTGTACAAACATATGAAAAGAAAGTTATGAGGTGACTCATTTAACAATGCTATAAAATCAAGATCACAATGACCCCAGTACTCAAAATCATTACAGTAAATTTAAATTCCCTGAGCAAAGATAGTATTAACCAGCAAAACATACCAAAAACATAAAAGAATCATTTTTGAGAAACAGAAACTCCTAAAAGTTCAAGATGTTTATCCTCTCTTACTTGTTAAATGTAATAAAACCAGACGCAACTACTCCAGAAGGAATGGGATAGCAGAAATGACTGAACTTTTATTTTTATGTCTCAGTCCTTTCTAACACTGAAAATAAAATGTATTTTGCTAACTTTACATTAAAAAATGACCCTCTTTTGGTATGTCAAATTATCATAATCTTTTAGCATATGAGAATTTAAATCAAACAGATTTATATTTTTAATAAATTTTTATGAAGTATAATATATATGCCAAAAGTATAAAAATCTTAAGTGTATAGTTCAATGAATTATCACAAAGTAAACACATAACCACCCCAGAAGCTTAGCTGCTACTCATCCAAATCTCTACACAATCCTAGGCAATCCCTATTATAAATTCTAATACCATAATTCTGTTTTTCCTGGTGCTGAACTTTATACCAATAGAAGCATATACTATGTATTCTTTTATGTCTGGTTTATTTGATTTTCTGTTCCTGCATTAATTCACTTAGGATTATGACCTCCAACTGCATCCATGTTGCTGCAAAAGACAAGACTTCACTCTTCTTTATGACGCATAATATTCCATGGTATGTATGTACCACATTTTCTTTATCTAATCTACCATTGATAGGCACCTGGATTGATTCCATGTCTTTGCTACTGTGAATAGCACAGTAATGAACAAACAAGTTCATATGTCTCTTTGGTAGAATGATTTATTTTCCTTTGGGTATATACCCAATAATGGGATTGCTGGGTCAAATGGTGCTCAGTTTTTTTTTTGTTTGTTTGTTTTTTGGGGGGGTTGTTTTTGTTTTTGTTTTGAGACAGAGTCTCCCTCTGTTGCCCAGGCTGAAGTACAGTGGCATGATCTCGGCTCACTATAACCTCCACCCCCTGAATTCAATCAATTCTCCTGCCTCAGCCTTCTGAGTAGTTGTGATTACAGGCACCCGCCACCAAGCCCAGCTAATTTTTGTCAGTAGAAATGGGGTTTCACCATGTTGGCCAGGCTGGTCTCGAAAGCCTGACTTTGTGATCCGCCCGCCTCGGCCTCTCAAAAGTGCTGGGAATACAGGCGTGAGCCACTGTGCCCAGCCCAGTTTTAAGTTGTTTAAGAAATCTCCAGACTGTTTTCCACAGGGGCTAAAATAATTTACACTTCCATCAACAGTGTCTAAGCATTACCTTTCTCTGCAGTCTCACCAGAATCTGCTGTTTTTTGACTTTTTAAAAATAACCATTCTGACCGGTGTGAGATGATATCTCATTGCAGTTTTCAATGATTAGTGATGTTGATCATTTTTTCACATTTGCTGGCCACTTGTATGTCTTCTTTTGAGAACTGTCTGTTCATGTCCTTTGCCCATTTGTTGATGGGGTAATTTGTTTTTTGCCTGTGGACTTAAGTTCTCTATAGATTCTGGATATTAGGCTTTGTCAGATGTACAGTTTGAGAATATCTTCTCTCATTCTGTAGGTTGTCTGTTTACTCTGCTAATAGTTTCTTTTGCTGTGCAGAGCTCTTCAGTTTATGTCCTACTTGTCAATTTTTGTTTTTGTTGCAATTGCTTTTGGGAACTTAGCCAAACATTGTTTATCAAGACCAATGTCAAGAACAGTTATTTGCTTGGTTGTCTCTAGGATTTGTATAGTTTGAGGTCTTACATTTCAATCTTTGATCCATTATGAGTTGATTTTGTATATGTTAAAAGATAGGGGTCCAGCTTCAATCTTTGGCATATGGCTAGCCAGTTATCCAGCATCATTTATTGAATAGGGAGTCCTTTCCTCATTGCTTCTTTTTCAGCCTTGACAAAGATCAGATGGTTGTGTGTGGTTTTATGTTCAAGTTTTCTATTCAGTTCTATTGGTTTACATGTCCATTTTTCTACCTGTACCATGCTGTTTTGGTTACTGTAGCTTTATAGTACAGCTTGAAGTCAGGTAGTGTGATGCCTCCAGCTTTGTTAATTTTGCCTAGGATTGCTTTAGTTATTTGGGCTCCTTTTCGTTATGTATGAATTTTAGGATAGTTTTTTTTTTTTTTTTTTTCTAATTCTGTGAAGAATGACACTGGTGGTTTGATAGGAATAGCACTGATTCCATAAATTGCTTTGGCCAGCATGGCCATTTTTACAATATTGACTCCTCCAGTCCATGAGCTTTTTAGACATATAAATATAGTTTGTTCTACCATTTTTCTTTTATTAATAATACTACTCAAATTCTATTTAAGAAATCTTTCTTTACTCATGAATATGAAGATATTTGCTTCTGTTATCTTCTAAAATATTCATTATTTTACCTCCACATTTAGATCTAAAGTCGATCTGAAACAGATCTTTGTTTATGATGATGTGAGGTAGGTCTCAATATTCATTTTTCCAATTGTACATCCAATTTGCCCAGAACAATTTATTTAAAAAACTGCTCTGTAATTCCAATTTTGTCATAGATTAAGTGTCCATAAATGTACAGGTCTGCATGTGGAATTCCTATTTGCTGCATTAGTATAATTTCTCTATCTTTGCAACAACAATTATTGTACCTTCGTAATTGATGAGATCTGATGGAGAAGTCCTCCAGCTTTGTTGTTCTAAAATTTGGATAGAAAGTCCTGAAGCTTTGTTCTTCTAAAATTTTTCTTTTGGAAATTGACATGGCAACTCTAAAATTTATACAAAAATGGCCCTTTACATTTTTATATAAATTTTAGAATTACCATGTCACTTTCCAAAAGAAAAACACCTGCCAAAATTTTGTTTGGGATCACGTTAAATCTACAGATCAATTTGGGCAGAATAGACATCTGCATAATATTCAGTTTTTCAAAAAATTGTCATAATTTAGTCTGAGATATGTTTAAATTTTATTTAATTTCTCACAATAAGGTTTTATAGTTTTCTGTGTAAAGATCTTGCAGATTTATTCCTTAGGTTATTAATGTTCTGACAGTAACATAAATTATGTTACTTTTAAATTATCAGTTTTCAACTATTCCTGGTATACAAAATTACACTGGATTAATTTTTTTATATTGATGTTATCTGCAACAACTGATTACCCATATACATATGTATTATGTTATATTACTTTAACTGTCTTATTACACTGTCTGGAAATTCCAATACAATGTTGAATTAAAGTGGTGATAGTGAACACCCTTGTCTAATTCCTCATTTTAGAGGGAAAGCTTTCTACATTTCACCGTAGTGTTTGCAGTAATATTTTCATGTATCTTTGTGCATTTTACCACATAAATGATTTGCTTCTCTTTCTAGTTCACCAGAAGTTTTATCGTAAATACATTTTAAATTGTATCAATACACTTTTCTGCATCTTTCAAGAGGATTATAGGTCATTACTTCTCTGTTTTCTTAATTATTCAGATTTTATAATTTTTAACTAATCTTATATTCTTTGAATAAATGCAAATAATTGATTATTGTCTTTCTAAATTGCTGAAATCATCTTCATGGAAAAGATAATACTAAAATTTTCCTTACCTGTAACATCCTTTCCATATTTTTAAATCAACATTAAGCTGGCCTCATCAATCTCAACATAATTATTTGTTTCCAGAAAGATTGTGAAAGATTGATGTTATTTATTTCTTAAATATTTGGGAAAATTCATCAGTGAGGTGATCAGGGCCTGGAGAATTTTTTTGTTTTGTTTTGTTTTCATTTGTTCATTTGCATGCATGCTTCAGCATTTTGAGGCAAGAGGTTTTCAGTTAAAAATTCTAGTCATTTGACATAAGATTCTTTCAATGTTCATGTGTAAATTCTGGTAAGTTTTGTTTTTCTAGAAATTTGTCATCATTCATCTACTGTTTCAAATTTACTGTCATAGAGTTGCTTATCATATGCTCTTACTAACTTTTAATCTCTATATAATCTGTAATGATATCCCTTTTCATTCTTGGCATGGATTATTTGAGTATAATCTTTGTAAGTCTGGGTGGGGATTTATCTATTTTATTACTTTTTACAAACAAGCAATTTTGTTGAGTTTTGGTGGCTTTTTGGATCATTTCTATCACATGTGTCCTATTTCATTAATTCATGCTCTTATCTCATGTTTCTTTCCTTTATCATAGCTTTATTTTCTTTATCCTTTCTTTGGGATTAGTCTGCTGTTCTTATTCTAAACTCAAGGGGATTCTTAGACTATTGATTTTCAACCTTTTAGAAAATCATTTCTAATAAATGCATTTAGAGTTATAAAAGTCCCTCCCTAGCTGCATCACATGCATTTTGATGGGTCATCATTCAGTAAAAAATATTTTCTAATTTTAAGTATGAAAATTTTCAGTACAAATATTATATTAGGATTTTTCTTATTATTTTTATGTAATCACCAAAAAGTTACCTTTGTGTTTATTTCACTGTGGTCAGTTAATTTGTATTATTTCAATCCTTTTAAATTTGTTAAGACTTGCATTAAAACCCAGAATATAATAAATTCTGGGAAAGTTCCTTTGTTCTTGGAAACAATGTATATGCTTCAATTATAAGGTACTATATTCTCAAATATCAAATAAGACAAAATTGTTCTTTGTGCTAATCAAATGTTCTACATCCTTGCTGTTTTTTGGTCTCCTGGTACTACCAGTTACCAAGAAAACTGGGTTTAAAAAATCTCACTATGGTTTGTCCTCTTTGGTTTGGTTAATTTTACATTATTTCAACACTGTGTATAAATTATATATAAATTAAGAACTGTTACATCTTCCTTTTACTTTCAAATATTTTTCTAAATATTTTTACTTAAGGTTTATCTTTTCTAAGCAGAAGATGGCTAAGTTTTGTTTTTATATCCAATCCAAAAATTCTTGGCTTTTAACTAGAATATTTAGTCTCTCACATTTTGCATAATTGGAATATTTGCATCCTTACATTTAGTGTAAGCACTGATGTATTTGAAGCTAAATACATCAACTTGGAGTTAACTACACACTATGTCCTTTCTATATGTCACACCTATTCTTTGTCTTTTTCCCTTCTTTTCTTACTTTCCTCCACACTCATTTATTACGCTTAGTTTTCCTCTTTACTATTTGATATACAGTGTTCTATAATTTGTTATCAACTTACTACAGTACAAATCTTTAATTATTAATGTGTAATATTAATTAATTTTTATCAATTCCCATTTCAAAAACTTCAGTGCATTTCTTCTTTTTTGAGACAGAGTCTCTGTTGCCCAGGCTGGAGTGCAGTGATGCAATCTCAGCTCACTGCAACCTCTGTCTGCCAGGTTCAAGCAATTCTCATGCCTCAGCCTCCCAAGTAGCTGGGACTACAAGTGCATGCCACCATGCCTAACTATTTATATTTTTAGTAGAGATGAAGTTTCTGCATGTTGGTCAGGCTGGTATCAAATCCCTGGCCTCAAGTGATCTGCCCCGCCTCAGACTTCCAAAGTGCTAGCATTACAAGCATGAGCCAGTATGCCTGGCCAACTTTCATACATTTTAACACTGATTTACCCTTTTTCCTGACTTACATGCTATTATGGCCATGCATTTAAATTCTGTGTATATGCAAGCCACTATTATTACTATAGCTTTATATGATAGTCATTTAGAACCATCCCTGTAATTTCATTACATTCCATCCAGTATCTGGGATCATTTTTCTTCTACTTCAATAGCACTTATTGTAATTAGTATTTCCTTTATTGAAGGCCTACTATTGTCAAATTCTCTTAGTTATTGTTTTTCTAAAAATGCTCTTATTTTGCTTACATTTTAAAGAATATTATATCAAAATTTAGATAGATGATTATTGTCTTTAAGATGGATGATCTATGCTTTTTTTGGTAGGAAATTTTTTTATTTTTTGTTTTTTATTTTCATTGTACTTTAGGTTCTGGGGTACATGTGCAGATCATGCAGGATTGTTGCATAGGTACATACATGGCAAGGTGGTTTGCTGCCTTCATCCCCCCCATCAGCTATATCTGGTATTTCTCCCCTCATTATCCCTCCCCACCCCCTGCTGTCCCTACCCTACCCCCCCCCTCTACGGACCACAGTGTGTGATGCTCCCCCTCCCTGTGTCCACGTGTTCTAACTGACCCGCCTGTGAGTGATAACATGCGGTGTTTGGTTTTCTGTTCTTGTGTCACTTTGCTGAGAATGATGATCTATGTTTTAAATTTTGAAAACATGTATTCTGGATTTCATTTCCTCAGTTAAAATACACCATGGAATACTATGCAGCCATAAAAAAGATGAGTTCGTGTCCTTTGTAGGGACATGGATGAATCTGGAAACCATCATTCTCAGCAAACTGACACAAGAACAGAAAATCAAACACATCATGTTCTCACTCATAGCAGGTATTGAACAATGAGAACACATGGACACAGCAAGGGGAGCATCACACACTGGGGTCTGTTGGGGGTAATGGGGAGGGACAGCAGGGGGTAGGGAGGTTGGGGAGGGGATAACATGGGGAAAAATGACAGTTATAAGTGACGGGGATGGAGGCAGCAAACCACATTGTCATGTATGTACCTATGCAACAATCCTGCATGTTCTGCACATGTACCCCAGAACCTAAAGTGCAATTATATATATATATATATATTGTGTGTATATATATATATATATATGTGTGTGTGTATATATATATATGTGTGTGTATATATATATATGTGTGTGTGTATATATATATATGTGTGTGTGTATATATATATGTGTGTGTATATATAAATATATGTGTGTGTATATATATATATGTGTGTGTGTATATATATAAAATCAGTTGTCAAATCTTCATGATGCTCCTTTAAAGGGAATATGCCCTTTTTCCTCTATGTGCTTTGAAATTTTTCTCTTCATGTTTTGGTTTTCAGCAGTTTTACTATAATATTTCTGAGTTTCTTTGTATTTATGCCCCTTGGTGCTCATAGAACTTCTTTAATCTGTGGCTTAATGTCTTTGTTATTTTTGAAAATTTCTTATTCATTATCACTTCAAATAATGTTCTACATTAGTCTTCACGCCTCTCTTTTTAGGATTCCAGTTACACATGTGGGTTAGACAGTTCCCCACATCCTCCTTGTATTTTTTTCTCTCTTTTGGTTAACATTTTGTCTTTCTTTGCTTCAGTCTGGATATTTCCTTCTGATCTCTCTTCCATTTTATTATTTACCCCTTCAGCTGTGTCTAATATGCTGTTAATTCCATCCAAGGAATTCTTAATTTACTCAATGTATTTTTCAGTTCTAGAATTTCCATTTGATTCATTAGTATAAGTATCCAGTCCTCTGCTAATATTATCTACCTTAAACTTTAATTCCTTAAACATACAATAATTATTTTAAAGTTTGTGCCTAAAAAACTCCATTATCCTATATGTATGTCTCTGGATGTTGTTTTTTCTTATCTTATTCTAAGTCTTTTTTTTAGTTTGTCCAGATATTGTATATAATATATAGAAGAAATATTTTAAGGCTCTGTATAATATTATCTCCCTCAATAAACTATTTACTTTTCATTTTGCCATCTAACTACATTATGAGCATTTCACAATAATCTAATAAAAGACTGTGATGATTCAAAGGTGGGCTAATTATCATGAGTAGGGCTTAGAACCTCAGGGGCCAGACTAAATCCTTAAGTATGTACCAAGGCTCCTCTTCCTTGGCACATCTGGAAACCTAATTTTATTCCTCCATAATGACTGACAAAAGGACTGTTCAGTGTCTCAGGGAGTTTCCAGGATTTCTAATTGTCTCAAGGTTAAAATTGTGCAAAATGTCAGTCTTATATCCCTTGACATTGTACCTCTCCTAAATCTTTAACAAATTCTCATGGTTTTGATAGTCCTCTCATCCTTTAAGCAAATAAAATTCCTAATTTTTCTCAGGAGAAGTAACAGTCCAAAAGAATTCATTTCACCACTGAAAAAGAATAAGTCTTCAAAACACATTTCCTAGTATCTCAACAAAGTGCCCTATCTATGTAACCATATCTACTAAAAACTAAAACCAGTTCTGAGGTGGTAAAAAGTAAATATCAGTCTATACAGTAGATACATAATGGTGATACATAATGGACATATAATGGTGACATCACGTACAATATAATCCAGGGGTTCTCAATATCCTGTTAGGAACGAGGCCACAGAGCAGGAGGTGAGTGGCAGGTAAGTGGACACAGCTTCCTCTGTCTTTACAGCCATCCCCCATCACTCACATTACTGCTTGAGCTCCGCCTCCTGTCAGATCAGCGGAGACATTAGATTATCATTAGAGTGCAAACCCTATTGTAAACTGCACATGTGAGGGATGTAGGTTGCATGCCCCTATGAGAATCTAATGCTTGGTGATCTGAGGTGGAGCTGAGGTGGTGATGCTAGGGCTGGGGTGGCTGCAAATACAGACTAATGTTAGCAGAAAGGTTTGACTGCACAGGGACCATAATAAATCACTTGCCTGCAGAGTCATATCAAAACCCTATCAGTGAGTGAGTGGCAAGTAACAATTAAGCTGCATCCCGTAGCAGGCTTTATAGTGGCAAGTGAGTTGATGTACTTCAGTTGTACAGTTGCATCTGGTAGCATGCTTGAAAGCAGAATCTGACACTTATTTTTGTTTGTGCATACACTGCCCCCCCCCCCCATTATTTTATTTACCATTTCTGTCCGCGCCTCTCCCACACTGTGCACTTCTCTCAGTCACACTTTGGTAAGTCCACAAACTAACCCCAGACAAACTGAGTAAAAAACAAACATCACTGGAGAGCTTCTTTGAAAGGGGGGAAATGATGAGACAGCAGAAGACTCTTAGACTGCCAACGAAAAGAAAGCTGCATTTAAAAGAAAATACTGAGAGTCCTACTTAAATTAGGGGTTCATTACAACAGGTGATTCACATCCTCCAAGTCCACTTTGTATATGTGGCAACAAGCTATCCAATGAAGCCATGAAATCTTCAAAACTGCTTCACCATAAGGAGACCAAGCACCCTGCATTAAAAAACAAGTTTCTGGAGTTCTTCAAAAGAAAAAAAAAGTGAACACAAAGAACTGAACCAATTATTGAAAGCCACCACTTCATCAAATGTGTCTGTACTAAGAGCATCCTTCTTAGTAACTAACCGCATTGACAAAGCTCAGAAGCCCTTTACTATTGAAGAAGAGTTGATCCTGCCTGCTGCTAAAGACATTTGTAGTCTTTTAGGAGAGGCTGCAGTTCAAAAGGTGACACATGTTCCTCTTTCAGCTAGTACCATAACTAGATGAACTAACGAAATAGCAGAGGATACTGAGGCACAATTGTTAGAGATAATTAATGAGTCACCTTGGTAAGCAATCCAGGTTGATAAGTTGATCCATGTTGACAATAAGGCAACAATGATTGTTTTTGTGCAATATATTTTTCAGAGGATGTGCATGAGGATATGCTATGTGCATGTTTTTTCTCTTTCTCTCTCTCTTTTAAGACAGGATCTCATTCTGTTACCTAGGCTGGAGGATAGTGGCATGACCACTGTCCACTCGGCTCACCACAGCCTCTACCTCCCAGGTTCAAGTGATCCTTTCACCTCAGTCCCTAAAGTAGCTGAGACTACAGGCTTGTGCCATTATGCCTGGCTAACTTTTGTATTTTTAGTAGAGATGCGGTTTCATCATGTTGGCCAGGCTGGTCTCAAACTCCTAAGCTCAAGCAATCTACCTGCCTCAGCTTCCCAAAGTGCTGGGATCACAGGCATGAGTCACCACACCCGGATTAGTATGTGCACTTTTGTTGACAACCAACACAACAGCTGCAGAAGTATTCAAATCTCTGGATGATTACATATCAGGAAAACTGAATTGGTCATTTTGTGTCAATATACGCACGAATGGAGTGTCTTCTGTGACTAGACAGCTTTCTGATTTCACTGCTTGGGTCAAAGAGATTGCTTCTGAATGTGAGTCTACTCACTGTGTCATCAATAGAGAAATGCTGGCTAGGTGAAAAATGTCACCTAAACTTAACAACGTTTTCCAAGATGTGATGAAAATTATCAACCTTATTAAAGTACATGCCCTACCTCACGTCCGTTCACACAGCTCTGTGAGGAGATGTGTGCAGAGCACATACGTCTTCTCTTATAGGCAGAAGTGAGACGGCTTTTTAAAGGTGGGTCACTGAGTTTTTGACTTATGAGGGCTACTGCAGAGATTACTGTTAGAAAAACAGCCGCCACTGACAGCACATTTCAGTGACACAGAATGGGTCACCAAACTTTCTTCCTTATATGACATATTCAACCTGCTCAAGAAACTCATTTTGTCACTTTAGGAGAGAACAACGACGGCATTCAAGTTGGTAGGTAAAGTGGCTGCATTCAAAGCCAAAATGGAATTATGCGGGAGACAAGTAAACACTGGGATTTCTGACATATTTCAAACATTACAAGAGATTTTGAAAGAGACTGAGCTAGTGCCTTCTTTCTCCCAGCTGGTGCATGAACACCTACCACAGATTACGAAAGAATTTCAGCATTACTTCCTGACTACAAAAAACTCCCAAACTGGGAAGGAATGGATCCACAACGCATTTGTGAATAAGCCAGGTGAATCGACTTTGTCCACGCTAGAAGAGGATCAACTAACAGTATGAGATCTCAAATAACAGTAGCCTTAAAAGTATGTTTGGGACTATTTCAAACCGCTATACATTGTGGATTAAAGTCAAGACAGAATATCCTGAGATTGCCACAAAAGCACCAACAAGCCTGCTTCCATTTCCAACACCCTGTCTTTGTGAAGCAGAGTTTTCTGCAGTGACAGCAAGCAAAACGAGATTACAGAGCAGACTGAAAAGCAACACACTTCGGGTGTCACTGTCTCCCATCAACCCCAGAATGGGACCATCTAGTTGCAGGAAAACAAGCCCAGGGTTCCCATTTATTCTACATTATGGTGAGTTGTATAATTATTTCATTAGATATTATACTGTAGTCATAATAGAAATAAAGTGCACAATAAATCTAATGCACTTGAATCATTCCAAAACCATCTCCCCCTCCCTGAGTCTATAGAAAATTGTCTCCACAAAACCAGTCCCTGGTGCCAAAAAGGTTGGGTACCACTGATATAATCCATATACAATAGCAACTTGGCAAATAAGCTAAAAAAGAGCATCAAAACTTTAAGAATACTACAAACTTTAAGGATAATGAAAAAATCAATTAGTGCTCACTGATAACTTTGTGTGTTCAAGAAATTTAAGACCCATTAAAATATTAAAGCATCAAACATCTACAATATATTTGTAATGAGGTATTTAAAATAATTTACAAATTATTTTAGTAAATTGTTTTACAATATAAGTATCCACTGCCATTTGTGCACATACCAAAATTGCCAGGACTGATAATTACATTCATCTAGGCAAAACTTTCACTATATAAAGTTTTCAGGTAGAAAAGCATGAAAATTTGAGAAAATTTCATTCAAGTAGTGAGCAACAACTAAATCTCTCATTTTGACTTTACACAAATAATATCCAATTCTACTCTCTTATCCATTCATTTTTATTAAGATTTTCTTACCTGAGTATTGCTATACCGGTTATTATTACTGTGAACTATACTGCTTCCTTAATACAGAAATTATTTTTCCCTTTTGGTATGATACAGTATTTGAAATATCTTTTTAGGGCCAGGCACAATGGCTCACACCTATAATCCCAGCACTTTGGGAGGCCGAGGCGGGTGGATCACCTGAGGTTAGGAGTTCAAGACCAGGCTGAACAACATGGTGAAACCGCGTCTGTATTAAAAATACAAAAGTAGTCGGGTGTGGTGGTGCATGCCTGTAATCCCAGCTACTCAGCCACTTATATACAAGTGGCTCACACCTATAATCCCAGCATTTTGGGAGGCCAAGGCAGGTGGATCACCTGAGTTTAGGAGTTCAAGACGAGACTGACCAACACGGTGAAACCCCATCTGCACTAAAAATACAAAATTAGCCAGGCGTGGTGGTGTGTGCCTATAATCCCAGATACTCAGGAGGCTGAGGCAGGAGAATCACTTGAACCCAGGAAGCGGAGGATGCAGTGAGGTGAGATCGCACCACTGCACTCCAGCCTGGGCAATAAGAGTGAAACTCTTTCTCAAATAAATAAATAAATAAATTTAATTAAACATACGTTTAAATTGTGAAACAGACTGATAGTACTTAATCACTATACCACAATTCCACTTGCTAACATAGCAAAATGTGAGAGAAAATTTTATAAATATTAAATTTAAGTAAATTAGATGCAATCTATGAGTTATACAAAATAAAATGAATATTTATAAAAATATAAAGAATAAAACTGCATTTTATTAGACTAAAAAATAAGAATTAACAAAATTACCAAAAGAAAAAAGGTGTTATAATTCTATCTTTTAAAAAAAAGTAGAAATTAGTATATATGTGTGACAGTGAAGGGGGTAGAACAAATCATGATTTGGTGGAAATCAAATCATGTGTATTTCCTTTGATCACATAAAGTAACTTCATGCTAGAAGTTTAAAAGAATGTATACTGTCTTAAAAGAAAAACAAAAATCATTTCCCAGATTTCACAAAGAAAAATTAGTACAACAAAAATTTTGTATAAAAAATTTTTTGTACAAAAACATTAGTACAACAAAAATTTTATTTTAAAATTTCCTCTACACCCAGAAAATCAATAAATGAAAAGTTAATAATATTTCAAACATAAAGAGAACATTATGGATTTTAATAGGCAATTCACTAAACAGGAAATAACAGCAAATGAACATGTCAAGAGATATTTACAATAGTAATCAGGAAAATGCACATTCAAATACCATTCACACCCATCACCTTGGCAAAAGTAAAAATTCTCACAATTGTCAAGTGTTGACAAGAACACGAAGAATCAGAAACACAAACCCTGTTGGTGGAAGTATACATTACCACAGTGACTTGAAAAGCAGTTCAGCAACACGTAATAAAGGTGAGGATATAAAAACTCTCAGATACAACAATCTCACTTTTAAGTATGCATCCTAGAGAAATTTTTAAATATGTACATTATTTAAGAATATTTTTAAGAAATTCTTAATACGTACAGTACAAGAAGTGCAATGTAGCATTGTTTATGACAACAAAAGGTGAAAATTTACCTAAATGCCACAAGCTCTGTAGTTCACAGGAAGTTAGATGATGAAACTAAAAAATGCTTTTTAAAATTTACAGATGACAATAAAATGTGAGTGCAAAGAAGAACAAACCCCTGGACAGATGATATCAAAGTCATACTGGTAAACAAAATTACTCATCTGAAATGAAGATGATATCAGCACTTGTAATTAATGCACATAAAGTATTTCTATGTCAGAAGCCATTTTATAGTCAATCATTTACAATAATGATGGCAACATAGAAAATGTGTTATTTTGTATACTCACCAAGTCTTAGTGTTAACTTCATATTTATAAAGATCATCAACCAATCCATATTTGTTGCCTGGCAAGGCTTTATACCCTCCATGAACATAAATGGACTTTGTTATTTCATCATACACACTGGTATGGCCATATCCACCTTGTACAATAGCTCCTTTAGTTTCTGGAACAAGCCAAGTGTTTGATGCTGTAACAGAAAGAAAATAAATTATAAATTTCAAGTAGTATTTTTAAATATAACTAATATATCACCAAAAACACCAACAAGTTAATTCTAATGACATATTTTTATGAGTAAATATAATTTATTTAATATTAATTTAATTAAGAAACACTTATTAAATATGTGTCAGTTTAGGTGCTGGTTTGAAGTTGAGTAACACTGGTCTTCCATAGATGAAATTAAATTCTAAAATACTAAAAAGAACATTTTTTGTGTTTGCAAGAGAAAAAGGAAAACTTTATTCTTATATTAAATAACTCTAAAAAATTTAACAAATATTTTATGAGAGTCTACTATGTGACAGAGTTAGTCAATGATATTAAAAAGATAAAATTATATGATCCCCACCCTTAACAATCTAAGATTACTTGAACACATTTTTAGTACTGTGCTGTTCCTTTATTTGTTGGTTATAAGCCCTACTTTCCTTTTTATAAAGTCCTTTGTATTGCAGAGGATGAAAACCTAATCAATAAAATTTCCAAGACTCTCTTTACAATTGTGTTACTATTAGGTTCCACCAATAGGAATACTAGTACGAGATTGAAGGACAAGAGGAAATATTCTGTGTTTGCCTCTAGCAGCAGGAACAGGAAGACTGTCGTCGGTAATGGCGGTGCTGGCTCAATAGGTATTCCCTGCTCAGTATCAAAGGTGGTATGTTTAGTTGCTCAGTGGCAAATGTGATCGTAGGCTCCAGCCTAGGTATGTACCCACTTCTGAATTTTTGGGTGATCCCTTCCTTTTGGTGTTTCTAGTCCATCTAACATTTTTGTAACTAATTTCCTACTTTAAAATCCTATTCTGCTTGCTGTATCTTCAAGAGAGCCATATCCCAATGCAGTTTCACTAATAAAAACACCAATCATATGCAAGGGATGCTTTTAAGAAATGCATATGAAAAACACACAATTTCTAGGCCTTAGAAAATTTGTTATTAAAAGCAGCTATATAAAAATCTGTCATTCATTTTTAAATATGCAGATAGATCACATCTCCATCCTTCCTCTAACCAGCCACCTAAAATGTGACATCCTAGTCAGCTCATTGAAAATATCTAAATCAACTAATAGAAAATGATAATGCTTAAAAACTCTTTATATTTACAAAATTCTAAGATAGTACAGAATATGATTCTACAATGGTCATAAAAAATAGAAATATCAAAACAGGGTCATCAAAGCCAATAGTACTTCATTTATTAAGAAAATTTGCAATACTCGCATGTAACTAATGGGCATTACATTTTGAAGGTAATTTCCAAAATATGAAGTAAAAAACAAGTTATCAGAAATAATTTGATTAATATTCCTTAGCCACTTAAGTATATATATAAATTTGAACTAAAAGATTTTCATATTTTTATTCATTTTCCTTTTAATAAAGATAATAATTGATCCTTACAAAAAATATTGAATCAAGAAGTATAAAATGTTAAAGCTATCCTGTTCCCCCAGACCACTATCTAGAGGTACGTTTCACAATTTGTTATGTACAGACTATATTCAAACTACAGTTCTGAATATTGTTGTAGACATATATAAAATGCATGTACATGATATACTTAGATTTGTTTATATATGTGTGTATGTATATATATATTTGTACCCCTAAAAAATACTATTTTTCAACTACTGTTTCACTTCACAAAACATTTGAGGCATCATTCCATGTCCCATTTATTAGTTTTTTAATAGCTAAATTCCATTGTGTTGATAATATATAATTTATTTAAATAACTCTCCATTGTTACTCATTTGGGTTTCAATTTGCCCTTAAAAACAATGTTGCAATAAACAACCTTGCAATCAACAGCAGCATCATTCTCTAACAGAGCATAGTTCTCAGGAAATATCTCATTATCTCATTTAATAATAACCTTTGTAGGAGTATATTATTGCTATCCCTTCTTTACAACTTAGGAAATTCAAAGCTAGAAAAATTGAGTAACACATCAAACGTTCAAAAGTTAATATGTGAAACAGGATAGGGTAGACTGATTTTTTCCCCTGCTCCGCCCTATAGACCTTAGATACAGTGTAAGAGACAAGCAAAGAAAAATTCTGAAGGGTGCAAAGAGGAAGGCAGACTGGCTAGGGACTGGAGGATGTATATCTCATGACACTCACTCACCCAACAGAAGGTTACTCAGGCCCAGTATTTCTCAACCCTCATCCTTACAACAAAAGGTTACTTGGGTAGGCTTATTCCTTACCCAAATTGAACAAGAGGCCCATGGACAACACCAGATGATCCTAGCAGCACTAGCAAGAGGGGCCCGCCAAATACTACTTATAGTAAGTATGCAGAGAAGGCACTCCCCTTCCCTACAAGGCCTAAAACTGGAAAGAGAGATCTCACTACAAGACCCGAATGCAAAACCCAAACTAGATGACTACCTGCTAAGATAAAATATTTAAAATAGAACCTAGAGACTCTCATTATAAAACCCAAAATGTCAAGTTACAATCCAAAATTGATTGTCATACCAACTACAGGAAAAATCACACCTGGAATGAGAAAAGACAATCAAGTAATACTAACACTGAGATGAATCAGATGTTAAAATTATCTAAAAAGATTTTTAAAGTAGCCGTGATAAAAATACTCCAAGTAACTACAAATATTTTTAACTTTTAAGTTCAGTGGTACAAGTACAGGTTTGTTACAGAGGTAAATCTGTGTTGTGGGAATTTGTTGTATCGATTAGTTAATCACCCAAGTATTAAGCCTAGTACCCATTACTTACTTTTTCTGATCCTCTCCCTCCTCCCACCATTCACTCTCCAACAGGCCCCAGTGTGTGTTGTTTCCCTCTGTATGTCCATGTGTTCTCATCATTTAGCTCCCTCTTATAGCAAGAACATATGGTATTTGGTTATCTGTTTCTGTATTAATCTGTGAAGGATAATGGCCTTCAGCTCCAACCATGTCCCTGCAAAGGACATTATCTCATTCTTTTTTGTGGGTGCATAATATTCCATGATGTATATGTACCACAGTTTCTTTATTCAGTCTATCATTGATGGGCATTTAGGTTGATTCTTTGCTATTGTGAATAGTGCTGCAATGAACATATGTGTGCATGTGTCTTTATAACAATTTATTAATATATTTCTTTGGGTATGTACCTAGTAACGGAATTGCTGAGTTGAATGGTATTTCTGTCTTTAGGTCTTTGAGAAATCACCACACTGTATTTCACAATGATTAAACTAATTTACACTCCCACAAACAGTGTATAAGCATTCCTTTTTCTCTGCAAATTCACTATTACAAATTATCTTGAAACAAAAAAAAACACAAAAATATCTCAGCAAAAAAAAAAAACAAGTTTTAAAAAAATGACAATAACAATTAAAAACTAACTGGATAGGCTCAATACCAGAGTAGAAATGACGAAGGAAAGAACTGTTCAACTTGAGGACAGATCAATAAAATGTATCAAGAGAGGGAGTGGGGCAAGGGGTGAAAAACTAACTATTGGGTACAATGTTCAATACCTGGGTTACAGGATCATTCGTACCCCAAACCTCAGCATCATGCAATATATCTACATAGCAAACATGCTTTTAGATCCATCCCCCTAAATTTAAAAAAAAAAAATGTTAAAATTATAAAAATAAACAAAAAATTAAAAATAGAAATAAATAAATAAAATTTACCCAATATAAAAACTAGAGAAGACAGACTGGAGAGAAAAAAAGTGAACAGAGTCTCAGAGACCCTTAGGACAATAACAAATGGTTCAACATTTGTATCACCATAATCCCAGAAGTAGAGAAAAAAGAAATGGGGCTTATGGAGTTTTTAAAGAAATGATGGCCAAATACTTCCAAATTTTGTGAAGATATAAACCTACAGATTCAAGAAACTAAGCAGGCTAGGCACAGTGGTTCATGCCTATAATCCCAGCACTTTGGGAGGCAAAGGAGGGTGGATCACCAGGTCAGGAGTTCAAGACCAGCCTGGCCAATATTGTGAAACCCCATCTCCACTAAAAATACAAAAATTAGCTGGGTATGGTGGCATGTGCCTGTAATCCCAGCTACTCGGGAGGCTTAGGCAGGAGAAGTGCTTGAACTGGGACCCTCACTGTGAGAGGCAGAGGTTGCAGCGAGCCAAGATCATGCCACTGAACTCCAGCCTAGGCTACAGAGCGAGACTCTGTCTCAAAAAAAAAAAAAAAAGAAAAGAAAAAAAAAGAAAGAAACAGAAAGAAACTAAGTAAATCTTAAATAGATTAAACCCAAAGAAATCTATGCCAAGATACATCATAATTAAACTTCTAAAAACTAAAGACAAAGAAAAATATCTTGAAAGCAACCAGAGTGAAATGACAAATTACCTCAGGAAACAACAATTTTAATAATAGTGGACTAATAGTGGACTTCTTATCTGAAACCATGGAGGCCCAAAAGAAGTAGCATAACTGTTTCCAAATGCTGGAGAGAAGAAGTACTGTAAAGTATGAATTCTACCTCCAGTGAAACTATCCTTTAGGAAATTAGAATAAAAAGAATTTCTTAAATTTAAAAAAAATTAAAGAGTTTGTCATTAGCATGTCTCTCTGAAATAATGGTTAAAGAAACTTCTTCAAACAGAAAGATAAAAGAAGGAAGCTTGGAGCATCAGAAAAGAAGTCAGAACAACAAATAGAGCAGAAATATGAGTATACACAACAGATTATCCTCATGAATGTTTATAAATCATATATGATGATGGAAAAAATTATAACACCATTGATACTCAAGATAATGATATTTAAAAGTGAGAAAACTCAAGGTAAAGTGATGTAAATGAAAGCAAGTTTTCCACATCTCACCTGAGGTTGGTAAATTATTGATGCCAGTACACTGTGATAAGTCAAATATGTATATTTTAATATCCAGAGCAACCACTAAGAAAATGATACAAAGAGATGCTACCAAGAACACTATAAGTGCATCAAAATGGAATCCTAAAATTTATTCACATAACCCACAGGAAGCAAGAGAAAAAGAGGCACAAGAAAAGGAAACAAACAGAAAACAAATAATGAAATAGCAGACTTAGTCACTAACATATCAAAATTACCTTAAATGTAGATGTTCCATTTATAAAACATTCTTGGAATTACAAAATTTTAAAAATGGAGAATAAACTGGTGGTTATGAAGAGCCAGGGTTGAAAGGAGGTAGGTGTGGTTTAAAGGGGCAATGAGTAGGATCTTTGGGGTGAAGAACTACTCTGTATCTTAAATGTGGTGCAGATACATGAAACAACATGTGGGATAAAACTGCACAGAATGAAATACACACACACACACACACACACACACAATGAATACAAATAAAACTGGGAAAATGTGAGTAAGATCACAGGATTATATCAATGTCAGTATCTAGACTTGTGATATTACACATTTGTGCAAGATGTTACTATGAGAGAAAACTATGTAAAGGGTATACAGAATCACTCTCTTATTATTTCTTACAATTACATACCTGTAACTACATTTATCTCAAAATAAAAAAATTATTTAAAAATATAATGTTCACCTTACTGGTAATCAGCATAATTCATTAGGAAATATAGTATTTCACTTAACTACTTGGCAAATATTTTTTAAAAACTTTTAGAATTGTCAGAGCCAAAATATGGGTCCAGCACCAAAATTTGCATTCTTAAATACTATCTCAGTGTTTCTCTAGGTTCAATCACTAGCAAGTCAGGAAAGGAATTTTTAGAAATGTAAGAGCCAAAACACAGGTCTAACACCAAAATGTGAATTCTTAAATACTACCTCAGTGTTTTTCTAGGTTCAATTGCCAGCAGTTCAGGCAAGGAATTCATAAGTGGTGTAGTAGTTTCAGATGAAAAATTAAGGAAACAATTGTGTTCCCATACAGGAAACAAATTTGAAAAGTAAGATTAATTTGATTCACAGTCTCATTATATTCTTTTTATGTTTTGCATTTGGAAATGTGTATATACTCTAAGGAACCATTGATCTCAATAAACATTCAAGGTAACAAAATATAGATCACTTCAGAAAAAGTATTTTCTTGCTGTTGTTATTTGCATATGCATGAATTTTTGTTTTAAATTTGATAGTGTGCCTTATCATATTCTCAATTTATAAAAGAGTAAATCACTGGTTCAAAAGTAGGTCATTAATGAGAAAATACAGTGGTAAAATCAGATGCATGAATACATGAACTAACTCAAGATAATAATGCAAAAGTCAAAAACAGAAATCATTCAAATACACCAAGAGTTCTTCATTAGGCTATGATGGAGTAATTTAGAAAGCATTTCCTACCACAAACAACTCAAAATCCAGAACAAAATAAATGAAAAATCCTTTACAGATACTGGATACCAAGCAGCATACAACTGTGATCCTGTGACAGCATAGGACTATGACTCTAAATGAAACAGAAACAATGTAAGCTCTGTGATTGCCAGAGTATACTGCTTGTATGCAATGCTCTGGCCATGACACAAGATGGGGGAAGTAAAGTAGAATAAATAAACTTTTTAACATGAAACAAATATTTCTCTTTCTTTAAAGAGAAACAAACAAATAATTTTTTTATTTCTGCTTGTTATCTAATATCTGTGAAGAATTTTTCATATATTTTTTTCTGGTTTTTGAGTTGTTTATGGCAGGAAATGCTTTCCAAATTACTCCACCATGGCCTAATGAAGAACTCTTGGTATATTTGAGTCATTTTTTTCTTTTGACTTTTACAGTATTTTTTGCTTTTATAGTATTTTAAGTGAAATGCTGTATTTCATAATGAATTATCCTGATTACTTGTAAGGTGAACAGAAACTCAGTGAGATCACAAATAGAGTGGTGATCTCACTGAGGTGAGAAAACAAAGATTAGAGTTTAAAGAAATCAAACCAGCTTGCACACAGAGAAAACTCAAGAAATCTGCAGAAAAGTCCCACAAGTCTTTAGCTGACTACTGATCTGCATGTGCAAAAGGGAAAAACTACTTAAGGCTATGGAATGGACCAAGAAAAACTAGTAAACAACTCTTAAGAGTTGTTTACTAGTGCTAGTAACAGTTTGTTCTCAGAGCAACAATAGAAAAATGACCTCATACTACGGGAGGTAGAGTCCTAGAAGGGCTATAGTACCAAAATAAATGAGTAATAAACTAAAAGTTGCTCTGGAGACAATCTAACAAGAACAAACTCCCAGAATGTTCAAACTCATAAAAAGTAACGTACTGCATGTCAGTACAAAGTCCAACACCCCTTAAAAGAATACAACAAAATCTAATAACCAACAAGTTTAAAATATGCATGTCCAAAATGTATGAAATATTTAACAAGCATAGAAGTCAAAAAATATATAATTCATAGCAAGAAGGAAATTATTCAATAGAAAGAGACCCAGAAATAAAACAAAAGATAGAAGTGGTAGAAGAGAATGTTTTAAAAAACTATTACAAATATACTTGAATATGCTTAATAATGTTGCAGAAAACATGAATATGATAAAGAATAATAGAAAATTTTTTAGAAACTAAAATAGAATGCCTACAAATGAAAAACACAATATCTCACATGAAAAATACATCTAACAGAATTAGCACAAGGGAGAGATTATAGAACAGTGAACTTATATATAAATAGAAACTGTCCTAAATGAAGCACATGAACAAAACAGACTGAAAAACCTGTATAACAATATCAAGCAACCTAATCAAGGGTGATAAGAGTTTGAGATATGATAGTAATGTGGTGGACAGAAATAACATTTGAAGAAATAATTTCCCAAATTTAACAAAATCTATAATTCCACAAAACCAAGAAACTCAATGAAATACACACAAGGTGTGTGTGGTTGGAGGGAGTGTTGAAAAACATAAAGAAACTCACACCAAGAATTTCATGAAGTGATGAAGATTAAAAAAAAAAAAAAAAAAAGCAGAAGAACAAAAATAAGAATGACAGCTGACTTCTCATAAGAAACCAATTGCAAGTCAGAGGACAGTGGAGTTACATTCTTAAGCTAGTAAAACGTGGGGAGTATGGGGAAGAATTGCCAACCTATAATTCTATTTTTTTAAAAAAACTATCAAAATAGAATTCTACACTCAGCATTTTTTCAATAACGAAAATGAAACAAAAAGTCATCAGACTAAAAGAAAAAAAAGTTAAGAGACTTGCCCTACAACAGATGACAACAAAATTCTTTGTACTGAATGAAAATTATACCAGCTATTATATAGAATTTGGATTTATACAGATGAATAAAGAGTATAGGAGAAAGTTAATATGTAGATAAATATAAATCTTTATTTTTATCTCTCTAAAATGATAATTTACTGTTAAAAACAAACATTATAACAATTTACTGTGCTGTTTATAACAAATATAGGTATGATATTAGCTCAAGAGAAATAATTTAAAAATCAGGTATACTATTTTAAGGTTCTGACACTATATATGAAGTGATGTAACATTAATTAAAGGTAGACTCTGATAAGCTAAAGATGTATATTGTAAATAATACAGCAACCATTTAAAAAAAACAAAAAGATGTAGTTAAAAATAGTCCTACAGATTCAGGAAGCTTAGCAAACCACAAACAACGTATTTTCAAAAATAATCCACAGCAAGCATATCACAATTAAACTGTTGAAAAATAAAAATGAAGAAAACATCTTGGAAGCTGCTACAGAAAAATAACAAATTACATAGGGGAACAATTTAAATGACTATGGTTTTATCATAAGAAACCATAAAGGCCAGAAAGAACTGGCCCGACAATTTTGAAGGGCTAATAACTGTAACTTAGAATTCTGTATGCAACAAAAATATCCTACATGGATAAGTGTGAAATAAAGACATTCTCAGATGCAGAAAAACTCAGGTAATCTATATAGTCAGCAGAGCTGCTCCAAAAGAAATCCTAAATGAGGCTCTTCAGATAGAAAGGATATGCTCATCACCACTGGCCATTAGAGAAATGCAAATCAAAACCACATTGAGATCCCATCTCACACCAGTTAGAATGGCGATCATTAAAAAATCTGGAGACAACAGATGCTGGAGAGGATGTGGAGAAATAGGAATGCTTTTATACTGTTGGTGGGAGTGTAAATTGATGCAACCATTGTGGAAGACAGTGTGGCAATTCCTCAAGAATCTAGAAACAGAAATACCATTTGACCCAGCAATCCCATTATTGGGTATATACACAAAGGACTATAAATCATTCCATTAGGAAGACACATGCACACATATGTTCACTGAGGCACTGTTTACAATAGCAAAGACTTGGAACCCAAATGCCTATCAATGTTAGACTGGATAAAGAAAATGTGGCACACATACACTATGGAATACTATGCAGTCATAAAAAAGGATGAATTCATACCCTTTGCAGGGACATGGATGAAGCTGGAAACCATCATTCTCAGCAAACTGACACAAGAACAGAAAACCAAACACTGCATGTTCTCACTCATAAGTAGGTGCTGAACAATGAGAACACACGGACACAGGGAGGGGAACATCACACAACAGGGCCTGTTGGGAGGGTGGGGGACTAGGGGAGGGATAGCAGGGAGTGGGAGAATTTGGGAGGGATAACATTAGGAGAAATACTTAATGTAGGTGAAGCGGGGGATGGATGCAGCAAACCACCATGGCATGTGTATACCTGTGTAACAATCCTACGCAATCTGCATATGTACCCCAGAACTTAAAGTATAATAATAAAAGAAAAGAAAACACAAAGACCTGAATAATAAAATAGTAGACCGAAGTTTAAATATATCAACAATTACATTCCAGAAGTTAATAAAGGAGAAAAAATGAAATTGTAAGAGGAAAAAGGAAACTAACAGAATAATTAGAGGGCAAAAATCAAAACAGCATGTTTAAACCCAAGCATATTGATAATTACATTATATATAAATTGTCTAAAATAGTCAATTAAAAGGCAGCATCTGTCACATTGAAAGAAAAAAAAAACGAAGTCCTATCAGCTGTCAAAGAGACTGAAAACATATGAAAGTATAAAACTCAGTAGTAAAAGTAAGGACATAATTCAAAATATTCTAATACTGTAATGGTGACGTGTGAATCACTTTTACCTGTAGTATAAAGGCTAAAAGACAAAAGTGTTAAAAATAATAACTATAATAATATGCTAAGGAATATTCAATAAAATATATAAATCATGACATCAAAAATATAAAATATGAGAGGTGGAGCTGGCATAAAAGTGTAGAGTTATTTTATGTGATCTAAGTTAAGTTGTTATCAGCTTAAAAGAGCATTATATCTATAAGAATGAATCACTAATCGAAAGTTTTTGAATCAATAATCAAAAACCTCCCAACAAAGAAAGCCCAGGAACAAATGAGCTTCACTAATGAATTGTGTCAAATATTTAAAAAAGATTCACAACAATCCTTTTCAAATTTTTCCACAAAATATAAAAGGAGGGAACACTTCCAAACTCATTTCATGAGGCCAGCATTACCCTAATACCAAAGCCAGACAATGACACTATAAGAAAAGAAAAAATAAAGGCCAATATCCCTGATAAATATTGAAGCAAAAATTCTCAACACATACTAGCAAATAAAAATCAAGATCACAGTAAAAGAATCATTCATTGTGACAAAATGAGATTTATCCCAAGGAAGCAATGATGAGTTAACACACAAAAATAATTAATGTGATACACCACAATAACAGAATGAAGGACAAAAACTCTATGATCATCTCAATAGATGCAGAAAAAGCTTTTGATAGAATTCAACATCATTTCATAATAAAAACTCTCAGCAAATTAGGTATAAAAGGAATGAACCTCAATATAATAAAGGCTATGTATGACAAGCCCACATTCAACACCATAGTGTTGGAAAGTTGAAGGCGTTTCCTCTAACATTAAGAACAAGACAAGAATGCTCATTCCCACCACTTCTGCTTAGTACAAGAAATCCTAGCCAGAGGAATTAGGCAAAATAAAGAAATAAAAGACATCCAAGTTGGAAAGAAGAATCTGCCTGTTCACAGATTACATAATATTATATGTAGAAAACCCTAAAGTCTCCACCAAAAAACTGTAAAAAAAATAATAAATTCAGTAAAATTGCAGAATATGAATAAACATACAAAAATCAGTAGCATTTCTATATGCTAACAATGAACTACCTGAAAAAGAAACCAAAAAAGATCCCATTTACATTAAAAACTAAAATAAAATACTTAAAAATAAATTTAAGCAAGGATTATATCTCCAAGATATTATTTACCAATAAGACTATATATTCTTTGCTTGATTATTTATAATTTTTAATTTAGTAATATATTAATTTCAATCATAAGATAAATTTTAAAGTTGAATCAATCTAGGTGGGGTGCAGTGGCTCACTCCTGTAATCCCAGCACTTTGGGAGGCCAAGACAGGAGGATCACTTGAGGCCAAGAGTTAAAGACCAGCCTGGCCAACATAGTGAAACTCTGTCTACTAAAATTACAAAAAAAAAAAAAAAAAAAGTAGCTGGGCATGGTGATGCACATCTGTAGTCCCAGCTACTTGGAAGGCTGAGGCACAAGAATTTCCTGACCTCAGGAGGCAAAGGTTTCAGTGAGCCAAGATCATGCCACTACACTGTAGTCTGGGTGACAGAGCAAGACAAAAAAACAAAAAAGTTGGCTCAATCTAGTTTTAAACTTTTAAGAATCCTAAGAGGCTCAAAAGTAAACTAAATGCTCAAGAAGAGTACATTTTATACTTTATTATGTACCAAGAAATGACCAGATCATGGGATTTTTTCTTAGCTTACCTTTCCATAAGCATTCAGTTAGACAGTTAAGACATGAGGGGGCTATTATTAACTGTGAACCTGACATACAGTCTTCTCTAAGAAGTCATGGTAGATGTCTTCAAAAGATTCCCTTCAACACCTTACATGGCAAACGCCAATCTCTATTACTGCTCTAGGTTTGAAGTCTCAGTTGTTTACAATTGTTGCTGGAGAACTACTACTTTTTTGAAAACTTTTATACTTACAGATGCTATAATAAAAGAAACTCATTGTTATTAGGGCATTTGAACCTTGCCTCCGGTTGTAATAACAGAGTAGCTGTATATGTAAAATACCATTTCAAAATTCCTCAATGACCAGGCTATTCTGATTCTAATAAACCAAACAAGTAACCAAAACAAACTTTAATTTTGAAAATCTGTGGCTATCCTCCAAATTTTTGGTATTATCGCAATGCATCAGAACTGAAAGAAATGTGATAAACTGAACTGTATTTGTTCTTTGTATCTTACTTTAATGGGTATTTTTTTTATCACTAGGTTAGTTAATTATTCTTGCTAAACAGGAAAATATACCCTGGTCTACTGAATATCTTATGCAAACATTAGTCTAAATTCCCTCGCTGATGGTGCCCTCTAGCAATTAAGCACAAAACTGATCCAGAAGAAAGCAAGTAATGTAACTTTCATTTGTCTACAGAGATGACTTCTAGATGTCACTTTGCTTTAATGTAGAAAGAATAGAAGCATGCAAAAAAATTTTTCTCATGTTTTAGTCCTATTACTGAAAATAAAGTTTACTGAAAAAGTAAACTAACAAGTTTACATTTTCCCACTAATGCCAGTATAGCTAAATTTCCACAATCTCTCATAAAGTCTACCACTTTAGCTTGCTAAGAAGTCTCCACAACTCACTTCCTATTCATATACCTAATCCCAACCCTAATACATTATCTACATGGATATCAGGATTTTTTTATAAAAAGCAGATCTAATCAAGGTTTAGTCAAGCTTAACTATTGAAACATCCTTTTAATTTAAAAAAAACTGAAAATCCTTGAAATAAATAAATGTAACCAATGAGGTGAAAGATCTGTACAATAAAAACTATAAAACATTGATGAAATAAATTGAAAAAGACACAAATAAATGGAAAGATCTCACATTCACAGATTGGAAAAATTAATATTGTTACAATGTCCATACTACCCAAAGTGATCTACAGATTAAGAGCAATGCCTACCATAATCTCAATGACACTTTTCACAAAAATTAAAAAAAAAAATTCTAAAATCAGTATGAAACCACAAAAAGCCCCAAAGAGCTAAGGCAATCTTAAGCAAAAAGAACAAATCTAGAGGCATCCCATTAGTTGATTTCAAAATCCACTACAAAACTGTAGTAATGAAAACAACACTGTACCAGCATAGTACTAAAACAAGACCAGTGGAACAGAACAGGGAGCCTGAAAATAAACTCACACATTTATAGTCAATTAACTTTCGATGAAAATGCCTAGAGACACACACCAGGAAGAAGACAGTCCCTTCAATTAATGATTCTGGGAAAACTATATATCCACATGCAGAAGAATAAAATCAGACCCTATTTTACACCATATATAAAAATCAACTAAAAATGGATTAAAGATTTAAAGAAAAGACATGAAATGGTAAAACTACTAGAAAAGACATAGTGGAAAAGTTAATGATATTCATTGGGTAAAGATTTCTTGGATATGACCCCAAAGCACAGATAACAAAAGCAAAAGTAGACGAATGATATTACATCAAACTACAAAGCTTCTGCATAGCAAGGAGACAATCAACAAAGTGAAGAGATAACCTATGAAATGGGATGATACATTTGCAATGATCCTATTAAAAGATTAATATCCAAAATATATAAGGAACTCAGAGAACTTAAAAGCAAGAAAACAAATAACCAAATTAAAACATAGGCAAAAGACCTGAGTGGACATTTCTCAAAAGAAGATATGCAAATGCCCAATAGGTATACGGAAAAATGCTCAACATTACTCACCATCAGAAAAATGCAAATAAAAACCAAAATGATATGTCATTTCACATCTGTTAAAATGGTTATTATCCAAAAAGACAAAAGACAAGTGTTGGCAAGAATGTGGAGAAAAGGGAACCCTTGTACCCTGTTGGTGGGAATGTAATTAAGTGTACCTATTATGGAAAACAATATGAAGCTTCCTCAAAAGATTAAAAGTAGAACTACCATATGGCCCAGCAATTTCACTACTAGGTATATATCTAAAGAATCTGAAATCAGCACGTCAAAAGATATCTGCATACCCATGTTCATTTATAACATTAGTCTCAATAGCCAAGATATGGAATCAACCTAAGGGTCCATCAACCTAAGGGTCCATACAATAGAATGAATAGATGAAGAACATGTGGCATATTGATGATCCTTGAATAACATGGGTTTGAACTTCATGAGTCCGCTTACGCGCCGGCCCACTTATATGTAGATTCTTTCAACCAAATGCAAATAGAAAATACAATATTTGTGGGATGCAAAACTTGTGTTTAGGGACAGCCAACTTTTCCTATACAGAAAGGGCCAACTTTTCCTACATGTAGGTTCCCCATACTAACTGCAGGAGCTGAATATGTACAGGCTTTGGTAGAGGGGTCCTGGAACCAATTCCCCCACGTATACCGAGGGACAACTGTATATACACAATGTAATCTTATTTGACCTTAAAAAAGGGGAAAAATCCTGTCATTTGTGACAAGATGAATCAAGATATCCCTACATTTATTAAAGAAAATACATATATAGTTAAATTTTTTTTCACAAAGTCGTGGAACAGATAGTTTCCCTGAAATTCTATCAAACATTTAAGATAGAAATATTACCAATTCTATACACACTCTTAAAAAAGATAAAACACTCTTTAAATCATTTAACATCAACCAGATTGTAAAACCATATAAAGATATTACAAGAAAAATGCATATGTTAATACCTCTTATGAATATAGATATAGAAATCTTTAAGATTTTAGCAAATACAATTCAGCAATATATGAAAAGGATAATACATTATGACCAAGTAAGCTTTATCCAAGAATGCAATGGCAGTTTAACATGTAAAAGTCAATCAATATCATTCACCATATTAAAAAATCAGAAAAATTAATAACAAAAGTCATTCTCAAAAGATGTGAAAAAACTGTTTTGAGGAAATTTAACACTATTCATGAAAAAAACTCAACAAACTGAAATAAAAGTAAATTTCCTCAACCTGATAAAAGTCATTTTAAAAACATTGCTAAGACTGCATATTTCCCTACTAAAATAAAGAAAAAGGCAGAAGTATGTGTTCTCACTACTTCTACTCAGTAGTTTACTAATGATACTAATAGTACAAGACAAAGAAAATTAGTAAAAGACATACATATTGAAAAAGAAAGAGTAAAACAATGTTCATTACCACGCCATACAAGCACCTATGTAGTAAATAAGGAGTTGTTAACCAACAGGCTACAGGGATTAGTAAGTGTGTTTAGCAAAGTTGCATGATACCAATCCAATATTTGAAAATAAATTATTTTTCCATAGACTAGCAATAAGCTATTGTAAATTTAAAATTTTTAAATACCATTCAGTAATATTTAAAAACATGAAATATTTAGGAATAAATTTAGCAAACTATGTACAACACCTATACATTGAAAAATATAAAATACTGCTGAAACAAACAAGACCTAAATAAAGAAATGATATACCATGTCCATGTATTAGAAGACTCAATATTGTTAAAGACTCAATTTTCCCCTCTGTAGATCCAATGCAACTCCAATTAAAATCCTTGCAGCCTTCTTTCAAAAATTGACAAGCTGATTCTAAATTTTATATTGCAATATGAAGGACCTAGAATAGCTCAAAACTTTTTAAAATGGAAAAAAAGATGAAAGACTTACACTGTCAGTTTTAGAGAGTTACGATAATAAAGAGTGTGATACTAGAATAACCATAATATACATCAATGGATCAGAATAGAGTCCAAAATTTGTTTTACACATATATGGCCAATTGATTTTTCAACACAGATACCAAGGTGATTCAACGGGAAAGTTGGAACAACTGGATATTTATTTATTCGTTCATTCATTCATTTAGGCACAGGGTCTCGCTTTTCTCTAAATGACAGGCTGGAGTGCAGTGACACTATCATAGCTCACTGTAGCCTTGAACTCTTAGGCTCAAACAATCTTCCCCACCTCAGGCTCCTAAGCAGCTGAGATTATAGGTGTGAGCCACTGGACCGAGCTTATTTTTATAAAAATCTCAGCCCTTACTTCACACCACTCAAACTGATCATAAATATCTGAGGACAAGGGCCAAAATTATAAAACATCTACTAGAAAACATAAGAGAAAAATCTTTATGACCCTGAGCTTGACAAAGTTCTTTTAGATAGAATACAAAAAGTGCAGACACTTTTAAATATAATAATATACTGTAATTCATCAAAATTTACAACTTCTGGTTTATAAAGAGATGAAAAATTATCCTAAAGAGTTACTGGCCTTAATGAGTATGTAGAAATAAAGATTGAGCTGGAAAGTTTATTGAAAGAAATAATAACAGAACTTTCCAAACTTGTAGAAAGATGTAAATATCCAGATAGAAGAAGGTTATAAAACACCAACAGATACTTCAAATAAGACCACTTCAAGATATATAATATTCAGACTCAAAGGTCAAGGATAAGGAATAGATTCTAAAAGCAGCAGAGAAAAGAAGCAAATAACATATAAAGAATCCCTAACAGATCTGGCAGCAGACTTCTCAGTGGAAACTTTAGAGGCCAGAAGAATGGGATGACATTTTCAAAGTGCTGAAGGAAAGAAAATATCCAACCTAGAATGCTATATATATCCAGCAAAATTATTCTTCAAACATAAAGGAGAAATACTTTCCCAGAAAAATAAAAAACAAGGGATTTCATCAACACCATATCTGTCTTACAAGAAATGTTAAAGGGAGTTCTTCAATGTGAAAGAAGAGGATATTAACAAACAAGAAATCATCTAAAGGTATAAAACTCACTGGCAATACTAAGTATACAAACAAACACAGAATATTCTAATACTATAACTGAGGTACATAAAGCACTCATATCTGTAGTAGAAAAACTAAAAAACAAACCAATCAAAAATAATAATTATCACAACTTTTTAAGAGATAGACTGTATAAAAAGACATATAGACAATAAAAAGCCAAAAGCCAAAGGGAATGTAATTAAAGTGTAGAGGTTTTTTAGTTTTTTGCTTATTTGTTTTGTTTTTTCTTTTCCTTGCAGCCAGAATTAACTTGTCATCAGCTTAAAATAATTGGTTTAAAGATTTTATTTGCAAGCCTCATGGTACCACAAAACAAAAACCTAAAACATATATACAAAAACTAAAAGGCAAGAAATTAAAATATACTACCAGAAAAAAAAAATCACCTTTATACAAAGAAAGACAGAAGGAAAAAAGACCAGCAAAATGACCAGAAAACAAAAAACAAAATGGCAGTAGTAAGTCCTTACCTATCAATAATAATATTGAGTGTAAATGGACTAAATTCTCCAAGCAAAAGACATAGGGTAGAAGAATGGATAAAAAATAAGACCCAACTACATGCTGCCTAGAAGAAACACTTCACCCATAAAGACACACAGATCTAAAATAAAGGAATGAAAAAAGGTATTCCATGCCAGTGAAAACAAACAAAAAAAAGCAAGAAGGAGCAGCTATACTTATATCACATAAATAGATTTCAAGACAAAAACACTGTAAATAGAGACAAGGTTATTATACAATAATAAAAGAGTCTCTTCAGCAAGAGGATATAACACTTGTAAATCCATATGCACCCAACATTGGAGCATGAAAAATATAAAGCAAATATTATTAGAGCTAAAAAGAAAGACAGACCCCAAAACAATAATATATTGAGACTTCAGCACATTTTCAGGATTCAACAGATCATCCAGACAGAAAATCAACAAAGAAACATCAGACCTTAATGTGCACTACAGACCAAAGGAACATTTACAGGTCATTTCATCTAACAGCTACAGAATACACATTCTTCTCCTCAGCACATAGAATATTCTCCAAGATAGATCATTTATTAGGACACAAAACATGTCTCAAAAATTCAAAACAATTTAAATCACATCAAGTATCTTTTCTGACCACAACAGAATAAAACTAGAAACAGCAAGAGGAACTTTGAAAACTATACAAACTCATGGAAATTAAACAATATGCTTCTGAAAATCCACTTGGGTCAATGAAGAAATTCAGGAGAAAATTTTAAAATTTCCTGAAACAATTGAAAATGGGAACAAACATATCAAAACCTAAGGAATACAGCAAAACCAGTACTAAGAAGGAAGTTTATGGCAATAAATGCTACATCAAAAAGATAGAAAAACTTCAAATAAACAACCTACAGGTACATCTTAAAGAACTCAAAGAGCAAGAGCACACCAAACCCAAAATTAGTAGAAGAAATTAAATAATAAAGATTAGAGCAGAAATTAAATCAAGAATTTTAAAAAAAATACATAAGGTCAATGAAATTAAAAGTTTTTTTAAAGATAAATAATATTGATAAATCAGTAGTCAAAGAAAAAAGAGAGAAGACCTAAATAAATAAAATCAGAGATGAAAAAGGAGACATTACAAGGGATACCACAGAAATTCAAAGACTCATTAGAGACTATTAGGAGACAGAGTGCCAATAAACTGTAAAACGTAAAAGAAACAGATAAATTATTTGCAACATAACAAGATTAAACAATGAAGAAATTCAAAACCTGAGTAGGCCAGTAACACATAGCAAGATAGAACCAGTGATGAAATGTCTCCCATCAAAGAAAAGCCTAGTTCCTAATGGTGTCAACAGACTGAAGAGCAAAAAAATCATACGATGATTTCAACTGATGCCAAAAATGCATTCAATAAAATTCAAAATCTCTCCATTATAAAAACTAAACAACTGGGTACAGAAGAACATACTTCAAAAGTTTAAAAGCCATATACAACAAACCCACAGCTAGTATCATACTAAACGGAGACAAACTGAAAACCTCTCCTCTAAGATCTGAAACATGACAGGATCCTTTCACCACTTTGATTCAACATAGTACTAGAAGTTCTAGCTACAGCAATTAGACAAGAGAAAGAAATAATAAGCATCCTAATTAAAAAGGAAGAAATCAAGTTTTTCCTTGTTTATAGATATGATCTTATATTTAGAAAATCTAAAGATTCCAAAACTATTGGAACTGATAAGCATATTCAGTAATAGTGCAGGGATACTAAATCAAGACACAAAGAAAAACAGTAGCATTCCAATATAGCAACAGTGAACAATCTGAAAAAGAAACAAAAAATAACAATAATCTCATTTAAAATAGCTACATGTAAAATAAAATGTCTGGGAATTAACTTAACCGAAGAAGTGAATGATCTCTACAATTAAAATTATAAGACACTGATGAAAAAATTGAAGAGCACACAAAAAAATGGAAAGATCCCATGTTCATGGATTGAAAAAATTTTGTTAAAATATCCAAAATACCTAAAGGATTTCTAGATTAAACATAATACCTATCAAAATACTAATGACATTTTTCACAGAAATAGAAAGAATAATCCTAAAATTTGTATGGAACCACAAAAGACTCTAGAATAGCCAAAGCCATCCTGAGCAAAAAGAACAAAACAGGAGGCATCACATTACTTGACTTGGAATTATATTACAAAGCTATAGTAATCCAAACAGCATTGCACTGGCATAAAAACAGAAATATAGACCAATGGGACAGAATAGATACTCCAGAAATAGATTCACACATTTACAGTCAACTCATTTTTTACAAGGTTGCCAAGAACATACACTGGGGAAAGGACAGTCTCCTCAATAAATGGTTCTGGGAAACCTGGGTATCCATATGCAGAAGAATGAAACTAGATCCCTATATCTTACCATATACAAAAATAAAATCAAAATTGATTAAAGACTTACATCTAACACCTGAAACTATGAAAATACTAGAAGAAAACACTGAAGAAACACTCCAGGACATTGGTCTAGGCAAAGATTTCTTGAGTAGAACCTCAAAAGCACAGGCAACCAAAGCAAAAAATGGGCAAATACATCACATCAAGCTAAAAAGCCTTCTGCACAGCAAAAGAAACAATCAACAAAGTGAAGAGACAACCCATGGAATGAGATAAAATATTTTCAAAGCACCCATCTGACAAGGGATTAGTAATCAGAATATACAAGGATATCAAACAAATAAACAGGAAAAAAAATCTTATTTTTAAATGGGCAAAAGATCTGAATAGAACTTTTCTCAAAAGAAAACATATGTATTAGCCCATTTTCACACTGCTATAAAGAACTGCCCAAGACTGAGTAATTTATAAAGGAAAGAGGTATAATTGACTCACAGTTCAGCATGGTGGGGAAGCCTCAGGAAACTTGCAATTATGGAAGCAGGCATCTTCTTCAAAAGGTGGCAGGAAGGATAATGAACACAGAAGGAACTACCAAATACTTATAAAACCATCACATCTCATGAGAACTCACTCACTATAATGAGAACAACATGGGGGAAATGGAACCCATGATGAAATTACCTCTACCTGGTCTCTCCCTTGATACATAGGGATTGTGGAGACTATGGGGATTATAATTCAAGATGAGATTTGGGTGGAGACACAAAGCCTAACATACAAATGACACTTCAACATACAAATGACAAACAGGCATATGAAAAAATACTCACTAATCATCAGATAAATACAAATCAAAATTATAATGAGATATCATCTCACTCCAGTTAAAATGGCTTTTATCCAAGAGACAGGCAATAATGCTGGTGAAGATGTGGAGAAAGGAGAATCCTCATATGCTGCTGGTGAAAATATAAATTAGTACAACCCTGAGTTCTAATTTGATTGCACTGTTGTCTGAGAGACTGTTATCACTTCTGTACTTTTGCATTTGCTGAGGAGTGTTTTACTTCCAATTATGTGGTCAATTTTAGAGTACGTGTGATGTGGTGCTAGAAGAATGTATATTCTGTTGATCTGGGGTGGAGAGTTCTGTAGACGTCTGTTAGGTCGGCTTGGTCCACAGCTGAGTTCAAGTCCTGGATATTCTTGTTAATTTTCTGTCTCATTTATCTTTCTATTGTTGACAGTGGGGTGTTAAAGTCTCCCACTATTATTGTATGGGAGTCTAAGTCTCTTTGTAGGTCTCCAAGGACTTGCTTTGAGAATCTAGGTGCTCCTGTATTGAGTGCATATACTTTTAGGATAGTTAGCTCTTCTTGTTACATTGATCCCTTTACCATTATGTAATGCCCTTCTTTGTCTGTTTTGATCTTTGTTAAAGTCTAGACTAGGATTGCAACCCCTGCTTTTTTTTGCCTTCTGTTCACTTGGTAAATATTCCTCCATCCCTTTATTTTGAGCCTATCAGTGTCTTTGCACGTGTGATGGGTCTCCTGAATACAGCATACCAATGGGTCTTGACTTTTTATCCAGTTTGCCAGTCTGTGTCTTTTTTAACTGGGGCATCTAGCCCATTTACATTTAAGGTTAATATTGTTATGTGTGAATTTGATCCTGTCATTATGATACTAGCTGGTTATTTTGCCCATTAGTTGATGCAGTTTCTTCATAATGTAGATGACCTTTACAATTTGGTGTGTTTTTGCAGTGGCTGGTACTAGTTGTTACTTTCCATGTTTAGTGCTTCCTTCAGGAGCTCTTGTAAGGCAGGCCTGGTGGTGACAAAATCTCTCAGCATTTGCTTGTCTGTAAAGGATTTTATTTCTCCTTCCCTTATGAAGCTTAGTTTAGCTAGATATGAAATTCTGGGTTCAAAATTCTTTTCTTTAAGATGTCGAATATTGGCCCCACTCTTCTGGCTTGTAGGATTTCTGCCAAGAGGTCCACTGTTAGTCTGATGGGCTTCCCTTTGTGGGTAACCCTACCTTTCTCTCTGGCTGCCTTTAACATTTTTTCCTTCATTTTAACCTTGGTGAATCTGATGATTATGTGTCTTGGGGTTGCTCTTCTCAAGGAGTATCTTTGTGGAGTTCTTTGTATTTCCCAAATTTGAATTTTGGCCTGTCTTGCTAGGTTGGGGAAATTCTCCTGGATAATATCCTGAAGAGTGTTTTCCAACTTGGTTCCATTCTCCTCATCACTTTTAGGTACACCAATCAAACATAGATGTGGTCTTTTCACATAGTCCCATATTTCTTGGAGGATTTGTTCATTTCTTTTCACTCTTTTTTCTCTAATCTTGTCTTCATGCTTGATTTCATTGAGTTGATCTCCAATCTCTGATATCCTTTCTTTAGCTTCATCTATTCAGTCACTGATACTTATGCATGCTTCACAAAGTTCTCATGCTGTGTTTTTCAGCTCCATCAGGTCATTTATGTTCTTCTCTAAACTGGTTATTCTAGGAGGCAATTTGTCTAACCTTTTGTCAGGGTTCTTAGGCTTGAAGTGATGGATATCCCAATTACCCTAATTTGATCATTACACAGTATATGCCTGTAGCAAAACATCACATGTACCTCATAAACATATACAACTATTATATAGCCACAATAATCAAATATGAAAATGTTTTAAAAGAAGTACAAATTACAGGGAGTGCACATTTCTTCCAAATAAATAAAATGCTTAAAATATATAAAATAATAGAATGGCTGCCTTTTAAGGCACTGATACATCCATCAATGAAAGAATATTAAGCAGATACAAAAAAATAAGAATTTTCTGAATTTGAATGCATATCTACTAAAACTTTTTAATATAGTCAATGCAAATTTTCAAAGATATGTATAATATTTTTGTAGTTCCTAAATAGTTTAAAAGCATATTGTTTAATAATTCACTTAGCAAAACTAAAGTCTTTTATTGTGATACTTTCTTTTTTTTTTTTTTTTTGAGATGGAGTCTCGCTCTGTAGCCCAGGCTGGAGTGCATTGGCAAGATCTTGGCTCACTGCAACCTCTGCCTCCCGTGTCCTGATTCAAGCAATTCTCCTACCTCAGCCTCCCAAGTAGCTGGGATTACAGGCACAAGCCACCATGCTCAGCTAATTTTTGTATTTTTTAGTAGAGATGGGGTTTCACCAGGTTGGCCAGTCTGGTCTTGAACTCCTGACCTCGTGATCCTCCCACCTCCACCTCCCAAAGTGCTGGGATTAGAGGCATGAGCCACTGTGCTCGGCCAACATTTAGTAAGTTAAAAAAAGAAAAATGTATACAATTTTAACAGGAGCCTTTGTCACCCTGACAAAGCAGTTTGCTAAAATGATACAGTTATGTATTCCTTAACAATGAGGATACATTCAGAGAAATGCACTGTTAGGCAATTTCATCACTGTGTGAATATCATAAGGTATACTTACACAAACATAAATGGTATAGCCTACTACATACTTAGGCTGTGTGGTATAGCCTATTGCTCCTGAATGAAAAACCTATATAGCACGTTACTGTACTGAATACTGTAGGTAATTAGAACACAGTGGTATTTATGTATCTAAACATAGAAAAGGTATACTGAAACTGTGGTATAAAAAAATTAAAACTGGTATACCAGTATAGGACACTTACCATGAATGAAGCTTGTAGGACTGGAAGTTGCTCTGGATGAGTCAGTGGGTAAGTGGTGAGCGAATGTGAAGGCCTAGGACATTCTGTATACTACTGTAGAATTTATAAGCACTATATACTTAGGCAACACTAAATTTATTTTTTAAATATTTTTCTTCCATCAATAATAAATTAACCATAGCTTACTGTAAATATTTACTTATAAACTTTTAAATTTTTAAACTTTTTGATCCTTCTGTAATAACAGCCTAAAACACAAATATAATTTACAGCTGTTAAAAAATATTTTTCCTTATATCCTTATTATATAAGCTTTTCCCTATTTTTTAATGTTTTATTTCACTTTTTAAAATTTTTTGCTAAAAATGAAGGCACAAACACACACATTAGCCTAGGCCTACACAAAGTAAGGATCATCAATATCACTGCCTTCCACCTCCATATCTTGTCCCACTGGAAGATCTTCAGGGGCATTCATCTCATCTCCTATCATAATAATGCCTTCTTCTGGAATATCTCCTGCCTAAGGCTATTTTACAGTTATTTTTTTTCTTCTAAATAGAAGGAGTACACTCTAAAATAACAATAAAAAGTATAGTAAACACATAAACCAGTAACAGTTATTATCAGCACCAAGTATTATGTACTATACATAATTATATGTGCCACACTTCTATACGACTGGCAGTGAAGTAGGTTTGTTTACACCAGCATCACCACAAACATATGAGTAATGCCTTGCACTATGACATTTTGACAGCTACATCTCTAGGGATAGGAATTTTTTAGTTCCAGTATAATCTTATGAGACCCCATCATATATTCAGTCTGTCATTAATTAAAATATTAAGCATGGCATAACTGTATTTTACTCATTATCTTGATACTGTTTCATTTTACCTAATTATTCCTAAGAAGGTCTGCACAAATGAAACTCCACAAATGCCAAGCCTAACTGTAATACACAATAAAATTTTGCTTTTTGTGATTCCTATGATTGAATTGTTTTTATTTACATTGGAGATTTCTATTAAAAATTCCTAATTCCCACAACCTAATACATCTGTTTTATGGATCTATACTTTCAGACACCAGTGTGCTAAAAATCAATGTCCAATTTACACTTAAAATTCACCACAAAATTTTTAAAAATGTGATATTAAAAGCAGAAGAGAAAGTCATATAGTATCACTAAATCTACCAAAAAAAAACCTTTCTGAAAAAAAATCTAATGATTTTTAGATCAAAAGGAAAAAACGTTAAAATTTAATGACATTAATAATGGCTTCCCAACCAAACCTCCAAAATTCTTAAGCATGAAAAATACTAAAGCAAAACATTAATATTATACTCACCTTGAGACTCACATTGATATTCTTAGAAAGTTTATGAGGTATTGCTAACCTAAAGTGAAATAAATTTCCCTTAGGACTAACACAGAAGAGCTTTATGGTCCAAGTTAGTAAAACCATCCACATAATTCCCCTCTGAGATCTGTAGACTCCCTAAAAGCCATAATTCTAACAAAAAAGGACAAACTGACATTTCCTTTACTGCCACAGCAAGTTCAAGGGAATTCTTATAATCTTCAGTGAAACATATATTCCACATAACCAAATATGAGAAAACATATGTTTCTTCTAATCTTTTTGCATTTTATTTGAAAATAATTTCAAAGGTGCAAGAATAGCCAAAGAACTCCCCATACACATATACCTCTCACTCAGATTCCCTAATTGTCAACATTTTTCCTAATTATCATTAGTTTTCTCCCTCTCCCTTCCTCCTCCTCTCTCTCCCCCACCCCGCCGCCAGTTGTATACCTCATTCTTATTGCCCCTAAATACTTTGATGTGTATTTCTTTGTTCTTTTCTTTTTTTTTCATTTTTTGAGACGGAGTTTTGCTCTGTCTCCCAGGCTGGAATGCAATGGCGCATTCTCAGCTCACTGCAACCTCTGCTTCCCACGTTCAAGCGATTCTCCTGCCTCAGCCTCCCAATTAGCTAGGATTACAGGTGCCTGCCGCTGCACCCAGCTGATTTTTGTATTTTTTAGTAGAGATGGGGTTTTGCCGTATTGGCCAGGCTGGTCTTGAACTCCTCACCTCAGGTGATCCACTCGCCTCGGCCTCCCAAAGTGCTGGGATTACAGGCGTGAGCCACCATACCCGGCCTGGTGTGTATCTCTTAAGAACAAGCACCTTCTTTCTATTATACGTAACCATATTGCAGTTATCAACTTTAAGAAATTTAGTATTTGTACAATGCTTCCTATAAATGTAAATTTTGTGAACTGAGTCAATAATGTCCTTCATAGAATTTCTAAATTTTTCATCCAGCATGGAATCGAGTCTGGGATCACCAGTTCTCACGCATTTGTTGTTACCTGTTGTGCACCAATTGTCAACAACTAGTTGTCATGTCTCATTAGCTTCCTTTAATCTGGAACAATTTTTCAGCCTTTGTCTCCCATAACATGGACATTTTTGAAGAATAAAGCCATCCATCCCTCTTTTTAAATGGTGTATTCTTTATTTGAAGTTTGTCTAATACTGCTTCATACGTTCCTAGTCAGAATACTGTAAGCTAGAGGTTGGCAACCTATGTCCTGTAGGGTCAAAGCTACTCTGCTGCTCATTTTTGTAAAACACACACACACACACAATTTATTCCCACCAACAGTGTACAAGGACACCCTGTTTTCCACTTCCTCACCAATACTTATTATCTTTTGTCTTTTGTATGGCCATTCCAACAGGTGTAAGGTGATAGATCATAGATTATTTAAGTTTTAATTTCCATTTCCCTGATGACTGGTAATATTCAGCATTTTTTCATATACCTGTTGGCCATTTGTATGTCTTGCTTTATAAATTTTATTTTTTTGTGATTACATAGATGCATATATTTAAGGATTACATGAGATACTTTGAAACAAGCATAGAACACATAATAATCACATCAAACATTTATTTCTTTCTGTTACAAACAATCCAATTCTACTGTATTTTTTTAAATGAACAATAAATTGTTGTTGACCAGTCACTGTTGTGCTATCAAATACTAGATCTTACTCATTCTATATATATTTTTTGCCCCCATTAATCATCCTCACATCCTTACCAACGACCTGTCCCAGCCTCTAGTAACCAGCATTCTACTATCTCCATGAGTTTTTTATCTCTCACAAATAATTGAGAACATACAATCTGTCTTTCTGTGCCTGGCTTATTTCACTTAATGATCTCCTGTTCCATCCATGTTACAAATGACATGGTTGCATTCTTTTTTATGGCTGAATGGTACTCCATTGTATATATGTACCATTTTTTCTTTATCCATTCCTCTGTTGATGGACACAGGTTGCTTCCAAATCTTGTCTATGAATAGTTCTCCAATAAACATGGGAGTGCAGATATCTCTTCACTATGATCTTCTTTATTTGGGGTATATACCTAGCAGTGGGATTCCTGGGTCATTTGGTAATTCCATTTTTAGTTTTTGGACGAACCTCAAAACTGTTCTCCATAGCTGTTGTACTAATTTACATTCCCCACCAATAAGGTCTGAGGGCTCCGCTTCTCCACATTCTTGCCAGCGTTTCTTATCACTTGTATGACTTCTTTGAGAAATGTCTACTTAGATCCTTTGTCCATTTTTTATCAGGTTGTTTTATGTTGTTGTTTATATACTTTGGATATTAACCTCTTATCAGGTGTATGATTTGCGAATATTTCCCCCTTTCCATAGAAAGTCTCTTCATTCTGTTCATTCACTTACTTATTATCTATGCCTTGCTTTCACCCTATAATGGCAGAATTGGCAGAATTGAGTAGATGAGACAGAGACTGCATAGTCCACAAAGCCCAAAATATTAACTATTTAAACCTTTACAGAACTGGTTTGCAGAACTCTACCATATGTAATGTCTCTTTCTGTAGGTATCATATGCAAAGGCACACAGTGTCCAATTCCCATTAGTTTGTGATGTTAATTTCAATCGCTCAGACAAGTTATTAACAGTTTTCTCTACTTTGTAGTTATGATTTTTCTTCTGCACCTTGTAAGTAATCTGTAGGGAAGACTTAAATGCCATGCACATCTCATAAAAAACTTCATACCCACCCCCCAAAGATTTAACATCCATTGATGATTCTTTCCCATATCAACTTTTACTATGATTTTTGCAAAATGATTTTTCAACTCCAGCTATAACAGTCTGCATTCTATGTTGACATTTCCCTTTTTCTGTATTTATACCTGTCTACTATCAGTGTAAGCTTGTGCATTCCTATCTTTTTAATAGTTTTTAATGTATTTCCTTCCTAGATTATTTTAATGCTCAAATTCTCCCATGTTTTACCAATGGGATCCCCCAGAAGGTGACTCCTGTGTTCTTTTGATATGACCCATCATTTTCTTGAGTGCTTCCTTAATTTGATATAACAAGATGTACTCGGCCCATCTTTATTTTCCCTGTCACAGTCATACAATCAGCAAGTTCTCCAAGGAGCCCTGCTTCCGTTTCATAGGAAATATTACAAACCATATTGGGAAATATGGGTGGCTCAGTGTGCTCACTACTACTGGGGTGTCTTAGCTTCTGGGCCTTTTCAGAAGAATCTACATCTATGTCTGTATCTACATCCATGTATCAATCTATTTATTTCTGTATCTACATATCTATGTTTTTATTTATCTAGGTAACTACAAATTCAAATTGGTACCTCCAACTGCAATCCATCCAGGGCAGGATTCTTCCTTGACTTCCTCCTTTCATATTTGTAGCTCTCATCTTCCACATGAACTTTGGTTCCCGAAAACAATACATTTACTAATTTTTCAGTCTAACAATATACCTAAAATAATTTCAGAATTGCTTCACCTAAACGTTCAAAAAACAAACCTGAAAGATTTCTTTGCAGTCCTTCCTCACATCTACACCTAGACTGAGCATATAGTCAAACACTGTGTTAAAAAATCACTCACATTCATTCTTTTCACCCCCTTTCAGAATGATTATCCTATTCATTTGAAATATAGTTGGGTTCATTTGTTTCAGCTTACACTGTTTTGTAATTTTTTCTTCCTTTACTTATTTAATTGTTCAATATGTAAATGATTAATATGCTTCTAAAAATCAATGTTTCTAAAAGTCAAAACTATTTTTTAAAAGAGTAAACACAGGTAAATATATTTTCACATCCTATCATTACCATACTATTGTCTACCAATCCTTGTAAATAACCAACATACTTGTTTTCTGGTTTATATTTTTTGTGTTCATTTTTGCTCAAATAAGCATGCATAACTATGTTTTACTTCCCTTACACAAGAAGTAGTACATATATATTACTACTTCATAGTTATATGTAGTTGTATATATAGTTATATATGTTGTGTAGAATATATAGTTATATATATAGCTGTTTATATATAGCTATATATAGTTGTGTGTGTATATATATATAATATATATATATAACCTTGCAGTGCAGATAGTGTGCATCCTTGTTTTGATCTTGAACTCAATAGAAATGCTTATTTCCCTTTTTAAGTATAAGATGCTAGCTTTGAGATTGAAACATATATATTTATTGTGTTCATTCAGTAGCCATCCATTGCTAGTTTCTCATGTTTTTATTAGAAACATGATTTTTTAATACCAATGGAAATAACTGTATCATTTTTCTCCTTTGACCTACTAATATAGTGATTTTTATTAATATATTTCATAAGTCATCCTTGGATGCCTGGTTATATATCTCACTTAATAATCAATTATATTTATTTATTAATGTGTATTTTATTAAGTGGGATATATGATCAAGTCTCCAAGGATAGTTGTTACTAAATATATTATCAAAACTCAACACACATTAAGAAAAGAATAAAGTTGATATGTTGGAGTGGTCATTTTGTTTAGAATTTTGTGTTGATACTTTATGGGGAAAGGTTTTATTTCATTTTTAATCATATAGATAGTAAATTTTCTATTTCTGTGTATTGGGTTTAAGTGGTAATGTTATACTTCCTTTATAAAACAAATTTGGAAGTTTTCCTTCCTTATTTATTCTCTGAAACAATTTACATAGCATTGAGATTATCCTGCTTTTAAGATTTTGCTAAATTTACTCTGTGGTATCATCTAGGCCTAGAGCTTTCTCTACTTTTTCTATGGGAAGTGCTTTATGTAAACTTTTTTATATTTACCGGGTTCAGTTTTGGAAAACTGCTATTTTCTATGAAATAATTCATTTGTTCGATATTTTCAAACTTAATCGCACAGGTGTACAGTCTGCTTTTTTAACATCCTATCGATATTATTCCTCCCTTGTCATTTCTTGTTTTGTGTATTTGTGCTTGCCCTCTTGTTTCTTGATTAAATGAGCTGCTGGCTTGTCTTTTTTTTTTTCCAAGAAAATTGATCTATTTTTCTGTTATTACATCATTAATTTCAGCTTTTATTTTTATTTTTCTCCTAGTAATGTTTATTTTTTGCTGGTTTAGCTGTTCTTTTTCTAGCTTTTTGAATTGGGAATGTGGTGTATTCATTTTCATTCCTATGAATATAGTTATTTAATGTTATAAATATACTTTTGAGAACTGCTCTAAATGTATTGCATAAATTTTTATATGTTGCTTTTATTGTCACTATTTTTCAGAAATTCTGTAATTTTTCCTTTTATTTCCCCATTCACCCAATAGAAAGATTTTATTTAATATTTGGGTGTTTATTCTCAATACTTCCATTTTTGGGAAACTCCTATTTTTTATATACTTTCAGTAAATTTTTGTGGGTTTTCCATGTGCACTTGAGAAGACAACATTCTCTATAATCAGGCTGTATTGTTCAATATACATGCTTAACTTCATTAGTTATGTTGTTTAGATTTTTTTAGATATTTTCTTATTTTTTATCCTGTCGTGTATTAACAATAATGACTGACCTGTTTGTACTGAAGTGACGCTATTTCTCTTCATTGCCTGTGGCTTCTGTTTTCTATAGGTGGTTGCTGGGTTGTCTGGTGTATAGATAACATCCTTCTAATATATATCATATCATTGTGGTGAATTGTGGGTTTTAGTACTTGTGAGGTAGTCATGTCTCATATAATGTTTTGATATTCCCTACTGTCTTACTACAATCATTCACCTATGAAATATCTTTTCCTATATTTTCATTGTTTCTAAATCAACATGTTTTAAATGTCTCCTGTATAAAGCAGAGAGTTGGGTTTTGTTTTATGCAGCAAGTTGAAATGTTTGCTTTTAATAAGCAAGTTAATCCCATTCCCATGTACTGATATTATGTTGAATCTCAACTCTGTCATAGAAGTTTATAATTACTGTGTGTATTCTAAGGCATTTTTATGAGTTTTTTTTTTCTATTTGATGTTTCCTTGGTTTTATTTCTTTTGGTTTGTAAGAACGTGAATATCTTTGTTACAGTGTTTTCCTTTGTGTATATACCTTTCATAATGCCCTTAATTCTCTTCTTTCTAACTTTATTATCTGTTCTGTTAGTTTTAATCCTCAATATACCTAGAACAATAGTAATCAGCATTTATCATGGTTTAATTGTTTCTTTCGGTTGCTTTATAAAGTCATATTATAAATAATTTACACAAGAAAAAGGTGTCAGTCAAAAACTACTTTTTGCAAATTCCAAAAAGAATTTAAATATAGCAAACCTCTTTGTACCAAAGAAGTGTTGGGGCATATAAACAATAAAAAATAAAAATGTATTGTTCACTCCTCAAATCTTTGAGTTTGAAAAATTTCATTTAGTATATCATTTCCTGAAGATCCACAGTCTGAGATTTAGTGTAAATGATCAATTACACTGTCACCAGAGTTTACAGTGTTGCTATCTGTCTCTTTGCATTCGTCTTCTTATTTGTTTAATAATTGTGAGAGACCTTTCAACTTTTTACCAGTATGGGCAGAAAATGAAAAATTCTAAATTCTCAACTGTGTTCAACAAAAGCGAAAAGCGGGCTACGATGATGGTACTTTGTCTTCTTGTATGCCTTCTTTAAAGGCAATAAAATACTTTGGGTACTACAATAATAAAATTAAAGGATGACAGTTTTTTCACTGTGGCATCATCTTTCTAAAAACCTTGTTTTATTAATTTTTAGCATAGTTGGAACTAATTGATAAGTAATGAATTAATTCCTAAAATGATAAATAGCAAAATGCTTCAGAACATAGAAAATAACAACACTTAAATTCCACAGTGTATCTTAGATTTTTAAAAGAATGCAACAGACCCATCTGGTAATTACAGACAGAATATTTTATTCTGATTTTTTTTTAACAAGTAAATGTCCTCTTTGTTCTTTGAAAGAATTCTAAGAAAGAATAAAATGTGTAAAATAATAGTCTTCACATATAGTTAGGCCTGCTCAGAAAACAAACTAAAAACTAAAATTGGGTCCAATAGACCTTGATGGTATATCAAGTGTTAAATGGATGGCATCTTTCAATTCCTATTACATATGCAGCTGTCTACGTTCTTTTCTCTGATTTCCCCTTTCCTCCCCCTTCTCCCATTTTTAACTGCATTACTTCTACTTGGACAGAACATGCAACATTCGCAAACTTAGTTGTTTACCCATAGTCCCACCCTTATTTTAGTCTTAGCTCTAAAATTAAGTATGTGAAATGTTTTCCATCAGTCTTTTACCTGAAGTGTTCCCATTTATCTATTCATTAGATGAAGCTCATTCTCCAGGACAGGGATTGGCAAATTATGGTCCATTAACTCCACCCGTTGTTTTTATAAATCAACTTTTACTGGACATAGCCACATTAACCCTTTTATGCAATTTATACTGTTGGTATACGGTTTCAGTGGAAGAACTGTGTAGTAACAACAGAGTCAACAGAATTGAGTAGGGTACAAAGCCTAAATTATTTACTATCTGAACCCTTATCAAAAAATATCTGCACACTTCTACCCTAGTATATTAATTTCTCAGGTCAGGGCACATACATACAGTATTAACTGAGTTTTTCTAAGGTGAAAATTATTTTTGATAGCCTTGACACTTTGAGATACAATTTGGCAAGACACAAAACCCCTGGTCTACACTTTCTTAAGTGTCTTGAAAAATTTGTTCCATGGTTGCCTTGATTTGTATTTGCTTTTGAAAAATCTGATACTTGTCTAATCTCTTGACCTTGTAAGATGTTTCATCTTTCTACTGGAAAATCCTAAGGATATTTCTCTTTATCTCTTAAAATGCAGTAGTTTATCAGGATATGTCCCACAATTGCTATTGTGGATAAATTTTAGCAGGTACTAAACTCAAAAGCTCAGAAACAGGAAAATAAGTACATAAATTGCAGTAGAGTTACACAATGAATGAAATACAGAAATACAAAGAGGTTAACTGCAGCAATATATAATGACATGGATAAATCTTGGTAATCATAGTGGTAAACGAAATCAAAGAAAGCCTGAGAAAATGGCATAAATATGACCTTTTTATAAAAATGGGAACAAGCAAATCAGATGATATGTATATGTGATAAAGCAATTTTTAAAAACAAATATACAATAAGAATTTCTGGATTTCAGATAATGGAGAAGTTGAAAACAAAAATTCAACAATTTTTTTAAATGAACATGATTTTAAAGAGAAAAAGGAATACAGCAAATGGGCTTTTTAAAAAATAAATAACCTCCCATGACACTTGGGGGTATTTTGCTAGTAAGACATGATTACTTCTACAATGATAGCATAATAACCAGAGAAAGTTGAGTTTGAGTCAGCATAATACAAAAAAGAAATTTAAAAGAACATGCAACAAAAAGGTTTTTTTGATAAATAGGAAGAAATACATAAACAAATAAGGGTGCTACTTAAAATAAAAGGGTTCTACTCTTTCAAGAGTAGAATAGCTACTTTTGAAAGATGATAAATGTCAATCTTTAACATCAAGAGAAAATGCAACATTAAAGATGACCATATGATATTAAAATTTAAAAATTCAAAAATAAGTGTAGTAGAAATGGACTGAAAGAACTAACTCCATGCTATTCGAAAAGGTGTATACTTCTGCCAACATTTTTCAGCACTAATAAAGTGTGAAATCCTCTCACAAGACACTTCTTCCCCTCAACCGCCAGAATAAGAACATATGAAAGATCATTTTGGTCAAAAGTTTTATTTGAATCTCTAAAAAGCCAACAGTAGTAACTATATCAGCCAGGGTATTGAGAGGATACAAATAATATGCTCAAAATAATTAATTATAAAGTATCTAATAAAAGGCTATTTATAAAGGTATGGCCAGGGAAATATCCTGAGACCTACCACAACAGGAAGGCTTTTTCCACCCCTTGGCTTAAAAAAGCAAAAGGAGGGAGTGGTTTCCCAGAATTCCTAGAGAATAGCTAGCTATATGAAGACACCTGATAGTTCAGCCTTCAGGAGAACAACACAACTAACCCAAAGTTATCCAGCAGGTAGAAAGTTGGTAGAATAAAATAGCTCAACCCCACTCATCTCCCACTGTCAGACCTACCATCACTGGCTGAGCCCACCTGGAAGCCAGAGGGCATGGAAACAGAATGGAAAAAAATAATAGGTGTATGTGGAGAGACAAATGAAGAATATCAAGCACAGTACATTATGAGTCACCACTAGAAGAAGAATTATGCATACTACACAATTTAAATAATTTGGTTAATATAATAAAAACAAAGTCAAGAAATATAGATTCATACTTTTAAGGAACATGTGCTGAAAACCCTATTTATTCATCCACAAATATTTATCAAGCATTTAATGCATGGCCCTTTACTAGAAAGTATACATACAGGAGATATGTTGCAGAATTCTCACTCTAAAAATTCTTAGAAAAAGAATATAAATTTTTTTTAAAAAGAGTACCTATAAAACAACAGCATATATGTAATTAATAAACAACAGAAATTCATTTCTAACAGTTCTGGAAACTAGGAATTCCAAAATTAAGGTGCTGGCAGGTTTGGTTTCTGCTGAGAGCTGCGCTCTGCTTCAAGATGGTGCCTTGTTTGCTATGTCCTCCAGAGGGGGAAGAATGCTGTATCCTCACATGGTGGAAGGATGAAAGGCAAAAAGGGCCTAGCTAGCTCCCTCCAGCACTTTTTGTAAGGCACCAGTCCATTCATGACAGCAAAGCCATCATGGCTTAATTACATCCCAAAAAGCCCCATCTCTTAATACTACCACATTGGGGATTAGGTTTCAACATGAATTTTGGAGGGGACATATTTAAATCATAGCATGTGTCATATTCATTGAAGAACAAAAGGACACAGAAGCTCAGAAGAAAATAAAACCACTTTCAGAAAATGACAAATGCAGTAAATAAAGCTGTGGATTAACAGTCTTTTCATCATTATACAATTATGAAGGCACATCTACTTTGTGACAAACAAAAGCACGTGAAACCTTTACTGCAAGCTGATTTCTTCATTATACATTTTCCTTATTTTTCCAATAATTTTGACATAAAGCTTGTTGTCACTGTCACTCCTAAGCACTTGATAACCAAACATCACTTTTAGAAGTTGTACTCTAGGATGCTCTCACAAAAAATTTCCCTTCCTTGACCAGGCATGGTGGCTTATGCCTAATCCCAGCACTTTGGGAGTTTGAAGCAGGCAGATCACTTGAGCTCAGGAGTTCAAAAAAGGCATGTTGAAACCCCATCTCTACTAAAAATACAAAAACTAGCTGGGTGTGGTGGTGCATGTCTGTAATCCCAGCCACTCAGGAGGCTGAGGTGGGAGGATCACTTGAACCCGAGGCAGAGGCTGCAGTGAGCAAAGATCATGCCACTGCATTCCAGCCTCTGTGACAGAGTCAGACTGTCTCAAAAAAAAAAAAAAAAAAACTCCCTTCCATATTATTTATATGTGTTTCACACAAGCTATTTTCTTGTGGCTCAGATTACCCTTAACAGCCTCGTAACTATTCTCTTTCTGTTCTTCTTCCATAAAGTTTATTTACAACATGCAGCCAAAACAATTCATATAAAAATTATCTCATTTGCCCTGCTCAAAATGTTGCAACGTTTCCCCATTTCACTCAGAAGAAAGACAAAGGACATACAAAAACCCTGTGACCTAGCTCCTTATTACTTCTCTAATCTCGTCTCTTAAGTTTTATTCTCCTGTTCTCTCTCATCTCTAGACTCCATAGCATCCCTTAAACATGCCATACATGTTCTTACCTTAGTCTTTGTACTATTCCCACTTCCAAGGAACACCATTTTCCCAGATATCCACACAGCAAACTCCTCATTCCTTCAAGTCTTTGCTCAAAATTCACTTTCTCACTGAGGCCTATCTTGGCCTTCCTATTTAAAACGCAGCTACCTCCTAACCCCAGTACTTCCAATTGCCTTACCTTGCTCTATTTCTAAAAAATTTATTATCTACCAACAAACCATACACCTGAGTATTATGTTTATTATCTGTATCCCTGTGCTACAAGTCCTGCAAAGGTAAGGCTAAATGCCTGATGCACCATTTGCTGATATCCATTACTGCATGTTCCTAGAATCAAATAGAACCAGAAACATACTCCTATAAGCCACAAATTCAATTCAATGTTTGGAAGTACTCCTTAGCTCAATAGATTCCCTAAAAACCATGAAACAGTGATGTCAATGCCATAAACAGCTATTGATAATATCTACAGTCTCAACAGTTACAAAATATTCTAAAGTATCTTAGATTGTTTTTTAATGTTAGTGTGTAATACTCAAACTAAGATAATTAAAGATAAATAAATCAGATGGTTTCTTTATTGTAGATCAGATTATGACAAAATCTCTTTCGTAACACTGGCATAGAACCAGCAACATCTCACAATTATTTGCAATGTTATTAAAAGTTGAATAAGTGATCATTTTGAGGTATGTTAAGTGAACGTTTATCTCTTTTTAAAATGTCTAGATAATGGTGAGATCAATATCCTTCGTCAGAAGATATTTCATAATAAATTTTTATCCAGTAAACTACGCTGTTTTCATGAATTACCCTGCTATATTTTCAGCTTTCTTTTCAGTTACCTTCCCCACAATATCGGTTAAAAAACATTCTCAGCAAACTGACACAAGAACAGAAAATCAAACACTGCATGTTCTCACTCATAGGCGGGTGTTGAACAATGCGAACACATGGACACAGGGAGGGGAGTATTACACACTGGGGTCTGTCGGGGGGAAAGGGGAGGGATAGTGGGGGAGTGGGGAGTTGGGGAGGGATAGCATGGGGAGAAATGCCAGATATAGGTGATGGGGAGGAAGGCAGCAAATCACACTGCCATGTGTGTACCTATGCAACAATCTTCCACGTTCTTCACATGTACCCCCAAACCTAAAATGCAATAAAAAAAAAAACCACACAAAAAAAAGATAATCTCTTTTTATAAAAAAAATTTATGTTCTTAATTTTCTAGAAACCTTAAACATACAAAGATATTCAAAGTAAATCCAGCCTACATTTGGGTAGCTGATACCATTAAAATCAGTCAAGAAGAAGAGGCAAAACTAGCATCACAGGATAGAAGTTCCCACAAAAAGAACAAAAAGGGAAAACACACACAAAAACTACTCTCTGTGGAGACAACAAGCATTTACCTTATAACTAAGATGATAACTCACCCCATTACTTACATTCAAAGCAGCCCCTACTTAACGGAGTATTATTCCCTAAAGTAGCATTTTTCTGTAGTGAACTTAATTGTTCTGACAGCATCTTTAAACTATATTTACCCATCCTTCTGTACTCTTTTCTTTGAAAGTACTATAGATTATTTTATGACACCACATACTTTCAACATGTAAGCAGCAAATTCAAAATGAATTAGTAATAAGTAAAATAAGAAATTAATTTTCTATTAAGATATAATCTTACAAAAAATTTGTTGGGTTTTACTTTGTGCTTTAATAATTCACAGAATGTTAAACTGCTCATAGTTTATCTATTGTTCTTATAAAACTCATCAATCATGTATGCTTCCCATTTTCATCTTACACTACATTCTTAAGTATGCCTGACAAGTAATGCAGTTAGTAAGACAAAAATCAAGCCAAAAATATCCTGCTTCTGATAAATTTATTTAGACATAGTATTTTGGTTGTAGAATAAGCCAAAAGAAACTCAATATAAAAATATGTTTCAACTATCTAAAACAGAATTGGCATTCTGTAATCAGATCATCCCAAACCAAACAAAAACCTACCAGCAGATTAATATATCAGCTAACAACCTATTATCAATATTCACCACTAATAATTGATTAGAATAAACCCATCATGTTTTCCTGGCCATCCTCGGAAAGCATAACCACCATTATGTCTCATGGCTGAATGGGATGAACATTCAATAAAGAAAAATATAAAACACATGAAATATATTTGGCAAACTGTGAATTATAAACTATATTCAGTAAGGATGACATATACTAATCAGGTAGCCAAGAGATTCCATTTTAATGGCCAACATTGAAGGTGGGCCCATGTATGTGTAAGATTATAGTGTCTATATAAAGTCAAGATCCTTGAAGATGTATATCCTCAATGAAAAAGTGAGTTTTTAGAAATATGCTCCGTGGAGGCAAATAGATAGCATCTATTTCAGCCTTGGTTTCGCATAGAGGAAACAATTGTTCCCCCCTGGGAACTCTGAGCCATTTACTAGATATCAGGCTACTCTGGGGAATGAATTTTCCCTGTATACAATGTCCAAAAAAACTATATGCCAAATTTTAATTTAAGTTGGATCAGGGTTACTAGGGCCCCAGAAACATACTCTCTCCCTCAAAGAGCAGGGGTAAGCAAAGGAAGGCCCAAAGGCTAAATCTAGCCCACCACCTGTTTTTGTAAATAAATTTTTATTGGAACACATCCATGCCCATTTGTTTATGTATTGTCTATGGCAACTTTCATGCTACAAGGCAGAATTAATTAGTTGTGACAGAGCCTGTAGGACCAACAAAGCTTAAGATATTTACTAATTGGCCCTTTATAGATACCTTTTGCAGATCCCTATAAATAAATGATATACTTACTGTTTACTTTTATTTATATTATAAAACGATAATTATGTCATTATTAATTAAACACTTACTAATAAACAAACAATTAATTAAAACAGTGGAAAACAGTATCCTATAAATTGGAGGTTGATCAAAGAATAAGAGTATTGTTGAACTTTAGACTAAGTTAAGTGCCCATTTTAAAATTTCAAAAGTCAAAACCTATGGTTTCAAGGAAAAACGTGGTGATAGTTTAGTTCTGAATCTCCCCCATTCTCCCTGGAAAAGAAATGTAAAACAAAAGGAAAGCATGGGGAAAGAGGATTAAGTGAAAGGAAAAGAAAATTACATTTCCAGAGAAATTAGGAGGGTAAAACAAAAATTCCTCACAAACTCCAGATTAGGTATAAATGTACAAAAATCAAGTGAAACCAAGACAGCTAAGCAGAAGCAGCCACAAAAATGCAGAAATGACAATGAGAAACAAGTAGCATAGAGGAAACTATGATCTCAATCTACCGCAGATCTCCTCAAAACTTACTATACCCATCCCTACAAAAAATAAAACAAAGTAAGGGGAAGGAGTGCACTAAACGTGAGAAGAGCTATAATTAAAACAAACCAACAAAAAAGGCAAGAGTGACTTTAAGACATGTAAAGAAAATTTACAAAAAACAGACAGGAATCACAAAGCAAAATGAAACTCTCTCCTGTATGCAAGAAATACATTTTTAAAAAAGTGATTCTGAAACACTAAACAATAATAACAATAAAGGGATGGGCGAAGGTATACTAGAAAAAGACTGACCAAAAACAAAAACAAGGGCCATAATATTAGTAACAGATGAGGTAGAATTCAGATCAAGAAAATATTAAACAAACAAATCACTTTATAATATTAATACAATTTATAATAAACACATAACAGTTATTAATATCTATAATAGCAATGTCTATAAAACATAAATTCCAGAATATATAAGGAGAAATAGGGAAAATAGACTAACACTTTAAAATTTTACTTCAACTTTCACAGCAAGATAGATCAAGAACAAAAAATACTAAGTCAGTAACAGAAGGCCTAAACAATATAATCAATAAAGTCAACTTTATAAATTATATATTATTAAACTCCATACCCTGATATTATTGAATTTATCTTCTTGTCAAGTACCTATCATATATTTATGAAAACTGAGTCACAAAGAAAGTTTCAATAAATTTAAAAAGTAGACATAATACCAACATTTCCTGAGCACTAAAATAAAGCCAAAACTTAATAACAAAATCAGAAAACAAAACTGCCCTTCTACATAGAAAATCTGTAACTTTTGCTTAAAAACTCCTGGGCGCATCTCAAAAGTTGGAATAACTCAGCCATACATATATCTCAACATTATCATCAGTCTGTTATGACAATAACATATGTAAGCAAGCTTATTCAACGTAGCATTGCTTATTAACCATCACCCTCCAATATGCTCCTATCAATAGCCATTCTCTTCTGATTACTTCTATTTTCTCAGTAATATAAGAACTAAGGTCATTAATTGAGAGTGATGATAGAGAAGGAAGTGTTGGAAACTTGAGGAGAGAGGAAAAGGTATGAAATAGTCATCCAGGAGAGCTGGGAGAGAGACCAAGCTAGACTAGCAGAAGATCCAGACATCAAGGGCCAACATGACATGAGTAATTATAAACTTATGGCTGGATAAATACCAGACATCATTATGGAACAACTTGAGAATGGTAATTATGAAATTTAAAGCTGGGTAGAGTTAGCAGTATGGACAAAAAAAGAGTGAAAGATCATGGAAAAACTGATAGGCTCAACAGACTAAAGGCTCTGGTAAGGTCAAAGAATTGTCAGAGTGTGGGTACTAGAAACAGTAAGCTGGAGAGATTAGTGGTACTTGAAAAGATATTTCAAATGGAAATTATGGAACTCATTGTACTGGAATAACAAGGTCTAGAATGTAACAATGGAGAGGGTGGCTTAAGGAGGATGGAAAACAAAATCTTTGGTAGATGAAGACATTGACAGGCCAGGTAGGAGAAGTATTTAAATGCACACCTCCATCATAAAATATTTGCTTTATATATTCTGGACACAGTGACAGTAAGCCAGAAGCTAAATTCCTCAAGAAATAACAGTCATCTGAGAGCAAAAGATGAGTGCAGAAAGGTGAAATAATAGGTGGTATATTTTGATGACATAAGAGTCAAAGCCAGGCAATTTAAAGGAGAAGGGATTGAGAATAGAGTAGAAATGGCAACAAGAAGTAAAGGGGATATGTAACCCACTTTCAACCCAGCTGTACTGAGGATATGTAAACAAAAACAGCCATCACTTGAAAGGACTGCCAAGGGAAAGAGTGGAGTATTTAGAAGGGGAGACTTCCTCTGAGTACGCAAGTACTCTCTTGCTAATGGTGGTCTGCAAATTAGTTTTCTCATTAAGACTGCACAAGGACTCTCAATAGTTGTATATACAGTTGTCTGTACACAAAAGAGCCAATAATTTGAGTTCATAATACTGGCCAGAGCCAGAAAAGAATTATGTTCTTGAATCCGAGTAACCACCATAGGGTATATATTTGTAAACAAACCAAAAACAATAAAAGGTTATCACTGTTTTGAAATGTTATAAATAATTCAAAAAAAAATTAAGTACCAAAAAAAAACAAAAAGGAGTAAACATATAGTACAGAAAATCACATGTAGATTGCCCTAGTGACCTTCATCTTCACATAACAGATAATAATCTCTTTTAGAAGCCAACAGACTATCCTTGAGCAGCTTTCTTTAAAGAAGTAATACATTCATAATGATATAGCAATAAGATTAGAAATACAAAGCTAAAAAATGAAAAATCCTGAAATCATGCAATGCATAGTAAAGAGATTGGGTTAGTTTCAGTCCTTGGTTTGTAAGCAAAATCCAAAGAAATAGCACCATCTACTGGAATTTCACGTATTTTTTTAAAAATTCACAAATCTTGGAAAATGAAACTAATATGTAATATTTCCCCTCATTTGGTTAGAAAGTTTAAAAAGTAAATGATAAAATCTAACATAATCAAAAAAGCTTATATTTAAAATTATTAATTCAGCTTATAATTTCAATCTCAAATAACTCACCATTTTGACTAAATTCATATGAAGATTTTATTAAAGATAAAAACATTCCCAATCAATAAAGAAATTACAATTTTTAAGTAACTCACAGATATGGTATTCCTGTATGCTGCTTGTATAACCATATATTGCAGAATATCCAAATATTATGATCATGACAACATCTCTACTATCCAACTCCATAATATGTGCTGAATGTCCCTCCACAGCATACTGCTGACCATGTCCAAGAACAGTAGGAGTTTTTGTACTCCATGACTGACTATGTATGTTAAAAACCCATAATTCATCTGTGACATTGCCATCATTTGTTTCAATTCTGCCTCCATACATAAAGATGTTTTCCTGTAAATTAAAATACATATATTAATAGACAAAATAATGTTATATTTTAACAACACATATTAATTTAAAATAAAGGCTAAACTTAAACATAAAATTTTAGTAATTGCTCACAACATGCATAAGGCGTTATTCTTATTTGTAAAAAGTATGAGAACACATGAATAATGACAACTAATGCTTTTATATACAAAAGGTGGGAAACAGTAAAGCTTTCAAAAATCTACTTTAAAATATTTTATTTAAAACATATTATGTAGTCAATTAAGTATACTTTTAATTATGATACAGGAAGAGAACACTAAACTACTGCTGTAAGAATGGAAAATGCAATAAGGTAATCAAGAACTTAAAATTTAAGGGTAAGGTAGTCCTATAATAAAGAATAATGTACTCCTCCCATATAACTGAAGAGTAACAAACTAAGTAGCTGATTAATATTACTCACAGTCTCTTCAATATTTGAATCATCTGAGTCCCTAGTAGTTACATTTGAATTTTACCGTATATTTGTACTGCTTTGTGCTATTCTCAGTTATTCACTGTTTTCATCAAGTGCTCTTCACCAAAAAGGCATATCACATTTGTGCATCACATAGAGTACACCTCTGTTACCATTTCTAATGGCTATGAACAGACACCACATGCCTTCAGTTCACCTTTGGTAAATCCTTGAAGAATTTATAAATTATACAAATAATTTCAAATGCATATGATGGAAATAAATGGTACTTAAATGATGTAAATTATCATTATTTCAACAAACTAGAAATAGAAGAAAAGCTGATAAAAGGCATTTAAAGAAACTGACAGCTAACATTGTATTTAACAGTGAAAGACTAGATACATTTCCCTAAGGTCAGGAACAAGGTAAGCATGTCTGCTTTTACCACTTCTATTCAACATTGTACTGGATATTTTAGCTAAAGCAAAAACTAAATAAAGCCATAAAGATTCTAAAGGAGAAGTAAAATACTTCTATTTGCAAATGACATATCCTGTATATAAAAAGTCCTAAAAAGCTTTTTTAAAAACCACTTAGAGCTAATAAATGAATCAGCAATATTACAGAAGACAAGATCAATGTACAAAAGTAAATTGCATTTCCATACACTTGCAATGAACAATCCAAAAATGAAATTGGGAAAATAATCACATTGACAAAAGCATCCAAAAGAATAAAATACTTATGAATAAATTTAATAAAGGAAGTCCAAAACTTATACTCTGAAAATTACAAAACATTGTTTAAATAAAGTTTTAAAAGACATAAACAAATGAAAAGACATCCCATGTTTATGGGTCTGAAGACTTAACGTTGTTAAGATGATAATACTCTCCAAATTGATTGTTAAAAGGATCACACTCTACAAGTTGATCTATAGATTCAACACAATCTCTATCAAAATCTCAGCTGGCTTCTTTGTAAAAATTGACAAATGGATTCCAAACTTCACGTGAAATTGCAAGGGATGCAGAACATCAAAACGATCTTGTTAAAAAAGAAAACTGGAGACTCACACTTCTCAAAACTTACTGCAAAGCAAAAGTAATCAAGACAGGCTGGGTATGGTGGCTCATGACTAATCTCAGCACTTTGAAAGGTCAAGGCGAGTAGATCACTTGAGGTCAGGAGTTCGAGACCAACCTGGCCAACTTGGTGAGTTGTTTCCACCTTTGGCTATTATGAATAATGCTACTAACATTATTCATAATAATCTCTACTAAAAATACAAAAAAAAAAATAGCTGAGTGTGGTGGCAGGAACCCATAATCCCAGCTACTCAGGAGGCTGAAGCAGGAGAATCGCTTGGACCCAGGAGGTAGAGGTTGCAGTGAGCCAAGATCACACCACCATACTCCAGCCTGGGTGACAGAGCAAGACTCTGTCTCAAAAAAAAAAAAACAAAAAAAAAAAAAACTAATCAAGACAGAGTGATACTGAGATAAATCAATGGAATAGCACTGAGAGTCCAGAAATAAACCCATACATCTATGGCCAGTTGATTTTTGACAAGAGTACCAAGATCATTCAAAGAGAAAAGAACAGATCTTGTCATCAAATGGTGCTAGGAGAACTGGTTAGTGACATGCAAAAAAAATAAACTTGCAACCTTACTGAACACTATATACAAACGTTAAGTCAAAATAGGTCAAAGAATTAAATGTAAGAATCAAAACTATAAAACTCTTAGAAGAAAAAAAAATGGGTTAAGTCTTTATGACCTGAGATTTGGCAATGAATTCTTAAATATGACACCAAATCACAAGCAATACAAGGAAGAAAGTTAAATTGGACTTTATCAAAATAAAGCCCAATTTTTTTGCACTTAAAAAGATACCATCAAGAAACTGAAAACAGCACACAAAATGGATGCAAATATTTGCAAGTTATATCCCTGATAAGGGCTTGTATCTAGAACATATAAAGAATTCTTACAACTCAAAAATAAAAAAAGACAACTGAATTTTAAAATGAGCAAAGGACTTGAATAGACATTGCTCCAAAAGGAATATACAAATGACCAATAAGCACACAAAAAGATGCTCAACATCATTAGTTAATAGGGAAATACAAATCAAAACCGCAATGAGGTAAGACCTTACCCCACTAGGATGGCAATAATCAAAAAGGCAGATACTAATAAGTGTTGGCAAGGATGTATAGAAACAGGAATCTTCATATATGGCTGGTGGGAATGTAAAACGGTACAGCAACTTTGGAAAACATTCTGGTAGTTCTTCGGAAAGTTAATTTGACCCAGTAAGTCCACCCCTAGGTATATACCCAGAAGAAATGCAAACATACATCCAGACAAAATCTTACACAGAAATGTTGTTAGTAGCATTATTCATAATAGCCAAAAGGTGGAAACAACTCAAATGTCCCCCAACTGATGAATAAACATGTTATATAGCCATACAATGTATTGTTATTTAGCCATAAAAAAAGGAATGAAGTACTGATATATTCTACAATAGATAAACCTTGAAAGTATTATGTTAAGTGAAATATGGTAGCCATAAAATACATAGTATATGATTTCATTTGTATGAAATGTCCAGCATCAACCAATATATAGATACAGAAAGTAGGTTTGTGATTGCTTAAGTCTGGGGAAAATGAGTAAGTCTGGGGTGATACCTAAAGGGTACAAAGTTTCTTTGTGAAGTGAGGAAAATATTCTGAAAGTGATTACACAATTTTGTAATCTTACATAAATCTGCAACAGATGGTTTCACAACTCTAAATATACTAAAAAGCATTGAAGTGTACACTTTAAATGAGTGAATTGTATGGTATATCAATTATATCTCAGTAAAGCTGTTACAAAAAGGGAAATAAAAATAAAACAAGACAAGAAATGTATGTATATGTTTTCATACATAGACTTTTATTTTACTTTTAAAACATACAAATGCATGGATAAAAGGGTGGCAGTTTGTTCTTTATACTACTCCCATGCTTTCCAATTTTTTTAACAACAGCACAGAAAATATATAAATTCATATTTAGATGGCTTAGCCAAAGGCCACAAAATACATGAATTTTTGTTGATTCAAAATGAAATCCAGGTAAGTGTCCTGTCATTTTAATCATGCTAAATTTATGAATCCCACAAATATACAAAAATAACTAATGCCAATGCAATTCCTGTCAAAACCCAACATTTTTTGTAGAAATAGAAAACTCAACCCTAAAATTCATGTAGATTTTCAATGGGCCCTGAATAGCCAAAACAATCTTGAGAAACAAAAACAAAGTAGAAAGTCTCACACTACTTTGTAATCAAAACAGTATGGTATTAGCATAAAGACAGACATATAGATCAATAGAATAAAATACAGAGTCCAGGAAAAAAACCCTGATATATATGGTCAAATAACTTTCAGTTAGGGTGCCAAGACCATTTAATGGGAAAAAGACAGATTTTTTAACAAATGATGTTGGGGAAACTGGCTATCCACGTGCAAAGGAATGAAAATGGACCCTTACATCAGACACAACTAACTCAAAATGCAACAAAGACCTAAACCTAAGAACTAAAACTTTAAAACTCTTAAGAGAAAATATAGAAGAAAAGCTTCATTGACATTGAATCTAGCAAAGATTTCTTGGATATGACACAAAAGCATAGGTAACAAAAGGAAAAACAGATAAACTACATCAAAATTAAAAATTCTGTGCATCAAAGGACACTCTCAACAAAGTGAAAAGACAGCCCATAAAGGGGGAAAATATCCACAAATCATATTCTGATAAGGCATTAATACCATAATATATAAAGAGCTCCTACAACTCAACAACAAAACAACCCAATTCAAAACTGGCAAAAAACTTGAATAGACATTTCTCCAGAGAAGATATACAAATAGCCAATAAGCACTTCAAAAGATATTTAACATCATTATTCATTAGAAAAATGTAAATCAAAATCACAGGTCAATTATCAAAAAAACAAAAACAGAAAATAAGTGTTGATGAGGCTTTGGACAAACTGAAACCCTTGTGCACTGCTGGTATAAATATAAAATGCTGCAGCCATAGTGGAAAACACTATGGCAGTGCTAAAAAAAAAAAAAAAATTAAACATAGAATTACCATATGATTTAGCAATTCCACTTCTGGTTATATACCCAAAAAAAAAAAAAAAACAGAGACTCAGATAGTTGTAGACACATATTTATAGAAACATTATTCACAAAGGCCAAAACATGGAAGCAATCTGAGTGTCCATCAACAGATGGATGGATAAACAAAATGTGGTTTATACGTATAATGGAATATTTATTCAGCTTTAAAAAGGAAGAACACTGTGACACATGATACAACATGGATGATCCTTAAAGATATTGGGCTAAGGGAAACAAATCAGTCATAAAAGGACAAATAATGTATGATCCCATTTACATGAGGTACCTAGAGCAATTAAATTCACAGAGACAGAAAAGTCAGTTGGTGGTTTCAAGGGGATAAGGGACGAGGGGAATGAAGTTATTGCTTCAGTTATGCAAGATGAAAAATGTTCTGATTAAAAAAAAAGAAAACTGTTCTGATGATAATGGTGGTCATGGTTACACAATAATGACAATGTACTTAATGCCAATGAACTCTATACTTAAAAATGGTTAAAATGGTAAATTTTATGTTACATGTATTTCACCATAATTTTTTTAAGTGATTAACCTGATGACTAGATATAAAGCCATGCACAAAAACTCAATCTTCATTTCTTTACATGTCATGTAGGGGATTGTTCTAACATCTCTTCTTTTACTAAAATAGTATAGAGTATGTGGTATCTCAAGTGATTATGATCCATATAATCTACTGTTCTCATTAAATGTTTGAATTAAATATCAGATTTAGTATTTCTTACCCTAAGGTAAACTATTATAAACAAAATCTGATTAAAATTTAAAAAGCAGGAGCCATACCTGATATAAAGCAAGAGAGTGTCCATATCTCTGGAGAGGTCCCCTTGATAGAGTTCCTACATTCCATATACTGCTTTCTAAATTGTAACTAAAAGCAAGAAAACAAAATAACTTCATAAGCTAAGATTCATTTTTGTTTTAATTTGCATGTGCTTTTATTCACTTGTATCCAAGTACTCATTAAATTCAAAAAGAATTACAACTAATAAACTCATAATTTCATGTTTCATATTAGAAATTTGTAACAAAGACTCATTTAAGATATACCTACACTAAATTAGGATTCAATCTCCCAAATATATAATATACATTAACTTGACTAGGATATTATTAATTATCTAATTGCCTTTAATAATTTCAACCAATTGATTAAGCTAAACAATAGTGAGTTCACTGTATTTAAAAAAAAATTTTTTTTAAGCCAGCTTTCCTTCTTGGAAACAGATGAAATTTCTCTCCATTTGTTTTAGGTATTCATTTTTATTCCTTTTTATTTAGTTGGCATGATCCTTACGTAACATTTTTATTGACATATAAGTTGTATATATATATGGTATACACATATTTTGATATATGTATACAATGTGTAATGATCAAATCAGGGTAATTAGAATATCTATCACCTCAAACATTTATCTCTTGTTTGTGTTGGGAACATAACATTTCCTCTCTTCTAGTTATTTTGAAATATACAATAAATTGGTAACTATAATTTCTCTACTTTACTATCAAATACTAGAACTTATTCCTTCTATCTAATTTTTTTTTTGGTACCCATTAACCAACTTCTCTTCATCCCCTTCTCCCCCACTTCCCTTTTCATGCTGTGGTAGCCACCATTCTACTCTCCACCTACATGAAATTAACTTTTATAACTCTGACATTTGAGTGAAGACATAAAATACTTGTCTTTCTGTGCCTGGCTTATTTCAATTATAATGACTTCCAGTTCCATCCATGTTGCTGCAAATAACAGGATTTCATTTTTGGAACAGCTGAATAATATTCCATTGTGCATATATACCACATTTTCTTTATCAATTTATCAGTTGATAGACACAGGTTGATTCCATATTATGGCTCTTATAAATAGTGTTGCAATAAACATGAGTGCAGATATCACTTCAATAGTCTGATTTCCTTTCTTTGGCTACATATCTAGCAGTGGGTTTGCTGGATCATATAGTAATTCTGTTTTCAGTTTGAGGAACCTCCACACTGTTTACCATATGGCTGTACTACTTTACATACCCACACACTTATCTTAGCATTATACAAATTAACCAAAAAGCATTTATTTCCTATGCACAAATATAGCTGGCTTACTGATAATTTTTTAAGATTGTATAAAATGAATCCAGTAGTATAGAAACTTCTATAAAAAATAAATTATTGTTGGATTACGTAACAGAAAAAGAAAACTCATTTTTCTTGTAATACATATGAAAACAAAAAACAGAAGTTTTAAACTATGGATCTCAAATGCTTATACTCTATACTCAAATCTCCTTCATTTGCTACAATACACAAAAGAAAGTATCCAGCCAAGAAACAGGACCCAGTTTTAAGAAGCTTGCTAACAATTGTTGCCTCCCCACTTCTCTTTCTTTCTCCAATAAATTAGGAAAGGCAAAAAAGTGCCAAAGCGCCCCTTTGCAAGAAAGGTAAGGGTTACCAAATTTGTCTGCAGCATTGTTTAACTTATTTCCTAGCTTGTATTGTAAGATAAATGTGTATGATACAAATGAAGAAATATAATCAATCAGAACATAACTTCTACAGATTCACACTAGTCTACACATCTACCAGTATCTGCAGCCAACACACTGCTTTCCAAGTTACCATAAATTAGAGCTGGATAAACTATTTCTGTAAATGGCCAGAAGTAAACATTAGACTTTGTGGGCCACAAGGGTCTCACATATACTTCTTCATTTTTTTTACGGCCCATTAAGAGTGCAAAATCCAGGCCAGGCACAGTGGCACACATCTGATATCGCAGCACTTTGGGAAGCTGAGGCGGAAGATCACTTGAGTACTGGAGTTAGAGACTAGCCAGGGCAATATAGAGAGACCCTGCCTCTACAAAAAAATTTAAAAATTAGCCAGGCATGGGGGGGCGTCCCTGTAATCCCAGCTAAACAGGAGGCTGAGGTGGGAGGACAGCCTGAGCCCAGGAGATGAAGGCCATGATCACGCCACTGCACTCCAGCCTGGGTGATAGAGCAAGACCCTGTCTCAAATAAAAGAAAAGAGCAAAAACTAAAAATGCTAAGAAAAAATTCTTAGTTCCCAGGCTCTGCACCCCTTCTCTGCAGTTTGATGAGCCCAAGAATAACAACTGATTGTTCTTCCTTGTGCACGAGCTCTCTTTCCTACATCACCATGTTTTGTCTTACTCGATCTTTGCCATCAGCACACAAACACAGTGTTATAAACCATTAATAAAAGAGAAATCTCTTGACCACACTCTCCCTTAAGCTACTCCCCATTTCTTTATCACCCCCATCCCCACCCCACTTTCCATTCTCTCTTAAACTAACTCCAGACATGCTTTTAACCTCACCACTCCAGTAAAACTGCTTTTGTTAAGGTCAATTTCCTCATGCTAAATCCATGACCAGTTTTCTGTCTTCATTTTCCTTGACCTGGATAATCATCTGCATTTGACATTAATAATCACTCCTTAATCCTCATATACAGTATTTCCTTTCCTTTGATGATACTGTACTCCAAGTTTTCCTATCTCACCAGTCATTCTTTTTCAGTCTCCTCTGATGGCTTCTCCTGGTCTCTCCAGCTTCTTAGTGATATGGTGCCTCAGGCTGTTTTTGGTCCTTTTCTCTTTCTAAATGCATTCCCTTGATAATCTCATCTTAAATCCTGTTTCTACTCTTCCTCCTAATCCCTAGTATATCATCAATCAACAGCCATGCTAACACTTTTAAAGCATGGATCAACACATGCTCAAAACCCTCCCATGACTTCCAAAAGATCTACAACACCCTGCATGCTCTTTCTCCTCTGTTATTACTCTAATGGAATGTATCCCTCTCATATATTCCATGCAAATTGCATGGCCTGGTTGTTGCTCCTCAACCACCTCAAAGAGTTCCTATCTCAAGTCTTTGATCTAGCTCTTTTCTGTGCCTACAGATAACTGCAATCCCCTGATCTCCTTCAAGTTTTTGCTCAGTTCTCACCTTTCTTATGAAGCCCACCTTGACTATTACCTTTATAATTGCAACTCCCTCTTCATTGGCACTCCTGTTTTACTTACCCCTACTATCTATCTATATCCCCTCCATCCATCCACCCATCTATGTCTCTATATGTATGTATTTTTATATCTATAATTTACTTTGGTAATTATATATATTTTTATCATTCCCAGCCTTTCCTCACTAACTTTATGAAGACAGGGGTGTTTTTTATATCCAATGATATATCTGAAGCACCAAGCACATAGTGTTTTCCAAAGTTTTCTATCCTCATGAATACATGTGAATTTTCATTAATGTTAATGTATATATATTCTGTAAAAGTCTCTTTCTAATAGACACTAACACAGAGCTTTTATATTTACTGAACAATTTTGTCTTAAAATGTAATATTTACACCCCAATTAAATTCCACTATAGAAGATGATTAAATCAAGTTATGACTGATCCTATCTCTTCTTTAAGCTGTTTAAATATCCTTACCTACAACTGAACTATATTCATAATGATGAAAAATACTCTAAACCTGTGAAACAGCAACACAATTATTCTACTCTGATATCTCATTTGTTTATATAAACAAATCTATATAAACACTGTAACCGAAATACCCAGATTTCAGACAAAAAAAAAAAGTTAGTTTAAATAGTTCATCTGGTTCCAATGGGAAATATATGAATTTAAAAGAATATCAAATAATATTCATAATTTAATTTTCGATATGCTACTCATCTTGCAAAGAACACAAACTTAAAATTAACAAACTTCCTTGTTGACACTTTTGCTTTGTCTTCACAAACCCAACCTCTGGAAATATCACAATTTAATTCAAAGTTCAATTCTACTTTCATAGACTTTTCATTTTCTTTAAACATAGTTAACTTCCTTTTAATTTTCACATTTCAATATCATTATTTCTTCAGATTTTTTTCATATCTTAACAATTCATTTTAATCCAACTATCTCTCTTTCAAATCATCCTACTATATTTTATTCCTCATATGTTACGGAATTCTAATTTGTCACTTAAATACTTACCTAAAACTCTCCCTCCTTCTCTCCAGAATTAATTCTATTTTCTAATATAATTCCAGTCACATTCAATCACAGTTTCAAAGCAATTTCCTCTTAGAGAATTTTTGAAATCTTCATAATTATGAAGGCTAATATATTCAGTGGTTAGGGTTGGCAGATAAAATACAAGATACCCAGTTAAATTTTAATTCAGATAAACAACAAGCAATTTTCTGTTAAGGCATGACCCATGCAAAATTTGTAAAAAAACAAAAATATATTTACAGCAAAGGGTCTTCTTATACTAAAAATTTATTTGTTTTTTATTTGAAATCAAGTTTAACCGGGTATATTGTATATTTATCTGCTAAATCTAGCAATTCTATTGGGTACACACCATTATGGTATACTGTCCAGGGCAAGTTCTGATTGTTTGATGCCCAAACTGTACCAGTTATTACATAATATGAACACTACCCCTGGAAACAACATTGAAAATCAAATGATTCTTCTAGCTATTTCCTTTTTTATTCTGTTACTAAACGGTTCATAAAACACAATCATCAGCTGAAAAAGAAATCAGATAAAGCTGCCATCCATATGATTCCCCTTATCCAATCATGCAGAGAATAATCTCTGTTGAGCCAACAGGAAATCAGTTATCTCTCTCATAATACTAGCACTGTTCTCCCAATGAAAACTTATAAAGTACATACAAAGTAAAAGTTCAGGTAAATTAAAATTTACAGAACAAATTGAAAGGACTTTTACATATGTGAGTATACTTCATTTAAAAAAAATAAAAGGTGGTATGATTCATTATATTCATTATAGGCAAGGCCTGCCTGTATTTGAAGTTAATATTTTCTTACTTAGAATTTATTAAAAACACTCTAGAGAGGTAATAAAATTTCTACACGAAACAAACTTATATGTACAATGACAAATCTTTAGCTATGGACATAATGAGTTCATATTTTACAAATCAGTCTCATTAGCAAATAGATACTATCACAAAAATAACCAATTTTTCATTCAGACAACAATTTTAAAAAGACACCTTGGATAAAAATTCAGCTTAAAAAATAGCGAGAATCTGAAAATAAATACTTACTTTAGGACCATTTGAAAAGAACTGTAGTTAAAAGTATATCCACCAATCACCCACATAAACTTCCCATGTAAAACTGCTTTATGTGAAGCCCGACCTACAGAAGGACTGAAGGGTTTAACATTTGGCAGAATCCAATAAGACTCAGTAGAGGGAACATTCAAAGAACAATCAGGACCTATTAAAAAAAAAAAAATCAAACAACACACTAGATTAAACAAAGCCCTCAGATTATATAAATACAATATATGGATTAAGAGATTTTAAGAATATAATGTTTATCATATTCACAAATGTAACATATATTTAAAATAAATTATCTGAAATAAAATTTACAATACTACTACTAAAAGCAAATGTAATACCTAGAGGTGAAAAAAGTCATATACTCACAAGCAGACTTTGATGTTCAAATTCTTTAATTTTAAAGAATTATTTTAATAATATAAAATGTCAAATTTACTTTGTATGCTACAAGAATATTAAAATAGAAAACAATGTATTCAAATCTCAGTTCCGTCACTTACTAGCAATGTGACCTTAGGCAAATATGTTTACCTCTTTGATCATCAAGCCTCCATCTACAGAAATGAAAATAACAATCTATCCCCAAGGGTTATAATAAATATTTCTTTTTTATAAATAGTGGAAGTAAAAGCATTTAAAAATTAAAGTTTAAAAATTATAAACTATTAAACAAATATAAAAACAAAAATTACATTTTTCTTAGCATTATTGTTAAGAACAACCAAAGTTCACTTCAGCAGAGTCCTCAAAAAGAAAAAATTATTATGCATCATAAAATAAAAATTATTAAATTAGCACAGAAGAATTTCAAATCCTATAAAGTTGAAAACACAGCCTTTTCCTATCCATATTCATGGCGTTACTCCTAAGTCTCGGTTTCCTCATCAGTGTTTCTCAAACATAACAGAAGGAATCTTCCTAAAGGGTATATATTTTCATCAAACTTTAGGGTTCACAAATTATTTTAATTTTGATTAAACTAAAAAATTATCGAATACTAGACAAGAACTCCTTATGCTTTAATTTCTTTTATAAGCATAAAACCAACATAGATTTATAAATTACATATAAACAAATTTATAAAACTAATATTCACTGAATATGATAAATGATATTGTTTTGCTTAAATAATTGGTCCCAAGTTAAATATGATACCAATTCTCACAATGCCTTTTTTACATAATTTTAGCATGCCTACATTATTTTGACAACATAACTCTGCTACCAATTTTCTTCCACCCACTTTTTACAAATATTTAAATTCATACACTATGGCATATAATCATTTACCCTTCATTTGTTACAAAAGTATTAGTACACGTCAGTTGTCTTGTTTTTAGCCTACAATAATTAAAGGGATACTACTTAGTCCCAACTTTAAATTGTCAACACAAATGTTGGCATTGCAATACAGTGGCATTTCTCAATTATGAAATCAGGCAGTTAATCTTCAATTTGCTTATATCAAAAAGTTTTAGAATATCATGTAATAACAAAATTTTTAAAATCCCAAGCACAGTCTGATTTAAGAAATACTGGCCCATACAGTTTTCATTTCTTAAAAATTTGTTCACTCACCTAGGTATTAATTCATTCATCTTTTTCAATGCTTACATTGTATGGGTCTGTATTTTTCAGGTACAAACTAGGAAGTATCACAGATTACCTCTTTGATAATGAGAATATTTTAAATCAGCTATAGAAAACTATTATTTCTGAGTGAGAAAATACTGTGAACCATTCCTTAGTAATCAGAGATATTAAAGGAACTTCTTTTTTTATTTCTTTTTAACTACAGTAACTTAGAAACCATTAATAGTTTTATTAAAACACAGCCATGCTCATTCAGTTAAGTATTGTCTATGGCTACTTTAGCAGAGTTGAATGGCCGCAACAGAGCCAGGTAACATGCAAAGTCAAAAATATTTAGTACTTGGTCTTTTACAGAAAAGTTTGCCAACCTCTAATTTAACTGAAGACACATGAAATCATATACAAATTATATATAATGCATCTATATAATATTAAATTATATATAATAGATAAATTTTGTATCTATTTTCATAAAAGGGAAATATAGATTTATTTTAACATGTAAGTAAGTCAGTTATACCAAAGCAAACAGTAAAATGTTAATAGGTGAAACCTGGAAAAGGGCATGCAGATAGTCTTTGTACTATTCTTATTCTTGTATAATAACTTTTCTAAAACTTTAAAATTATTTCTAAATAAAACATTAAAACAGACCACTCAAAGGCACAGAGTTGAAAGCAGTCAAGTAACATATGGGTATTACATGGAAAAGAGTTTGATGGAGAACAATGGCATGAAAAGAGCTTGAAAATTGGGTATATTTTTAAATCACTAATATATTTATCAAATCTGCATTAAAGCAAAATACTCCAGAGCAAGTTTCCACTAGGCTGAAAAATGGCCCCGAGAGGTATCCAGGTCTTAATCACTTGAAGCTTTGGATTTCACCTTATGGCAAAAGGAACTTTACAGATGTATTAAATTAAAGACTTTGAAATTTTTGAGAGATTATCATGGATTATCTAAATTGGCTCTAAATATAATTACAGGTGTCCTTATAAGAGAGGTAGATTTGACTGCAGAAGAAACCAGTGTGACCATCAAAGCAAATGCCACCCCCCTGGATTTGAAGATAGAGGAGGAGGCCAGGGAGCAAAGAATGCAGGGGAACACAGTTCCAGGAGCTGGAACTGTTGCATAGGCAACAAAAATAAAAATAGGCAAATGAGACTATACCCAACTGAAAAGCTTCTGCACAACAAAGGAAACAATCCACAAAGTGAACAACCAACCTGAGGGATGGGATAAAATATTTAAAAACTATGTTACTGACAGCGACCTAAAATCTAGGACATACAAAGAACTCAAACAACTCAACAGTAAACAAATAAGCCTATTTAAAAGTGGGCAAAGGTCATGAAGTAATTTCTCAAAAGAAGACTTACAAATGGCCAACAGGTACATGAAAAATAGTTTAACATCACCAATCATCAGGGAATTTGCAAATCAAAACCACAATGAGATATATCTTAGTTCGAATCATTATTATTAAAAATACTAAAAATAACAGATGCTGGCAAGGATTCAGAGAAAGGGGAACTCTTAATACAGTGTTGGTGGGGATGTAAATTAGTACAGCCACTATGGTAAACAGTATGGAAATTTCTCAAAACACTTAAAATAGAACAATCATATGATCCACTAGTAGGTATTTATCCAAAGAAGACAAAATCACTATAACAGAGAGACACCTGCACTCGCATATTTATTGCAGCACTATTCACAGTAGCAAAGATACGGAATCAACCTAAGTGTCCATCAACAGACAAAAGGATGATGAAAATATAGTGTATATACATAATGGAATGCTATTCAGCTACAAAAAAAAAAGAATGAAATCTTGTCATTTGTAGCAACATGGATGGAATTGGAGGTCATTATATCAAGTGTAATAAGCCAGGCACAAAAAGACAAATATCATAAGTTCTCACTCACATGTGGGAGTTAAAAGAGTTGATCTCATGGAGGTATAGAATGGAATGATAGACACCAGAGGTTGGAAAGGATGTGTGTGTGGGTAGGTGGGGAGGATAGACATTGGCTAATGGATTCAAACATATAGTTAGAAGAAGATATAAATTATAATATTCAATTGCAGTGTAGGGTAACTATAGTTGGCAACAATGTATTGTATATTTCTAAGTAGCTAGAAAAGAGCACCTGAAATGCTCCCAATGCAGAAATGACAAACACTCAAAGTAAAGAATACCCCAAATACCCTGACTTCATCATTAAACATTCTACGCAGATAACAAATACTCACATATACCCCAAAATATGTAAAATATTATGTATCGATAAAAATAAGTAAAATATGTATCAATAAAAATAAAATAAGTAAAATATTATATATCAATAAAAAATAAATAAGTAAAAGGTATCTCTAAGCAAAAAATAATCTTACTCCAGGATTTTAGACTTTTTGATGAAGTTTTGGCGCATATCCTTAATTTATATTTAATCTATACTATCACGAAAAAACATTTATTTTACTGTTGAGGTGGTACATGTTTAAAGAGCCAAGCTATATTTATTTTCTTTTTGCAGTTCTCAGTTGAACACATTAAATAAATGTTGCTAACTTTGAACTATATCAAATGCGGGTTGTTTAGCTACATTTCTATTACTATCGATACAATTTTGAGTATTTTAAAGAAGTCCAATAACCAGAAAAAAAATATGTACTCTAATAGTATTTCTAAGGTAGTATTTCAGTTAGTTGTCTTACATATGAGTCACAGAAATTAATTTAGCTAGCTTAAGGAAAAACGGGAATGTATTGAAAAAATATGAAGAAATTCAGAGAGTTTTTCAAAGAGAGAAAAATGAAGCTTAGAATAGACAGGTACCTGGATTTTTCATCCCAGCAAGACCATACTATGTTAGCAAAAAGCAATTTCCCAAAAGAAACTGGATTGTTAATAAGAAGGGGAAAATATGCTAGGAAGAAAGATTTTTAAGAGCAAGAGTGGTATATGTAGCTTATTGTAATCATTTCAGAAACAGTCTTATGATTTAGTGTGTACTGAATCTGAAGTTCTCCAATAAAAGTCAAAACAAGATTTCACTGCAAGAGTTCTATCTTCTAACATTATTAGAAAAATGTAATTTTGTTACAGTATCCAAAGTATTCTACACATGTTCTAGACCCGTAAAACCAATCTCCAAAGGCCAGGTATTAACTTTTGTATATTTTAAATATCCACAACTATTCTGACAATATGTTAATTTCATAAAACAATGAATTGTGTGAGTGGTAAACATTATACTAGATCTGTTCCAAGAATACTTGGTTCTCACAGTTTAGGTCAATGATGCTATTGTAGCTTGGAAACAAATTGCCCTCTTGTTTAAAAGAACAGTGGCTTCCAATTTACTGTTTTGGGGCTGCGGAAGGCTTAAAACAAAGTTGTACATGGAATCTCAATATGTAAAAGATTGCAAAGTGATGACGCTATGGTTGAGGCAGAAGAGTCACTTATCTTCCATTCTACGTCAACCCATCTCTTTAAATAACCCTGCAGCACATATTTTGAAAACTGTTGGTATTATCAAAACATGTATGCTTGGAAAAGATTAACTTCAAAAAATGTCTACTTATTAAAAAGGAAACTGCTACTATAATGTCAGCTCGTCAAGTATATGCAGCAAGACACTTAGTATTTCAACTCACTTTGATCAAGTTATCATCCCAAGACTCAGACAAGGGCAAATAATCTCTTTGTACAAATTGTGAAATTTATAACCAGACAGTTAATTGACTTTCCCAAGATAATTTTAATTGTGAATAGAAAAGAGCCCCTCCATAAATTTAACATTAAGAAATATTCATTCTAAGAATTCTCATGAGCCGGGCACGGTGGCTCACACCTGTAATCCCAGCACTTTGGGGAGGCTGAGGGGGGGCGGATCATGATGTCAGGAGTTTGAGACCAGCCTGACCAACAGAGTGAAACCCCATCTCTACTAAAAATACAAAATATTATATGGGCGTGGTGGCAGGCACCTGTAATCCCAGGTACTTGGGAGGCTGAGGCAGGAGAATCACTTGAACCTGAGAGGCAAAGGTTGCAGTGAGCCAAGATGGTGCCACTGCATTCTAGTCCGGTGACAGTGCGAGACTCCATCTCAAAAAAAAAAAGAGAATTCTCATATTATGGTCTGAATGTTTGTGTTCTTTCAAAATGTTTATGTTGAAACCCTAACTCCCAATGTGATGAAATTAGCAGGTGGGGCTTTGACAGGTAATTTAGATAAGGTTATCAGGGTAGGGTCCTCATGGTAAGATGAATGCCTTATGAAGAGAGATCAGAAAACTTGCTCACTCTCTCTAGCTCTCACATGTTCACTTTCTCTCTTGCTCTCTCTCTCTCCCGCTCTCTCTCTGGCTTGCTCTCACTCTTGCTTTCTTGCTCTCTCTTGCTCTCTCCCCCTCCCCTTTTCTCTGCCGTGTAAGAATAGAACAAAAAGGCAGTCATCTTGTTCTATCTTTATCTGGCAGAGAGAGGGCCCGTAAGAGGGCCCTCACCATGGTGGCACCTTGATCTTGGACTTCTGGTCTCCAGAACTGTGAGAAATAAATGCCTATTGTTTAAGCAACCCATTCTGTGGTATTTTGTTATAGTAGCCTGAGCTGACTAAGACATGCTTTGAAGAAAATCGATAAACCATGTTAAGGGTATTGACACGGCAATACATACTATTAAAAAAAAATCCCAAGAAAGATTTAAGACCTTGGTTCTGGTCAGATGAAAATGACAAATGCAGAATTGACTATACTGAGAGCAGGATCTGTTTATTTTATATTGTCCTACACAGTCAGAGGCAACAAAATCTTATAAAGTCAGAGGCAACAAAATAAGTGGTTATAAATAGTTCAACATAAGTCAAGCTTACCTAAAGAAGGAATTTATATGCCTACCACAGAATACTCTGAATTTTGTTGTGAACCTCAGGTTCAGTCTTTGGGTCTAGTCTCTCTCTCTATGCTAACTTCCCTGGTAATCTCATCAAATTTCATCAATCGTTTCCAATTTAATACTTAAGCCAACCACCTCCAAATTTATATCTACAGTACAGATCTCTCTCATCAATTTCCAGAGTCATATATCCAACTGCCTCCTGACTATCTCCTTTTGGATGTTTCAAAGACATCTCTAACTTGACATACCATAACCAAATACTCTTCCTAAAATATTCCTCACTATCAGTTGATGACAACTCTGTCTTTCCATTTACTCAAGCCAAAAATCTTAGTCATCTTTGTCTCTTCTTTCCTTCACCCCCCACATCTAGACCACCAGCAAATCCTATTAATCTTTCATTAAAATCACATTCAGTATTCAAGCAGTTGTCACCACCTCTGCAGCTACCAACCTGTCTAAGCTACCATCATCATCATCTCTCACCTAGATTATAGCAATAGCCTCTGAACTGGAACACTGCTACTACAGTCTATTCTCAGGTAAAAACCAATAGGAGCTTTATAAAACTAGGCCATATAATGTTAATCTTCTGCTCAAAATCCTTCAATGGCTTCCTCATTTCACTTAGGGTAAGAGTCAAAATCCTTATAATGGTCTACAAGGCTAAGAATATTCAGCTGATATAGCTCCATCCTTCATGTATCTCCATCACCTCCAGCAACGCCTTAACTCCACATCCCCAACCATCTCCCTTGTTGTGTAACTTCTCTGAGTTCATATCTGACTAATCTCTCCCTCAGTAATTCAATTCCAGCCACAACAGCCTTTTTACTGGTCCTCATGCACACCAGGCTTGCTTCTGCCTTAGGGTCTTTGAACTGACTGTTCTCTCGGCCTAGAATGTTCTTCTCCTAGATATCTATATGGTTGAACTCTCTCCCTTACTTAAAGTCTTTTCTCATATGTAATCTTCTCAATAAAACCTTAGTATATCATCATATTTTAAATGTAACCCCCAGATCTTTCTATCCCCTCTTCCTCTGTTCTACTTTATTTTTCCATTGTACTTACCACCTTCTAACAAACTATATAATTTATATTTATTACTTAGGGTCTGTCTCTCCTAGCTTAAATGTAAGTTCCATGAGGATCTTTGTCTTCTTTGTTCCATGATATAGCCCAAGGACCTAGCAGTGCCTACCACTTAACAGAAACTCAAAAAAAAAAAAAAAAGTTACATTAATAAATGAAAAACTAAATAAATGAATTCAAGAAAAAGGTGAAAAATGGCTGTCATATATATATTTTAATGCTACTTTTCTTTTGAAATAGATAACTTTCTTAGTAGGTTAAGAGTAAAAATTTTATTGGCTCTTACAAAAAAGTCAGATCTGCTGTTTTTGCTAAGTGGGAAGAATTTAATGGAATTAAATGCCTTACCTGTCACTTCTCCCTCCTCAAAGTTAAAACAGAGAGGAAATAGATTGATCGTGTTCATTAAATGTAAGCTACTTTGTGAATTTCTTCAAGGCAACCTATATTCTCATTTGTACTTACACAGTATCCTAAAATAACTAAACATGTCCCTATATGTTATATTATTAACCCAGATGAAATACTTCAGATAAAATATTCATGAGTTTGAGTTGAAAGATTTTACATTTTTCTAAGTCAAACACAGAGTTCAAGTGCATTTCTGGTAGTCAATACTGCCACCCAATGGCAAATGTTAAAATCTTTGGAACTGGGTAACAGGCAGAGGTTGGAACAATTTGGAGGGCTCAGAAGAAGACAGAAAAATGTGGGAAAGTGTGGAACTCCCTAGAGACTTGCTGAATGACTTCGACGAAAATGCTGATAATGATATGGACTATGAAATCCAGGCTGAGGTGGTCTCAGATTGAGATGAGGAAGATCTGAAATGTTGGGAAATGGAGCAAAGGTGACTGTTGTTATGTTTTAGCAAAGAGACTGGTGACATTTCCCCCCTGCCCTGGAGATCTGTGGAACTTTGAACTTGAGAGAGATGATTTAGGGTATCTGGTGGAAGAAATTTCTAAGCAGCAAAGCATTCAAGAGGTGACTTGGCTGCTGTTAAGGGCATTCAGTTTTAAAAGGGAAACACAACATAAAAGTTTGAAAAATGTGCAGCCTGACAATGCGATAGAAAAAAAATCCCATTTTCTAAGGAGAAAGCTGGTTGCAGAAATTTGCATAAGTAATGAGAAGCCCAATGTTAACCATGAAGACAATGGGGAAAATGCTTCCAGGGCATGCCAGAGGTCTTTGCAACAGCCCGACCCATCACAGGCCCAGAGGCCTACAAGAAAAAGATGGCTTTCTGGGTCAGGCCCAGGGCCCCCCTGCTCTGTACAGCCTAGAGACTTGGTACCCTGCGTTCCAGCCATTCCAGCGATGGCTAAAAAGGGACAAGGTACAGCTCTGGCTGTTGCTTCAGAGGGTGGAAGCCCCAGGCCTTGGCAGCTTCCACATGGTGTTGAGCCTGCAGGTGCACAGAAGTCAAGAATTGAGGTTTGGGAACCTCTGCCTAGATTTCAGAGGATGTTTGGAAATGCCTGGATGCCCAGGCAGAACTCTGCTGCAGGGGGCAGGGCCCTCATGGAGAACCTCTGCTAGGGCAATGCAGAAGAGCTGGAGAGCCACAGAGAGTCCTTACCAGGGCACCACCTAGTGGAGCTGTGAGAAGAGGGCGACGGTCCTCCAGACCCCAGAATGGTTGATCAACCAACAGCTTGCACCGTGTGCCTAGAAAAGCCAAAGACACTCAATGCCAGCCTGTGAAAGCAGCTGGGAAAGGGACTATTCCCTGCAAAGCCACAGGAGCAGAGCTGCCCAAGACCATGGGAACCCACCTCTTGCATCAGCATGACCCGGATGTGAGACCTGGAGTCAAAAGAGATCATTTTGGAGCTTTAAGATTTGACTGCCCTGCTGATTTCAGACTTGCATGGCACCTGTAGCCTCTTTGCTTTGGCCAGTTTCTCCCATTTGGAATGGCTGTATTTACCTAATGGCTGTTCCACTGTTATCTAGGAACAACTAATATGCTTTTGATTTTACTCATAGGCGGAAGTGACTTGCCTTGTCTCAGATGAAACTTGGGCCTTTAGAGTTAATGCTGAAATAAGTTATGACTTTAGGGGACTTGGGAAGGCATACTTGGTTTTGAAATGTGAGGACATGAGATTTGGGAGGGGCCAGGGATGGAATGATATGGTTTGACTCTGTCCCCACCCAAATCTCATCTTGAATTCCCATGTGTTGTGGGAGGGACCCAGTAAGAGGTAACTGAATCACAGGGGCAGGTCTTTCCCATGCTATTCTCATGATAGCAGATAAGTCTCACAAGATCTGATGGTTTTAAAAAGGGGAATTTCCCTGTACAACCTCTGTTCTCTTGTCTGCTGCCATGTGAGACGTGCCTTCCACTTTCTGCCATGATTGTGAGGCCTCCCCAGCCATGTGGAACTGTAAGTCCATTAAACTTCTTTCTTTTGTAAATTGCCCAGTCTCAGATATGTCTTAATCAACAGCATGAAAATGGACTAATACAGTATCATAGCTGTAACAGCTGCAAGGGAGCATGAGAAATGTGGTATGTAGCTAGAAGACCATGTGCTGAGCTAAACGAGAATTCTATTACTAAAATGAATGGAGGAATGAATGCTGGGAGATAGTGGTCTCTGTCTCTGTCTACTTTCTAATAACTGACTTTTCTGCTCAAGTAAGCCAGGATTGTTTCTGTTGCTTTCAACCAAAGACCTCCCATCATTCAGATTTTTTAAAGTTATATAGAGAAACATGCAGCTACTCTGACTAAGGGAGTTTATGGGAAGAACATCATACCTTGGAATCTACTTTGAAAAGTACTGTTCTGTATTCTTTACACATGAACATGAATTCAATTTGTTATATCTTGCTTATGATGTCTTTTAAAGATTGCTCTTCTATCCTAATGTTTGGAAGCCATTTTAAGAGATCGGTGCTTTTCAAAGTTGCCTTTTCCCCAGGTGACTTATTAAAATTTAAACAAATTTTACAGAAGCAACCAAGATGTCCTTCAGTAAGTGAATGGATAAACAAACTGTGGTGCATCCATACAATGGAATATTATTTGGTGCTGAAAAGGAATTAGCTATCAAGCCATAAAAAGACATGGAGGAAACTTAAATGTATATCGTCAAGTCAAAAAAGCCATTCATAAAAAGCTACATACTGTTTGATTACAACTATATGGTATTTGGGAAAAGGCAGAACTATGAAGACAATGAAAAGATCAGTTGTTGGCAGGCCTAGGGGGAGGAAAGAATGAATAGGCAGAGCATAGGGGATTTTTAGGTTAAAAAAACTATTCTGTGGATACTATAATGGGAGATACATGTCATGATACATTTGTCCAAACTCACAGAATGTCCAACACTGACAGTGAACCCTAATGTAAACTATGACTTTGGTTGATAATGATGTTTCAATGTGAGCTCATCAACTGTAACAAATCTCCCGCTCTGGTGGAAGATACTGATAATGAGAGAAGCTGTGTATGTTTTGGGGCAGGAGGTAAATGGGAATTCTCTGTACCTTCTGTTCCATTTTCCTGTGAACCTAAAACTACTCTTAAAAATGAAGTCTATTTTTTTTATTTTACTGTCATAGAAGCAGATGAGTGTACACAGGTCTCTATACTTTTAGTCATATATTTAAGATGTATATATCATTATCTTTGACAACTATACATTGTGACAAAATTAAATATTATACAATAAACTTGTGTACCCTCGAGTAGTCCCAGCTACTCGAACAGCCAAGGCAGGAGGATTACTGGAGCCCAGGAGTTTGAGACCAGCCTGAGCAACATAGAAAGACTTCGTCTCTACAAAAAAAAATTTTAATTAGCTGGGCATGGTGGTGTGCAACTTGTGGTGCCAGCTACTCAGTAGGCTGAGGTGGGAGGATCATTTGAGCATGGAAGGTCAAAGCTGCAATGGGCTGTGATCATGACACTGCACTCTAGCCTGAGCCACAGTGAGATCCTAACTTAAAGAAAAGGAAACACTAAAGAAAACAATGACACACAAAGACCAGGTAGGGTAAGCAAAAGAGAAATGTTAGGAAGGAACTCAAGACTTAACATAAAGCCAGGTTTTTCCTCTGTGTTATGTTACTAAAACCCAAGTTTCTAAGAGGGCAACACTCATTTTTTAAAAATATACATTAGCATAGAGCCAAATAGAATAAGTAAAGTCAACCAACAACAACAAAAAAATATATAATGAAGGTAACAACAATCTGTTATTCCAACCTAAATAATCCAGTTCCAAATAACACCTTGTATAAAACAAAATCAGATTTTGAATCTCATAACGATTGTCTCAGCAGCCCACATTTTCAAATGTCTCTCATTCTTTGATCATTCACCATTTGTCCTAGAAGCAAATCTATCTCTTCTTACCTCACTGATTCTTTCCCATTCTATATATCTGAAATAAAAACATCATTTTCCCCTAAATGATCTTGCTCATAATCTCACCTACTTTGGGGCTATACTCCTTAAATACAGAATCAGGATCAGGTTTGAGGCACAAAGGAATCAGTTTGTACATCATTTGTCTTGAAAACACCACACTATCTAATTTACAAGCCCTCTACCCTCAGACACATCAATTCAGAAATCATCTTAATTATTAAGAAAATCGTATAAAAATTTGTCTTATTTCTGTATACAAAGCACTTTCATACTTTTCTCCGTATAAAATATATATGTATATATAACTATATGTGTTTATATGCATAAACACACAGAGACATATATTTCTTCGACTACTGATATTATAACTTTGCATTAAAAGTGAATATACTCAATATTTGCTTCCTCATTTCTATTTGCTTAGAGACATATTAGATTCAAGAGTTTTTATGATTTGGGACATTACTGATGAGAATAATAGGATATGAAAAGGCCAAAAAACAAAGGCCAGAAAAACTCATAATACTTTGAATCAGATCTATATTACAAGACTCCCACAAAATAAAGCATTTTAAAGAAGGACTAATGAAAATAAGTAAAAAACATTAAAAGGGACAGAGTTGTTCACAGAGAACGTTATACAAATGTATTCCTCATTTGCTTTTAAGACTACTGAAATGAGGTGGAGACTAATAGCAATTGAAGACCAGTTTGAAAAATGCTGTGTGTATGAGTCTTTTTCTCAGACCTTAAATTAAATATAACATGGATATACCATTGTCTCTACAGAAAAGATAGTTATTTTAGTTTCACGACAAAAATGAAAATAAAATTACATCTCAAAGCACTATTAGGGAGAAGAAAAGTCACAAATGATAAGAGTCACTTAAAATACCTGTCCCTATAATTAAAGAACATTTAGAAATTTGTATCTGTCACAATTGTAATTGGTAACCAAATTTGATTTAATAAGAAATCATAGATCTTTTGTGCAGTTGACATACCTAATATTTTTTAATGAGCTAACATGAGCTTAAGACAGGCATAATTTATACAAAGGGTGAAATAATTCCTCTAAGTAAATACTCAACAACATTTTTTTGAAAACATCATCTCAGGAATAATAAATACAATACATGAAGAGCATATTCTCTTTGGTTTTTAACTTAGAAACTATTGCTACTATTTGTTACACTGTATTATAATAACACATAATCAAGTACCTTCAGGTTATATAATTACTGAGTCAAATTTCCCTCTTTCAACAGGATTAATATGTTGGCACAAAGAAAGCTCTTCATATGTAAATGTAACTAGCAAAAAGTAAGCTCTAGGGGGGGTGGGTGTATGTATAACTAAGCCTATCTCTTAATTTCATAATGACAATATTTATTATTTTATACTCAGATAAGTATGCCAAAATTCTTCAGTGTGATCCAAACTTAATCTTTGATGATAGATATTTATAAAAATTACTTAGAAATCCTTTCCTAGGAATCTGACTTTTGCAATAGGCAGCTAAAATACTTTTTAAAATATTTTAGTTTTTTAAACAGCCACAAGATGTCAGCCTTTCCTAAGAAATAAGTTTCATATCCTGCAGTACCTTGTGAGATGACCATTTATTTTTGTAACATACTATTTATATTACCCTTATAATCAAATTTGAATCACCACATTAAATTCAGTGAAGTCACCAAATTTGCAGAGATTCAACAACAAATTACAGAAGACTAGAATGACACAAACCTAACAATTCAGAGTTTCATATATAATTTCATTTAATCTTCAAAATAGTATGGAGACAAAATCTTTACTAATTAATTCTATTTGTGACAAAACAAATTATTAAGAAGTTGATTATTAATCTGAACATTCTAAAAAGCAAATACATGGGTTTGGGTGTGCAAACTACAATGAAACAAGTAAGTGTGAAATTTGTATTAATCTATTACATATATGAATCAATGTTTCAAAAGCCATCACACCACATGTGCTTACCTTGCCAACTATCATTGCAGACACATAATTTTTCTCCCGTTAGGTCACAGTAACCATGATCTGGACTGCCGCAATTGGCTTTACAGTAAGGAATATCACAAGCTTCACCCTTCCAGTATTTATCACATTCACAGTATACTTGACTTGGAACAGAGATACTAGTTGTACACTTCCCATGACCAGAGCAATTGTTAGGACAAGAATTGATTCTGTAAAATATAATTCATATATTTATATATATTCAAATTCAAGGTAATTGAAAAAGAATTTTGGTTGATATAAACTTTATAATGTTTTAAACTGTGTCTTATGTGCTTATAAATGTAACACAATTTCACAATGCAGTTTTAATTCTTTACTCTGCACCCTCTTACTCTTATGAAATTGTTGGTATTTATTTGCAGTTGGTCTTAGTTTATTCAACAGATTTACTTTGATACCAAGACTACAAATGTCAAAGGACTACATACTCGACATCTGCAAGATCTGTATAGTTTCAAGCAAAATGTTTTGTAAAAACTTAAGTACTCAAACATTTTGAATGTATATTTTACAGAAAAAAGTTAAATTCATGAATATTCAATATATGAGAAGTCAAGATATAACTTGGTTGTATAATATTTAAAGAGCATGCTATCACCTGTACACTCTTATGGAAGGAATGTTTATCATATTTAGTTTTAAGACTCTTTAACTGATTATATTCTACTATATACTTGTTCTCCCTTGCATACATACTCAGATACATTATAGGATAAATAAATTCTATAATAAATTGCTGATTCAAGGATATTTGGAATATTTCTGGTGAAAAATTCTCTGGTTATCAATTTCTACATTCTGAAGAAAAGAAAAATAATATACAGACTTCCTCCTAGCCATTTCTGTGGAAGCATCTGAAAGCACCTCTGTTTTACTTCAGCCTCAGACTTCTAGATATAAAAATGTATATAAAGTGTTGGACATATAATAGATTCTCAATGAATATTACATTTATTTTAGAGGAGACTGTGGTATAGCCACTTATCTCTTTAGCCACAATTTCATCATGTGTATATAGTAACTACACCCACTTGACAGAATTGAAGGGAATTAAATGACATAATGCATGTATAGCATTCAGCGTTCAGTACAGTCTCTGCAATAGAGAGGGACTACAGAAACTTAGCTCCCATAATCCTCTTCAAATTATAAGTGATATACCTTAGAGCACTGAAGGGCAGTTCACAACTCCCTGTAGTCTCACACATCTATTGCTACCAGTAAAGTTACAATAGTACCTGTTTACTTAATCACTTACCAACAAACAACTATAAATTTCATAATTAATTTTTGACCAAACTTACAGGCTTAGATCACATTTTGTGGCATATTAGTAAGATTTTGTGCCACTTAAGAAGGGATCCCATATACTAATTTGAAATTTAACACAGTAGCCTTCTTCTGGTATATAAGACATTAATAAAAATAAACAAAAAACTCTTTTACATTAAATTATAAGAATCATTAAAAGATGGAATTTTTAAAAAATACTTACGAATAGAAAATGTTGAAACCAGTTAGATTATATGCAGCATCGCTAAAAAAATGTAACAGTGCATAGCCAGATGTAGTAACAACTTCAGGCACAGTTTCATTGCCCCTTATTTCAGGGACTATCAAACCACTAAAAAGAGAACAGAATTGAATATTGTATGTATAGATACACACAAGACTGTTAAGCACATAAAATTTACTCAGATATATTCTTTTTTTTTTGAGATAGAGTTTCACTCTCATTGCCCAGGCTAGAGTGCGATGGCACGATCTCAGCTCACCGCAACCTCCGCCTCCTGGGGTTCAAGCAGTTCTCCTGCCTCAGCTTCCCAAGTAGCTGGGATTACAGGCATGTGCCACCACACCCAGCTAGGATCAGTAATGCTTGTACATCAGAATGGGCAACTAAAAGGAGAATAAATCTAAAAGAAGTTCCTATTTCTCACTAAATTAGTTCTACTACTGCTGCCAATACACTAAAATCCACTCTCATGCCACTGTACACATGTTTTTCGTATCACTATTTATAAGGCAATGTCTCATTTCTCCTTTTTGTCCTGCTATCTATCCTGTCATAATACTACAAGGTAATCTTTCACTTAATTCACATAAAACTTCACTTAAAGTCACCTTGCTACTCTAATAAGTGACCCTATACCTTTAATTATTCTGATTGGTTTCAAAATCTGATGAAGCTGTTAGACACTCTACATCAGCTAAGCAATTACAATGACATTCTAGTTATAATGATACATTTTCAATACATTCATCTAGGTGCTTTAAAATATTTACTTTAAAATTTTTAAAAATATATACTTTTATTTTTTTATCTATGCAAATTGCATTAATATATAACTATTTCAAAACAGAATATTGCTCACATAAGCCCACATGCACACAAACAAAAACATGGGGTAGGGGAGATATAAATGTACAAACTAAAGAGTACTAAAGTAGTAACTTCTCTGTTTAAGGCTACTTGTGCATGCAGAAAATTACCTATCTTCATTTAGTTAGACATTCTAACGTCTCTAAATCTGTGAAAACATGTAATAGGTGAAAGAAAAGAAGCTGCTAACTAACAAATTATGTAACTCAACATAGTCAATTCCTTTAGACAGAGTTAAAATTATGTTTAGGTACCACTAAGAACTGAATTCCCCCATTCAAATCATATTTGACACACAAACGAAATATTATAGTCAAATAATTTATTTCAAAAATACATTCTCAAATGCTAACAAGTTAAAAAATAATAAACTCTTAATTTAACACTTTAGTAATTATTACAGCTACTAGGTTATGTTTGTGAAGCAACAAATGATTTTAAAATGAGACTCTCAAAAGAATACAAATTCTATGATACCAGTCTTAGTTATACATTCATATTGTTCAGTGTAATAAAATTAGATAAAAGCGAGTATTACTAAAAATAATAGGTCTTTATAATAGATATAGCTAGTCTCTGAGAGCTCTCTGAAAGAGATAAAAAGAATAGTTCTGCTTGCTTTTTAGTCTGTAAGCATTTTAAAAACAACAAATGAAAGAGAATTTCCACTTACTGTATAATACACCAGGAAATCTAGACCAACCAAAGTCTAGTAAAATGACAAATTATATAAAAACAATAAAATCAGCTTGAAGGTCTGCCCAGGCATTGAGGCCACGTGCCCTATTGGCACTTGCTTAATTCAAGACTGGAGGTAAGATTTGAAGGGCTACAAAAGACGGGTGGTAATTTCAAGGATTTTACAGAGCAAGGGAAACAAAAGTGAAACCCAGGGCCCTCATGTTGAACTGGGACTCCAGTGATTGGAAGTAAAAGCAAACTACCTAAAGTCAGGCCTTCCAAAGGACTGCACTGTAGCTGAGCTATGAATCATCTCAATATCTGAGTTAGGATTGAGTTGAATGTGGATTGCTAGCATCCCCCAGGTAGTCTCTGCAAGAATATCATCTTTCTAGGCCTTAAATTATTACAATACATGATTTTCAAAACACAACATCCAACACACAATTATCTAGTACACAGTAAAAACACAAACAAAAAAAAAAACAATTCTCCATCCAATCCATTCTCCACATTCTAAAAAATCTTGCCTACAGAATAAAAGTCCAACTTCTTTAGTGAGCTGTATAAGAAAGCAATATTACAATGATTAAGGGATTAGGATCCATAATTCTACAATCTAGATTCATAGTCTTACTTAGCTATGCAAACTTGGGCCACTCACAGAAAGTCTCTGTATCTCAATTCTCCATTTGTAAAATTGCAATATTAATACTTACCTAAATGTTATTTTGAGGATTAAATAAATTAATGCTTATAAAGAACTTGTGCACATTGTTCGGCACAAAATGAGCCCTAAGTAAACGTCACTGATTGCTGTTTTGGGGAAATGTAACTCCTATGTGACTTCGTATTTCCTACAATCAAGTTACTCAAAACTTTTTACTATTGTCCTAAAATATAATGCTCTTTAATGTGTCTATACCTTTGTATATATGTTTTTCTCTCTCTAGAATGTCCTATCTGGCCCCCATATTTCATTCTTCTACTCATGATGAAAGTCAACAGGAAGGATTAATTCTTTATGTTGAAATTATATAGTACTCCTTCATAACCTGATTATAACACTAACTAAGCTGTGAGAAAAATATGTTTACATACCCCCATTAATGCATGACTACTGCATACTAAAGAATTTGGCTGACTTTGTCCCCAGTTCTTGGGATATAACCTCTAAATCCTTTAAATTTCCTGAGTGATAGCAGTTTCTTTTTATTCATGGTGGGCCCTGACAATGTATGCCAATGAGGTGACTCACAGTGGGCCACTAATTAATTTAAGCTAAAGAGATAATTCAGAATAGGGAGTGGCCACTCCAGAAACACTAACCAAGTGATAAAGTGTTGGGGCCAGTGTATGGTATCAGCCTAATTTCCCAAGAGAGAAGGCGATGGGAGGGGCTGGAGATTTGAGTTCAGTCTGATGGCCAGTGATTCAATCATTCATGGCTATATAATGAAACTTCAATAAAACTCTGGACACCTAAAGCTCAGATGAGCTTCCTTGTTGGTGATACATGTTGATGTACTGGGTGGGTAACACATTCTGAGGACCCAGAAGCTTTGCATTTATGATCCTTCCAGACCTCACTCTATACATCTCTTTATTTGGCTGGCTCTGATTTCTATTCTCTATGATAAAACTATAGCCATAAGTGTAGAACTTTCCTTAGTTCTATGATAATTCTAGTGAATTATCAAACTTTTAGGAGAGAATAGGAACCCCTAAATTTGTAGCCAAATGATCAGAGTAGTGGGGACCACCAAGTTTGCAGTTAGTGTCTAAAATGACAGCAGTCTTACAGAGCAGCAGTCCCCAGTCTTTTTGGAACCAGGGACCAGTTTCATCGAAGACATTTTTCCACAGACCAGAGGGAGGATGATTTGGGGATGATTCAGGAATATTACATTTATTGTGTACTTTATTTCTATTATTATTACAATGTAATATGTAATGAAATAATTATGTAACCCACCACAATGTAGAATCAGTGGGAACCCGGAACTTGATTTCCTGCAATTAGGTGGTCCCATCTGGAGGTGATGGGAGACAGTGATAGATCATCAGGCATTAGATTCTCATAAGGAGAGAGCAACCTAGAACCCTCACATGCGCAGTTCACTATAGGGTTAGCACTCCTATGAGAATCTAATGCCGTGACTGATCTGACAGGAGGTGGAGCTCAGGCAGTAAAGCAAGCAATGGGGATCAGCTGTAAATAAAGATGAAGCTTTGCTCGCCAGACCACCACTCACTTCCTACTGTGTGGCCCTGTTCCTAACAGGGCACAAACTGGTACAGGGGTCGGGGGTGGAGAGAAGACCCCTGTTGTAGAGGACTGTGCACTTAACCTAGGAAATCTGATCTGGCCTAAATGGAGGTAGTGTCTAAAGTCACTGCAATAGCCTATGCCTTACTCCTTACTATGTCTTCCAAGCTTGTGACAGTCTCTGGAATTAAGTGTTGAGTAATAAATATTTATATAATTGAAATAATTCAAACATATTAGATTCTGAATTCTTAGCAAGATGAAATACAAACAGCATATACTTTTAAATCAGGAGATTGAGATTCAAGTCCTAATCCTAGCTTTACCATCTATTAGAAGCAAATAGCTTCTCTGAATGTCAATTTTCTCAACTGTAAAATGGGGATAATAGTACTTAATACTTCCCCAACAAGATCTTTGTGAGGATTAGATGACATTTAAACTGCCTAGCATAGTGCTTAACATCAAATTGATATTCAATATCAATAAACATGAGTTTTCCATTTCCCTTAGGAGGGCTAACAAGAACACTTGCTAATGAGAAATCACTAATTCCATCTTCACAGCCATATACTAAATCCCACCTGCTAATTATCTTCCTTTAGTAACAGGAAAGTGTTGGTAAGAATGCTAATAGATGAGTATTAATTAATACAAAGTAATTAGAATTACTAGATAAACAAATGAACAGGCACATATCTTAATGATGGTAAGCCAACAGTATCATAAAAATAGAGTAAAGATAGCAAAGTTATGTTTAAATTGCTAAAAATAAATATATGAACTGACAATCAAATTGAATTGTTACAATAAATTATCTTACAACATAATTATTTGCAAGTCTTTACTCCATTTTCTCTCTATTGTCCTTAGACGAAGGGCTGCTTTGACTATCCTTTTTCTAATGTTCAAACAACTCAAAATTTAAGCAATAGCAATATCACAGAATAAGTATCCAAGCTCCTAAAAATACAAGTCCTCACATTTTTGTCCAAAATAAAAATTCACATTCCTGATAAAATAGAACAAAATAAAACAATATTTTCCACATTAATAGTAAAAAGAAAATTTTGAAATAAAAAACTTTGAAGGGACCAATAAGCTTTTATCCTTACTTAAATTTTCAACAATGACAGAACATATAAGAGCTATTGTGTAAATAGTAAAAGTAAATAATATAATGAGTAACTTATCACCAATCATGTTAAATTACATACAAAATCTATACTACATGTTCATAATTTTTTGTGTCTACTGGATTTTCCCTATTCATGAAACCTTTTATAATAATCTAAACATACATACATAAGATTTTTAAATTGATACAATGCTATAACTTTAAAATTAATAGTCTACATTACTGCTAACAATAAAATATTTTGAAGCAAACAAAATTCTCACATTTTGAGAACTGGTAGAAATTCCATCTTTATTAACCACTGCACAAAGCATAACTTAACCCTTTTATGCAGAATTTAAAATTGTATCATTTCACTGACATAAAAAGACAACTATTAAAGAAAAACTTGTCTATTTATTTGTCACCTAGAACTCACTCTAATATATCCAAATAGGTAGTTCTGAAAACATATTCGAGCCTCGTTAAAAAAAATAAACTAAATACGAGAATTAAAAATAGTTAGAAGAAAGCTATATTTCCAATATAGTTCTTACTTATTTCTTATATCAATATTTACATAATTATAACCTAAATTGGCAGTTACAGTATATAATAAAGTATTATAATCATCTGAAATTTAACTATCAATATCTTTACTAAATTTATTTTGCAGTACATATCAATATATATTTAAAGTTAAGCAATTACACATAGTTACTTTTCTGCAACTAATTAAACATAATTACTCACCTAAGTACAGCTATTAAAGGTGCATATATTGAATCTCCATCATAAACATACATATGATCCCAGCTACATTCTGTAGCAAAATGATTGAATCTTAATCTTAACACTGCATTTGGACTGAAAAAAATGAAATTTTTTGATTAACAATATACAAAGCACAGAGTGAATAAATACATAATATTTATCATATAATATACAAAGCACAGAGTAATGAAATTTTAGATAGGGTATTTTCTTAGAAATCTTATAATTTCTTAGAAATTATATATAATTTTGCTATAAATCCTTATAACACCAGGGTAAAAGATTGATAAGCCATCATATCTAATTTGCAAAAATAAAATGTAACTTTCAAAATCTATTAACAGGACATATGATGATCATTATTTTCTAAAAATGTAGTCAATAAAAAATGTTCAGCCAGGTGCGGTGGCTCACGTCTGTAATCCTAGCACTTTGGGAGGCTGTGGCAGGCAGATCACGAGGTCAAGAGATCAAGACTATCCTGGCCAACATGGTAAAACCCCGTGTCTATTAAAAATACAAAAATTAGCCAGGCATGGCGGTGCGCGCCTATAGTCCCAGCTACTCGGGAAGCTGAAGCAGAAAAATTGCTCGAACCCAGGAGACGGAGGCTGCAGTGAGCCAAGATAACGCCACTGCACTCCAGCCTGGGCAACAGAGCGAGACTGTCTCAAAAAAAAAAAAAAAAAAGTTATACGTCTTGAGTTAAGGTAGAGGTTACATAGACTGTATACATCACTGAAACCTTATGGAACTGTACACTTAAAATGGGTGTATTTTATTGTATGCAAATGGTACTTAAATAAAGTTGATTTTTAAAAATCAACACTCAAGAAGCCACTATTCTTATTTCTACAGAACGCTTAAGTGGAGGCACTAAAAAACTATTTAAATTTTAATCAAAATTCTCAATGTGATATAATGTTAACAAACAAAATGAGATTATAGGTGCACAGCAGAGAATACACAGCTTTTAAGTTAAAAAAAATTAAATAAAAAAATTTCCAAATATACTCTTTAGAAATTATAAAATGGTTCAAAAATAATTCATATCAATTCTTTTATGCTCCACTCACAAAACATTTAAATAGATAAATTCTGTTTCAAGCCCTAATTAGTGAAAATACCTCTAAATGAATAATTAACTCTCTCTTCCACAAAATGTTCTTTTAAAAATATCCTTCAAACTAAAATGCCAAATAATATGGATAGTATAACTCAGCATGAAATAATTTTATACTTTCTATGACGTCTATAAATTTCATAGCAAGATGTTCAAAATAAACCAGAAAAATGCCTACTCAATTTGATACAATAACATAACTCAAAAACAAAATATATATAAACTATTGTCGCAAGTGAAGAGGTAGTGTAATTTATATTAAATGTGATGTCTAGAAGTTGTAAATGTTATCAGATAATAAACAAACTAAATGATAAAGTCATTATACTTTAATGCTTTAATATTAATATGGTCGCCTTTACCATTTAAGAATAAAATAATTTGACCCAGACTGTATACTTACTAGCCTTCAATGAGCCATGTACATTTAGTTTTATATTTATAGTTAATTGGACCATCTGTTAAATATCCAGAAGGCTCTGTTAACCTGGAAGAGAAAACAAAATAATGAAAATAATTACCTTAAAATAACTTTAAGACATATAGCAGGATAACAAAATTTAAAAGTCATGAAGCCAACAGAATGGGACACAGCACTTTCCAAAAAGGAGGATTTATTTACAACTTAGGAAAATTTCAAATTGCTGTATTTTTCCCTACATCTCAAAAGATACTTATTTTGGATTTCTTTAAACCTTAATATATCATGACCATTTCAATTTACATGCGAAAAAAGACACTGAAAGATTGAACGTGGTACTGAAGGATTCAATGTTGATGCAAAATAGAGTAAGTTAAACTTCATCTGTATAAAAATTAGGTGGAGGCAGAAGAAGGAAGATCAAATACAAATCTATGGAATAGAGAAACAGTATATGTATGTCCCACTTTGGGGAGTTACCACGCAAGCAATATTTGTTCTTCATACACCGGTATTGCTAAAATAGGTGTCACCAGACTTTACAGAGTTCTGCTATAAATATATTTTTTATTAACATTTCCTCCTGTCTACTTTACATCTAGTCCAAGGACTCGATCAATTTTTAAAACAGAGCAAATGAAAAGGTATTATATCTCCTAGTTTATGCATAAAAACAAAGATACTTAGAAAAACTCTAGATTTTCAAAATTTAAAAATATTTAAAACAAAAACCTCAATTCTTTTTTTTTTTTTTTTTTTTTTGAGACGGAGTCTCTCTGCCACCAGGCTGGAGTGCAGTGGTGTGATCTCAGCTCACCGCAACCTCTGCCTCCGGGGTTCAAGTGATTCTCCTGCCTCAGCCTCCCGAGTAGCTGGGACTACAGGTGCCCACCACCACGTCTGGCTAATTGTTTTTTATTTTAGTAGAGACAGAGTTTCGCCATGTTGGCCAGGATGGTCTCAATCTCCTGACCTCGTGATCCACCTGCCTCAGCATCCCAAAGTGCTGGGATTACAGGCGTGAGCCACCGCGCATGGCCCAAAAACCTCAATTCTACTTAATTTTGGTTCTCTGACCTCCAGCCCAATTATTTTATCAATAAGCCATATTTTAAATAATTAAAATGTCTTCCCACTTAACATTTATATACTATATTTATATATACATATACACACACACATCACAGCTAATCAGTTTTTACATATTCACATAAACATACACACATACACACATATATATCAAGGCCATTATCTACTTTTAGATGAAATTAAATTTTCCTTATAGTATAGAGCCTTAAATACATTAGGGAGAAGAAACTTAATTTACCTAAATCAGGGTTGACAAAAATGTCAGTCAACGTTAATGTCATTTGCAAGTCTTTCACAATCCCTGCAAATTACTTCAGTAATAAAGTGGCTAATTCATGCTTGGAAAATCCTTGAAGAACAACAAACAAAATCCCATATTCTCAAATAAATGTAATAATAATTTGAGCATTTTCTACATGTCAGTAACCACAATAAACACACAATGTGCGGCCTCATTTAAAAATCTCAAAAACCCTATGAGATAGTAATTAATAACTCCATATTACAGATGAGAAATCTGAAGCACATTTTAAGTAACAGGTTAAATAACTTGCCCTGATTTGTCACTTTCAATAATATTAATACCAAGTGCAGTAATTCTGAAAAACTCTCTACTGAAGATAACTTAAAAAGCTAAAGGACAATTTTAAAATCTTATAAGTAACAAAATGATAAAATGTACCATGCCAAGATCCAGAAGCTGCAAACTGTTTAAGAGGAGGCAAGCATTCAGAGACGGTTTTGCTCTGAGAGATTTGCTTATTTAGAAGAGATTGCCAAAGGCTAAGAGTGCATTTGGTAGCCTCAAGGAGAGAGGAGGACAAAAGTTGTAAACAATAACCCGCAAAACACACGGGCTCAAAGAAACAACAGGGCATTTTGACTTGGAACATGACTTGCTATTAACATAATGGTTTACCAAAAGTTAACCAGTCTTTACCTGGAATGTAGGTTAGCTATGAGTCATCTGAGCAGCAGAAAACTCCGTGTCTTAAAATCAGCTTATGGTGCTGCTAGAATTGCCAATATGCCAAGTCTCCTAACAGAAGATACATGATACTCTCTAAAGAAAGATAACATTACCCTGGGCCTCAAATTATTTCTATCAATAATTTTCAAATAAAATGTCTAACATAATGAAAGATAATTAAGCATATGAAACTACCACAAGAAAACATTGGGAAAACTCTCCAGAATATTGGACTGGGCAAAGATTTCTTGAGTAAAAACCCACAAGCAAAGACAACCAAAGCAAAAATGGACAAATGGGATCACACCAAGCTAAAAAGCTTCTGCACAGCAAAGGAAACAACAACATGAAGAGACAACCGACAGAATGGAACAAAATATTTGTACACTATCCATCTGACAAAGGATTAATAACCAAAATATATAGGGAGCTCAAACAACTCTATAGGGAAAAAAAAACAACAATCCAATTTTAAAAGTGGGCTAAGATTTGAGTAAGACACTAAAGAAGACATACAAATTTCAAACACATATATGAAAAGGTACTCAACATCACTGATCATCACAGAAATGAAAATCAAAACTACAATGAAATATCATCTCACCCCAGTTAAAACGGCTTATATCCAAAAGAAAGGTAATAAGAAATGCTGGCAAGGATATGGAGAAAAGGGAAGCCTCTTACACTGTTGGTAGGAATGTAAATTACTACAACAACTATGGAGAACAGTTTGGAGGTTCCTCATAAAACTGAAAATTTAGCTATTATACAATTCGGCAATCCCACTGTTGGGTATGTACCTGTAAGACAGGAAATCAATATATTGGAACATCTGCACTCCCATGTTTGTTGCAGCTCTGTTGACAATAGCCAAGATTTGGAAGCAACCTATATGCCCATCAACAGATGAACAGATAAAGAAATGTACATATACACAATGGAGTATTATGCAGCCATAAAAAAGAATGTAATTCAGTCATTTGCAACAAAATGGATGAAACTGGATGTCACTATATTACATGAAATAAGCCAGGCACAGAAAGACAAACATTGTTCTTATGTTCTCACTGATTTGTGAGATCTAAAAAGCACAACAATTGAACCCATGGAGATAGAGAGTAGGAAGATGGGTTACTAGAGACTGGGAAAGGTAGCAGGAAAGTGAGGAGGAGGTAGGGATGGTTAAGAGGTATAAAAAAATAGAATGAATGAATAAGGCTAGCATTTGAAAGCACAACAGGGTGACTATAGTCAGTAATAATTTAACTGTACATTTTTAAATAACTGAGAATATAACTGGATTGTTTGCAACAGAAAGGATAAATGCTTGAGATCAATATCCTATATTCCATGATGTGATTATTATGCATTGCATGACTGTATCAAAATACCTCATGTACCCCATAAATACATATAACTACTCTGTAACCACAAAAATTAAAAATATATATTCCCCCTTCCTCCAAAGAAACAGACACTGTAGGAGTTACCATAGTAATCCTTATCTCCCTCTTATAAGAAGTGATGTGAAGGAACTGTTATGCCTCCCCACCTACGCTAAACAATAGGACTACCTGAAAACTACACACCCTGTCCCATCCTATTCACCTTCAGTAGTACAATTTCCCAAACTTAAAGGAAACTACTTACCACAATCCCCCAAATTCCTCATCCTTAGCACTAAAGATCCTACCAAGAGCCCACCTTTTCCTCCACTTACTATAAAAAGGTTTCCTCTTGCCAATTCCAGTCTACTGGAAGCATGGAAGGATGCCACCAAACAAGGTAAAAGAAAAGAAATTTATGTTTTTACTTCTTACTCCTAATATCCTTACATTCCAATTGTGTAGAGCTCTCCAGAAATTAGGTAGCACATAGTTCAGCTCCCTACAAAAAGTAAAATAGGCTTTTGCATAACTACTATTTCTAATATGATTTCTAAAATGTATTAAGTTTCAAACAACTTTTTTTTAAACTTTGTATCATTCCTCTTCTTGAACTGACAACCATACCGACTTATTCATCTAGCTTGGTACTACATAAACTACTAACCTACTGTCTGTTTGTGTAAAGGAAGTTTTATTGGAACATAACTACACTAGTTTGTTTAAATATTGTCTAAGATTGCTAACATACTATGAGGACAGAGTTGAGTATTGGCAACAGAGACCACCTAGTCGACAAAGCCTAAAATATCTACTATCTGGCCCTTTACAGGAAAAGTTTGCCAATCACCTGTCTAAATGCCTGCAACATATCCATATGCCTTGTCAATGTCTCATTCTAGCTGAAAGTGCCCAGTGCAGAGTCCTTAATTAAAAGTATTCTTGGCTGTTTATAATACAAGGTTGGTCACTAATAAATGCAGGAAAACTAACACAAACATTAGACAATACTAAAATTAAATCTAGTGGGATGTTGTTGTCTGTCCTGACTATGGATATATAATTTGTTTAATACATTCTAAAAATAAGAAAGTTTTACAGTTTTACTATTACAAAATCTCTGAAACAATAAATCCTGTTTATCACAGAATATAGGTTTAATTCTGGCATAACCACCCTACAAGGAATAGTTGGATCCACTCAGGGATAGTCTTTACACAGGGTGGTCTTTGTAAACCTTTTTTCACATAGAAAACTTTTTTACAACAGGATTTCTAGTTAAAATACTAGTTAACAGCTTATTAATTCCTTTATTTTTATTTCATCTTTATTGACAAATAATAATTATATATATTCATGGGGTAAAATGTGATGCTTCAACACATGTATACATTGCAGATTGAGCAGATCAGGCTAATTAACATCCATCACCCCACATATATATATATTTCCAGCAAAAAACATTTAAAATCCACTCTATTAGCAATGTAGTATATAAAATATATAATGCATAATTACTAACATTAGTCCCTTTATTGTACAATGGAAAACCCACAGAATAATAGAACATTTATTCTTCCTAACTGAAACTATGCACCCTTTGACCAGTATTTTTCCTTTCCCTGCCCAACCAACCACCACCCGCAGCTTCTAGTAACGACCATTCTACTCTCTACTTCTATTGGTTCAAATTTTTAGATTTCACATGTAAGATCAGGTGATATTTGTCTTTCTAACCTTAGCTTATTATGCTTAGCATATTGGCCTCTAGTTTCACCCATGTTGTCACAAATGACAGGATTTTGTCGCTTCATAGGCTGAATACTATTTCATTATGTATATATACCTCTTTTTTTATCCATTCATCCCTTGGTGGGCACTTAGGTGTTTTCCAAATATTAGCTATTATGAATAATGCTGCAATGAACATGTGAATGCAAACATCCAACATACTGATTTCAATTCCTTTGGATATATACCCAGATTGCTGGATCATATGGTAATTCTATTTTTAGTTTTCTGATGAATGTCCATACTGCTTTTCAAAATGGCTGTACTAGTTTACTCCCCCTCCAGCAGTGTACAAGAGTTCCCTTTTCGCCATATCCTCACCAACACTTGTTAGCTTTCATCTTTTTGATAACAGCCATTTTAAGGGGTATGACATGACATCCCATTGTGGTTTTGATCTGCATTTCCCTAATGATTAGTAATGTTGAGCATTTTTTCATACATTTATTGGCCTTCTGGATGTCTTCTTTTGAGAAATGTCTATTCAGATTATTTGCCCATGTTTAAATAGGGTTATTTGTTTTCTTGTTATTGAGTGGTTTGAGTTCCTTACATGTCTTGGGTATGAGTCCCTTATCTGATGTATGATTTGCAATATTTTCTCTCAATATATGGGTGGTGTCTTCACTCTATTACTTCCTTTCATGTACAGAAGTTTTTTGATTCAATACTATTTGTCTGTTTTTGCTTTTGCTGCATGTGCTTTCAGAATCATGCAAGAAGTCATTGCTCAGACAAAAGTCATACCATTTCTCCTGTTTTCTTCTGTTGTTTTAGTTTCAGATCTTCCATTTAAATCTTTAATCCATTTTGAGTTGATTCTTGTATAAGGGGTGAGATAAGGGTTCAATTTCATTCTTCTATATGTGGATACCTAGTTTTTCCAGAATCATTTATTAACGAGACTGTCCTTTCCCCATTGTGTATTCCTCAAGACTCGGTTTGAAAATCAGTGGTCAGTAGACGTATAAATTTATTTCCTGGCTCTCTATCCTGTTCCATTGGTCAATTTGTCTGTTTTTATGCAGGTACCACGCTGTTTTAATAACTATGAGATGACTTTAAAAGTTCATGGAAAAAAAAATAAAGTTAAAAGAAAAAAATAAAAAACATAAACTTTATTTCTCAACATAAGCTCCATCAAAGTCAAGAGGCTTTTGTAAGCAATACCATTTAGTCCATCTCTTAAGAGCTGAAGGTCCTGGGAATTTAACCATGTCAATGCAGTCTTGTTTACATCATTAACTGAGGAAAAATAAGTGCCCTTTGAACACATTTTAAGATTAGTGCATTAGCCCATTTTCATGCTGCTGATAAAGATATATCCAAGACTGGGCAATTTACAAAAGAATGAGGTTTAATGGACTTACAGTGCCACATAGCTAAGGAGGACTCATAATCATGGCAAAGGCAAGGAGGAGCAAGTCGCATCTTACACAGATGGCAGCAGGCAAAGAGACAGAGCTTGTGCAGGGGAACTCCTCTTTAAAAAATGATTAGATCTCATGAGATTTATTCACTAACACAAGAACAGCATGAGAAAGATTTGCTGCCATGATTCAATCACCTCCCACCAAATTCCTCCCCACAACACGTGGGAATTCAAGATGAGATTTGGGTGGGGACACAGCCAAACCATATCAGTTAGGAAATAAACAAACCAAAAAAAACAACTCAAAAGGAACCAAATCAGTACTATAAGGTGGATGCCTACTGATTTCCCATAGAAACTCTCACGACGTTGCCCTTGTTTGATAAAAGAAATGAACAGAAGCACTGTCAGTGAAGAAGGACTATCTTGTGAAGCTTTCCCAGGTGTTTTTCTGCTAAAGTTTTGGCTAAATCTCAAAACACTCTCAGAATAAGTAGATTTTACACTTTGGTCACCCAGAAAGTCAATAAGCAAAATGCCTTTAGCATCCCCCAAAAACTGTTGCCATGACCTTTGCTCTTGACCAAGTCCACTTTTGCTTTGATTGAACCCCTCTACCCCTGGTAGCCATTGCTTTGATTGTCCTTTGTCTTCAGGATTGTAGTGGTAAAGCTATGTTTCACCTGTTACATTTCTTCAAAGAAATGCTTCAGGATCTTGATCCCATTGTTTAAAATTTCCACTAAAACCTCTGCTCTTATCTGGAGCTAATCTGGTCCTAGTGGTTTTGGCACCCATCAAGTGGAAAGTTTACTCAACTTTAATTTCCATTCAGAATTCAGTAAGTTGAATTAATTGAGATGTCTATGGTGTTGGCTATTGTTTCTGTTGTCAAACATCAGTCTTCTTCAATTACAGCATGAACAAGATGATTTTTTCCTCACAAATTGATGTGAATAGTCTGCAACTGCAGGTTTCAACATCATCTTATTCCTTCTTAAAATGAGTTACCCATTTGTAAACTGCTGATTTCTTCGGGGCATTGTCCTCATAAACTTTTCATAAAGCATCAATAATTTCACCTTCTTCCACCCAAGATTCACCATAAATTTGATGTTTGTTCTTGCTTCAATTTTAGCAGAATTCATGTTACTCTAATAGGGGCTCTTTTAAACCAATGCCTTACCCTCCTTAGTGCCTCAAACTTGATCCCATTCAGATATAACAAGTTAGTATGAGTTTATTTTGGTGCAAAAAATTTTGAAATCCATGCAGTTTTTTCATAATATGCATTTTCTATGAACTTTTTTTTTTTTGAGACAGTTTTACTCTTGCTGTCCAGGCTGGAGTGCAATGGCCCTATCTCGGCTCACTGCAACCTCCACCTCCCAGGTTCAAGTGATTCTCCTCCCTCAGCTTCCTGAGTAGCTAGGATCACAGGCATGCACCACCACGCCTGGCTAGTTTTGTATTTTTAGTAGAGATGGGGTTTCACCATGTTGGCCAGGCTGATCTCGAACTCCTGACCTCATGATCCACCAGCCTCAGCCTCCCAAAGAGCTGGGATTAAAGGTGTGAGCCACCGCACCACCCAGCCTTCATGAACTTTTTAAAGACAAGTCAGGCAGTGTAATGCCTCTAGCTTTGTGCTTTTTGCTCAAGATTGCATTTGCTATTTGGGGTCTTTTGTGGTTTCAAACAAATTGTAGGATTTTTCTATTTCTAGTTTGACGGGATTTCATTGAATCTGTGGATTTCTTTGCATAATACGGACATTTTAACAATATGCTTTCACTTCATGAATACACAAAGTATCTTTCCATTTATTTGTGTCATCTTCAATTTCTTTCATCCATGTTTTCTAGTTTCCTATACATAGATCTTTCACCTCCTTGGTTAACTTACTCCTAAGGTTTTGTCTTTGTTTTGTTTTTTTGTGTGTGTGTATGTGTGTGTGTATGTGTTTTTTGTTTTGCTATAGTAAATGGGACGGTTTTTCCTAACTTCTTTATCAGATCAATCATTGTCAGTCTATTCTAGGCACAAGAGATGCATTCTGACTACTATCTTCCACTATTGTGGTCCTGCCCCCACAAACAGACCAGCAGTTGCCTAACCTGGCCCATAAATGAGTGGGTAGTCTAATTTTGAGGTGAAGTATTAGCCCATTATGGCCACACATGAAAATCACATTCTCCAATTCGGTATTGATATAGCTTATATTTAACCATTATCTATCTGAGTTTGAGCCCTAATTCTCAACTGCTATGGTTTTTATATATGACTCCTCCAAACTTTACATTGAAATTTGATCCTCAATGTCAGAGATGAGGCCTACTGAGAGATGTTTGGATCATGGAAACAGATCCTTCATGAATGGCTTTGGGCCATCTTCACAGTAATGAGTGAGTTCTCTATTAGTTTTTGAGAGAGTTGGTTATTAAAAAGAGCCTGGCCCCTTCTACCCCTTGCATCCTCTCCTGCCATATGATCTCTGCAGACACCAGCTCCCATTTGTCTTCTGCCATGAGTGGAAGCAAGCCCGAGCCCCTCACTACAAGCAGATGCTGGTGCCATGCTTCTTGTACATCCTGCAGAATCATGAGCCAAACAAATCTCTTTTCCTTATACATTATCCAGCCTCAAGTATTCCTTCACAGCAAAACAAGTGGACTAAAACATCAGCTGATTCTGTGCTCTATAATTCTAACAAGGATATTTCCAAATAAGATTCCAGTTCATCAATATATTTTTCCTCAACTACTTAAGCTACTGAGATAACTATACAACTCAAACATTTTTTAATCATAGAGTGCTTCTCTTGCACATGGTAATCATTATTTTCAAATTAATCTACTATCAATGATAAGATCAATCTCTTTCCCTTTTGGCTAAACTGAATCACATCTACTGATCATTTCATAACTTTATGCTATCTGTAAAATATTTTTCCTATTCACTTTTTGGCTCAAATGGTAAACTGGAAGTATACTGTGGTTGAAATAGGGTAAAATAAATCAGATATCTAAAATGCTAGAGCATCTACCTTTCATGGATCCAAACAGCAATTAGTATATCCCAAACAGCAATTAGTATATCCCAAACATTTAGAGCATTAATTCTAATCATTCATGGCACACTAAAGAAATCAAAGAAAGGTACACAAGGTGTTATAAAAACCTTAAATTAATAAATCATAATCACCCTGCATTATTACCGTTAAAGATAATAAGACTCAATTGATCATCATGTTTAAAGAATTAATTTAATTTTCTAGTTAACTTAATATCATTGACTGAAATTCAGCTGGATTTGTTTTTTCAATGATTTATTGCTGAATATGCCCCTAAATTTTTTTTTATTTCTAGTAACAAATTACCATAAACATAGAAATTTAAAAGAATATCCATTTATTATCTCACAGTTCTATAGGACAGAAGTCACCTGTAGATTCAGATGGGTGTTAGCTGAGCTAGGCTCTTATCCAGAGGCTCCAGAAAAGTATCCACTTCCAGGCTTATTCATTGTTGGTAGAATTCAGTTCCTTCCAGTTGCATGAATGAGGTCCCAACTTCCTTGCCAACTGCTGGTCAGGAGTTGCTCTCAGCACCAAGAGGCCTTTCTCTCTAGTACTTTCAGGCATGGTTCCCTTCATCTTCGCACCAGCATTAGCAGGTCAAATCCAGCTTATGCCTTGAGTCTTAACTTCCTCTTCTGCTACCACCCAGGGGAAACATTCTGCTTTTAAAGGGCTCATGTGATTAGAATAAGAAAACCCAGATAATCTCCCTTTTGACAAATAACATAGCATAATCATGACAGTAATACCAGGGATAAAAGTCAGAAGGGCCATGTTAAAGTTTTGCCTACCTCAGTTATTTTATTTCTACATTCTTGGAAATTATAATATGCTTTCATAAGTCAGATGGTAAAATACTGATGTAATAATGATGTTATAAAACATCATTATAAAAACTCATTTTTATACATCTAAAGTATAGATTAGTTTGGTTTTATACTGACTATATAAGATACATGGAAATTATTTTTTAACAAGTCACAGATACCAATTTGTTTATACAATTTGGCTCTTCAGCCTAAAATTAGGTAATGGGGATGGTTGTACCACTCTCTAAATATGCTAAACATAAGTAAACTGTACATTTTTAAAAGACGAATATTGTGAGGTGTAAATTGTAACTCAGTAAAGCTCTAATTGTTTTTTGGAAAGTGTGCTAGGTCATGTGTGCTGAACCAAAACAAGTTGATTGCCTCCTAAAACAAAATATTTAATTATGAACCAGAGTCTCTGCTATGGTTTGAACGTATCCCCCCAAAAAGTGTTGAAAACTTAATCCCCAATGCAAGTGTGGGGAGGTGGGGCCTAATGAGAAGTGATTAGGCCATGAAGGCAGAGTCCTAATGAATGGATTAATGCTGTTATTGCAGGAATTAGTTGCTTATAAAAGGATTAGTGTACCCCCTCTTGCCCTCCTCTGTTTCTCTCTTCACCCTCTCTTTGTTCTTCTGTCATGCAATGATACAGCAAGAAAGCTCTTGCCAAATTCTGGCCCTTCAATCTTGGACTTCCCAACAGAATCATAAGCCAATAAATTTTTATTCATTATAAATTACTAGTTCTCAAGTATTCTGTTATATCAGCACAAAACTGAATAAGACAAAAAACTGGCATTGAAGCATAAAATGCTGTAGGGCTGATGGCCCCACAGGGTCGTGGGGTGAGCCTTATGCTGTGCTGAGGCGCAGGATCCGAGAAATAGAGACAGGACACAGAAGTACAAGGAAAATGCAGCTGGGCTCGGGGGAGCCACGCCACCTATAAGCGGAGTCAGGCGAGGCCCCGAATGTCCAGAAGCATGAGTATTTATTGTGTATAGGTCAGGGGGCAGGGCAGTGAGTGAAATCGTCTTTAAGGATTGTGATAGGGTCGTGAGCAATAAAACATGGGGTCCACCCCCATTAGGTCACCTAGGTCAGGAGGTGGACAGTGCACAGCAAGAGGCCCGTTCCCATGATGGCAAGGGCCGTGTGCAGTAAGGGGTCCACCCCCATTAGGTCACCAAGGCTTGAAGGTGGGCCGTGCGCAGTGAAGAGGGTGCAATGTGCAATATTTCTATCTATGGGCAAACTACTTCTAAGAAGATTTATAGGAGGATGCTTTAAGTCACATAGCAGTGACAGAGCTGTCAAGGTTACCACCACCTTCTGGCAGCTTCCAATGGGTTATATGGGAAGATGCTTTTCAAGCAGCACAGTAGCAAGAGCTGATAAAGTTCACAGTCACCAAGGTGGATTGCTGTTCTGAGGACAGCATTCCACAAGAACTGGAGCAAGGTCCTACAACTCCTTTATCAGGAGGAGTGGCTCTCACCCCCAAGCCTGCCATACAGCAGGTATCTTTATGATACTGAACACTGCCACCTAAGCCATAGATTCTTGTCCTGGTATAACTGTTTTTTCCTTAAATCATGCTCTGCACTGTGTCTGCTCTAGGCATTCCTCTGATTATGAACTCAGATATAATTATAGGCATATATATAGGAAAATATTCTTTAGGCACTCATATTATCAGCTATTATACGATTATATATAGAGGATTATATAAAGGGATTCTTCAAGCCCTAATTCTATAAACTAATATATTATTATGTAAAGGATTATATAAGAGGAAATAGCTGAGTAGTAACACTAAAAGGGAGATATTCTTCAAGCCCTAACTGTGCCAGGGTTCTGCTTAGCTCTCATTCCTCGGTGCCTATATGGGGGGGTTACCCACAGAATGCTGCTTTATCAAACATCTGAAAATAGGGAAGCCACTCTGAAACTCAGTAATAAGTAGAGGCTGGGAGAGTTTGGAGAAAAGGGCCAGAAAAAGCTTGTATTGCCGTGAAAAGAACATTAAGGATGATTCTGATGAGGGCTCAGAAGAGAACTGCAGGGAAACTCTAAAACTTCCTAGAGATTACATTAGTGCTTGTGATCAGAATATTGGTAGAAATATGGACAGTAAAGGCAATTCTGAGATCTCAAACAGAAATGAGGAAAAAGATATTGCAAACTGGAGTAACAGCCATCCTTGATATGAAGCAGCAAATAACTGGACTGAATTGTGCCCATTATCTGAGTGCTTCATGGAAGACAGAATTTAAAGGCAATAAGCTAGTGATATAGGAGTTAGGAAGGAAATACTTAGTCATTTAGCAAAGGCATGGTAGTCCTCAGTAAGGTTTTCCTTTTTAATGAAAAGCAGCCCAATTTTCTAACAAAGAGCAGCCTGCAAGCTACAAGCTTGCACTGGTGAATGCTGGCAGGAACTAAGGACTAGAGATTTTCAAAACCATGGCTCCATCTCTCTTCTCTGCCAGCCATGTGTATTTTAAGGAGCAGACAAGATGGCACTGATCAACTGGAAAGTCCATTTGCATAAGAAGATTAGGGTGGGGCAACCAGCCTTCCCCAAGCACTATGTAATGTCATACCTGATCAAACCAATCTGTGAGCCCTACGTAAATCAGATACCACCTCCTCAAACTGAAAACTCGGTGCATTCACTACCAGCCAGTCTTTTCTGATCAGAGACCCCTTGCTTTATAAAGGAAGCTGTATCTCTTTCTCTTCTCTTCTACCTATTAAACCTCTACTCCTAAACTCCTGTGTGTGTCCGTTCCCTAAATTTTCCTGGTGTGTGAAGACAAACCCCAGGGTATATAGCCACTTCACTAGGATATCTGATGGAAAAAATTTCTAAACAAAATTGAAAGAGCTGCATGGCTACTTTTAACTGCATATAGTAAGATGCCAGAGAGTAGAACGATGTAAAAACAAAATGCATTATTAAAAGGGAAGCAGAAAGTAATAATATGGAAAAGTAGTAGTTTGCATATGTAAAGAACAAAAAAGCAAAACATGCAAGGGTGTGGCCAAGAAACCCTTGCATAAAGGGATTAGTATGGATAAAAGGAAGTCAAATGCTACTTATCAAGACAGAAAGAGATTTTGAAGGTATTTTAGAGGTCTTCTGGTCTGTCCCCTCCCATCTAGGATCCTGAGATCAGTTTCCAGAAAGGCATCTATGGGACCTCAGCATTCACTGTCCTGTGCTGCCTAAAGTATCTGCTCCCTGCATTCTGGCACAACTCTCTTTAGCCTCCCCCAGTCACTGCTCAAGCAAACCAGGGTTTATCTCTGGCTACAGCTCTGGGAAGTATAGGCCATAAACCTTGGTGATATGTATTCATGTGGTGCCAATTCTGCAGGTGTGCAGACTGCACAAGTTGTGGCTACCTTGACGTACATTTCAAAGGATGCTACAACAGCAGAGTCATCACAAAGTACTCGCTAGAGAAATGCCTAATAGGGCCACAGGAGCAGGGCTACCTCTGAGACCTCAAAACTATAGAGTCACCCATATGCAGCCTCAGACTGGAAGAGCAGCAGGCATGAGACTCCAACCCATGACAGCTGCTATGTAGGCTGAGCCCAGCAAAGCCTAAGGGCTGGGCTGCCTGAGGTCTTGGGGGCCCAATCCTCACCCCAGTGTGCTCAGAAGGTGAAACATGAAGTCAAAAAAGATTTCAGATTTAACATTGTTTGTTCTGTTGGGTTCTGGACTTATTGGGGGCGTTACCCCCTTTTTTTCTCTTAGGAATGTATATCCTACACCTGTCTCACCATTGTACTTTGGAAACAGACAACTTGTTTTGCTTTCATAGGCTCACAGCTGGAAGGGAATTTGCCCCAGGATGGATTGTATCTTGAGTCTCACCCATATCTGATTTAGAAGAGACCCTAGACTTTGGACTTTTGAGCTGGTGCTAATCTGAGTTAAGACTCTGGATTAGTGTTGCGAGGTAGGGCATAATGGGAGGTGATCAGACCATGAGGGCTCTGCCCTCATGAATAGATTAACGCTGTTACCTCAGGAGTGAGTTCATTATCAGGGGAATGAGTTCCTTATAAAATGATGAGATTTGAACCCTTTTACACATCCATTGATCCTCTATTTATCTTCTGCCATGGGATGATGCAGCAAGAAAGCCCTTACAAGATGCCAGCCTGTTGATCTTCGATTTCCCAGCCTCTAAAATCATGAGCCAATATATTTCTATTAATTATAAATTACCAAGTGTATTAGTCCATTTTCACACTGCTGATAAAGACACACCCAAAACTGGGAAGAAAAGGAGGTTTAATTGGACTTACAGTTTCACATGGCTAGGGAGGCCTCAGAATCATGTTAGGAGGCAAAAGGCACTTCTTACATGACAGCAGCAAGAGAAAAATGAGGAAGAAGCAAAAGCAGAAACCCCGGATAAAGCCATTAGGTCTCGTGAGACTTATTCACTATCACGAGATAAGCACAGGAACAGTTGGCTCCCATGATTCAACTACCTCCCACTGAGCCCCTCCCATAGCACATAGGAATTCTAGGAGATACGATTCAAATTGAGATTTGAATGGGAGCACACCCAAACCATATCATTCTGCCCCCTGGTCCCTCCAAATCTCATGTCCTCACATTTCAAAACCAATCATGCTTTCCCAACAGTCCCCGAAGTCTTCACTCATTTCAGCACCTCCAAAGTTTCATCTGAGACAAGGCAAGTTCTTTCGGTATATGAGCTTGTAAAATCAAAAGCAAGCTAGTTACTTCCTAGATACAATGAGGGTACAGGTATTTGGTAAATACAGCCATGCCAATGGGAGAAATTGACCAAAACAAAGGGGTTACAGGGCCCACACAAGTCCAAAATCCAGCAGGGTAGTCAAATTGTAAAGCTCCCAAATCATCTCCTTTGACTCCAGGTCTCACATCCAGGTCATGCTGATGCAAGAGATAGGTTCCCATTGTCTTGGGCAGCTCCACCCCTGTGGCTTTGCAGGGTACAACCTCATCCTGGCTGCTTTCACAGGCTGGCATTGAGCATCTGCAGCTTTTCCAGGTACACAGTGCAAGCTGTAGGTGGATCCATCGTTCTGGGGTCTGGAGGGCAGTGGCCCTCTTCTCACAGCTCTACTAGGCGATGTTCCAGTAGGGACTCTGTGTCGGGGATCCGACCCCACATTTCCCTTCCACTCTGCACTACAGAGGTTCTCCACAAGAGGCCCACCCCTGCAGCAAACTTTTGCCTGAATATCCAGGCGTTTCCATACATCTTCTGACACATAGACGAGGTTCCCAAACCTCAGTTCTTGACTTCTGTGCACCCGCAGGCTCAACACCATGTGGAGGCTGCCAAAGCTTGGGGCTTGCACCCTCTAAAGCCACAGCTTGAGTTGCACCTTGGCCCCTTTTAGTCATAGCAGGAGCAGCTGGGACACAGGACACCAAGTCCCTAGGCTGCATACAGCACAGGAACCCTGGGCCCAGCCCACAAAACCATTTTTTCCTCCTATGCCTCCAGGCCTGTGATGAGAGGGGCTGCTGTGAAGACTTCCAACATGCCCTGGAGACATTTCCCCCATTGTCTTGGGAATTAACATTTGGCTTCTCGTTGCTTATGCAAATTTCTGCAGCTGGCTTAAATTTTTCCTCAGAAAATGGGATTTTCTTTTCTATCACATTGTCAGGCTGCACATTTTCCAAACTTTTATACTGTTTCCCTTTTAAAGTGGAATACCTCTAACAGCCCAAGACACATCTTGAATGCTTTGCTGCTTAGAAATTTCTTCTGCCAGATATCTTAAATCATCTCTCTCAAATTCAAAGTTCCACAAATCTTTAGGACAGGGGAAAATGCCACCAGTCTCTTTGCTAAAACATGACAAGAGTCACCTTTGCTCCAGTTCCCAACAAGTTCCTCATCTCCATCTAAGACCACCTCAGCCTGGACCTTATTGTTCATATCACTATCAGCATTTCTGTCAAAGCTATTCAACAAGTCTCTAGGAAGTCCCAAACTTTCCCACATTTTCCTGTCTTCTTCTGAGCCCTCCAAACCACTCCAACCTCTGCCTGTTACTCAGTTCCAAAGTCGCTTCCATATTTTCGGATATCTTTTCAGCAATGCCCCACTCTACTGGTACCAATTTACGATATTAGTCTGTTTTCACACTGCTGATGAAGACACATCCAAAACCGGGAAAAAAAAAGAGATTTAATGGACTTACGGTTCCATGCAGCTGGGGAGGGCTCAGAATCATGGTGCAAGGTAAAAGGCACTTCTTACATGGAAGCAGCAAGAGAAAAATGAGAAAGAAACAAAAGCAGAAATCCCTGATAAACCCATCAGATCTCAAGAGACTTATTCATTACCACAAGAATAGCACAAGAAAGATCGGCCTCTATGATTCAATTACCTTCCCCTGGGTGCCTCTCACAACATGTGGGAATTCTAGAAGATATAATTCAAGTTGAGATTTGAGTGGGGACACAGCCAAGCCATATTACCAAGTCTTGAATATTCTGTTATAGCACCATAAAATGGACTAAGACAGTCTCATATACAATACCCAAAATACCTGGAATACAATTCTAAATTACTTCTCATACCAAGACACAATAAAATTTTAACTTACTTGAGAAAAGTAATCAGCAGCTACCATTACTGATGTGACAAAGATGCTGAAATTATCTGACAAGTATCTTAAAGCAGCTGTCAGAAAAAGGCCCAATAAGCAGCTACAGACACTTTCAAATAAATATAAAAGTATCAGTAAAAAAACAGAAGATTAAAATAACAAAATGGAAATACAATGAAACAAGGTTTTCTACAAAAACTCACTTGATAGGCTCTGTAACAGAATGGAGATGCCAGAGGAACAAATCAGTGAACATCAATATAGACAAAAATCATACAATGTGAACAGAGAGAAGTCGATTGAATGAAATGGACAAAACCTTAGTCATCTGAAAGTCAATTTAAAAAGATTAAAACATTTGTCACATTGTCCCACTGGAAGAAGAAAGAAGAAAGAGTATGAAAAAGAAATAACTGAAAACTTTCCAAATGTTGAAAAAGATATAAACCCACAGAGCAAGAAGCTGAGTAAATAATAAATGTAATAAACTCAAATAATTCTACACTTATAGACATCATAATCAAACCTCTGAAAACTAAAGAGAGGAAAAGAAAAGAAAGCAGTCAAAGACAAACAACACATTACCTATAGGAGAACAACAATTTCAATGACAACAGATTTTTCATCAGAAACTTTGGGATCACTGTCTTAGGCAAGGAAAAGATATGACAAAATCTGTATTCTACAAAGCAAACTGTGGTAGAAATAAAGAATAGCAAGGAAAAAATGAGAAGCTAAGAAATAAATCAAAGGGCTACTGCACAGCCTAAGAAAGAAAAAAAAACAGGACTTACACCAAAACAGCCATAGAGATGGAAAGAACAGCAATCCTTGAGAGAATACTAACAGCACGTGAATGTTCACATGAACTCCTCTACAGGAATTCTGTCTTTCCATCCAGAATAACTGAGAATGGGTGCCCCTCTTAGCCAGAGTCTGAGGGAAATCCCAAAGAAGAGAGAGCTAAAGAAGATACCCTAATTCTGTATTGGGTCTACAGAAGACCCAAGCTCAACCTGAGATGCTCCTGTGTGTAACAGGCCAAAAGAAACTTAACAAAGGCTTTGAAAAGTGAACTAGAATTTAGAACATTGCACAAGTCTCAGTCTAATCCCTGAGTGGCACCAGTACATTCAAATCCAAAGGCATTGAAAATGGAACTGAGATTAGAACCACTAGAGACAGAATACAAAACAGAGAATTTGCTACCTTTTTAACTTAGCTGGTAATTTAGCTGGTTAGTTACCTATGAGAGTCACAGAGAGAGAGAGAGAGAGAGAGAGAGAGAGAGGTCTCACAGAACACATATATAATTTATTATACAAATATATATATATTTAAATAAATAAGCAATCAACACTTTCCAGATAATAACAGGGCCCAGAATCCAAACAATGTAACACTTATAAAACATTTAGAATCAATCCAAAATTATTCAACATACAAAGAACAAGAGAAATGTAACAAATTTTCAAAAGAAAAGATAATCAGTGAGTACCAATTCTGAGAACCCCAAAAATTAAAATCATCAAAGAGATTAATGATTATAACTAGGCTCCAGGAGGTAAAGGTAAAGACAATTAAAATAACAAGAAAGCAAAGTTCTCAACAGAGAAAATAAATCATTAAAAGGAATAAAATAAAAATGTTAGGACTGAAACATATCACATCTTAAATAAGAAAATGACTGAATGGGTTCAAAAGTTGAATGGAGATGACAGAGGTAACAGTCAGTAAGCCTGGTGATAATTCAATAAACATTATCCAATGTGAAGCAAGAAACAGATTGAGAAAACAAACAAAAAAAAGAACAGAGCTTCAAAGACCTATGGAGCTTAATCAAAAGCCCATATTAGTGTCACTCAAATTTCAGACGGAGGGGGTGAGAAAGACTGGTGCAAAAATACATATATCTGAAAAAATTATGTTTTTTTATCCCATATTTGCTGAAAGATAAAAATATAGATTCCAGAAGTGTAACAAATCCTAAATGAGATAAATTTTAAAAACTACACCCAAATATATCATAATCTGAAATGCTGAAAACAAAAGATGTCAAAAAGTCTTGAAAGCAGCTAGAAATAAATTATATTACATAGAGAGGGAAAACAATTTGAATGATTGCAGATTTCCCATCAGAAACAATGGAAATCAGAAAAGAATCATAAAACATTTTTTTAATGCTGAAAGAAAAAGAAAGTATCAACCCAAAATTTTATACCAGCAAAAACATCCTTGAGGAAAGAAGACAAAATAAAGATATTCTTAGATCAAGGGAAACTAAGAAAATGTATCAGTAGCAGTCGTGCTTTAGAAGAAATGAAAAGAAAGTCCCTCAAACTGAAGGGAAAGGACACTGGAGGAAATTTATATCTTCAGAAATCAACAAAGAACAAAATAAAGAGTAAATATCTGAGAAAATATGAGACTATTTTTCTACACTTAGGTTCCATAAAATATGTATGACTGCTAAAAGCAAAATTTATAACTTTTTCTGATAGAGTTTGCCATATATGTATATGTGATAAATATGACAACTACAGCAAAGGTCAGTGAAGGAGGATAAATGAAACTGTATGGTTCTAAAACAACTAAATTTGACCAAAAGTAATACAATATTAACTCTGAATAGACTATAAAAAGTTAGGCATGCATATTGTTATCATTAGCACTATCAAATAACCACTAAAATAATAATACCAACACACATACCCAAAAGGCCAACAGAAATTTAAAATGGAATGCTAGAAAATATAAAAGTACACTACATATAAATAGCTCAAAAAACCAATAAAAAAGACAGATTGTTAGATTCAATCATTTAAAAAACTATACACTATTCTTTCCAAGTAAAAACAAAAGATACAACACGTTGGGGGAAACAGCAAAGGAGAAAGGACTTACAGAGTGCCTACATAAATTGCTTATAAGTAACACATAAACTGGGGACAACAAACCATGGCAAACTGCAGGAGGCCTCCGGGGAGGCAAACTTCTCCATGCCTCATGTTCCAGGTGCAGGGTAACTTAGTCTCTGTTACAATAAACCTTGTGCTCAAGGACGTAAAACCCCTTCATAGCACTAAAACGTTACCAGACTTGTAGGTTCCTTGTTAGGCCCGCATTCTACCAGCTGCACATAGATAATAGGCTAAAGATAACCACATGTTCTTGTTTTGTGAAACTCCCAAAACCGCCACTGTCATCAATCTTTAGAATGACGCACCAGTTCCTGCTCACTGATTCACCCCACCATCACGTCACCCTCTCCCCACCATCACTCCACTACCTACCCTATAGATCAAAGCAATTGTAACCAATAAATACTGTGGAAGATCAGAGCTTGGGGCCTTTGCAGCCTCCAGTTTTGCACTGGCCCCCTGGTCCCACTTTATGTATTCTTAACCTGTCTTTTTCTCAGTCTTTTTCTCATTCCTTTGTCGCCACCGAACTCGGGGTACCCATGGGTGGTGTGTGGGGGCTGGCACCCTACAACAACATGCAAACTATTATCTGAAGAAAGCCAGAGTGACTATTAATACTAAAGAAGAACTAATATCAATCCTATTCAAACTTCTCTGAAAATTAGAAGAGGAAGGAATACTTCCAAACTCATTCTATAATACAAAGCCAGTATTACCCTGATATCAAAACCAAAGACACATAATTAAAAAAAAAAAAAAAACTACAGGCCAACATCCCTGATTAATACTGATGCAAAAATCCTCAACAAAATACTAGCACACAAAATTCAACAACACATTAAAAAGGTCTTCATCATGACCAAGTGAGATATATCCCTGGGATGCAAGGATGGTTCAGCATATGCAAAATCAATCCATGTGATACTGTTCATCATGTGAACAGAATGAAGGACAAAAACCATATGACCCTTTCATTTTATGCTGGAAAAGCATTTGATAAAATTCAACATCCTTTCATAATAGAAACCCTCAAAAAACTGGAGATAGAACATGCCTCAACATAATAAAATCTATATACTCAAGACCCACAGCTCGTATTAGGCTGAATGAAGAAAAACTGAAAGTCTTTCCTCTAAGATCAGGAACACTAGGATATCCACTTTCACCACTGTTATTCAATATAGTACTGGAAGTTGTAGCTAGGGTAATCAGACAAGAGAGATGTAAAGGGCGTCCAAATGAGAAAGAAAGAAGACAAATTATCTTTGTTTGAAGATGATATGATCTTGTATTTGGAAAAACCTAAAGACTCTACTGAGAAATTATTAGAACTGATAAACAAATTCAGTAATGTTACAGGATATGAAATCAACATACGAAAATCAGTAGCATTTCTGTATGCCAACAGCAAACAACCTGAAAAATAAATTGAGAAAGTAATGCCACTGGCAATAGCTACGTATAAAATTAAACAACTAGGAATTAACCAAAGAAGTTAATGATCCCTAAAATGAAAACTAGAAAATACTGATGAAAGAAATTGAAGAGGATACCAAAAAAAGTGGAAAGATATTTCATGTTCATGGATTAGAAGAATCAATATTGTTAAAATGTCCATACTGTCCAACTCAATCTGCAGATTCAATGCAGTCCCTATCAAAATGCCACTGACATTTTTCACAGAAATAGAAAAAACAGTCCTAAAATGTATGTAAAACCAAAAAGACCCAGAATAGCCAAAGCCATTCTGAGCAAAAAGAGCAATACCTGAAGTATCACATTACCTGATTTCAAATTGTACTACAGAGCCATAGTAACCAAAGCAGCATGGTACTGACATTAAAAAAAAAAAAAAAAAAGTCACAAAGACCAAGTACAGAATAGAGAGCCCAGAATAAATCCATATATGACAGTGAACTCATTTTTGACAAAGGTGCCAAGCACATACACTGGGAAAGGAAAAGTCTTGTCGATAAATTGTGCTGGGAAAACTGGATGTGTATGTGAAAAATAATGAAACTAGACCACTATCTCTCACCATATGTAAAAATCAAATGAAAATGGACTAAAGACTTAAAAATCTAAGACCTCAACCTATGAAACTACTACAACATTGGGAAAACTCTCCAGGATACCCAGGCAAAAATTTCTTGAGTAATACCCCACAAGCACAGGAAACCAAAGCAAAAATGGATAAATGGGATCACATCAAGTTAAAAAGCTTCTACACAGCAAAGGAAACAATCAACAACATGAAAAGACAATCCACAGAACGGAAGAAAATATTCGCAAACTATCATTCTGACAAGGAATTAAAAACCAGAATATATAATAAGCTCAAACAATACTATAAGAAAAAAACTAATAATCCAATTCAAAAATGTGCAAAAGATTTGAATAGACATTTCTCAAAAGAAGACATACCAATGTCAAAAGATATATAAAAAGGTGTTCAACATTGATCATCAGAGAGATGAAAATAAAAACTGCAATGAGATATCATCTCACCCCAGTGAAATAGCTCATATCCAAAAGGCAGGCAAAAACAAATGCTGGTGAGGATATGGAGAAAAGGGAACCCTCTTACACTGTTGGTGGGAATGAAAATTAGTGTAACTACTATGGAGAGCAGTTTGGAGGTCCCTCAAAAAATTAAAAATAGTTACCACATGATTCAGGAATCCCACTGCTAGGTATAAACCTAAAAGAAAGGGAGTCAGTATATGGAAGAGAAGCAGTACTTCAGTGTTTGCTGCAGCTCTATTTACAATAGCCAAAATTTGGAAGCAACCTAAGTGTCCATCAACAAATGAATGAATAAATAAAATGTGGAACATATACACAAAGGAGTACTATTCAGCCATAAAGAAGAATGAGATCCTGTCATTCACATCAAATCTGTGGGAGCTAAAAATTAAAACGATTGAATTCATGGAGACAGAGAGTAGAAGGATGGTTACCTGAGGTTGGGAAAGGTATTGGAGTGGGGGAAATAGGGATGATTAATGGGTAAAAAATACAACTAGTTTGAATTGTTTGTAACACAAAGAAAGGATAAATGCTTGAGGTGATGAATGCCCTAATTAACCTGATATATTTATTAGGGATTGTATACCTGTGTCAAAATATCTCATGTATATTTTATTCAATAGACATAGAAATATTCATTTCATTTACTTCCTCATGAGTGACTTTTGTTAACTTGTATGACACAGGGAATTAGTTCATCTATTTCAAATTTATGGGCATAAAGTCATTCATTGTATTCCCTTATTATTTTTTAAAGTCTACAAACTACAAATTGAAATTAAAAGAAATAATACCAACTACAATAGCCTCAAAGAACATAAAATATCTTGGTATAAAATCTAAAAATATGCCCGGGCCCACTGGCTCACGCATGGAATCCCAGCACTTTGGGAGGCCGAGGTGAGCAGATTCCCTGAGCTCAGGAGTTGGAGACCAGTCTGACCAATATGGCAAAGCCCCATCTCTACTAAAACTACAAAAAAAAATTAGCCGGGCATGATGGCAGGCACTTGTAATCCCAGCTACTCAGGAGGCTGAGGCACAAGAATCACTTGAACCCGGGAGGAGGCAGTTGCAGTGAACCAGGATCACACCATTGCACTCCAGCCTGGGCAACAGGGCAAGATTCTGCCTCGGGGGGGGGGGAAAAAAATCTAAAAATATATACACAGAATCATATCTGATAACTACAAAAAACTGTTGTAAAAAATCAGTGAAAACCCAAATAGATGAAAAAACATACTGCAATGAAGAACAAGATAATTCAATATTGTTTACACATCAATTCTCCTCAAAATGATTTGCTGAGTCAATATAATCTCCATAAAAATCCCAGCAAGATTTTTTTGACAAATTGTTCTAAAATGTGTAAGAAAAACAAAATGAACTAGAATAACCAAGTAAATTTTCAAAAATAAAAATAAAGTTGGGGGAATCTCATCATCTAACTTCAAGATTTACTGTAAAAATATACTAATTCCCGCATTTTGGGAGGCCAAGGTGAGCGGATCACCCGAGGCCAGGAGTTAGAGACCAGCCTGGCCAACATGGCGAAACCCTGTCTCTACCAAAAATACAAAAATTAGCCAGGTATGGCGGCACGTGCTTGTAATCCCAGCTGCTCCGGAGGCTGATGCAAGACAACTGCTTGAACCCAGAAGGCAGAGATTGAAGTGAGCCGAGATCGCTCCACTGCACTCCAGCCTGGGCAACAGAGTGAGACTCTATCTCAAATATATATATATACATGCACACACTAATAAAGTAAGTGAGGAATTTGCAAAAGATAGATATATGGATCAATGAAATAGAAATAGTCAAAAAATAAATATACATAAAGATGTCCAATTAATTTTCAATAAAGCTGCAAAGACAAATTAATGAATAAAGGATAGTCTTTTCAACAAATGGTCATTGGATAATAAAGGCTCAACTTATCAGGAGGACATAATCCAAAATTTTATGTACCTAATAACAGAGTTTCAAAATACAAGAAGAAACAGGTAAGACTGCAGGAAGGTGTTCGCTTCGGCAGCACATATACTAACATTGGAATGATACAGAGAAGATTAGCATGGCCCCTGCGCAAGGATAACACGCAAATTCATGAAGCGTTCCATATTTTTAATGGCCATACCGCCCAAAGTAATTTACAGATTCAATGCTATCCCCATAAAGCTACCAATGACCTTTGTCACAGAACTGGAAAAAACCACCTTAAACTTCATATGGAACCAAAAAGAGAGCCTGCATAGCCAAGTCAATTCTAAGCAAAATGAACAAAGCTGGAGGCATCACACTACCTGACTTCAAACTATACTACAAGGCTACAGTAATCAAAACAGCATGGTACTGGTACCAAAAACAGAGATATAGACCAATGGAACAGAACAGAGGCCTCAGAGGCAATGCCACACATCTACAACCATCTGATCTTTGACAAACCTGACAAAACAAGCAATGGGGAAAGGATTCCCTGTTTAATAAATGGTGCTGGGAAAACTGGCTAGCCATGTGCAGAAAGCAGAACTGGACCCCTTCCTGACAACTTACACCAAAATTAACTCCAGATGGATTAAAGACTTAAACATAAGACCTAACACCATAAAAACCTTAGAAGAAAATCTAGGCAAAACCATTCAGGACATAGGCATAGGCAAGGACTTCATGGCTAAAACACCAAGAGCATTGGCAACAAAAGCCAAAATAGACAAATGGGACCTAATCAAACTCCACACCTTCTGCACAGCAAAAGAAACAGTCATTAGAGTGAATCGGCAACCAACAGATGGGAAAAAAATTTTTGCAATCTACCCATCTGACAAAGGGCTGATATCCAGAATCTACAAAGAACTAAAACAGATTTACAAGAAAAAAACAAGCCCATTCAAAAGTGGGCAAAAGATATGAACAGACACTTTACAAAAGAAGACATATATGAGGCCAACAAACATATGAAAAAATGCTCATCATCACTGATCATTAGAGAAATGCAAATCAAAACTACATTTGAGATACCATCTCACGGCAGTTAGAATGGCGATCATTAAAAAAATCTGGAGACAACAGATGCTGGAGAGGATGTGGAGAAATAGGAACACTTTTACACTGTTGGTGGGAGTGTAAATTAGTTCAGCCATTGTGGAAGACAGTGTGGCGATTCCTCAAGGACCTAGAAATAGAAATTCCATTTGACCCATCAATCCCATTACTGGGTATATACCCAAAGGATTATAAATCGTTCTATTGTAAGGACACATGCACACAAATGTTCACGGCAGCACTGTTTACAATAGCAAAGTCTTGGAACCAACCCAAATGCCCATCGATGATAGACTGGACAGGGAAAATGTGGCACATATACACCATGGAATGCTATGCAGCCATCAAAAACGATGAGTTCGTGTCCTTTGTAGGGACATGGATGAACCTGGAAACCATCATTCTCAGCAAACTGACACAAGAACAGAAAACCAAACACTGCATGTTCTCACTCATAGGCGGGTGTTGAACAATGAGAACACATGGACACAGGGAGGGGAGCATCACACACTGGGGTCTGTAGGGGGAAATAGGGAGGGATAGCAGGGGGTGGGGAGTTGGGGGAGGGATAACATGGGGAGAAATGCCAGATATAGGTGATGGGGAGGAAGGCAGCAAATCACACTGCCATGTATGTACCTATGCAACAATCTTGCATGCTCATCACATGTACCCCAAAACCTAAAATGCAATAAAATATATATTTAAAAAAAAGACTGCAGGGACAAAGAGGTAAATACAAAATTATAACTGAAGATACCCTTCTCTCAATAAGTGATAAAAACAGACAGAAAATCAGAATGGCTGTAGAAGACTTGAACAAGACTATCAATCAAGTTGATCTAACTGAAATGTATACAATACTCCACCCATCAACAGAAGAACATGCATTCTTTTCACATGCACAAAAAAATATTTACCAAGATAGACAATATTCTGGCCAATAAATTTTAAAGGATTCTAGTCATATAGCCTTATGTATATTAAATAAGTTGAACTTATATTAATAAGTTGAATTTGGAGTTTAAAAAAACTTCAGGCCTAGAGGGCTTCAATGGTGAATTCCACCAAACACATAATGAAGATACAATGCCAATTTCATAAAAACTCTTTCAGCAAATGATCAGGAGAGTCTCATGGGGCTCATTATATAAGGCCAGCATTGTCTTGTCACCAAAACTAGTCATATATTACAAGAAAAGTGCAGACTAATATCTCTCATGAACATAGATACACAAATTCTAAATAAAACTTCAACAAACCAAATCCAACCTAATATAAAAAGAAAAGCATATCATTTCAGATGAAGTTTATCTTAGGAATGTAAGTTTGGTTTAACATTCAAAAATTATGTACATAATTCACCATGTTAAGAAACTTGAAAAAATCATATGATTTTCTTAATGGGCACAGAAAATACATTTAACACAATCCAGTTTCCATCACTGGTAAAACCTCTTGGCAAACCAGGAATAGAAGGGAACTTTCTCAGTGTGATAAAAGGCATCTTAAAACAAACAAACTTACAGATAACATCATACTTAATTGTTAAAGATCACATATCTTCCCCTAAATCATGAATAAGATTGACCACTCTCATCACCTCTATTCATCACTGTAATAGAGGTTCTGGCCTGTGAAATAAGGCAAGAAAAAGCAACAGCATCTAGATTGCAAAGAAATGAGTAAATATATCTTTATTTGTAAACAATATAATCATCTAAGTAGAAAGCGATAAGGAATCTACAAAAATCTATACATACAAGTTATAATTAAGTTTAGTAAGACTGCAAGATAAAAAATCAAACACAAAAATCAGTTGTTTTTCAGTACGATAGCGACAATCAAAACTGAAAGTTTAAAAAATGCCATTTACAATAGCATCCAAAAATATTAACTACATAGGGAAAAATCTGACAAAACAGGTGCAAGACCTATTGACTAGAAATTTTAAAACATTGCTGACAGATTAAAAAACTAAAGAAATAAACAGATATACCACATTAGGAAACTTGATAAGGTGTTCATTTTCCCCAAAATTGATCTATAGACTCAACATAATTCCAAACAAAATCCTAGTAGGCTTTTTATAGAAATTGACAAGCTGATTCTAAAATTCATACGGAAATACAAAGGACTCAGAGTAGCCAAACAACTGGAAAAGAACAAAACTGAAAAACACTACCCGAATTCAACATTTGTAAAGAAATAATAATTAAGACACTGTTGTATTGATATACAAACAGACAAAGAGATGAAGAAACAAAGCAGAGTCCAGAAATAGTAACACAAATACATGAATGGTTTCAACAAAGGTGCAAAGCTACTTTAACAGAAAAAGAACACTCTTTTCAACAAATAGTGCTAAAACAAGTATCTACATGCCAAAAAACTGAATTTTGATCCATACCTCTCTCCATATATAGAAATTATAGAAATTAACTTAATGGACCACAAATCTAAACGTAAAATCTAAAATTACAAAACTTCTAAAGGAAAAAAAAAAATAAAGAAAATATTCATCAAATTGGTTTAGGCAGTTTTCCTTTTTTTTTTTTTAATTTTTTAAAGACAGGGTCTTGCTGTGTTGCCCAGGCTGGAGTACAGTAGCACAATCACAGCTCAGCTCACTACAGCCTCCAATTCCTGTATTCAAGTGATCCTCCCATCTCAGCCTTCCAAGTAGCTGGGCTTCATGCGCATACCACCACGCTCAGCTTGTGTTCAAATGTTTTTGTAGCGGCAAGGTCTTGCCTTGTTTCCCAGGCTGGTCTCAAACTCCTAAACTCAAGTGATCCTCCAGCCTTGAGCTCCCAAAGCGCTGGGATTACAGACATGAGCCATGATACCCAGCCTAGGCAAAGTTTTCTTAGGTACAACATAAAAAGCATAATCCATAAAGAAAAAAAGTGATAAAATGGAATTTGTCAATTTAAAAATTAGGTTCTTTGAAAAACACTGTCAAGAGATTTCATTCTCTTTTCATTGTGTTTTCATAGACAAGCCCCAGACTGGTATAAAATATATGCAAATGATATACCTCATAAGATGCTAGTAATCCAGAAAATGTAAAGAACTCACAAAATCAATAAGAAAATGTTTTTAACATGCAAAAGATTTGAATAGATACCTATTAAAGAAGATATACAGATGGCAAATAAGCACATGAGAAGATACTCAGTATCATTAGCCATTAGGGAAATGCAAATTAAAACCCAATAATATACCATTCACCTATTGGAATCACTAAAATTTAAAAGACTAACCATACCAAGTATTGGCATGGATGTGAATTAACTAGATAGAATACTGACTTACTGCTGGTGGGAACATAAATGATATAACTACTTTGGAAAACAGTTTGTCAGTTTCTTTAAAAGTTACACATATATCTACCATATGATCCAGCCATTCTCAGGTATTTCCCCAAGAGAAAGGAAAGCATACATCCATACAAAGACGTAAAGCCTTCCACGTGAAACTTCACAGCAGCTTTATAAGGAGCAGCCAAAAATGTGAAACAATCCAAATGTCCATCAGCAGTTGAATGGATAAACAAATTATGGCATATCCAGACACTTAGAATAAACTAATACACCATGAATTAATCTCAAAATAAACAGGCTGTGTGAAAGAAGCCAGACAAAAAGAAGTATATAATGTATGATTCTATTTACAAAAGGTTCTAGAAAATACCAACAAATCTATAATGAGAGAAAGCAGATCAATAGTTGCCCTGGGACAGGAATAGGCAACTAGAAGAGGGAAGGTTTACAAAGGAAACACATGAGAACTTTCTAGTGTGATTGATATTTTTATGATTTTGACTGTGGTGATAGTTACAGCTGCAAATACATATGATAAAACTTATCAAATTGTATAATTTACATAAATTGTACATTTTAAATTGTGCTGTTTATTTTAACAATTATACCTCAATAAATCTCTTTAAAATTTTGTTTAAATAGCTATCAAAACTATAATTAAACACCTCATTTTTCACAATACTAAGAGGGAAAAAAGCGCTATAGGGTAGTATATAAGGGGTAACCTTGTGTGAAGAGTCAGACAAGCCTCCTTTAGAAACTAGTATTTAAGCTAAGATTAGAAGGATGATAAGTAATCATCCAAGCAAAGACCAAAGAGAGAGAAAAGAGTTTACAGAAGTAACTGTGTATAAACTGCACTGAGGCCAAAAAGAATGTGACACTTTTAAGGAACTTTCAAAGATCAGTCAGGGCAGAGGAAAGGAGGGGGTGAGTCTAATCAGCTAAAGGGGCCAAATCATCCAGACACGTGTTCTTGAAAACCATGCTACTACAAGTAACTTAACTTATCAATTTAGAATCTAAGAAACACGCAATTTAAATTAAATTCCTACTGTGTGATTATATACTTTAATAATGTAAAAATAATCCATAGATATAAATTATCTATTACAATACAACTTTGAAATAAGGAAGTCTTCTTTATTACAATATAACTTTGAAATAAAGGAGTCTCTTGGGGACAGGGAACATTCAGTTTAAGTTTACAGTTGCTGTTAGTTTCCCTACAAGTAAAAAGGATTCCAAATATATATGTATTTGCATATGCATATATTTTTAACAGCTTAGGAGAAGAGTTTATACATTAATTCTGCCCCTTTTTGTTTGTAATAACAACCTAATTCCTGACATTATGTCATTATATCTTCATTTTGCTGTCACCACAGATAGAATGCTTCATATATTTATATATAAAATTTTGAGAAGAGTCCTGCTCTGACGCCCAGGCTGGGGCGCAGTGGCATGATCATAGCTGACTGCAGCCTCAATGTCCCGGGCTCAAGCAATACTTCCGCTTCACTCCCTCTTGTAGCTGTGACCACAGGTGTGTGCCACCATGCCCAGCTATTTTTTACATATATATTTTTTGTAGAGATGAGGTCTCACTATCTTGCCCAGACTGGTCTCAAACTTCTGACCTCAAGGGATCATCCCACCTCAGCCTCCCAAAGTGCTGGGATTACAAGCCTGAGCAACAGCACCCAGCATACTTCCATTTTAAATGAGAAAATGAAATATCCAAGTCTGACTAACTTAAGTGGGGATAAAAATATATCCCTTTATATTTGACTAATATAAAGACCAAGACTCATTATATTTATATAAATTTATATAAATCTCAACTACTCTACAAAATTAATTCTGAAGAACCCCCTTCTAAAGAGAATGTCATTCAAACAGATTATAGCAAAATGTTTTCTTGCTTCACATTACACTGAACTATTCAAATAAATACAACTTGAATTAGAGTCTATATCTTTGATTATTATATTTCAAATATATTTTCCTATTCTCTATCCCAAATCCTTTAGTCTAGCTTTGGCTGAAAAATCAATGTTCCTTTTGTTTTACCTGTGTAAGGAAGGAATGGCTTGTTATTCTGAGTGTTTTATTCTTTCCAAATGGAAACAGAAGACGAATCAATGCTAAGACAACTGAAGTATCACTTTTGATACTATATTTGCTTCTGCATTTCTTCCCCCCAACTATCAATCTTCTATCCTCAAGAAGCATTTGAAGAACACTTTTATTCCCTAGTGAAATCCCTATAGTAGAAAAAAACCTAAGTTACCATGGAACCAACCAATTAATTTTGACACCTGCTTACCAAGATTGATCAATCATTTTTGATGTCTGTTTGTAAGGTTCCTATCCTTCAGTTTTTAGAAAAAGATTTTCAAGATAATTAGTGAAGTGAGATTTTCTAGTCTTTCCCACTGTGTTATTACTTCAAATGCCAAATAAAACAAGCTACTATCTTCAAATAAACCTTTCATAGGTTTATCTGCATGTACTTTACCAAGAAGAATTTTTTTCTACTAAAGATAATCCCTCTCTTTAACATTAAATACTAATGTTTTCTTTATCCCTAAGAGTATACATAATAAAACAGATAGTTACACCAGTTATATTTGCTCTAATTAAAAGCTTGTATTCCACAGAGAAATGCAAAAGCATTTACTCAATAGAGTACAATAAGTCCTAGGAAATAACAGTTTCCAAGGAAATGATGAATACTCAATGATTAGCTCAGGATTTATTTTTTAACAGTATCTACACCAAATATCTATTCTTCTTCTACTCACTAACATATTTTGTTTATGAACACCACCTCTCAATGTTATTTAAGCTAGTTTTAACTTGTTCTGTGATCTTTTTGACTAGGACAACGTCTGCTAGCGAGGTCACAGGCTGCTGATTCAGCTGATTCACAAGTTCCACTACTTTAAAATGTATTATAAATATGAGCTTCTCAGGACTACAGCAATGTTTGTTGTCCTCTTTAGACAAACGGAGCAAATCTATCCTCACAAAGGCCAATATCCCTAAATTACATATAAATCAGGCAATCTCCCTATTTATGTTTAAAAAAAAAAAATGTAAAGAATGGGTGAGGCTTTTTCACTGCTGACTACCAGTTCATATGTTCAAAATTCTCTCTTGCTAGGTAAAGACGCTGAATGCTACTGTCATAGCAAAAGTTTAAGAACACAAGTAAAAAATAAAAAGCTGCTAACAAACAACATCTTGAAACACTTTTTAAACTTTAAAATAGCACCTCTTCTGATTTATTTTTTGAGACGGAGTTTCGCTCTTGTTACCCAGGCTGGAGTGCAGTGGCACGATCTCGGCTCACCGCAACCTCCACCTCCTGGGTTCAAGCAATTCTCCTGCCTCAGCCTCCCGTCTTCTGATTTTTTTAAAAAAAGTATTTGTAAAACTACATTACTATAAAAAAAAAAAAAGGAAAATATACTGTGTTTAAACTCCAGGAAATTGTCCTAGACTACATTAATAAGGTGTACCACAGTCTTACCTTTGCCTTAGAGCCCAAGAGAAATTTCACCTAGATTTTGGCTATCAGCCTGACAATATCAGTAATCTACAATATTCAATGTAATCTTAGAGCCACAAACCAGCCAGTAAACGTCATACTAAGTATCTAGAAGACTAAGAAGCTGTCGTTCTTAATGACTGTTATCTACATGTTGTTAGAAGCCTGCCCCAAAGTTAACTGACTTATTTGCTATTCCCCCCACATTTACTCATTGCTTATTTCAGGCAGGCATGTAATAAACATCAGCCAATACAAAGCAAGTACCTTCACCTTAGCGAAGCAAACTCCTTAGGCTCCTCGTGCTTCAGAAAAGCCAAAGTGATGTTCCCGCACAAAAGCTGATAGTAAATTAACCAATTAGAAAAAAATCTATTATCCTCACCACATAAAAACGTCTGGGTATTTCATCCTTCTATCTAACCTAAAGTCACCTTCGTATGTCTCAATTCAAGATTGTCCTAGCAAATTCAACACAGCAAATTCGTTAAAAGTACAAATTCTGGAGGTTATACTGGCTCCAGATGTGCCAGCTGATTTGGAATCACAACTCGGCCCCTACTACTGTGTAATCTTGGGCAAGTTACTTAAATGTATCACCTCGATTTCTCTCCATAAATCCAACATAATAATTCTAACAATTCATAGAGTAGTTGTAAGGAATAAATGAGAAAATCGACGTAAAGTGCTTAGAAGAGTGTTTGGCACTTAGCAAGCCCATCATAAACTCTACTTATTGAAATCACTATGATGACTAAATAAATGTTAGTAGGGGTCACCTCTAGAGAGAAGAGGATGGGGGAAGAGAGGCACTGGTAGATCACAACTTTGAATCTTTACACTTTTGTATTTGAATTTTTCACAATGCGCACGTATTTCATGAGTAACTTGGATAATTTCTGATTTTAAAATATTATCCTAAGAAAATGGTGCCGGGCATCGTAACTGACTGTGAAAATGTTCGTGTTGAGCAGCGGATCAGAAGTCGCTGCGGACATCTGGAACGCTCGAGAAAGGCTTTGCTCCTCGTCGGTCAGGGCTCCGCGCGGGCCCGAGCGCCCCCGGGTCGCCGCGGGGCTGGAGGGGGGCGCGGCGCGGACCCACTCCCGCCCGCTCCCGCCGCATGGTGCGGCTCGCTACCCGCCCGGGGATCCGAGGCAGCGGCGGGGGGAGGCCGCGAGCGAGTCTGGGCTGGAGGTTCGGGGTCCGGAGAAGGCACTTACTTGAACCTGCCCTGGCAGTGCTGGCACTGGTCCCCCACCCAGCCCGGGTCGCAGAGGCAGGTGGAGTTGACACAGCGGCCCGAGAAGCAGGAGCCGGTCCTCTCGCACGGCTTAGACTGGGACACCTGCGCGTAGAGCGCCAGGTAGAGGAAGCCATAGCAGAGCAGCCAGCTGTTCCCGTCCAGCAGCCAGGAGGAGGCGCCCCCGCCGCCGCCGCCCGCCGGCCGAGCCCTCCACAGCCCCGGGGCCGCCGGCTGCGGGGGACCAGTGTGGGCCTGGCCCCCCGTCTCCATCTTCCCCGACGCCCCCTGCCCGGCGAGGCTTCGCTCGCCGGCGCTGAGAGAGATGCTGCTGACGGGAATTCCGGCCGCAGAAAACCTCGCCGCCGCCGCTTCTCCTCCTCCTCCTCCTCCTCCTCACCGGCGCCCGTCCCAGTCCCGCTGCCCGGTCAAGAGGGACAGATCCCAATCGCGGTCGCCTCCGCTCGGCTGCCTCCAGTCGCACTCGGGCATCGCCGCCCAGTCTCCTGACCTTGTCCTTCTTAGCGGGCCGACCCCACAGCCGCGGTGTCTTGGGTCCGGCCGGAGGCGGGGAGCGGGCAACGCAGACAGCGCCCGGCGCTCCTGAGGGGACCTGACCGGGAGGAGGAGGAGACCCCGCGCGCAGCCCCGCCTCGCCTGCTGCCCGCGCCAACTGTCTCGGCTCAGAGCGCCGCGCGCCCGGGAGGGCGGGGGCCGAGCGGGAGCCCCGAAGTGGGCGCGCCCAACGCGGAAGGGGGCGATCAGGGAGGCGGCAGTCAGCCCCGCCTCGCCGGCCCGGCGGCCAGTGACGCCCGGGCAGCCATTCTGTCTCCGGAGCCTTGAGTCGGCCGCGGCGGCAGCGCCGGGAGCCCACGATGCGTCGGGGCCGCCCCTGCCCTCGCGCGCGCCCACGCTCCCCCCACAAGCCCGGCGTCTTGGTCTCTCCCCGCCCCTGACAGGGACCGGGCACTCCCCCTGCGCGCGCCCACCCTGCCTGGCCCGCGTGCTGAGAATATACCGGCCCCCCAGGTGTGGCTCGCCTGCCGGTCCCCCCCGGCCCGCGCCGGACCCAGGCCCCACCCGCACCCTGCGCCCGCGGAGCCCCACAGATGAGAGATCGACACGAGCCTCGCAGCTTCAGGAGAAAAGAAGCCCTTCCCATCGGCTGTCTGCAGCTGCAAAAGTGCAGCGCTTTTTTCCCTAGCGCTTCCCCTTCCTCCGCCCCATCCTCCTGCCTGTTTCTTCTTTTTCTTTTAAAAGAGAAAAACTCCAACACACAAAGAGCTGAGCATGTGCAGCAGGCAAAAGCCTTAAAGGCACCGCAGTCCGACCACGTTGTGGGGTCAGCGAGGGCTGGGAGGGGCGGGGATTGGGGACTGCGAGAGGCGCTGGACGGTCTCCGCGGAGGGACCTCGGAGGGGGAGCCATTGCTGCCTCGGAAATGAGACCCCCGCCCCCAACAAAGAACTGCGAGTCTCCGAGCCCCGCGCGCTCCACCCCTTGCAGACGCTGCCTCGGAACCCCACGTCTCTCCTTTTCTGCTTGTCAGTGCTCCCTCCTCCATCTGGGACGATCTGCCTTGAAAAATATTGCAGCATGGGGCGTTTTTTCAGAAGAGCAAAGTGACGCCCAGAAAAGAGCCGTTTTCCTTCCTCAGCAGCACTTTTCTTCTTCAGATGACTTTCCAAGATTGGATGGCATATTCTGAGTTTTTTCATTTGTACTTTTGTGCCTTCTCTAGACAGTTGCCTTTTTATTTGACCCCCTTGAGAAAGGAAGCCAAGCACACATTGCAGCCATATATCTTTGAGGTACAGCAGTGTTGCTGGAGTCCCACCAAAGAGCAAGCAGTATGTAAAAGAATTCGAAATCCACCAAAGGCATTTCTCACAGAACAAAAAGAAAACAGAAGAAAGAAAAGTTTGTTGTAACTACACAGTCAAAATATTATTATTAGGATTCAACTCGTGTTTATTCCGCGTCAGTTCTTTACATGTCTCTTATCCCCACTTGCAGATGAAATTCTCCATTAACCCCATTTTGCAGATGAGAAAGAGCGACTCAAGAACAGGTTGAAATATTGGTCAATGGCAGGTTAGGAGTAATGAACTGAGCTTTAGACACGAGGCCTCTAAACTGCTGTGCTTTTTCCACTGCTTCTATTAGCAGATGCTTTGTTCTTCCTTTGGTGAATAAAATATAAATGTTGGTTTGGTTTACAAATACCTCAGCAGTGACTTAAGGAGGAAAAAATAAAAACAAAGATCCAGAAGGAAATGGCTCCTTCGCAAGGAAAAGAGCAAAGAGAAAATCATGATTTTCATTGGTATACCGAACAAATCATAATTTCCATAATTTCAGGGTTTTATCAATACCAGAAATGTCCTTATCAAACCTAGAATTAGGATGTCCCCCTTCTTCCCTTAACATCTTTACCACAACAGGCTGCCCCTTGGAGACTTCTTGGGATGAGTGAAGAAGCAGAGGAGAACACTACAGACACCACTTAAAAAGGAAGATTCTGTTCTGGATCACTTCTTTTCATTTCAATGGCTGTGAAATCCAGAAGAATTCTTTCTAGTGTCAGCCATGTATGAACATTTTCTGCTGCTTTTCCATTCTTCTCCATCTGCCAGCCAAAGTCAGCCGCATCTTTTTCACATCTACGGTAGTCACTTGCAGACGTGGGGGAAAGTGGCCAAGCTCTGAAAACCATCAGTGAGTATGAAGGTAATTCAAAGTGTGTGCTGTAGTCCCTTTGACAAGAGAGAGAGATCACAGCTCAGTCACATACTGACTGTAGCCTATATTTGAGCAGAGTTTGCCCATTAAAAACACACTCATAAGTGGAAGTTGAACAATGAGAACACATGGACACAGAGAGGGGAACATCACACACTGGGGCCTGCTGGGGGGTGGGGGCTAAGGGAGGGATAGCATTAGGAGAAATACCTAATGTAGATGACAGGTTAATGGGTGCAGCAAATCACCATGGCACGTGTATACCTACATAACCTGCACATTCTGCACATATATCCCAGAACTTAAAGTATAATAAAAAAACATCTTTTAATTTACTAACCACTACAATCGGCTCAGTACTTCACATTGCACTGAAGAACATGCAGCCCCACGGGCCTCCTGTCAACATTGCCTTTAGAATCAAGCTGAATATATTAAATTTCCACGAAATTATTCTCATAAGGATCTCAGAATTTTCACCCACCCTGTGCTGTGTTTCTCTCTCCAACACTTTTAGTCAACATTTACTGAATAACTATAATGAATTTAAGCAAGAGAAAACAAAGATGAATAAAGCTTGATTTCTATCCCAGATTAGCTTATCTTCTGTCAGGCTCACTAGACTGTGAGCTCATTATACAGTTGAGTGTCATATACTTTACAAATGTAGAGGCAGAAAACTTAAATGATTTAAAATGGTCACACGAAAACTCAGTGCCAAAGCTTGCCTAGAATCATGAGTTATATTTCAGTACCTTCTACGATCAAGAAATTTTAAAGCTCCAACATGGTAGTCTCTTTTTTTTTCAATGTAGAGTCAGCCTCCTAGAAGTGCTATATCACAGTGGAATAATTCATAGTTTGGTAATAGCAGTCATAAATCTAGCAAAAAGATGAAAATTTATTCCAAAGACATAGTGGGGAAATTCACCCTACTGAAGTAGGATGAAACTGTTTTTTTGTTTTTTTGTTTTTGTTTGTTGGTTTGTTTGTTTGTTTGAGATGGAGTTTCACTCTTGTTGCCCAGGCTGGAGTGCAGTGGCACGATCTCGGCTCACTGCAACCTCCGCCTCCCAGGTTCAAGTGATTCTCTTGCCTCAGCTTCCCAAGTAGCTGAAATTACAGGCACCTCCCACCATGCCCAGTTAATTTTTTTGTATTTTTAGTAGAGACAGGGTTTGGCAGTGTTGGCCAGGCTGGTCTTGAACTCCTGACCTCAGGTGATCCGCCCGCCTTGGCCTCCCAAAGTGCTGGGATTACAGGCAAGAGCCACCGTGCCCAGCCTCAGATGAAATTGTTAAAAATTATCTATTTAAATTTATCCAAGGGGAAAGATAAGAAAAGACTATTTGTTTTTTTTAGCCTTATGTCAGGACTGTTAGATGTTTTGAGGTGTATGTTTCATTTCCAATCACTCCACTTAACAATGGTATTATAATATGATGGGCAAAAATCTGACATCACATCACATCACCAGATTATTTAAAGGAAATTTAAATTTTTTTTTAGAAGAACAAGAGAAATGATAGATCCAATACCTTTTGATTGCTACTCAAAAAGTAAAAGATCCTATTTGGGCTAATGAACTAAAGCAGACTCTTCTCAGATGCTTAATTTAAGAATCTCTGCTTTCTGGTTATTGTTCACCCTTTTGGCTTATATAAGGCTTCTGAAAGCAAACAAGATAATGAGAGCTGCAGATAGCCTGGTCTCAAGAGCTAGAAATGCATTCACTCAAAGGGACCCACAGCGAAACTGGGGCAGTATTCTTAAGACGTTAATAGATGATGAATGGTCTGTAAGGTTAGACAGTTAAAAAAAAATCAAATTTCGGTACTTATTAAAAAATTATTGATGATATTTAAAATGTTTATATGGCAATGGATCTGAAACACCACCACAACCCCAATCAAAATCTAACATTCTGCTTTCTCTTGGATTCATTCTTTTCTTTCATCAGTTTCCCTTGCTGTCACAGTTACAAACACACACATACACTTCTGCCAATTTTTCTACTTAACACATTTCAAACATATTGTTATAAGTAAATCCAAGGAAATAAATCCAAAGATTATGAATTCACTATGCTGGGCTACTACATTTTTTTAAAGCTGGGAAATAAAATGAACGACCTTAAACTTTTAATCCCAAATATTCAGTCTTGTCACCAAAAAAAGTTGATTGCTAATAGTCAATTGTAGAAACTAGTCTTTTGTGAAATCTAATTCAATTAAAATATGGGCTAGGGCTTCCTGTTAAACATAGTAAATCAAGTATGTGCCTTTACCTCTGCTCCCTCTGCAAACTCTACCAACATGACAGGAAAGATTTTTTTTTCCAGGTATAAACTTAAAACGATAAAGAAAATGAGAAAACAACCAACTTGTAGATGAGAGGTGGCAAGGTATTTGGAAGTGTCAATGAAGGAGAAAATTTAATGGAGAAATAATAACTAAAATATGCATGCTGTCAGAGATGAGTAACAACAAGAAATAAATCTGTTTTTCCCAAAGATCCCAGGAAAGCCTCAGGACTCAGATGCAAGAGTTATCAGGAAGGCAGAGGTGGGGCTGTAGGATAAAAATAAGGGGAATGGTTCAGAGAAGAATAAGGACCCATAGTCTCCCTCTCATCCTAAGAAGCTAAACACTACCCCAAACCCAGCCCTGACAGAGGTTTAATCTCTTGGGAAATTGAATCACAGACTCCAGACTTGGAGCACCAGGCACAGTAGAAGGAGGGAGTGAGGTACACAGCTGGAAAGTGAGAGACTAAGTGAAAATCTACATATTGAATGGTAAAATTTCCCTGCCATCTTTCCTCCTGTTCCAGGAATATCAATAATCAAATGAATAACCCTCAGACAGAAAACCGAAGGATACTTATCTGCAGAAGTTAAATGGTTCCAAGACAAAAGATACTATCATTTGGTGTCTCCCAAACAAATGAAAATACAGCTTCTGGATCACTCTACAATGAAGCCTGATAGTCAATAAGCTTTGCCCAATCCTTTTTTCCAGTATCAGGCCAGTAAATGTTCACTAAACATAAAAGATAGAAATGAAACAAAAACAAATAAAGAAAAGGAAATTAAAGGAAACAAAGTCAAATGATAGGGAAAGATTTTGTACCATGAAACAAAAGTAGATATTCTTCAAAAAAAAATAAATAAAGGGACAATCAGGAAACAAAAATAAAAATAAATAAATAAATAAACAGTAACCAAAATTAAAATGCAATAAAATTTGAGAAAATAAAGCGTAGGAAATTTCCTAGAAATTACAATGAAAAAATAAAGAAAGTTTCTCCTTTTTGATGAAGGAAAAACTAAGAAAATTAGAGAATTCATTAATAGATACTATTTTAAATTAAGCATTTATACTATGAATACATGTATTAATGTAGGAGTATATTAATACACAACATATATAGAAGCAAACAAAATTTGTTTGTATCAGTTCATCCTAGTATTAACATAAGGAAATTTCCCAGAATCAAACTGAACCTCAAGATGAAAGACCCACCGCAACCAAAAACACTGAGTAAAAAGATTCACAAATTGAGGAGAAAAAGACAAATGCAATGGGTTAGAGGTAAGAATAGCCTTAAAATTCTCAACAACAAACCTGAGATATAAGGGAAAAAATAGATACATAAGGGAAAATTATTTTCAACCTAGAATTCTATACCCAGTGAAGCTATCAGTAAAGTATGAGGATAAAGACATTTATCAGTAAGGTATGAGGATAAAGACAGACAAGCATTTTATAAAATTTATCTCCCAGTGTGCCCTTTTTTAGGCTGCTACTGGAAAATATAATAAAGGAAGAAATAAAACAGAAGAGAATCGTGCAGGGACATCTCAGGATGACAGACAGCTGTGCCCTTGGCCAACAGAATAACCAACGTAACCTGGAACAGAGGGCTAGGGAGAGAGGTATCCATGAAGATTATGGATATGAGTTGTTATGATTTGGATCTGTGTCCCTACCAAATCTCATGTTGAATTATAATCCCCAGTGTTGGAGGCAGGGCTTGGTGGGAGGTGATTGGATCATGGGAGTGGAGGTCTCATAAACGGGTTAGCACCATCCCCTCAGGGCTGTTCTGGTGATAGTGAGTGAGTGAGTTATCATGAGATCTGGTTACTTAACAATGTGTGGCACCTCCCTGCTTCCTCTCTTCCTCTTGCTCCAGACATGTAAGACATGCCTGCTTCCCCTTCTGCTATGATTATAAGTTTCCTGAGGCCTCCCCCAGAAGCAGAAGCCGCTATGCTTCCTGTATAGCCTACAGAACTATAAGCCGATTAAACTTCTTTTCTTCATAATTTAGACAGTCTTGGATATTTCTTTATAGCAGTGTGAGAACTGACTAATACATGAGTATTTGGAAATGTTTGGACTTTTGGAAAGAAGATTAACAAGATATGACAGATCTTGGAGTATTGGGGGAAGAAATGGAATAAATACAAAAGAATTTGAGAAAATGAACAAAATAAGGCAATTGTTGACTAGAAAAAAAATTAAAAACTAAAAAAATTTAAAAAAAATAAAGAAGTCATTATATGTCCAAATTGATAAATCCAGAAATAGCAGTATAATCACACTACATTGAAGAAAAGATTTGAAAGCTTCTTACTCTGGAGCATAGGAAAGAAGGGCAGGAGATGTACATTTTATTATAAGGCTTTTAGTACTCTGATTGATTGAAAATTAAAAATTAATTCTAAGATAAAAATAACAAATAAATATGTGCTTTCATAATAAAATAGAGAGTCATGGCACACAAGGCTCATAAAAACCTGGGTTTGATTCCTAATTCTACCATCTATATCCTGGTTGCCCTTGAGTGATCCATTAACCTCTGTGCCTTAGTTTCCCAACATATAAAATGAAAGTAGTTAAATACCTATCAATGTTCATTTAAGGGCTGAGATGAGGGTCCAAATAGAATATATGAAAGCACCTAGTAAATGATAAAGGATTAAACAAACTTTGACACTTAATGTTCTCCAAAAATTATTACTAGGAAGAGAATTAATTATATTCCCATGTGAAGGAAAGGATTACTAAAAGGGATGTGGGTCAACACACACACACCCACACACACACACACACACACACAAGCAGAGATATAAGAAGAGGAGATAATTTTTAAAGACGTATATAGCCCAAGCTCTTTATTTTCCAAGGTTCAATAAAGTTAAGTTACTTGGCCAAGATCACGTAAGTAAGTGGTAGCAGAGGGCAAAACTAAACCAAACAAAAACCAAACAGCCAAAGCATGAACCTTGAACCAAAACTCAGAACCAAATCAAAGTTCACCAGAAGGGTTAAAAGGCATAAATTAAAAGACCAGCCCAGTCTGTAACAGAGCAGATTATCAACTAATATAATCTGCTCTATTGCTATATTAATTAGCTGATTATAGTTCCTTCTTAAATATGGAGAGAAGAGCTAGAAAGAAAATAGGCATGCTTTAAAAAGAAAAATAGCAATTAGACAAGCAGAGTCAGCAACAGAATATTCCTCTTGAAAATGGAGACGTGAAAATTTGACTCATTGAATCAGGGGAAAGTGTGAGAAAAAGGAAAGGAAACAAATGAAGAAAGGGCATGGCCCAGTGATTGACAAAATATGTGCAGAAGTGCCTGAATTTGGAACTCTTTTAGCTATTGCAAAACAACTAATAGGTGTCCCCCATTCTCTCCTCCTTGGGATAATGTTGAAAGGAATGAGGGTATGAAGGAGATAAAAGGGTCAGGGACCTTTCCTCTATTCCATACAGGAAATCACTTGCTGACACTTTCCTTCATAAAAGGCAGGAGGGTGGGGGATTGCTGGGACTGTTTTTAAGAATACGGTTCTGTCAATTAAAATGAACAGGAGTTCAATTTGAATCAAGTAATAAAAAAGGAAATATCATACTATTTTATTTTCAGAAGTCATAAATTTTCCCTAATAGATAATTCTAATTTCTCAAGGTAACTCTTATTAGGAATCACTGCACTGTGTTGCATCATCTTAAATCTAAATAAACCAATTTTAAGATGGGTTATACGCTGAAAAATATTGTCACTGAACATAAAGAGAGAGGCACTTTTGATTTTGAGAAATAGAAAGGATTGTTTTGGTTGTAAGAACATCCAACAACTGCTACAATCCAAGTCTTAAGTTACTGCTCACGTGCAGATAAACCAGGTAAAAATTTCTATAATCCTTAGTTAAATTGAGATTTGTTTCATGTACTCTCTGTTTAAAGGTCAGTCACAGTCAGTAACAGGAAGTACTTAAAAAACAAAAGCTCCCAAGCAAAATAAACAATTCATAAGAACAATAACATACTGGCTTTTAGAAAGCGGCTTGGGGTTCTGACCCAGAAAATACGTTTATGTTTACAAGGAAAGGAGCATGAAAGAGAATTATGGACCCTCTCAAAGGAGCGACTAAGCCATCAGGATGCAACAAGATTTTCTTGGAAGGAGCTCAGAGACAAAAAGGAACCACAAAACAACATACATATAAAAAAAGAAAAATATCTGACAAATGATAGCCAGGCCCCACAAATCCCAGTAACACGACATTCCACTTATTAAAACCATCAGTCTTGGAAGACTCCAAGCACAGTAATTTTGAAAATGTACACAAGTAAATTAAAACCAGGCTTATGATTCTTCTCATTTTAAGTCCCTTACTTGTACCCCTCTGCAAAGCTGCTGTGAAATTTAAAATTAAATGAAAGAAAGTCAACATGACTTAAGCAAGAGCCCCGAGTTTTACATTTTTAAGTTGGAATGTAGTATAAAAGTCTCTCTGCACTTGAAAAGGAAGCATACTTTGCTAGGAAAACTTGTTCCAGGGTAAACAGAAAATGCTATATCTACAACTAGAAAGCATGTGTGAAAGTTTTATTTATTAAGTTATCTGAAGCACTTGGTAGCAGATATTTTAGGAGATATTTTATGGCCATGTTTTTGTGTTTTTTAATACAGGACAATCCTTTCTGGAGGTAGCAGGAGGTAGTGCCAACAGAACTGGACAAAGAGCCAGCAGACCCAGTCTCTACAACCAAACAGGGCATGCCTCATTCACTCTCAGTTTCTTTATTTGTAAAAGAACAAAAATACTGGCCCTCCCTGAACATTGTTGAAAGCATCCAAAATCCAAATAAGATAAAATGTCCAAATTATTTTAAAAACAGTGAAACCTTATTGAATGTGTCAGCTTTCCTTTCTCTGCACAAGGACCCAGTGACACTAGAGAACCATAGAGCGAGCTCAATAATTCCTCTGCATCTAGAGCCCCATTGACTGTCACTAGGGCAGGGAGTGGTGAGGGAGCAGCAACTTCACAGCCCATGGCTTTATGCCTAGACAAGGTCAGTGACCACATGTATAGGGCGACTGCAGTGACCATTGGAAGACCCCAGAGAACAAAACACACTGCCCCCACACTCTTGCTACAAACTTGGAACTCCAGCTAGGGATTCTGTCCTTTAGGCTAAGAGTCTGGGGGCACTTGTTCCATTGCAAAAGCTTTTGAAGGGCTAACATATTTCGTTGTACCAATCATTAACATCTTACTTTGTACCAATTCTTGAGAGTAGTTTTCATAATGAATATAAGAACAATATAAAGATATATCACTTCTACTACCACCACCAACTCCTCCCAACCCAGAACACACACAGCACACACAATGTGAACATTCTTTGTTACCTGGCCTCTTAGAGGACACATGAATCTGGGAAATCACTAACATCCTATAGTGATCTTAGCATAATATCTTATCCATGGAGGGAATGTTTATTTTTTAAAAGAATACCGAAAGTGGGAATGAACACAAAGGAGTTATATACTAATGGTGAGATTTGAGACAGGGTGGCTCCTGGATGAAAGATTTGACATATATCTCAAGTCAGTTATTGGTAGGGAGCTGCTTACATCCCCTAAGTGGAGATCAAAACTAGCAGTGGAATTTTGGCATCTCTGACTACACAATGAATGAATCTAAGGGGAGAATTTAAATTAAAGGTTAGATCTTCACTGGGTAACACTCTTCCTAAACTCAAGTCTGGCAGATATCATCACCAACAGTTCTGCTATTTTTAATGGCTAGAAGGGTGCTTAAGGAAATGTCAGTCTCTAAGATTATCCCAACTCTCCTCTGCATAAATAATAACATCATTACTGACAGATTCTTGGCTCAACTGATCTTCTTTTAAACATGCAGACTAGTCAAAATGAAATACTTATTAGAGAAAGATTGGAAAGGGTAAAACTGAAAATGATCACTCAAAATTAGAAAAAAAGCCTCATTAAAAGGGGAAAAAATATGGGCATTCTGAGCTAGCCAGACACCAAAAATATGTATGAATAAACAGCAAAGCAGCAATACTGTGTTAGTATGATGGCCTTTGAGGGTGCAATGACTCAAAGGAAACCACCAGAGAAGCCAGTGCTAACCCCCAGCACATGCTCAGAGGTTTATAGATGCCCAGCAGTCCTGACAGGTCAACAATATTATATCAGCCAGGAACATTTCCTCTGGCTTATGCTCGGTGTATGCCCTGAAGTCTCAGGACTTTCTAGTGCTCATTATTTTTATTTTAACTCTGGTGCTGGAAACGCTGTCCTCATTCCTATGAATGCTTAATCTTTCTGAATCATCCTAAACTATCTGTAGCAATTACCGTGTGATTAAATTCTAAAGTTAAATGTTAAGTTTGAAAAAAGACTCATTAGTTTTAAATTTTTCTGCCTTTTCATTTTATCAAGTGTCTTTTCATTCCTTTATTATTAGAAAATATAAATAAGCATCCAATCATCCTTCTCTTTATTATTTTATAGCTCTTATCAGACGTCTACTGTTGTTCTCCCAACTTAAAAGTCCTAGTCATTCACCTCTGGGCTCTTCTTGCCACTGCAATTTTTGTAGCTGACCTTCTTTAAACTGTTTCTTGTCTAGCTCAGTCATTTTTAAGATAAAAAAGAACAGGTCATTCAAAATTAGGATGGCTATATAGTCTGTAAAAACGAACATAAATGTATCACATGGTTTTCTATAACCCTTTTTAACCAGAATAGTTTCTTATTTACCTAATTTAACTATGCTTCTCTTTAAAAAAGTGTATTCTTTGAACTGTCCATAATAGTGTCTACATGCTTTTCCCGAAGGGTTATAAAGTTGGTACCCATGAAGATATTATTTAAATTATTTCCTTCTGAGACGCATTAGAATCATAGACTCTCGAGGTAAATTTCTGCCTTTAATGTGTTCATCTACCTGGTTAAGTAAAATATCTAGATGCTTCTAGATTTCCATGATTATGGATTTTAAATAATATGCTACTCCTTTACCATCTGCATTAGATAATTATGATAGGAGACAGGTCCTTAACTCTTTGTGAGGAAAACTATCCTGCCCATGTCCTCCACTGATAAAGCCCACTTAGGCAGCTGTGTTTTGTACACATGATTCTGCTCTCCTCAGCTAGTGATTAGAACAGAGGCAAGCACCAACCTGCGGGCAGCCAATCCCTAGGCTCACTGGCAGTTTAACAAGGTGATTGGCATGAAAGTGCCAATCAAACACTGGGATGCACTGGGACAACCAAATTCTTGCTTTGGGGAATTTGAATTAAGAAATTAGAAAGGGTCAGGTGCAGTGGCTCATGCCTGTAATCCCAACACTTTGGGAGGCCAAGGCAGGCAGATCACTTGAGGTCAGGAGTTTAAGACCAGCCTGGCCAACATAGTGAAACTGTATCTCTACTAAAAATACAAAAATCACCAGGCATGGTGGCATGCACCTGCCTGTAGTCCCAGATACTTGGGAGACTGAGACAGGAGAATTGCTTGAACTCTGAAGGCGGAGGTTGCAGTGAGCCGATCACACCACTGGCCCTCCAGCCTGGGAGGCAGAGCAAGACTCTGTCTGAAATATATATATATATACACACACACATATATGCATATATATACACATACATATACATATATATGCACACACAGAGAGAGAAAGAATTAAGTAATTAAAAACAAGAACTAAGGCTAAAAATTTGTGCAGAAAAAAGAGAGATCATTAGAATAGGAAGGGGCAAAAAAAGACCTGAGTAACAATTACAAGAAGGTAAAAATTATGAGTAAGGAGAATTACGGATTAGTAGCAACTTATGACGTGGAGACACAGAGTAGAAGATGAAGAGATTTCTGTCTACTGGCGATTAGACACAGAGAAGTAAACACATGGAGAGTTGATGAGTCATATTGCTAGCTAAGTAGAGATTCATGAACTCTTGCTGCTGAGCATTCTAGAGCTGCCTTGGATTCAAAATGGCTATTGAGTTCTAGTTTCAGTCTCTCTTTTCAAAAAAAATTTATTTCAATTAATTAAAAAAATTTTTTTGGAGACAGGGTCTCATTCTGTAACCCAAGCTGGAGTTCAGTGGTGTGATCATGGCTCACTGCAGCATCAACCTTCTGGGCTCAAGCAAACCTCCCATTTCAGCCTCTAAGTAGCTGAGTATATAGGCATGTGCCACCATGCCCAGTTAATTTGTGTGTGTGTGTGTGTGTGTGTGTGTGTGTGTGTGTGTTTGTTTTAGATATGGGGTTTTGCCATGTTACCCAGGCTGATCTCAAACCCCTGGACTCAAGCAGTCCACCCACCTCAGCCTCCCAAAGTGCTGGGATTACAGGTGTGAGCCACTGTGCCCAGCCAGTTCCAGTCTCTATGGTTCCCATACATGGATGTCTATGAGATGCCATCTTGTATATATGCTTATATAATAACTCCATTATTGAACTGGCTTGAGCTAAGTAGACATCAAAATCATGGTATATGTCAGAGTGGGATAGCTACTGGAAGGGAGATTTGGAGTGCTGGAAATATTCTACAACTTGATCTGAATGGTGGCTACATAGAACTACACACGAGGAAACTCTGTCTCTACTTAAAATACAAAAAAATTAGCCAGGTGTGGTGGTGCATACCTGTAACCCCAACTACTCAGGAGGGTGAAGTAGAAGAATCACTTGAACCCGGGAGGCGGAGGTTGCAGTGAGCTGAGATGGTGCCATTGCACTCCAGCCAGGGCAACAAGAGCGAAACTCAGTCTCAAAAAATATATAAAAGATTATACTGTAGGGGAAACAAAGGTGGAAGAAAGAGGACAAATTAGGAAGCTATTAGAATAATTCAAGTAAGAGATAGCAGTGATTTAGACCAAAGTGGTAATTGCAGAGTGAAGAAAAGTGGTGAAAGTCTGAGTATATCTTGAAGATAGTGGCATCAGAATGTGCTGATGGATTGAATGTGGGGTGTGAGGAAGAGAAGAGTCAAGGATAACTCCCAAATTTTTGGCCTGAGCAATGGGAAGGATGGAATTCCTATTTTCTGAGATGGGGAAAACCATGGGAGAAGCAGTTTTGGGAAGGAAGATTAGAACCTCACTTCTGCACATGATAAGTTTGAGATGCCTATTTGAAATCCAAGTGAAGATATTGGATAGGCAGTTGGATATTAGAGACTGGAGGTTAGGAGAACAACTGGGGATGGAGATATAAATTTGGGGATTATCAGTATATAGATTGATTTAAAATATATTAAATGATGACACTGGATGAAATCACTCAAGTGATAATAGAGAAGAGAAGTTGAAAGGTTATATAAAATAATGCATATAAAATCTGAATACAGTACATGTAGACTCTACAGGTTTGGGACACTTCCCCAACTCCCTTTTAAAAATTAGGAATTATAACCTGATTAGTCAGATGGCCAGAACACTGATAATAATTTATACTAGTGTTCAGAATCTCTGTGTGTTTAAAAAATTTGCACATGTGGATGTGGCAGTCCTTTCCCCTACTGTTTCTCTAATCAAGTAGCCATATCAACAAGAGGGCCACTTTCTCATGAAAATGAAAGAGGGAGAAGTATCATCTCTCTTTCCACTTTGATCAAGTGTGCTTGGATTCTCTCATCATTTTAATTTTTTAAAATCTCAATTGCCATGGAGGGTTTAGGCTTGGGAGGAGAGCAAGATTTCCCTCTTTACCTCTTATCCTCACCTTTGGACCTTGTCTCTAAACCCTGTAATCCAGTCCATTTTGCCAGCATATTCTGCAGTGATGTTAAGGGCACAAGCTCAGATAATAAAAAAGTATTACTTTGATTTCCTATTTTCCATTACCCTTTGTACGTATATCTATCCCACCTAGGTTAATTACCTCCAGGGGAATGGTGGCTGAACACTGAGGTAGAATTTTGGCATTCCTGGGCCCCACGCCACAACCATATCAAATTAGTATTAACCCCAATCAATAGGTACTCAATAAGCATATGTTGTTTTGCTTTAACATGTAAATAATTCTTATTAGAGAGATACTGACCCAGACATCAAAGGGAAGGTTTGTGAATAAATAGAAGACTGACTACTCCTTTAGTCCTTCACTGTGACACCAAACCCATGCTCAACTCGCCTCCAAGGTCAGACACCAGAGTCAACAGAGAAAGAGAAGAATGACAGAGATTCAGGTGAAGAAATTATAGGAAAAGTAGGGAAGTGGATATATGCAGGTCTGCCAACTTGTCTGATAACGTATGTCTAGTTATTTGTACATAAGAATGTGGCCAAATGTAGAAAAACAGGTTCAAGAATCATGGAAGAAAGGTATAAGTATGGTTCTGAGGCATCACTCTGTAGAAATCTTCCATCAGGAGCCATAATGGAGTGGACGCTAGCAGCCAACAGAAGAAAAGCAGGCTCCTGCTGCTCCAGCCATTTCTGCTGTGCTTACCTGCTGACTCCCCAGGACAAGTATCTTACTGCCTTTGAGGTTAACTCACCAAACCCTGAACTGTCTGAATTCTGTGCAAGCAGAATATATTGAGGTCCTGACCATGGTGCCCAGCCTTGCTGTAGAACTATGTGGACAATTCTCAGACTTGATTCAATTTTCTATTTTATAGAGTCACTCAGCCCAAGCTTTGATTCTCAGTGGGCCACCAGAGAGAGAGAGAAAGCAAAATATGTTAATATGATTTATCGACATGTCCTGTATGTGGAGCCATTCCAGTGGCCAGCATTTATAGCATATGTTCATCAGCCTCAGTCCTCCCATCCATCTCCCCACCTGGAGACTCAGCTCTGTCCCAGATACCAGACGGGAAGTACTTGAGCAGCCTCAGCATGTCAGCCTAGAGAGGCTAGTTACATTGATTTAGAAGCACTGTCCCAGCAGTGATCACCAGGCCCCCACATTGGGCCCTAAATGCCACCCTTCTTATTATGTTGAGATGAGTCCTAATCAGAACTAACACGCTCATACCAAATGTAGTCAGTTGATAGACGGGATAACTGCATTTCAAATTTAGTTTTGAAGTCATGTATAGTTGAACCTGCTAAGACTCTACCTCCTACCCTGAAATCCCACAAATTCCACCATCTTTAGTAGGTTCCACCAATGTACTACTGGGATCTGTAGCAAAGATTTTTTGATCAAAGAAGAGCTGACATATTTGCTCTTGAGCCTAGAATGCAAATGTATGTCCCCGGCAGGACTCTGAGTCCTCCTTTCAGTCTGTGCCTCTGAATGTGAAATCTAACCACCCCTGATAATTTTCTAGTCCTCCAAGATGCTCCTGGTCCCATCTTTACTATCTGTGACTTAGTAACAATAATAACTTAAGACAGTGTTTGCTTATTTTTCCTATTTTAAAAAACAAAAACAAAACTGCTATATGCCCAGAATAAGAAATGATGAAGAAAAAGTAGTGTGTGGGGAAAAAATGCAAATATTTTCAATGTATATTAAAATTTTGATATATTGATCTCAGATTTAAGAGGTTGGATGGGGGTGGTTCCTTGCTCTTCTCTTTTTTTAAAAAAAAAAAGGTTATTTACTTGTGAAATAATGGATTTTGACTCCTATTACTGGCTTTTTTAAAAGATCAAAATTTAGCGTGGAAATTTCTATGTGACCAAAAGATATCTCAAGATTAGTAAAAACATTTCAATGATCTGAACTTTGACTTTTACACAGGTGAGTATTCAGTGATTTCAAGGACCTGTTAAATGCATTCTGTTTAACATTTTTATCTTTTGACACCATAGTTTATTTAAAACATCTTTCACAAAAAATGCCTAATATAACATTCTTTAAATGCAATTTAAGTTCATCTATTTGAAGAGGATTAATAAACACAATACGGTTACCAGAGATTTTTACCTTTTGTTACTACCGTCAGCTGTTTGCTTTTTGGTCAGCCCTGTGCTGATGACATTGGGCATAATTACAAATAATACTTAAGAGTATCCAGTTGATTGATAACCTTAACATTCAAGATCTTTGCATCTTTGTCAACACCAAGAACATTTTCCAATCATATAGGAGCTGCCTCAGGACTTGGCTAAAAGTAACATTTTATGTCAAATTCAACAAACTAGAAGAATCTTTTTGCTTTGCTAAAAATATGGATAACCAGAACTTTTCCAATAAAGTTTACAAAAATCTCCAGATGTTCACTCGACTTTAGAAGACAGTCTGTTCCTAGTTTTAATGGATTTGATTTGTTTTGCTTGTTTTACTGCAGAAACAAATTTCCCCTGGCAATCAGGATTGATATTTTCTTGAGCTAATTTTTTCTTAATTTTTCCTGTGAAGGGAGAACTATTTTAATTGACATTTATCACCAGACAGACTAAGAATCATTTCAGTTCTACAATTTTGGAAGAAACATTTCCCATCTGTTTCAATAACCCAACTGGCTAATTACATTGCCAAGAATAATTTGTCACAAACAGAAAGACCATTCTTTGAGGGGTAAACTCTTACTGCTTTAATCTTACATCACATACTGATTGATGAGCAATTACAGAAAACTTATGATACTAATTTATTCCATGGATTTATTTTATGAATGAGATTCCTAAAGGAATAAGAGAAAGCTGGTTAATCATTTATATTACTTAAAAAGAGGGCATGGAGTCTCTTGGTTAGTTCATATCAGAGAAGGCACATATATTCACCTTTATATCTTCCCTGTAAGGTGTGGACCACTGGGGTATGAATGGCTCAGACTAACAAGGAGGAGAAAAAATGCAGGCAGTATGTCTGCAGTATCATCACTGCCCTCTGTGATTTTAACATTGCAGGTGGGCAGTCCAGAGTGGTGGTGAACAGTGTGGGCTCTGATGCTAAACTACCTGTGTTTGAATCCCAAATTGAGCATTCACATGTTTGCCAAATTATGTAGATCTTTGGTATCTTAAATTCTTCATCTGTAGAAGGGGTATATTAATAATAATAGTAACTGCCTCATAGAGTCACTGAGAATTAAGCAGCTAACACATTTAAAGCTCATTCAATGTTATTAATATTATTATGATCATTATTAATATTAGGATATTTACTTCGGTATTAACAGCTTTCTGGTCTCAATTCTGGCTACATATTGGAATGAACTGGAAAGCTTTAGATAAAAAAATTAAAAAAGCAATGCCCAGGATCCACCAGGAAGAGACTCTAATTTAACAAGTCTTAGATAGGGCCCAGGGCCCCCTGCCACCTGCCCTGCTAAATATTTTTTTTGCTTAGTTGCTCACGAGTTTTCTAATGTACAGCCAGGGATTTTAGCAAGGAGAGCTGAAAGTCAGCAGGTGAAAACCTTAGGAACAAGTATATTAACACTAGGAAAGGCAAACAGATAGGAAAGACTAAAGACCAGGACAACAGGATAAATTAGGGTGAAGGGCCTCTCCACTTTGTCCAGGGAGAGCCGTGCTAAACTGCTTGCATCTTAGGGCTCATTCTACCATAATTATTTCTTTATGTGGCCCTAAGATTAGGCTTGACAGCCAACTTTCCTGGTAACCTCTTCCCTTTCCTCTGTCTTCAGTCACATGTCTTACTTTACCTTCTGGTAGTGCCCCTATTTTAAAAGTATCAGAACCCTTCCTTGAATCTTTAGTTTGTAAATTCCAACAAGGAACTCCATTTCCTTAGTAATAATGTATACCTAGGACAGTTTGAACGTAGTTATGGTGATGAATGGTTTCAGCTCAAGGGACTCTTAGCCACTAAATAAATGTTTGTTCTTTGGAAGGAAAGAAGAGGCTCCAAAATGTAAGGATAAACTAGGCTGTTGTTCTTGTTCTACAATAGCTTCAAAAGCTTGTTTTTCTTTTAACTAAAAAGAGAAGAGGAGGGAGGAAGATGAGGATAGTACCCACATTCAAATAGTCAGAGAAATGGGCCATGCAGTAGCAGAAAAAAGCCTTACGTTTCTGATGCTTTATAAAAACCTGAAATTCTGAGTGATCTTATCCTTTCATTTGTCTTCACCTCACATATTCATTATAGGAAAATTCCAAATGTTGGTGAAAAGTACAAAAGAACTTAAAAATGACTCATAATTTCAACACTTGTTTCCTTCTTTTGCTTTTAGCTTATAAAATGAAGAGTAAAAGTCTACCTTCCTCCATTTCTCCAAAGGTAAACTCTTTAAAAAATGTTTTATATTTATATGTATGTGCACATCTTAGCCCTATCTAATGTTTCAGTTACTATGCTAAGCACTGCATGGGAATTATCTATTTAATCTCCACAATAACTTTTTGAGATAGATCTATTAATATCTTTCTTACCCTCATTTTAGAGGTGAGGAAACAGAGCCTTAGAGAAGTTGCCTTACTCAAACTCAACTCCCATTTATTCATTCACTCCATGAGTATTTACTGAGTCCCTACTACGTGCCAAGCACGATGCCTTAGCATAGGGGATATAAGAGTGGATCGCCAGACACACTCATAATCCATCTCTTGCCTCTTCTACTGTTGTCACTCCGGTCTAAGCCACTATCATCTCTCACTTGGATTGTTCTAATAGTTTCTAACTGGCCTTCCCACTTCTACACTTATTCCCCTGCAATCCATTCTAAACACAGTCACTCCTCTACTCAGACACCTCTGATGGCCCTCCATGTCACTCAGAATGGAATGAAACCTGGAGCTCTGCCAGTGGTCAATAACATGCTGCCTGATTTGTGCCTCCTGTACCATTTCCTCATCTCCAGCCACCTACACCTTCACGCTCTGCTGTCATCACCTTGGCTTCCCAGATGTCTCTTGAATATGCCAGGCATGCTCCTGTCTCAGGGCCTCTGCATTCCCAGTTCCCTCAGCCTGGAATATCCTTACCTTACAAATTGGCTCAGAACATGCCACCTCAAAATATACCACTTTGGCATAATGATTTTTTTGAGCTGAAGGCACTTGAGAAACAGTAGACGCAGGAAGAGCTCTCAGTCCTCCCCTTTCTACCTAAAAGCAGGTCATCAAATTTCCCATGAGAAAGGTGCCCTCCTTGTGCCAAGAAGAGAAGAATAGTATCATCAGAGATGATTGCAGTTATCACCGAAATGGTCCTGTAAAAACAAACTAAAATCATTCTCATTTTCTAGGAGTTTTTCCTGCAGGCCCATTACTCTCTGTCCCACAGTTTACTGCCTCTAGCCCAGGCCTTTTGTTTTGTCACATCTCCACAGTTTATCATTCTTTGTGTAAAAATGTATACAAGCTCTCAGGCATAAAGTCTACTTTGGGTCTTCAATTTCCTCTGAGGACTCCCATGTATACATACAAACATTAAACAAATGTTCATGCTTTCCTCCTGTTAATCTATGTTATTTGAATTCTTAGGTTAGCCACCAAACCTAAGAGGGTAAGAGGGACATTTTTCCTTCCCTCACCCAAATACCCATATGACTCACTTCCATACCCCCTTGAAGACTTTGCTCAAATGTCACCTTTTCAATAAAGCCTCCAAATGACCATATTTATAACTGCAATATCTGCCCCACCCCATCCTTCACCCTCTTCATTTTTACTTTACACATATGCCATATAGTTTGTTTTGCTTATTTTCTCTCTTTACAGTGTAAGCTTTATGAGGGCAGGCATTTTTCCTGCTTCAATCACTGCTCTTTGCAGAAAGCTGTTTTGCTCTTTGTAGCATTTACTTATTTAACAAAAACTGGGCACTAAATATGTTCTAGCAAAAACAACTCAATATTGTTCTACAAATATCAATTCATTTAATCCTCACAATGTCTCTATAAGACAGGCACTATTGCTATTCCTATTATGAAGATATCAAATCAGAGGTCTACAAGGATTAAGTAACTTGCTCAAGGTCACACAGAGAGTAGTGGCAGGACCAGGATTTGAGTTAAGGCAGCTTGGCTCCAAGGTCCAAGCTTTTACCTACTTTACTATGCAGCCTCATCTTCAAACCCATGCTCTCCTGCGAGCATCAGTATAATCCAGGACCTTAACACATGGGCTAACCCCTTCATTGCTACAGTAACCATGTCCTTTAAACCCAAAATATGGATATACAAGTTCACTCTGTTAACTAAAGTTCACTCTGTTAATTCAAGAGCAAATGAAAATAACGATACTAATTTTACTGCAATTTGATAAAGAATACAGATTGTATCTTTACACTTGCAGATAAAGTTTACAGAATCTCAGGGATTTCTTCTTCATCAACATCTCTTATTTCTGAAGCAAGGAAAACTCAGGTTCAGAACTATACATATTTATGCTACATGTTCGACATAAAAAATACAGCATTAGTCCTCCACAGTTGACTGCAATGTAGGTGAAAGAACTGTTTAATGATATGAGGCAGGAACAGAAGATTAAATTTAATGCCTAAGAACTGAATGAAGTGTTTCAATGGTGTTACAGATTGTTCCAAGAACTTTCTATTTAAAAAACATGACATGTGAAAGAGATGCAGATTGGATCATATTTTACTCTTAATATTTTAAGATAAGCCAAGGCTAGTGAGCATATAAACTAGGCTTAGGTTCATTAGGTCTGAAGTCCTTTAGCTCTGATATTTTTCATGTGTTGATTTTTTTATAGTAAACTTGCAGCTGTTGATTATGATAAAAATACATTTAAGAAATATATTATAAATTGGAAGCACAAGAGAAATAGGATATCATCTTTTTATTTCAAATTTGTATTTGTTATAGAAACCACATTAGTATATATAAAATCAATTTTTTAAATAAAATAATCACCCATAGTCCTACCATCAAAGCACAGTAATTCTTCTCTTTTTTCTCTGTATCTTCCTAGTCTTTGTCTATAAACTCACCTACAAAAATCAACAAATCTCCAGCTAAAGGAAGAATTGGGTCTTTTGCATAGTTGAGTTCAGTTCCTGCCACACTCTTTCCAGGAACCACCCCTCTAAATATAGCATTTATCTGATATGCTGAAATCAGCGTATGGTGGAGCTGGAAAGAACCTTAGAAATTATCTGAATTCAACCCCAGCATTTTAGTGGTGGCTGTATGGTCAGTATTGCCAGTTTTACTAGCAGTTACAACAGCTGCTGCCATTCATTCAACATCAGGAATATGTGCTGTACACTTTCTGTGTCTAATCTTCCTGACAATTATGAAAAGAAGAGTGAGTATAAATGATTTGGGTTTGAGTCCCATAGCATAGGGACAACAATGACTCCAACCTCTTAGGGTTGTGAGGAAGATGAATTGAAGGGAAATATGTAAATTACTCAGCATGAAGCCTAGTTATTTTTATCATCATCATTCATTTTTCAGGTGAGGAAACTGAGGCTCAGAAAGATAACTTGGTCACACAATTTTGTGCTTCAGTTTCTCACAATCAACTGAGTTAGTGCCTAGGACCTAAGTTTAATGTTTCATAAGTATACTCAGTAGACTCCCTGGTTCAAAATCACCTGGTGTGAATAATAAAAATTCAATTTCTTAGGTCCTTCTCCAGACTAACTCAATCAGACTCTCTGGAAGTAGAGAATAGAAATATACGTTTTAGAATTTCACTGGATGCTTCTGTGCACTAAGATTATAATCATTGCTGCTCAAGCTTTCCAAACTCACCAGCCAAGTTCCTGGGCCCTAACCCAGGTTTCCCCCCTCTGTGAAACAGGAATAATATTACTGCCTATCAAACTAGTCAGGAAGATGAGAATAGTATATCGTATAGGAAAGTGCTTTGTACACTGTAAAAGAACTATTGTTTCTCTGAATCAAGCTCTTACCAAATAGGAAAAGACAATATCCAATGTCTCCATCACAAATTAATGGCACTATCACAGACAGAGTTCACGCTAGGCCTAACCAGATAGCCATTAAGATTGTATTGCATTTGCTTTCTCTCATTATTTAACTTTTAGCCCTAAACATATGGGCACTATTCTGAAAACTTGATGTCATCCCTTTGCATCCCTCCCTGCCATGATCTTCCCAGACAAAATTAGACATTGCCACAGTTGATCTTAAATACCATTCTTCACTATGTTCTTTCCACACCTGTTCTAATAGAATCAGTTCTATTTGTCTGTGGGTGACCAGCAAGCCTGCAGTTTTCTGAAGAGATCTTCGTACTTCATGTTTTATATGTGGAGCTGTTACAGTGTGTCTGACATTTTCTTTTCGAGGTATGTGATTATGAGTTAAACCAGCACATAATCAAACCAGCCTACTTGCCTAATCTCCCTGGTAATAGAGTGGCTTTTAGGGAAGGGAATGTAAGCAGCATGCAAAGGAAAAGAAAAAGCCCAGGAACAACAGGAGTAAGGAATAATGTGTGATCCGTGGGCAGGACTGGACTAAAGTAGCAGTAAGAATGTGCCCCGGTGAAAAACAGCGTGAGTTGTTTCTTCCCACTCTCTCCCACAAAGCTAGCCTCTCCATGGAAACTCCCCTCAAAGAGAATGGAAAAATTTTAGCAGCTAGAAGAACGTGGATCTCCATCTGCCTAAAGGAAAATGTTCAGGTCCACCTAGGCCCTGAATATCTGGATTCCCAGAACTACATAATATAAAGCCGGTGGAGATCTACTGATTTCTGTTTGATGAGTTCCTACATTGCCCCATTTTTGTGAGATTTGTGGAGCCACCAATCCTAGTTCTGAATTCCCCTATTCAAAGTGAGTTCTTTAAGGTTAGACATGCAACTCAGGCCTAGCCAATAAATGTCCTGCCCTGGGATTCTTTTTAAATTTTGAAGCTGGAGAAGCAGCAGATTTGCATTTTCAGTCACAGAGCTAGAAGGGTGAGACTGAAGGAATATTGTTGGTTATCATCACCACCGTGGATAGAAAGTCTGTTTATGGAAAGAGAATCAAACTATACAGTATTCAAGAGAATATGGAATGAGAGTGGACACCCTGCTCCCCTGGTCCCTGCAGTTATCCAGTGTCTTTGTAACAAACTCCTATGGCTTAAATTCATCTGAATTAGCTTCTGTACCTTGGAAACCAGAGTTCTTCCTAAATACAGCTGTGCCCTCAGTTCCTTCTCGTCTTCTCACACACAACCTGGATACATAGTACTAACCTCCAATCCGTCACAAATCACATCTACATCTTCCTCATCTTGATAAACCATCCCTTTGTGAAACAGCATGAAAGGCCTAGTAAATTAATCTGCTTGAGGTAACTCATGACTGATCCTGCTTTAATGTGCTACCATTCCCAGGAAATCATGCATCTTCACACAATGACTACTGCTACTGCTACTACCAATAACAACAACAGCAACAATAGCATTGAGTGGCAGGTACTGTGTTAAGTACATTATATACATTAACTCATTTAATCCTTACAGCAACCCTAATATTCCCATTTTATAAGTAAGGGCACTGACGTGGTGGCAAAGGGACTCTTCAACCAAAGAAATAATCTCCAATAGTATATTTTCAGTAACTTGTAGCCAGGAGTTACATGCACATCCATCCTTAAACCTCTATTACCACCCATACATAGCTCTTCATGTACAATCAGCTGGGGGTAAGGAGTAGCGCTGGTCAGTGAGTCTCATATTTTGCTTTTTATCTGGAGACTTGAGGGTTAAAAGAGGCCACAGTTCAGCATTTGCCAGATAAGAAAGAAAGTCATATATTATTCGTTCAAAACAAGCAAGGAGCAGGCTGGAAGCCAAGGAACCCTGGCCAAAGAGACTGAGGCAAGAGAATATTCATCATTAACTCTCATCCATACATTGAACACATGGTTGAATTACTCCCCAAGGGAAAGGAATCAATGACATTGGGAATATGGTTCAGAGAGATAAGCCAGTGTTTTCTAGTCAAGCCCCCTGCAAGACTGAACTTTACCAAGCTTAGGAGTAAGACAAACTCCATTCCAGAGTTTCTTCCCTCTTATCCCTTCCTCCCTCCCTCCGTCCCCTCCCTTCCTGCATTCTTTCCTGTCTTCCTGCCTTCTTGCTTTTCCTCCCTCCTTTCTTTCTTCCTCCCCTTCTTTCCTTCCTCCTTTCTTCCTCTCTCCTTCCTTTCCTCTATAGGTATTTAGTGATTTTCTGTGATAAATTGAAATAAGATTCCTGCTTTTGGGGAGGTTAGAATTCACAGGAATAACAGGCAATAAAGCCAGCAATAACAATAGAGTATGGGATATGCGGTAATAGTGTAGAAAAAGCATAGGCTTAGGAGCCAGATAGATTCAGCTCAGAATCACAACTCTGCCTCCTATAAATAGATGTGATTTTTTTTTTTGGCAAGTTATTTAACTATGTGTGCTTGGCTGGGCGTGGTTTGCTCAGGCCTATAATCCCAGCACTTTGGAAGCCCAAGGCAGGTAGATCACAAGGTCAGGAGTTCGAGACTAGACTGGCCAACATAGTGAAATCTCGTCTCTATTAAAAACACAAAAATTAGCTGGGCATGGTGGCACGCACCTGTAGTCCCAGCTACTCGGGAGGCTGAGGCAGAAGAATCACTTGAACCTGGGAGGCAGAGGTTACAGTGAGCCGAGATCGTGCTACTGCACTCCAGCCTGGGCAACAGAGCAAGACTCCATCTCTAACAAACAAACAAAAAACACAAAAACTATGTGTGCCTGTGTTTCCTCATCTGTAATACGAGGATAATGATCATATCTATTTACTAGTGTTGTTGGGATGATTAAATTAGGCATATTTAATCCTTGCGTAAAAAGTTGACGTGTACAATCCATGTAAAAAACTTGGCAGAGAGACAAACTGGTAAAGCAGCCATTCTTCATTTCTGATTTCATTCAGCAAGCGTTATTAAGAACCTAGCAAGAACACAGTATCGAGGAAAAGTCAAAGATTATCAAGCTTATGTTCTATAATCAAGCAATTTATAAGCTAGCAGAAGAACAAGCCAGATTAATAAGAAACTGTGTATATTTAAATGCTAAGAAGTTCAATTCAAATAATAAATGTCCCTGGAGGACTAGAGTGGCCAGAAATGTTTCACAGAATTGGTGGATCTGAACCTGGGCTTTGAAAGAAAGACAAGATGTGGTAAGGAGAAGGAAGGTATTCACAGTGGGGGAGTAAGTACTCTTCTGGGATGAGGCAGACCAGCCTTGCTAGGGTTGGCTTCCTACTGAGAATCAGTAGGCCAGAAGGGTGGAAAGGTTCAATGGATCCTGTATGACAGGCTGGGGAGTGTGAACTTGATCCTGAATTTAATGGGTAACCATGAAGGTTTGCATTTTTGAGTATGGCACAGTGTTAGTGCTTTATGGGTAATAACGATTGCTCCATGCATGTGGGGTAGATTGCTGGGGACCAAATTCCAAGGGGGTGGAAGTGGGGGAGACCAGTTTGGTGACTACAATTGTACATACATTGGGCCATGGAGACCTGAATAGAGCTGTAGTAGTAAGGAAGACAAGGAAGCTGACAACAACAGGCTATTTTAAACTTTTTTTTTTAAATGGTGGCAAAATACACATAACATAAAATTTACCGTCTTAACCATATCTAAGCATACAGCTCAGTAGTGGAAAGTCTGTTCGTATTGTTGGGCAAACGATATCCACAACTTTTTCCTCTTGCAAAGCTAAAATTATATCCATTGAGCAATTTTCCATTTCCCTCTCCTCTCAGCCCCTGGCAACTGTCATTCTACGATCTGTATAACAGACATTTTGTATCATTTAAAACTCTTTAGATTTTTTTTAATTGCAAAAGACAACTTAAGCTAACAGGCAAAGGGGATGGCAAGGGATTTATTATTGATTTACAAAAGAAGATCACGATGCTTCCAGACAGGAATGCATCTGGGCCTCTGAACCGACTGGAATGTAACCAGAAAGGTGTCAGACATCTCCGAGTGTCTGCTTTTTTCTGTGCGCTACTGCATTCCATCTGTGCAGACTGGCTTCCTCTGCTTCTTTCTCTGCTTGATAGAATATAGCATCCTTATAACTCTGAGTTCATATGTTACAGTTCTACCCACAAACAGAGACTACAGAGCTGTTTCTGAATCTCAATTTGAGATTTCAGAGAGCAGAAGACAGAGAGAGAGAATATCAATCCGACTGGTCCAGCTTGTGACAACTGTCTATCACTGTTCTAATCAGTTATTGTCTCAGAAAGAGTCATATAGAACATAGATGTCTGCAAGGACAGATTTCCAAAGAGGGCAAGGGTCTTCATGAACTGGGCAAATACCCTAAAAGCGGTCTACTACACATTTCAGAAAAAGAATTACAATGGCTTGGTAACTGATTTTTGGAATTGTGGGGCAGAGGATTGGCTGAGGAGATCAGGGAAGAGTGAAAGATACACTTGCTGCCTTCAAGAGTCTTACAGCCTAACTAGGAAGACAGCCTACACAAGAACTGTTCAGCTCAGAGATGGCTACAAAGAACTCACCCATTTTCAAAGTAACTATTGTTACCGTCCCCATTTGGAGGCACTGCTACAATCTTGTAAATTTAAGGAGATATTACTGGACTGGGGAAAAGAAGCTAAAATATAACATTTACATTCTTTCATGAGAAACAGAAGAAAGAGCACCTTTACCTCCAGGGTCATGGCAAAAGGAAAGCAGACACATCTCAGGCACAACCCAATGGCTGAGTTTCATTGGCCATGATTTATAAAACTGCCTCTAAGATCAGGGTAGTTTCAGAGGCTTTCTGGGGGAGATTTCTGCAAAGGCACAGTTTGTTCTTATTATAGTCATGCACTGCATAATGTTTCAGTCAATGACAGACTGTATATACAGTGGTGGTCCCATAAGATTATAATACTGTATTTTTATTGTACCTTTTCTATGTGTAGATAAGTTTAGATACACAAATACCAGTGTTACAATTACCTGCAGTAGTTAATACAATAACATGCTATACAGGTTTGTAGTCTGGAAGCAATAGGCTCTACCATATAGCCCAGGTGTGTAGTACCCTATGCCATCTGGGTTTGTGTACATACACTGTGATGTTTGCACAATGGCAAAATTGCCTAATAATGCATTTCTCAGAACATATCCCTCTCATTAGGTGGCACATGACTGGTATTAAGCAACAAAAACACAAACATGAGAAGGTGGAGTTCAGAGAGGAACTAAAGTTAAAAATAAAATGCAAATCAAATCAGGCTCTGTTATATCCTGAGCACCTCCCACAAACCATTCCAGACTTTGTTATCAGCAGATCGGTGACTCCAGCTGCACTTAAAATGCAATAAACATAATTAAATATGGCATTCAAAAGGATAAAGTGATATAATCACAAAGCTCCTGAGCCTTCCTTTCCTCAAAATGTTTAGGCTCTAGCTTCTTTAAATTTAATTTTACCTGAATTTTTCAAGATACCAGTTGAGTTCTTTGAGATTACATATTCTGTTTTAGATGAAAGCTGAGTGGTGCAGTGAATTGTATTTCAACTCATTTCTCTAGACATCCGTTACCAGAAATCCTTTTAATGAAAGCTTTGAGGACTGTCTGTCCATTATGCTACTAAGGCTCCTGAGTCAGCAATCTCATTCAGATTTAAAAATTTAACTGGCCCTCATCCAATTGTTAATCAAAACCTAATGCACTTTTCCAACCTAAGTCTTTTGCATTCACTGTCTAGAGAGGATGCTGAATACAATGTTTTAGGGAAACAGCTGGTTCAGTATGCAAGCTGCCATCATAGTTGTGTTGCAGTATTGTTGTGAGTGTACGTATGTGTGTATTTTTTTCTGAAAAAGCATGACTTATAGCAGGTCCTCACAGTTATCGAGCATTAATGAGCCTTTATAAGGAAAGACTTGCCACAAACACTTTTTTACCTGCACTGAAGATGGAGCTAGGTGGACAGAATGAACAACTGAATCTGTTTGGGTAAGGGCAGGGAAGTTCTTCAAAGAATCTAAGTTCCTTCCCTGAAACAGCTTTGTGATAAAGGCTGAGTATATCCCCAGAAGGCAAGAAGTTGAATATTTAATTCCCTGTAGTGGAACTAATAACAAATGAGAGAAAAATTACCCATGTTGGGCCCTGGGACAACATTCAATGAATCGGAAAAGGTAACTACCAGATAGAATTCTGGCAGAACGACTTTACCAAGGATAGAGCAGAAATTCTCCCAGAGGGATCTGTTTATTCCCTTCAGTTCACTGAAAGACTAAACAGAATCCAGTGTGCTTTTAAGAGTAAGCCTGGGCACTTAACTTGGCACCTGTGCCATGTAAGATTTTACGGCAAAGCCCCCTTTCTACATAGGGACTGAAGGTCAAAGAGCTCACCACTGCCCACTTGAGTCACGATAGTTCTCATCATAAAGAATTCAAACACTTTTTAATAGATTCTCAATGAACTGATTAAATAAATAACTTTCACAGGGTTTCTTTTTCTTATTTTTATATTGAGCAAAACCAGCTTGTTCTTCTAATTACATAGATTGTATTTTTTGTTCCTTAGCTAATGACTTCCTTATTTTAAGTGAGCACAGAAATTGACAGATCAGTCTATTTCAGCCAATCTAATGAATTCTTTACATTTGAGAGCTGTGGAGAAAAGACTTCTGTACCACATTGCTCAATAGCCCATTTATATGTAATCCAAGAGCCTTAGTGCATATAAAACATTTACACTTAAGAAGCACAGCTCTCATAATAGATATGTATTAGCAAAGCCAAGTGTTGCATAAAAGGGAATTGTGTGTAGATGACTTACGGGAAAATTGTACAAATTATCAGTGAATTCAAACTAATTATGCAGTATAATTAGGGGGCTTGTAAAAAAGTAAGCTTTACCTGAAGAGCTCAGCTTTCTCATCTCTCTCACAATGTGTCACATGCTTTGGAGATCCAGCAGCAGATGCCTTCTAGGACTGTCGGGAGCACTTACTACTCCAGGTGGTGGTTTGAGGATTCAGGACTGATGTTCCTGTGGAGAGTCAGCAGAAAACACAGCTGACTTCTGAAAGAAGAAAGGCTGGACACACACAAGAGATCAGTTCCACTCCTGAGGTTGCACTGCATGAGATTAACTCCACAGACATGACAAACTTAGTGGTGTTAATATCAGTGCTGTGCCCTAAGTAGTGGAGAATACGTTAAATGCCCAAAATACAGCTCTCTAGAACATCCCATATTTAGGAGGCCACCCTACATTCCAGGAGCAGCTTGGTTGGTGTTGGTTTCCATAGGGGAATGCTTTAATTACAAAATGTGAGTAGATTTTACAACATGTCAAAAAGAATCAATTGCTAGAACGTCTATTGTTAACTAGGCCTTTCCTTTTCCAAGAGTGCTTGACCTAAGCTAAGGTGAAGAGCCCTGGGAACATGGTCCAGTTGGAGGAGGAAGAGCCTGGCCCAGTGGCTGTAGTTTATTTGGTCTAGGATAATCTGGAAGATATTGTCCCCAGGATAAAAACAAAAGCAAAGCTAAGGCAGTCCAGGCAAACAGCCACCAGTCCTAGAGGTGAGGAAAAGAGGAAGATCAGAAAAGGGAGAGAACAACGTAAGGAAGCTAGCTTAGGAGAAACCCTGTAGAAGCGTTTACAGGGCATCTATGGCCTCAGGTACAAGCAGTGAGTAAGCTGTGAAAAGTAAGTACAAGGCTTAAGATACAAGCACCCACTAGTAGAGTCCCTGTGTTCTTTTTTCTGTGTGCTACTTTGTTGGAGGTGTTTGTAAAATTAAGGAAGACATCAAAGAAAACCACCTTTAGCATGACATAGTGTCCCTTGCCCTTGTTTGCTTAGCCCTACCATCATCGTAACATGCCCTCCCTCCTCTGATAAGACTCTACCATCGCTACCACCACCTCAGGGACAGGAAGGTGACCCATACTGGACTAATCCTAGATCTCATTCCCTTGTTCCCAAAACCCCTTCCACCTTGACTCTCTGTGAGAAAGTTACATGAGACAATATATTTTGCTTTTGACTTAGGTTGGTTTGAACTGAGTTTGTCACTTGCAATCTAAGGGTTCTAAATAATATACATAGTTATCTATTTTTCACTCTCTTTTTCTTTTTCTCATACAAATAAAGATGTGCTTATCCTATGTGAACACCAGAATACTCAGTATTCTCACTCCTATAATTACATAAAATGATTTTCTATGTATCTGGCCCTTTTACTATGGGGCTTAGTCCTCAGAAACAGCCTAGCATAGGTACACAGTATAGGTTGGGGAGGAGACAATCAAGCAGTAGCCCCCAAGCCATGGAGCATGAGAAGGCTGAGGTCCTGATAACAGGACAGCATTTAAACGTGTCGCTCTGGGTCCTGTTTTAGCTACTGTGGGCATAGAAACATAGCTGCAAGTAAAACTACCTGCTTTCTCTGGTACTCCCATGGAGATGTTTGAAATTACTGGGAAATGCTGGGGATAAGGAAGGAAAAAATAGAGCAATAAATCAACAAATGCCAGTTGTATACTTCCTTTATGAAAGACATTGCTAGGTGCTGTGATATCTACAGATGGATAGAACATGGACCAACACCCTTGAGAAGACCACATTTTATATGAGGAAACAAGACGTGCACATAAACAGACAATGGCCCAATTGAAGGAAGCAAATACTAAATCCACCTGTCCACTAGGTGGATTAGATAGGAAGTGCTGCATAAGCCTGGCGGAAGCAACATAGAACACTGCAAGCTAGTGTTTTATTTGTTCTTTGGTTATAAGGAGATTTGCCAACTTTAGCCAAAAGAGGAACTTATGGAAAAGGCAGCTCAAAGGACTGAAGACAGAGATAAGCAACAAACCTTCAGAAGAATCAGAACCAGGGTAGCCCCAAAAGACCTCAGTGGTCATGATAAGGGTGTCAGTCAAAGAATAAGTGGCAGGACCTAGTGGGAGGCAGTGAGAAGGAAAAAGGGGTAAGAAGAAAGGCATTCAAAGTTCTCCCATCCTCTCAACCTGACACAATATGTACTCATCACTCTTGGAGACTGGAGACAGTTGATTATACAAAACACATATATCTCTATGATTCAGGGATCTAAGAGATGAGGGAAAGACATATATATTGAGGGTAAAAATATCACAGCAGAATGTCAGCCATAACCAAATTCTCCAGGCTCAGATTAAAGACCAGCTAGGGATTTTAACCACTTAAGAACCAAGACTAATATTCTAAAATTGACTACCTAGAAAGCCCTTCTGCACTGAGAAATCTGACTCAGCAATCAGTATGCAGAAGGGAACGCTTGGCCTTCTGGCTTTATTGAGCGCTATTGACAGGACCAGGCATCCATGATAGCTAATCACCAAGTTACAATTAGCTCTTGTCTCCTCCTGCCCTTCCACAGGGCATCTGCTGCCCAAATGAGGCTGGCACTCACTTTGGCCCGGCTGGGACCCCACAGGGAAACAGAATAAGTTGCCCAAAAATTGTGAAAGGGTTACATCAAGAGCAAACAATACAAGGGTTCTGACATTGAGCTTTAAATGTAAAATACATTTTGTTTTTAAAGGAACACATTAAAGGGAGTCTTATGACCACATGGTGGGGCGTCAAGGAGTGGGTGTGGAATGACAAAGTTGACAATATTATATGCAGCAGCCACAGATGGTTCCTTCCCTTCCACTCAGCCAAGTAGGAGGCAGAACAAGCTGAGGAAAAACTCCCCATGATCCTTGTAAGCTATTTCCTATTACTAATAGAGCTGGTGATTCTTCACTGTTAAAGAGAAGACTTATTCCCTCAAACCTCATATTCCCATAAAGAATTCCAGGAAAACCTTGGGAGGAAACTGCCCTCTCTTTCTCCACAGCACCTCACTGGCTTTGTCCCAGATGAATTATGCGATTGTTTACTTAGGAAGGGGGGACCTGACCAGCTGGTGCCTTTGCTGCTCTGCTTTTTGGAGTAGCCTGTTCTAGGCGGACTTTTTCGTCCACCTACCTGCAGTAAGAGGTTGTTCTGTGGAAGAGACACAGAGTAGCCAGCTCTGCCAGTGACTGGGTGAGGAAGCTTGTCTCCTCACCTAGTCAGGAAGTGTTAGTAAGCTCATTGTGGCCACACATGTAAGCCACAAACTTCCAATCCAGTTGATATCTTCAACCTCATCCATTGGATGTGCGTATATATCTCAGCTGCTTCACAACTCAGTGCAGAAAGAGAGGAGTGGGTATCCCAAGGTCCCAGTATTCTTTATTATTATTGTTTTCCATGTTTTTAGTGACAGGGTCTCACTCTGCTGCCCAGGCTAAAGTATAAGTGGTGCAATCACAGCTCATTGCAACGTCAAACTCCTGGGGTAGAGTGGTCCTCCCACCTCACCCTCCTGAGTATCTGGGACTACAGGTGTGGGTCACCACGCCTGGCTTTTTTTATTTTTATTTTTTATAGAGAAGGGATCTCACTATGTTGCCCAGGCTAGTCTCGAACTCCTGGCCTCAAGTGATCCTCCTGCCTCAGGCTCCTAAAGTGCTGGCATGCCAGGAATAAGCCATTGTACCTAGCCGCAATATTCCTTATAACTTCTAATAGCAGTCAGAGACATTTATCTGTGGTGTTCAGGGATTTAAGTAATCACACTAACATTTGACATCTGTATAGCACTCTTTCACATTATCTCTATGTGCCTCACAAAATCTTATGACGTAGGTAGAGCAAGTATTATTGTCTTAGTTTTAAAGATTAGAAAATGAAGATTCAAAGAGCTTGAGTGAATTCCCCAAGTGTGTCTGGTTACTAAGTGGTGAAATCGGGCCTCCAATCTGGTTTTCTAACTTTGAGTTCTGTAAGAATAAGATGGTTGAGATGCAGTTTTAGAATACAAGCTTAAAAGCCATGTAGATTTTGGTTCTGGCTCTGGTACAGCCCTTGGGAAAGTTAGTCATGTTCTCGAAGTCTTCCCGTCATTACACATAAAATAGGGAAAATAGTAGGGTCATTTTGAGGATTTCATAGAATAATACAAAGCCCCTGGCAAAGTGTATATTAAACATTAAGTGTCATCTTTCTATCACAGATGTAAGCCAGTTGAATAAGCAATTTATTTAACCAACATAGATTTGGTACAGATCATCCTATAAATGTCTGTTTGGCCATAACGCTAAGGATTCTGTAAATAACTCAGTGAAATTATTTTAAACTGAAAACATTCTATATTCCTATTTCAAGTACTTTGTCATCTATTACAAGGTTCTCCTCAACGGAGAGACAAATTTTTATAATATTTTTTCAGTAGTACTTTTTGTTATATGTATAATACAAAATGTAAATTGGTATAATCCTCTTAAAAAGCATTTGCACAATTTATATTAAGAATCAGAAAAATGTTCATACCTTTTGACTAAGTAATTCCACTTCTGAGAAATTATATAAAATATATAAAAAGCTACATCCATACAAACAGAACCTTTTACACACAAAGATGTAAAATGTTCATATCTTTTGACTAAGTAATTCTGCTTCTGAGAAATTATATAAAATATATAAAAAGCTACATCCGTATAAACAGGCACACACAAAGATGTATATCACAGAAGTATTCAAGATATTAAAAATAACCAAAAGGCCTAGCAACAATTCTATCATTCAGAGTTCCTTGGTTGCAAAGAACAGAAAACAACTCTATCTTCTTTCTATCTGTCTTCCAAAGACACCCTTGGAAAGATTGGGTAATTTCTCGAATGAATGGCATTAGGAAGAATGAAAACCAGGAGTGTCAGTATAAAGGCCTCATTGACAGTCTATCTTTGGGGTACAGGTGTTGATTAAAATGACCCAGCTTTAGTCATCTTCTGCTCATCTCCAACTAAGCCTGGAGTGGGGTGATACTGTGATCAACACCTTAGTTATCTGAAGATTGCGTCTAACTGGCCTGGCTTGGGTCTTCTGCTTACCTCTTGGTGAGGCAAAATGGGGAGTGAAAACACTGTGATAAACTGTTCCATCCAGATCCCATGCAGAGAGCAGGTAGCATTTCCCTAAAAGAAAGAAAGGTGTTTCTTTCTGAGTGGGCAGATGACAGATGTCCACTACTCGGCAGAATGGCCAAATAAATTATTACTAATATATATCGACTATTTGAGACTATAATCATGACCATTATAGAGACTATCTAGAATGTTTATCATGTCATTTCTTTCTTTCTTTCTTTCATTTTTTTTTTTTTTTTTTTTTTGACATGAAGTTTTGCTCTTGTTGCCCAGACTGGAGTGCAATGGCAAGATCTTGGCTCACTGCAACTCCATCTTCTGGGTTCAAGTGATTTTCATGTCTCAGACTCCTGGGTAGCTGGGGTTACAGGAGCCTGCCACCATGCCCTGCTAATTTTTGTATTTTTAGTATAGATGGGGTTTCACCATGTTGGCCAGCTGGTCTTGAACTCTCGACCTCAGGTGATCCGCCCACCTTGTCCTCCCCAAATTCTGGGATTACAGGTATGAGGCACCGCTTCCAGCCCTATCATGTCACTTTAAATAAAAAGGCAGGATATTCAAATATGTGTGTAGGTGTATGGTTATATCTACCCAAAAAAAGGGTATTAGAAAAGCACTGGAAGGAAATTCACCTAAATCCTTGTCAATGGCAATGTTTCTGTCTGATCTAGGCTCACACAGTAGGGTACCTGCCTTATGATCTAAAACCAGAGAGAGGTCTGGGGCTTGGAGCTGGTTCTGAAAGAGTTGTCTCCAGTTGTTACAGAAGGCAAGAGTCAGGGAGTGAGAGCAACTAGAGGGAAAGAGAACTAACCACCCAGCCGGATGAAATTAATCAGTTCCTAGGATTTGAGCAGAAACAAAGCCCAGAGTCAAGGGCTAAGAACAAGTTGGAGGGGAGGAAGTGGGAAGGTCAATGGCTTTCCTGTGATCAAGACTAGATTGCCCAGACCTCCCTCTGTGGGGTGTGGCTGAGCAGTAAGTCGAGGCCTGAGCCTGAGCAAAAGGCACAGATTTGAAGGAAATCACTGGGGGAGAGGAAAAGCGGGTAATTTTCTGCCCGCTCCTTCTTCAAACCTACCGTGACGATTTTAAAATTTTTGTGAATAAGGGCTGGACGCGGTGGCTCATGCCTGTAATCCCAGCATTTTGGGAGGCTGAGGTGGGCTGATTACTTGAGATCAGGAGTTCGAGACCAGCCTGGACAACATGGTGAAACCCCATCTCTACTAAAAATACTAAAATTAGCTGGGGTTGCTGGCTTGTGCCTGTAATCCCAGCTACTGAAGAGGCTGACACAGGAGAATTGCTTGAACCTGGAAGGCAGAGGTCACAGTGAGCCGAGATCGTGCCACTACACTCCAGCCTGGCGACAGAGCAAGACTCCTTCTCAAAACAAAACAAAACAATACAAAACAAAGCAAATATATGTGAATAAGGGAGATGAATAAAAAACACATTACAGTTTTAAATTGTTGATTCAGTCTTCTTAAATGCCTACTGCTGTTGTACCTCTATTAGCACAGCAAAGGAAGCTTTAAATTTGGAATGTGAAAGTCTATTAAACTGAACTGCTGTCAATATTCCTGAATTGTAAAATTTTACTTGTTTAACTTACAAGTTACCCAGCTTTATCTGAATCTCAAAATACAGGCTTTCTATTCTTCTATAACTTAATGATTCAAGAGGAGATTTTGCTTATGCTTAAATGTAATGACTTCACGATTGGTTCTCTTACAGGTTCAGTAATCTGTTTGTTTTTATAACTCCCCCAAAGATTCAGGGATGAAAACATTGCCTAGAGCTTCCTTTAAAATTTCTACAATTTTTCCCTTTATAATATGAGGACAAGGAAACTGTGAATAACAAATTACTTTACCCAAAGAGAATGGCTTATTTGCAAAACAAAGTTAAAAATAAATACAGCTTCAAGATTTTATATGTTTGGTTAACGATACGACACACTTTCTTTCATCTCTGTGTAATTATAAAAAAGACATTGGTCCTGGTGTCATATAGAAAAACTTCATGGCTGGGCGTGGTGGCTCACGCCTGTAATCCCAAAACTTTGAGAGGCCGAAGTGGACGATCACAAGGTGAAGAGATTGAGACCAGCCTGGCCAACATGGTGAAACTCCGTCTCTACTAAAAATACAAAAATTAGCTGGGCATGGTGGTGCGCACCTGTAGTCCCAGCTACTTGGGAGGCTGAGACAGAAGAATTGCTTGAACCCAGGAGGCGAAGGTTGCAGTGAGCCGAGATTGCACCACTGCACTCCAGCCTGGCGACAGAGTGACACTCCATCTCAAGAGAAAAAAAAGAAAAAAAAAAAAAAAGGAAAACTTCAAAGTTTCTGGGAGTGAGAAGAAACAATCTGGGGGAGAAAATATTCATGATTAGGTACAAAGTAAAAAAAAAAAAAACTATTTTCTGACTACTGACATTAACATTTTGAAATATACACTTTCTTTAGGGCAGGAAGAAAAAAACTGTATTTTACACAAAGATTGCCAACCTTATTGTACAAATCCACTTAACACTTCCATGAGGAAATGATGTGTCTTAAGTCAAATGGGCTTCTAAAGTCATAACATGAAACTTCCTTTGATATAAAACTATATCCTCTATTCTTTGACATGTCCTTCAACCACGGAAGAATTTTTCCTTTAAAAAAAATCTTACAGAACATAAATAGAATATCAAGAAATACAGGTTATGAGATAGAAGGAAGCCCAAATATGCATAGAATCCTTTGCTGGACTAAGAACGTCTTGAGAAGAGCCACACACTTTAATCTTGAAAGCTGTCATCTTCTCATGATGAAAGCCTAAAATCTTAAAGCCCAAAACAAAAGGTTTCAAGAAAAATTAATTTGTGAAAAAGAAAAAAAAATCCAGCTTGTCATTTGAAATAATGAATACCATAATTCAGTGCTTACATGATATGCACAAGACTTGAATATGTAAATAATACCAATTACATTTTGAATTTAACTTTTATGCTAGCTGAGCTTTCTTTTTGAAAAAGGATGGGAAAAATGCAAGATAATCTTATTTTCTCTCTTCCACTCAAAGCATAGTCCTCAACTCTGCATAGGAAACCACTACATTAACCAAGTTTCCGAAGGCCCGGTCTGCACTTTAAATCCTCTTTGAAAGCTGACTTCCAAAGGATTTAAAAGGATGTTCAGGGAGCCCCTAACTTTCCTGGATGCTCTAGGATAAGAGAATTTTCTTAACACTTCAAGCTGCAAAACATGATCTTAGCTTAATAATTAAAATATCTAATCTCAACATTGTCAAAATTTTAAATGTTTTAAAATTAGACAATAATGTTACATTTTCAGTTTTAAAAGAACACTTCTTCCCCATTCCCCAGATCAGGCCTATGACAAGGGAGAATCCAGCAGTTGACACAGGAGAGAAAGCTGCTCTTTTTTCCCCCACTGATGGCTTCTCCTCCTCTCCCCATCTTGCTAGCCACCAGGGTTGGAAGAGGAAGAGGAGAGATGGGAAGGGAAGCAGGAAATGTTCTTACTTTCCAGGTACTCTAATAACTTAGTATCTGAGTTTTCTAGGCTTAGCATGTATTTACAGCTGACTGGTTGTATGTGATTTTCTTCTTGGGGATGGGAGCAGGTGGGTGGGTAATTGTTAGAGACACCCCCACTCTCTATTACTGGGCATCTTTCCTATGTAATTCTCTCCATGGGGAAGAATGAATCTCTAGGTTCCAATTGGTGGCTTACCCCACATTCAGCACTGAAGGTACCTCTAGCTTCTCTCCTACTGAATGTTTGTTCTTCCCAGGGACCTCTTAAACTTGACCTAAGTCAACACTCATGAGTCTTTTCAATGCAGGCGGTCTTCTGGACTCCACCATCAGAACACCCAAGCTGCCTCCCTGACTTAGCTGTGAGTCAGAAACTAGACCATAATGTCCCCGTAAGCAACAGTCTCCACACATTAGACCCTTGAAGTGGTCTGGTTGAGATCTTTTCCCAACTATGCTTGAAAAGCACAGGCCTCTCCTACCCTGCCTCAATGGTGGTAGGGGTGGATTCATTCATAGCACACCAACATTTTTCTTTAAAAATACTTTCCAACCGATTCCCAATGTATATACTCTTATCAAGGGTGAAAGACTTAAGAATTGTAAAACTCATTTCCCCCACCTCATCCTATCCCACACAGATACATATTAAATATATATAATACACACGCATATATATGTTTATATATTTAAATCCTATACGGTGTTCTGGCATGCATTTTGGACTATGGTATTTTCAGTGTCTTCAGTCTTAGGCAAAACTTCCATGTTAATATCTGATACTCATGTTCATAAGAATGTTCTAGTTCTGCCCTAAGACTTCAGAGAATGCACATATGTGTCAGGTATTTGAGCTATAAAAATTATATATAGATCCTCAGTATAACCCAAAAGTAATGCAAATGTGAGTGCTGGTCAATTCAAAATGTAAAATAAATGAAAAGTAATGCCTACAAGCTACCACGGTTCTGCTATTGTCATATTAAGCAAGTCAGTATCAAAGAAAATATGCTGAGAACATATGAACTGCAGAAATTATTTACTTTTATCGAATAGCCATGGTTTTCATGCCTGTTCATTTTCTTAACACTTTATTTCCTGCTTCTTCAGAGACTGCCTAGTCAATTACATGGTCTTCCTTTCACACTTACATCAAGGCCGGGAGTAAACTGTTCTAAGCACAATGCAACAGCCTGTTTCTTTTGAAGCAAATAAAATAGGACCATCGTTTTTAATCTTTTTTTTTTTTTTTTTATTTCGCCTGAAAAGTGACAGGATAAGAATTAGGCTAAAGAGAGAAGCATGAAGAAACCTTTTCTTCCAGAAGGCTGAATAGCGCTATATTAACAATACACTTCCTGATGGGTAAGTGGTGAGTTCTTTTGTTTACGAAAATACCTCAATCAATTTTTCTTTTAATGACTTTCATCACCACTACCAACACAGCACTGAAGGACATTTCAGCCCTGAATCTTATCTTTCCTCATGTACTTTACTGTTCAGAACAAGCACACACCACGGTCATGTGATATTCCTTATTAGCGTAACTGAAGCTTAACGGATATAATTAATGGATTATTCCAACCCTCTCTTTAGTTTCTCAGCTCCTTTTATTCTTAAAGAGATGAATTCTAATAGGGGCTTTATCAGATTCTAAATACAGTAGAGACATATTAGAAGAATGAAATGCCCCTTTTGACTCACCGTGTGGCTTATTATAGTAATAAAATAAATGTCCATCCAGAGGAATATTGTTAGGTTTTAGTACTTCCCCCTTGATTCTTTGCTGAAGACTTGAAATTTGGTCCCAATATCCTCCCACGCCCCAATTAGCTGTGTGAGAGTGGCAAGTCACTTCTCTCACTAATGTCATCTGCAAAATTACCCCATCAAGAAAATGTCTAGCTAGATAATTTCTTAAGTCAGCTATCCTTCCCCAAACTTTAACTTTAGAGTTTAAAAACTCAGGATGTATGGTACAATTATGGGTCATTTTAAATTTATTCCTTCACTTATCACTATTTTGTATGGTTTCTCCAATGAACATGAATTACTCTTGTAACAAAACAAAGTTATTTAAAAGAGAACAAACAAGAAAAATAAAAATTAGTAAAAATATATTTGGGGTCTTACACATCCCCAAGCCTTTGTCAGTTATGTGTTAAAACCCAGAACAATTTGATCACCATGTGATGTAGAGATCACCATGATACACTTAAGAAATCTAATCACAACAATCTAAATGTAACATTGTATCAAAATTTTTTAAATTTTTTATGTTAATTTTTGTATCAGATTTTGAAAACATTTGTGTAGCATCTGTAGGTGGAAAAAGTATATGAGGAAAAACAAACAAACAAAAAACAAATTAAATATAAATCACATATTATCCCATTTCCCAGTAACCTGACAATTTTAAAGTACACCAGATTATGATCAGAAATCCTGGGTTCAACTTACTTTTGTTCAGTCAACATTTACTGAGTTCAAGGCATTGGAGATTGAAGATGAATGAGGAGATTACAATACAGTGGAAGGGACAGATATTTAAGCAACTTCATAATTAGTCTGACTGGCAAACATGCTAAACAGTCAGAAAGGGTACCCTGGTAAGCTCTAGTTCATTCTGACTGAGGAGATCAAAGGCCTTGTATACTCTGCTAAGAGGTTTGCGTTCTAGTGTGGTCTGCGCTCAGTGCTCTTCAACAAATTGTTTGGCCTCTCTGGCCATCTGTTTTCCCAGATGAAAATTAATGAAATTGAGTTTTGAAATTTCTAATCGTATTAGCTATAAAATTGTAGGAGTTCTTGATTTTATGTTATGACAATGATGAGGGCCCTTTATCTAAGGCTTTTTAAAACTTCTTTTTCCAGTCTCCCTGACCCCTCACTCCTATTGTTACCGGAAAGGGGTCCTGATTCAGACCCCAAGAGAGGATCTCCTGCAGGAAAGAATTCGGGGGAGTCCATCCAGTAAAGTGAAAGCAAGTTTATTAAGAAAGTAAAAGAATAAAAGAATGGCTATTCCACAGGCAGAGCTTCTCACATAAGGATACTTACAGTTATTTCTTGATTGTATGCTAAACAAGGGTGAATTATTCACAAGTTTTCTGGGAAACAGGTGGGCAATTCTAGGAGCTGAGGTTTCCTCCCCTTTTTAGATCATAGAGGATAACTTCTGCAAGTTGCCATGGCACCTGTAAACTGTCATGGCACTGATGGGAGTGTCTTTTAACATGCTGATACATTATAATTAGCATATAATGAGCAGTGAGGACAACTAGAGTTCACTCTCATGGCCATCATGGTTTTCATGGGTTTTGGCCAGCTTCTTTATTACAATCTGTTTTATCAGCAAGGTCTTGTGCTGACCCCCTTTCTTATCCTGTGACGTAGCATATTTAACCTCCTGGGAATGCAGCCCAGTAGATCTCAGCCCTGTTTTACCCAGCCCCTATTCAAGATGGAGTAGCTCTGGTTGAAAGGCCTCTGACGCTATTGTCGTTCTCTACAGCTGAATCAAGTCTGAGATTATATCTCTCCCTCTGTTCCCATCTCTCTGTGGCTATTGAACTATGGAAGCATTCCATTTACAGGCAGAGAACTCTGCATTTGAGCTGGGCAGGTATGAAAAGCAAATTTGGTTCAGCGCTTTCCCTTCTTCACTTTCTCTTTAAGAATTATTGACTATATGCTAGTTGGAGAAAGAAGCAAATTTGAAAACCTGTTAAATTAGCTATTTTAATAATTAACTGGTTTTGGCTGTCATTCCAATTTAAAGCTATGCAGGGAGCTCATTCTTTTTAGTCATAGTGATTTTTCAAGTTTCTGGAAATCTTACACATTAACCTGAAGCCACATGCTTTTCTGACATTCTTCAAATTCTTTAAATAGATTTGGGGGGATTGGATTCAGGGCTGGCTTCTATTAGCATTACCTTCTCAGCAAATAATATCCATTTAATTTGTTTTTAGAAGAGCATTATTATTAGATCTATTCACAGGAAAAAGCATGAAGATGCATTTGTGTTTGATGATCCACTCAAGACATATACAAGAAAAATTTATATAATATAGCAATCTTCCTGTTATTTATTAAAACATATGTGAAATTAATGTTTTAATCTATTCACCATTTAATTTAAAAATTCTTATTAAGCTTCTGCTATGTGAAAGGCAAAACATCATTATAACATAATGACCCATCCTTTCATGTGAATTTATTTGTTTCTTGTGACATTAAAATGATTCCGGTTTTTAAAAATTTTCAACAAATTGCTGGGGCAAGAGACTGCTAGATGAATCCTAATGCTAGAGAGGACAAGAGTCGACTAGAATGTAGAAGGGGAAAAGAAGCTAGAACGAGGTTTCTCAACTTTAGCACTATTGATATTTGGGCCAGATAATTCTTGGTTGTGGGGGACCGTCCTGTGCTTTGCAGGATGTTTAACAGCATCTCTGGTCTCCACCCACTAGATGCCAGTAGCAACCCACCCACTCATCCCGCAGTTGTAACAAGTAAAAATGTCTCCAGACATTGCCAACTATTCCCTAGAGTCAAATTCACTCCTGGTTAAGTAAGACCCACTGAGCTAGAATGATTCTTTCTCTGATAATGTGCCAGTTCTTAGTGACTGGCAGTCCCCGGGTTTCTAAGTCTAGGGACTGGCACATTCCTTTTCCTTCTTAGAGATGAAAGCAAACCCTTGCTCTTCAATCTGTATACATTGAGATTGCACAGAAAAGCAAATTCCATTCTCTTGCCTCTATTTTTGCCACCAGTGGTAATGATAATTGGTGGTCCCTTCATGAAATAGACTGAAAAGGTGGCTACTGGCCTGAAGTCAGGGTTAGAACTTAGTTCTCCTGAACAGGAGTACATTTGTATTTACAGAGCTGCACTGTCTGATGTAGTCTCCCTTGCCTTAGGGCAGGCTGCTGCAATGAAATATTAGGGTGGCGCAAAAGTAATTGCAGTTTTTGCCATTAAAAGTGAAGGCAAAAATTGCAAATATTTTGCACCAACCTAATATTGTAGCCTGGATGGTGTACGAACAACAGAAATTTATCATCTCACAGTTCTGGAGGCTGAAAGTTTGAGACGAAGGGCCAGCATGGTCAGGTTGAGTGAGGGCCCTCTTCCAGATGCAAGACCACCAACTTCTCACTGCATCTTCAAGTGATGGAAGGAGAGTGAGGAGCTCTCTGGGGTCCCTTTCTAAGGGCACTAATCCCATTCATGAGGGCTCTACCCTCATGACACAATTACCCGCAGAAGGCACCATCTCCTAATACCATCACATTAGAAGTTAAGACTTCAACATAAGAGTTTTGGTGGGACACAAACGTTCAGTCCACAATATCCCTCCTAATTAGAGTGTGAGTGGTATAGGAATACCACAATACAGTAATGTCCCCAGAAACTTAAAAATGCAAGTGCTTTGGGAGTTAAATCTAGAAGCCAATATTTTTTGTACTTAGTGGAGATATGCAAAGAAACCTTCAAGCAGTGGTCCTCACATTATAGTATATATAGAAATTACCTAGTGATTTGTTGAAAATACAGATTTGTGGGGCCTACCAGCAGAGATTCTGATCTAGTAGAACTGGGGAAGACCTAAGTGTCAGGTCTCCATATGCAAGCCTGGACCCTGAAAGTCTGAAGTCCTGCTTGCCTCGGCTGAAGTCTCCCACCCCATGCCTGCGTTCGCCATTGTCCTTGATCGCCCAGCAAAGCTTCCCGGACAAGCCTCCCCAGACAAGCCCCTCACCCAACCCTGCCATCTTAACTGTTCTTATGATAATGTAAATACCTCTCACCCAACCCTGCCATTGTAACTGAACTTGTGGTCATGTATATTCCTTCCCCTTTACCCCGGACCACTGTAATCGATCTTACTCTGCAACACCCCCGCCCCCCTAAAAAACTACCCAAACCTATGAAACCAACTCCTATGCCACTGCCCTTGCTAATGCCTTTTTTGGCCTTAGCCCACCTGCACCCAGGTATATAAACAGCCGTGTTGCTTACACAAAGCCTGTTTGGAAGGTCTCTTCATTCAAAGCGTGCATTTTTTCAACACTTAGCATTTTTAATATACATCTAAATGATACAGATGCATACAGTCCCTGAACTTCCATTTGAAAAATACTGCCCTGAAGATTAAAAACAGCTACAGGCCTCTGATTGGAGGCATTGCCATGTGTCAAGAAAGGATAATTCCGGCTGAGCGTGGTGGCTCATGCCTGTAATCCCAGCACTTTGGGAGGCCGAGGCAGGCAGATCATCTGAGGTTAGGAGTTCAAAGATCAGCCTGGCCAACATGGTAAAACCCCGTCTCTACTAAAAATACAGAAATTAGCCAGGTGTCGTGGCAGGCTCTGTAATCCCAGCCACTCGGGTGGCTGAGGCAAGAGACTCTCTTGAACCCGGGAGGCGGAGGTTGCAGTGAGCCAAGATCGCACCACTGCACTCCAGCCTGGGCAACAAGAGCAAGACTTCGTCTCAAAAAAAAAAAAAAAAAGGATAATTCCATTAGTAGGGTAGGAGGAGAGAGTCTGCCACAGTCAAGCCTGGAAAGGAGAGTCCTAGAGCAAGTTGGACAGTGATAATCTAAGGTCCTGCCCAGGGACTTGCCTGTCCCTTCCTTAAGGCAGTGGGTGTCTCAGTTGTGGAAATGGATATTCTGTGTCACCTTAGCCTAATGACATTGAACATTCAAAATGTATAACTAGCTCTTTTTGCCTTCCCTTGGGGAATGCCCTGGGGCAACTCTCCTCACTGTAAATTAATAAATTGATATTCTGGAGGTATAGATCAGGCTTTGCACTTGGGTAATGTGAGTCCTTCCTAGAAAAAAACGGCTCTATTCTCAGCTTACTGACAAAGCCGGGTTTCTAAGTCTAGGGTCAGAACCTGGACTGTGGTGAATTAACAAAGGTAAGACTAGTGGTGTGTTAGTAAATTTTTAGCAGACAGACAGCTCTCCAGGAGGAAAATTTTAAAAGTCTGGATTTGTAGCCTTGGCCAAGACTTAGGGTGCAATACTTGTACTCCCACTGTGGCCAATTTTAAGCTACTAGCCTGACATCAGGCTATGTAGAGTTATGAAGAGAAGCACACCATTTATATATGAATAGTATTGTCACCATATGGATAAAATCAATGTAAATAATCCCAAGGCACAGATAGTAAAATAATCAGGAAGGGAAGAACTTGGGGATAATTAGTACCTTTGTTTTTATTTTAACTTATTTTATCTAATATTATTATAAGGTTGTTTACATAATTTAATTTAAAATAATGACTATTTTTAACAACCAGCAAACAAAATTTCTAAAAATTTAACAATTGGCCCTCATGAGCTGGTATAGCTAGGTCCAGCACACCACTGGAGGCCAATGTTTATGAACTGGTTTGGGTGAGCAGATCACCTTCCCCAGATGATACCTGTGTTTCAAATATGGAACACATTTAGGGTTTCCATGTGGTCATAGAACAGGGTCAGTTGTACTATTTACCCTGTGCTTAAAATCATCAACCTGGTCTCATTAATCCCTTAGAAGTACAGTCCTTATATGGTATACAAAGAGCTTCCATGCGCATAATTTCAACTGATTTTGATAGCCACATTATAAATTGAGTATAACAGTTATTTTCCTCCTCTTACAGACGAAGAAACTAAACTGAGAACAGCCAAATTCTTTGCTCGTGTTTAACCAGCTATTTTGCAGCAGAGCAGAGAATCAGTGCAACTACCATTTATGGAAGGTCAACTGTAGACCAGAGATACTGTTCTACAGTGTCAGGTACACACCTCTTGCCTAATCCTCAAAGCAATCCACATGAAATAGATATTATTGGGCCTATTTTAAACATGAGGAAACTGAACTCAGTGAGATTATGTGACTTGTTCAAGATCACGTACCTGACAAGTCTAAGTCAGGATCAGCTACCCAATGCTTGTCAAACTCTAAGGCACATCACAATCCCAGGAGAGCCTAGTAAGAGACAGATTTTAGGGCCCCACACCTAGGGTATTCTGAGGATATCCTAGGGAGCATGGATATTCTCAAGATCCCTGAGGATACCCATGATGCTGGTCTGGGCACCACACTTCGAATAACCTTGAGCTGTACCATGCAGCCTATTCATTGCTTCCTAGGAGTCCAGACATCCTGACTCCTAGTTCTGTTCTCTGTTCACTACAACACACCACAGTAGTTTATTCTAACTCTAAACTAACCAGACAAAAGACAGTATTGTGTATATGTTTGCAAATATACATATTTTCTTTTAAGCAGTTAATATAACATGCGGTGGTTCTGAGCTTTTACATGAATTTATATTATACAGAAAATTTAATTGTCATGAAAACCATTAGATGAAAACATTTTAGAAACCTTTCATCAAGGTTTTTTATTATTATTATATTTTTTATTTTTTTGAGACAGAGTCTCACTCTGTCACCCAGGCTGGAGTGCAGTGGTGCAATCTCAGCTCACTGCAACGTCCGCCTCCCAGGTTCAAATGATTCTCATACCTCAGCCTCCCTAGTAGCTGGGATTCGCCACCAGACCTAGCTAATTTTTATATTTTTAGTAGAGACGGGGTTTTACCATGTTGGCCAGGCTGGTCACAAACTCCTGACCTCAAGTAATCCACCTGCCTCAGCCTCCCAAAGTGCTGGGATTACAGGCATGAGCCACCACGCCTAGCCCAAGGTTTGTTATTAAAGTTCTAGTCATCCCTGGAAATAAACATTGTAAATCCAGTTTTGTTGTAAACAGTCCATTTAGGGAAAAAAGACATTGTGTGTGTTGTGGACACTCTGGAATCATGTATTACAAAATAACCTCCCAGAACTCTGCGTTTTCAAATTTCAATTTTGCTTCAGAGAAAATTGACTTCTTACTCAGCTGATATTTATACTCGGAAGATCTGCATCGAAGCCATACTTAATGATAACATCAATTATAATATTTATAAGACGTTTTTCCATGAGGCATTCAAATAACTGCAGTCATGTAATCTTTTTCTCAGTGTGGGCTCAAGATAGAGATGGAATGATCAACTCTGTCTTAGAGATGACAAGCCTGCAGTTCTGTGCAGACCTCAGGTGTCTTGGTGAAGGTCAGTCAAAGAAAGAACCAGAACCTAAGCCTTGAGAATCCTAGCTCGGGAGAGCCATGGTTACATAACTGCTCTTTAATAGATGCAGTCTCTCCACTGTGGGGTCAAGGAAACTGTGGTGAGACTCAAGCCACCCAGTGTGGTCACTTGGTAACAGCTTAGGTAAAAGGCTAGAAGAGAGAGGAGAATCAAGCTATTGGATAAAATTTAATGATTGCTTTGAATTACTCTCTTATTTCCCAGCACCATGGAAAAATAGAAGTTGGCATTTGTCCTTCATGGCTTATCAAATCTGACCTGGGAGAACCTACTACAGCTTCTGAAAATGGATGTGTTGTTAAAATAGCTTAAGTTTAATGTATCATATTTGCACACTAACAATTAGGAGGCAATTCATTTTCAAATAATGAGGGCTCCATGAGTACTTAATTAAAATGATAATTTAGTTCTCTTCAATTGCCATATATGATTGGGGGAATCTATTTAAAGTTTTTACCCCACCCCCCACTATTCTTCCCTTTGCCTTCCTTTTAAAATACCACATATTCCTGGTGAGTATTCATTTTGCCCTGTTCAAGGGTGATACATCAACTTGCTATATCTCCCCCGGAATGTTCATTTCATGGATGAATGAAAATAGTGACGCTCATTGTATTTCAGGTGCTCTACTCCATCTAAATGATGAGCAGCTTTATGAGTAGGGGAACTTAGAATGTTTTATTGTTCAGATCTCCAGAGTTACTAGAAAGCCTGAGTAACATTCAGGGAGTTCCAAAATCCAGGCTTTATGTTGCTGGGCGTCTCTATTATTAGGAGCCTGGGCCAGTCCCCCGGAGGCCCAGGAACAGCCTGGAGGCAAATGCATAGGAACAGCATTGTGTCTGAATTTGAAAGAAGGAGGCAGAGTCCTCAGGCTGTGGTGAAAACTCCCCTTAATTTTGGTCACTCTTAAAGATATTCCATTAATACTAACTGGTACAGGCTTCCACCATATTTAATGTGTGCCATGTGCCTAGCACAGCCCCTGGCCCATCATAAGCACTTGAATATTAGTCATCATTTTGCAGTCTTTTAAGGCCATGCATCTTCTCCCACTTCTAATCAAGTTTTCACTGCTGCAACATAGACGTCCTCAGGTTTCTACCCAGCTCAAAAATGTTCAATAACTATTAGTTCCACCAGCGCTTCTCAAAGTGTATCAGAATCACCTGGGTTGCTTTTGTATAGTTGCAGATTTTCAGACTTCATGCCAAACCTTCTGTATTAGACCCTTGAGGAGTTGGGCCTGGGAATTTGAATTTATTAACAAGCTCCACAAGTGTTTCTTAGATACGCTACCAATAATTTGAGATTCCCTGACATGTTGCATAGTATGCATATACATTTACATGGCATTTATTACCCCTTAAAATCTGGTCCCAACCATCCATCCAGTCTTATTGCCTGTCATACAGTATGATTGACACTCCCTTATCAGGAAAAACTGTGAAAGACTTTGAAGTGAGAAAAAAATCCTGGATGTTGTATCATCTATCATACCATTCTGGATTATCTCTGCCTTTCATTATATTTGAGTTATTTTATAATTCTGTTAGTTTCAGAAAATTGATAATGATGCAAACAATTCCTTCTGTAGAAGAGCAACTGAATCATGTCATGTGAAATGCAACTTACTATTTCTCTGTGGATACATCAGTTTGCATCTATTTTTAAATTCATTTCAGCATTCCTCATTGCCCATATATCTGTGTGGATTTCTGAATTATCCTTTGAACGAGCTGTAACATCTTACAGGTTCCCTCATTAATTAATTAATTAAATAAGATCTTTGACATCTGTTCATTTGATATTTGCATGAGGTTATAAGTTTACCTTTAAAAAATTATCCTTTCACACCCTGAACACAGTGTAGTAGCTTTAGATTCTCTTCTGCGGTAGTTTCCTTTCCCCCTTGCCATGCCCCTCCCCCTGTTTCCCTGACCACCAGTTTCTCTGGTGAAGTCCCTCTAACCCTTCAAGGTCCCACAGAGTTGCCAAGTGCCAGCTTCTCTGTCAAACTGTGCTTCACGTTCAACCCATTCATTCTTCCACCCTCATCTGCCCAACTCAGACTGAGTACCTCCCAACTCCTGACTCACACCTCGTTAGAGCATTTCTCACACCAGATTCCTGTAGGAGTTGCTTCCAAAACTGAGAATGCAAGTATGGTCATTTCTCTACTTGACCTCTCTGTATTTCAGTTTCCTTATCTATAAAATGGAGATAACAGCACTGACTTAGTGGGCTATTGTTAAGATTAAATGAGTTAATCCATGTAAAACACTTAGTGTATTGCCTGGTATAAAGTTAATGTTGAATAAATGTTAGCTATCAATATTTTTGAATATATATATATAATTATAATTATAATATATATAATATATTAATATATAATATATTAATATATATAAGTATATATAATATGTATAAATATACATATTATATATGTGTGTATATATATATATACACATATATATATATTCAAAAATATTGATAGCTAACATTTATTCAACATTAACTTTATACCAGGCAATACACTAAGTGTTTTATATTATATAATATATATTATATATATATATTAATATATAATTATATAATATATATAATATATAATATATAATTATATATAATATATAATTATATATAATACATATAATATATAATATATATTATATATTATGTGTCTATAATATATTATAATCTATATATTTATAGATTATAATATATATTATATATTATGTGTCTATATGATATATATTATAATCTATATATATAGATTATAATATATATAAGTGTATATATATAGATAGATGAAGCAAGACTTCATCTAAATTTCCTTTAATTTATATATATAATATAAATCTATATCTATATCTATATATATATATTTAGATGAAGTCTCACTCTGTTACCCAGGCTGGAGTGCAGTGGCGTAATCTTGGCTCATTGCAACCTCCACCTCCCAGATTCAAGCGATTCTCCTGCCTCAGCCTCCTGATTACCTGGGATTACAGGCACACGCCACCACATCCAGCTGATTTTTGTACTTTTTATAGAGACAGGGTTTCACCATGTTGGACAGGCTGGTCTCAAATGCCTGACCTCATGATCCACCTGCCTTGGCCTCCCAAAGTGCTGGGATTACAGGCATGAGCCACTGTGCCCAGCTATATTTTTTCTAATTAATAGTTTGATAATCGACATGTCTCAGGTGCACAGACTACTGTCTACAAAAACTGTCTTCCTTAGATTACATTTCCTGGCCCTGCTTCCAGCTAGGTTGGATCAGAAATGCCCTATGTCCATCTCAAGCCTGGTGCATAAAAATTCCCACATGTGCTCCTCCAAACCATTCTCTATTTCCTTAAGGCTGCAATGGAGACTTCAATGACTGGAGTAACCTTGGAAGCCAAAGATCAAAAATACAAATTTTCTATCAGCCTGGGTTCCTGAATGACCATCTAAAGCAGGTATTCCTCCATGTCTCTCGTCCCCAAACAACATCCCAGAGAGGGCCACCACTTCCCTCAGATGTCACAGACCCTTTCCTGATGTCTTTTAAGTAGTCTGATCATGCCTTTTCTAGTCTAGAATGAAGGCACAAATGTAATGGTTCTCTGTAAGAAGAGAGCCCTCTCTGTTGGGGCTAACCTTAGCCAAGGATGTACTACAGGTGTTTCCAAGATTCCAATTATTAGTAGTTAGATCTTGCAGGTTATGCAGAGTTAGGGGCATATAAGCTCCCTTTTTCTGGGCCACTTTTACCTGGCTACCCTTCACCGAAAGAGTGTGGCTTTTTGTGTCCCAGAAAGCACAAGGGTCTCTTTATACTTTTCTTGAGGCCTGATCATCTAACATGTATACAACAAAGAGCAGCCACTTACTGGACTTTCCTTGAACCAGAAGCTTTGCTTCCAGAACAGGCAGTGACCCCTCTGCGATGTTGGAGAAGCTGGAATTGTTAGTCCAGCCTTCAATGAACACCACCTTTGGTCACTGTCTGAACTAGCACCCTGTTACATTAGTAGTACTTTATATGGACCGGGGGCAGTGGCTCACACCTGCAATCCCAGGACTTTGGAAGGCCAAGACAGGGGGATCACTTGAGGTCAGGAGTTTGAGAGCAGCCTGGCCAGCATGGTGAAACCCAGTCTACTAAAAATACAAAAATTATCCAGGTGTGGTGGTACATGCCTGTAATCCCAGCTACTTGGGAGGCTGAGGCAGGGGAATTGCTTGAACCTGGAGGCAGAGGTTGCAGTGAGTTGAGACTGCACCACTGCACTACCACCTGGGTAACAGAGCAAGACTCTGTCTCAAAAAAAAAAAAAAAAAAAAGTAGTACTTTATATGTTTTCATTTTACAATAAATATGCCTCAGGGATAGGGTTTGTAGCAGTATGTAGGATTTGAAGAAGAGAATACACATTACTGTGTTTTCAGGGTTCCAAAGATTGTAGCTAATCCAGTATGTCCTATTGGCTTTTGCTTCATGACCACTAGCTTCTGATACCTGTGAAAACAAGATGTGATCCTATGGTAAAACATTTAGCACAGCCCTTGGCACATAGTAAATATTCAGGAGCTGTTACTTTCCATTATAATTCTGGGAGCATAGCCATGACCTACAGCCCTTCCATTCACCATTGTCAAGAGCAAGAATGCTGGCCACCATGGCCCATGTCCATTCTTATGTATCTGTGCAGGAATAAATGGCTCAATCTTACGAATTTCCTCTAATACCTGCACTAGGTCCTTTTGAACTTCTGGCAAGCTATAATTTTCCAACAGTTACCAAAGGGGTAAGGCAGTTACTAGAGGGGTAGATCCTTTATTTCATGGTCAGTGCAGCCAGCATGACTCCCACACACGTTTCTTCACCCATCTTTCCTTCACGTGACTCTGCCTGCCATTGCCCACCACCCAGCCTCCTGGAAGGCAGCTATGTCTTGCTCAGAAGCTGTGAGTGCTAGGGGAGGGATAGAAGACTCCAGATTTGCCAGGACTTAGCAGGAACCTTTCCATTTTATTTCGTTTAGAGGACTGCTTCTGCCATGCCTTTCAGCTGTGCAAAGATAAAGGCATAAAGCATTGTCTCCGTGATTAAGAGCAAGGCTAGTCAGCACAGCTCCCTCAGATTGAGGCTTTTCTTTCCAAGAAGTAAAGAGAACTCTATTACTGTTGGCAATGAATAGGGGGTTTGTGTGGGTGTGTGGGGGTGTGTGTGTGTGTGTGTGTCTAGAGAGAGAGAGAGGTGGGGAGACAGAGACAAAGACAATGACAGACAGGTGGGAGTGGAAAGGGATGGAATAAATCAATGTTCCCTGCGATGAATATAGAAAATATAAAAATCCTTTCACAATCCAGTTCCACACCTAAACACTGAGTTTTGAGACGTCAGACTTTCCAGGTCTTTCTTTCTCTGTGAGCATTTCATTTCATTTTCTCAGTCTGCTGCGCAGTTACTTGAAGAGCATTTTCCAAAGAGGATGATGAAGCACAGTAAGTGGCTTGAGGGACCGCCCCTTCAAACCTAAATCAGCTGTCATTAACACTGTCTGATGGCTATTTGGCAGCCTTCGTGCAAACAGTTCACAGCAGCAGCTGCCCACCCCCTTATCTCCTTAAAGCTCTGACCAAATGGCCAAGTTGGGATGGACTGGCTACTTGGTGCAACAGACATTCAAGGTGAATGGGTAAAACCTAAACCAGGTGAATCCTTATCCACATTGGAGAGCCGTATCTTCAGAGACCATAAAATCTGAACAGGCCCTGTGCCTGACACACCCATGCGAGAAAGCGGGTCAGAAGAGTTGGATATTTGGGACTATAAAGCTGCCTAGTCACGGCACCTGTTGGGCTCCCAAAATATCTACTGTGAATCATTAGGCACATCTGTAGGCAAGACTAGGTGACCAAATACTCTTGCGCTCTTCATACTGTAATATAATTAAAATACATGTATCAACTCAGGGTGGACCAAAAATCATATACAATTATCTGGAGGAAATTGTCCAGTAAATATTAACTGAGTTTAAGTTATTGGCATACAACTTCTCCCAGACACAAAAAGAGCTGGTACTAATTCTACAGAAAAAAATTGAGGAGGAGGGACCCTTCCCTAACTCATTCTATAAAGCCAGTATCTATCTGATACCAAAATGTGGTAAAGAAGAAATGAAAAAAGAAAATTACAGGCCAATATCCCTGATGAACATAAATGCAAAAATCTTAAACAAAATACTAGCAAACCATAAAATGGCAGCAAGAGTGAGAAAAAACAATAGTTTAAAAAATACTAGCAAAGCAAATTCAGCAGCACATTAAAAAGTTAACACCATGATCAAGTAGGTTTCATTGCTGGGATGCAAGTTTGGCTCAACATCCACAAATCAATAAATGCAATTCATCACATAAATAGGATTAAAAACAAAAACCATATGACCATCTCAATAGACCCAGAAAAAGCTTTCAATAAAATCCAACATCCCTTCATGATAAAAGTCCTTGACAAACTAGACATCAAAGGAACCTCAAAATAATAAGAGCCATCTATGGCAAACCCATGGCCAACATCATATTGAATGGGCAAAAGCTACAACCATTCCCCTTGAGAAGTGGAACAAGACAAGGATGCTCACTCTCAGCACTCCTATTCAACATAATACTGGAAGTACTGGCCAGAGCAAACAGACAAGATAAAGAAATAAAAGGCATTCAAATAGGAAAAGAAGAAGTTAAACTATTTCTCTCTGCTAATGATATGATTCTATACCTAGAAAACACTACAGACTGGCCAAAGGCTCCTAGAACTGAAAAATGACTTCAGTAAGGTTTCTGGATACAAAATCAGTGTACAAAACTGTAGCATTTCTATACACCAATCACATTCAAGCTGAGATTCAAATGAAGAATGCAAACTCATTTACAATAGCCACATACAAAATAAAATACCTAGGAAGATCTCTACAAGGAAAACTACAAAACACTGCTGAAGGAAATCATAGATGACCCAAACAAATGGAAAAATATTCCATGCTCATGGATAGGAAGAATCAATATCATTAAAATAGCATGCTGCCCAAAGCAATCTATAGATTCAATGCTATTCCTATCAAACTGCCAAGGTCATTTTTCCAGAATTAGAAAAAACTATCCTAAAATTCATATGGAACCTAAAAAGAGCCTCAATAGCCAAAGCAATCTTAAGCAAAAACAGCAAAGCAGAAGCATGACATTATCCAACTTTAACCTATAAGACCACACTAACCAAAACAGCATGATGCTGGTACAAAAACAGACACATAGACCAATGTAACAGAATAGATAACCCAGGGGTAAAGCCACACACCTCCAGTCATCCGGTCTTTGACAAAGTTGACAAAATAAACAATGAGGAAAATATTACCTATTCAATAAATGGTGCTGAGATTGCTGGCTGGCCATATGTAAAAGAATGAAACAGGACCCCTACCTTTCACTATATATAAAATTTAACTCAAGATGTATTAAAAGCTTAAATATAAGACTTTGAACTATAAGAATCCTAGAAGAAAACCTAGAAAACACTGATCTTGGCATAAGCCTTAGGAAAGAATTTATGATTAAAATTCAAAAGCAATTGTAACAAAAACAAAAATTGACAAGTGGGACCTAATTAGACTAAAGAGCTTCTGCACAGCAAAAACAAAACAAAACAAAAAATTATCAACAGTAAACAGAACTAAAGAGTAGGAGAAAATATTCCCAAACCATGCATCCAACAAAGGTCTAATATCAAGAATCTACAAGGAACTTAAGCACAAAACAACTGCATTAAAAAAATGGGAAGAAGATATGAACAGACACTTCTCAAAAGAAGACATATGACAACCAACGAACATGAAAAAATGCTCAATATCACTCATCATCAAAGAGGTGCAAGTGAAAACCACAAGGAGATACCATCTCACACCAGTCAGAATGGCTATCATTAAAAAGTAAAAAGCAAACAAACAAATGCTAGCGAGGCTGCAGAGAAGGGGAATGCATGCGCTACTGGTGGGAATGTACATTAGTTCAGCCCCTCTGAAAAGCGGTTTGGAGATTTCTCAAAGAACTTAAAACAGAACTACCATTTGACCCAGCAATCCCAGTACTGGGTATATAGCCAAAAGAAAACAAATTGTTCTACCAAAAAGGCAGGCACTCGTACATTCATTAAAGCACAATTCGCAATAGCAAAGACATGGAATCAACCTAGGTGCCCATCAACAGTGGATTGAATAAAGAAAATGTGGTACATCTATACTATGGAATACTACACAGCCATAAAAAAGAACATCCTTTGTTAGCAGTATGGATGCAACTGGAAGCCATTATCCTAAGTGAATTATCACAGGAACAGAAAACCAAATACCACATGCTTATAAGTTCTCACTTATAGTGGGAGCTAACCATTGGGTACTCATAGACATAAAGATGGCAACAATAGACACTGAGACTACTAGAGGGAGGGGGAAGAAAGGGTACAAGGTTTGAAAAACAAATTATACAGTATTATGCTCACTGCCTAGGTAAAGGAATGAAACCCCAACCTTCAGCATCACACAATATACTCATGTAATACCTTCACATATACCCCTTGAATCTAAAACAAAGTTGAAATTATTTTTAAAAATTTAAATAAATAGGCAGGGCACAGTGGCTCACACCTGTAATTCCAGCACTTTGGGAGGCCAAGTCGGGCGGATTACAAGATCAGGAGTTCAAGACCAGCCTGGCGAATATGGTGAAACCCTGTCTCTACCAAAAATACAAAATTAGTCGAACTGGCGGTGGGTGCCTGTAGTCCCAGCTACTTGGGTGGCTGAGGCAGGAGTACCGCTTGAACCCAGGAGGTGGAGGTTGCAATGAGCCAAGATCACGCTACTGCACTCCAGTCTGGCAACAGAGCAAGACTTCATCTCAAAAAAAAAAAATTTAAATAAATAAATTACTGACATAAGAAGGCAAATAACTAAATAATACAACCAAGAAATTAGATTAAAATAAAGATAAATTATGGTGAGTGCCAGGTAGGGAATGAACAGAGTAAAAAGAGTGAGAATAGCTGAAAGAGGTCATTTGAGGCAGGCTGGGAAGACATCTGAACCTGGAAGGATGAGAAGCCAGCTGTGTGAAGAGGAGGGGTGTCTCTCAGAGAGAGGGATGGATAGCAGGCATAGGGCCTGGAGCCAGGAAAGGCATGGTTTGTTAGGACCCGAGAAAAGGCCGGTGTGGCTAGAATGGGAAGGTCTGGAGGAGGGAGGGAAGACCTCAAGTGGGAAAGGCAGGAGGAGCCAGGGCATGCCAGCCCATGGCAGGAAGGAACTGGAGTGCACTAACACAATGTGGAAAGAGCGTGCCAGCTTCTGGAACCATCCAAATGGAATTGGCTACTTTAGCAGATAGAGAAGCTCGCATCAGCCAAAACTCATCTCCACAGTTCTCAAAAGAGTGGTGCTAGAGCCTTTGTGCCTAGAGTTTGGCTTCGCATTTATTCTTACCACATTTCATCTCGTTAGAGCCAAGCCCTCCCTCCAGCCTGAGAAGCTTTTTTCAGATAAGCATCCAATGTTCTCATCTGAAAGCCACAGATAAAAATGTTGACTAGGACAGAGCTGACGGCAGAGCTCTTCCCAGCTGGCAGCTAAACCTGCCCTCCAGCAGAGGGTAGAGGCCATTATTAGGGATGTAAGTGAGGGACGCAGCCCTTACAGGAGGAGCAGATGACCTTACTATCTCTGCTCTTTCTGACAATTTATGAGATCTGTGGACTGCACTACAAACGGCAGCATACTTCATGATGTTAGCGGAAGTTTAGGGGATCTTGTCTTCACGAAGATTCAGGAGGATGTAGATCTGGGAAAGAAAATTTTTCTCAGGAGGATTAAACTGGAACAACTTTTACTACAGATGATCAATATTTCTTTTTATGCCAGCAAAATACCTCTGCAAGGTTCCAGTGTACATGGTATCTTTTCAGCAACTGCTTTAGCATTTGGACCCTGAGAGATGTTGAGAAGTACACAGGGCCACTCATCCACTCAGCACCTGAGGAGAAAGGTGTGTGATAACCATTGTGTGTTGGGTCCTTTTTAAACCTAGAAGCAGTTTATATTTTTGCTACTATTCGAATCTTCCCATTTAAGAAAGCTGGGCTTAAAAGCTAACATTTGGAGGAAGCACTTTCCTTAAGCACTGAAGCACAGCAGGCAGAACCAATTCTTTTGGGAAACTTCAGAGCATCTAACAACAGCTCAATATTTCTGCACTGTGCCCAAAGTCCAGCTCCATTTCTATTGCCATGAACCACCTAGAGCTGGGAGTGTTTAGCTTTGGCACCTTGTTCCCCTAAGTGCAGATGCTCACGTGCTTAGGATTGTTTTTCATTTACAAGGTTAAAAAAATGGGATTCATCTTATAATAATGTTAATTTTAAAAATACTTTTATTAAATTTTTTTTAAATGTCGTCTGAAAATATAGAAAAAATAGAGCAGGAAGCTGCTAAATGTGCCCAGCAGTTCCGCATCTGACCATGACAGAGTAAACACAGCCCTGCTTCAGGACGGACTGCTGCAGCAAGTCAGAATTCTCACTGTCTATTACAGAAGAGGTCCAACTAAAAGAAACAGCAGGCCAGGCATGGCGGCTCACGCCTATAATTCCAGCTACTAATATTAAGGGGCCAAGACAGGCAGATTACTTGATGTCAGGAGTTCGAGACCAACCTAGCTACCATGGTGAAACCCCATCTCTACTAAAAATATAAGAATTAGCCACGCGTGGTAGTGCATGCCTGTAATCCCAGCTACTTGGGAGGCTGAGGCAAGAGAATCGATTGAACCCAGGAGCTGGAGGTTGCAGTGAGCCAAGATTGTGCCACTGCCCTCCAGCCTGGGTGACAAAGTGAGACTCTGTTTCAAATTAAATAAATAAATACATAAATGAGTGAATGAATGAAGCAGCAATCCCAGCAAAAGATCTTCAGCAAAAGACCTTAGCATTGCTTTCTTCTCTAGTATTAGATATGCCAAGAGATGCAGTTAGAGCCGCTTCTACGTGAGTCTGTTTCTCAAAGTGTGGGCCCCAGATCACCTGCATAAGAATCATATGGGGTGGGATGGGGAATGGTTCTTTAAGGTAAAGATTCCTGGACTCTATCCCGACCCAGTGCATGGGAATCTCTGAGGATGTGGCCCAGGCATTTGTTTTCCTTAATAAGTTGTCCATGTGATGACTTTAGACATGCTAAAATTTGAGAATCACTCCAGCCTAGCTGTCTCCTCTCTAGTGGGCCACAGGTGCCACTAACCTCCTCCCCCCCCCCCCCCCACCACCCTTCCTCTACACACTAGGGGAATCTTTCTGCACTAGCAGCTTAAAGGCTTTTCTTGGATGGTCTTTTTGGTATATTTTTAGTCAAGTAATAAAAATAATAGCAAACAATTAGACAGTGTTTACTGTGTGCTAGTCATCATTCCAAAACTTCTATTTTTATATTTACTGACTCTTATAATAACTTTATAAGGCAGGCTTATTATAATCCCCATTTTGTAGAAGAGTGAATAAAAACACAGAGAGGTTAAGTCACTGGCCCAGCATCACACAGCCAGGATTCAATTCTAGGCCGAGTCTGGTTTCAGAGTCCACACTCTTAACCTACACAAGGCTATTCCATACCTCAGCTGTCTGTAATGTGGCCTCAATCCCTGCTTCTCATTCATCTAGCAAACACCTCCTCATCTTTGAAGACTAACAGCATTCCTGCCTCTGTGAAGCCTCTCCTCACTCCATGAGGTAGAGAATCTCTTTCTACTGCATGTAAGAGGGGGAGATGGAGACACAGGCAAGTGGTAAAGGTAGAGAGGTAATAAGGGCCAGGCAGGTGGCAGAGAATGTCTTCAAGGATGAAAGTCAAAGCAAGGCGCTTCACTGGCAGCTGCTGCACTAGTCCAGGCAAGAATGGTGGGACCTTAATGATAGATCACTGCAGCAATGTCCCTCTTAGCCCTACCCCTGACACTGTGACATATACCACTTGTTAGCATTTTCATTAAAACCACAGTTCTGGCTGGGCACAGTGGCTCACGCCTGTAATCCCAGCACTTTGGGACACCAAGGCAGGCGGACCACTGGAGGCCAGGAGTTCAAGACCAGCCTGGCCAACATGGTGAAACTCCGTCTCCACTAAAAATACAAAAATTAGCCAGCTATGGTGGTATGTGCCTATAATTCAGCTACTCAGGAGGCTGAGGCATGGGAATAGCTTGAGCCTGGGAGGTGGAGTTTGCAGTAAGCTGAAATCGTGACACTGCACTCCAGCCTGGGCAACAGAGCAAGACTCCATCTCAAAACAAGACAAAACAAAGCAACCACATTCTTAGGTAAATGAAGGTAATCAAACATTATAAGACTCATTGCCATTGAATGTACCTGGGCAATCAAACCATGAAAATGCATGCCAGATTTCCTAGACGAGGTAAAATTTCCCCTTATTTGCTAATCAGCACAGGTCAGAGTAAAAGGCTCAAGAGAGGTTTCCGGGCCAATGTGCCAGTGCCCTCCTAAGGCAAGACCGAATCTTTCATCATTTTTCCAAGTTCTCAGGAAAATGTAACAATTGATAGATGTCTGTTGAATGAATAAATGAATTCTGTATGGCCACGTGACATTTTCTGGTATCTCAGTAGAAATGTCAGTGCTACGGCAGCAAGTTTCCTGTCCTTCTCAAACTTTCCCCTCCCTCCAAACCAGGAGTCCGGCATTGCCATGGAGGGACATTGCCCTTCCTTCATAATTGGAGATGTACCAAGTGACATGATAATGCGTCACATTTATGTAAAGCTTTTACCCAAGCAGATTGTAAATCCTTTTAAATGGTCTGCTCCATCTCACGATAGTGCTGGGAATTGGGCATTATTACCATCCTCATTGTGTATGCAGAACCAGTTAGACCTGAAGGAAAGTTAATGACTTGCCCAAAGTCACCACATGTGATGCACCCAGGCAACTTCAGAAGCAGGCTTCCTAACTCACAGGCTGGCCTGTTTCATCCTGTGGTCCTTCCCCGCGCTGTCTGGCTCCTAAGGCCATTTGTGGCAGTGAACATCTGTGAGCTCTGGTCACTTATGTGTTTCCTGGTATCTGATACCCTTTCCCCTCCCCCACCAAGTACATTTCCAGTGTGACAATTACTCCATCAGCTACTCCAAGCAGGAGGATTTGAAAGGAGGGCCGCTATTTTCCATGAGTGCAATTATTCATGTGCACAAATAATTGTGCACATAATTGGCTAATGGAGAGTGCAGTCGGCCACATGTGGGCATAATTAGCCACTTGCCCCTCATTTGGAGGGTATAATTATCAAAGCAGGCAATTTTATATCTGGGGATAATTGTACATGCAGGAGAAAAAGACGGCTAGGAAATCTGGTCCTTAGTTACTTTTCATGTCTTTTTATTTCCAGAAAAGCATTTTAATGTAAAGGTAACCTTCTGATTTCAGTTGCCCATTTGAAGCAACCATCAGACCTAGTCATGGAGAAAAGGCAGAAAACGGAATGCAGGAAAGAATGAGCCAGGATCTTGTGGACCAAGCTGAAGCCTGAATCTTCCTCGCCAGAAAAACCCCAGCAACCAATTACCCTGGACGTGACGCCGAGGCCCACCTAGTGGTCAGCCATCTGCCTAGGCAGACAATAGAGCTCAATTTTTCTCCATTATTGTGCATCATTTTTGCTTTAGCAGTTTTAACATTTTCCTCACTTTGTGGTTTTATCATCTCAGACATGCCAGTTGGCTTGGCACAGCAAGTGATTTTGTTCGCTGCTGGAAGTGGGTCATTTAAAATGCTTTAACAATACCTTTAACTAGTCATTCATCTGGGGATGTACATAGAATAATAAATCGAGAACACATCTCTTTGTGGTTGTTCTAAGACCTGAGATGGCAGAGATTTTACAGTCTCTGCTGTGTCCCCACTGCATTCTGGCTTCAGCAGCTCTGCAGAACTTTTCCCACTCTCCCACTCAATCACACAAAAATACACTTGCTAACAGCAGATCCTAAAAATACATGTCACGTGCAAGCACAAGGGAAATTTTTTTAAACATGAATTGACTCTTTAGGAATATGCAAGCTGAATTTTTTTAAAAAAGAAAAAAGGAACACCAAATCTCCTATTACACTATCCTTCATTTCCAGCACAGTATTATCTTCTAGGGGGAGGGAAAACAGCACAGTGATTGGGAGACAAGCTGTTTGGTGTTAGAAGGACCTCAGTCCCTGGCTCAGCTCTGCCACTTGCCAATTGTGTGACCTGGAATAAGTTAACGAAACTTTCTGACCCAATTTCCCTATCTGTAAAATGGGTTGTTCTGAAGGTCAAAGGGAATACACGTAAAGCACTTAATGCTAGGCGCATTCTAAGGACTCAGACAAGTAGGATCTATCATTCATATTAAGAGCCTCATCTTTTTTGTTGTTTGTTTTGAGACAGAGTTGCCCAGGCTGGAGTGCAGTGGCATGATCTCTGCTAACTGCAACCTCCACCTCCCGGTTCAAGCGATTCTCCTGCCTCAGCCTCCTGAGTAGCTGCTACCATGCCTGGCTAATTTTTGTATTTTTAGCACAGACAGTGGTTTCACCATATTGGCCAGGCTGGTCTTGAGCTCCTGACCTTGTGATCCGCCCACCTCAGCCTCCCAAAGTGCTGGGATTACAGGTGTGAGCCACTGCACCCAGCCCAAGAGCCTCATCTTTCAATCTCTAGCATAGCTTATCTGTACCAGGCACATGGCACTCTAGAGTACCTGTGTACAGCCTTTAGTCTCCTCACCAAGTGGAGAGAAATGTCGTCTTACACATCTTTATAATGCACATGGCAAAATGCTTGTAGAAAGTCTTCCATAATTGGCCGTACATGATGGTTCACAACATCATGTGACATCACACACTGACACGTGCTGACCTCGAACACAATGTCACACTTGCTTCTATGGCTTCTGGACCTGAACTCCATCCTCCACCCTTTCCTCTATGGTCACCCTCAGAAATTGGTTACAGGGGTGAGGGTTGGCGGGTGGGGGGGTGACTTTCTAATCTGTTTTCACCTCTTCAGCTTCATGACCTCTGCAGTCACCTCTACTTCAGCCACCTTAGCACAGCCATCACTAGACTTCATCATCCCTCAGACCTGAGACACCTTGAAATCTTGAGTTATCTTTGACCTTGTGCAAATGTGCACATCTCCTTCCAACCCTGCTTCAGTGACTGCATATTTATAGCTTGAAACTGATCGCAGTGAGAGTATTTGTACCACAGAAATAAGCAAATATGACAAATCAGGGTGTCCCCCTCACACACTGCCCCCCTGCCGCCAGGAGAGTCAGCTGTTAACCATTTTCCAGGACAATACTGCATGTATTCACATGTGCCTCTATCATAACCCTAATCCCTGCACACCTAACCATTCTCCGTCATCCCCTATTGATTTCATTTACCTTCCTAGTCCTCCAATGTCAGCTCTTACTATACTGAATACATGTCATACTGCTCCTCAGTCCCATGCCTTTTAATGGCCAATTGATATTTCTTTTCTAGTTTACACTTATGGGTAACCCCCATGTCCTCTTCCTCTGTCCTTCTTTCCTCCTATTACCCATCTCTCATCCACTCTAATCAAGTGCCCACTGTTAATATTCTGAACCTTCAGCTCCTGGTGCCTGCACAGTAGGCAATGTTTTAAATAGGATAGACTCTACTCTGTCCATATTTATTGTCCAGATACTCACATTATCTCTCAAAGACAGAGAGAAAGAGAGGTTGTATGCAGGTCTTTTAATGGCTAGCCTATTCCATCCCTTTTTAAATCCAGGTTTAATACTAATGTAACCCTTCCGGCGGTGAGTTACATGTGGCATTTAATGCTTTTTTTCACTTGCTTCAAAGTGGAGTTCTTCACTGTGCGACACCACACGACCCTCTTAGCGTATCTCAGCCTTGAAGTGTTTACTAAAATTGATATTGCTCTTCCCTGAAAGAAGCAAGTCGTAAATATTGTCTTGTTTAAAATTAAAAATCTACAGTGAAGTGCTTACCACAAGAGGAAGGTAGGAATGTTTCTCAAGGTTGTCTCTGGCATACCTACAATTGACACTCCGCGTTCCTTGACTGAACGTTCATTGAACCCAGGCTGGAGTCGGAGGAGGCAGAGAAAAGAAGCCAGCCTGAGGAAAGAAGAAAGGTTAAACAGAGTCAGGAAGGAGGAAGGCATAAAAGAAAATAAATAGGAATTATTATGTAGGACACTGCCCACTACTCTCTTTGACAGCTCTGCACATGGGTGGAGACTGCAAACTGATCTGAGAACCTCTGCCCCATACAATCCTCTTGGAAATTTGAGAAATTTTATGCTAACCGAGATTTCTGGCTTTTTCTGAGAAAACTTCAGTGCTGGCTACACTGGGCCGCAGTTCTACATGGGAACACAGTTGGCTGGAAATGAGTAGCAGCTGTCCTTTAATACAGGCGTGCACTCCCCAGCTGGAAACCCACTTACCCGTAATTGTTTTCCACCCAGCCAGAATCATTCACTTGTTGTCAGCTGGGCCTCTGCAGGCATTTTCGTTTGTGACTTCTACACTTCAGGAAGCCCTGGAGCTTACCCCACATTTCTAAAATCTCCCAAAGTGATGATTTATAGGAGACAGTGGAATCTCATGATTTTATTCATCTCTGAACCACTGTTCCTTATACAAAGTAGATGCTCAGTAAACTAGAACGAAGTGTTCACTGAATTAGATGGGTTAAACATCTGAGCAGGTATAGGTTCTAGGCGGACTTGCAGAAGCTCAGATGTGCCACTGTTGCTGAGAGGTGAACAGCAGAATGACGTTTTAGGCTCTGTCCTCTGGGTAATGGTAGTTGAAGAGAAATCCCATTTAGCTATGTGTGTGGGACACTGGCCCCTTGAAGGGAACAAGTTTGAACAAGTACACTAGGGAAACAACTTTTACCGGACAGATTTATTATTGGATCAAAATTTTAGTGCTTAATAAAAGGACCAGAGCCCTAGTCATTTCATCCTGGTTAAGCTAGTTTACTACTGCGGGCCTCGGTTTCCTCATTAGAAAAGCAAGTGTTTATTGGTAGAGTGAACATTCTACAGGATTCCATTCTGGCTTCCTCCAGAAGAGGGGGTTGGTAAAATCCAGTTATCTCAGCATCTTCACAGCAACTATCTTTATAATTAGGCTTGTTCATGACTTTAAAATAATTTTTTTTAATTTCTAAATTCCAACCAAAATAATCAACTTTGCTCTTCTGATGTAGAAAGAAGTGGGAGATTTCAAGAAGGTTAGTTTCTCACCCTCTTGACTTGTTCTTTATAACACCTGGCTTAAGTTAGTTAGGGCTCTGTGAGACTGTTTTCTTCTGAACCATTTCCTTCACCCTAGGCATAGTAGAAGTGAAAGTCCTGTGTGGAGATTAATGAAGACCTGTGTTACAACATCTTCAAAGCATCTGCCTGCTCTCTAAGTCATGTGCTGGCTAATTAGAGCAGAACAAAACCGGTGCCTTTCCTTTTTCATCGAAAATTAAAAACCAAGAAGCTGTTTCTCTTTCTTTTGATGTGACCTGACACCCCTGTGCATATGAAGCATCTCCTGTATTGAAATGAAGGATAAAGAAAATACCAAGGTGCTAATTGAATTCACATCTCCTCCTCTCCCAGAAGCCAGAAAAACAGAACTAACAAAGCAGTTTCAGTTCTTAGAATCTAAATAACCCAAATGGGCCCCTTCTCAAATGAAAATCTTTTGAAAACATCTGCAACTGTTGCCAATCAGATCTGATTTTGTGTACAAATTCGGTGTATTGTTCCGTACAAACTGTTTCTAGGGAGACAATTCCTAAAAAAAGAAGCAAGAATATTATTTTAGCAAATAATTTATCACATAGCCAATGACATAAAATCTGTGAGGGCTTAATTAAAAATTGCCGGAAACTCTCGTGTCAAGTAAAAATAAGTGAACAAAGATGAATTTCTTAAATGAAAAGTACAGCCCATTAAGACAATTTCAAAGTTTGTGTGTGTGTGTGTGTGTGTGATGGAATTTTGCTGGAGTGCAGTGGCACTATCTTGGGTCACTGCAACCTCCACTTCCCAGGTTCAAGCAATTCTCCTGCCTCAACCTCCTAAGTAGTTGGGACTGCAGGTGCATGCCACCATGCCTGGCTAATTTTTTGTATTTTTAGTAGAGACGGGGTTTCATCATGTTGGCCATGCTGGTCTCGAACTCCTGGCCTCAGGTGATCCAACCACCTCAGCCTTCCAAAGCGTTGGGATTATAGGCATGAGCCACTGTGCCCAGCCCATTTCAAAGCCCTCGAATAAGTTAAGTGTATTAGTTTCAAAATCTTATGAAATAGTTGTAATAAACAACTCTTAAATCTTCAATAGCAGCTACTACTTGTGGAATCCTTATTTCATATCAGACACTATCCTCAACAGTTTTCATAGGTTTATTCCTCCTTGAAGCCATCATTATTCCATCTTACATATACAGAAAGAGAGGCTGAGAGAGGCTAAGTCATTTAAAGCCATTCAGTAAGTGGCAGCATTGGGATTTGACTCCATCAAAGTCTGTGAAATAGCAGACAGATTTAAAGCCCATGTTGTCTCTTTAAATAATAAAAACATTCAAGATTATGAATTCGACAATAAGTACAGCTTTGACTACATCCCATACATTAAAAAAAATTCACTATTCTTGTTAGTTTCCTAATTGCTTATTACAGTTTTAATTTTTTTCTTTTCAGACGTATCTCTTGAGTCTTCAATTTTTTAAATGTGTGTCTATAAGTTGTTATGGTATAAAGTTATTGTTTTATTTATCGTATATGTCTTGACTATTTCCTTCTACTTCTGAATATTTCCTGTCAAAAATCTGCTCTCCCTCGTTTCACATTCTGCCATTTTTGTTTCATTCTGGACAGGAGAACTAACAGATGGTAGTAAATAATTAAGAGATGCTGAAAGGGTGTGAGGTTTAAATAGACTAAGAAATGAAGAAAACTGGTGTTTGTGTGGGTAAGGAAATTTACAAAATAACATAAAATAAAATATTTTAGAGGAAGTAGCATGGTAAGGTTTTAAGAATTCCCAGGTTTTCTAGTAGCTCTTAGTAGCTATTTGTAAAAAATACTATAGCATTTTATTTCTATATTCATGTGTTAAATTGCAAAAAACAATACCATGCTTTTCCAATCAAATCCATATCAAATCCTTGGAGAACAACTGTTTAAACAAAGTTAGCGAGCGTTCTCCATAGCCACTATGAACACTATTGCTGAATTGTATGCATTTTTGCACTTGCCTGTTTGCCTTTCTGTCTCTCTATTTACCCAGCGAGCAACTTAAGGAAAGCTACAATGTCTCACGTATCTTCAGGGCCCCTGTGCCTAGCACAATGCTCAACACATAGTTGACACTTGGTAAATCCTCTTTGAATGAATAAAGCCTTTTCCTGGAAATTCCTATTGAGCACTGTATTGGACTCCATGGGCTGGTATTGTTCAAAGTCCAGCACAAGTTTCTAGGTCTTTTTAGACTGCATGTGTTAAGCTGTGAGCATCCCTTGCACACCTAAGACCTGGAGATGGGTCAGTTTCCCTAGCGCTGGCCTGAACTACTTCCAGTTTCCTCCTCTCCATCAATATCCCAGCAAGCCCGTGCACAATGATGTATAAATTATAGTACCAACTGTCTAGCTGCTCTGAAGACCTCCTAAATGAGGGAATCTTGAATACGGAGTAAGGTGCCAAGTTAGAAGCAAGATGTCAAAGGTGGGGAGGTAGGCAGGAGACAGTCAATTAAAAAGAGAGCTTGAAAACTTTCTGTAGATTGGCCAATTATGCTGAAAGGCAGTGGTAATCTTTGCCATATAAGTTAGCAGATGAGAAAATGGAGACAGAGGGTATGAAGATCTGTTTAAAAACCTTTAGTGCAAAGGGAAAGATAAAAATAGGATGTTAGCTAGTGGGAAACACCAGGTCAAGGAAGATTTTGTTTTTGGCTTTTGTTTTAAGATGCTTGGTAACGACGCAGTAGACAAAATCTGGAGCAAAAAAAAGGAAGCTGAAGCCCCTCACCTTCAGAACTCACATTTAAAGAAGGCCATAATAATTTTAAAAGTGATTTGAAGTCAGCCATGACATAACCTTCAAAGAGTATAAGAACTCAGAAGGAGAAGCAAAGGCCTTAGAGAATGTGACTCTACAACTAAATGTCACTTTGACAGCATTTTTCTTGGAGGTACATTTAAGATTATTTGAGTTGTCATTTTCTCTAGGAAGACTTCACTTTAATTATACAAATATTGAATATTTTTCAAGATAAAAATAGTAAAGAGTCTGCTTTGAAGTCTTCAGCCTTCAAACACTATTATGTGAAATCCTCTTTGGAGGAACAGTGAGACTATGGAAGTAAGTGCAATCAGGCCTCATAAATGAGGAACTATGAATGTTAATGGTGTGGTTTTACCACAGACCTTTTAAAGGGCCAACGGAGAGGCTTTATTATTTCAAATATCACAGATCTAAGGGTTCCCTAAGGGAAACAGTGATAAATATTGGTAAAATGTGTATAAAGACAGCAAGGCAAAAATAAGCCAAAAGTTTGAGCTGGCCATTTAAAAGCTGCCTAACCTTTCATTTAATTGCCTTTTTTCAGGAAACCAGAAATGAGATCTAAAAGCCAAGTGTGATGGGTTCTCTTGAACATGCTCTGAAATATCTGCTGTAAGGGGATTTAAAGTGCAATTGCTTTGCTCTCAGCTTGAGTGCAACCAACTGGGGGAAAAATTGAATTTTGGTCTGCTAGTGGATTGTGGCTATGTGAATCTCTGGGAAGGGCTGGAGGTAGAATGGGAGGGAGGTCCTCAGGGGTGCAACTGTGTGATGAGCAGCTTGGAATAGCAGACAGAGCAAGTGCATGCACTTCAATGCTGTCCCTTCCATCATGTAGTGGAGTGATCCCGCGTAAGTTACCAAACCTTCCTGAGCCTCATTTCCCTCGTCTGTAAGATGATTATGGTAATATTTAACTTAGAAACCTATAGTTAGGATTAAAAGACAGAATTTATTCACGCAACAAGTATTTGTTGGATACCACTACATGCCAGGCTCTGGGGATATAGCAGTGAACAAAACAGACTGACATTTTAGTGTGGAAGGCAGAAACGATGTAAGTTAATATCATCCCCTTCTCACATGATATTGACATGAGACTCCGTCTCAAAAAAAAAAAGCAAGGAGAGAGACACAGAGACATGGAGACATGAGGGGAATACACTATGAAACAAGGCAGATGTTGAAGCGCTGCAAGCCAAGGGATGCCAATAGTTGCCAGCAAACCACCAGATGCCAGGAAAAGGAAGGAAGAAGTCTCTCCTACAGATTTCAGAGGGAACATGGCCCTGGCAGCACCTTGACTTTGGACTTCGAGCCATCAGAAATGTGAGATAATTCATGTCTGTTTTTAGCTACGTGGTTTGTGGTCCTCTGTATGACAGCCCTGGGATACTAATCCAGGGTCCTTTGAGAAGTGAAGGAACTCCACCCCTGCTCAATAAGACAGGAGTCCCCAACTCCCTGGCCACAGACCAGTACCAGTCTGCGACCTGTGAGGAACTGGGCCCCACAGCAGAAGGTGAGTGGTAAGCAAGCAAGCAAAGCTTCATCTGTATTGACAGCCGCTCCGCTCCAATCACTTGCATTACTGCCTGAGCTCTGCCTTCTGTCAGATCAGCGGTGGCATTAGATTCTCAAAGGCACGCAAATCCTACTGTGAGCTGCACATGAGGGATCTAGGTTGTATGCTCCTTATGAGAATCAAATGCCTGATGATCTGTCACTGTCCCCCATTTCCCCAGATAGGACTGTCTACTTGCAGTAAAACAAACTCAGGGCTCCCACTGATTCTACATTATGTTGAGTTGTATAATTATTTCATTGTACATTACAATGTATTAATAATAGCAACAAAGTGCAAAATAAATGTAATGTGCTTGACTCATCCCAAAACCATGCCCCTCACCCCCTGTCACTGATCCATGGAAAAATTGTCTTCCACAAAGCCTATCCCTGGGGCCAAAAAGGTTGGGGACCACTGCCCTAAGATTCTAAATGACCCTTGTAGTTGATAAAACAAAAAATATCCTTGAAATAAAATTTCTTGAAGAAAGAGAATATCCAGAATGGCAACCCAGCTCATGTACAGCTCTGGAGGAGAATTGGTTCAGTGAGCATGTGGCCCAAGTTGGAAGCCTCCATAGATTCAGCCACTTCAACACACTGGGGCTACTATGGGAGAAAAGGGCTGACAGACATGAGAACTAAAAAGGGCTGTTTCCCAGGACTCAAAATCAGCTGGTACTCTCTGCATCTCTACCAGTTGTTTATGGCTTGGATTCATTCTGATTATTCAATGCCCATGCCATACCAATAGTGAAATAGTTTGCTATCAGGCCTGCTGTAACTTACAAGTTAGACATGGAACACAAATGCTGCCCAAGGAGGAAACTGATCCAGCAAGAATACCACAATGGAGTGAACAAATGAGGTGGACTGCATGTTTATGTCCCCCAAAATCATATGTTGAAATCCTAACCCTCAAGGTGATGGTATTGGGAGATGGTGCCTTTGGGAGGTGATTAAGTCATAGGGACAGAGCCCTCAAAAATGAGATTAGTGCCCTTATAAAAAGACCCAGGGAAGGCTCTTACCCCTTATACCATGTGCAGACAGAGTGAAAGGTCATCAGCCATCTATGAGCAAATGGGCCTTCACCAGACACCAAATCTGCCAATGTTGTAATCTTTGACCTCCCAGCCTTCAGAACTGTCAGAAATAAATTTCTGTTATTTATAAGCCACCCTGTCTATGGAATTTTGTTATAGCAGCTGAATGAACTAACGCAAGAATCTGAAGCTCTGCAGAGGACCAATTTTCAACAGTGACAGCGTGAAGATGATAGCGGCTTCTGTTATTTCTCTCCTTGATAGAAATAAGACTGTTACCTTATGGACCAAGTAAGTGCCTAGATTGAGAAAAGGAAGTTCTCAGAAAGATATTGGACTTCTTGCTAATGAGGAAAAGTGGGAATTCAAACAATTAATGTGAAAAATTAGAGAGATTCTGTTCTATTTGTAACCTAAGTTGAAAAAGCAGGTGAAAGTGGCAAACAGACCACAGTGAACAAAACTATCTACATGCTTGGCTGCAAAGGATGAAGTGTTCCAGGAATTATAGATGAGAAAAATCTATTAGTGGAAGGTGAAAAAGATATTTTCTGAAACCCATAATCCAGTTTGTTGAACCAAATCTCTGAGTGGACTTCAAATGAAATCTGCTTTCTACATAAGTAAAGCTATTACTCAGAATCAACCAAGAGCAAAGGAGCCACCTCACAGCAGTGGAAACTGGTCAGCTGTTTCCATATAGAACTAAATTCAGAAAAAGATCCATTTTCTCAGCAACAGCTTGTCATCAGCTGTAAGTTCTGCTTGGAAAAAGCCAAGTGATGCTTCTCAGTCCAACATTACAGATGTAACATGGATGCTGTAGCCACTTCTCCATGAGCAAACAGACAAGCCAGCAAAAGTATGATTGAAGGAGTTATTTGCATCGCTTGAGTACTCCAGATTGGCCTGGCAGTACTTACCTATTCACGCCACAGGTTTCAGCTGGGTTCTTGGTGGGATCTGTGGGTGCTGTGTTTGAACACAATGATATACACTCAGTAAGTGCTCGAAGAACACTTACCGTTGATGTTATTGAATGCATAGAGGGAACTTTAAAGGGGCTATGACAATCCTAAGGGTGGTGGGAAATCACTATGATTTTCCTATGCACAAGAAAAGATAATAACTTTAGGAAGAGTGACAAAAGGTGAAAAGGCACCAACTGGGAATCCAAATCCTACAGTCAGGACCTGGCAGGTTATGCTCCATTTCTTTGCTGTGTCCTTGTTTGAGGTGTTAATGACCCAAGTTTTCCATCTGTATAATGAGCATAGCAGCCCTTCTTGTCTCCAGAATACTGGAAGCCTTAATGAGTTAATGTCTTTGGTGTGAATTCATCAAAATAAAGGTGCAAAAAAAGTGAACAATAGACAAAGTGAAGAAGGGTTATTACCAATTCCACCTCCCTTGGGTACTGCCAAATAAATAACTTGCTTTTTTCTAGGTATTATTCTTGTATTCCCCCTCCTTTTCCTGATTTCTCGTTCTTTTCTCTTGATCTCTTTTACATGAACACAAACACACAACTGACTATACATTTTTTTTCTCTCATTTTGACAGAAGCTCATAGTGACTCCCTCCAGAGTGAGACCATAGGAAAACAGATTTGGTTAGGCATTCAGCAGTCGTCTAGCCATTGCTTTCTATAGATAAGGTACTGTGTTCATTACTATGTGATATCCAAATCCCATGTGGAAACTGATCCCTAATGTTGGAGATGGGGCCTGGTGGGAGGTGTTTGAGTCAGTGGGGCAGATCCTTCGTGAATAGCTTGGTGCATTCTTGCTCTATTATTTTTTTAATTTATTTTTATTTTTTGAGACAGAGTCTCACTCTGTTGCCCTGACTGGAGCACAGTGGCACAACCTCAGCTCACTGCAACCTCCGTCTCCCAGGTTCAAGTGATTCTCCTGCCTTAGCCTCCTGAGTATCTGGGACTACAGGTACGCATCACCAGGCCCAGCTAATGTTTGTATTTTTCATAGAAATGGAGTTTCACCATGTTGGCCAGGCTGGTCTTGGGCTCCTGACTTCACGTGATCCACCTGCCTTGGCCTCCCAAAGTGCTGGGATTACAGGCGTGAACCACCATGCCTAACCTCTTGCTCCATTAGTTCCCACAAGAACTTATTGTTGAAAGAGAATGGCACCTTCCTTTCTTCCTTCCCTTTTCCTCCTCTCTTGCCATGTGATGCCTGCTACCATGGGTGGAAGCTTCCTAAAGCTCTCATGTGAAGCAGATGCAGGCACGATGCTTCTTATATAACCTGCAGAACTGTGAGCCAAATAAACCTCTTTTCTTTATAAATTCCCCAGTCCCAGGTATATACCTTTATAGCAACACAAACAGACTAGGACACTATGAAAGCTAGAAAGAGGTTTAGAGCATCATTTTTGCCTTTAAGGAGTCTAAAACCCTTGGGGGCACATGAGGTATGAACACAAATAATGAAAAGCAAGCACGTGTGCAGTGAATGCCAAAAAGATTCGTGAAAATGAGTTCTTAGACTTTTAGGAAGAAGAAAGCTCTTTCTGAAATGGAATGGAGGTGCTGAACTTCGAGCTAGGTTTTTAAAGTTGGATATAGAATCCAACTCAAGACGATGAGTACAGGACATTCCAGAAAATGGTTTTTGTTTTTGTTTTGACAGCAAAGCAAAAATCTTTATTTAGACAGAAAAAGGTAATGATGTGAGCAAAGGCATGGCAAGGTGGCAAACCTGATTTCCACTGATGACAGCTAGTAGTCTAATTTGGTTAAAAAGTGGGTTGTCTCAAGAAGAGAAAATCAAACACCGCATGTTCTCACTCATAGGCGGGTGTTGAACAATGAGAACACATGGACACAGCGAGGGGAGCATCACACACTGGGGTCTGTTGGGGGGGGACTAGGGAAGGGATGGGGGGTAGGGAAGTTGGGGAGGAATAACATGGGGAGAAATGCCAGCTATAGGTGATGGGGGATGGAGGCAGCAAACCACATTGCCATGTGTGTACCTATGCAACAATCCTGCATGATCTGCACATGTAGTCCAGAACCTAAAGTACAATAAAAATATATATAAAGTGGATTGTCTGTAGTTGGCTGGTAGCATATCTAGCTAAAATGTCAATTAAGGTTTGATTAAAGAGGCCATTAAATGTCTAGCTGATGCTAAAGTCGTAGTTTTAAACTTTTTTGTTTTTTAAAAATTATGATGCAGGCTGGGCGCGGTGGCTCATACCCGTAATCCCAGCACTTTGGGAGGCCGAGGCAGTTGGATTGCCTGAGCTCAGGTGTTCACGACTAACCTGGGCAACATGGTGAAACCTTGTCTCTACTAAAATACAAAAAACTTTAGCCAGGTGTGGCGGCATGTGCCTGTAATCCCAGCTACTTGGGAGGCTGAGGCAGGAGAATCGCTTGAACCAAGGAGGCAGAGATTGCAGTGAGCTGAGATTGCGCCACTGCCCTCCAGCCTGGGCAACAGAGCGAGACTGTCTCAAAAAAAAAATTATTATGCAATGGGAGCACAACTGCTCTGGCTAAAAAGCTTCCTCCCATCATACTCACATACTCTGATGCTCTTAAGGAGTTCCATGGAACCCTAGGACTCTACAGAGAACTCTGCTAAAAAATGCATTCTTTCCTCCCTCCCTGCCCAGAGATAGGGCCTTGTTCTGTCACCCAGGATGGCATGCAGTTTGTGCCATCATAGCTCACTGCAGCCTCAAACTCCTGGGCTTGAGGGATCCTGCCACAGCCTCCTGAGTAGCTGCGACTACAGGCATGCACACTAAGCTTGACTAATTTTGTGAGTTTTTTGGTAGAGATTGTGTCTTCCTATATTGCCTACCTTGTCTCAAACTCCTGGCCTCAGCTTCCAAAAGTGTTGGGATTACAGGGTTGAGCCACCACACCTAGCCAAGAAATGTATTTTGCATAGGCAAGGTGCAGCCATTAAATGTTTTTCGTTGTTGTTTTGTTTTGAGACAGACTCTTGCTCTGTCACCCAGGCTGGAGTGCAGTGGTGAGACCTTGGCTCATTACAAACTCCACCTCCTGGGTTCAAGCGATTCTCCTGCCTCAGCCTCCTGAATAGCTGGGGACCACAGGCAAACGCTACTGTGACTGGTTAATTTTCGTTTTTTTTTTTGTTGTTGTTGTTGTTGTTTTTGCAGAGACAGGGTTTTGCCATGTTGGCCAGGCTGGTCTGGAACTCCTGACCTCAAGTGATCCACCCCCCCTTGGCCTCCCAAAACGCTGGATTACAAGTGTGAGCCACCGCACCTGGCATATTAAATATTTTTAAGCTTGGCGATGACAAAATTAGAATAGAATATTCTGAAGATATACCTGGCATTGACAGCACTATTGGACTAATTGGCAAGGGACAAACTAGAGACAGAAAAACAAAAAAAGAAAAACACAATGACCAACGGTTTAGTATTTAGCAGGCACTGAGTAAACACAGTTGTCCCTCCATAACCACGGGGAATTGGTCCCAGGATGCCCCACGAATGAATACCTTCACAGCTGCTCAAGTCCTTTGTATAAAATGGTGTACTTTAAATCATTTCTAGATTCTAAGATCTATATATTGCAATGTAAATGCTGTAGTTGCTATACTGTATTGTTTAGGGAATAAAGACAAGAAAAAAATTGTTCATATTCAGTATAGATGTTTTTTCTTCAAATATTTTCTATCTACAGTTGGTTGAATCCAGGGATGCAGAACCGACAGACACAAAGAGCCGACTGTTCTTGCTGGATAAATGATAATAGCAGGAAGGGAAATGTGAAAAGATATTGTCAAGGAATTATTGATAACACTTGCTACTAATTGATTATGGGAGACCAGAGAGAGATTGTGGTGAGAAATTCAAGGTTTGAAGTCTGGGCTCCTGGGAGAGGGCAGGAGCACTAATAGGAAATAAGAAAAGCTTAAGAGGAACTGATTTGATGGGAAAGATAATGTGTTAGATATTCAGCAGGTTAAATACATTGGAGAGATACTCAATTGGAAATGTCTAGGGACGTTTGGAAACGGGAGACTGGAACTTGAGAGAAAGACCAGAGTTATTGACACAGATGCAATAATGTAATCAAGACCCATGAGTGGATGAGAAAGCATAGAGAAGTCAAAGAGGTGAGGCAGATTCCGGGAAACAAGGACATTCAGGGGATGGGATGGGGAAGGGAAGTGAAAAAGATAGTGCAATGTTTAGAGAGGAAAAAGAAAACCATGATCGTTAGTCATAAAAACCAAGTGAGAGACACTTTAAAGGAGGGAGAGACCAACACAGTCAATGGCTTTGAAGGAGTAAGAAGAAACGGAATTGAGAAAAGGTGACAGTATTTTGGACTTATCAGCTACCCTCAAAAGAGCAGTTTCAAGTAGTAAGAAAAAAAAGGATGTCTGATTATACCGGTTTGAGAAATAAAAAGATGGGGAGGAGATGGAAATAATGATATAGGGCAGGTGAGATGTTTGGCTGTGTCCCCACCCAACAAATCTCATCTTGAACTGTAGCTCCCATAATCCCCACGTGTTGTGGGAGGGACCCGGTGGGAGATAATTGAACCAGGGGGGGCGGTTTACCCCATATTGTTCTTGTGGTAGTGAGTAAGTCTCACAGATCTGATGGTTTTATAGGGGGAAACCCCTTTCACTTGGGTCTCATTGTCTCTTGCCTGCTGTCATGTAAGACCAGCCTTTCGCCTTTCACCCTGATTGTGAGGCTTCCCCAACCACGTGGAACTGTGAGTCCATTAAATCTTTTTCTTTACAAATTATCCAGTCTTGGGTATATCTTCAGCAGCAGCGTTAAAAAAGACTGATACACCAAGCTTTCAAGAATTCCAGCAATAAGCAGAACAAGGGAATCAAGCAGTGACTAGATTGCAGGAAACTTTTTTGCCTTTTTTAAGGCCTGAAAGAATCCCAAGCATGTTTCTAGGCAAACAGAGAAAGGAGACAGAGTCAATAGAAAAAAAAAACTGATGATGAAAACAAAATTAGTCAAGTTAGATTTTCTGAGTGATTAAAGCCGTACTTATCAAAGTTGAAGATATGCTCAGTGAAAACAGAGTGGCTGAAATTCGAACATAAGTCTCGTAAATGGACAATTATTGCATATAAGGCTGTGGCTTAAGAAGTCCCATGAAATATGCTTTACCTGGAAAAATGCTCCTGTGTACCCAGTTCATCATCTGGCAGGAGGCTAAGCAGCAGTTCTTTCAGTCGGCACCAAAACAGAGTTTATTACCTTGAAACACTGTTATGGGCCATCATAACATTAGGCTGTATGCATAAGTGATTGAAAATATTGAGCTGTAATTTCAAGGAAATTATGCTAAAGTCCCAGGCTCTGCAGAAAGTAGATTAAAACTCAGTCCAGCCAAGAGGAGCCTAAGAAGACAACTAAATGAAAACTAAACGTGGTCTATGGTTTCCTGAATGGGTTCCTGGAACTGAAAAATGACAGTAGGTAGAAACTAGGAAAATCTGCATAAAGCATGGACTTTAGTAATAATAATGTCTCAATATTAGCTCATTAATTGTTTTCTTTTCTTTCTTTTTTAGAGGGGGGAAGAGGCGGAGTCTCACTCTGTCGCCCAGGCTGGAGTGCAGTGGTGTGATCTCAGCTCACTGCAACCTCCGCCTTCCCAGTTCAAGCAATTCCTGTGTCTCAGCCTCCTGAGTAGCTGGGAATACAGGCAACTAGCACCATGCCTGGGTAATTTTTTTGTATTTTTAGCACAGATGGGGTTTACCATGTTGACCAGGCTAGTCTCGTACTCCCGACCTCAAGTGATTCACCACCTCTGCCTCCCAAAGTGCTGGGATTAGGGGCCTGAGCCACTCTGCCCCACCAGCCCTGGCTCATTAATTGTAACAAATGTACTGAACTAATGTAAAATGTTAATCATTGCAGAAACTAATGTAAGATGTTAATAATTGCAGAAATTGCAGAAACTGAGGTATACCAGAACTCTCTGTAGTAGCCTTTCAACCTTTCTGTAAATCTAAACATTTTCTAAAAAAAAATACAGTCTGTTAAAAACAACAACAAAAAATAAACTTGAAAAGCCCAATCCTGACAACAGGGCACAGAAACCACACCTGAACTCCAGCCATTTTCATTCTGTAAGCACATAGTGTAAAACCGTATGGACTACCCAGAGAAGAAGGGGGATTTTTGACTAGCAACCTGTGCGCTTCCTGATATAATCTTTCCCTGGCTTGAGACTTGCTTATTAAAGTAGATCTGATCACACTCTCTCTGTTTTGGCTACCGGGAAATGCAGAATCCAAGCTGTGGCCCACTTTCGGCAACTTTGATAGTGCATGCATTCACTTAGTGCAGCAATTGGGTACATGGGCTTCTGGAGCCAATGAGTAGGTTCAAATCCCGGCTCCGCCAGGGTAGCTGTGGAATCAGCCCAGTTGCTCAGCCTCTCTGGCTCTATTCCTTATCTGTAAAATGGAGATGATAATAGTGCCTGCCTCAGATGGTTCCTTGAGGATGAAATGAGGTAATATACATAAAGTGCTTAGAACGGGCTCACAGTACGAGCTCAGCAAATGTTGGCTATTTATTTGGGGTGTTGCGTGTATTAGTCTTATCCCTTGCGTTATTCATTTACCAGCCCACATTTTTTTTTTTTTGCATGTGTCCCAATTTCCTCATTTCTAGGCTCCGTTTCCTTTATTTTGTCCTTTTGATATATATTGTGAAGCCATTTCGAGTCTTTAACCGTGGTAATCTTCCCCTTGGCTAACTAACAATCGATTGTATAACTATTAATACTTTCTTATTTGTAGTTTTTAAAGCACAAAAGTGTACACATCTTATACATGGCTGGTGTTAGGATGTGGTTCTGGACCCTGAGGTTTAGGATTGCATTTTAATATAATTTTAAAGTGTGTGTGTGTTTGTATTTTCTCAAAGAAACTTAAAATCAGCCCATTGCAGAGAATAGTTAACATCAGCAAAATGTATTATTTTGCTAGGCTAAGCCAAGATCATTTTGATATGCCCAGAAGTTTCCATATAAACTATATCTCTTGATTCAATAAGCAAGTTCAATCATAAAACTCCACACAGGTATAGTTTACTAATTTTGGTGTTAATGGATGTCAGAGGCAGCTCAACTTTAATTGTAACCCCTATGCAAAGAACTGCCAGTCTCCTGGTGTTTCAGGTGTAAGGGTTTACTTTTTTTTTTTGAGACGAAGTCTCACTCTGTCACCAGGCTGGAGTGCAGTGGTGCAATCTCGGCTCACTGCAACCTCCGCCTCCCAAGTTTAAGCGATTCTCCTGGCTCAGCCTCCCAAGTACCTGGGACTACAGGTGCACGCCTCCACGCCCAGCTAACTTTTTGTATTTTTACTAGAGATGGGTTTTCACCATGTTGGCCAGGATGGTCTCGATCTCCTGACCTCGTGATCTGCCCACCTTGGCCTCCCAAAGTGCTGGGATTACAGGCATGAGACACTGCCCAGCCAACGGTTCACTTTTACAGGCCGACAGGACTAGGCCGCTTATTTTTTAAATCTGAGAGACTCCTACAGTGAGTGGGGAGAATGAGTTCATCATTTTATAAGCCAAGTCCCATATTAATCCTCCTTCAGGGAATCAATGCAAAATTTCTAGACATAAATTATTTTTAGAATAATTTTTAAATGCTTTGAAAAACTGGGCATGTTTTATAGTCTTGCACTTTATTTGATGGGTGGCATGAAAAAATTTTTAAATGTAGTTAGCATACACAGAAACCTTTTAGCCATCTGCAATTCATTTAGTATAAGAAATGAGCTGCCACGCATGGTAGCTGATGCCTGTAATCCTAGCACTTTGGGAGGCCAAGGTGAGTGGACTGCCTGAGTCCAGGAGTTCAAGACCAGCCCAGGCAACATGACAAGATCCCATTTCTACTAAAAATACAAAAAAATACAAAAAACAAAACAAACAAACAAAAATAGGCCAGGCATGGTGGCTCATGCATGTAATCTCAGCACTTTGGGAGGCTGAGGTGGGCGGATCACGAGATCAGGAGTTCAAGACCAGCCTGACCAACATGGTGAAACCTCGTCTCTACTAAAAATACAAAAATTAGCTGGGCATTGTGGCTTAGCTACTCAGGAGGCTGAGGCAGGAGAACTGCTTGAACCTGGGAGGTGGAGGTTGAGGTGAGCCGAGATCGTGCCACTGCACTCCAGCCTGGGCGACAGAGCAAGACTCCATCTCAAAAAAAAAAAAAAAAGCAAAAAAATTAGCTGGAGATGGTGGCATGAGCCTGTAGTCCCAGCTAGTTAGGAGGCTGAGGTGAGAGAATCACCTGAGCCCAGGAGATTAAGGTGGCAGTGGGCAGAGATCGGGTCGCTGCATTGCAGCCTGGGCTACCAGAGTGAGACCCTGTCTCAAAAAGAAAAAAAAAGAAATGAGATAAGGAATAAACCTATTTCTTCCCCCAATTACTAGACAATTATTGCAATATCAATTATTACAAGATCAGCTTTTTTCCCCCAGTGGTGCCACCTTTATTTTATATCAAATTCCTTGATGCATTTGCAAGTCCGCACTCCTGGACTTGATGTCTGTCTCATTGATCTGCTGGTCTATTTCTGCACCAGCTCTGATTTAATTACTGGTGCTTCATAAGACATTTTAATATTTTGTATTTTTCTTTTCAGCAATTTCATTTAACATTTCTTGGGATTGGCTTGCTTTTCTGGGAAGGATTTAGAATGTTGGAGATGGGTCAGAAGTATATATTTTAAACCTCCTATAGCATAAGCTCCTTTGTAACAGAGAAGCTTTTTCTTTTCTTTTTCATCTAGAACAATTGTAATTTTAGACAATCAGTAGTAAGAATCTTCCGTGTTCTCCAGGGAGCTCCCTGCTCTCTTCGCTCATTCTGTTTTTGTATCTTAATCATATTAAAGCTGAGCCTCAAACACTTCTTAGTTTGGAGATCAGCAACCATTCCGTTAGACACAGCATCTGCTATGCGTTTGGATTTCATTCAATCTCCCCTTAATTTTACCCACAGTTCTCTTTATTCAGAAAGGATCAGACCAGATTTCTCTACAAATGTTATTCCACAGACGTACATGACTATACACAGTATCTATTTTCTCTGATGTTGTTCTTCCAACTCATAGGTCATTTATTGTTTTGCTTTTCTCTTTCCTTTCTCCCTCCCTGTCAGCTTTTAATTAAGAGAAGGGTATCTTTTCATTGGTTAATATACTGCATAATGTATGCTTACATTTTTAACCATTAATTTTTAGCTCTTTTACTAATTTTTATTCAGTAAAAGGTAAGTGGCTTCCAAGTCTTTCCTTTTTAACAGAGAAGAGAAAGGGGCAGACGTTACAGCATATTCAGAATGGGCTCCAAAGACATAAAGCCCTAAAGGTAGGAAAGTAGGAGGAAAGGAAGGAAGGAAAGGAAGAGGGAACAGAGAGGGAAGGGAAGGGGAGGGGGAGGGAGAGGGTGAGGAAGAGGGAAGGGAAGGGAAGAGCAGGGAGAGGGAAGGGAAGGGGGAGAGAGGGAAGGGAGGGAGAGGGTGAGGGAGAGGAAAGGGAGGGAGAAAGCGAGGGAGAGGAAAGGGGAGGGGAGGGAGAGGGAAGGGAAGGGAGAGGAAGAGGGAGAGGGAAGGGAAGGCAGAAGGATTGGGAGAGGGAAAGGGATGGGAGGGAGAGGGTGAAGGAGAGGGAGAGAGAAAGGAAAGGGAGAGGGAGAGGGAAGGGAGAGGGAGAAGGAAGGGAGGGAGAGGGGAGGGAGAGGGTGAGAGAGAGGGAAGGGAGAAGGAGAGGGGAGGGGAGGGAGAGGGTGAGGGAGAGGGGAGAAGGAGAGAGGAGGAGAGGGAGAGGGTGAGGGAGAGGGAATAGAGGGAGAAGGAAAGGAGAGGGAGAGGAAGAGGAAGAGGGAAGGGGAGGGGAGGCCGAGGGTGAGGGAGAGGGAGAAAGAAAGGAAAGGGTGAGGGAAAGGGAAAGTAGAGGGACAGGAAGGGAGAGGGGAAAGGGAAGGGAGAGAGAGAGGGTGAGGGAGAGGGAAAGGAGAGGGAGAGGGAAAGGAGAGGGAGAGAGGAGGGGAGGGAGAGGGTGAGGGAGAGGGAGAGGGAAGAGAAGGGAAGGGAGAGAGTGAGAGGGAGAAGAAGGGAAGGGAGAAAGGGAAGGGAAGGGAGGGGGAAGGGAAAGGAGAGGGAGGGAGAAAGGGAGGGAGGGAGGGAGGGAAGAGGCAGGCAGGCAGGCAGGCATTGTGCTTTCCCTGTTGGATGGCTGCTGGGCCGAGTCAACCCTCTACTGGAGGAAGACTGACGTTCCATCTGCTCTCTCCTTTCTGCGGGGAAAGGCCCTTGTGTCTCACCTTGCAGGAGGGGTTGACTTCTCAGCACATTTGCGTGCTCCAAACTCTAAACCTAAGAGAAGGAGAAAAGGCAACCTGGCAAAGATGGAAACAACATCCTTGAGTCCAAAGCCCTTCTTGCGAAAGTTGCCAGAATGGGAGTCAGTGGCCCCGAGTCCTTCCAGGGATCCAGTTTCTGAGCAGTAGATGGTGACAGCCCTTTGCAGGTTGGTGGGATTGCTCTGCAGAGAAGAGGACCTGGCAGGGTTTTGGGCCCTGAAGGTGGCCAAACTTCAATGCCAATAAATGGGTGTGGAAAAGGCAGCCCTGGGGAACCAGAAGAGTTGAGGTAGAGTTCCTCTATCAGCTGGTAGCTCAGAGGCTGTTTCCTCTAGGAAGCCCTCCCTGGCCCCTGGTCTGGGTAAGGCAGCGCTGAGCTCCTGCAGCTGCAGCCTCCATCTGTGTGTGGATGAAGTTTCATTAGGCACAGCTCTTCATCCCCTCCTCTGTGATTCCTGGCCATGGACGACGTGTGCTTCACCTCACAACCCTTTGGAGCCTAAGTCCAGGGACCCTATCACCCATTGCTAAGAAAGGTCCTCCTTCCAGTTTTTGCTGTGCACCCATGTCCCTGTTGGGTACATATTATAGCGCTGTGCTTGAGCATTGCTTTCAGGAAGAGAGGAGTCAGCATGTTCTGTGGAATGTTACGAAGAATCAAAACAGTTGACAGTTTGTCACTGGCATGCAGTCAAAAGATAAGACATATTGGAGAAAGAATCTGTTACAAGCTCTTTATTATAATAACCAATTAGAACTAGAATGGAGTAATAGACCAAAAGCTGAATGACAAGAAGTGAAGGCTATTCAATAAAAATTAGGCATAAGATAAATTCTGAGTTAGAGAAATGAATAATTTGAAAGAAATATAACATCAGCTATATTGAACACATTTTTGTAGGAATAAGAAAGGAACCAGAGAGTTTCCCAAAGATATTTGTTAAAAACCTACTTAAGTGTACTACTTCCGAAATACATAAGAAGATAGAAACGAAAGCTTGAGAAACAAAATATAAGATCTGAGAAAACAGGCTGGGCGTGGTGGCTCACACCTGTAATCCCAGCACTTTGGGAGGCTGAGGCAGGTGGCTCACCTGAAGTCAGGAGTTTGAGCCTAGCCTGGTCAACATGATGAAACCCTGCCTCTACTAAAAATACAAAAATTAGCCAGGCATGGTGGTGCATGCACCTGCAATCCCAGCCACTCTGGAGGCTGAGACAGGAGAATTGCTTGAACCTGGGAGGTGGAGGTTGCAGTGAGCCAAGATCGAAGCCACTGCACTCAAGCCTGGGTGACAAAGTGAGACTCTGTTTCAAAAAAAAAAAAAAAAAAAATCTGAGAAAACATAATCAAATACTTCTCTGAAGAATTTCAACACTGAAGCGGCCTCTCTTTGTCACATATGGCTAAAAACCTCCTTATATTGGGTTCTGAAGCATTTTCACAGGTCGTGATCTGGGAGTTACTGTATATGACATCATAAATGCAAGTGTTGACAAACATTTTTTAAAAGGAAAAAAGCATACCTATCCTACCAGGTTTGTGAAGGAATAGAGACTTAAAGGCCAACCCTTCAGCTATATCCATACACGCGGTTCGTATTCTGCATAAAGAGCCTATTAACGTTCACATATTTAGGATCCCCAGTCAGAGCTTCCAGCTTCTTGTGCAAACTCTGGTTGTGCAATGCTCAGTGACCCATTCCAGCATCGACCATCCCACCTGGGGAAAAGGTGGTCACTGAGATAACTGTGGCGATTGTTGACTGACACAGTTTTGCTTGTAACAGAACTGAGTTGATTAATCACACTCCTCAGTTCATGGCACATTTTTATTGTTACTCCTTCCAATTCCTACTCTTGTTTCATGTATTTATTTAGGTTCCATTCCAGCTTACTGACTTTTATCTGATTGAATGGGGCCATTGAAAATGTGGATCTCGCTCTGAAGCTCTCTAATTTCATGTTCGAAGCACAAAGCTTGGGCCTTGGCTGAGCAAACATGAAGAGGCACCATGGCAACCTTGGCTTCCATAAAATTCTTCTTCCAAGAGAACGGATGTGGATGCCTTGTTGGAGCTCCTTTGAGTATGAGGTGATTCCAAAGAATCATCTGCTGTTTGACCCAAAGGAACGTGACTGCCAGAGAGAAGAAAGGCAATTGAGCTGAGAAAAGCGGTAGTCAAAGGCCAAGGCAAGAAATGAAGCGGTAAGCCGCTGCCAGAGCAGCCGCCCCTGCGTATGATGAGCAAACTCTCTGACCATCGGCAGGCACATCGGTATCCAACTCCAAGAAATCCCCTCCTATAATTCTGATTTCTCTCACTCAGTTTGGGGATTTGAAATTGGGCAGCCAATTCTGTGTTTACCTTGGTAGTAATACTTCTGCATAGTGTCAGGAAGTGAGTATTGTTACAAGCAGAACACTTGGTGGAGGAACTATTATCAATCCTATAATAGATAAAAGAACAACAATCCCAAATTCATTTTCTTGCTTTCCTGAAAGAACGGAGAATTGCAGGTAACCCTGAGGAAGGAAGGAAACAAGCTTCGCTGAAGCTGGGCTCATTTTCAGCTGTCAGTGGAAAAACACGAGGCTGCACCGGTCTCCGCTGAAACTCTCAGGCTTGGCCAGTAGTTGTTTTCCAGCTTCTTGTAAATCCAAACATTTTTGATTTCTTCCTTTCTGCTGTGCCAGCACTGATGGAGCTAAGTGAGAGAGTTTGTACCACAAAGGTACCGCAATTACGCACAGTGTCACCACCGGACATGCAGATGGAGAATGTACAGGGCGCCTGCAGCCAAGGGGCCAGTGTGCCTTTGTAGATGTGATCATAGCCGCTTTTAGCGCGTCTTGCCTTCAATCAGTGGACAAAAAGGGCAGCTGACTCTCCGCTTGTAAGGGATAGTAACACCGTAAGAAATCACATTTTTTTGTGTGTCAGTTTCCTACCTTGCCCTGATTACATAGATGAAATCACATGTGTAAAACTGACTTTGCAATTTAGCTCTGAAGTCCAGAAAGGCTACCCAGGGAGCACCGTGCCTTTTTTATATTTATTTTGTGATATGTTAAATCACCTAGAAAGCTGGAGGAAAAAGCTCCCCTGCCTGAGCAAGTGCGGGAGGGTGCCATCTGAAGGACAGTCCAACATTCTAAAGCTGAAAGCAGGTGCAAGATCTAGGAGTAATAATTACAATTATTATCTATTTTTAACATCAGATGCAGTGAGTTGATTAATTACACTCCTCAGTTCATGCACATTTTTATTGTTACTCCTTCCAATTCCTACTCCTGTTTCATGTATTTATTCATGCTCCATTCCAGCTTGCTGACCTACCCCCAACTCCCCGCCACCACCCCATAGGTAACCATTCAATGTGTTTAATGTACATGTATTTATTATGTGTTCTTACAAATTGTGTAAGCCTATATTATCAATTTACATAATGGTACTGTGTTACATATCTTTCCCTTTCCTTTTTTACTCAAATCGGTTTTTAAGATCCAACTTTGTTGCTGTGTATATATATTGAGTCTATTGATTCTAATTGCTGCAGAATACTTCATGACTCTTATCTCTTCATTAGGTGATTACTATATGCCAGATTCAGTACTAAGTGATTTAGGTGTATTGATAACTTGGATTACTAATAACAATGAGAGTGTAAAGCATTGTGTTCATCAAAAGGGATGTGAATTTCTCAGAAGGTTTAAGAGACGGGGCTCTCTGAAGGTATTTTCTTTTTTTTTTTTTTTGTTTTAAGACAGAGTCTTGCTCTGTTGCCCAGGCTGGAGTACAGTAGCGTGATCTCAGCTCACTGCAACCTCTACTTCCCGGGTTCAAGAGATTCTCCTGACTCAGCCTCCTGAGTAGCTGGGATTACAGGCGCCCGCCACCATTCCCGGCTAATTTTTCTATTTTTGGTAGAGAAGAGGTTTCGCCATGTTGGTCAGGCTGGTCTCGAACTCCTGACCTCAGGTGATCTGCCTACCTCAGCCTCCCAAAGTGCTGGGATTATAGGCATGAGCCACCACGCTGGGCCTTTCTGAAGGTATTTTCAAGGACTAGATCGCCAGCCACTTTACCAGCTCACTGTCTCTCGTTGTCACGGGTCTCTCTCTCTGCCGTACAATGACTCTTCCTCTCCCTCACTTTCCTTTTCACGTCTATCTAAACAACTCCTAATTTGCTAGCCCGGGGGCTCCCTATATTTTTATTCATTTTTTTGGTCACAGTCTTCTGTGAGCATCAGTTAGTGATTTAAAGCATGGGCTCTGGGATCAGCCCATCTGGGTTCAAATCCTAGCTCTATGTTAACCAGCTGGTGTAACCTGAGGCAGACTGCTTAATGCATCTGCACCTCAAGTCCTCATCTGTAGGACGGGGATGATGGCACCTACCCTATAGCGTTGCTGTGAGAATTAAACAGGGTGTTATCGTGTCAGGCATGCAGTATCAGCAGTAATAAGTATTTTTTATTTGTCTGCGCCCTTTGCCTGGAATAATGTGTATACCAAACAGATCTTGCAAATAATTTCAAATGGTATCTAAAATTGCTTTTTCAGGTTACCAACAAATTCAGGTTCTCCAGGTCCAGTGATTACCCTTCTGTTCTGGTCCTACTTCCCTCAGCAGCAGTGGCCGGTCCCTGCTTTTTAAAGTCTTTATCCCTTGAGTCCCAGGAATCTATTTCTGGTCTTCCTCCTGCCTCAGAGGCCCAATTTTGAATATCTAAGGACTCAGAAGCCATTTAACTTCTTTATCTACGCTCTCCCTGGAATAACCGTCTTATCCTGTCCCCTGGGTTTAAACATCGGCCACACACTGATGAATCTCAGATCATCAGTCCCTATCTCTCCCTTAAGCCTCAGGCTCACCTCCATAGTCATCCCTCGGATATCTGGCACCCCTCATACCCGGCATGTGCACAGCAGAGTCTTCATTTCCTCTGGACTTGCAAACCTGCCCTCTTCCGCAGTCTCACTTACCTCTGCCAGCTGTGTGGAGAACCGACTCATGCAGACAGAGAAAGGAACTCCCTGCAGGAGTCCAGACAAGAGAGGTTTGTGGGACTGGAGTTGTGGCAGTGGAAAGAGGAGCAGTGGTCACACACCAGATTCTTTTGGCAAGGGAGAGGGTGAGGAGGCAGACCGGAAGCCAGGAGCCAAAACTCCATGTACGTGAGACAGGCAAGGTTCAGACAGAAAGAATACATTTCACATCAAAGGCTGCTAAGGGCAAACTACAGGGAACGTTCTGGGGACCCAAGAGAATGTGTGTTTTGCTGCTTACCATTGCATAGGTGCAGGGAAAAGAGGACTCTTTATGAGACAGTTTTTAGGGAAGCTGGGTTGCAAAGGAAAAGGTATGTTGCAGAAAATGGCAAATAAAACCATCACAGATCCCCATAACCAGATGTGATTTCTCGGTCCTCTAAAGTCTCACAGATATATAAAATATAAATATATACATACATAGGTATATATGTGTGTGTATATGTACACACATACATAAATATATAAGTATCTCCCTTTTTAGTTTTTAAAACTTAATATTTCAAATATGCAGAAAATTCTAATGTTACAAATTTCCTTATACCTACCGCATGCCTTTAATGTATACACTTTTTTTTCTTTTTTGAGACAAAGTCTCACTCTGTCGCCCAGGCTGGAGTGCAGTGGCACAATCTTGGCTCACTGCAACCTCCACCTCCTGGGTTCAAGCAATTCTCCTGCCTCAGCCTCCTGAGTGGCTGGGACTACAGGTGTGTGCCACCACGCCCGGCTAATTTTTGTATTTTGGTAGAGATGGGGTTTCACCATGTTGGCCAGGCTGGTCTTGGAATTCCTGACCTCGTGATCTGCCTGCCTCAGCCTCCCAAAATGCTGGGATTACAGGCATGAGCCACCGCGCCCGGCTGTATGTACCCTTTTTTTTTTTTTTTGAGATGGAGTCTCACTCTGTCACCGAGGCTGGAGTGCAATGGCGTAATCTCGGCTCACCGCAACCTCCACCTCCTGGGTTCAAGTGATTCTCCTGCCTCAGCCTCTCGAGTAGCTGGGATTACAGGTGTGTGCCACTGCACCCAGCTAATTTTTGTATTTTTAGTAAAGACGGGGTTTCACCATCTTGGCCAGGCTGGTGTATGTACCCTTTTAATGGCACCTACCTATGTAGCGTTGTATTAGCGTTTCTTCTCTTTCTTCTTCTATATTATAGAGAGGTGCCTGAGGGCAGGGGTTTGCCCCCTCTTTGTCTCAGGGTCACCTTGCACAGTATATGTATACCTTAGACCCCCTAATTGTTGCTGAATTGAACTGAGTTCTTGAAAGACCTCAAAGAGACCTTCAGGAAAAAGGAAAGTGTAGCAAGCAGCACATATGATTCTCACAGATTTGAGAAGCTGCAGCTATTTTTAAGGTATATTAATTCAGAAGGAATTACTGGAAGTGAAAATAGGACAGCTGCATCTTGTGGCATGTAACATTGAAAACTTATTTCATGTACTGATATCCTTGACTAATATTTCTGACTCTGGAATTAAAGCCACAGGCAACCAGCTTTCCACAGAATCTGTGCCCTCCTATAAATGATAAGTTTATTTATTATGAAAGATCTTTAGCTGATAACAATTTACCATCAGCTACATCAGGTTTATCATTAGATGTTTATGCCCTTTGTCAAGTCCCAATGGTTCTGTGTTCTGCCCTAACCTCCCTTTACCTGCTACAAATGCAGGAAAGTGTTGTACTACCTGAAATCTTAGAATTCTACCAGATTGTTCTTTGGCACAGAGCTACCTCAATGACTTACCAGAATTTCCAGAATTCACAGAAGAATTTGCTATATACCAAGGTAAATGAGACCTTGGTAAGCTTTCTAGCTAGTGGTAATGGCATCTGGCTTGCCCTGGATGGTCCCAGTTGTAGATCAATGAATTATTTTCATGTTCCCTCTTCACTCTCAAAAGTGTCTCCAGGCCAGGCACAGTGGCTCATGCCTATAATCCCAGCATTTTGGGAGGCCGAGGCGGGCGGATCACCTGAGGTCAGGAGTTAGAGACTAGCCTGGCCAACATGGTGAAACCCCATCTCTACTAAAATACTGAGTAGCTGTAGTCCCAGCTACTTAGGAGACTGAGGCACGGGAATCGCTTGAACCCGGGAGGCAGAGGTTGCAGTGAGCGGAGATCGTGCCACTGCACTCCAGCCTGGGCAACAGAGTGAGACTCGGTCTCAGAATAAAAGTGTCTCCTTTTAGCTGATAAATTACATGATCACTCTATTAATTCCCCCCCACCTAAACTTTTTACATCATAGGACTGCCTTATGTGGATGGGACTTCCATTTTTAAAATTTCTGCAGTGTCTCATTAAGGGGATTAAATAAGAGCCTTTGATTTGTTAAAGGAAGACACACTAGACATTACAAACCACTCTTTATTTCTGGCATCCCGCTTTCTGAACATAATACAAACCAAAATAAAACCATACACCCAGATGTTTCCATCTTGAATCGTGCCGACATGACATAGCTGCTTTCTATCTTTCCATGGGGAAAATGTAAACCATCAAAAAAAAAAAAGCCAGTAAGACTAAAATGTAAATTACATGGTAAAAAATGTTCAACATTTACAGTCCTGGACCATTTACATTTAATTGAAAACCAGCTTAAATTTCAAAAACAGCAACAACAGTCCAGGCTGCCTTTTTTATTACCCATTGGGTTGCTCCCCTGTCTCTTCGCTTCATCTGCATCAGCTCAAAAAAAAAAAAAAGAAAAAGAAAAAATAATAATACAAAATTGGAATAACATGAAGTTATAACAATATTTTCAGCTCAGCAATTTCAGCCCAATTTTCAGCAGTAATGTTTCATTAGAATCAAACATTTCCTAGATGGTTTAAAAACACAATGAAAATCTGGCACATTGGGAGCTCATGTGAATACGGCTTTAACTTCTTATTTTCAAGGAAAAATGAGATTTAACATTAAAAAACTAAAGCAATGCCCCTGAAGGTTCTTTTCTTAAAAAAGAAAGGAAACTCAACCTGCTGTACACATTAAATAATTCAAGTCAATGATCCTTTTAAGCCTGTAGCAATGCATGAACCAATGGGGAGAAGCAATCTAATACTTCATGCATTTAGGGGATTGCATTAGAAAGACTGCTAGTCAGCTTCTGCTTTTATAAATGCAAATGTATGCAAAGCAGACAGACTGGGATCTGTACAATTTAGCAATGGTCGGAAACTTGTAATTTTTGAAAATGGGACAGATGTCCAGACTAGTTATATTAAGATGCTTCTTATTGAAGAAGAAACCAAACCAAACAAACAATTCAATGCCACCTCTTCTTTAACCGGAAACAAATAAACAAAGCCATCACAAATTAGAATAAGTTATATATCAACTCGCTTCTTTCATGGATTGTTAAAGTTGAGAGGCAGCTTAGGGTAGTGGAATAAACATTTCCAGCATGTATCACGGCATTACTCATCTCTTCTGTCCCTAAAACACAGGGATGAAGGAAAATGTGTCCCCATTCAAGGACCAGGGGGTAGGCTAAAGTCTAACTTCCAGAGCAGCCAGGTCTCTGGTTCTGTGGACTATGCTCTCATTGAACCAGAGTCAGGACAGTGAGTAAATATGAATGAAAGCCTTTGTTTACTCACTTAAACTTGTTGAGTGCTCGTCATCTTCATGTTTGTAATATCATAGCTCCAGAGGTTTATCTGATGATGGCAAGTGCCTAGAATGTGCCACAAACTGGGGGAAATAAAGGTGAAAACATAGCATTTACTCTCAGAGTCTGCAGTCTGGCGGGAAAGACAAAGTAAATGTATGATTAGGATGAGTGCTAGGCGCTGGGTGCAGCAGCTCATGCCTGTAATCCCAGCACTTTGGGAGGCCGAAGCAGGTGCATCATGAGATCAGGAGTTCAAGATCAGCCTGGCCAAGATGGTGAAACCCCGTCTCTACTAAAAATACAAAAATTGGCTGGGAGTGGTGGTGGGTGCCTGTAATCCCAGCTATTCGGGAGGCTAAGACAGAGAATTGCTTGAACTCAGGAGGTGGAGATTGCAGTGAGCCAAGATCATACTACTGCACTCCAGCCTGGGTGACAGAGCGAGACTCCGTCTCAAAAAAAAAAAAAAAAAAAGATGAGTGCTAGGTAGAGTAACAAGCCAATGCATGGTGAGCCATGGCGACTGATATGAGGATGGATTCATTCTGATTGGGTCACCAAAAAAATACTTCATTATGGTCCAGGCGTGGTGGCTTATGCCTTTAATCCTAATACTTTGGGAGGCAGGGAGGATTGCTTGAGGCCAGAAGTTTGAGACCAGCCTGGGCAACATAACAAGACCCCATATCTTAGGGGGAAAAAAAAAAGACTTTATCACTATAAACTTTAAAGTGGGTCTTGGGTCTTGAAATATCGCCGGGTGGACACAGTGAAAAAACCGCTATCTGGGCAGAGGTTAAGTATGTACAAAGGAGGTGGTCGAATCGCCTGAGTCCAGGAATTCAAGACCAGCCTGGGCAACATGGTGAAACCCCATCTCTACAAAAATTACAAAAAATTAACTGAGCATGGTGTCATGCACCTGCTGTCCCAGCTACTTGGGAGGCTGAGGTGGGAAGATTGCTTGAGCCTGGGAGGTGGAGGTTGCAGTGAGCTGAGATGATACCAATGCACTCTATTCTGTCTCAAAAATAATAAAATAAATGTATGTACAAAGGCACAGAGAGAGGCAACTAGAAAAGTAGAGTGGGAGGCACTGAGGTTACAAGAATTCTATCAAATCTTCGTTAGGAATGTCTATGTGTGAGGCATGGTGTGAGCACAGGGATGGAGTCCCCAGAGTTGCTAGGCGTTCACGAAGGGGGAAGGACGCCCAGCTGTGCTTCAGAACAATCACTCCGGAGGCAAGGCAGAGTAGGATGGTGGGGGTTCCAGCCCAGGGGCCAGGAGGCTTACTGTGGCCCGAACCAACACAGTGATGGGCTGGAGAAAAGAATGTCTGCCTATGAGAGACTCCAGCCAGCTTTCCCACAACGCAGCCGCTGCTTCACTTTCAGTCAACGCCGATGGCTCCAGAGTTCATCCTTCTACTGAGCTAGAATTTACCTCACTCTTACTGCCATTTGCTGGCCTCGTTGTGCACGCTGGAGAAATTCAGAAATGATAGCTCCTCAAATAGTGGGGTTATGTTCATGCTTGATTGCTATCAGCAAAATTCAGATAAAATAATTATATTTTTCTAACAAACAAAAAAGAAGACATAAGGCATGCATTTCAAAACCTCCCTGGATTTCCCACTCTCAACATTCGAGGCAAGGATGTGAGGTCTTCCTAAAGAGGCTAAAAAGAAGATAGTTTTAAAAATTCTTCCTTAAAAAAATAAAGCCTCAGCTTTATCCATGTTTTCTGGATTTTGGAACCTTTCACTTAATGAATTACCCCTCTTCTTGCTTCCCAAACTCAATAAATAAGGGGAAAGTGTTTCTCCATTCAAGAAAAATGAGAGTTTTGTGGTTGGGCGTGGTGGCTCATGCCTGTGATTCCAGCATTTTGGGAGGCCAAGGCAGGCGGATCACTTGAGGCCAGGAGTTCAAGACTAGTCTGGCCAACATGGTGAAACCCTATCTCTACTAAAAATATAAAAATTAGCTGGGCAGGGTGGTGGTCACCTGTAATCCCAGTTACTTGGGAGGCTGAGGAGGAGAATCACTTGAACCTGGGAGGTGAAGGTTGCAGTGAACCGAGATCACGCCACTGCACTTCAGCTTGGCAACAGAGTAAGACTGTCTCCAAGAAAAAAAAAAAAAGAAAAAGAAAAGTAGGGTTTTGCTATTCCGAAGACACCTAGACTTCCACTCAATGTCTAGTATTTTCCATGAATGAAGGACAGAAGAGCAGAAGAGGCCAGCTGCTAATCATGACCTCTGCTCTCTGCTTTCTCACCTTAGATCCACTTCCTGCAGGTACCCTGAGAGGTCTGCAGTTCTGAGAAGTTTCCTGGATTTCTATCTACAACCTCAGAAAGGGCCCTTCAGCCCAGATTATCTTACCAGAGCAAGATGGTGAACCATTGTGCTTCCTGGTCGGCCAGAACTCTGCCCCTGTGGTAATGAGGCTTTTCTAGTCATGGAGCCCAGGGATTAATATTGCTACTAAGTTTTGATCAGGAAAATGTAATTTAAATTTTTTATTATGAAAGTTGGCAAACACACATAAAGAAGATTGCAGAGGAAAGTGAACTCACATATTACTTCCTTCAGATTCAATGTTACCAACAACTTGCCACACTTGCTTCATCTATCCTTTTCTTTCTTTTTAACTTACTTTTTTTTAGAGATAGGGTTTCGCTCTGTCACCCAGGCTGGAGTACAGTGGCGAAATCATAGCTCACTGGAGCCTTGAACTCCTGGGCTTAAATAATCCTCCCACCTCAGCCTCCCAAAGTGCTGGGATAATAGGGATGAGCCGCAGTGCCCACCCTACTTTCTTTGTCTGTTTTCTTTCTCTTGCCTTCTTTTCTTTTTCCCTCTTTCTTTTTCCCTTTCTTCCTCTTCCTTTCTTTTCTTCCTCTCTCCCTTCTGTCCTTACTGTAGTATTTTCAACCAAATCTCTTACATCATATTCTAGGCTTATTTCAGAGTATGTAATTCTAAAAAATGAAATTTTTTCTTATAGAACTATAATACTGTTATCATACCTGACCAAATTAATAATTCTCTAACATCATCTAATACCTAGTTCCCAAGAAAGTTATAAAATCGTAAGGCTTGAAATTTCTATTGCCTCTCCAGGGAAAGGCCATGCTACAGACAGCCCTAACAGATTCATTATCGGGGAATTTTTCTGGATACTCAGCTGAAATTTTCATCCTATTACTGCATATTTTACCCCCCGTATATCATGTTAAATAATTAATCCCTCTTTTTAAAGTTTACACATCTCAGATTTTTGTATACACTTAGCTGGTCTCTCTTTCATCTTTGCTTAGCAGAGTTATACACATTTAATTCTTTTAATATTTCTTATAAATCAATCCCGTCAGCCCGTTAATCATGTTGGAGCTTTGCTTTGAACCTCCTGCAGCTGGTTTCTATAAGCGTAGTAATGAGTCGTCCAGAACCAGACGCAGCATTCCATGAGCAGTTTCACCCAAATCGAATCGCTCCCCACTTCTCCAAATGCTCAATCCCAAACCACAAATGCCTTATTTTCTGCTTCATTTTAACAGAAACAAATGTCTGGTTTTCTGCTTTATTCCCAGTTACTTTTTTGGCATTGTAGCCTGTGTCTCATCCCCTCCCACTAAACATCTGTGCCTCAGAGCGCTGTTCTCCAGATGTGATGTGAGCAGCACTGTGGAATCGGAAGAGAATAGAGCTCTGCCACTCCAGCTGCGTGATTCTCGGCAAAACACCTAGTCCTCACACCACTTCCAAGTTCTTCACCTAAATAAGAAATAAAGACAGATCCTACCTACTTTACAGGGTTGTTGAAGAGACAAATGAGATGGTGAAAATGAATGGGGTTTACTGGCCAGGCGCAGTGGCTCACGCCTGTAATCCCGGCACTTTGGGAGGCTGACGTGAGCAGATTGCTTGAGCTCAGGAGTTTGAGACCAGCCTGGGCAACGTGGTGAAACCTCACTTCTACAAAAAAATATTTAAAAATTAGCCAGGTGTGGTGGTGCACACCTCAGCTACTCAGAAGGCTGAGCGAGAGGATCGCTTGAGCCCAGGATGTTGAGGCTGCAGTGAGCCACGATCATGCCAGTGCACTCCAGCCTGGGCAACAGAGTGAGACTCTGTCTCAGAAAAAAAGTGGGGTGGGGTGGGGGGTGTTTGCTAACTTTAATGCTCTCTCTGTGTAGATAAACATATCTACTTAGTGAATTTTTGCACACTTAAAATGCACAAGGTGAACATCTATATCCTCTAAAGTCTTTTTCACTTGCATCAATAGCCTATTTCACCATTTAATAATCATTACTGTCAGAAAATTCTTTGTTTCAACTCAGTTCTTTACCAAAACAATAGCTTATAAAGCATCTTTGAAATGTATAATTTGAATCCATAAATCATGAAAATTTCAGATTGACCTTTCTCCTCTTGGCTATAAATCAGGCATGTGGCATTTGCTTCTGTTTACTGACTGTTTACTAGGTTCTAAGAATCATACTAAACACTATCAGAGTGACCAAACTTAGGCTTCATAATTTTATGAAGTAGACATTATAAATAATCCCACTTTATAAAGAGTAAACTGGGGCTTAGAAAAAAGTTCATTAACTTGCCTGAGGTTAATAGCTGATGATGAACAGTAGGGCCAGGAAAATCTCTAACATGAGAACCCATACTGTCAACCACTGGCATGATTTAATATTTCAAATACTAACTGGGAACCCCTAACTATAGACTAACTTCAGAAAGTCTCCTATTTGCCAAGCACCTGGAGAGAAGTGAAAAGGCATTGTCCTTTTCAAGAAGCTGTTTGGCTGGTGGGGGACTCACAGCTGTTAAAAGAGGAACAAGCATGGTGGGAGTCATTATCATAGGCAACTGTACCAAGTAGGCAATAAGGTGTAAGAAAATGCTACTCTTACACCAAAATACAGATTCATTGTTTTTAAGAAAAACCATTTGATGACTATATTTAGTCATGTTTCCCTCTAATTCCATGGCTCTCGATTAGTAAATTACCAAATACCAACAATTTTCCTTTAAACTGTCCATTCAAACACCCATTATCTGGTGATACTGTAGTTTGGCATTTATTGACTCAATCCTGCATTACTACACCAGACTCAGTTCCAGTTGGGCTCTCTGCATCCCATTTCTACCTATTCAGTTTTTGGCACATGTCACTATCAGATTAATCTTCTTAAAAGAAAGCTTCCATACGAACCAGTCCCTTCACTGCAGCTTTACTCAATCCTGGCTTTCAAGGGTATAAATGACGTAATCCCAAATGATGCAAATCCTCCTCTCCATCCAGACCAATCTGCTCTTTACTGACTGTGTTCCTCTTGTACACCGTCATTTATGCTGGAACTATTCTCCCCTCCTCAACTGCTCTCCTTTCTTAACCCTCTGAATATTAAATATTGTTCAAGGCTCAACTCAAGGTCTTTCTCTTCTATCCTGACTATGAGGTGTCCTGTTCTCCCTCCTCTCTTTTCAGTAGGAGATCAACAGATGTTTACAGAAATGAATTACTGCTCTATCAATAGCACTTTTTGGCAATACCATTCACTGATATGTATGTATTGTCTTTTACCGTACTGCTACTTACCTTCTTATATGTACACTTCTTGAATTCCCATTAAATGAAAGTTTCTTAAAGGTCTGGACTACATCTTTTGTATGCCATGCATTCTTTCCCTGCACAGTAGGCACTTGTAAATATTTGAAAATTGACATCGTTAATTCATATAAAGGAAAATCACCTAGTTATTATCTTTAGATCATATTGCCAATTCTGTAAGCCAAAAGAATACTGATGACTTAAGACATCTGGCCTCAAAGTCCTGTCCTTAATAATGTAATAATTTGAGGTTAGGAGAATTTACTTTTCCATGCCCCAATGTTCTCATTCATAAAGAATTTAAGAGTCAGATAATTCAGAGCACCTGAATACATGAATGCTGATTTATTAAATGCTTTGCCATTCGTCAACACGTTGACAGATTATTTTCTAAGAATATAAAATTCAACACAACATTATGGTATCACAAGTCAGCTTATCTGTCATAACTAGATACAGTGTTCCAATTCTAGCAAAAGTACAGAAAAGAACCTCAAAACAAGTTTCCACTTAGGTGTAGAAAGCTTCAACAGAATATCAATTTTATCCTAACAGTGAGAAAAAAAAACTGGGTAACTCCCCTGAGCCCATCAGAGAACTAATGGGTGACAGAGATGGAAAAATGAACTGTTTTCAGTTTCAGCAGGATACAGAAGGGATAGGTAATTGCCATAAAGGGGGTGTATTAGATATGGTTCTGCAGAGAAACAGAAGGATACATAGTGTGTGTGAGTGTGTGTGTGTGTATGAAGAGACTTATTATTAGATAGGAGACTGAAAAGACGCACAATCTGCCATGTGCAAGGTGGAGACGCAGGAATCCAGGTCTGAAGACCTGAGAACCAGGAGTGCCAAGGGCAGGCTAGCTCAAGCAGAGAGGGGGCAATTCCAACCCTCCCTTGCCTTTTGTTGTATTCAAGTCCTCAACAGACTGGATGATGCCTACCCCTACTAGGGAGGGAGTGCCCTTTGCTTTACTTAGTTCACCAATTCAAATGCAAATCTCTTCTGGAGACACCCTCACAGACACACCCAGAAATAATGTTTAATTAGATATCTGGACATCCCATGGCCCAGTCAAGTTGACATAGAAAATTAACCATCCCAGCAGGTAAAAACAGCTGAAATTGTCATAAATTCTTAAAGTCCAATAGTAACAGTTTAGAAACAAAGCAATCAACAGACACAAGAGAAATCCACACTCACTTCCTCGCTCTTCTCCATGGGTCTCTACTAGGTGTTCACAAAAAAGATTGGGGCAGGGCAGGAGAACTGAGAGACTCTGCAGGTGGCACAACAGCACAGAATTCCCTGATACATGAGCCCTTCTCTTACACGAAGGGAAAGTCGTAAGTTGCTGGGGGGAGAGGCCCAGGAAAAGATGCACTGCCTTTGGTACAAGGGTGAAAGTGAGAGCTGTCTGCCATTCAAGGAAGGGCAGAAAATGAGTTTAGGTCAGGATCTTGCACTGATACAAAGCAGAGATCTGCCACTGCTGGGGAAGGGGCAGAATGACTGAGAAATCCCTGGATTCAACCACCCCTGGAGTCTAGGAGCTCAGGGCCCAAGGCCGAGGCTGGAGGATGAAAACTAAAAAACCCCCTCTTACTCTGTGATGAGCTATAACAAGCAACAGTCAGTCACCAGGGGAGGTCAAAAAGAGCATGAATTAGATTCCTCCTGTGGCACAGATGTGAAGACTTGCTGAAATCTGAGCATAGAGGGAAACACTAAGGAAAAACCCTTCCGCAATTCAGACCTCACATGAAGCACAAAGCAGCAGCAGCCCACTCCTGCAGTGACTGCAAGTCTGGTGTACTGTAAGTATAGCATCAACAAACCCAAACCTAGTTCAGCCACTGACTAGACTGTCCCAACCTCCACACTAATGACTGGACACAAAAAATGTGCCTATTTCTGGATAGAGTACTACTTATCTAAGTCTATTTTACATACAATATTTGGCATACAATCAAGAAATACAAAACACAGAGACAACAAAGAAAAAAGCTGTTAACAGACTCACAGTTATTAACAGACCTAGACTTGAATGTTAGAACTCATCAGACAAGAAATTTAAAGTAACTATGACTAATATGTTAAAGGAAAAAGTAGACAAAATGTATCAAAAGATAAAAGGAAAAGGTAGACAAAATGCATCAAAAGATAAAAAATGTCAGCAGAGCTGGGTGCAGTGCACTTTGGGAGGCCGAGGCAGGTGGATCACCTAAGGTCAGGAGTTCAATACCAGCCTGGCCAATATGGTGAAACCCTGTTCTACTAAAAAATTACAAAAATCAGCTGGGCATGGTGGCAGCCGCCTATGATCCCAGCTACTCGGGAGGCTAAGGCAGGAGAATTGCTTGAAATGGGGTTGGCGGAGGTTGCAGTGAGCTGAGATTGTGCCACTACACTCCAGCCTGGGTGACAGAGCCTGACTCCATCTCAAAAAAAAGAGAAAAAAAAAAAAAAGTCAGCAGAGAGATGAAAATCAGAACAAAGAGTTAAATGAAAATGCTAGAATTTAAAAACATGATCTTAAAGAAAAAGAATTTCTTCAACAGGTGTTGAGCACACTAGACAGGGTTGAGAAAAGAATCAGTGAATTTGAAGATAGGTCAATAGAAATTATCCAAAATGAAAGACAAATTAAAAACTAAGAAAGCAGAGCATCCAGGAGCCATGAACCAATAAAAAGGTTAAATATACCTGTAATTTGAGTGGCAGAGAGAAAAGGGAGGAGGGGAGTATGGAGTAGGATAAATATTTGAAGAAATGATGGCTGAAATTTTTCTAAAATTAATTTTTAAACTATGTTTTTTCCTTGTTTTTCAGCCCACTTGAGGAGACAGACCAAAACTGATCTTTAAAAAAAAGGAAAAAAGGACTAAAGAAATTAAGAGGCCCCCAAAAGGATAAATACAAAGAAAATCACTTCTAGACACATCATACTGCTAAAAATTAAGACCAAAAAAATCTTGAAGGCAGCCAGAGAAACTATACAAGCCAGAAGATAACTGAGTGACTTCATTAAAGTGCTGAAGAAAAAAGAAGTTAACCAACATGGATTTATATATCTGCAAAAGTACATTTCAAAAACGAAACACTTTTTCAGACAAACACTGACATAATTCATTGCTATTAGACCTGTTCTATAAAAATATTAAAGGAAATTATTTCAAAAGAAGAAATATGATACCAGAATGAAATTTGATTCTACATAAGAAGAAACAGCACCAGGATATGAATAAACATAATAGATATTATGATTTTTAATCTCTTTAGAAGGTAACTGACAGTGTAAAGCAAGGGTTGGCAAGCTACAGCATGAGGATAAATATAGTTATTGGAACACAGCCACACACATTCATTTATGTGTATTTTCTTTTCCTTGTTTTTAAGAGACAGAATTTTGCTCTGTGGCCCAGGCTGGAGTGCAGTGGCACAATCTTGGCTCACTATAACCTCCCCCCTCCTGGGGTCAAGCGATTCTCCTGCCTTAGCCTCCCTATTATCTGGGACTACAGGCGTGCGTCACCATACCTGGCTAACTTTTGTATTTTTAGTAGAGACAGGGTTTTGCCATGTTGGCCAAGCTGGTCTTGAATTCCTGACCTCAAGTGATCCACCCACCTTGGCCTCCCAAAATGCTGGGATTAAAGGCCTGAGCCACCGCACCTGGCCTCGTTTATGTGTATTTTCTATGGCTGCTTCCATGCTATAATGGCAGAGGTGAGTAGTTGCAACAGAAACCATATGGTTTGGAAAGCCTAAAATATTTACAGGCATACCTCATCTTATTGCACTTCACTTTATTGAACTTTCTAGATATTGTGTTTTTTACAAATTGAAGGCATATGGCATCAAGCAAGTCTATCGGTACCAATTTTCCAATAGCATGTGCTCACTTTGTATTTCTGTGTCACATTTTGCTAATTCTCAAAATATTTCAAACTTTGCCATGATTATTATATCTGTTATGGTGATCTGTGATTGGTGATATTTGCTGTAATTATTGTAATTGTTTTGTGGCATCACAAACCACATCCACATAAGACAGCAAACAATTTATAAGTGTTGTATGTGTTCTGACTGCTCCTCCACTGACCAGTCATTCCCCCACCTCTCTCCCTCTCGTCAGGGTCCTTATTCTCCAAGACACAACAGTATTGAAATTAGGTCAATTAATAATCTTACTATGGTTTCTACGTGCTCAAACAAAAAGAAGAATTGCACATCTCTCATTTTATTTTGAGACAGGGTCTTGCTCTGTCATCCAGGATGGAGTGCAGTGGCATGATCTCTACAAACTCCACCTCCTGAGTTCAAGCAATCCTCCTGCCTTGGCCTCTTAAAGTGTTGGAATTACAGGCATAAGCACTGTGCCTGGCCTACATCTCTTTTAAATCGAAAGCTAGAAATGATTAAGCTTAGCAAGGAGGGCATGTCAAAAGCCAAACAGTCTGAAAGCTAGGTCTCTTATACCAGTCAGCCAAGTTGTGAAATGCAAAGAAATACATCTCGAAGGGAATTACAAGTGCTACTCCAGTAAACACACAGATAATAAGAAAGCAAAAGAGCCTTATTGCTGATATGGAGAAAGTTTTAGTGGTCTGGAGAGAAGATCAAATTAGCCACGACATTCCCTTAAGTCATTCTAAGTCCCAGTGCAAGTCCCTAACTCTCCTCAATTCTATGAAGGCTGAGAGAGGTGAGGAAAATGCAGAAGAAGTCGGAAGCTAGCAGAGGTTGGTTTATGAGGTATGAGGAAAGAAGCTACTCCATTATGTAAGAGCACAAGGTGAAGTCGCAAATGCTGATGTAGAAGCTGCACAAGTTATCTAAGAGATCTAGATAATAACACTGATGAAGATGGCTACATTAAACAACAGATTTTCAGTGTAGATGAAACAGCCTTATACTGGAAGATGCCACCTAGGACTTTTGCAACCAGAGAGGTGAAGTTCATGCCTGGCTTCAAAGCTTCAAAAAATAGGCTGACTCTCTTGTTGAGAGTTGCTGACTCACTAATACAGCTAGTGATCTCAATTGATACCAATGTTCATTTACCATTCTGAAAATCCTAACGCCCTTAAGAATTATGCTACATCTACTCTGCCCATGCTCTACAAATGAAACTACAAAGTTTAGATGATAGCGCATCTGTTTACAGCATGGTGGACCAAATATTTTAAGCCCATTATTGAGACCTACTGCTAAGAAAAATAATTCCTTTCAAAGTATTACTGCTCACTGGCAATATACCTGGTCATCCAAGAGATGTACATGTACAAAAAGATTAAAGTCCCAGCACTTTGGGAGGCCAGGCAGGCAGATTGCCTAAGCTCAGGAGTTTGTGACCAGCTTGAGCAACACGGTGAAACCCCATCTCTACTAAAAAAATACAAAAAATTAGCCAGGCCTGGTGGCATATGCCTGTAGTCCCAGCTACTCGGGAGGTTGAGGCAAGAGAATTGCTTTAACCCAGGAGGGAGAGGTTGAAGTGAGCCAAGATCATGCCACTGCACTCCAGCCTTGGCGACAGAGCTAGAACTCGTCTCAAAAAACCCCAAAAGATTATTGTTGCTTTCATGCCTGCTAACACAACATCCATTTTTGCAGCTTATGGATCAAGGAGTAATTTCAACTTTCAAGCCTTATTATTGAAAAAATACATTTCATAAGGCTATAACTGCCATTGAAAGTGGGTTCTCTAGATGGATGGATCTGGACTAAGTAAACTGAAAACCTTTTGGAAAGGATTCACCATTCTACATGCCATTAAGAACATTCATGATTCATAGGAGGTCAAAATATAAACATTAACAGGAATTTGGAAGAAGTTGATTCCAGTTCTCATAGATGACTTGGAGAGGTTCAAGACTTCAATGGAGAAAGAAACCGCAGATGTGGTAGAAATAGCAAGAGAACTAGAATTAGAAGTGAAGTGAACCCTGAAGATGTGACTGAATTGCTACAAGCTCATGATAAAACTTGAACAGATGAGGAATTTTTTCTTATGGATGAGCAAATATTTCATCCCATTTCTTGAGATGGAAGCTACTCCTGGTGAAGACACTGTGAATGTAGTTGAAATGACAATAGACTTAGAATATTATACAAATTTATGTTGTTAAAGCAGAGCAGGGTTTGAGAGGACTAACTCCAATTTTCAAAGTTCTACTGTGCATAAAATGTTATCAAAAAGCATCACACACTACAGAGAAATCTTTCATGAAAGGAAGCATGAACTGATGTTGCAATCTTCACTGTTGACTTAAGAAATTGCCATAGCCACCCTAAGCTTCATCACCTGACCCCTGATCAGTCCACAGTCATCAACAAGAAAGGACTTTCCACCAGCAAAAAGATTATGACTCAGTGAATGCTCAAATTATTGTTAGCATTTTTTAGCAATAAAGCATTTTTAAATTAAGGTACTTTTTTTTGAGGCATAACACTATTGTACACTTAATAGACTACAGTGTAGTATAAGCAAAACTTTTATAAGCACTGGGAAGCAAAAAAACTGTGAGACTCACTTTTTTGTGATATTCACTTTTTGCATATTTGTATTATTATGGTGGAACCAAACCCACAATATCTCCAAGGTGTGCCTGTACTATCTAGCCCTTTACAGAAAATGTATGCTGACCCAGCCAACAGCAATAAGGTAAAAACAAACAACAACAAACCCATTGTATTATAGGGTTTCTAACATGTAAAATTATATGTATAAAAACAATAGCATAAAAGACAGGAGAGAGAAATGAAAATATATTATTGTAAGGTTTCTGCATTACACATGAGGTAGTAAAATACTATTTGAAAGTAATCTGTGATAAGTTAAAATGTATATTATAAATCCTACATAAAACAGAAAAAAAAAATTAAGATATGTAACAAGCCAATAGATATAATGAAATACAAAAAAAGCACTCAGTACTAAAGAAAACAGCCAAAGATGGAAAAAAGAACAATGAAAAGATGGCTCACATACAAAACAAATGAAAAGATGGTATAGCAAATCAAATCATGTCTATAATTACATTAAATGTAAATGGCCTAAACATCCTAATAAAAAAGTTGAGATTATCAGATTAAATAAAGCAACACCCAAGTATATGCTGCCTATAAGACACCCACTTTAAGTATAAGGAAACAAAACAGCTAAAAGTAACATATATGTATATGTATATATTAAAAACACTAATTTTAAAAAGCTAGAGAGGCTATGTTAATAATAGCAGACACATCCAGAAAAAAACTCAGAAAAAGAAATACTGTCAGGAATGAATACTGACAGATCAATCTATCAATAAGACATAACAATTTTAAATGTACATGCCCCTAACAATAAGGTTCTCATACACATAAAGAAAAAAAAGTGATAGAACTGAAAAAAGGGCTGGGTGGGGTGGCTCATGCATGTAATCCTAGCATTTTGGGAAGCTGAGTTGGGCAGATCACTTGAGGTCAGGAGTTAGAGACCAGCCTGGCCAACATGGTGAAACCCTGTCTCTACCAAAATACAAAAATTAGATGGGTGTGGTGGCTGGCACCTGTAATCTCAGCTACTCAGGAGACTGAGGCAGGAGAATTGCTTGAATCTGGGAGGCGGAGGTTGCAGAGAGCTAAGACACTTTAGCCTGCAACAGAGTGAGAGAGTGAGGGAAGGAAGGAAGGAAGGAAGGAAGGAGGGAAGGAAGGAAGGAAGGAAGGGAGTGAGTATAATCGAAGATTGCAGGTCTCCTCTCACTGTAACTGATAAGCAAAGCAGAAAGGAAGGAGGGAAGGAGGGAAGGAGGGAAGGAGGGGAAGGAAGGAAGGAGTATAATTGAAGACTGCAGATCTCCTCTCACTGTAACTGATAGGCAAAGTAGAAAGGAAGAAGGGAGGGAGGGAGGGAGAGAGGGAGGGAAGGAAGGAAGGAAGGAAGGAGTATAATTGAAGATTGCAGGTCTCCTCTCACTGTAACTGATAGGCAAAGTAGAACAAAAACAGAAAACAAAACAAAGCAAAACAAACTCCATTAAGGCTATGGAGGACCTGGAATAACACTAGCAACAAGCTTCACCTAATTGACATTTACAGAATGATCCACTCGACAATCATGAAAACATATTCTTAACCAATGTACATGAAACAAATTCCAAGGTAGGCCATTTCTGAGTCATGAAACAAGTCTTAAGTTTATAAGAATGGAATTCACATATTTTATATTCATGTATTTTATATTCTCTCACCACAATGAAATTAAACAAGACATCAACTAGAGAACTTTATACAGAAAATCCTCTAATATTCAGAAATTAAATGATAAACTTGTAAATAATAGGTAAAGTGAAATATCAAAATGGAAATTATTTTAAATGGAATCACAATTTATTGTAACTTATGAGATGTAGCTAAAGCAGTGCTCAAAGAAAAACTGATAACATTAAATGCTTAAGTTTGAAAAGAAGTGACCTAAGTCTCTACTTTAAAACTAGAAAAGGAGCAAGATAAACCCAAGCTAGCAGAGGAGAGAAGATAATATAGATAGGAGCAATATATACATGAAAAATAGAAATATATACATGAAATATATATGTGAAAAATAGAAATCAGAAAAATAGTAAAAATCAATAAGAACAATTTTTACTATTTTTTAATAGTAAAAATCAACAATCAATATTAATTAGAAAATGCAAATTCAAATAAATAAAGACAAAAACTATTTGAAAAAGATTAATGAAATAACATAGAGATGATACAAATTAACAGTTATCAGGAATGAAAGCAGAGTTATTACCATAGTTCTTACAGGCATAAAGAGAATAAAAGAATGTTGTGAACAATATAATTCATGCAAAAATCAGACTATTACAAGAAAACTACAGCCAAAATCCCTCACAGATACAAAACTCAACAAAATATTAGAAAACCAAAGTCAGCAGTACACAAAAGGGATAAGACATTATAACTAAGTATGGTTTAACTTAGGAATGCAAAGTCAGTTCAAGATTCAGTTGTCAGTTATCACAACAGATGTAGAAAAGTACCTGACAACAATCTATTCCTGATAAAAACTCTCAACGAATTGAAAGGAAATTCTTCAACCAAATAAAGAACATCTACAAAAACATGTATAGCTAACAACATTCAATTTTCTCAACCTGATAAAGAACTTCTATGAAAAACCTACACCTAACAACATACTTGTTAAACATAAATAAATAATAAATCCCTTAACATCAGAAAGAAGGAAAGCATATCTGCTCTTACTACCACTACTCATCATTGTATTGTAGGTCTTATCCACTGCTATACAGCAGGAAAAAAAATGAAAGGCATACAGTTTGGAAAAGAAGAAATAAAACTGCCTTTATTCACAGATGATGTGACTGTCCATGCAAAAAATCCCAAAGCATGTACTACAAAGCTACCAGAACTAAGAAAGGTTATCAAGCTTGTAATATGCAAGTATCAATTATATTTCTATATGGTAGCAACAAACAGAAGTTAAAATTAAAAACAATATCTCTACAAAATCATCAAGATATATAAAAATTTAAAGAAAGGTTTTGCAAAATACATGTAAGAGTTAATATACCGAAACCTAAAAAACATTACTAAGAGGAACATTTTATTTTATTTTATTTTATTTCTTTTTTGAGATGCAGTCTCACTTTGTTGCCCAGGCTGGAGTGCAGTGGTATTATCTTGGCTCACTGCAACCTCCGCCTCCCGGGTTCAAGCAATTCTCCTGCCTCAGCCTCCCAAGTAGCTGGGATTACAGATGTGCACCACCACAACTGGCTAAATTTTGTATTTTTAGTAAAGACAGGGTTTTACCATGTTGGCCAGGCTGATCTTGAACTCCCAACCTCAGGTGATTCACCCACCTCAGCCTCCTAAAGTGCTGGGATTACAGGCATGCCACCATACCCGCCTATTGCAAGGAATTAAAAATGACTGAATGAATTATTAGATATGCTATGTTAATAGACTGTATGAGACAATATTGTTCTGATGTTATTCTCCCCAAATCTATAAACTCAAAAGAATTCTAATTAAAATCACAATGGACTTTTTATTTGGTAGGAAATGACAGGCTGATTCTAAAATTTATTTGAAAATGCAAAGAATCCAAATAGAATACCACAAATACTCAAATTAGAGAATGAGTCCTGATTTCAAGCCTTACTATATAAAGCTATAGTAATCAAGACAGTGAGGTATTGATGTAAGAATAAAATACAAATTAGGCCACGCGTGGTGGCTCTCGCCTATAATCCCAGCACTTTGGGAGGCCGACATGGGTGGATCATTTGAGGTCAGGATTTCAAGGCCAGCTTGGCCAATATGGTCTCTACTAAAACTACAAAAATTAGCCAGGTATGGTGGCACACACCTTTAATCCCAGCTACTCAGGAGGCTGAGGTAGGAGAATTGCTTGAACCTAGGAGACGGAGGTTGCAGTGAGCCGAGATCACGCCACTGTACTCCAACCTGGGCAATAGCGTGAGACTCTGTCTCAAAAAAAAAAAAAGAATAAAAATACAAATCAATGGAGACAAATAGTTCAAATAGATGCAAATAAATAAATATGGTCAACTAGTTTTCAACAAATATGCCAAGGTAATTTAACAGGGAAAGGATAATGCTTTCAACAAATGATGTTGACACAATTAGAATTTATATAGAACACAATGTTTTAAATGGACATATTTTTTAAAAGTTCATTAAAGAAGATACAAGGATGACAAATAATCATGAGAAGATATTCAATATTATTAGTCATTAGAAAATGCAAATTCAAAACCACATGACATATTACAACTACTACAATGGGTAATATTTAAAAAGACTTATAATAGCAAGTGCTGGCAAGGATGTAAACTATAAATTTCATACATTGCTCAAGGGAATCCAAAATGCCACTGCCACTCTGGAGAACATTTTGGCAGTTTCTTTAAAAGTTAAAGGCGTGGTGGCTCAAGCCTGTAATTCTTGCACTTTGGGTGGCCGAGGCGGGTGGACCGCCTGAGCCCAGGAGTTCGAGACCAGCCTGGGCCACACGGTGAAACCCTGTCTCTACTAAAATACAAAAAATTAGCTAGGCATAGCAGGGTGTGCTTGTAGTCCCAGCTACTTGGGAGGCTGAAGCAGGAGAACTGCTAGAACCTGGGAGGCGGATGTTGCAGTGAGCAGAGATTGCACTACTGCACTCCAGCCTGGGCAACAAAGCGAGAATCCGTCTCTTAAAAAAAAAAAAAAAAAAAAAAAGTTAAACATACACTTACGATATGATAGAGCAATCCATTCCCAAGAGAAGAACATGTGCACATAAAGACCTGTATATAATGTTTATAGATGTTTTGTTCAAACAGCCCAAAACTAGAAGCAACATAAATGTCTATTAACTAGTGAATGGATAAACAAATTGTGGTACATCCACACAAAGGAATGTAACAAAAAGGAAAGAGCTACTGATACATCCAGCAGCATGTCTCAAAAGCTTTGTATTAAGTGAAAGAGGCTAAATACAAAATAAATACTACATATTGTATGATTCCATTTATATGACATTTCTTAAAAGGCAAAAAAACACTAGAGAGATAGAAATCAGATGAATGGCTGCCAGGACTGAGAGTGACAGAAGAGATTGTTTACAAAAGGAAAAGGGCCAATAGGGAACTTTGGAGAATAATGGAAATGTCCTGTTATCTTCACTTTGATGATCCTTGTGGTATGACTATACATATTTAGTAAAACTCTTTGAACTATACACTTAAAATGGTGAATTGTGTTGCATATAAATGCGACTTTTAAAAAATTCATTTAAAAAACAATTGAACTTATAATAAGGAAATTTTCCAGGGTCCAAAATAAAGAACAATCTGAAAAATGAAGAGGTAAATGCACTTGTTGATGCTACAGCAATCCAGGTAGTATGAGAGGGAGGCAAGATTTACTCCTCTCTGTAACCAAAGGGTTTGCATTTTAAGTGGGGGATGGAAAGGAAGTGTGGGATCTTGAGAGGTTTTGGAGCTGTGACACCCCCCAAACACAGACATAAAAACGGTACCCTTAAAGGACTATATATTTAATAAAATGGTAGATACAACACAATTTAACACAAACATAGGGCAAAAACAAGGAAGCTTTTCTTTATTGACTTAGGCTTTAAATTAAACACAACACAACACAACACAACAATAACAAAACACCTCTGCAATGATCATTTACGGTAAGGATTTTGGAACAGGGATATTTCTGGTGTGCCTAGCAGAAACAATCCCAAAACCTCTATGGAAGGACACTCTCAACCCAAGCACACACACTCCCATGAAGTCTCACTATTAACTCATAATCCAAGTTTGCGCACAAAGAACACAAGGTAGGACACAATCTACCTTGGCTAGAACTGGGATTTTCAATAAGTAATATTAGAACATACTCCTAAACATACTTTTAAATATACTCCTTTTAGACATACTCAGTATCTGAAATGAGAATTTCAGATACTGAGCTAACAGAGACTATTAGACTAAATAGATAATAAGATTAAACAGACTAATAGACTGCATAGAAAATTAGACTAAAAAATACACATAAATAAAACCCCTAAGAAATCAGAGAAAAACTCATTAAAACCATATTGTAATAAAGTAAACATGAACCTAAATAGTTAAGATGAAAACATAAAACACTTTGTGCTGATAAGGAGGTAGAACCACTAGAATTCCCATATGCTGCTGGTACAGCAACTGTGAAAAACTGCTTGCAGTATCTTCTAAAGCTTAACATATACTCTACAACCTAGATTTCACTCTTAGAAATATCCATCAGAGGCCGGCTGCAGTAGCTCATGCCTATAATCCCAGCATTTTGGAAGGCTGAGGCGGGCAGATCACTTGAGGTTAGAAGTTTGAGACCCAGCCTGGCCAATATGATGAAACCCTGTCTCTACTAAAAATAAAAAATAAAATAAAAATAAAAAAATAGCTGAGTATAGTGGCGTGCGCCTGTATTTCCAGCTACTCAGGAGACTGAAGCATGAGAACTGCTTGAACCTGGGAGGCAGAGGTTGCAGTGAACCAAGATTGTACCACTGCACTTCAGCCCGGGCAACAGAGTGAGACTCTGTCTCAAACAAAACAAAACCAAATTCCAACAGAAATGTGTGCATGTTTACCAGGAGACAAGTACTAGATTGCTCATAGAGGTATTATTCAAAATATCCAAAATTGAAAGCTAACCAAGTGTCCATCATTCAGTAAAACAGATCAACAGTGGTAATAAATGAATACTAAACAATGATGATGAACAGGAAGTGGGGCCTTTGGGAGGTAATTAAATTTAGACAAGGTCACGAGGTTGGAGCTGCCATGATGGGGTTAGCATCCCTCTAAGAGGAATAGACACAGTCCCTCTCTTGGCCATATGAGAACACAATGAGAAGGTAGCCCTCTCCAAGCCAATAAGACAGTTCTCACAAGAACCCAACCACACTGAGCCCTGATCTCAGACTTCCAGCCTCTAGAACTGTGAGAAAAAGTATCTATTAAGTCACTCAGTCTATGACATTTTGTCATAGCAGCCCAAGCTAAGACAGCCACAGTATGGAAGAACCTCAAGATTGTAACTTTGTGCAAAAGAAGCCAGACATAAAAGAATACATATCACAGACTTCTATTCATATAAAGCTATGAAGCACAAAACAGACAAAATTACTAATATATAATGTGACATGAAACACTAATCTATAATCTTGATAGAGCAGTAGGGGCTTCTAGAGGGCTTAGTAATGTTCTGTTTCTTGACTTGGTTGCTGGTTATAGACATGTTTGGTTCATGAAAATTCACTAAGCTATACAGTTACGCACGATTTTCTGTATGCATATAAAATATCAAAGTAAAAAATACATACATTTTACTGAAACCCTAAGGAAAGAATGAGATAACACATGAAAAAAGAAGAGACGGATTTTAGAGGAACAAACTTGGTGTTCAAATAAAAACAAAAGGCCTAGCATGGTGGCTTACGTCTGTAATCCGAGCACTTTGGGTGGCCAAGGTGAGAGGATCACCTGAGGTCAGGAGTTGGAGACCAGCTTGGCCAACATGGTGAAACCTCATCTCTACTAAAAATAAAAAATAAATTAGCCAGGCATGGTGGTGCATGTCTGTAATCTCATCTATTCAGGAGGCGGAGGCAGGAGAATGGCTTGAACTCGGGAGGCGGAGGTTGCAGTGAGCTGACATCTCGCCACTGCACTCCAGCCTGGACAATAGAATAAGACTCTGTCTCTAAATAAATAAATACACAGAGTGATTCGAATAAATATATGATCGTTAAAGACTAAATAAAAATAGCAAAAGGCATTCATTATCAGGAAAAAAGACTGGAGGAAATTCCCCAGTATGCAGCACAGTGGGATAACGAGATGCAAAATATGAAAGAGTAATTAGACACAGAATAAAACGCAAAGACTCTAGAAGAGATGCAATATCCAAAGAAATAAAGAATGGGAATTGATAAATATAAAAATTCAGGTTCATGAGGAATGAGTTCCTGAGCAAAATAATTACAAATTATCTACACTTGGAAGCCTAATATTTTAGTGTTGGAGAGATTCTTTGAGATGGACTAGTCTGTCTCCTTTGTTGTAACAATGAAGAAACTGAGACCCAAACAGATTAAGTGATTCACCTAGGATCAAAAAGTTGACTAATGGTAAAGACAGAAATAAAGTTAATAGCATTTTAAGGGTTATGGATAAGAAGAACAAAATAATTCCTGAACTTCAACCTTCCGACTATATCACTGTTTATAGCAGCAATCTGAAGATATTCCTGTTCATAAAGAGAATTTAACTCACAGATAACAAATGAAGGCACTGCTGATTCAACTGCCTTAACAAATGTGCTTAATAAACAGTATTTAATGAATAATTAGGACAAACCAGAGCTTTGCCCATACATACCTTAGAGAAAGAAATTGTTTCAAGACAATCCCTCTATTTAACTACAAGGCCATTATACTCATTTCAGTGCATAAACCTCGTATATATTCTCTTTTCCTCTATCTAAATGTTTCAGTATTTTAGAGTGCTTCTGAATCACATCTTTTTCTATTATATACATCATGATATAAGGTAAATTACTTACTTTCTTTGAAACAGAACAATTCACCATCTAGTTGAACCTCAAAATGTTCACTGTAAATCTGATAAAAATTTCAGTCTGTTCAGGGGGCATAAAATGTACTGATGAACTGATACGAAGCACTCATATTTAATACAGTAAATCATTTCTGATGATGAGTCAGTGGCTTGTTTTTTTTTGTTTGTTTGTTTTTATTGCATTTTAGGTTTTGGGGTACATGTGAAGAACATGCAAGATTGTTGCATAGGTACACACATGGCAGTGTGATTTGCTGCCTTCCTCCCCCATCACCTATATCCGGCATTTCTCCCCATGTTATCTCTCCCCAACTCCCCACCCCCTGCTGTCCCTCCCCTATTTCCCCCCCTGACAGACCCCAGTGTGTGATGCTACAGTGGCTTGTTTTAATTCAACAATTTAAGAAAAAAAGACCTAGTCAGTACAGGTAGAGGAAAGCGTGTTTAGCCCTTATTCACATTTCAAAACTCTGAATTCGCAGAGAGTAAATTTCAGTGATGCAAAGGTCCTGGATTTTAGGACTATAAATAATTGTATGACTTTTAATAACTTGTAAGGCAATATATTTCAGAAATATAAAAAACTTAAAGTGTCAAAATGAAGTGATCTGGTATATTTCAGGTTGAAACATTTTTGGGATTTTTAAAATCTTTTATCTTTTTCTTACAAGTAAAATAACTTTATTATGTCATGAAGGTTTAGACCTAGAAAAATATAAGACACAGAAATTTTTAAATATTTTGATTAAACTGAAAAAAAACCTGAGTTGGTATTTAAATACCAGACTATTGGAAGAAAGCTAATTTGTTTTATGAATAAGTCTTGAACTTTTCAGAGTATCTCAATCAGTTTCAGCTGCTTAGGAGAATTAATAAGATTTTAAAGTTCCAATAAATTTTAAACTTTTCATACTTATTAATCTGACAATAATAAAAGGGAGAAGAATTATTAGAATGAGCAAACTTAGCAAAAATTAAAATTAAAACTAAAAGGACAACAACCCATGAAAAATTCTTCTATCGAGTATTTATGACATAAATAACTCATGCAAATATGTATAGAAACCATTAAGGAATTTATTTATATAAATGAACAAAGTATACAGACAAATCATACAAAAGCAAATCAAAGAAACTTTCGATTTTTCTCCTATATTTACTAAATTAGCAACCACATATAAAACCCCTAACTCAAATGGTAACACTGTAAAAATGTTACAACTCTTTGGGAAAGCAATAAGGCAAACATAAGTCATAAAGTTCTTCATATTATTTCACTCAATAATCCCCCCTCCCAGAAATTTATCCTAACAAAATTAAAAACTACTTAAGCATTCAGCAATAGAGAAATGGTTTAAATAAAAGTATAAAGCAATATAATTAAAATAACCATTATCACAACTAAATACATATAGATAATATCAAATGAAAAAGTTAATTTAAAAGTATAGGTGCCTTAAGACTATGTGAACAACAAAAGGGAAAATATAATATAAAAATTAAAATTCTAAAGTTACTGCATTAAGAGATAATGATATTTTTCCCATTTGGCAAAATCTCCTTCAATGTTTTAAATATAAAAGAAAAATGTTGCCTATCGTTTTTTAAAATTTGTCAACAATCTCTACTCCTTTATTAGCAAACTCTATGTGTCAATGTTTAAGTTGAAAAATACAGCAGAAATCCCTCCTATGTATTCTAAAACCTAAGTATTTTTCTATTTAGACTTTAACTTGCAATGAAGAGGACATATTGTAACCTGTGCCATTCCAACAGGCGGGTGTAGCCGCTGCCACCTTTGATTGACACACACTATGGGCATTAGATATGAACAAGTTAAACAGTAAATTTTCATTTTATAACTCTGTGTGTTCGGTATTTTATGTTATGCATCATGGTATTCATACTCTTTGTCCTTACAATTTTGTCTCATACTAAGAATTAGTTTTAATGTTTTCATTTAAAATACATTGCCAATATGTTGAAAATGCTGTAATGATGCATATAATTTTTTACACTGAGTTTAAAGTGGGTTAAGCAAAATAAAAAGTTAGTGCAGAGCAGGAAAACACCTTTAAAAAGAAAGGCAAAGCATAAAAATCTAAAAACTTGTATTTTATGACATTTCTCATGAGTCTTCCTTTTGAAACTGTATTTGAGTAAAGGAAGAGGGATTTGAATGTTTCTAAAGATTGGCTGCATTCTGTATTCAACTATGTTATTGCTTTCCCATAACAAAAATATGAAGCATTCATTATACATGAAGTTTACTATTTCATAATGTGGCTACATTTAAAAATTATAGTAAAGAGGGACAGGGAACTTTCAGGAAGCTATCTGAATGAAAATGTTTGAGAAGAACTCTTTTTAAATATTTAGAGCAGAAGAGATTAGCTGGAAATGCAGGGCAGCTATCATAGCATCTATAAATATCTCTTGAAAGAGCAAACTAAAGAAACAATGTCACAGGGATAATGCTCTATAAAGAGACATAAATAAATGCTAAAGCATAAAGAAAAGTTTTTAGTTGAAGACACATTCTTTAAATTTTAAAAATTATGTTATTTAATAACTTGGTACAAAGTGCTTGACCATGTTGAAATTACCATGAAAATATCTCATAGCTGCCAAAATACAAAACTATAGGAGCTGTCTTCTGCTCTAAAGGTAGGAAGGTGACTTTAATTATTAGTCTTCTATTTACATCCTGTTAGTGGTAGCAGCAATAATTTGGTTCATTTACAAATATTATAAAAGTTTATTCGTTTCCAAGATCTAAACAGACACAGGTATTACTAGATGAGGGGCGTTTTATCAAAGAAATATTTTTAAGAATAATAAACTCTCCAAAACACAAGAAAAAAGTCAATAATGGCCATTTCAAACAAAGTAAAGAATTTCAATAAAATGAAGCCACCAGGAAGCCTAGATAAAGTAAAAATAACACTAAATTATGTTCATTTTTGTTAAACTAAAGAAACACGGAACTCATACATTATTTCTTTGATTAGGAAATTTGTTCAACTTTTTCACAAGACTGAAGACAGATCAAATTCAGAAAGTTAATTTTCTTGAATCCAATCACATTCATATTTTCACGATATAAAAAATCCTAAAAGAACATTCCACAACACAGCAAACAACTGAAAACTGCGAGGCCATTTATAAGGCATAGCAAATAAATTATATGCTATTGAAACTTTAAATGATAGACATTTTTCTTCATGCAAAAAAAAAGTTAAGAATACTGTCTGTCTTTTGAATGTAGCTTGTCATTCTGCATCTGCACAAAGGGATTCAAATGTCAACTAGAAAATGATGATATTCCTGGGCCAATCTCAACACGTCTTAATTACATCATCTTCTCCCTTTGGCTCATTCAGAGTTATATATTCACAGCTCAAAACCTGTTCATTAGACTTCTCAGGTTTTGATTTTTTAAGTGCCAACTCTGCTGGGAAAAGAGATGAGCAATGCTCAAGAGACTGTGCAATGTCATCAATTGTCCATTTATCTTCAGGAAGGGCATGCTCTTCTAGCGTAAATGGCCCCTGTTTGGTTCGGGTCAGCTCTAGCACATTGGCACAGGAAGATAGTTCTATAGCAACAAAAGGTGGGGAAAAAATCCAGAAGATAAATGATTCAATATTTCATAGTCTATAATTGTTCAAATGACCGTACTCGATTCAAATATCTCAAAACCACCCAAAAGTAAAATAATCCAATATAAGAACCAAGAGCCTTGAGATAAAGACATGATTAAGTAGCAAAATAGTATTTAATAATTCACCTTATAAGCTGCTGTAAAATCAACAAAGAACTTGCACACATTTTTGTTATTTAACTCATGAAGCAACCCCATGGAGTAAAGATTACCCTCACTTTACAGATGAGATCATATGACCTGTCCAGTGTGACAACTGCCAGTAAATGGCAGAGCCAGAACCAAAGCCTTCTGGCTATGTGTAAGACTACGCCTTCCAGTTTTTAAAAAATTTGAAAATAACTTTTATAAGGTTAAATCTTTCTTTTTTTCTTCTGATCCCTAGTTTGAGTTCAAATCTTTTGTACTTGCAAAGATGTCGGCCCTACATTCACTTTTCCTGTCTTCATTTTCTGTTCTCTCTTTCTCTTCTTTCCCATTACAAGCATTTCACTGCAGCTGCTGAGGCTGATAATTGCATGCCAGAAACCAACAATGCTTTTAAAGCTGAAGGCAGCAAGAGTTCAGTTCCTAAGACCAGTACTCAGAAATAAGAAAAACGGAAAATTCCCTCTTCCCACTGAAAAGGAGTATTACTCTCTAAATGATAATTCATAATTCATTTTTATGCTTACCTTTTCCAATGTCACTGACCAAGCTTCTGATATAAAAGCCTCCTCCACATTCAACATCTGGAATGTTAACAGTGACATGGTAAATTGCTAACCTCCGATGAAATCCACTTTACATAGAAATGATGCCCATAAACAAATGTAAAAATGCACTATGCAAACAATCGAGTGATAAAATATTTATGCACTAAAACATAAATTATTCATCCAGTAGCATATGTGTTTGTGAGATTGAAAAGTCAGAGTGTGGAGAAAGCAAACAGCAGAAACTCATGAACACATTTTAAATTAACTGGCAAGTCATACCACTTTAATACTTCAGTCTTGTTCATTTAATAGGTTTTAAATAGTTAGAAATCTCAGCTTTGCTATCATGAGCTGTAGATGTAAAAAAATATTTTCAGATTTGTATGCCTTGTTCATTTAATAGGTTGTAAATGGTTAGAAATGTAGTTTTGCCATCATGAGCTGTAGATTTTTAAAATATTTTCTGATTTATATATTCAACCAAAAACAAACCAACCAACCAAAAACCCCTTTTCACAGTAACAAGAATTATGTTTGGGGTACTGTACTACACACGAAGAACTCAGCATATTTAAATGTTCTTTTGGAAATACATCTGAAGTAATCACAAAACAACTTAAAATTACACAATGTCCCAGAACTGAATGTAAATCTAAATATCTTCTTAACACAATCTAACACAAGCTTACTGCTTAAGAACAGGACTTCGCATTATTTTTATTCATCAGCAAGACTTCCTGAAAAGAGCTGCCACATTTCCACACAAAAGGACAATATTCTAGCTGCTTCTAGTCTTACTGGTACAAATAAAGCCATTTGGGGGAATTAATCAAAACTCACCACCTGGGAATTTTAATAACCACCCTCCCTTCCCCCACTTTCTTTAGTCAGCTCATGGTTGGGGGCCACTGCTGAGACTGAAAGTGGGCACTGGGAGGAAATGCAGGTGTGCCAGCATTCTTGCATTATATTTGACTTGGATGAAAAAATATCTTTTTTGGCCTGTTATTGCTCTCCCTAGTCAATAGTCAATAAAATAGTTCTGACTTCAATACAATCTGAAAAATCTGAGTTTTTCTTGCTTTCATAGAGAATATCTACTCTGTCAAACCAGCTGCTTCATTTTCATGGAATGGAGCACAACATTTTTAAGTGCTTTTTTCATTATCTGTCAAATATTTTAGAAGCAGGAACCTGAAGAAACAAAGTGATTTTTCTTCCTAATGGTACAAAACCACATCCTGCAGAAACATAACACAGACAAAACAATAATGCCAATAGAAAAAAGCAGTAAGTTTAGGTTAAAAGGTTTTGGGACATTATTTCTAAAATGAATCCTATTCGGTATGCACCGTGAAATTAAGGGTAGGCTCAATTTAAGGGAGTCTGAGGATTAAGAACTACAGCTTTGGATTCTTCACAGCTCTTATATGTTTACAACTTTCTGCAGCCAGATCATAAAGTTTCCAAACAATAGAAATGAACTTTATGGTCTTTACATTTATTACAAATATGTATTAGAAATTAAAATTTGTAACTTGAACTAAAAATGTGACCATGCCTTACCCATATTTCTCCATATTTTCAGGATCTTTAATAGTAACTTAAAGGTGGTGAAGGGAGTGAGGGGTTTCTTGTCCAAAAACTAAAAATGCTTTGTTTTCAATTGACAAATTAATGCCAATTCTAAAACTGAATGTATCGAGTACTAATCAAAATGGAAGGGAAAGCATCCAAAAGATAATAAAAACCTAAAATTTAAGAAGTATATACTCCTTACCTACGCTTCTCTATAGAGATCTAAAGTGTGTTACTTTCAACTTTATAGTAAGATAACATAATACAATACATGAAAAACTCAGCCTAGTTAGAAAGGCATTTCTGAACCTTCATATAGCTACAGGTATCTTATTAAATGTGTTACCAAAAAAAGGTATAAAGAAATACTAACTTGCTTTAAATTCAATTTTTAAAAAATCTCCAACACCCTACGGATCTATTAAAATGACAGAAAAGTAGCCAAATACAAATTAAAAGTACATGTAACTACAAATGATTTCAAATTTCTCCATCTTACCTAATGTGAAAAATGGTGGCTGGAATTTCTGAAGGGAGATACTGTATACGGTCACTGGCCTGGCAGGTTTTGCTTCAACGACTTCACCTCTCTTCATCAAAGTTGAAAGTCTCTGCCCATCTTTCTTTAATGCAGAATAGCTTGTGAGATGGGAGAAAGGGAAGGAAAGGAGAGCAAGAATTGAGAGGGATTTGGAAAGATTGAGAGATGGTAATTCCAGATTCTGCCATGGAAAGGAAAGATGCCTGGCAGTGCTTTACAGTGAGAATCTTTCTAAAAAATGAATGAGTTTTAATTCTAATCTACTCCACAATGCTGTCATAGAGAGTTTCTAAATATTTCCAAGGCTGATATAACCTCATTCTGACACTCAGTAAACAATGTTGCCAATTTTGTTCTTTAACCACCTTTCTGGAGATGGTCTATTCATGTCTTCTCCTTAGTGGTCCTCATTCTGTGTTAAAGGCACAAGGAATTTAATAGACTCTGGTCATAATAATCTCAGCTATATTTCCTTTAAACAATCTCTACTATAATATTCATTTTTATGTTACCAAAACTTTTCTAAGAAGCTAATAAGCAAATAATCTACTTAGCGTATCATAGCTTTTCGTGATAAAATTTTACTAGAAAACAAAATCCTTAGAATAATCACAGAAAATATTAAAACAATTCTTGTAAGTAAATATAAATAAAATTTATTTTAACAACAATCCAAAATAATGTTTATGTAGGTCTTGCTAAAATTTTTAAATTTTTACATTTGAGGCAAAATCATGAAAAGGTATCTCTTCAGAGACATTTCAATGTTCCTGAAAAAACCCAAGATTCTAAATACAAAATAAATACTAAATTCTAAAAGAAGTCAGAAACTTATCCCGACATATCCTATAATCAATTCAGCCATTTTTAAAAAGAGGCAATTTGCTTGAAATGGTAATGTGCAGGAAAATATGGCTACAAGGTATTATGATCTGAATGCCAAACCTCAAAATTTATATGCTGAAATCCTAATGCCCAAGGTGATGGTATTAGTAGGTGGGGACTTCTGGGAGGTAATTAGGCTGTAGGGCACAGACCTCATGAAAGAAATTAGTGCACTTATAAAAGAGGCCCCGGAGAGCTGCCTTGTCCCTTCTACCATGGGAGGACAGGGTAAGAAGGTGCCATCTGTGAAAAAGCAGGCCCCTGCCAGACACCGAGTCTACTGCACTGTGATCTTGGACTTCCCAGCCTCCAGAACCGTGAGAAATAAATTTCTGTTGTTTATAAGCTACCCAGTTTGATATTTTGTTACTGGAGCCCAAACAAACTAAGACAAGTAGTAAAGCAATATACTTATATTTTTAATAAGTTATAACTCTCACTGGTTTCGCTGGTTGCAGAGAATAGTGAAGGCAAAAATTCTGCCCAATAGGAATGGTCCCAGCACCTGACAGGCAGTGCACATTAGGACTCTGACTTTCCCCTCCCAGACTGGACTGGTCCCTTCACAACAGTTCTAGGAAAAGGGACATGTCTGGGCTCCAGAACTGCCCTGATGTCTGTTGGCAGAATCAGAAAAGCCAATAAACACTGTAATAGCACAGATGCCAGGCTGTGGCCGCACCCAGAAACAAAGCAGACCACATTCCACTGCCTCTTAGAGAGTGTCAATAAGCTCCAGATCCTGTCTCACCTTTACTTGAACATTTGCCACACCAGATTTAAAACCTGCCTCGCCATATGGCAAGAGGAAGCCCATGTATTTTAATTAGAGTGATGTTAACCACTGGAAAAGAAAAGTAAACATTTATCCCAAATTTACTAATTGAACTTACAGCGGGGGCACTTGCATTATATTCCCAGTAAATTTCTGTAGAATGCCTTCAATATCTTCTTGTGTTATTTTATCTGTCAAAAATCAACAAAAAAGACACTAAAACAACCACAGAAGTACATGTACTATCTTCACAGCACCAACAGCCCTGAAAAGTCATTTAAAAATTTTTCCAATAAAGCATACACTACAGTATATGTTCTGTAGCCCAAATTCTACCTTGTAAAAGAATAAAATATACATTAATGAAATAAAAGGGGGGAGAAAGTCTTATATTCTTTATTAAAACAATTTCCTTTGCTTCAATTTTTTTTCCCAATAAAAATAATGCAATCATCCTAGATATATTCAGTTGGTTCTGACTATGGCCTTAAGAAGATCTGGGGAAAATCCCCCATTAGCTATAGAAATCAATAATGTAGTAATCAGTAATGATCAGAATACAGGCAGCAAAATAATCCCCGTAAGTTCTTTTCTAAGTTTATCTAGAAACCAAATGTTGTAAATAACTTAATGTGGTACTTAACCTTATCAAGTATTATCCACATATTAAGTTTTACCTGATAAGATTTCAAATCTGTTTTATGGCATAAATTTTACATATTCAGCATTCAACTCTGCCAAGTAAAACTGCATTTATCTGTCCCCTCCCGCCTCCCCTTTCTCTGTTGTTGGAATTTCTCTGGTTTTTCATGAACACTCCCAGTCAACCTCAAAAATAAGCCAGTGCAAAAAAAAAACCACACACATAAGCAAGGATTTTAGCATGCTTACTAAACAAGCATTTTTTAAACAATGATTTTTGAAAATATGAATGAAGACATATATATAAAGCTTTTAATATCTGTTACTTAGTCATGTTTTCGGCTTTTTTTTGGTATTGCTTTAAACAAAATGATGCAATATTAGAGTTCTAACATGTCCCCTTAGCAAGGATGACATGCAAATTAGTAAAGAGTTCCATATTTCATTTTATTTATCTATTTATTTATTTTTTGAGATAGGTCTTGATCTGTTGCCCACTAGAGTGCAGTGGTACAATCTCAGCTCACTGCAACCTTTGCCTCCTGGGTTCAAGCGATTCTCATGCCTCAGGCCCCCAAGTAACTGGGATTACAGGCGTGCACCAACACACCCAGCTACTTTTTGTATTTTTTAGGAGACTGGGTTTCACCATGTTAGCCAGGCTGGTCTCCAACTCCTGACCGCAGGTGATCCTCCTGCCTCACTCCCTAAGTGCTGGATTACAGGCATGAGCCACCACACCCGACCGTGTTCCATATTTTAAAAAAAAAAGACAAAAAGTTCAGTTCTATAATTTTAAAAACTGAAACCTATGATACACTGAAATTTAGAATTTTAATACTCAAAGTTGTCTTCATACATATTTCCTATTTAGTAATAAACTAAATCACAGAAATATTCTATAATCTGTTTAGCTTACAGTCAATGGAAAGAAATTTCAGTGCTTTTTCTATTTTGTAGAGAATTTATCTAAACTTTTTATTCTGGTACATGCGTATTAAATTTAATTTTATTTTAACAATATTAAATAAAAACAAGTATGTTTTGAATTATTGTTCCAATACCAGAATTAAAAGTCAGCATGGAATATTATGTCCAGATTTAATATCAACCCAGCAAGACAGTTTTAACCTCAGTATGACCTTGATCCTTAAAAGCTAACCACAAACAAAAGACCAGAATCTACTAGACTCAGAGAGATACAGAAGAGCTATAAGACTCAAAAGAATTTCTCTAGCACCTAGCAGCTCCAAAAAGGCAGACCTCAGATGGCTCATCTGTTCATACTGTTTCTCAGATTATCTCATGATACAGATGAGGATTTTTCTATGAAAAAATTTTAGTTTATAGCAACATTAAGACATTATTACTACTGGTATCTTAGTTATACAAATGTAAAATTTCCAGATCTAGACAGCCAATGCTGTCACCAGGCTGGCACTTGCTGAAAGAAATGCCATGTTGATAAAATTGCAATAGTTCACAACTTAGCTACACATTTTTAAAACACAAGGCCAAACAGCTTTCTACTTCTACTAAGCTGTTTTCTGTACTGACATTCCTGCAAATGTGTACTCCTTTATGCTGTTTTGGTGGCCCTCTTTTGCTGATATCACCACATACAAGAAGAGAAGATGTGTTCTTTCTTTTCTACTTCTGCCATATTGTCTCTTTCTTCGGACTGAACATGTCAAGCATTTGCGGTTTGGGCTGTTCACTCTGTAATTAATTATATGCAATTTTAACTATTATCTCTTTCTACATATATTCTCTCTTCTTCCACATATTCTATTTCTGCACACACACACACACACACACACACACAGGTATTATCTCACCAATGAAATTCTAAGCTTCTCAAAGGCAAAGATAATTTTTCTTATATAACTTACCCTATTAAAATGGCACTCAAGACATCTGCTGAATTTAATTTGCTGAAGAAATATAGAATCTCACGGCTGAAGGGCATTTAAAAGTCACCTAGGCCAATCATCCATCTGATGTTTGAATCACTAGGCAGCCTACATAGCAAGTTTATCTTATAATAAAATCTAAGCTTGTGGTATATGAATATGTAGTACAAACTGGCTATATCTAAAACATGATATAAATCCAATCAAAATAATAATAATTGTTCTTATGACATAAGTATAAAGACTCTACTTCCAAAGTATTTAAAAAGAAACACAGAATAAAATGTCCACAGTAAGTACACCAAGTAACTAGGCAAAATTAATATATTTGGTAAAAGAAGTACAAGTGTCACAGGATTTGGGTAATACCTTTTGTTGAGTAAATTAATAAGCCATCAATACAACAGCATTCATTTGAAATTAACTTTATAAAAATATTTCATAAAATTAATATATACAAGATCATGTTATACATCATTATTTGCCTAAAATTTGACTCTTCCAGTGAACTCACAACATGACAGTTGAGATTTAACTGAACTATGGAGCTAAAAACAATACGATTGAGTTAAAAACCATATTTGACTACGATTGAGTAACTGTCACTGGACAAATCTTGCCACCACAAACAGCTGTTAAACTGGACAAAATATATTAAGCAACTATTTTCAGACAGACAACAGGCAGCAAGAACTGTAAGCCCTGAGGAAAGAGAAACAAAGCAAGCCCCATGATCACTTGTTTTTGTCTGGAGGTACTTTCTTAACTGTGGGCAGAGAGGAGAACCTCAAAGCACAGTGATCTCACGGAACAGAGATCAGAATCTGGGGAAGCAGTGGCAGCTGGAATTTAGGGAAAATACACAGAGAAAGAAATGTCTATGAAAGCCCCAGAGTCTCTACAAAATTAACTAAAGAAGCACTACCAAAGCTCTTACAAGGGTGGGGGATGCTTTGATTTCAACCATCCAGAATGAAGAAACTCTGTTGAATACACAGAACATTTGATAGACACCCCAGAAAAGCCATGCTTTAGGAGCACAGCTAATCTAGACCTGGAAAAATTCTGTTAGAGCCATCCTAATATTAAATCTATACAAAAACAACCTACAAACAAGTGAGTTTAGCAAGATTGAAAAACACAAGATCAATATACAAACATCAACTCCATTTCTATATACTACCAATGAGCTGTCAGAAATTGAAATTTCATAATATGAGGTACTTAGAGATTTCATGAACAAAAGATGTAAAGATTTGATACTAAAAACTACAAAAATATGGCAATAAGAAATTAAAAGACCTAAATAAATGAAGAGAGATATCTTGCTTCATGGATCAGAAGACTCAATATTGTTTAGATGTCAGTTCTTCCAAAATTGATCTATAGCTTCAAAACAACCTCAAACTGCCAGTAGATTATGTGTGAGTGTGTGTGTGCATAGAAACTGACAAGCTGATTCAAAAATTCATATGGAAATGCAAAGGACCAAGAATTGCAAAAGCAACTTTGAAAAAGAACAAGTTGGAGGACTAACACTCCCTAATTTCAAGACTTAAAAAGCTGCAATAATCAAAACAGTGTGGCACTGGTATAAAAATAAATAGATCAATGGAATAGAATTAAAAGTCTAGAAATAAAAGTACGCAGATATGGACAACTGTCATTTTGACTCAGGTTCAAAGGGAACCAGAGAAAGGATAGTATTTTAAAAAATGGTTACAAAACAATATCCATATATAAAAAATGACCTCAAATCCATATCTGAAATCATATTAAAAAATTAACTCAAAATGGACAGAGGGGCATAAAGACATTTTATGATTAATAAACATGTTCATTATTTTTATCATAGCTCTAATTTTATAGGTAACTGTATGTTAATTTTTCAAATTATATATTTTAAATATGTACAATATTTCTGTATGCCAATTATACTTCTAGAAAATTGTTTTAAAAAAATAAATAGGGTCTCCAAACTGGATTGCAGTAATGTATCTGGAGTGGTGGGACATCATGGCTGAGCTTAAAGTTATTTGCTGTATCTCTAAGTTTGATATTATCGCAAAATAAAAGAAAGGTCATAAGGGACTATTATAAACAACTTTATATCAATATGTTTGAAATTTTAGATGAAATGACAAATTTCTAGGGAAAAAATTATCTACATTGATATAAGCAATAAAAAATAGCATATCCAGTCCGGGCACGGTGGCTCACACCTGTAATCCCAGCACTTTGGGAGGCCAAGGCGGGTGGATCACGAGGTCAGGAGATTGAAACCATCCTGGCCAATGGGGTGAAACTCCATCTCTACTAAAAATACAAAAATTAACTGGGTGTGGTGGCACATGCCTGTAATCCCAGCTCAGCAGGCTGAGGCAGGAGAATCACTTGAACCAGGGAGTTGGAGGTTGCAGTGAGCCAAGATGGTGCCACTGTATTCCAGTGGTGTACACTGCTAGTGGAAATGCAGTTTTCCAAGTACAATCACTTTGGACAACTGTTTGACAGAGTGAGACTCTCTCAAAAAAATAAAAGAAAAAGAAAAATAGCATATCCAATAGCTAGTAAAAAAAAAAAAATCCAACCCATAGTTTAAAACCTTTCTAACAAAGAAAACTCAAGAACAGATGTCTATCTGTAAATTCTACCAAACATCAGAAAAAAATGCCAATCTGATAGAAATTCTTCCTGAGAACAGAAAAAATGAGAACACCACCCAACCTATTGTATGAGCTCAGCCTAACTTTGGCATCAAAACCAGTCCAGGACATTAAGAGAAAAGAAAACTACAGGGTAATCTCACTCAAACACAGATGCAAAAATCTTCAACTAAATATTAGCAAAACAAATGCAACAATTGATATAAAGGATAACACATTACAACTAAGTTGGGTTTATTCCAGAAATGTAAAGTTAGTTTAATATGTGAATAATAAGAAAAATCAATAGATGCAGAAAAATATTTGATAAAATTTAATATCTGCTCATGATTTTAAAAAACTAGAACTCAGCAAATTAGGAATAAAAGACAACTTCTCTACTTTGATAAGAAAGCTACTAAAAACCTACAGAAAAACAGTCTATAAGAAATAAGGTAGGGAAGACGTTTTTCCAGATATCAAGACAGTCTAAAACTACAGCAATTAATACAGTCTTGTGTACGTACAAGTATAAACAAACTGATCAATGTAAAAAAACAGAGTTTTTTTTAAAACAATAGCCTAAGTGGGGCTTGATGTGTGATAAAAGAGCAAACACAAGAGTACTGGGAAAGTGCTGAAGCAACTGGACATCCATGCAGGAAGAAAAGATGGACTGCAGAGGGAACATGAAAGGCAAAGCAGTAACAGCTTCTAGAACATAGGAAAATATCCTCAAGCTTTTAGAGTCAGAAAAGTTTTCTTAAACAGGACAGTAAAAGGACCATCCATAAAGGAGAAGACCTGATAAGCTGGACTAAATTGAAACTAAGAACTCTGTTTTTCAAAAGACAAGAGAGGAAAAAGGCAAACCACAAAATAAGAGAAAATATCTGCAACACACATAGCCAAAAGAAGAGGAATGCATCCAGAGTATATAAAGAATCTATGCATCCCCTGAACAGAAGGTGCTTAATAAAAAACAAACTCATACAAACTTATAAGAAAAAGGCAACTCAATAGGGAAAGAAAGAAACAAAAATATGGGGTAAGAGACCTGAACAGACAGTACACAAAAGAAGATGGCTAAGAAGACAAAAAACACGATAAGGCGCTCAATCTCATCAGTAATCAAATTAAAACCACAATGGAATACCACTACACACTCGCCACAACAGCCAAAATTAAAAACACTATTAACAGCTAAGGATGTGGAGCAAGTGGAACGCTTATGCACTGCTAGTGGAAATGCAAAGATTTCCAGATACAATCACTTTGGACAACTGTTTGACGATTTCCAGTACAGTTAAATATACATCCACTCTATAACCCAGGAACACACACACGTGCATACACACACACACACAAATATATATGACCTATATTCACCTGGGTATATACCCAAGAGAAATTACACTTTGGTAGAAATATGTCTACCAAAAAGTAGGTATAAAATATACACAGCACTTTATTCATAAAGCCCCTAACTGGGAGAGTATGTGAGTATGTGTGTAGTACATTCACACAGTGGCATACTACATAGCAATAAAAAGTCCCAAATACTCATACGTGTAACAACATGGATGAATCTCAAAAATATAGTAAGTGGAAGAATTTAGACACAAAAGGACACACAGTGTTCAATTCTATTTATACTAAATTCGAAAACAGGTAAAACTATGCCTTAGTTTTAAAACCATCTCCATAGCGTTGAAAGTTAGAATAGTAGTTATCTTTGCAAAAGGAGGACAGGGTAATGGCAGATAGGGCATAAGTGTGGTTTCTAAAAATCTTCTATTTCTTGACTAAGTGTGATAGCTAGCTATACAATATTTATTTGGGAAAATTTTGTTCAGTTTTCTTTACTTGTACAACATTTTATAATGAAAAGTTTAACTATAAACAGCCCTGTAAGAATTTTATACCGAGCTATACACTAGTCCAATTATAGCATATACCCTACTGGTTTACATCACAATTTGAAACTTAATTCCACTCTTGAGCTTACTCCACGGTAAGTCTCAGCAGCCAAACCACATACAGTCCAAGAGGAGCCAGTCCCATTAGATACAACATTAGCTACATCCATTTGAGAAGACCTTGGTAACATCTGATCTCAGGACTAAGGGGTGGTGGTGTTTAGAATAAAAGATTAGCATGAGATTCCACTTTTCTTTCTACTTTTCTTGCCTCATGGGAGGAGGACAGAAAAACTATTCCCATTACAGGGACAGTTAGGCTTTCCCAGATGCTTGGTCCACATCTAGCCTGGGAAGCAACGGTCCTAGTGTCCTTAGTTCAGTGGAGAACAAATGAGCACACTGAAGCTGTGTGTCCTGAGATACCAGCAATAGTGGCAGAGACTTAATCCCTAGGTGTGGATGAGAAGACAACAGCAGAAGGCAGGAAGATGCTTTGCCTTCCGGGCAAAAAAGATGATCTGCAGTCATCTTTTCTGGGAATGCCTTTGCTGCCTCTCTTTATTTATTGAAACTCTATATATGTCATTCTATATACCATACACTACACCAAAAATACACTGAGGACCAAAAGAGACACGGTTTCAGCCCCATGGCTTAAGGGATCAACACTCAAACATAAAGCACAATTGTAAATAGTGAAAAAAGTTATTTAGGAATAATAGAGTGTTATGATAGAGAAAAAGAGAAGAACCCTGTTACATGCTTTGATGTTTGACTCTAAGCCAGACTCATTTTCTTATTCCTCTGCGCTAGCTTTCAGCTAGCTATCTGAAATAACAGTTAAAAATAGTTTTTGTCTAGATGGGACAAAATGACTTAAGACTGCAAATTGAATTACTTTATCCAACATCAGTTGGTCTTGACAGGTCAATTAAAAACTGTTTCTAGTTGTTACAATGACAGGGTGGGGTGGTGACACCAGCTGCCTTCAATGGGTGGAGACCACGGATGCCAGATGTCCTGTAACACAAAGGATTGTGGAACACAATGAAGAATTGTCCTGTGTACTGCCTGACTTTAGGATATCTGCCAGAGAGTCATGCAGGTGAAAAGCCTGTTTGTAACTACCTCAGGCTAGAACTTAAGTCCATTTTACATTTATATGCAAAGTATTTTTCACCCAGTTTTATATACACTGAATTTGCCGGTCCAGTCATTAATATAACACATTTCTATCAATTTGCATTTGTAATTGTGGCATTCACAGTGATTCATGTTTAAGTATAAACATTTGACTACTTCATTAAGACTTTTAGTGTGCTGACTGGGTGCAGTGGCTCATGCCTATAATCCTAGCACTCTGGGAGGCCGAGGTTGGTGGATCACCTGAGGTCAGGAGTTTAAGACCAACCTGGCCAACATAGTGAAACCCCGTGTCTACTAAAAATACAAAAATTAGCCGGGCATGGTGGCACATGCCTGAAGTCCCAGCTATTTGGGAGGCTGAGGCAGAAGAACCACTTGAACAGGGGAGGCGGACATTACAGTGAGCCAAGATCACCACTGCACTTCAGCCAAAAGACTTTCAGTGTGCTGATACTTGTGTGTTTACATATGAATGCACCTACTTTATTACAAATTATTTTTATTTCTTCTTTATATTCCATTTACTGTATCATATTGATTTTTCTAAATGTATAAGTAAATTCAAGTATCTTTGAATTTATTTCCGGATAGTAAAGAAGGCATTATAAAATATTGGTCATAGGTTACAGAAGGTTGAGAATATTGGTCAAAGTTCTCCATTAGACAGTAGTTCCTTAAGGACACAGGTTAGGTCTTACATTTATCTATCTTTCCCTTGGTATCTGCTATAGCAGCTTCAACAAATAAAAAATATTTTTTTATTTTAGAAAATCATACCATTAGCAAAATTCTCTGAGCTCTCATTTTCTGGGACAACAAATACTATTCAATAAACTGTAGGAAGCTCTTCTCTTCACAGCCTGAAAAAAGTTATAGTTTCTCTATGATTTATTGCATCATTACAATGAGATGATTTAACAAACTGAGCTTCCTTTTTAAGGTAAGCAAATAAGGTTATAAATTACCTGACACAGCATAGAGAGCTTTTTAAAATTCTAAAATCCTTAAGGATAGAAAGGATATGTTTAAGTATTTTTGTCACCCTAGTCCCCTTCCATCATCTTCTACTCAATGAACTACACCGTCATGTAACCAATTTTAAAACCCCCAAATCTAAGTCATGGTTGACAGCTTCCTCACTATCCTATCGAATCAACCAAAAATCAAGTCTTGCCAATTTTACTTCCTAACCATGGGAAAATTTTCTAATAGGATAACTCTGTCTCTACCACTGGCACCCTGGTCCAAGTTACCATCATCTCTGCTTGTACTACTGTAAGAGCCTCATGACTTGTCTATGAGACCTCCAAATTCATTCTCCTCCAATTAATCCTCCTAATCACACTATGAAGTTGCTTTCATTATTGTCATTTTGGAGATGAAAAAAAACTGAAACAAAGACTAAGAAAATCTCAAATTTACACAGCTAGGTAAGGGCAGAGCTAGAAATTAATACAAAATAAAGGTGAAAATAACAGACTACCAGGTTGTTAATAACAGACTACCAGGTATTAATACATAATACAAAATAAAGGCGAAAATAACAGACTACCAGGTTTGTTTACTCTAGTGCTCCTTATACTTTTCACCATGTGGTACCCCCATCCTAAATTATATTACCCCAGGACTACTGTTCTGAATATTAATCATTCTTCTTATTACGGTCTGGTAAATGGAGTCAGAAACATAGGAGACTTAATTACATAAGTACTTACAGATACTTTAGTATACTCTGGAAGTTTCTGATGTCCTCTTTATTGCCCTATGCCTCTTTAATCTTAACAGTCTTCTGGTTGAAGGTTATTAGCTGCTATTATTTGCTAATAATGATAATTCCAAGAATATTTCAACATCTATTTTTGAAAAGGCTTGAAATAAATCAGCAATTTTTCTTCTCATTATGTTGCTTGGTTTAAGCAAGATACTAAGCTATACATAAATGTTAACAGAATAAATGAAGCTATTATGAATGATAAAAAGGTTGGCCTCACTACTGGGGCAATACGTAATAAGGATAATCAACACAAAAATATAAGGGAACCAAATGCTGGCTTGTCTACAACTAGAAGAGATAACACTAAACAGAGAAAACAGAAAGTCCACAAATAATTCACAATTGGTGACATAATGATGCAGGTGAACTGACTTAGAGAACTGCAGTTCCTGCATTATAAACAGCATAAGCACTGTGAGAGTTGCCAGGAGACCATTTATCTAGCCTTCCTCAGAGGAGTGAAAGAAGGAACAGTATGAAACTTAAGGTGGGCCCCAGTGAATTCTGCTTTACTTCCAGAGAAACAGCTTGCCCTCTGTCATCTTTTTACATGGTCCAAAAGCACAAAAACATGATGAGTTTTAAAGTACTAAACCTGGCACATTTATTTCAACAGCTGACAGGTAATTTGTTTTTTAATGGCAACACTGATAAAATCTAACAGAGTATCTCTGCTTTGTTTCTCATTTACTAGGGAAAATAACCTAATCCTAACTACAAGTGCTTTTGCAATGGGGTTATTTGGAAGAACAATTCTGAACACTTAAAAAATCATTATAGAAAGAGAGGCAATCACAATACATTTTTATTCATAAACTCATACCAAGTAAGCAACAATACGATAAACAATTTCCAAGCTTCTTAACCCAAAGAAATGTACTGAGAATTAAAATGGCTGGTAATATCAGATAAGAGAGTTGTTTTAAAATTGTGCCTTCACAGAAACTTTCCCTAAATATTAGAAAGGAGGCCTGTATTAGATGAACTTCATACCGTAAGGTTTTTCTTCTGTTACTTTCCCCGTAGAATCGAGTGTATCAGTAGCTCTCCCCCAGTTCTCCAATGGCAATGTATCTCTAGAGGAAGGGAAACAGGGAGAAAATGGGCTATGAGGCAAAGAAAAACTGTTATGCATGTCTTTATACAGAATTTTACTAATACTACCAGCCTAATACAAAACAAAGGTGAAAATAACAGACGCAATTGTTTTTTTTATGTGTGGGAAGCAATTGTGTATACTGAAGAACACTCATAAACATCTCACCCTAGCCAATATGAGGAAAGAAAAACTTGATTTTATTGATAACTATGGTTTTATAATCATGACAATTATTATTATGAACAAATTTGTCAAACCACCTTTATACTGAGAAGTTCGTTTAAGAAAAATTTTCAAGTCTATCCATGAATAGAGAGAATGGTACAATATCCCTGACCCTGTGGCCATCATAAGATTCAATACTTTTCCCACACATACAATTAAAATTAATTTTAAATAAGGCAACTAGTACTTCTTACATGAAATACTAAGACAAATCTTGGTAACTAGGTCATGCATTTAAACAAAAGCTAAATCTGTAGAAAAAGAGCAAAACTAGTATAGCAGTTAGTGCACTTAACTATTACATGTGTTTTTCTGTTTTGTTTTGTTTTTTGTTTTTTGAGATAGAGTCTCACTCTGTTGCCCAGGCTAGAGTGCAGTGAAGCGATCTCAGCTCGCTGCAACCTCCAACTCCCGGGTTCAAGCAATTCTCCTGCCTCAGCGTCTGCAGTAGCTGGGATTACAGGTGCTCACCACCAAGTCCAGCTAATTTTTTCTATTTTTAGTAGAGCCAGGGTTTCACCATGTTGGCCAGCCTGGTCTCGAACTTCTGACCTCAGGTGATCTACCTGCCTCAGTCTTCCCAAAGTGCTGGGATTACAGGCGTGAGTCACCATACCCGGTCATGTATTTTCTTAATAACGATAAATTACTATTTAAGATCTCAGGAACAAGAATCATTTCTAAGAATTGATCTTTATTCACAAGTGAAGAATAAGATCATTCTTAGTTAAGTGAAGATTGTCTTATTTCTCATCTTAGGACACACTTGTAGTACATATTCTTTTCACTACTCTCTTTGGTCAAATGCAAATTTTATTTGGGTCATCACATGAAGTAGTGAAGAAAGTGTAAGAACTATCTCTTCCCACTGAATATAATCTGTATTTATGTGAGAGCTTTTATAAAAGAAAGCTCAAAGTACTTTGCAGAAATATAAGCTTATTAATGACAAACTTATTATGCTAGTGAAGGACCCAAGACAAAAATGAGAAAAATATTAAAACTTCAAAATCCATAAATATGCAGACATTTTATAACAGCTTAAGGGCCTTTGATGAAATCGCCTTAATATTATATAGCTCAGATTTTTGTTAAGATAAATATAATACAAGATGGAATATTCCACTGGCATTTGAATTAATTTTTTAAAAGTTTCATAACTATTGACAAAAATTAGTTTTTTGTAACTAAACATAAGTCTCATCACATGAGACACCCACTCCTGCCTCTCTATTTTGAGACAATCCACCTTGATGAGGCATACAACAGGGAGAAGTACAACAATGGTAACAGCACAGGCTCAGAGTCAACTGGCTGGGTTTGAATTCTGACTCCACCACAACTGATGAAGTAGATCAAGTTAGTCTTTCCTGCTGGAGCTTAATTTCCTATCTTAAAATGTGGAAAATAATAATGCCTCATAAGAAGCAAACGTTTAGAGCAACAATATCTAGCCCTGGTATATAACAATATTACCATCATTTTTATTTTCTAAGAAAGAGATATAGGATGGTTCACAGAGTAACAGTGGTTAGAGTGACTCATCTGCTTACAGTGAGCTCCCATAAGGAAAGCAAAGCATCAAAATGCTTTATGATCTTTTTGCCTTTAGAGTCTGTTTAGTTGCATAAGAAAACCACAGTGCAATCTTGCATATTGCGCCTTGAATGTATCTGCACTATCTTGCTCTTCCTCAGCAAGTCTAAACCAGGGAACCTTAACATGTTTCCCAAGTGCAATGCCCATTCTAGTCTCTGGACTCTTGGTGTCCTGTGCACCTGGGCACATGCCACTTCCGTGGCCTTGAACCCCCTCTCTCTTCTCTAAGGATCAAACCTTATTCATCTTTCAAAGCCACCCCTTAATCCATCCCAACTTCCAATTAGCCACCTTCACAGCATGACTAAGAGTAGGTGCTTGATACAAATTCCATGCATAAAAAGAAGGAAGGCCTATATCAAATCCACAAATTCAGTCGTGCTTCTTAAGGACTATGAATCTCCAAAGTATTCTCCTAAGTGCTAGGGAAGGATACAATACATAAGACAGAGTCCTCTCCCTCTAAGAGGTTATAGTGTAACAGGAAGACTTCAGTAAAGACAACTACTGCAGAGGGGGACTGGGTATAATGGCAACAACAGACATGTCTGGTTTATCTCACTGAGCTCTCCTATCACACTGCTTAGCACAAGATGACCTATAGAGATATTCACTGTTTTCCAAGTATATTTTATTGATCCTTACTTTCTCGAAGTATGAACTCTTAGCTAGAATTTTCCATTGCTGTTCTATTGTATTCTCTACTAGACAGAAACAGTGGCATCTTAATAAAAAGTAGCTGACAGAATTATACACACGCTAGAGAAGTACCTATATGTGCAATTCTTCACATTTCACCATAGCTTTGGACATCTAGATTTTATCTGCTAAGTCTCAACCCATTCCAGGGTCTGCAATTGTGCTGGATTCTTTTTAGGAAAGACAATATCGAAATCAACATTCTCAAATCAAATCAAGATGTTCTCAAACATTTTGTTCTCAGAACCCCTACATACACTTAAAACTTATTGAGAAACCCTGGCACACATTTTTTAAAAACAGTTTATATCTGCCTAGATTTACTGTATTAGCAATTAAAGCTGAAAAATGTTTAAAACTTCCATTAGCCATCAGAGCAATGAGGTCATCGCACATCTAGTAACCTCTGAAAAACTCTACTGTGTATTTGTGGGATTGCCAGTTAAAAAAGCAAAACTATGAAAATAGTTTCAATTTCAATAGACTCCCTGAAAGAACCTCAGGAGTCCTTAGACCACACCCTGCGAACCGATGATTGAAATCATAGCTGTTTCCTAGCTTTCCCTTGTCCTGGCATCTAATAATAATTATCCTTCAATTTTATTCAATTATCCACAAACCACTTAGAAAAATTCAACCACACAGCCTCCAGCTGAAACAAAGCCTCACCATCAAAAAGATACTGAGATAGAAGAAAAAAGACATGGAGATGTATACATTCAACCCTAACATTTTATCTTATGGGGTCTGAAATAATTCTTTTCACTGGCTTAAATTCTACATACAGTCTGTGCTTCAGAGTTGTTAATTCTCCAAGATGTATAGCTGGGAATTGTGAGTTCTACTAATGTATTCATTACAATGTAATTCCACTGCAACAAAAGAGAGGTCCTGAAGAACATCCCATTGACCTGTGTACCGTCTGGGACCCACGGTTTCTCACTGATACTATTCTGCTCTCTACTTTACTGATCTTCAAGCTCCCTGAACCCCACAGCAGATATTAGCTAGACATCTCTGGCAACAAATCAGCTTCCGTACTGTTTAGGAGAAAGAAAAATGTTTCTATAACAGAAAGTATACACAATCATTTCCTTGGATCTCAACTGAGGTGTGAGTTTGAAAGCTTGTGATTAAAAACTTCACAAACAAAAGAGGGATATTACTGAGGATGTGAAAGAACACTTTTTTAAAAACCTATCAAACCAAAAACATGTGGCTTTGAATGCATTCATTAAGAAGGAACAGTTCTGGCGGGGTGCAGTGGCTCATGTCTGTAATCCCAGCACTTTGGGAGGCTAAGGTGGGCAGATCATGAGGTCAGGAGTTCAAGACCAGACTGGCTAACATGGTGAAACCCCGTCTCTACTAAAAAACACAAAAACTAGCTAGGCATGGTGGCTTGTGTCTGTAATCCCAGCTACTTGGGAGGCTGAGGTAGGAGAATTGCTTGAACCGGGACCCGAGAGGCGGAGTTTGCAGTGAGCCAAAATCACGCCACTGCACTCCAGCCTGGGCTACAGAGCAAGACTCCATCTCAAAAAACAAAAAAAAGAGAAGGAACAGTTCTTTATAGTTCATAAGTATAAGTCCTCCAAATTTTCGATACAGTATTTACGAAATATATGAATATTAATATACAGAAAAGGTACAAACTGGATTAGCCTCTGGAGAAAACTGATTCGAAATGCTGAAATCTTAAAGAGTTGGCTAAGTTTCATAGGAGCATTCTTCAAGTCATGCTTTTGAGTTCCCATAACTGGTTAACCTAAAAATGTTACTGTGTTCTTGGAGAAAGAACACAGTAGACCTTTGACCACACCAAGAAGGGGACACTTTATTCACTCCAATGATAACATTTGTTTAATTACTGGAGGGAGATACAAAGTTGCCTTCTGAGGAAATGCTGGCTTTGCCTGAAGGTGCCACTATGGTTTACCTGCACAGAAATATGGAGGTACCCTTATATCTGGACATGCTAGTTAGATTCTTTGGGTTTTCGTAACCTTTCCATCTGGTTTCTAAAGTATTTATAAAGTAACCAACTTTGATCAACGATATAGAAAACTAGTAAAGATAGCACTCCAGGCCAGGCGCGGTGGCTCATGACGGAGGCAGGCAGATCACCTGAGGTCAGGAGTTCGACACCAGCCTTACCAACATGGAGAAACCCCCGACTCTACTAAATTATCCAGGCGAGGTGGTGCATGACTGTAATCCCAGCTACTTGAGAGGCTGAGCCAGGAGAATTGCTTGAACCCGGGAAGCGGAGGCTGTGGTGAGCTGAGATCGCGCCCTCGCACTCCACCCTGGGCAACAAGAGCGAAACTCCGTCTCAATAAAAAAAAAAAGATAGCACTCCAAAACCTCAAAACCTCATCAAAATCTGTTCCTTCAGAGTACAACATCTGCTATCCAGCTTTTGCTGAATGACTGCCTCAAAGAAAGTGTAATTTAGGGAAGACAGGAAAGAGCCTATTGCCCTCCTCTAGGTAAGCTTCATTTTATACTTAGATCAACTTAGGCCAAAGGTCAGCCTAACCTCTCAGAATTATTCAACCTAAGCTGTATTTTATGTAGCTCCATTTCTGCATCTGTTGTAAAGCTATTTTTGAAAATCATCATCTGTCTGTCATTTAATATCCATTATTGTCAGAAACTTCTTTCTGACTTTAATGTCCAAGGAAAGTTTGTCTCTCCCTTAAAGAACTGGAATGCTTTCTTTTCCGATGAGTGCAATATTTTGCCTACATCACCAGCAATCAAAGATAGCAATGAAAAAAAAAATGAAGTTAACTGTATTCAAGAGTTCCAACAGAACTTGCCTGAGTAAAATTAATTTCAGGTGTCTACAGAACATGTGGCTAGAAAGCTCCAATGGGCCTGGACCTCAAGAGGGAGATTTGGGGATAGATGAGATACTTGGGAATAGTAGTAACAGTACTTAATGAGCAATTTCTGTACACAAGGCACTGTTCAAAAAGCTTACATGCTTTTCACACACATTATCCACATAATCCTAAATGAGCAGGCACTGGAAAACAAACAAACAAACAAAAAAGACTTGAGAAATATGATCATTGGCAGAACAAAGCTCGCTCCAAGGCAGGAGAGGAAGACAATGAGGAATACAGGGTAGTGGCTCTTTTTTTAACTCTTACCCTGATCTGAATGGGAGGAAATGCAAGAAATGATTTGGGTGGTCTGATTAGTGTCTAGTCTTCATAAATGGAAACAAAATCATATGATGGCCTAAAGATTTTATTTAAAAGGCCAGAATTGGCTGGGCGCCGTGGCTCACGCCTGTAATCTCTGCACTTTGGGAGGCCGAGGGAGGCAAATCACGAGGTCAGGAGTTCAAGACCAGCCTGGTCAACATGATGAAACCCCATCTCTACTGAAAATACAATAAATTAGCTGGGCATAGTGGCGGGCACTGTAATCTCAGCTACTCGGGAGACTGAGGCAGGAGAATCACTTGAACCCAGGCGGTGGTTGCAGTAAGCCAAGATTGTGCCACTGCACTCCAACCCAGGTGGCAGTGCAACGCTCTGTCTCAAAAAAAAAAGGTCAGAATTTCACCTGGTAAGTGACAGTAGTTGTATAAAATAGCACTATGTTGAAAAAGATTCTAAGGATGTTTCTTTATTCAGCAAGAAGAATGTCAGGCCATGTTCAATTAGCAATATCGCCAATTAGGACTGGCTAGGGAGAGAACAGTATAGTGTAACATGGCTGTAACAAGAACACTGAATATCTGCCATCCTAGAACTAAATATTTCTTCATGTAACTCCATCCTACACATACCAAAGTCTAATCTTTCTAGTTGCACTGTGATGCAAACAAAAATTCATCTGTCAAAATAGGAAGTGAAGAAAAAGTGGACATTAGATCTGGGCCAAGTTAGGAGGCTGCAGCCACCATTTTTTTAATTAAATGAAATAGAAGGAAAAATACCAAGAATACATCATATACAGGGTTAGAGTTGGATAAAGTTTGGATGTCTGTCTCCTCCAAATCTCATGTTGAAATGTAATCCCCAGTGTTGCAGGTGGGGCATAGTGGGAATTTTCTGGGTTATGAGGGCGGATCCCTCATGAATGGCTTGGTGTCCTCCCTGCAGTAATGAGTTCATGAGAGATCTGGCTGTTTAAAAGAGGCTGGCACCTCTGCCTCTCTCTCTCACTCCCTCTCTCACCATGTGACATGGCCACAACTGTAAGCTTCCGGAGGCCCTCACCAGAAGCAGATACCAGCACCATGTTTCTTATACAGACTACAGAACTATGAGCCAAATAAACCTCTTTTCTTTATAAATTTCCCAGCCTCGACTACTCCTTTACAGCAACACAGGCCAACACAAAGTTGTTTGACAAAATGTTTCCTTTTCATAAATTTATGTGTCTATAGCGTCATGACGTAAGTCTCTTACTATGGCTCTTTGTCAAAAAAATCTTGAAAGTCACTAGATAACAAGATCTCTAAGATTCCTTCTAGTGCTTTTTAAAAAAACTAACAAAAATATGTATTAATAGTTTAAACTACTTTTTATAAAAAAAAATCTTAAACATTAAACTCAATGATTTAGTTCTGTTAACATGTATATAAAATTAAAAGGATAAGAAATATAAATAGCTAACAAGACAATGATGCCTATTTTTGAAATATGAAATACCTAAGAACTAAGTTTCTATATCAAGATGCGCCTGTGGTATTCTATTGATGTTACAGTCACCTGAGGATCAGTGATTTCACGGTGAGACATTCAGGTTTCGTAGCTGAGTAGCAAAATGGGCTGTGACAAAATTTACACCAGAGTCAATGATGTATTTACATTTTCAGTCATAATATTTCTGAAAATACGTCTGGAATTTACAAGTAAAATCTTTCAATAATATGTAGTGTGCTATGTTTGTGGCTTGGGGGAGGAGGGGGTGAACAATGAATATCTCAATGAACTCAACATATTTATCTAGGGAAAAAAACCCCAAACAAATTCCTTAATGGAAACATATCTTTTTTATATTAACATAAAAGTGATTTGTTTATTGTAAAGATTTTAGAAAATACAAAATAATGTGAAAAAAATAAAAATCATCCATAATCCCATATTAAAGTAAACATTGTTCTTTTAGAGTTCACAAATATTAAACAACTAGCAAAAACCAGTATCAGAAACAAATTCCAAGCTCTGTGTGTCAGTATTTAAGCACAATGCACAAATTCACTGAGAAACTGTCAAACTCCTTCATTCTAATGCGATTTTTACACTCTAATTTTTCAACACCAACATTTCGAAGTAATTTTTCAATACCAACATTTTGAAGATTACAGAGCAAGCCACATTGAAGTTTTTCATTTATCAGAGGCACTGAGATTCCTTCCAACTGAATGGCACAGATTTTTATGCCATGCCAGTTGATAAGCAAAATGGGATATCACATACAATACATTCTCCAGAGCTTTTTAAAATCAATCAATCAATCAATCTACTTATCTATCTATCTACCTACCCATCTATCTTATTATCTATCTACCTACCTACCTACCTACCTACCTATCTATCTATCTTACTTATTACTTATTTATTGAGATGGAGTCTCCCTCTGTAACCCACGCTGGAGTGCAGTGGTGTGATCTGGGCTCAGTGCAACCTCCACCTCCTGGGTTCAAGCAATTCTCCTGCCTCAGCCTCCAGAGTAGCTGGTATTAAAGGCATGCATCACCACACCTGCCAATTTTTTTTTGTATTTTTAGTAGAGACAGGTTTCACCATGTTGGCCAGGCTGGTCTTGAACTCCTGACCTCAAGTGAGCTGCCCGCCTCAGCCTTCCAAAGTGCTAGGATTACGGGAATGAGCCACCACGCTTGGCCTGGGCTTTTATTTTAATAAAAGTTTACTTAAACCACTGCTATGTCAAGTGTTTTCCACGGGACAGTATCTATAATGAGATTAAGTTGGGAAAATGAAGTTGCATAGAAACTTATTTAGCAATTTTACATTGCCACAATATTTTAATTATATTTTACAAAAGTCATCAATCAGTCTGCAATGAACTGGAAATTGTTTTAAATAGTCTTAGACTACATATTTTTTTAAAGAAATAATTTAGACAAAATAATTTTATCAACGATTTACATCACATTTAGAGCAAGAGTTTTAAAACAAAAAGGTTAGTCCGGGAACTTGATGAAATTTTTTATTACCTCTTGGCATATTAATCTTCCTTCCACGTGCATCTTCATTGGCGCTTAGTCCCAGCACTTATAACCAGCACCTAATTACTCATTAGGATATGGGTATTATCTCTTTGAGAGGTGGAAGAGACCCCTTCTACCAGCAGTTCACAGCTTTCCAGCCTTTCCTGTCTCCCAAATAACCCTTTCTCTCTTCTATCAAGTGTCTGGAAAAGTGCTTTTGGATCTATTCAAGGTTACTCTCACAGATAAACATACTTTGTCATCTTAAAGAGGTCCTACTCTTTTCTTTAATAAACATTTTATAACCATTGAACAAAGCATGTTTTTGCTGAAAAGGGCATGGTTTACAAAATGGTATTGTTTCTATAAAAATTCCAAGGTTTAAAAAAATCTTCCACTAGAGTTTATGACCTCTAAGGCCGGAACATCTAAGAAATATGGTATTTTAAAAGTCTAAACATAATTTTGTTAAATGATGAATACTGTAGCATTGTTTCTTTAAGTCTAATTGGTTTTTCAATTCGGTATTTCCAATTTTCAGTCTCAATATTTTGAATCTCAGATATGTTTATAGACATGATTAATACTCAGGAATGATATTCATGCAGCTTACTCAGTTTATTTTTTATTTGATAAAAATCCAACACATGTAGGTCATTAATAACATTAAAGAAAAATAGAACTATTCCAGTATTCTTACCTTGGTCCCTGACAACATACTGGTCAGCATTTTGTCTCCCCCTTCCAATTCCAACCACTACAAATCGAAGAAAGAAATATTATGACACTCTGTTCTGAAAACTAGGTTTTTAAAATAGCTACATATTTTGGTCATAATTTCCCAGCTTAGGTAATGTGAAGTTGGAATGGGCACACATTTTGCAAATTTTGAGGATTCTTATTACTCCAAACAGTTGAACCTGTCATGCAACTAAGAGATTCTGAAGAAGGGATGAGAGAAGACCTTTCTCCCCCATTCTCAAAGTATTAAACTCAGTGGAAACCTCAATCCAGCCAATTAGATAATGAAGCTTTACAACAATCTCAAAGGATGCACTGGAATTTTATATGGGCACCAGTGAAAAACACATGGCACAATTAACCATGTTCAAGTGGGTATGATGAGGTCTTTTGACAGAATTCATTAAAACAAAGCAAAAGCCATTATCATAGCTAATGAACCATTTAAAGATGATTAGCACCCAGCAGTATACAATCAAGAAAAGAGAAACATAACAAATCAGTCTAACACAAAGGATACAAGGTAAAAGGAAGGCTGAAGAATGTATTTTAACAGAGACCAAATACAAAGTACAACAATGGCCGACCTTTCTCTTACATTTCAAACATTATTTATAGGACAACACATTTCACCAGGTGAGGGTGAGAGGATTTAGTCACTTCTCTTTTTGTAAGAAGGCAAATTTTTGTAAGAATTGAAATATTTGTCATCAACAGATACAACTGTGCATAAGAACACAATATAACCACCACAATTCAGAATTATAAGAGGAAAAAAGGAGTACTGATTGGCAAACTGGAAAAATTATCTTCAATATTTATGGCAAATATGATTCAGTGAGTTTACCATGTATCAGATTCTACTCTAAATGCTCTCCTTTATTAATCCATTTAATCCTTATAACAACTTTAAAAGGTGGTATTATTACCCCTATTGACATATGAGGGAACTGAGGAATAAGAGACTAAGAACTTTGCCCACCATCTCACAACCAGTACATGGTAGAGTTCAGATTATTTAAGCCAAATGGTCTAAGAGTTGACCCCCTTCCTTTCCATTCCCTCTGCCACCTTAACTCATCCAGGCTTTCTTCTCACTGCCAGCCTACATCACTGCAAATCTGACTGTTCTACATCCTATCCCGTCCTCTCTCAAATTCATACCACTTCATAACCATTTCTGAAACCCTATTTTTCACATTACAAAGCCCCAAAACAATTCTTAGTAGGGTCCCAGTGCTTACAGCATTAAAGCCCAGCTCAAGCCCCAACTCATTCATAGTCTATCAACCTTCTGAAAACTTCCATGACACTCATCTGTCTTGATTCCCCTAAGTCATATAGTTCAAGGACTAAGATAAAGAACAGTCTGCCCTCAGTATCCTCTGAAGAGCACAATACCCTTCAAATGACAGAACTTGTAGATACTGCTGCTGATGAGGCAAACAGCAAAGATTCAATGCAATTTGATTCCATTCAAATAAATCCCCAATAAATATTTTTTTGAACAACTGCTATGCACATAATCCCAAGAGGAATACTTCTAATGGAAAAACAAGCTTGTGACACATTTCCTAACTTTGAAAAAGCTTATAATCTCATTGGGAAAATAAAATACAGAAAAACAGAAATCACAGTGCTCAAGAAATGTTGCCTAATGAGTGAACAATGCTAAATTACAATATGATAGTATATGATTGTCAAAATGAACAGAGACAGAACAGCTGCCATAGCAGGGCAAAGGTGGGAACATTCTAAATGGCTAAAGAGGCCAGAGAATGCTTCATTCAAGCATTTCAGAGTTTAGGCCTTCAAAGGCCTAAGCCTTTGAAGGATGTATAGGAACACAACAGAGAAGAGAAGCATGTTCTAAAAAAGAAATAAATTGCACAAACACTCAGACACAAGGATGAGAACAGTGGGTTTATAGACCAAACATAGTGTGTCTTAGAAGCAGGCTGAGATGTTTGACTTTAATATGGTTGAAATACTGAACTCATGATGGTTTCTGAGCTAGTTTAGTGACCCAGAAGGATAAAATTTAAAAGAAGGTATCTTAGAGTTACCCAGCTTAATCCTCTCATTTTATACCTAAGAATAACCAAGTGCCATTGAAGTTAGGTGATTAATGAAAGCAGAATTTTAGAAAGACTAATATGGTGGTGGCATACAGAAAAATTATCCAGTGTTGGGACCTAGCCAACCAGCAGATTCTCATTTTCACAGGTTAGTTCCCTGGACAGAATTTTTATTTAGCATTTTTCCCTTCAATCATTCAAAACTGTATTCAGTACTTATTGTGTAGGTACAGAAATAAATAAGACCTGGCTTCAGCTGTGATTTAACACTCTAACAGGGAGACAGATATCAACAAAAACTAAGAGGACAAAACGAAGTTTTACATTAGCAGTATAGAAGAGCAAGCAGGCAAGCTTCAAAGGCAGGAGATGGCATTTCATCTGAACCTGGAAAGGTCAGTAGGACTTCTACAACGAAAGGCGCTGAGAGAGATGAGCAGCTTACAAAGAAAAGTATGAGCAAAGGCACCACGTTTGAAACGGTGTGGAGAATTTAGAGAATGGATGAATAACAGGGTTCTCCATGCACAGTCTCACAATTACTACTCTATCTCCCAAATTTTCTGTGCTTGCACAAATGTTTTCTCTGTTAAAAAAAACACACACACAAAAACAATTCATTATCTCCAAACTTAATTCAGTGTCCTAGTATCCTATTCTCAAATCAAAAAGACAGAATTTGTTTATGAGGGGAGTCCCTCTAGGACAGGCATGGATTATATACATGTATTTCCAGCTTTCTGCAACTGGAAGTTTCTACTGCTATTTATCTAATTCGATTACGCCCTGTAGGGTCATCTTACAAGACCTGTATCTTTCCAATTGTAGGAATCTATTTTAAGAATCCGAAACACCTGGCTGATACAGATGTGTGGGTAAAAAATAAAAACTAAAAACTAAACAAACAAAAGGTTATATCTATAAAGATATCCCTCACAAAATCAGTTCTGACAAAACTCTGGTAATAGCCGCAGTGACCTCAAATAGGGAAATGGTTAATAAACTGTATTTTAGCCATATGGTAGAATATTTTATAGCCATTAAAAATAAGGTTTACAAAGAGTCTATCAACATGAACAATGTTTATGTTACAATGTTAAGTCAAAAAAATGGATATATAAGTACCTACAGTGAAGTAGAGCTCAACTTAAAAAATAATCTGCATAGACAGCCCAGGTGTGGTGGCTCACACCTGTAATCCCAGCACTTTGAGAGGCAGAGGCGGGCAGATCACTGAGGTCAGGAGTTCAAGACCAGCCTGACCAACATGGAGAAACTCCATCTCTACTAATAATACAAAAATCAGCCGGACATGGTGGTGCATGCCTGTAATCCCAGCTACTCGGGAGGCTAAGGCAGGAGAATGCTGGAACCCAGGAGGCGGAGGTTGCAGTGAGCTGAGATTGTGCCCGTTGCACTCCAGCCTGGGCAACAAGAGCAAAACTCTCAAAAAAAAAAAAAATCTACATAGACAAAAAGTTACAAAGAAATATGGCAAAAATGTTAACTGACTATTGATAAAAGGTGGAAAATGGTCATTTTTTATTTTCAACTTTCTTGTACTTTTTTTTTTTTTTTAATTTTTTATTTATTTTTTTTTTATTGCATTTTAGGTTTGGGGGTACATGTGAAGAACATGGAAGATTGTTGCATAGGTACACACATGGCAGTGTGATTTGCTGCCTTCCTCCCCCATCACCTATATCTGGCCTTTCTCCCCATGCTATCCCTCCCCAACTCCCCACCCCCCACTATCCCTCTCCTTTCTCCCCCCTGACAGACCCCAGTGTGTGATACTCCCCCTCCCTGTGTCCATGTGTTCCCATTGTTCAACACCCGCTTATGAGTGAGAACATGCGGTGTTTGATTTTCTGTTCTTGTGTCAGTTTGCTGAGAATGATGGTTTCCAGGTTCATCCATGTCCCTACAAAGGACACGAACTCATCGTTTTTGATGGCTGCATAATATTCCATGGTGTATATGTGCCACATTTTCCCTGTCCAGTCTATCATCGATGGGCATTTGGGTTGGTTCCAGGTCTTTGCTATTGTAAACTGTGCTGCAATGAACATTCGTGTGCATGTGTCCTTATAGTAGAACGATTTATAGTCTTTTGGATATATACCCAGTAATGGGATTGCTGGATCAAATGGAATTTCTATTTCTAGGTCCTTGAGGAATCGCCGCACCATCTTCCACAATGGTTGAACTAATTTACACTCCCACCAACAGTGTAAAAGCGTTCCTATTTCTCCACATCCTCTCCAGCATCTGTTGTCTCCAGATTTTTTAATGATCGCCATTCTAACTGGCGTGAGATGGTATCTCAATGTAGTTTTGATTTGCATTTCTCTAATGACCAGTGATGATGAGCATTTTTTCATATGTTTGTTGGCTTCATGTATGTCTTCTTTTGTAAAGTGTCTGTTCATATCCTTTGCCCACTTTTGAATGGGCTTGTTTGTTTTTTTCTTGTAAATGTGTTTCAGTTCTTTGACTTTCTTGTACTTTCTAAATTTTCTCACTGTTTCTATAACCTCTAAAGCTAAAAAAAATTTGAAATGGCATATAGAAATTTTATTTACATTTTAAGTGATTTATGATCAATAGGTGTATTCCTTTCCTATTGCTATTGTTAACAAATTACCAATTGGGGCTTAAAACAATACAAACTTTTTATCATACAGTTGTGGAGGTCAGAAGTCTGAAACGGGTTTAACTAGGCTTAAAATCAAGGGGTTGGCTTGGCTATATTCTTTTCTGGAGGTGCTAGGGAGAATCCTTCACTAACTACAGCCTTCCTAGGGAATCTTTTTTTTTTTTTTTTTTGGCCTCTTAGCTTTTAGAGGCTGCTCCCATTCTTTGGCTTGTGATTCCCCTTCACTCTTCAAAGCCAGCAATCACATCCCTCCAACCTCTGTCTTTCATTGCCATATCTCTGACTCTCTCTTCTGCCTCCTCTTCCACTTTTAAAGAATCTTATGATTACATTGGGTCGACTCTGGAAATTCCAGGATAATCTATCCTAAAGTCAGCTGATCAACAATATCAATTCCATCTACAACCCTAATGCACCTTATGATGTAACCTAACATATTCACGGGTTATGGAAATTAGGACATGGATACTTTTTGCAGGTGATTATTTGCCTACCACAGCATTTCCGAGAAACCTGTGAATCCTCTAGCAATTATGCTACAGAATTATAAACCTGAACTTCAGGTTATAATTTTAAACTGCCAGCTGAATTCTTACTCTGCACCACTAATACTGCAAAAAAAAAAAAAAGCAAAACAATCTAAAATGTTGAAAGTAAAAGTATATTTTTTTCACACAGGTCCAGTTTTATTTATTTATTTTTTAAAAAAAGGACCTTTGGCTGGGCATGTTGGCTCACAGCTGTAATCCCTGCACTTTGGGAGGCCAAGGCAGGCGGATCACTTGAGATCAGGGGCTCAAGACCACCCTGGCCAACATGGTGAAACCCTGACTCTACTAAAAATACAAAAATTAGCCAGGCATGGTGGCAGTCACTTAGAATCCCAGCTACTCAGGAGGCTGAGGCAGGAGAATCACTTGAATTCAGGAGGTGGAGGTTGCAGTGAGCCAAGATCACACCACTGCACTCCAGCCTGGGTGACAGAGCAAGACTCCATCTCAAAAAAAAAAATAAATAAAAATAAAAAAGACCTGTATACAGTACTTCATAGGATAAAGTATATATCTATATATTATAGGTATTTTGTAAGATATTTTTAAAAACCTTTTGACCTGGCCAAGCAGAGTGGCTCACGCCTGTAATCCCAGCACTTTGGGAGGCCTAGACAGGCAGGTCACGAGGTCAGGAGTTCAAGACCAGCCTGACCAACACAGCAAAACCCCGTCTCTAGTAAAATTACAAAAATTAGCCAGGCATGGTGACACGTGCCTATAATCCCGGCTACTTGGAAGGCTGAGGCAGAAGAATCACTTAAACCCGGGAGGCAGATGTTGCAGTGAGCAGAGATCGCGCCACTGCACTCCAGCCTGGGCCACAGAGTGTGACTGCATCTCAAAAAAAAAAAAAATCTTTTGACTCAATTTTTGGTAGACATTATCCTCTTTTAAGAGATGAAAAAACATTCAACGAGGTTATGGGATTTTCTTAGGATGTGTATAGTTAATAACTCAAGAAGTGGAGTAGCCGGTATACAAACCCAAATATGATTAGAATCTAGTGTTTATTTTACCACACAATCAAAAATCAACTTCTCATAAGTTTCCAGAACTGCCAACTTGGACAACAAACATCCCTTACTTGTGACTCAACACCTACTATTTTTTTAAATAGAGACTGGAGTTTCACCATGTTGGCCAGGCTGGTCTTGAACTCCTGACCTCAGGTGATCCGACCACCTTGGCCTCCCAAAGTGCTGGGATTACAGGCATGAGCCACCATGCCTGGCAACACCTATAATTTTTTAAACTTTATCTCTCCTTGGAAGTCACATGTATTGGAAAAAAAATTAATACATCTGACATATGAATATGTTATATCATCATAAAAGTCCCTGTGAGATCAAATATAAAAACTAAGCCTCCAACCTTAATTTACATACAAATTTCAGCCCCTTCATAATACTAAAATGGAAGCTTCAACAAGATCCCTTCAGCCAAGGGTGTCCAATCTTTTGGTTTTCCTGGGCCACAATGAAAGAAGAATTGTCTTGGGCCATACATAACATACACTAACGATACCTGATGAGCTTAAAAAGAAATCACACACAAAAAAAATCTCATGATGTTTTAAGAAAATCTACGAATTTGTGTTGGGCTGCACTAAAAGCTGTCCTGGGCCACATGCAGCCCACAGGCCAAAGATTGGATAAGGCTGTCATAGGTTCAGGGTAAAAAAATAAACTATTTCATTCACTGTCCTGAATATTACTATTTTCTGCATGCCAATGAAGAACCACCACTAGAAATTAACAGAATTGATCTATTCATAAACAAGCAACAGATCTTATCCTCTCTTTTCTTGTATTTGTGGTGCTATGCCTGGAAAACAGTAAAGCAAAGTGGTTAGAAGCATAGGCTTCGACTCAAGGACCAACTCTAATCACTGGTACAGGCTACCGAAGTGCTACGCTGGTAAGAATCATGAAGCCCTAATTTCTGCCAAGAGCACAGGGCATGAGGAACAAAAGCAGTAGCGCCAGGTATCTACCATCCACAGTGGGGCAGATGCTTTGGAACTGAGCAGATCTGGGCTCAATCCTGACTCTGTCACTAATTCTATGACAGTGAACATGTTACTTTATCTCTCAGGGTCTTCACTTCTTCTTCTGTAAAATGGGGATAATAATAACCTCTTATAGGTTACAATGAGAATTAAACTATTTAACTTAGGAATGCCCAAAACTAAAGACTTTATGTACAGTAAGTACTCAATAAATTCTTGTTATCATTAGCTGGGTCTTTGTTTTGTTTTGCTTGTTTGTTTTTTGGAGTGCAGTGGTGCAATCACAGATCACTGCAGTCTCAACTTCCTAGGCTCCAGTGATCCTCCCACCTCAGCCTCCCAAGTAGCTGGGACTATAGGTATATGCCACCACACCCAGCTAATTTTAAAATTTTTTATAGAGATGCGGTTTCACCATGTTGCCTAAGCTGGTCTTGGACTCCTGGGCTCAAGCAATCTACCCACTTCAGCCTCCCAAAGTACTGGGATTACAGGCATGAGTCACTGTGCCCAGCCCTGATTTTTCTATTGTACTGTATTGTATTGTACTGTACTGTACCGTATGTATTGATTTTTTGAGATGGAGTTTCGCTCTTGTTGCTCAGGCTGGAGTGCAATGGTGTGACCTTGGCTCACTGCAACCTCCAACTCCCGGGTTCAGGCGATTCTCCTGCCTCAGCCTCCTGAGTAGCTGGCATTACAGGCATGCGCAACCACACCTGGCTAATTTTTGTATTTTTAGTGAGATAGGGTTTCACTAGGCTGGCCAGGTTGGTCTTGAACTATTTGTTCTATTCTAACCTCAAAGTAAAAATATTTTTGCCAACATAAATTAAATCTAGAATTTTAGAAAATACAATCATATACAGTTTCTAATGTTCTTGAAGCATACCATTTTCTTGATGAATTTTATCCTTTTCTTTTAAATAAGCACTTACTTACTTTGGATAGCTTAGATCAAGGTTTGCTATTGTTGATATCTAATTTTTGCTCTAAATGAAACTGATAAAATATAAAGTACCAGAGCATGTAAAAGATAAGTATTGTTCCATAAAAGCTTGTTCCTCATATGGGGGAAGGGGGCACTGAGGGGGATCCCAATGTATGTAGGTAGTTCTGTGACTAAGGATGCAGTTACAGAGTAAAATATAGCCTACAGTCCATTAAGTCTGGACTTTAGAATCTCTACTAGGTGCAAAAAAAAGATGGAATAAAAAAAGGATAAAAGTTATTCCTTTTCCCTTCGATATAATTCTACCAATTTTCCTTCACAAGCAATGAAATGGTGAACTAATACATCTCCAGCAGAAATGACTCTCTCTTAAGAATTATAAGCTTCCCCTTCCTCTAAGAGAGTTATCTCAGAGACAGACTAGAGATAGAGCAGACAAAAAGAACCTTAGTACCTTGTGGGGAGATCCCCCAAGACCAGCCCCACATTCGAAGATTGATGTATACCTAGGATCTGATTACAGTGATGTAGTAAGAATACTGAGTTGGACCACAAGAGGAAAAGACACAGAGCAATCTGGGCACAAGCCTCCTTAATTCTCTCTCCCTCCTACGAGGGACAGCTCGAGCATGCTGCTATTTTCCAACAGCAAAAAAAGCAGTAACACCTGTGCAATGTTTCTCTCAGGGAAGCTCATTAGAAACTCAGTGCCCAACGTTTTTATTGGGGACTTGAGAGGATAATCACTCAGGCACCCTCTCTGTCTTAGCAGTGGGACAAAATTCCAGGATTCCTAGAAGGAAAGCTGGTAATCTCAGAAACATTTGAGGCACAGCCAACCAAGCTCTACCAGACAGGGAAAGAGGGTGGGGAACACTCCCAAATTCCAAGTTCCCAGACACCAGACCAAGGGCAAGGCGTATAGCAGGCCTTTCTAAAGATAGTAATTTTCGGGTCTGCTATGTTAACTATCTTCTGCACAGAATACAAACCTTTTCAAAGTCCTGTCCACACATAAAAGTAGCTATTTCTAACAGCCTTTAAGACCTTGTACCATTTAAGGGCTTCTTTAGAAGATGGCACTATATATATCCAGTAAATCTGAAACATCTCAAAATAGACCAAAAAATAGAAGGCTTTAGTCAATCTCATCTGTTCTCAACCAGTGTTTTCTTTCTAATATTAAGAGACAGTGGACATTTAACTTTCTTACTTATATCTCTTACCCAGAGGACTCCTCGGGCTGCACTGTCTCAGAGTCCCCTCGTGTACCAATTTTCAAAGTCTGCTTTTCTCTTGCTCCATTCTGGAGAAGGCATTCCAGCTTCTACAAGAGTAATGGGGATAAAAAGGAGGGTGATTACCAAGACAAATGAAGGAGGATATCCATAAACTTGGGAGGAAGAGGAGATGGCATTTCAAAACATTTTATTGCTATTTCAATAAAGGCAATAAAAAGTACTGTACAAACTTACATGTTAAGAGACTAAGACCTCATTACTAACAAAGAAAAGATTTTAAAATGGACATTCCCTAAATTATAAAGAAACAGTATTCTAAAATTAGCTATCTATATACTAGAATTAATTCTCTATGGAAAAAAAACAGCGTTTTTAAAGGTGGGTAAATATCCAGGGCTAACCCGCAAAATCTAGTAAATTCTTGGTAGTGGTGGGCTGTTAAGAGATCATGAAAAAAAGTTGATCTTGATATAGAAAGATACTTTTAAAAGTCCTCAATTTGTCTGGGCATGGTGCTCACACCTTTAATCCCAGCACTTTGGGAGGCCAAGGCGGGCAGATCACAAGATCAGGAGTTTGAGACCAGCCTGGCCAATATAGTGAAACCCCATCTCTACTAAAAATACAAAAATTAGCCAGGTATAATGGCACGTGCCTGTAATCTCAGCTACTCAGGCAGCTGAGACAGGGGGAATCACATGAACCTGGGAAGTGGAAGTTGTGGTGAGCCAAGATCATGCCACTACACTCTCAGCCTGGGTACAGAGCGAGACTCTGTCTCAAAAAACAAAAAAAAAACAAAAAAAAATTTCAATTTCCGTTTCTAGATCTCTTCCACGGTCTTCGCTGGTATCTCCAGCTACCTAACATTGGGAGTGTAACTCATGCAGGGCTACTTCTAAATACACCAAATTCCCAAACTTCCTGTATTTGTGGTCTCCCTCTCCTAATCAAAACTTGCAATTCATTAAGGAAGCGAATCTCGACAAAACATTATGTGGAAAGCAGGTAAGATTAAGTTGCACCTTAACTCCCTAAGCAGATTTTTTTTCCTTTCTTTTTTTTTGAGACGAAGTCTTACTGTGTCACCCAGGCTGGAGTACAGTGGCGTGATCTTAGCTCACTGCAATCTCTGCCTCCTGGGTTCAAGTGATTCTCCTGCCTCCGCCTTCCAAGTAGTTGGGATTACAGGTGCCCATCGCCACGTCTGGCTAATTTTTGTGTTTCTAGTAGAGACGGAGTTTCACCATGTTGGCCAGGCTGATCTCGAACTCCTGACCTCAGGTGATCCAAGCATTTAGATTTTAAAAGAGGATGCCAGCCTGGCATATCTCATATTCCTGTTGTAAATATAAAGTGAGCCAGGCACAGTGGCTCATGCCTGTAATCCCAGCACTTTGGAAGGCTGAGACAGGAGGATCACCTGAACCCAGAAGTTCAAGATCAGCCTGGGCAACACAGGGAAACCCCCATCTCTACTCAAAATAAAATTTAAAAAATTATATGGGCATGGTGGTGTGCACCTATAGTCCTATATACTTGGGAGGCTTAGGTGAGAGGACTGCTTGAGCTTGGGAGGCAGAGGTTACAGTAAAGTCAAGACTGTGCCACTGTATTCTAACCTGGGCAACAGAGCGAGATCCTGTCTCAAACGACAAAAAAAAGATAAAGCAAAACAGTGTTATTTGAAAGTACTTTGGGGGTACAGAGCCAGTGCTTCCTTCTAGATAAACAGAAGTCGTTTTGATAATGGCATACAACATAATGAGAGAGTACTGGCTATTAGACTTCAAGTGAGAAAGAAAGAAGCAGGAAAAACTATATTGATCTATACCTGCCCCCAAACCCATCAAACCTTCATTATCACCACTGACACCGAGCAGAAAGAAAATAAAGAAAATGAAGCGAGTAGACAGAAAAGGGAGGAGGGGAAAGCAAAGCAACAGTGGAAATGCAGAAGCCAGTTTAAATGGCCAAAAGGTTATGTTCGGTGGCTTGGCCTCCCAGCAAAATTACCACTCTGGTGAGTCACAACCATGGTCTCTGGAACACCCTGGCTTCATTCTCTAATTATGGCATCACCATACTTAGATGGGTATGGCTGTCTGCGTTGACATACACTTCTAAGGCCAGACCTAGGTTTCAAACCCTTGACCTGTCACTTGCAACCCATCAGGGATCTCTCACCCATAAATTAACAGAAACCTTCTGGGGAACTCTTTGTATTTTCAACTTCTCTCCTGCGAGTAAGAAGGCCCCCTAAATATACTATCTTCCCTTTGTGCCCAAATGTACCTCCTTCTAACGTGCAGACATACTGCCTCTATAAAGTGAGGAATTTATTTCGCCCCACTGAACTAAGTATTTGTGGATAAATATTTATTAAAGTATTTTCTAGCTATAAAATTGTGGTACACTTAGGGCTTTGAAGGATTCAAACAAAGAGTAGGGATTGTAGTATAACAGGAATCGATGTAAGGAAAGACAAGGAATGGTATTACAGGCCCCAACCATTGTCTGTGGGTGTTAAACACATTAGAATGTAGGTATCTTTAAGAACCTTCCCAAGTAATTCTGACAGTCAGTTAAAATGGCATTTGGGAAGCCCTAACCTAGCAAACATAAATAAAGAATAAGCCAATCACACACAAGCAATACAGAAATCAAGGATCATGAGAATGTCTCTAGCTAAAAGTTCTAGCCTAGCAACAGCCTTGAAACAATCATTTTAACCAAGATTCCACAAGAAACTTCAATTCTTAGAGGGAGATTAACCAGAAGGCCAGATTATCGCTTTGTCAGAAACTTGTCTGAAAGAATGGTAATCATTACCTTAAGGATTAAAAAAAAGCAACAACCCAGAGTTTTGCTAACAAATCAGGAAAGGAGCAGTTCTATAAAGGAAAACTTAAAAAAAAAAAAAAAAAACCTACGATGACACCAACACATATCCTTGATGCAATTTCTCACTTTGACATCCTCTGTGTGACCCCTTCTTTCAGGCAAAAAAGTAAACTTTAACAAAAGAATGAGTATTAAACATCCGGAATTAAACATCTGCTGGAGTGTACCTATTTGCCCAAAAACATTTAAATCTGTACTGTCAGTTATAATTCCCAGAAGAATAATTTGCTTTTGCATTTTAAGTATAAAGTTTTCCGTGGGGCACTAAACAATGTGAGAAAGTCCTTGTACTGGTTTAATGGCAAGACAGAATAGGGCCAAATTCTGAAGGGCCTTGAATAACCTAGACAGCTAGTTTTACCACCACACGGTACAGAAATTAGTAGGCTATAAGCTCGGTGAAGGTAAGAGACAGTATCTTTCGTCTTCAAGTCTCTATAGGCTAGCACAGACCTGGCTTATGTGGACATCCAATGAACTTAAGGATCCTTGATGCTTTATGTGTGAAATGATCTATGGAGCTGATGAACGGGGTGATTCTTTGGGCTTTTCTAGTAATTTCCCAGTGTACGTGAATAAACGAATCAATAAAAAGAACACTCAGCTTAGTGACCAAGTTATACTGAGTGTTCCTCAAATGAGGCCCATAAGCTACTTACACTGGAATCACCTGGAGCAACTGTTTAGAATTGCGTTTTCCTAAAAATACCCCGAACTCTCCGAATCACAGTCTCTGAGAAGACAGGGATTAGGAATCTGTATTTGTACAAGAGATTCTAAGTAATTGTTAGGCCCACTAAAATGTGAAAAACCATTATGTTAGGTCTTGGTTAACGAAGTGTATCTGCATTTCCAATGTATTTTGAAGAATGCAGAGCCAGTGCTTCCTTTTGGGGTTCATCCACAAGAACCCAACAAAAGCCTCCTGAAGGATCAGATTACAGAAAATAGGTCTGCACGCCCAAGGGAAGGGTTTTGTTGATGGGTTTTTTTTTTCTCTTGTTGAGAACTACAACTGCCATGTAGGCTACAAGAGTTCGTGCCACTGCAAGTCCAAGCCCGAGACGCCCGAGATTTCTGTCCAGAGCTAATTCAATGGTCATCCTCCCCTTCCCTTCCTTTTGCCTCTTGAGTCACGAGCGTCGCAAAAAGCCTAGTGTGCTTCCCCCTCTCGCGGCGACCGCCTCAGCCTGGTCCCCACCGGGCTGGAGTACCTGCCAGCAGCTTCTCCTTCAACCGATTCAGCAGCTCGGCTGAAGTGGGCCCTTTGGGCTTGTGTACGGCGAACACGCCGCTCAGGGACAGCAGCTTTGTAGCCAAAGCGGCCTTGGAGACCCTGGCTTCGGATCCTGTCCTGGCCGCGGCCGCAACAGCCGCAGCTACAGCCGTTGCTGGCGGGGTTGCAGCCATTGCTGCGACCGTTCCTGCAGTTTCAAGGACAGGGGATGTATCTGTTTTCAAAGACGACGAAGACACCACCGCCGGCACTTCAGAAGCTGCCATACGTTTGCAGCCCAGACCTGGTTTACCTGTGAGGCGCACGCTGATGATGCAACAAGAATGCGCCTAACAGGCCCCTCTTCCTCATACCGCAAGCCGCGCTGAACGAGAGTCGCGATGGCTTATGGGAATTGTAGTCCACGGCCTTCCCATGGCTTGGTGTGCCCTTGTATTTTAAATAGAAAATTTTAAATATTGACTTTTCCTGGGGCTTGTGAAGATCCCACGTCTTCCTGGGCTCACTGCTTAATTGACTGTATTGTGCTCTTGAATTCAGGCTCAGAATTAATATACATCCAAATGTGAGCTCTATTAGAGCAAAGAACTTGCATACCACATTCACTCACATCCCAAATGCCTCACACGTTGTAGGCACTTAAATAAATATTTGAAAACGTATAAATAAATACGAATTCTCAAATTCCCCGAAGAAACTTCTAGATCAAGCCAATGGTAAATCACTTGGGCTTATTTTGATGCTCTTCATGTACTCCTGTTCACCCCCTAAACCCTGACTGCCCCCACTACAATTTTTAATAATTCTGATTTTGAATATCAGCTCTTCTGTGGGTTGCATTCCTTAGATATCAAAAGGCATTCTTGCAATTCATAACGTTTAAACTACTTTCCCTTTGAGACCTTCTCCCTAAAAGTCATTCGCTCCCCAACAAGATCAAGGAATATTGTTTTGATCCCAGCACAAGGCAGAATGGAGAAAAATTACTTTTGCACCAAACACATTAAGTGCTATCATAAGCATTGTGAGACAGATAAAGTTTGCCCTCATTGTTCTTTGGGTTTCTTTACAGCCACTCTTTCTCCTCATCACACTCTTGGACTTTAATATCCATTATTTTGATGATGCCACTTAGTTGCTCAGAATCACCAGTTATGGGATCCCATTTGAATTTATGCTCATTTGTGCAACAAACACATGGCAGAACAATTTATTAAAAGGAAAAAAAATCTTTGAGGGAGTATTTTCAGGGTGGAAAGTTGAAACTCCTAGAAGAAAGTCACCTACTCTTGGGGTCTATTAAAAAGCCTAAACTAACTGAAAAGATTGGCATATCACAAGATTAGTGGACACCTGACCCTGCTTCAAGATGTTCATTTTTCCAGGAAGATGTCATGACTTCAGAAGGGATGACTGCACCCAAAGGAGTATGGTGTCCTTTAGCCTCAGGAAAGAGTTCTGTGTTCCTGTGGCATGGAAGCAGAGAGCCGGGGACCTGCCGGGAAGATTGTAAGGCTTGACCAGTGATGACTTGGAGATTAGAGGCTTTTTCCCAATTGTCTGGAGATCAGCAAGCCTCCTATTTTCTTTATAAATTACCCAGTCTCAGATATTCCTTTATAATAACACAGACAAACTAATACTTACCACATATTTTACTTATCTTGTTTAATGTCTGATGCCCTTTATCAGAATATCAGTTTCATGTGAACAGGAATGTTTTATTCATTGCTACATCTCCAGGGCCTAGAATAATGTCAGATATAGCACTCAACAATATTGGCTTGATTTGTTTTGTTTTGTTGAGATGGAATTTTGTTTTTGTTGCCCAGGCTGGAGTGCAATGGCGAGGTCTTAACCCACTGCAACCTCCACCTCCCAAGTTCAAGCGATTCTCCTGCCTCAGCCTCCTAAGTAGCTGAGATTACAGGTGCCCACTACCTGGCTAATATTTTGTACTTTTAGTAGAGACAGGGTTTCACCATGTTGGCCAGGCTGGTCTCGAACTCCTGACCTCAGGTGATCTACTTGCCTTGGCCTCCCAAAGTGCTGGGATTGCAGACATGAGCTCACCGTGCCCGGCCAATACATATTGTTGAATAAATGAATGAATGAACAAAACCTCTATAAAGGCAGGTGTGATGGTTAATACTGAGTGTCAACTTGATTGGTTTGAAGGATGCAAAGTATTGCTCCTGGGTGTGTCTGTGAGGGTGTTGCCAAAGGAAATTAACATTTGAGTCAGGGGACTGGGAGAGGCAGACCCACCCTCAATCTGGGTGTGCCCAATCTAATCAGCAACGATCACAGCGAGAATAAAGCAGGCAGGAGAAGATGGAAGAGCAGACTTGCTGAGTCTTCAGCCTTCATCTTTCTCCCGTGCTGGATGCCTCTGGCCCTCAAACATCAGACTCTATTTTCCTCAGCTTTTGGACTCTTGGACTTACACCACTGGTTTTCTGGGGAATCTTGAGTCTTTGGCCATAGACTGAAGGCTGCACTGTCGACCTCCCTACTATTGAAGTTTTGGGACTCGGACTGGCTTCCTTGCTTCTCAGCCAAGCAGAAAGCCTATTGTGGGACTTCACCTTGTGCTCCTATTGTGAGCCTATTGTGCTCCTGTGAGTTAATACTCCTTAATAAACTCCTCTTCATATACATCTACCTGTTAGTTCTGTCCTGCTAGAGAACCCTCACTAAAACAGTGAGTGAGTGCCTGTTCCCAGAAAAGTGGAGTGCTAAACTCTTAAAATAGATGTGAGTCACAAGTCACAAGTGTAGCTTACCACAACAGGCTTCAAATTTCATTATCTCATGTTACAGATGTGGAACTGAGGCAAAGAGAATAAAACCACCTAAAGCCATATAACAAGACTCCACCTTTCTAAACCAGCTTCCATGCTGCCTTCAACCACCCAAGTACCTCAAAGCGTCATTAATTAATAAGATTCAAAAATTAGCAACTCCAAATTTGTCACTAACTCCTCCATGGCGGCATTCCAGGGGCACTTTTCTCATCCCTGTCAGAGGCATGTATGCCTGGGAAAGCTGTTCTTTACAAAGGCTCTTTCTTTCTCTCCTTCCTTCCTTCTTTCCTTTCCTTTTCTTTCTCCTTCCTTCTCTTTCTCTTTCCTTCCTTCTTTCTTTTTCTTTCTTTCTTTCCTTCTTTCCTTCTTTCTTGTCTTTCTTGTGCAGTGGTGCGATCTCAGCTCACTGCAATCTCTGCCTTCTGGATTCAAACAATTCTCCTGCCTCAGCCTCCTGAGTAGCTGGGACTACAGGCATGTGCCACCAGGCCCAGCTAATTTTTTGTATTTTTACTAGAGACAGGGTTACACAGCGTTAGCCAGGATGGTCTCCATCTGATCTTGTGATCCACCCACCTCAGCCTCCCGAAGTGCTGAGATTATAGGCATGAGCCACCGTGCCTGGCCAACACAAAGGCTTTCTCAAATGTTGTTCACCTGTGCAACTTTCTATAGATAGTAGAATCAGAGAAAGTAGCAAATGATGAGTGCTATTAGACCGCATAGTCCATCCAAGTCCCTCATTTAAAAACTGAAGCACAAAAAGGTATTCCTGAAAACCAGGGAACTGAAGCTGAGTATGCTCAAACCTGTGTGTAGACTTGAGAAGACGTAGTTTGAAAATCCAGAGAAAAGGTAAACATGTTCCATCTTTTCATGAATCCCATAATGAAATTTGAGAGAGCTGGAACTCTTTTTAAAAAATCTTCTGTTATGCAATTGCAAATTATCCTAATGGGGAAGAAAATGGTAAGGTAATTAAAGAAACCAGTGGCTGCTTGCACAAGGAACTCTGCTACGAACTGAGGAGTCTAAAGGAAATATGGTATCTTTAGAAGCAGGCTTCTAGAAAATTTTACTTTCTAAGGTACAAATGTCTGTAATGTTTTTATTTTGACCATACATTCCTTTTGTAATTAGGAAAAATAGTAGCAATAAAATAAACCTTAAAATTAAGCAAAGAATGTGTTTTTATTTTTTTGAAAAAGGAAGGGTAGATTTAAAAAAAAAAAAAACTAATACTAGAATTCATCACAAACATGTAGGAGTAAGGCCAGAAAAGCTGACATCCAACTGATCTGGGAATAGGAAAACATCCCAGAGATAGTAAAAGAAAACAAAACTGAACTTTTAAAAAAATCAAAAAAGAGATTTACTGTTTAAGGCCAATAAGATAAAGGCGATGGGAGACAGATGGCAAACAAAGCTCTGACTTTTCCTGTCTTCTCCATCAAAGGGAACCGTTTTTGGATGGAAATGGAAAAATAAAACAATTGATCAAAAGAGAATGGTATGCATAAGGGTGGAAAGATTGGAAGAGGACATCTGCTTGTACTGAGATGAGATCTCCTGGTCTCAACAACTATATCTTAGGGTAGGGAGAGAGAGAAAATATGAGAACTTACCAAAGAGATTGCTTAAGGAAACAAACTTTTGCTAAACATACAATATGTGCTGACATAGCATTTTCTTATAATTTCTATAGTAATTCTCAAGTTTACTTGTGGAGAAAATAAAGTGTAGGCTGGGTGCTGTAACTTCACTACAAGGTAGATCTTATTATTATCCCCATTTTATAGGTGAGGAAACTGAAACTAAATGAGATTAGATAATATGACCAAAGACACATGGCTAACACAGAGTAAGAGGGTATGTCAGGAGTTCCCAAGACCAAACTCAGTCTGGCTTCACTAGAAAAACTCAAGGATTCAGAAAAGCTATAATACTCATGGTTATAGTTTCTTATAGTGAAAGGATACACATTAAAATTAGCAAAAGGCAAAGCACATGGGACAAAGGCCAATTATCCTCTCTCAGTTGACGCATGTCCGGTGCTTAATTCTCCTAGCACTGAAGTGTGACAAAGGTGTATGAAGTGCTGCCAATTAGGGAAGCTCACCTGAGCCTCGATGTCCAGAGTTTTTATTGGGGATCAGTCATGTAGACACAGTGCCTCCATGACTGACCTTAGGTACTCAGTCTGTAGTCCTCTAGAGGTCAAGCTGATACAGTGGTAGCTCAGGGCCTTAGCTATACCAAAACATTTTTATCAGGCACGACACTCCATGGGCTCAGAGGTTGTCTCCCAGGAGCCAGTAAAGGGTCAGTCTTTTTTTGGAATATGCAGAACTTGAGTAGGGACAGAACTAATAGGATAGATGCATATACAAAGAGGGCCAGGCGCAGTGACTCAGGCCTGCAATCCCAGCACTTTGGGAGGCTGACACAGGCAAATCATGAAATCAGGAGATCGAGACTAGCCTGACCAACATGGTGAAACCCCATCTCTACTAAAAATACAAAAATTAGCCGGGCATGGTGGCAGGTGCCTGCAATCCCAGCTACTTGGGAGGCTGAGGCAGGTGAATCACGCCACTGCACTCCAGCCTGAGCAACAGCGCAAGACTCCGTCTGAAAAAAAAAAAAAAAAAAAAAGGCAATCAGATGAAGTATCCCCAGGAAGGTAGTTTGTTGAACCAAATAAAATTGCTGCTTTCTATAGGTCAAAACACTTTGGCTGGGCACGGTGGCTCAAGCCTGTATTCCCAGCACTTCGGGAGGCCAAGGCAGGCAGATCACCTGAGGTCGGGAGTTTGAGACCAGCCTGGCCAACACGGTGAAACCCTGTCTCTACTAAAAATACAAAATTAGCCAGGCATGGTGGCACATGCCTATAATCCCAGAAACTCACTCGGGAGGCTGAAGCAGGAGAATCACTTGAAACCAGGGTGGAGGTTGTAGTGAGCCAAGATTGTGCCATTGCACTCCAGCGTGGGCAACACATTGAGACTCTGTCTCAAAAAAAAAAAATATTAGTGATTTCAACATAATATTAACACCTGATAATCATTTGATGTGTCACTCCTCTAGGGGTATTTGCATTTTTGCCAGGGAATCCAGAAGACAGTGGCCCGGATTAGGAAGGGCAGACACTTGTGGACATGGAGATATTCTGATGTTTGCCAAATCACACCATGCCCAACCTACATTTTCTTGACAGTTACTTCCATTAAGCTATACCAGTACCTCTTTATGGCATTGTCAACCCATGTCCATTCAAATAAATTACTGTTCCTATCTCAGCTGACTCATTTGGCAGCAAAAACTAGTCCACCTGCCAGTGCGTTCACTGGCTCACACAACCTCTCTATCTAAAAGTATACAGCACATTTTCACATTAATAAGCAAAAAGAGACAGCATGTCCTCTCTCTCTCAACTTAGGAGTTTGGCGTAAGACAGATGTGAACATTTTAAAGGGCAAAGAGGGGGACAGGATGCAGAAAGTGAGGGGACAGGATGCAGAAGCCTGGGAGAATGAAGGTATTTTTCTATATATAAAAATAAGAGTACTAGAAGTTTTTCCTTTTTAGGTCCATAAGGAAATCCCTGTAATTACTCCTGAGCCCTCAGAACATTCATTCAAGGGGCATGATGGATTCTCTACAATGTAAAGTGTTATACAGGGACATTCAGGGCATTTAATAAAGTCTCAAATTAAACAGATACATGCAATTACAAATATTGAATTTTTATTAAATGGCAATATAAATATTCATAATATAACATATTAAATATGTGTGATTATATATGTTGGATACATTACAAACACAATAGAACAGATTCCTCTGGAATTGGTCAAATGTCTTTAATGCTGCCTAAATAACACAGTAGCTATGACTGGTTTTATGTTATTTAACATTTATTTGCATAACAATGTTTATTATGCACTTGCTCAGTAATAGGCATGTGAAATAACGTTCATATTGAGCATACTGCAAACAGAGGCAGTCTTATAAACAGTTTGGAGAAGTGCTATCAGTATTTGTTTTTAAGTAGGTCCGGAGGATTTGGAATATTTAAAACCATTCTATATTCAAATTTCAAAGATAACATACAAATTGTCTCCCTTGATTAATCTACACTATCATAGACTGGGGAAATGTCCTTCTGTGACTTCAGTTTTCTTTAAACGTTTAATAATATTCTCCACTTGAGGAAGGGTTTAAGGCCAGCTTCAGAGACAGACAGAGGTGATGGATGTTTCCCATTACCAGGTTGAATGAAAAGCCTCTTATGTAGCATGGTCTATGCCTAGAGGCGAACCAAGGGAGAAGGCTTTACCCTCTGTCATTTTTTATCTCAAAACTGAAAGCTTCAACCTTTCCTATTACTACTTAATTGAATTTAGAGAATCATGATCCTCTTTTTAAATATTTTACAGGCTTTTAAATGTAAAACTCATGGCGGCGGGGCCACTGGCTGGAGAAGGTTTGGATATGTTTCTTCTAATCTGTGAGTTGGTATCTCTTCCACAATTTAAAAAACATCTGAATGTTTTGGCCAAGTTGAAAAATAAAAATATGTTCTCATCCTTGAAGCCAAGGCATAGCTGCCTAAGTTTCTTGATTTTTATGGTTAGCTTTAAGTACAGAAAAATATTTTAAAAAGCAAATCTTGATTACAAACGCTAAAATTACTTTTTACTGTTAACATTGGATTGTAGATTATTACTCTATGAACTTTATAACAGGAAACTCAAGAATAATTTCTGACCTACACTCACATCTTACATCTACAATACACGCTACTTTCTGACCTCTTTCTTGTCTGCTCTCCTACTTTTCAACAGCACTCATTAACCATGGACACCTGATCCTTTCTCGCCCCAGAAATAAAATTTACTTCTACTTTACAGAGTTTCTAAAGGGAAAGAAAACAATACTTTCTTAGTTCATTTAAGACCACATTCAAAATTCAGTGGTGCTGAGCTTTGATCTGTTTCTTAATCTGTACCATGAGAACTTAAAATTCATATCTGGTTTGTGAATTGGCGATGACATCTTGGTCAATAGCTGAACTGACTTATTTTATCCTGTTCTGCTGAAGGATGTATCCCATTCAACAAATTTATCTTTGATAATAAAGAACTATTCCGGGGGGGACAATCTCTCTCTCTCTCTCTCTCTCTCTCATCCCCCATCTCTTCCCTCCACACATATATATATGAGAGAAAGAAAGAGGTGGTGTGGTGCAAAAGTGATACCCATTCAGTAAAAACTGTACTTCAAATATCCACACAATCATACAATCATTCTGTTTTTCAATTTTAGTATGGTGTTCAATAAATTACATGAGATATTCAACATTTTATTATGAAATAGACTTTGTGTTAGATGGTTTTTCCCAACTGAAGGCTAATATAAGTGTTCTAAGCACATTTAAGGTAGGCTAGGCTAATCTATGAGGCTCAGTAGATTAGGTGTATTAAATGCATCTTTGACTTATGATCTTTTCCATTTACGATGAATTTACTGGGACACAATCCCATCATAAGTCAAGGAGCATTTGTATATAGTTTTTAGAATAATATTAATATCCTGCTGTCTATTCTACATAATAAATATTCCATATTTTATCAGAAAGCTGGGATACTTATGGAATCCACAAAGCTGCCAGTCTATACAATTCATCAAACAGAAGGGCAAGCTCATATATAAAGTCTAGTCTTGATCCATTTCAAAGTTTATAGCCAATTTGTTTTATTAAACACACATATCTAATATTTACATATTTCATGGGCATAAATTTTATTTTCTGATTATGATGAAGGCACATGTAGTTCATGCTCTACCATACAACAGATAAGAATGCCAGGCAAGAATTTTTAGACACAGTTCCATTTTATTGAGAGATACCTTCTTTTCTGATAAACGGCTTTAAAAGCTGCCATATAGCCTTTGCCTTTCTTCATCTCCCCCACCTTGCATTTTGTCAGTGCACCTTTATAACCTGCTGGAAGAGAATTATAATCTGCAGTGTGACTTTTCTAGCCATTAATCTTCCTCCCATTTTAGGGGTTTGAGAGAAGAAATCCCTAGAGCATGTTTTCTCCTGGCTTCTGAGTCATCCTGTTAGTTTCTTTAGTCACAGATAAAAGAGCAGTCTTGTGCTCTCACTGCTGGTCTCTGGGGGCAGGGCCAGCCACGCAACTGCAGATTTTTCCATGGTTTCACGCTTGTCACCAACCAGCAGAAAATCAACCCTATCAACTCCAGTTAAGGTGTCACTATAGGCAGAAGATGTTTTCACAGCCAGGACACGGCTGTGAAAATAAGTAAATGACACATGCAATTGAAATCTTAAATATATTATCATTCAGGGTTTGGGGGAAGAATTCTGTTAAAAGCTTTCATAAAATAACATTTTCTGCCAGCAGCAGCATTTTATCATCAGTTGCAATAACTAACTCCTTAAATGCGTGACTTCCCTTAAAGTCATGAATAAGCCAATTCTGATTCCTGGGTACATAAATTGTCCAGGATGTCTCTTCCAAGTACCAAATTATACCTCTATATTCTGCCCAGAGAAGAGCCCTGAGAGAATCTTATCGCTTTGTATTATTCCTTGACGTACTCCACTGTGGTAGGGTAAAGGACACAACTCTGGTCAATGTCATGTGTAAATTACACCACTCAAAAGTATCTTCAACATCTGTCACTCAGTCTTGTGATCAAAATTACCGGAAGGTGCAATGTGTTCACATGTATTTCTTTTTTCACTGAGAAATATAAATTAAAATTCAGGAAACATTTTTATCTCAGGGATCACTGGTTACTGACTGGGTCCATTCAAGATTCATCAAACACCTTCTGAAAATAGAGCTTTTGTTTCAGATTCCATGCTAAAGAAGTTCTGGGGCAAATGTACTTCCTAGAGCTCCCAAGTACAACAGTAGCTGGCCCAGGAAAGGGAAATTATCTATTCTGGGAATCCTAGTGGTACCACCAGAAAATCATATTGACAATTTAATAACATTATTTAAATGTTACATATTTATATAAATTAATGCTTCACAAACTACTTATGGTAAAGGACAATTTTTTAAATGTCCAATCCATTATACACTGATACTTTTATAAAATACAATGAAAATTAACTACTAAAAAATTAAATTAAAAAAAAAAAAACCAGAAGCTGGCCACAGTGGTGGCTCACACTTGTAATCCCAGCACTTTGGGAGGCAGAGGCAGGTGAATCACTCCAGCCCAGGAGTTTGAGACCTGCCTGGGCAACATGACAAAAACCCCATCTGTATAAAAAATACAAAAATTAGCTGGACTTGGTGGTATGTGCCTGTGGTCCCAGTTGTTTGGGAGAATCACCTGAGGCATGAGAAGAATCACCTGAGCCGGGGGAAGTTGAGGCTGCAGTGAGCTGTGATCATACATGGATTGCTGTCCAGCCTAAGCAACAAAGGAGACCCTGTCTTAAAAATAAATAAATAAAAATTAACTAATTAAAAATTTAAAAGCCCATAATACAATATCATATCTATTATTATCACACTGTGTTAAATTCCCATAAAACTTCTCAAATGTTTATTCGCAATTTCTGTATTTATTTCATGACAGTTCACCCACTGGTGCAGGTCTATAGGTCAGACTTTAAGTAACACAACCTGAACCATTGCCTTTTGTGCTTTATATATATGCTCATAGGCTTGGATATATTGAAATCGAATTGAGATGCAAACTTTTTCACGGAAATCTTCTCTCAGAAGAGGAACGATACCTTGTTAGTTCGGTGGTACATATCCCCCAACATGGAGCTCATCTTTTCCTTTCTGGGGATGAAATATTGTGGCATAAGCACAGGTTTGGGATTCAGACCTAGGTTTGAATACCAATCTGTTATTTGCTGGCTGTGTGATCTTTAGTAAGCTACTTAACCACTCTGAGCTTTTTTCCTAATCTGTAAAATAGGGTTCCCATAACAACTTCCTCTGAAGACTGTTATGAAGATTAAATGCAACAATGTATAAAGTGTATCTTGAATGAAGTGAATAGGCAGTAAATGGAACTATCATTATTTATTATAAATGGCAGCTCACTAAACTGGGAGCTCCTTTAAGGCAGGTTGTGGAAAACAAAACAAAACAAAACAAAACAAAACACACACAAAATCTTTTTCAACTTCTAGCTCAGTGCTCAACAATAAATGCCTATGAGTGTAAAGAGAAAGGAAAAGGAAGGAAACTAGTGAAAAAGAAAGAAGGAGGAGAAGAAAAAAGAAAGCAAAGAAAAATGGCAATGCCAGCAGAGAAAAATTGAAAGATTTCTCCCTTTAATGAGTTTCAGAAAGTGTTTCATTATATTAATAACTTGCAGAAATTGGAATGGGTGAGACATAAATTACTTGGTTAGCTGCCAATAAGGGTTCAAAGTGGGGTCACTATCTTTCCCTGGCAATGACACCACAGTCATTGAACTGTCTTTCAATGGGTACTTACTGAGAATGTACCCAGCACGGTGCTAGGCAGGCAAAGTGTGGAGTAACATGACTCTGGGACACACCTATTTAATTGGAGATGAAAAAAGATTACATAGCTTGATAGCTCTTGAAAACTAGAAATTGTTCATAGCTTCAAGAAGAGACATACTTAGCGTTTTTTTTTTTTTTATGAACAAATAAAAAGAAAGACTATCAGTGATCACTAATGGGTAACTTCAGCTGGGTATCATTATACAGGGTGCTCTACTGTAGTAAAGCTTGCTTTGCAGATGGAAGTGGTGGCTCACGCCTGTAATCCCAGCACTTTGGGAGGCAGAGGAAGGCAGATCACTTGAGATCATGAGTTTGAGACCATCCTGGTCAACATGGTGAAACACCATCTCTACTAAAAATATAAAAATTAGTCAGGCATGGGGGTGCGTGCCTATAATCCCAGCTACTTGGGAGGCTGAGACAGGAGAATTGCTTGAAGCCAGCAGGCAGAGAATACAGTGAGCCGAGATCGTGCCACTGCACTCCAGCCTGGGCAACAGAGTGAGACTGAATCTCAAAAAAAAAAAAAAAAAAAAGTGATGGTGTAGGCTGAGTGAGGCTATTTATCCCTCTTTGGGATTGCTGATAGGCACTGAAGAGTACTATTTCTTTTTGCAGAAGACATCAGTTATTTTAGTGTGTGTTCTCGGACCATGATCTTTTCTAAAAGGTTGTTACCTGGCTACAGATGCAATAGGAAATGATATTGGTCTTTGGCCTTTCAAGATTACAAGAATAAAACCTGTAACTAGGTATTAATGTTCAATGATTCATTTTAAGACTACAACCTTTTCTTCACTTTCCTTTTGTAGGGAAGAATTGCCATCGGAGAAAGTACATTTTGTTTTCTTCCACATTTGGCTATTTTCAATATTCTGTAGAATTCTGTAACACAAAGCTCTTTTTCTTGCACTTACAAAAAACTGCTTTTCTGTGATTTTTTAAAAGTACTTAATTTGGTGCTTCTATCAAGGAAAAGATTTTAGTTTTTCCAGAGAATAAAGTAAAATATCCACCTAACAGCAATAATGCAATGCTCTGTGCTATACAAATATTTAATATGGTAATTACTTCTCTGGATAGAATTGAAAATGACCATTTTTCTGTGAAGTAATTCACTTTTGTTTCTAGGGATGAGTAAAGAAAAATACGTAGGCTTACCAGGACACTAAGGAATCAGTCTCCATTCCCACAAGGAATTCTAATTTTCATCATTTTGGATTTAGGAAGTTCCTTAGCATTCTTTAACTCTGATTTTTTTAAAAATTAATTTTTCAATTAGCTAAATCTTTCTAAACTAAATCAAGAGGATGTTAAGTCCTAGAAGCTGACAAACTCAAAAGTATTTAATAAAGGCCTTTCCCCCTTCAATGCATTAAATGTTTGTAAGCATCAGAATTCTATGTGTATAATTAGTAACGTACAAATGTAATGTCTCATCTTGAATATCTGCATAATTCAGCCCATTATGACAAGATAGCAGGCAGAGCTGGACATTAGAAGAATCAGACCGCCCAGGGGAAAGCAAATGAAATACATTTTACAGACCTTTGATTTCCTCCAAGCTCAGTGGGACTTTGATTCCCTGGTTTAAAATTATAAGATTTATTATCATTCCTCTTGCAATAAAAATATGCTCATTTTTCAAGTAGTAATACTCTAATTAATAATTGAGGAAGAAATTACTGGGACACAATGGAATGTGGAGCTTTAAGAGCTTTCAAAAACTTATTCATATAAACCACTGGTTATTTAGGGTCGATGACAGATCTTCTCTGTTTAGGAAGATATAAAAGAGAAAGTGATTTGTATATTTATCTTCCTTTGTCAGTGATAAGCAAAGATGGAGACTAAGACCAATCCTGACATATACACACTCCATTTGTAGTGGGAATCATTTATAAAAACCATAGAATGTGGGTCTATATTGAAACTGTGATGCCCCCCGCAGATACGTCCCTTAAATAGTGCAAGGAAGCAGTGTTCCATGTTTAATACCATCTCTCAATTTTTTTAGCACAGCTTTTCTTTGCTGGCTTTTTTATTTTTATTATTTTTCTTTTCTGCTCTTATTATTTTTTAAATTTACACACAATAGTTTTACATATTTAGGGGCTACCATGTGATATTTTAATAAATTTTTGAATAAAATATACAATAAATTATTGTCAATTATAGTCTCAATTTTTAATTATATCTGAAGATACTGAGATCCTACCCTCTGGATATACCTACAGTAACCCTCTTGTGACTTTTGGTCCTAAATTAGCCTTCAAAAATGAGACAAGTTCAAGATGATTTTACATTGTTAATCAGGAGATTCAAACCCTTTCTCTTTTTTCTTCATTGTGTTTTACCTCTCTGAGACCTAGATGTGGTAGTTTCATTGCCCCAATAAGCTGAAATACCCTAAAAGGTGTATATATATATATATATATATATTTTTTTTTTTTTTTTTTTTTTTGAGACAGAGTTTCACTCTTGTCACCCAGGCTGGAGTGCAGTGGCACGATCTCAGGCTCACTGAAATCTCTGCCTCCCGGGTTCAAGCAATTCTCCTGCCTCAGCCTCCCAAGTAGCTGGGATTACAGATGTGTGCCACTATGCCTGGCTAATTTTTTGTATTTTTAGTACAGACAGGTTTCACCATGTTGGCTAGGTTGTTCTCAAACTCCTGAGCTCAGGAGATTCACTCGCCTGAGCCTCCCAAAGTGCTCGGATTACAGGCATGAGCCACTGCGCCTGGCCAAAAGGTATATATTCATGTATCTTATCCCTTTATAATCTCTGCAGGCACAGCTCTGGGAAAACGGTGAAGTAGCAAGCTTCTGTGCTTCTCTCTAAGGCTGACTGTCTCACATCCCTTCAATTTCAGGTGCTGCTACTGGCCTTTTACATCCCCTCAGCTCCATCAAACTTTTCTTTGGATCCTCTTTTATACTAACATTCAATTAACTGATAACAACCTAAATTTCATCTGGGTTGGGGTTCTCAACCCAGGGTGCACATCAGAATCACAGGGGGAGTAAAGATTCACATGGTCTGGCCTTACGCCGGACAGGGAACCCGAGTCACTGGGAGTGAGAACCAGAAATTTGGATTTTTAAAAAGCTCATGAGCATTTCTGATTAGGAATTATTATACTCACCTTCCATTAGAATCTGCATTTTAATCCATTCAAAACCTGCAACTAAACCTACTATGACCAAATGAAGAATTTTAAGTAGCTATGGGAGAGAACTGCAGAAAGCTGAGAATTCCCCAGACATAATGGGTGAAGGGGCTTTGGCTCCAAATTCCTTGCTTGTAACAACTACATTTTTTTTGAGGAAAAAAACTATTTTATAAAGTTTTTTTCTTTTCTTTTTTTTTTCTTTTTGTTGTTGTTGAGACAGAGTCTTGCTCTGTCACCCAGGCTAGAGTGCTGTGGTGTGCGATCTCAGCTCACTTCAACCTCTGCCTCCTGGGTTCAAGCAATTCTCCTGTCTCAGCCTCCCCAGTAGCTGGGATTACAGATATGTGCCACCACACCCAGCCAATTTTTGTATTTTTAGGAGAGACGGAGTTTCACCATGTTAGCCAGGCTGGTCTTTAACTCCTGACATTGTTATCCTCTAGCCTTGGCCTCCCAAAGTGCTGCAATTACAGGCATGAGCCACCATGCCCAGCCAAAGTATTTTTTTTCTTACTAAAAACTGTATGTTCTTTATAGGAAGTATGAAAAAATACAAAAAAGGAAATAAAAACCATATAAGAGATAGAACTCAACATTTTTGCTTATTTCCCTCCATTCTTTAGGCAATTCTCTGTATTTTTTATTGTGGTGTTTCCAAACAATTGGCTGTATCTTTTTGTATTATTTTCTGCCAGCTAAAATAATTTTGTTCTTTGAAAGTAGGACCTATATCTTTCTATCTCTCGAACACACACACAGACACACACACACAGACACACAGAAACACACACACACACAGACACACACACACACACAGAGTGCCTAACATACTGCCTCTAATGTTTTATGTGCTCAATAACCATATAGAGATGGAATGAATTTAGTGACTGGTGTTGGACTCCTTTTGAGGCATGCCTGTAAACATAGTAACAAGTATTATAATGACTTCTATTCCTTGCTTTCCCCATCAGCTTTAAAAGATAATATCTTAAGATAATTATGGAAAAATAGAGTTATCAAATGCAATTTAAGTAGCCCTCTGCTGCTTCAAAATAACTAAATGGCAATTTTTAAATTAAAAAAAAATCAACCTTCTAAATAATAAGACTTCTGCTTCTATATTAATTTCTTCCAAAAAAGATCACTTTAAATACCATTCAGCATGTGCAACAGTCAAGTCAGGATTAGGTTTGGTTGCATATATCAGTAAACCCAAACAATAGTGACTTAAACAAGAAAAAGTCCGGAAATAGGTAGTCAAGTGCTGGAATGGTGATTCCATGGTCAATCAGAGACTCAAGCTCCTTATTTCTTCCTGCTCTACCTTATTTCATGTGTGGCTTCTATTCTTAAAGTTATGTACAAATATGGCAGGAGGAGTGGTACCCTATACATCCATATCGTTCATACAGGAAAGAGGAGAAAGAGAGAAAGAGAGAAGGACAAGAGAGAGACCATCCTGGCTGAGTTAGTGCCCTGGAGGGAGCAATATCCCGGAACCCACATCCATCAATTTCTATCTACATCTCAATTGAGCTGTAGTTTCAAGGGAAGCTGGAAAATGTGGTCAGTGCTACCAAGAATATAATCCAGATAAAAGAGGACAGCAGATATTATACAGGCAAGCAGCAGTCTCTTCTTCCACAGCAAATTATTTTATTTAACAGTTAAGATGCTTTGGTTGCAAATAACAGAATATCTATAAATAAATGGCTTACATAGTGCTTTTTATCCTGCAGACTAAGGGTGGTTCAGGGTTAGTGCAGCAGCTCAACAAATGCTACCAAGGTTCAGGTACCTACCCTCTTTCTGTCATCCCAGTCATAATATACCAACAATGTATTTCTTTATGGTCAGAAGAAAGACCACAGTGGTTATCGGATGCCCTCACATTACAACATCCAAACATGCGAAGGCACAAGTTCTCATTTGTGTTTCTTCCACGAAGAAACCTTCCCTGAATTCCTCCCACCAGACTCCTTGAGCATCACATGCACACACTTAAGCCAATCATTAGCAAGAGTAATAGATCACAACAATTGGTTTAGACTGACTCATCAACAATTCCTTCCTGGGGTTCAGTATGTGGGAAGGTAAATACTTGAACAAAACCAGGGCTCAGGTATCAAGGAAGAAAGGAGGTAGGCAGAAAAGTGGGGAGGAGTGGCTACTGGATACCTAATAGTTCCTGTTTGCCACACATACTGTTTCACAAAACACAGTGATTTACAACTGTTCTCCTGAGTCGCACATACTTAGGAAATTTCATGATACCTCACTCATTTCTTAAATAGTATTTTCTTTCAAAAGGGCAAGACTCAAGCCTGAGAGCAGACAATGAATGAATCATTAAACATTAATTCACAGGTGCAGATTTCTATTTCTATAGCTGTAGAAAAATAAAAGGAGCTACCTTTTGAGGAATAGCACTAGTACTCATTAAGTGTTACACTTTTAGCATTACAATGGCCTTGGGGGAAAAGGACAAAAAAAAGTAGCCATTATTTTAAAAATAAAATAATAATCAAATAATTTGCATTCTCCCACAGAGATGATAACATTTTTATTGGATGTTCTCTTTAAACCCCTAAAGACTTTCACTGGTCAATGTAAAATTAGCCTTTTTTCCGCAATAACATTGTGAGTCATATTGTATGTACTCCCCACTCTTACCCCAAATAGAGCAGCCCAGACTCATATGTTGAAGGTTTGAATTTCCTTAGCTACAAGATGAAATATCTGAGTTAAGTTCTCAAACCCTAGGCCCTTCGGGGTTTAAAACCTAAGATCTCAAAACCTAAGTCCCAGGGTGTTTCTGGGAGTTGAGGCAGGGACAAACGAATCCACATGGGAGAGTTAAATTCCCTGGGACTGAGTAAGGGAGTAAAACACAGTGGCAAGTTCTCCAGTGTGTGAGGCCCGTTTCCACCCAGCACTTTGGAGCCGACTGGTCGTCTGATATGCCTGTATGGAGACTGTACCCCTAACACTGTGGCCTGGAGGGCAGCCTCTGGCTCATGCAAGTTTCTGTGGCAGCATTTCTGAAGCCTGCGCAAAGCGCTGCTGCCCAGCAACAGAGCATATAGTTGAAAAAGCCATCAGGTAAGATGGCAATTATTGTGGAATCTGGGCTGTCCTTATTTTCTTAAAGTCAGGTAAATTCTTGTATGCTTAGGATCCAATGGAGACTGGGAAGGAGTTTCAAAGTGACAAAAACTACCAGCATCTATCCAATATTCATTCTTTCTAAATAACAAAACTGCTACGTTATCAGAGGCAGCTGTACCTGCCTTAAACACTGCATTGCCTACCTTTCCTACACCTGTGGTCAATGAGAAAGAGAAGTCAGGGGCTTTAGAAAAAGGCCATATGCTCTTTGGGCTTTCCCTTCTTCCTTCTAGAAATAAGGAAATCATGTTCGGAAGTCCAACCGCTATCTGTTAACCCTGAGGATAAGAACCACTAAAAATTACAGAGCAGGAATATAGGAAGGGCCCCAGTTACTAGCTCAGGGCTCCCTCCATTGAGAATTTTACATGAGATATTAACCCTTACCTTTTTTAGTATTGTTGATCTGTCTCTATTACTGACAGAAGCACTAATCTCCTATAAAGTACATGGTGTGCTTTGGCCAAAGAATAGGCCCAGGTAGAAATTCAGGCCTGCATGATTCAGCGGGATTGGTACACAGGCGCACACCTCCAATTGTTATATAACCTGTTTGTGTAAGCTCATGCTTGACTTGGAGCCATTATCGTTTGAAAAGGTATAACTGCCCTGCTTGTGTGGTACAGGTGCTCTTGGGCATGGCTCAGCTCAGCTCAGCATGACATTTGGCGTAGTCATGGACCTGACACCTCCTAACCAGTTCATATAATTCTCACAACCTTGGAAGTACTATTATAACTGATTGTTTTTTTTTTCTTTTAACGTGGTGAAGGACTGATTAATCATGGAGTCAGAATTCAAGCACAATTTTATCTACTCTAAAGCACACACTTTCAATTATCAAGCTATCTGGTAAATCAAGTTGGAATGATTTTATGCAAAGGGGAGAAGAGGTATAAGTACCAGAGTAGAAACCAGGTAACCAGAAACCAATGGAAAGGACTCTTAGAGGAATGTGTGTGTGTGTGTATTTGTGTATGCTCATAGTAACTAAATCCCCCAAATACAATCATGCTAATGAGGCAGCAGCTCCATCTGTTTCTGAGCCCCTGATCATTGCACTTGAGATATTTCTGAGCTTGAAACCTCAAGTCAAAATTTAAAATATGCCTAGTAGTAAGTTCACTAATTGAGTTAATTTAGATGCCAATCCTATTAAGTCAAATCCCAAAGAAAAAATTTTGATCTGAATTAACTAGTTTAATTGTCTGCGAAGTCCAAATTGACCAAATAATTGCAAGTTAATCCTTTCATTTAATGGTTTGTACAGCCTCCCACTCTGATTGGAAATGGGATATTTGTACTCTTGGAATTCTCTGCCTCTGTAACAGTTATGACTCCTTTCACCACACTCTGTTATAAATATCAGGGGACATTTGGCAATGTATGGAGACATTTTTCATAGTCGCAGCTGGGCAATGTTACTAGTATCTAGTGAGTAGTGGCCAGGGGTGCTGCTAAACACCCTGCAATGCATAGGACAGACCCCTGAACAGAATTACCCAGGCCAAAACACCAGTACTGTTACTGCTTAGAAACTGTGCACTGGTCAAACAGTACTTAGTGAAGGGAGAATTAGGGACTTTAACCTGCTAATAACAGCCCAATCCATCACTTCAGGCTTCAAAGTCATATTTAAACCTGGCCTGTTGATTCATTAAATTAAGCAGGTAATTGATCATACTCCATTTCACTTTTCCATTGTAGATGCAGCCAAACAGTGTAGCTGATAGGTTTCTAAAATCCTTCATCCTTTCTCTTTCAAGTCTTTCTGTTTACTGGAAGGTCATTAAGTTGCTTTGCTTTTGAAGTCCATTTATTACTTCTAGATCTAGTGCAGTCTATTTAGTCTTTCTTAATGCTGTCTGGTAAAACATTAATGAGAGACTCACGCATAGTCATAGAATTTGTCTGATTACCTCATTCATCTTTAATGAGCTTGCTGCTTACACTTCAGGATAACATCACAGAAATTGGATAATGTAATTCCTTCTGGGTGGAGTGCCCCTAAATTTGGCTCTGAATTATTAATCATGTAGGCTGAGGACACTAAAAAGTCTTTTGCCCATAAATTTATCTAAATCTTTGACTCTATAATTTCTATCAATATATTCTCTTCCCAGAAATTTCTTTTAATCAATTTTTGTGGCTGAAAACATCCGATTTTCTTCTGAGTGCAGTCCTCAGAATTCAAAACCTGAGAAATTTAGCTTTATCACAAGATTCAAATTTGAGGTTATTGTTAAGAAGCTTTATAACCACATCAGTTTCTTAAGGAGAAAGGTGAGTCATATTTTAAATGTTAATTTGCAGCTTCTAGAATAAAGGCAATGTCTTTAATTCTATCTACATATATTTGTGTATCCAGATCATCTAAGTTTATCATACATTTTAAAATTCCATCTTATGGATTTTTGGCACAATTCTACTAGTTTTGCAGCTATTGAGTAATCTATTAACAAGTCCCATGGTAGCAATGATTATAGGATGACTCAGGTAGTTTCTTTTATAAGTGGAAACACCTCCGTACAAAAAAAGGTTAAATTAATTGTCCTAGTCAAAAAACTAGAACTTTCGAATCCCATCTCTTTTCTAAGAATAAAGTAACCATTTCTTTCCAGTAGAGTAAGAATAATAGTGAAAGACAGACTGTAAAGTTTTATGAAGACTTCTAGGTAATCTTGACTGTACCGAGTCGAACCACCCCATGCCAAAACATCAACTAATTTCTGTCAATTCATGGGAGTTATAAATTAATTCGAGCTGTGTTCATGTGTTCAGTCCAGAATCATTATAAAACATCACAAAAGAAGCGTTCTACTGAATTAGCCTCAGCTCAACACAGGAGAACAATCAGGATGACCAAGCCTCTGCTAATCCAGCCTTTATTTCTCTCGGCCAAAACCTATGAGACTGACTGAAAGCGAGGGTAATAAAGTTGCAGTGAATGTTTTCCAGTGTGGCTTCAGTAGGACCACAACAAATAAGACATCAAGCTGGCCGTTTTGGTCATGTAGATTGACTTCACTGTTAGGGTTTAAGGGGGCTCATTCTGAATCAGGTGAGAAATAGGCCCAAAGTCAAATGGAGGTCAAAATGTTAGATTTATTGCTAGTAAAGCTGGACTGGAATAAGGGGCTTGCATCTATAACAAAGTCAGGCTTTCTCTTTCTCTTTCTGAGTTCTCCTAGTTAGATACGCACTGGAGAACCAGTTGTCTGCAGGGGGTAGGATTTGCCCTTGTGCCTGTCACCTGAAGAAATAAAAGATGTGTGTGTCCTGTGAACAGGCTAGCTAAGAAAAGATGTATGCCGGTAGCTCAATGCACTTCTATAAATTCTACCACAGGAAAAAGCCTGCAAAAGAAAGAAGGAAGAAGCTTCTATCTAACACTTCCAAGAGCCTGGAAGTTTCTAATTTGAGGGCCAAGGCTGAAAAGCCAGGAGGAGGAAATGTCTCCCACCTACCCAAAATCTCACTGCTTTGCAAAACAAGAACTGAATTTTTCAGTTTTTAGTAATCAGACTTTAAGGATGGAAATGGAAATAGAAATAGCATTTCTCCTTAAAGCAGACTATTTTTTTAAGATTGTTTAAATGCACTATTGAATTGCTGGCTCAGAGTTGGAGAAAGTATTTAACTTCATCGATGAGTGCTTTTTTGTGTGATAACCAGATTACACTAGCCTGAATTATTGAGTAAATCTACAGTCTCTTGCTTTTGATAACAAGGATAGGATTAGACAAGTAACAGTACGGTAAAGGAAGCTTAGGAATAATTTCAAACTAAAAATACAAAAAAATTAGCAAGGCATGGTGGTAGGTGCCTATAATTCCAGCTACTAGAGAGGCTGAGGCAGGGAGAATTGCTTGAACCCGGGAGGGGGAGGTTGCAGTGAGCTGAGATGGCGCCATTGCACTCTAGCCTGGGTGACAGAGTGAGACTCAGTCTCAAAAAAAAAAAAAAAAAAAAAAAAAAAATTAGCCAGGTGTGGCAGCACTACTGTAATCCCAGCTACTCAGGAGGCTGAGGCAGGAGAATCGCTTCAACTAGGGGGGCAGAGGTTGCAGTGAGCCAAGATTGTGCCACTGCAGCACTCCAGCCTGGGTGACAGAATAGGACTCTGTCTCAAAACAAAAAACAAAACAAACAAAATGTATACCTATATGTACACACACACACACACACACACACACACACACAGCAATTAATGTATGTGTGTGTGTTAATGGTAATCCCCTTTCTTAGAGTTTTGATTTCATTAGTCTAAAGTGTGACCCAGGTATCTGAAAGAGCCTCTCTTCTGAAAGGCACAGCCCCCAGGGCAGAGGCCAGGGTTTGGCTCAGGTTGTGTCCTATCCCGACTCCCCTCTCTTCATCATGACCTCTTTGATTATTGCAGCGGAGGCAAAATTCCACCTCCTTTTTCTTGGCTTCCCAGCTGGGCCTGAGGATTAAATTGACCTAACATAGATTAACAGGAGAAAATCAGACAAAGCTATTTAATAGAAGTTTTATGTGGCACAGGAGCCCTCATTGAAAAATGAAGACCCAGAGAAGCAGTTGAGAGTCGATCACTTACATACTGAATTGCACAAAGAATAGTAAGTTGTGAAATGTGATAAGGCGAAGGGGCTTGAGCTGGGGTAGTTAATTGGCTAGAGAAGTGATGAGGCAGATAAGGGTTAGTTTGACAAGGTTGGTTTGTACAAATTTCCCTCAGCTTCAACTTCCTGTCCTTGATGATAAGAACGTTATTCTTTTTGGTACAGGGAGGACATCTTTCACATGGGAGTTTTACGCTTCTGCTTCTAAGAAACAGAATGAAGGTCAGAGTGATCTTCTTGCACCTGCTGCTTTTTAAAAAGTGCCTTTAATTCAAAATAGTCATTATACCAGAGCAGTGTATTTTGGGGCGGCATATTTTTGACTTCTTCAGTACAAAACTGCATAAATATTCATAGCCAGCCCAACTCCTCAGGCCTTACCTCATAGATGTGGAAAGTAAAGCCCTGAGCTGTTGAGTAGAAAGTAGAAAGGAAACTGAATAGAGTACAGCCACAAAAGTGCTGAATTAGAAGCAGCAGACCTGGGGGTTAGTTGAGGTTTTTAGCTTTGGGGAACTCTAGATCTGGTTTCATGCCATCTAATTCAAGGACAGGTGTAGGGAGTTTATTACTCTGAGTTAAAAATAAGTCTTCTATAGTAGTTCCAGAGAAGGCACTAAAAGCAGCTTTCTCCCATTAAATAAGTGGCCTTTTACCCAGAGACACAGAGTGACAAGAGTCAGGATAAAACATGAGCAGGCTTTGCTGTTGAATCCTATCCTCCTAAGAGCCAGTGGGAAAAAGGGGAAGAGCCTTGGTCAAAGAGATAGGAGCTTAAGGGGTGTAAGTCTCACCACTCCTGGCAGGATCAGAGGCTTGCTCAAGGTGGAGAAGGATGGGTGGGCCCTTCTCCTTACAGAGGATCCTCAGGGAAACTGGCTTCATCCCTGCCCACGAAGAGTGGAAACTGAACTTCCATCCTTTGGTAGATCTCAGCAAACCTAGATCTGGTCATCAGAATGTTGCTTTAACTAGTGATTCTCAAACCTTAGCGCACATCACAATGACTCAGAAGGAGTGTTCAGACCCAGATTGCTGGCCTCTGCCCCCAGAGTTTCTAATTAAGTAGGTCTGAGAATTCCCTATTTCTGCTGATCTGGGTACCACCCTTTCAACTCTACTGCTTAGGCCATCTTAGGAAGATTTACAAAAAGATACAATTGTTAATCAAAGATAAATTTGTCATTCTTTCAAGCCACAAACACAAAAAAATAAATAAAGAAAGCCTGGCCAGGTGGGTGGCTCATGCCTGTAAACCCACACCGGGACCACACTTTCAACTCTATTGCTTAGGCCGTCTTAGGAAGAACCACTAGGTTCTCCTCCTACAAGGCAGTTGCAATGCCTTTGGGCCACTAATATCCTTCTGAAAACTTCTGAATCCACTTGTATTTTGAGTGTGTGTTCGTGTGTGTGTGTGTGTGTGTGTGTGAGAGAGAGAGAGATGTTTCTACTCTAGGTTTCATTAGGATTAATGTACGATACTATTGGCTGGGCGTGGTGGTTCATACCTGTAATCCCAGCACTTTGGGAGGCTGAGGCAGGCAGATCATTTGAGGTTAGTAGTTAAAGACCAGCCTGGCCAACATGGTGAAACTATATACATATAGTTGTATATATATGTATATATACACACACACACATATATATACACACACACACATATATATATATATACACACACACACAAATTATCTGGGCATAGTGACACACGCCTGCAATCTCAGCTACTTCGGAGGCTGAGGCATGAGAATCGCTTGAACCCAGGAGCCAGAGGTTGACATGAGCCAAGATTGCGCCACTGCACTCCAGCCTGGGTAACAGAGCAAGACTCTGTCTCAAAAAAAAAAGATACAATTGTTAACCAAAGATAAATTTGTCATTCTTTCAAGTCACAAATACAAAAAATAAATAAGAAGAAACCCTGGCTGGGAGTGGTGGCTCACGCCTGTAAACGAAGCACTTTGGGAGGCCAAGGCTCGCCAATCACGAGTCAGGAGATCGAGACTGTCCTGGCTAACCTGGTGAGACCCCGTCTCTACTAAAAATACAAAAAATTAGCTGGGTGTGGTGGCACGCGCCTGCAGTCCTAGCTACTTGGGATGCTGAGGCAGGAGAATCACTTGAACCCGGGAGGTGGAGGTTGCATTGAGCCGAGATCATGCCACTGCACTCCAGCCTAGGTGACAGAGCAAGGGTCCATCTCAAAAAAAAGGAAAGAAGAAAGAAAGAAAGAGAGAGAGAGAGAGAAGAGAGAGAGAAAGAAAGAGACAAAGAAACCCTATGCACATGTGCAAAAACACTTGACCTTTTATATGACAAAATAACATAACAGATAAAGACCACACTGAGATTTGCTTCTACATACCTTTGTTGAAAGTTTTTAAAGTTCTGGCCAGGTGCGGTGGGTCATGCCTGTAATCCTAGCACTTTGGGAGGCTGAAGCAGGTGGATCAACTGAGGTCAGAAGTTCGAGACCAGCCTGACCAACATGTCTCTAATAAAAATACCGGACATGGTGTCGCATGCCTGTAATTCCAGCTACTTGGGAGGTTGAGGCAGGAGAATCGCTTGAACCTGAAAGGCAGAGATTGCGGTGAGCCAAGATCTTGCCATTACACTCTGGTCTGGTCAACAGAGTGAAACTCCAAAAAAAAAAAAAGAGAAAGTTTTTAAAGTTCGATATTGTGACTAGTAGTGTCTTCACAAATTTACATTTTCTCCACTTACAGCCAAGAGATCATTCAATTTTTTTGCTATTGTCAATAATACCCCGATAAACATGTACCAAAAATACTTTTTTCAGCATTTTGGATTGCAAATAGTCATACTGAATGAAATTATTCTTCATGCACATTTTAGAAAATCCTTTCCCCAGCAAATCATTCTCACCATTCTCCCACCCCATCCTACTCCCTGCCCCACCAACTTTTAGTTCTGGGGCCTTGTTCAGTTGTGCCTACACTAAACATTCATTCATTTGAACAGTATTTATTGGATACTTACTATGGTTCTGTGCTATATGCCAGGGATACAGTGGTAGAAAAGATAATTATGGTTCCTACATCTATGGAGCTTACATATTGACAGAGATAAGAGAGAGTGATATAGTAATTGCAAGTTAAATATTTACTATGAAGAAACAAATAAGGTGCTGAGATAAAGATTAATAGACATGCACTCATGTCTACTAAAGATGGTAACCGAGGAAGGCCTCTCTGAGGTGACATTTAAGCTGAAACTGAGAACAGCGATTAGCTAGCCATGCTACTGTAGGTAGAATATGCCAGTCAAAAGAAACTGTATGTGCAAAGGCCCTGTGGTGGGAAGAGTTTCAGGTAAAGAAACTGAAGGAACAACACAGCTAGCACTGAGGAGACAGTGGAGAGAGAGGCAGGATTCAATAGTAGAATGCTCTGTAAGCCATTACAAAAAGTTAAGAGTCTTATTTTCATTGAAATGGATGGTTTTAAGATGGGGAGTTATCAGATCATTGTTTCAAAAAGATCACTTTTGCTGTTGTGTGAAGAAACAATTAAAGGAGGAGGAGTGGAAGTGAGAAGACCAATTAGAAGGTTGTTGTGGGCTCCCGGCAAGTGATGGTACAAGGTTGGACTACAGTGGGATTGTGCAGATGGTGAGTAAAGGACATTTATGTGGAGGTAAGCTCTGTGGGATACCCTGATATGAGGGATAAGAGAGTGAAGGAAAGGGAGGAATCAAGGATGACTCCTTGATTTCTGGCTTGAATAACGGAGGGAGTAGTTACGTTATTTCCAGACATAAGTAAGACTTGGGAAGTGAAGAAAAGATTGGTCAGGAGACCACTGAAGTGAGGATCCTCAAGCGGTTTACCAGGAACCCCCTCTAAGGAAGCTGGCGAAGGGGGAGACTATGGGACCAATATCCAGTTTTATCTTCCTGTCTCCATGATCTCTCTTCTTTGGGAATCTTCTCCCCAAAACTAGGCTATGTGATACAATCATCTTCGTGTTACCTAACTCAAGACTACAGCCCCTCTTGATTCCTCTTTCTTGCTACTTATGTTACTTTTCAGGATTTCACTGCTAATCACAAAAGGAAAACAGAAAGATAATAAAAACTTTATTTTATTTATTTATTTATTTATTTTTGAGATGGGGTTTTGTCCTTCTTGCCCAGGCTGGAATGCAGTGGCTCGATCTCAGCTCACTGCAATCTCCACCTCCTAGGTTCAAGCGATTCTCCTGCCTCAGCCTCTCAAGTAGCGGGGATTACAGGTGCATGCCCCCACGCCAGGCTAATTTTCATATTTTTAGTAGAAATGGAATTTCGCCACGTTGGCCAAGCTGGTCTTGAACTCCTGACCTCAGGTGATCCACACACATTGGCCTCCCAAAGTGCTGGGATTACAGACGTGAGCCACCGTCCCCAGCCAGAAAGATATTAAAAACTTTTAAAATTCCAATTCCTGGTTCCTTTCTTTCATTCAGTCATGCTAAACAGAAGCCCAGATGGGTTCTGTGCCTTAAGACTTTATTTCTGAGAGGGGACTTACTATGTCTGAATGTTTGTGTCACCCCAAAATTCATATGTTGAAATTGAACCCCCAAGGTGATGGTATTAAGAGGTGAGGCTGGCCGGGTGTGGTGGCTCACACCTGTAATCCAAGCACTTTGGGGGCCAAGGCGGGCGGATCACCTGAGGTCGGGAGTTCAAGACCAGTCTGACTAACATGGTGAAACCCCATCTTTATTAAAAAGAAAAAAAAAAAAAGAGGTGGGGCCTTTGGGAGATAATTAGGTCATGAGGGCAGAGTCCTTATGAATGGGATTAGTGCCCTTATAAAAGAGGCTAGAGGAAGGCTGCTTGCCTTTTGCCATGTGAGGACACAGAGAGGTAACCGTCTATGGAGGAATGGGCTCTCACCAGATACTCAGCCTGCTGGCACCTTGATCGTGGACTTCCCAGCCTTCAGAACCGTGAGCAGTAAAGCCTTCATGTGGCTTTATGTGTAGCAAAGGCCCCTGGAGTGAATAGAAGCCGAGAAGATCTCATCCCCTACAACTCTGAGAAATAAGGGGCAGAGAGACTGGGAACCTCTTAAAAATAAACATGATAAAAATACAGAACATTGGATAAATATGCATAAAAATGTTCATAATTTACCCAGCCTAAGGTATTTTGTTATAGCAGCCCAAACAGACTAAGGCAGGACTTCAGCAACTTTCCATCAGAAATTCCCATATCCTTCCCCTTCCCCTTCCCCTTTGGACTGAGCCCAAGGTCTGACAGACTGTTCTCTCCTGCAACACTTCACTTCATACAGTGCAGGCTTGTGAGGCCATCAAGTGCCTTATCTTCTTACATGTGTGTTTTCATTTCCTAGGGTTGCCATAAAAAATTACCATAAATTGGGTGACTTTACACAACAGAAATTTGCTCTGCTGGTTAGATGCCTAAAATCAAGGTGTTGTAAAGACCACCCTCCCTCTAAAGTCTCTAAGAAAGAAGTTGTCATTGCCTCTTGTAGTTTCTGGTAGCCCAGGTATTCCTTGGCTGGAGGCAGCCTCACTCAATCTGGCCTCTGACTTCACACGGCAGTCTTCCCTCGGTGTCTATGTCCAGATTTCCCTCTCCTTGTAAAAACACCAGTTGTATTAGATTAAGATTCCACTCTTTTTCAGTATGACTTTATTTTCACCTAACTAATTACTTCTGCAATGATTCTATTTCCAAATAAGGTCATATTTTGTAGTACTGGGAGGCTAAGTCTTTAATGTTTCTATTGGGGGGGATGCAATTCAACCCATAACAGTTTGAAATTTGCATTTCTTTTCATTACAGACCCTGTGACATCTCTACAGTTTCTCCACACACAACCTGCAGTGGACCACAGTGGCTGGTTCCATTTGGACACTCCTATACTAGCCTGGTAGTCTCAGAAACTTCATAGAGTCCTAGAGGTGAAGGATCTGTAAAGGAGGAAGAGTGGAAGTGACCATCCCACACTGTCATATAATCAGGGTACTTGCTTGTAAATTTTCCATATGAAACATAATTATTAGACTTGCAAAATGTTTGTGTTGGCTTGATCATTGCATTTTTTTCCCATGTAGGCAAGCTACAAGGGAAGTCAGATGATCAGACAGTTGCTTGGAGAGAATGGAAGAAGCTGGAGGTGGGGAAATGGGAGGCAGGAGTTTTATAAAATGGACATTTGGGAGCATCCACTCAGGACTACAATGAGAAGACAGGAGGGCCTCCACCTTTGCTCAGTGCTTAGATGAAGGCGGCTGCTAATCTTGTCTCTGACAAGTGATTTTTACCTCCTTGGCTGACCAAATCCTCCCCTGCCCTTTTTTGTTAGATACATATTATATGCGCAATCTGGTTAATGTCCATTCTTATTGCCTGGGGAGCCCCTTGACTGCTTTAAGGTACTTGCTAATCTCTGCTCGGATCCATTAGGAATTCATTTAGAGTTAACTCTCTGAAGGCAACTTCATTTCTAAGGCTTGAGGACCACAGTGCAGTCACAAACAGAGAGAAAGGAAGGTAGAGGTCCCAGCAAAGAGGACTGCCTCGCTGGGACAGTATACTGCAAACTCTCAGGAAAGGGGGAGGGTAACAGGAAGACCCTAAGGAAATGAGAAACCCAGGGTGAGGGGTGACAAACGGGAAAAAGGAAGAGTGAATGCCAACCTCGATTTTGCAATTTTCCTTAGAGCCAATTCTGACAGTATCCTTCTGCCTCTTCACAAAGAGCAGGCAGTGAAAACTGAGATGACAGTAATTTTTTTTTCCTCTGTAAAGCTAGGCTCAATTTGAGACAGAATATTTATGGCAAAAGGCTCAATATCTCACTACCAATCCCCGTGGGCATATAGTCACCAGAAAAGATAAATATTTGACTAGATGATGATAATATGTGTGATTATTTATAGTCAGCATTCCACATGCATTTCCATTGAATCTTTTATTTGCAACTGGCACTTTGGAGTGGGCTATGCAACAATTATATACATATATATTTTAAATTCTCAACTCAGGATCTGAGGATCATTAAGCCTATATAAGCCTTCAAAAAAGAGCAGTTTCCTTATTGATTTACCCAGGACAGGCAACAGAATGTCTACATTCTTTCCCTTTATCTTTCAGTTCATTGAGTAAAAATAGATTGAGGCTTACCCCAGTTTTCTCAGAATCTTGCTTGAAGGTGAACTTGAGGTCACCTTAAGGGCTATCAAAACCATTTCTTATTGCCAAGCTTGAAAAAGTTTTCCCAATTCTCTGAAATTCTGTCTTTGGGGGAACTTTAACCTCTTTCTAACTTCTAATTGGCTTTTCTTCAAGGACAAGAGTTCAGTGGAAAGTGAAAAAAAGTCAGAGAGGTTGCCTGGGGCACGCAGGTTGCAAAAGTAATGGGACTCCTTTCATCTCTTCCTCTGTGCTGATTCTAAGGATTAATACTCTTGTCTGTAAAATATCCTTTGAAACAAAGCCTCCCAAAGAAGTTATTGATGTATATAAGCAAACACAATTCCCAGATTGGCTACTGGCTGATTTATGCTGATCCATGCCCCTACACCCTCACAGATTTGTCTTCAATGACAACTCTTATAAGATGAGTCATTCTTACATGGACTCTTCATAGACAACCTATTATAGATTCTTCCAAATCCCTGCAGTCAGTGCATTCTGGAGTCAAGTACTTTTCCACTAGGTGGGGAATGTTTTTCTAGTGGAAAAGGAATCTTCCATTCATTTGGACATGGGGTAAAAATGACTGGCAGAAAATGTGTTCTCAAAAGACTCCACTGCAAAACTTCTTTATTATGACATTACTAAAAGATGAAGTCAGGTAGATTTTTTTTTTTAATTAAGGAGGAGTCTGTTTTCAAAGATAAATATTTCCTTTGATTCATTCAACAAATATTTATTTAGTAGCTACTCGGGTCAGGAAAAGGCACTAGGTTTAAAGTATAGCTTTAACTCTCATGGAGCTTACATTCTGCAGAAGGCACAATAAAACCTAATAGTTTCCAGTAGTGACAGGTTTCGGGCTTTTTAAAAGAAATGAATAGGATAATTGGAGGGTAACTGGGTATAGCATTTGGATGTTTGTCATCTCCACATCTCATGTTGAAGTGTGATCCCCAGTGTTGGAGGTGGAACCTGGTGGGAGGTGTTGGGGTCATGGGGATGGATCCTTCATGAAGGGCTTGCTAGCATTTGTGCGTAATGAATGAATTTTCACTCTATTAGTTCACAAGACAGCTGATTGTTTAAAAAGAATTTGGGACCTCCCATCTCTCTCTCTTGTTCCCTCTGTCACCATTTGACGTACTTGCTCCTCCTACATCTTCCACCATGACTGTAAGTTTCCTGAGGCCTCACCAGAAGCCAAGCGGACGTTGGTGCCACGCTTGCACAGCCTGCAGAACTCTGAGCCAAATAAAACTTCTTTGTTTTAAATAAATTACCTAGTCTCAGGTATTCCTTTACAGTAATGCGAAACGGACTAACACACTGGGGAAGGAAGTCTTATATAAGGTGATCATGCAGGGCCACCCTGATGAGGTAAGGTTTGAACCAAAACCTGAAAGATGAGAAGATAGTTGTGAGAAGTGAAGGAATAGTCTTCCAGGCAGAGGGGCTATCAAAAGCAAATATCTCAAAGCCAAAATGGGCAGAAGTGGACATTTTAGAACATAAAGGAGCCATCACATCTGACTGAAGGTGAGATGAGAACAGGTAAGTAGGTAGGAGCTTTCCCAGTGGACATCTGATTGGCTATGGCAAGAGACTGGATTTTTCTAAGAGCACAGTGGTGCAATTAAGGGATTTCAGTCATATGAGTCATGTAGTCTGCTAAAAGATGACCTGTTCAATAAATTTAAACATTGACCACAACTTTTTCTTTTAATTTATTAATTTAAATGTATGTATAAAGTTTAGAGTTCTCTCCTTTCTCTCTCTCTCTCATAGCATCTAAAATTGGATGCAATACTTTTAACAGCTTTTGGGGACTCCTGTGAAGTTTTTGTTGACTGGTTCTGATTTTATCTCCATAGCAGCATATTAGGGAATGGTCAGATAGTCAATGGCTACAAATTATAAAGAGGCTTAGTATTCCGATGAATATATTTAACAGCACAAATCAACCCTAACCAACACCTTAATGTTTCATTGAGGGATTTTTATGTTTACATTAATTTCTTTCTAACTCTTTGTAGGTCACTCTTAAAGTTTAATTTTTCAATATTTTAGTACTTTTGAAATACTTTCTCCATTATTTTTCAAGTAACAAATCAATGTTTGTAATTTTTATTATTCATAGCCCTAGTTTATTATATAATGTGATTGCTCTTATCACTTTCTGGTTCATTCTTGATTTAGCCATTTTAGGATTTTCAACCTTTTTAAGTTTCTCCTTTACAGTTTGTTGGTGGTGGTGGTGGGTGTTTTGTTGTTGTTGTTGTTTTTGTTGTTTGTTTTTGAGACAAGGTCTCCCTCTGTCAACCAGGCTGGAGTGCAGTGGCACAATCTCGGCTCACTGTAGCCTTGACCTCCTGGGCTCAAACAATCCTCCCACCTCAGGCTCCCAAGTAACTAGGGCCACAGGCACTTGCCACTACCTCCAGCTAATTTTTTGTATTTTGTGTGGAGATGGGTTTTTACCATGTCACCCAGGCTGGTCTCGAACTGCTGACCTCAGGTGATCCACCCACGTCGGCTTCCCAAAATGTTGGGATTACAGGTGTGAGCTACCATGCCCAGCATACGATTTCATGTTTATGGTTAAGGTAGCTCAAGTTAAAACTATTAATCATACAGTCTGTTATGCTAACTTCTTTCAAGTAGTCTTTCTACTAAGTTGAATAATTTTCCTTTTCCATATTGAATTCTTCTGCAAACTGCTACTGAGCCTATATATATATAATTTTTCCTGGTTAGAACGAAAAATGCTAGCATTTATTACTTGGTAGGGTTTTATAAGCTACTTCTTGTTTATTTAGAATATTCTTTAATGTTTATTTAGTGTTTGAAAAGTAAGACATGTCATTGAAATAATTCTTAAAAGCAAGGTTTTTTAAATGTAAATTCATAGTTGGAGAAATTTGGAGAATTGTTATTTGGCAAATTCTCATTGGGTAAATTAAATTTCTGTAAATTGGCATTTGGCAAGTTGATTTTTCAGATAATTCACTCAAATTATTTAGTTTTCATTAATGAAGAAACATTACAAAGAAAAAACAAAAAATAAATAAAATGAAATAAATTTAAAAAGAAAACAAAAAGAAAGAACATTGACATAAATGTGGGAAATGTGTATTGAATTCAAGCCTTTACTTTTTGAGAAAAACCTGCTTACAGATTTAATTTGGTTTTAAAGCTTCCAATCATCCAAGTTGTCAGACATCTCTTTATATATGGTTTTATCAAATTGTAAAAATGTCATATTTTCTGCTATTCTTTCAGCATAGCCTTTTTTTTTAATACTCACCTCTCATAATATTTTCCTAGGATGAAAACTCAACTACTAAGGAGAAGAGTTAACTTCAATTCGACAGAGACATGCATTTATTAGTGCTGCTCAATGCCTTCCTGAATTTTTTTTCTCCAATAAAGTTCCTGGTATACTGCCGGATGACTACCCAAAATGCAGTTACAGTTGTGGGATTTTATGATTTAAAAGTAATTTAAAAATCAATTCCCTTTGCCATTTACTCTAAGAGACAATTACTTGCCTCGGATTGTTTTGAAATGTGGTCAGATAAAAGAAGCTTTCTCTGGCCCTCACCATCCCCCCAAGTCAGAGGTTACACTTTCCACTCACTCAAGTTCCATTTTATGAGAATGGGAAATATTTTTGGTCTGTCTTTGCTGTTTCTCTTTTTCCCCCTCCCTTCCTAAAGCAGTGCTAAGAAGTTGCTTGTGAATTTTTGTCCTTTGGATTCTGTATCTTGCTCAAATATTTGTATCTTTTCTTGTCCCTGTCTGCATTTTACTTTTCTGCACAAATACAATTTAAAATGAGTATATTTTAAGAAAAGTAGGAGCAGTATCATCTTTACAAAGGAATTAAATATGCTTGGAATTCCAGTGTCTTTCCTCACCCAGAATAAAGCAGAATGACAGATTATTTGAGTTAGACACTTTGACTTAGAAGACAAACATTTCCTCTAAATGGGTGACTTCAAACTTCTCATTATTCTGACCACAAAATTTGGGGGATAACACAGGTTTTTTTTTAAAATAAATAAATAAATAAATAAGTCCATTAGTGGAGTAGGTTAAATAATAAGTAAACAATAAGTCCACTAGTGGAGTAAGTTAAATAATGCCCTCCCCCAAGATGTCCACATCCTAATCCCTGAAACTGGTGAATTTGTTACCTTACATGGCAAAGGCTCTTTGCAGATGTGGCTAAATTAAGGGGTTTGCAATGGGGAAATTATCCTGGGCGGACCCAATGTAGTCAAATGGGTCCTTATACGAGGTAAGAAGGAAGATCAACGTCAGAAAGGAAGATGTGATGATGAAAGCAAAAGTTGGGGTGATGCCACTTCTGGAGGAGGGCCCTGAACCAAGGCATGGGGACAGCTTCCAGTAGCTGGAAAAAACAAGGAAGCCAATTCCCTCCTAGAGCCTCCAGCAGGAACACAGCTCTGCCAACCCACCGGTAACTTCTGACCTCTGTATGAGAACAAAGTTGTTTCAAGTCACTACGTTTGTTGCATTTTGTTTATAGCAACAATAGAAAACTAGTACGACTGGAATGTTAAAGGAACTTTCCATTGGAGTCCTTTTTAAAGAGTAGGGCCTCTTTAAAGAAATATTTTTTGGGGCCAGGTGCGGTGGCTCATGCCTGTAAAACCAGCACTTTGGGAGGCCGAAGCGGGCAGATCGCAAGGTCAGGAGTTTGAGACTAGCCTGCGCAACATGGTGAAACCCCATCTCTACTAAAAATACAAAAATTAGCTGCTCATGGTGGCAGGCGCCTGTAAGGCTGAGGCAGAAGAATTGCTGGAACCTGGGAGATGGAGGTTGCAGTGCCGAGATTGCGCCATTGCACTCCAGCCCAGCCAAGTGGTTGGTCTGCGAGATAACATATTCTGATTGGCTGGTCTGAGAGATAACATACTCTGATTGGCTGGTATGGGAGATGAGCCTACCCCTATGACAGAAAGTTGGATCAGCATCAATCAAACCTCACAGAAATGGGTTCCTCACAGAAATTAGAGAGTTAAAAATTAACTATCAATGAAAAGCAGAGATAAAAGACCATGTAATTGTGAAGGGGGAGAGAGACGAAAAAAAGAAAAGAAAAGACTCTTTATGACTTTCTAGTTCTTGGATATATTTCTTTATGACACCAAGCCACATTGCCTGTGGATTCAGGAGTATCCCGCATGCTTCTGATAAACTCTCATTTCTTAAGTCAAGAGTATTTATATTCTTGGCTCTCTGCTCCTCCTGCTCGACGGACAGCCGCTTCTTGTTTCCCATCGCCAGCCACATCTCTGAGACACCATGGGGAAGGTGAAGGTCGGAGTCAACGGATTTGGTCGTATTGGGCGCCTGGTCACGAGAGCTGCTTTTAACTCTGGTAAAGTGGATATTGTCGCCATCAATGATCCCTTCATTGACCTCAACTACATGGTCTACATGTTCCAGTATGATTCCACCCATGGCAAATTCCATGGCACTGTCAAGGCTGAGAACGGAAAGCTCGTCATCAATGGAAATCCCATCACCATCTTCCAGGAGCGAGATCCCTCCAAAATCAAGTGGGGTGATGCTGGCGCCGAGTACGTGGTGGAGTCCACTGGCGTCTTCACCACGATGGAGAAGGCTGGGGCTCACTGGCAGGGGGGGAGCCAAAAGGGTCATCATCTCTGCCCCCTCTGCTGATGCCCCCATGTTTGTGATGGGTGTGAACCATGAAAAGTATGACAACAGCCTCAAGATTGTCAGCAATGCCTCCTGCACCACCAACTGCTTAGCGCCCCTAGCCAAGGTCATCCATGACAACTTCGGTATCGTGGAAGGACTCATGACCACAGTCCACGCCATCACTGCCACCCAGAAGACCGTGGATGGCCCCTCCGGAAAACTGTGGTGTGATGGCCGCGGGGCTCTCCAGAACATCATCCCTGCCTCTACTGGCGCTGCCAAGGCTGTGGGCAAGGTCATCCCTGAGCTGAACGGGAAGCTCACTGGCATGGCCTTCCGTGTCCCCACTGCCAACGTGTCAGTGGTGGACCTGACCTGCCATCTGGAGAAACCTGCCAAATATGATGACATCAAGAAGGTGGTGAAGCAGGCGTCGGAGGGCCCCCTCAAGGGCATCCTGGGCTACACTGAGCACCAGGTGGTGTCCTCTGACTTCAACAGCGACACCCATTCTTCCACTTTTGATGCTGGGGCTGGCATTGCCCTCAACGACCACTTTGTCAAGCTCATTTCCTGGTATGACAATGAATTTGGCTACAGCAACAGGGTGGTGGACCTCATGTCCCACATGGCCTCCAAGGAGTAAGACCCCTGGACCACCAGCCCCAGCAAGAGCACGAGAGGGAGAGGCCCTCACTGCTGGGGAGTCCCTGCCACACAGAGTCCCCCACCACACTGAATTGCCCCTCCTCACAGTTTCCATGCAGACCCCTTGAAGAGGGAGGGGCCTAGGGAGCCCCACCTTGTCGTGTACCATCAATAAAGTTCCCTGTGCTCAGCCAAAAAAAAAAAAAAAAGAGTATTTATATTCTTGATATCCAAATGATTCCCAACCAAGAAAGACCAAAGTAATATATGTTTAATGAACCAAAGTATCAGGTGATGTTTTATTGATAACAGTGTTTTTGATACTTGTGGTGGAATTCTTTTTCCCAGTAATAGCCCCTTGATTTTCTTTGGGGAAACACGTGGATTCCCGTGTTTTGGATGAGCCTGGTGAAGCCAAAGTTCCAGCCATGGGACGGGTGATTCAGTTCTGCCAATCAGCCTGGGGCCACAGGGATTGGTTCAAGGGTGGGCAGTTGATCCAAGGCCCAAGACTTTTTTGTAGAAATCACTGAGACTCTTTCTGCTGAGCTTGAAGCTTTGAGGACATAAGAGACTCTGGACTCCATCTTACCACCATGAAGGCAAAGCCTGCTTGAGGATGAAAGAAAGAAGATCAGGAAATGAAGGTTAAGACTGCTGACCCCTGAGGATGTAGCCTGAGCATATGGATCTAACTGTGTGTTTAACCAACTCCTAGACTTTCAACTATGTAAACCAATACATATTCTTTTGTGTTTATGCTAGCCTGAATTAGATTTCAGTCACTTACCACAGAAAAAGTTTTTACCAATATATTAACTTATATATCTTTTCAGTTATTGTTTCAGTTATATTTGCATCATAATGTATTGCTATGCAACAAATACCCCCTAAACACAGGATCTTAAAATAACAGCGATGTTTTTCTTTCTGCTATTCTGTGGGCTAAATGAGTGAGTCTTCCATTGACCTTGCTTAGGTTCACCCTGGCAGCTGCACCCCACTGGTGTGCCAGGTTAGGGCTGGACTTCGCTCAGCATGTGGTTGTCCATCCTCAAGGAGGCTAGACTATTCCTCTTCACATGGCAATGTCAGGGCAGTGTGCGGGGGCACACGTCCACATACAAATGCTTACCAAACTTCTGCTTATATCATCTATGTAGATGTCCCATTGGCAAAACAAATGTTACGACCAAGCCTAGTGTCAGTGATTCATGCTATAAAGTAGCATGAATAAAAGAAGGATGATACATAGAGACCATTTAGGCAAAGGTTTACCAAATTCTTAAAAAATTTCTAAGTGCTTCCCTGTGCATTAGTTTATTTAAGCATCATCATAACCCAGTGAAATACTCAAAATCAATATCATTTTTATGTTAGGCTCCAATCAGGAGAGAGAAATACCATCAGAAATTTAAACATCAAAAATGTAATATAAAGAGTTATCAACTGGTAATAAGGAACTAGCAGCTGAGACTGGGAGGAGATAAAAGGTACTTCTGAAGAACAACCTACGAGTCAGGGAGAGTGACCAAGAAAAGAACAAAGTTGAAAGGTAGGCTGAATTTCACACCTTGTTGCAGGTAGGAGGAGTGTATCTGTGGCCCACTAGATAGAGAAGGAGTTTGCTGAGTTGTCCCAGGCCAGAGCTGGTTATCAGCTGGTGAACTGAGGTTGGTGAGAAGGGAATCATGAGCCTCTCACCAGTGTGCCAGTCAAACTTGCAGGAGTACAAATGTCCCTGGCCATCCTATGTGCATGTCCATGTACAGCTGTGCCTAGGAGCAAGTGGGAAAGAATAACACTGGAACTGGAAAAAGAAGCCTCTTCCACCTGCAGAGTCCCTATGGAACTCTCTGTTGACAAAGCTGTACACAGTGCTGACTGACAGAGGTGAACATTTACAGGGTCCAGATTCACAGTATCACAAAGCAAAACAACAAAGGGAACTGAGAAGCGATAAATTGAAAACAGGTGCTGTCCATCCCTTTGGCTTCTTCACTTCCAAATGCACCCTTTTGCAGACATTTCAACTCCTCGGGAAAACAAAACACCGCTATGTTTTCACCTAACATAATATGGTTTCCCTTTGTAAAAATGAGCATGTGTTCATGTTCACCATTTCCTCAAAATGAAGGGACGTAGAATCCCAATAGTAGTAACTCTCATGTTCAGTCACAGTCCCAATGAAGATTTTGTTAGTTTTTGAGATGGAGTCTGTTGGAATTCACTCGGGTGGTTGGCAAAATATTAGAGAAATGTTAGGAAAAGTTGTAGATTGCAGTCTCAAACCTTTTGGAAGGCTGAAAGGTTTTATTGGGACAAGCCAAAGACGGCCAGTCCGTTATGTTAGGGAAAAGATAGGGACAATAAAAGGCTTTCCCAGTTTAAATCTGTTTACCCCACATTGTCTCTACTCAACTGTTTACTCATGTAAACTTTGTGCTGGATGACCCTCTCAGGAGGAGGTCAAAGGGGAATTACCCATTAATGGTGTTCACTCTGGGCCCCAGAATCTAAAGCTTTAATCATTTGTAAAACAACTCTTTTAACCATGTTAATTATCCACAAGTGTGTTGACTTAGAACCTCTGTTATGAAATCTTCACTGAATAAATGTGTGGATATAAAGGGGGTCTTGGTCAATTGGAGGCAGTCAGCCTCTGAAAGCAGCCGACAACCATCCCTAGGCCACTTGAATCAGTAAAATAGGTGTAAGAGTGCATATATTCATCCATCATTAAGTCAGGGCCTGCATATAGGCCCCTGCAGGTGGTGATTGACATCTCAAGGGTCTTGTCATCCAGGCTGGAGTACAGTGGTGCAATCATGGCTCACTGTAGCCTTGACCTCCCAGGTTCAATCAATCCTCCCACTTCAGCCTCCCGAGTAGCTGGGACTACAGGTGTGCACCACCATGCCTGGCTAATTTTTGTATTTTTTGTTGAGACAGGGTTTTGCCATGTTGCCCAGGCTTGTCTCAAACTCGGGGGCTCAAGCAATCTGCCCACCTTGGCCTTCCAAATTGATGGGATTACAGGGTGTGCCAATGTACTGGGCCCCAGTGAATATTTTGTTACCTGAACACTGAATTATAAAGTTAACCTCCAACAATTTAGATATAAAATAATAGTGAGAAGGAGAGAAAAGAATATTTTTATAATATGCAAATGAATACATACATATAACAAGCAAGGAGAAAATCTGCAAAGCTACTCTGAACCCAAAAAATCTGAGACAGGTCTCGGTTAATTTAGAAAGTTTATTTTGCCAAGATTGAGGAACACAGCAGTGACACAGCCTCAGGAAGTCCTGACGACCTGTGCCCATGGTGGTCAGGGCACAGCTTGGTTTTATATATTTTAGGGAGACAGGAGACATCAATCAATATGTGTAAGAAGTGCATTGGTTCGGTCTGGAAAGGTGGGACAACTGGAAACAGAGGGAGGAAGCAGGGAGGGGAGCTTCCAGGTGACAGATAAGTGAAACATAAATGATTGCATTCTTCTGAGTTTCTGATTAGCCTTTCCAAAGGAGGCAATCAGAGATGCATTTATCTCAGTGAGCAGATGGATAACTTTATTTATTTATTTATTTGAGACGGAGTCTTGCTCTGTCACCCAGGCTGGAGTGCAGTGGTGCCATCTCAGCTCACCGCAACCTCCCAGGTTCAAGCAATTCTCCTGCCTCGGCCTCCTGAGTAGCTGGGACTACAGGTGTGTATCACCACACCCAGCTAATTTTTGTATTTTTAGTAGAGACAGGGTTTCACCGTATTGGCCAGGCTGGTCTCGAACTCCTGACCTTGTGATCCGCCTGCTGTAGGCTCCCAAAGTACTGGGATTACAGGCATGAGCCACCGTGCCTGGCTGCAGATGGATAACTTTAAAGGGAATGGGAGGCGGATTTGCCCTAAGCAGTTTCCAGCTTGAGTTTTGCTTAGTGATTTTGGGGGCCCAAGACAGTTTCCTTTCACACTACCACAGTCCTGATTTTTGTAAGATGCCACGGCATAATCTATGATTTCTTCTCCCACAATGCATTCTTTATTCATTTTACCCTCAGGCAAAAACTTGGATGGTCAGAATTCTTTACCTGGTGAAATAACCTAAACTTTCCCTAAGGGTCTGAGTTCCCAGTCATCCTGCTTTTTGTTTGCTTGTTTCTATAATTTTCTATTACCTTTTACTATTGCTTATAGAAGTACTAAGAGGATCTCTAGATAATCCTCTGTGTTCCAGACATGGTTCCTCTTCCCCATTGTGTAGTAGCAGCTCAATTTCCCCTTGGTAACTGGAATCAATCATTCCAGCCAGTAGAGTAACTAACACCTTTTTCTGCTGGTTGGCTCAGTAGCACAAATAACCCCAAATGGCCAGGTGGCAGTTGCATCTCTCAGGAGGCCACAGTTTCACCAGGCAGGCAATAAAGGGTGGATTTAGAGCTGAGTGATGATAATAAATTGATAGTGGCACAGTTGTCTCTGGTTTGTTTTTGTTTTTTTGAGATGTTGAGACAGAGTTTTGCTCTTGTCACCCAGGCTGGAGGGCAGTGGCTCAATCTCATCTCACGATAACCACTGCCTCCTGGGTTCAAGCGATTGTCCTGCCTCAGCCTCCCGAGTAGCTGGGATTACAAGAGCCTGCCACCATGCCTGGCTAATGTTCTATTTTTAGTAGAGATGGGGTTTCTCCATGTTGGTTAGGCTCATCTCAAACTCCCAATCTCAGGTGATCCGCCCATCTCAGCCTCCCAAAGTACTGGGATTACAGGCGTAAGCCACCGCGCCTGGCCTGTTTTTCAAATTAGAAAACTATGATTCAGAGAGGCTAATTGATATGCCTCACATCATGTCCTACCAGGAGGCAGGGGCCAGGACTTCATCCCTGGTCCTCAGACCTCAGATCAGAATCTTCTTTTTCTCTCCTTGAGGGATAGTTGTTCAGGTAGATTGGGTCAAGCACCAGACATGGATCTATGAGACCTGGGTCTGAATGCTACCATTTATTTACTCACTGCAAACCTTGGGCAACTCATTTAAGGATTCTGGAGCCTCAGGTTTTTTCAACTGTAAAGTCAGGATGCTGGTCCCCACCTGACAGGATTAGAATGAGAACTAAATGAGTTAAAGGTCTGTAAAGGTACTATATAAACTCCAGCAGATTATACAAAGCTAAAGTATCATTATTAAGGATTGCACAGACTCTCAATTTACTGCTTACCCATGGAAAATTTTGATTAATTCCTTAGCATCTCGTAGTTTATGACAAATGACCCTATCAAGGGAAGATATTGCCACCCAGGCAGCAAAGGTGTGAATTCTAAAATCAGCAGAAAGTGTAGAGCATATGGGCATAGTCCAGGGTGGTAGGAATTGGTAGGGTTCTATGGACCAGTAATCTCTGAATCTCAATTATTTCCACCAAATATTTCTTTCAAGTCATTTTGGGAAATGGCTCACTGCCTTTTTCTATTTTATTAAATCTAAGAACCTCATTAAGTCAAACTATCAGTGATGCATTGTCAGCAGGAAGAAAATGGGGAAAATCCTCTTTCAGTGTTTGATCATGAAAATCTTTCTAACAAACCCAAGACAAACACATTCCACTCCTACTGCCTATTCACACAAGATTAACTATTGTGCCTGTTCACAATATTCAATCATCATTTCTTACCCATTTAAGAGCTGCTTGCATGAATTAGGAAAAGGAGAACAGCAGGATACAGTGTATCCTTCTGCATTCTCAGTACTAGAAATATGGCTTAATTAAATGCAATTAGGACCTTGACGCTATTTTTATTAAGAAAAGAAGAAGCCAAAGCTCTCTCCCTCCAAAATAAAGAAGATAGTAGAAGAAACTAACATTTATTTTTCACTCTCTACTACACAGTCTAGGCTGCCCCAGTTTTTTGTTGTATTTCAGAGACCATTACTCACAGTCCTGCCTAACAAACACCTAGACTACCTTTCTTGCCTTTACTTGCTATATTGATAGGCCCCACTAATAATAAGCATTGAACATGTTTGCAGCAAAAAGCACAGTCTCATATGCTCAGTCCAATTTATGAAAATGTCCTTTTCCATATAGTTTTCAGGAAGGTGTTATATCATTAAACATTATCTTTTTACATCATCATTTTTTTTTTTTTTTTTTTTGAGACAGGGTCTCACTCTGTCACCCAGGCTGGAGTGTAGTGGCAAAATCATGGCTCACTGCAGCCTTGACCTCCCTGGACTCAGGTGATTCTCCCACCTAAGCCTCCCAAGTAGCTGGGACTATAAGGTATGCGCCACCATGCCTAGCTAATTTTTTTTTTTGTAGAGATGAGGTTTTGCCATGTTGCCCAGGCTGGTCTCAAACTCCTAGGCTCAATCGATCCACTTGCCTCAGCCTCCCAAAGTGCTGGGATTACAGGCATGAGCCACTATGCTTAGCTTCATCCTACATCATCTTAGCACCCATCTGTGTGCGTAATTTGGTGTCTGGCACACAAGCATGCAATAAATAATTGAATGGAGGCCTTTGGATTTGTGTCATGGCCTATTATCAATGAAAGACTCATAGAACAAGTCATAAGGAGGTTCTAAACTTTTCAGATGACATTTAAAATTAACTGGTTTAGTGCTACAATGCCAAACCAAGGCTTTTTAAGAAACAGTCTTTCCCCTTATTATAAAAGTGATAAATGGTCACTATGGAGGTTTTTGAAAATATAAGGAAAAAATAAGATGAAAATCACCTACAGTCTCACAACCCAAATATATATATTTTTAATTTTGGTGTATTCTCTCCTGTCTCTCTCATTAGGATCATACAATGCACAGTTTTGTGTTCAATCTTTTTCACACAATATAGTTTGAACACTTTTTCTTGTCATTATGTGGTCTTTTTAAAACAAATTTTTCAATGAATGTATGAAATTCTATGTCTGTGTATGTGTGTATGTGTGCTCCCTTAGTGTGTATATACATAGATACACACACCCCCACACACAGAGACGGACACTCACACACACACAGAATACCACATAACACAAAGCTGAATTTATTGCCTATTATGTCAAGGAAGAGCCATGCTGGTCAGGTAGAATCTGGCTGAGCAGAGTAAGGATTTTATATTGGATTTGGGGAAGCACAGAGTTCAGGGATTAGAAGATTTTCAGGGGTATAAGCAGACTGACGTCAACTCTAGAAATGTGGTTACTCCAGTGAGACACGTTGGCATTCAGACGCTCATTTATTCCTGATTGGCTGACTTGCATATGTAAGAGACTATCACTGATTGGCTGACTTGCATATGTAAGAGACTATCACTGATTGGTTGGTTTGTCAAAGCATGTTCACTGAAGCAAGTTGCATTAATTGATAGAGTTCAAACCTGGTTATAATGGTACGTGTTACCATGTTTATAGAACAATGAACCTTTTCCCAGGAATGTAGCGTTTTAAAAAATTCTTTTTATTATTATTTTAATTGAGACGAGGTTTCACCATGTTGGTCAGGCTGGCCTGGAACTCCCGACCTCAGGTGATCCACCCGTCTCGGCCTCCCAAAGTGCTGGGATTACAAGCATGAGCCACCACGCCCAGCCTCAAAAAATTCTTAATACAATAATTTATCTAATCATCATCTTATTATGGGATAATTGACTTACAATATTTCCCCTATTATAAATAATGCTCCAGAGGCTATCCTAACAATCTTTAGCATATCCCTGGTTATTTTATTAGAAAAGATTCCTCGAAGTAGACTGGTGAATCAATAGATGATTTTGTTGAATTTCTTTAAAGTAATACAAGTTTGTTACAGAACATTTAGGAAATATAGACACATAAGAAGGAGAAAATTAAAATCATCCATAAGCCACCCCTCTCCACACCATATTATCCCTGTTTAATGTTTAGTGCTTATTTTTCTATTACATTTTTTTTGTGCCTCTGTAGATCTATTCAAAGAAACACAAAGGAAAACTTCTGGTAGTCCTCCTTTCCAGTTTGCTTTCTTCATCTAATTTTCCTGGGTATCTTTGCTTGTCATTACATAGTCTCATGTAATGTCTGGATAAAATGGGTGTTTATATCTGTATATAATACCACAATTCCTTTAACTGTTTTCTGTTGTTATTTCTCCCTTCCTCCTTATTTTGTTCAATCCTGCCTGCCTATCTTCCTACCTTCTTTCTTATTGTAATTACATTCTTGTATTATTTTAAATGTTTTTCATTATTATTATTATTATTTTTGAGATGAAGTCTCACTCTGTCATCCAGGCGGGAGTGCGGTAGCGCCATCTTGGCTCACTGCAACCTCTGCCTCCCAGGTTCAGGTGATTCTCCTGCCTCAGCCTCCTGAGTAGCTGGGGCACCCACCACCATGCCCAGGTAATTTTTGTATTTTTAGTAGAGGTGGGGTTTCACCATGTTGGCCAGGCTGCTCTCAAACTCCTGACCTCAGATGATCCATCCACGTTGGCCTCCCAAAGTGCTGAGATTACAGGCATGAGTCACTGCACCCAGCCTTCATTATTATTAAACAATGACTTATTGCACGTATGTATACGTAAATGTCACACATATCTATGTTTATTGTCTAAGTATAATTTCACATAAGTTCGACTTTGGGTCAAGTAGTAGGGCAGAACTTTAAGATTTCTTGATAAATGCTTTGGAAAAATGGTTTCCAGAAAGATAAAAATTTAAACTGTTGAATTTTATTCACCCTATGAAATACTTTGCCTCAATATTTTTTCTGTTTTCTTGCCCCTTTTAGAGAAAGAATTAGTATCATATTTGCATGTTAATTTGTATTTTACTGAGTGGAGGGTTGAAAACTACTTTCCAGTTTTGTTGTTAATTACTAATGTCTTATTTATGAAACATGTTATGTTTCTGTAGTCAGGTTCATATTTTCATTTATGGTTGTTAGACTACTTCATATAAATATATTCACCCTTGTGGCATTTCAGGTATCTTATGATGTGCTTTAAATTTGATTTAGTGTTTTAAAAATCTCTGTATTATGGAAAATTTCAAGCTTTCAAAGGTTTTATATACTGTATGTAATACTAGGGAAAATAGTATAATAAACCTCCATGACGCATTACCCAATTCTCTCTCTCACACTGGATTATTTTGAAGCAAGTCTCAGACATCAAAGAGTCTCATCAATAAACACTTCTGTATGCATATAGATAGATACATATATTCGTTGTTGTTGTTATGGTTGTTGAGAAAGGGTCTCACTCCGTTGCCCATGCTAAAGTGCAGTAATGCAGTCATAGCTCACCGAAGCCTTGAACTTCTGGACTCAAGCAATCTTCCCACCTCAGCCTCCCTAGCAGCTGGGGCCTTCAAGTGGCACAACTATACCAAGCTAGTTAAAAAAAGGTTTTTTTTTTAGAGATGGGGTCTCACTAGGTTGGCCAGGCTGGTCTCCAATTGACCTCAAGCAATCTTGCCATCTTGGCTCTCCAGAGTGCTGGGATTACAGGCATGAGCCACCATGCCCAGCCTGTATGTGCATATATTTAAAAACCTAACAGCAATATTATCACACCAAAAACCTCTACAATAATTCTTTAATATCATTAAATATCTAGTCAGTGTTCATATTTTCCTGACATATATATGTATGTGTGTATATATATAATCACAAATCATTAGATTTTTAAGTTAGATTCACACTATCAAAGATATTACCCAGTATCAAGCTCCACAAGTAATTTCAAAAATTAGGCTGGGCATGGTTGCTCATGCCTGTAGTCCCAGCATTTTGGGAGGCCAAGGTGGGCAGATCACTTGTGATCAGGAGTTTGAAGCCAGCCTGGCCAACATGGCAAAACCCTATCTCTAAAATACAATACTCTAAAATATGTCTCGAAAAATACAAAAATTAGCTGGGCGTGGTGGTGCGCCTATAATCCCTGCTACTTGGGAGGCTGAGGCACAAGAATTTCTTGACCCTGGGAGGCAGAGGTTGCAGTGAGCTGAGATCATGCCACCGCACTCCAGTCTGGGCAATAGAGTGAAACTGTGTCTCAGAAAAAAAAAAAAAAGAAGAAGAAAGGAAGGAAAGAAAGAAAAGAAAAATGTACATACAATCAAGACACTGAGACCAAGTACAGACAGCCTCCAGGGATGGGGCAAGGTCACTGTGGGGGTGGCTCTTAGAAAGCTGGCAAAGCAATGACCAGCACTGAGGCAAGTGGATATGCCCAAGGTGCCCGGAAGATGCTTGAGGGAGAATGCTAAGGGACAGAGGCTAAGGCAGACAGGATGCTTGGATGGCTATTTCATGTCAGGCTGGAAGATCCACCAGAGGAGCAACCCTTGGAGGGTCCAGAGGACACACCCTTCACCCAGGCCATTGGAATGTGCTGGTGATGCATTCAGCACTGCTAATCCATTCATGGTGGTGCTCCACTGCAGGTCAGGGTCAGCCATTCTGAGTTGAGCTTGTTAATATGGATAGGGATAATGGAGCCCTGAAGCAATAGAGGCGAGGTGGCTTAACCATCCGAAGCCAGGAGGCCATGATGAGTGTAATGACTAGCAGTGTGGAAGGGGCAGCCTCGGGGGTGTTGACCCACAAGGAGCTGTGAAGATAACTGATAGAGCAAGGCATCTGTAGGGGTGACACAGGCACCCACAAGGGTGGAGCTTAATATCTAGAACCACAAAAAGAGGCAAGAATGAAGGAGCAGGGAGAGAGAGTGCCTGTCTCACATCTCCTAATCAGAACTCAGTGTTATTTTTTTAAATAGCGTTTGCCAGAAACCCAGGCATATTTTACTAAGGATTATGCAGAAGCAGAGAGCAGGCCTTCTTTTATACCGTTTGAGTTCTAGCTGCCTTCTCCTCTCAACTTTTCTTCGCCGATTCTCCATCTCCAAACTATTTGTTCTAAACTATTTTGGCTTCCTCCATTCTCCACCCACATAGCACACATTAGCAATGATCTCCTCTGCTTGCTTCTTATACCAGTCAGGGGCCTCACAGGAAGCAAACGGTACACTCTGAGTGATAGAAACCTACAAAAAATGCTGAGGCATCTGGGAACCAGAAAAATTGAGAAGTCATTCATACCCCTAAGCCTGAAGGAGCAAATGGAGAGAGTGGTGTAACTGACACCCTCTCGAGAGCTGGGGCCTTGGAAGCAGAGTCATCCAGCCGAACTCATAGCCAGAGAGGATCATCAGCACCGCTAGCCTGAGGAAGACAGGGCTGGGGCTGGGGAATGAATACCCTGACTTCCCTCTCCTTTCCCCTCCCTCCAATATCTGTCCATAGGCTACACCTAAACAGAAGTCAGAGGGCAGGAAAGCCTAGACCATTCTCTGTGGCCTTGAGTTTGACAGAGATACAGAGAATAGATGGTGAGAATAGCCACCATTTCCTATATCAGTTCTTTATCACATGGTATTGTATTTGCTGGTTTGCTGATTTCAGCTCCTCGAAGGCAGGTGCGGCATTCTGACGGCCTTGCACAATGCCTTGTATATGTACACACCCTATAAAGAAATATTTAAGTCGTTCAGTACGTATCAGGTGATACAGTACACATCGTTAATTCTCATATTAATCCCCATTGCCTAATGTATGGAGAGAGGAACAGAACTAACATTTCCCAAATAATTAACTAATGAGAGGCAATGTAGGCCATAGCTGAGTGCACAGACTTCACAGCCACACTGCCTAGGGTCAGATCTCCTTCCACCACTTCCTAGTTGGGTAACCTTTGGTAAGTTGTTTGTGCCTCAGTTTCCCAATCTAAAAATGGAAGCAAAAATAGACCTCCCTCATAGGGTTTTTATAAGAATTCAGTGATTGAATATACATGAAATGTTTGGAAGAGTGTCAACCACATAGCATCGTAAAAATGTAAGGTGCTTATTATTCATGAAATTATAAATGCAAATATATATGTAAAAATACCAGGTGTTATAATGATTGGTATTGTTACTTATGGCTCAAATTGTGCTCCATCTTGGAATGGAGCTGCCTGTCTAGTGTTAGAAAGAGGCTTCTGGGTCTTTTGGACGGAACTCTCCCTGTACAGTAATTGTAGCAATGTGCACCTGGATAATAAGATCTTCGTAGTCTGGTGAATATACCACAAAAGGAAAGTGTTGTGAAAACTTTCCAGAAAATGACTCAATGTTTTCCAACCCTGGGGCCAAGCTGGCAGTAGTAGGAAATGCATGGAATTACGGCCTTTGAGTCGGACAGACATGATATTTCAACTCCCACCTTCCCCACTCGCTAGGTGTGTAATCATGAAACTCCTTTACTTCTCTGATTCTGAGCCTTCATCTGTAAGAACAGAGAAATAGAGTCAGGCAGGGTGGCTTTCAAGTGTAATCCCAGCTACTTGGGAGGCTGAGGCAGGAGGATTAAAAAAAAAACAACAACAAAACAAAACAAAAAGCCCAGGCGCAGTGACTCACACCTGTAATCCCAGCACTTGGGAGGCCGAGGTGGGTAGATTACCTGAGGTCAGGAGTTCAAGACCAGCCTGGTCAACATGACAAAACACCGTCCGTCTCTACTAAAAATACAAAAATTAGCTGGGTGTGGTGGTGGGCGCCTATAATCCCAGCTACTTGGGAAGCTGAAGCAGGAGAATCGCTTGAACCCTGCGGAGGTGGGGCGGAGGTTTCAGTGAGCTGAGATCGCACCACTGCACTCCAGCAGGGGCAACCAAGAGAGACTCCATCTCAGAAAAACTCAAAACCAAAAAAACAAAAAAAGCAAAATAGTATCTACTTTGCAGAGTTCTTTGAAAATTAAATAAAATAAAGCATGCGTTAACATCTAAGGCCATATTTGGCCCACTGTAGACTGTTTCTGTTTTTTTCTTTCAGAGAAAACTTTAAAAGACACTCTACAGATAAAAAACAAAATAAAAAATATAACCAAATAAATATTTACCCAACATCCACTATCATGGACTCCAAAGTGTACCGCTTTTGTTTGAGAGCCATGTCCACCACGTAATAATTGGGTGGCCTTTGGCGAGCTACTTAATTCTTGGTGTTTTAGTTTCCTCGTCTTTAAAATGGGGGTAATAATAGTAACCATCTCATAGAGTTGTTCTGAACATAAATAATTTATAATATGAGATGTGCCTAGAATAATGCCTGGCCCTTATTAAGTGTTAATTCCTCCTTTTCCTGCTGTTATTGTGTTGTTATTTGATCAAGACACTAAATTAGGTACTAGAGGAGATACTAAGATGTTTTATTCCATGCTGCTGCCATCAAGAGCTTGTGACCTTCGACTTGAGAAGCCCCTTTAAGGGAACCATGTCCATATCACCCTTTTATGTTAAAGGAAAGTTTTCTTTGACAGCCTCAATCTAGGTAAACTCTCAGGATAAACAAAGCCCTTAGATTCGTAACTCACCATGGTTGCAAAGCCTGTTGCCGTCTCTACACTCTCTTCACACCAAGTTATACTCAGGTTCTAGCTGAGGGAGAGACAGGATCTTCCGATACCCACCGCCACAGAAGAGAAAAATGAGAGATAATTATTCCTGCAGGAGCTTCAGCAGATGCATCAATACAATCTACATAAAAGGAATAAAACTGGACTGATTAGATGGGGTGAATAGCATGGGAAATATGAACAAAGCAAATGGTGATTACAGCCGAGACAGGATTGCGGCACAGCTACTTAATTCTACCTTAATTCAACAAAGTTGGCATAAAAATGTTTAGTGCAAAGACCTGGCACACCAACACCAACATCATTAATTAATATTGACTAAGTGTCCAGAGCCTCTTGGGTGCTGCAGAGCAAAAACAATTCCTAGCATTAAAATGAAAACAGAATTTTTTTTTTTTTTTTTTTTTTTTGAGATGGAGTCTTGCTCTTGTTGCCCAGGCTGGAGTGCAATGGCTCAATCTCTGCTCACTACAACCTCTGCCTCCCGGCTTCAAGCGATTCTCCTGCCTCAGCCTCCTGAGTAGCTAAGATTACAGGTGCTCACCACCATGCCCAGCTAATTTTTTTTTATTTTTGGTAGAGACGGGGTTTCACCATGTTGGTCAGGGTGGTCTTGAACTCCTGACTTCAGGTGATCCACCCACCTCGGCCTCCCAAAGTGCTGGGATTACAGGCATGAGCCACCTCGCTGGGCAGGGTCATCTTTTAAAAATGTTTTTCTCCCCCAGGAAGGTGGGGAGTATGGGAAGCCATTGGATTCATTTAGGGGTATTCGTATAGGGAAATAGAAATATTATCAAAGTGATGATAATAGCAGCTAACCTTGACTACAATCTTACCCTGAATCAGGTACTATCCTAGTACTCTACATACATTGGCTCATTAAATAGAGGTAGTTAATCCTCATTCCCTGACAAATGAAGAGAAGAATGGGGGTAAGGTTTATTAAGCTTTTAGTGAGTGTCTGTCACAGAGCTATTTTCTTTTATACACACTCTCATTAAATCCTTAAATGGTAATTTTCCTAGCTGAGAAGAGGTTCAGAGAATTTAAGTGATTTGCTAAGTTCTTAGCACTAGTACGTGGCAATCAGTAGTTTAAACTCAGTTTTGTCTGACCCCAAAAAGTGACTTTCATTTTTACCACACTGTATTCTTCTAATAACATTATAGAAACAAGCCTCAAAGCCTAAATAGTAGATGCCTACCAGTTGACACTGACATTGATTTTTTGTTCAGAGATCTTTCTCCTGGGAAAGGCTCATTCTAACCATGTTGGGGCTATGTTTATACACACCCCATCTCGCTCATCCTCCTCATTATACCAGATCCTTCCCAGAAATTCGCTTTTTATTAAACGATTTCAAGTTGAGTTTCTGACTCTTGCAACCTAATGTATCAATGAACCCCCCACTGCAATTTCAGTGATAGGCAGGCCGTGAACTCATTCTTGGCATATTACATAGTGAAATAGATGTATTACTCTATACGTGATGTCACTGTAATCAGATGGGCCTTTGTGTTTGGAGGATGGAAACCAGTCTCTTTACTATCTAGTCACACCTTTTCTAAGGGAAGCATGATTTGACCCTGCAGTTTAAGAAAATCTCTTGTATATTTACCGGGCACGGTGGCTCATGTCCGTAATCGCAGCATTTTGGGAGGCTGAGGTAGGTGGATCACCTGAGATCAGGAGTTTGAGACCAGCCTGGCCAACATGGTAAAACCCCATCTCTACTAAAAATACAAAAAATTAGCCAGGTGTGGTGGCGCATGCCTGCAGACCTGGCTACTCAGGAGGCTGAGACAGGAGAATCGTTTGAACCTGGGAGGCAGAGGTTGCAGTGAGCCGATACAGTGCCACTGCACTCCAGCCTGGGCGAGAATGAGACTTCATCTCAAAAAACAACAACAATAAAAAAACTCTCTTATATCATGTTAAGCTTGGATAGAATGTTGCTTTTATGTTCATCCAGTATAGACCCATTAGACAGATGCCTTATCTTTTTTTATGTCCTCCTTCTTATCAAAAATTGTTTACTCTAATAGTAAATAAGGCTGTGGGGGGAGTGGGTTGTGAGGGGGAGGATGTTCTACAAAGCACGGTGTCTTTGAGCTCAAAGAATGTACAATGTGGATAGGAAGAGAAGACAGGTAGATATAAGAAGAGGAGAAGTGACAACCAACAGAGCCACTCTTCAGCCTGTGAATCGGCTGATGTGCTCCCAAAGTCCCTTGGAAAGCAGACGTGTGAAACCTGGAATATTTCCTCACAGGAAGACTGTGATATAAGGTCCTGCTATCCAGGTTTCATCTGAAAAACTAACGCTATAATGTCACAAAAAGGTCCAAAATCTTCATCCTCTAAATCTTATCCTCTAAGGCCTCCCCTAGTCTGGCTTCTGCCCTGCTTTCCTTTTAACTTCTCCTTCGACCCATATCACACTGGCGCTTTTTAACTGTCAGTGTTCCACCCTGTCACAAGCCTTCGCCAGTCCCAGCCCATCTCCTGGCTGCTCTTTCCCCTGCCTGGCACTGCCTTGCACTTTCATTAACCCTTAGTCATCCTTCTGCATCCAGCTGGAAAAGGACCTGCTGTTCACGAGGTGTTTTCTTTCCTCTCTTTCTTTCTTTCTTTCCTTCTTTCTTTCTTTTTCTTTCTTTCTTTCCTTTCTTTCACTCTCCTTCTTCCTTCCTTCTCTCTCTCTCTTTCTTTCTCTCTCTCCTTCCCCTCTTTCTTTCTTTCTTTGTTTTCTTTCTTCTTTCTTTCTTTCTCTCTCCTTCCTTCCTTCTCTCTCTCTCTTTCTCTCCCTTCCTTCCTTCCCTCCCTCCCCCCTCCCCTGCCTCCCTCATTTCTTTCTTTCTTTCTTTCTTTGTTTTTCCTTCCTTCCTTCTTTCCTTTTCTTTCTTTCTTTGACAGAGTCTCATTCTGTCACCCAGAATGTAGTGCAGTGGCACAATTTTGGCTCACTGCAATCTCTGCCTCCTGGGTTCAAGCAATTCTCCTGCCTCAGCCTCCCAAGTAGCAGGGAATACAGGTGAACACCACCATGCCTGGCTAAGATTTTTGTGTTTTTAGTAGAGACGGGGTTTCATTATGTTGAGCAGGCTAGTCTCCAACTCCTGACCTCAAGTGATCCGCCTGCCTCTACCTCTCGAAGTGCTGGGATGACAGGTGCAAGCCACCTTGCCCAGCCTCACAAGGCGTTTTCTGATCCCCCAGACCAAACCTTCCTTTCCAACACTGCCTAGCACTTCTTGGCTCATCCTTTGCAGCCCTCGTTGCACCAGCAGGATTTCTCTAGCTCCTGTATCCTCTCTCAGAGCCTGTATTCTCATCCGTCAGTGAGCACTGGAGTATGTCATGTGGGCTGTGATGAGGGTAGGGGAAAATCACAGAGGCACAGAGCATGACACACATGGGCTCTTCAGCTGCAAAAGCCTCCTGTGGCCGGAGACACAGTGGAAATGTCTGGGGACAGACTGTCTCATTCTTCGCTGAGAGGTGCCCGCCTGAGGTGGCTGCTGAAGCTCCCTCAGCTTCTGGGAGGTGAGGAACAGTTACCACCCAGCTGAGGCTGCTCCCGAAAAAGCCCTTGAACTTCTCTTCTGTCCATGGGTGAGCAGACATGTGCTCACAGTGACACACAGCCCTAGCTTGTGTCCCACACTCAGGCCAAACAGGAAGATCCAAAAGCAGCCTTCTTAAACGGAAGTCATTACAAAAAAAGCACACACACACACGCACACACGCACAAATGCACATGCACACACACACATACACGAGTATGATTTAATGGCCAGGTCTTGACTGTCTTGGAAATGGATTGGCCACCTGGGCTTACAAATAAACCAGGTCATGTTTGTTTTTTCTAGGAGAAATTGATGGTGGGGGAGAGCAAGTCTAGCAGAGATCTGAGATGCCCTAGAATGGGCATTTGGGGAGAACTCCTGGGCTAGCTATCCTTGAAATGTGGAGGTCTTCCTGCTGAGTCTCTGCGGGTGATCAGGCACTGTCAGAATGAATTAGTGGCTCCATAAACACAGGCTCTGTGGCTAAATGGCGGGGGCTAAAATCTCTGAAGTTCCTTACATCCCAGCAGGCTTCTCTAAAATATTTATGGCTGTTAGGCAACACAGCAAGCCCAGGTCCTTAGAAATCTGCAATGAACGTCAGGGATGAGGCTCCCACTACCCACCTAGGGCATCTTGGGGAACCCACAACTTCTCTGAGTCTCCTCTCTTTATCTGCAGAAAGCAGCTAATGACCTATCTGCCCCGTAGGGTGACGGTGAGGGGCCAAGATCCAATTGACGTCTCAGCCCCCGGGAAAGTGATAAACAACTGGGATTATTTTCCAGACATGGTTCCAGTTTATCTCCCTTACTCTTGAAAGCTTTTGGAAAGCTCTCCAGGGGGCTGTGACCTGGCAGTCAGCTCGTGTTTATTTGTTGAGAAGCTTCTGTAAATCAAAAGCATAAAACAGGGGACCCAGCTAAGGAAAATATTTCCGCTCACTGCAAAGAGATAAATTTGAGACCCAGAAAGGGGAGCTGGGAGAACATGCAGGCATGTTTACCTCACCTAGCCCCCTCGTTAGTTCAGGCACAGTGATTGTCTGAAGTCCCAGATTTATTTACCCAACAAATAAGGCCCAGCAGGTCAGTAGTTTGACGTTGACTCCAAGGCTTTCTGTTATGTTTATGCTGGAAAGTTACCATTGGCCTCTGTAAAATGGAATTTCGGTATAATTGAGATGGCCTTGTAAGGAGGGAAGGTCCCTATTGCTGCTTCTACAGGGAAGTTGGACTGATGGGGAAATGTGGAAACAAAGGCTTTGTCTTATCTCTGAAGTGGGTCCGTGCGTGGTAGTTTCCAAATGCCTGTCTCATGCTCTAGAGCACCAGAATCGCTAGGAGGCTTCCTTCAAATACGGATATCTGCCTCCCGTGCAACATATATTGAATTCCTAGGAAGGGTCCCAGGAATTTGTGGGTTTTTTTTTTTTTTTTTGAGACAGAGTCTCACTCTGTTGCCCAGGCTGGAGTACAATGGCACGATCTCGGCTCACTGCGACCTCCACCTCCCAGATTCAAGTGATTCTCCTGCCTCAGTGTCCTGAGTAGCTGGGATTACAGGTGACCGCCACCATGCCCAGCTAATTTTTGTATTTTTAGTAGAGACAGGGTTTTGCCATGTTGGCCAGGCTACTGTAGAACTCCTGACCTCAGGTGATCTGCCCACCTCAGCCTCCCAAAGTGCTGGGATTACAGGCGTGAGCCACCGTGCCCAGCCAGGAATCTGTGTTTTTAACAAGCCTCTCAAATAACTCAACTGCCCATCTAGAAATGGAGAAAATTGGATGGGACCTTATCCTTAGAGGGTTAGTGCTTGAAGACTTTTGCTGATTGCCTGGCGTAATCCAAGTCTGGACCTACAGGAAGACTGATCATTTAGCTTCCTTCAAGCCAATATTCTTTTTTATTTTTAGACACAGGAGGCTCTCGTGGTGTGCCCAGGCTGGACTTGAGTGCCTGGGCTCAGGGGATTTTCCCACTTCAGCCTCCCAAATAGCTGGGACTACAGGTACACACCGCCATGCCCAGCTACAAGCCAATATCTTTAAATATGTATTCAACACTTAGTTAGAGGGGTGACACCAGGCATTCAGTGGGGAAGACAATAGTGGTACTCTCAGCCTTTCCTCTGATTCCTATAACCAATTAGCTCTTGCTCCAAACTCACACACTTCACTATACGATCACATAGTACATGATTCTATTCCTATGAAATGCCCGGAACAGACAAATCTATAGAGACAGGAAGTAAATTTGGGCTTGCCTAAGGCTGGGGGTTGGGGTGGGTGGATTGGAGTGATGACTCAGGGAAGCAGGGCTTCTTTTGGGGTTAATGAAAATGTTCTAAAATTATAGAGATGAAAGCACAGCTCTGTGAATATATTAAAAGCCATTGAACCACACACTTTAAATGGGTGAATTGCATAGTATGTGAACTACATCCTAATAAAACTGTTAAAAACGCTTCAGGCTGGGTGCAGTGGCTCACATCTGTAATCCCAGCACTTTGGGAGGCCAAGGCAGGGGGGATCACATGAGGCCAGGAGTTGGAGACCAGCCTGGCCAATATGGTGAAACCCTGTCTCTACTAAAGATAACAAAAATTAGCCAGGTGTGGTGGTGCACGCCTGTAATCCCAGCTACTCTGGTGGCTGAGGCAGGACAATCACTTGAACCCCGGGAGGTGGAGCTTGCAGTGAGCCCAGATCGCGCCACTGCACTCCAGCCTGGGTGACAGAGTGAGACCCTGTCTGAAATACGAAACAAAACAAACAAGCAAAAGTAAACCCTTCACTCTGCAAAACCAAAGCCCTGCAGTTGACCGTGCCCACCGCTCCTTATGAAGCATTTGAGCAACCATCTGTTATTGCAAGAAAGGGGAATGCCACTTCCCAGAGATTGAACAGGCAGGAATTTGGGAACCCCTACAAAATGCTCTATTTCAGAGACCTTTTTTTTTTCCCTGCTTCATTACCTTTCTTGAACAGTATTAGTGCTCAGGGCATGTGTGTATTTCAGTATTCATATGGATTTATTCATCTGGCTGTAGTATAATTGCATTTTGTAGATGAGATCTGTTCCCTTCTCTAACTTAATTTTGGGGCTTACCTAAGCCAAGTCCCAAGGGATGGAGGTAAAATACGGATTAAAGGATGTGCTGGATTTTTTTTTTTTTGAGACACTGTAAGATGATGCCCAATATTCTGAGAGTCTGTTTCTCCATTAAGATCTCAGCAAACTGACACAAGAACAGAAAATCAAACACCGCATGTTTTCACTCATAGGTGAGTGTTGAACGATGAGAACACATGGACACAGGGAGGGGGAGCATCACACACTGGGGTCTGTTGGGGGGAACAGGGGAGGGACAGCAGGCGGGTGGTAGGGAGGTTGGGGAGGTATAACATGGGGAGAAATGCCAGATGTAGGTGACGGGGGGAATGGAGGCAGCAAACCACATTGCTATGTATGTACCTATGCAACAATCCTGCATGATCTGCACATGTACCCCAGAACCTAAAGTGCAATAAAATACATATATGAAAAAAAAAAACTGATCAGATCACGGTGCAGTCATGGGAGATTGCCCAGCGCTTCAGAAATAGTGACGGCTTTGGCTGCTTGAGTTCAAAGTCTGGTTACCTTTAACAACTGTGACTTGACTTCTCTCAGCCTCAGTTTTCTTATCTGTAAATTAGGAATATTGGTAGCTTGCTTATAGAATGATTCTGAAGAGTAAATGAAATAATAAATCTGAAACATAATAATATCTGCTCTGTGAAAATGTCCATAATTAGAACCTGGCACATAATAATATCTGCTCTGAAAAATGTAGCAAATGTTACTGTTATTTAACTTCTCATTTCATGTATGTTTCCTCATTTGGATTCTTACCTCCTTTGAGTGTTGCCCCTGAGCCCCACAGAGCTCCTAACATAGTGTGTCCTATGCAAAAGCCAAGAAAGAGTTAGGAAAGAACAGGTTGTAGGGACACCTATGAGCCACCTGCCAGGGCTTCTGTTTTTGATTGTTTGTTTTGAGACAGAGTCTTGCTCTGTTACCCAGGCTGGAGTGCAGTGGCACAATCTCAGCTCACTGCAACCTCTGCCTCCCAGGTTTAAGCAATTCTCTCTGCCTCAGCCTCCTGAGTAGCTGGGATTACAGGCACCTGCCATCGCTCCTGGCTAATTTTTTTATTTTTAGTAGAGATGGGGTTTCGCCATGTTGGCCAGGCTGCTCTTGAACTCCTGACCTCAGATGATCCGCCTGCCTCGGCCTCCCAAAGTGCTGGGATTACAGGTCTGAACCACCTTGCCCAGTCAAGGCTTCTCTTTTCTAGACTTATCTATCCTGATTCTCACCATCATCCACAAAGACATAAAAGTGGGCTCTCAGCAGCTTCTGTGAGTGACTTTGCCCCCCACTCCTCTTATCCTCAGCCTCAGTTGGTTGGACTAGGTGAGGACACCCAACTTAAGCTTGGCCAGAGAGTTCAGTGAGTTCTTGGCCGGTGGGCATGAAACTGATCCTCTGTGTTCCACTGTAGTTGTGACTTGAAGTGTGTTCACAAATGTGATTCCAGGCAGACATTCATAATGCTTCTAAAATTTTTTCAAAGCCCTAAGACAATGGTCATATTATAATGTTAAGGTAAAAGGGATAAGACAAAATTATGTAGACCTCACAGATTAAAAATATATATGCATGAAATACTGGAAAGGAAATGTATAAAAATGAGAATAGAAATAGCAGGATTGTAAATGATTTTCTTTTCGTTTTTAATACTTTCTAATTTTTAAAGAGAAGTCTATATATTGAGGGCAGGGGTGGGAGTAGGGGGAAGGAGCCAATGGAAATTTTCCTCTCTCTTGTCTTTAAAAAATTTAGCTTCTCTAGTCTCAATTTTCTCAGGATCCTAGCTATCTTGATAGCTAGAAAATAATTCACACACAAGTATTAACAACTTGCTAGCTCTCTAAGGGTGTAATTATTTGAAAATGGGCTTCCAGAGGCCAGATGACTTCATGCAGAAATTCTCAACCACTGATCCCTTCCAGGACTAGGCTAAGCAGTTTTACCAATTTGCAGGAGAAAACATGATAGAATTGTCTAAAATTAAATTTTTCTCCCATACATTTTCCCTTGGTGCCTGCCACCAAGGTCACAATTAGAATTTTGTAGCATGAACATTAGAATCACCGGGGAGCTTTAAAAATATACAAATTCCCCTGCTCCATCTTCCAGATTCTGACGTTTAACTGGCCTTTTGTGAGGCCCCCACTGCTATGGTTTTTAAACCTTTTCGGGTGATTCTAATCTTCAGCCAGGATTGAGAATTATATATAATTATAATTATATAATTATACTGAATATAATTGATTGAATGCAAAATTCTATATTGAGTAATTTTGTTGTCTCCAGCTCAATGTGTATACATATTTTTCGGGATTTCTGAAGGAGCTTCATGGGCTCCAATTGCCCTACTGCTAATTGAATGAATTTGGAAACTGCTTGACTCGGGCAGCGCTGTGCCCGTTGGGGGAAAGAGACTGTTTGGAGACATCGCCCTCCAGTGACAGCACTCGGGAACTGTTGAGAGGCCTGGGTCCCCCTCTTGCTTCTCATTGATTGTTCCTCTAGGAACAGTTTCAGCCTTCGGAAGCTCCCTCGCGTTGGTTGTACGTTTGTCCTTGCCCGGATGTGTCGGCAACACGCTTGGAGGCATAAACGGGAACAAAGCTTCAAACGTGTTCTTAACTGTCAGGAGTAACAGTTGCAGGTAAAAGCTGCAGAATTGCTCATCAATACGGGGAAGGCTGAGCAAAACTAGAATTATTCCGGTAATTTAACAGAAAAAAACAAAAAGCACGTCAATAGTTATAGGGTATGGGAGGGAGGGAGAGGGTAAATACGTAGCAAAACATTTGAAACATTCAGTTTAGTCCCTTCCTTCCCTTGTTCGAGGGGCCAAAATCTGAGGGGGAGCGGGGTGCACTGTGGGGGAGGGACAGCAGAGGAGAAATTCACCAAGGTGGACAGGGCCAGGGGGCCAGGCTGAGCCCTGGCCCCAGGTGCTGGCAGGTGAGAAGAGACTCATCTCTGTAAGGAATGCTTGATAGTCCATCTGAGCCCCCTGGGAAGCTTGTCCAGAAAGCTCCTGGCAGGACCCATTCCTATCAATTCTGATTCAAGATGCCTAGGAATCTGAGAGGGTTCTGAGAAGCAGTGGCAAGGCCTACTATCCATCAGCACCTACCTGGTAGCCGGTGTGGAACGAGGATTATGCTCTCAATCAGTCCTTACAGCAATGCTCTGCGGTAGAAGGTACCATCCCCATTTTATAAATGAGGAGACTGAGGCTCGGGGAGGTGATGTGAGGTACCTCCAGAGCTGGAGGCATCCCCCATTTTACAGATGAGGAAACTGAGGCCAGGGGAGGCGATGTGAGGTACCTAAAGCACCAGAGCTGGGCAGTGATGGAGCCTGGACGGCAGTACCCTGTTCCGGGCGGTCGGGGGAGCTGTCACAGGAACAAGCCAAATCCTGTATTAGGAGGCTGTGCCAAGGTCTGAGCAGGACCAGAGATGAGGTGGACTTTCATCCCTGGCCCACGGCGCTCCTTGGGGACCTTCTGTTCTCCCTGGGGGAAAGGGTTGGAGTCAGGTGGGAATGTCGGAAGGAAGAGAAGGCAGAGAGGGGAGAAGAGGCAGGACCAGCCACTAGGCAGGAGTGGGGCCCAGAGTCTCCTCTGCTTCCTCCTCAGGCTCCTTTCTTCCTTTAGAGCTTTTCATGTTCCTTTGTCTCATCATCCAGGCTTTGTATTTCTTCACTTCCCCTTTCTTAGAGGAGGAGTTTTCTCCTCCCTCACAGATCCAAGGCATGACCTCACTCCTCACGGGATGGCAAGGAGAAACGATCAATCGCTTAAGTAAAGAAAAACATCCAAATCAGACCCATCTGCAGTCAGAATCTACAGCAGTCCTCCCACGGCACAGCACTGCCTCTGTCAGCGCCCTTCCTCCCCTCGGAACTGAGCCCGTCCTGGCCTGCAGTCCCCGGTGGCAACAGCACTTAGCGGTGTCTCATGTTTAATGCAAACAAGCTTCTGAGACGGGAAAGCTTTCAAGATACAGCTGAAGATACACGAGCGCTGCCCTTTACAGAGTAAACATGAATGTACAAAACCAACGTGGGTTTTCCTATTTTACAATAATTGTGTTCTCATCTGTACAGATTTAAGCAAACCTCTTGTCAGAAGAAAGGATAAATCTATATCCAAAGGCCTCTGTGGCCTAAAGAGCCCTGGGTTACCTCTGTTTTTTGAGTCTCCCAGTAATTTTAAAAATGAAAAACTACCAGCCGGGCGCGGTGGCTCATGACTGTAATCCCAGCACTTTGGGAGGCCCAGGTGGGTGGATCACCTGAGGTCAGGAGTTCGAGACCAGCCTGGCTAACATGGTGAAACACCGTTTTTACTAAAAATACAAAAAATTAGCTGGGCATGGTGGTAGACACCTGTAATCCCAGCTACTCAGGAAGCTGAGGCAGGAGAATCGCTTGAACCCCGGAGGCGGAGGTTGCAGTGAGCTGAGATGGCGCCACTGCACTCCAGCTTGGGCAACAAAAGCAAAACTCCGTCTCAGAAAAGAAAAGGAAAGGAAAGAAACCAAAATAGGTTAATACTGTAGTTCATTTGTGAATGCTTATCATTAGCAAGTTAATATTTTTAGCACAAAAGAGATAATGCAATATAATTGTGCTAGTTACTAGCTAATTACAGAATTTGTAAAAAGTAATCATTCCTAGTGTGCTGTAAGTAATGGGGCACAGGTGTATAGCTATATTTTTTTTTTTTTTTTTGGGATGGAGTTTCACTCTTGTTGCCCAGAATGGAGTGCAATGGTGCAATCTCGGCTCACCGCAACCTCCACCTCCTGGGTTCAAGCAATTCTCCTGCCTCAGCCTCTTGAGTAGCTAGGATTACAGGCATGCACCACCATGCACGGCTAATTTTTTGTATTTTCAGTAGAGACGGGGTTTCTCCATTTTGGTCAGGCTGGTCTCGAACTCCCAACCTCAGGTGATCCATTTGCCTCAGCCTTCCAAAGTGCTGGGATTACAGGTGTGAGCTACCGAGCCTGGCCTTTTATAGCTGTATTTTGAATAATTTCTTTAACCTGTTAGGATATGATTCCTTTGGAAAAAATTAAAAGTCTAAAGTAGGAACCTTTTGTGTGGCTGTGTTAAAGTGTATGATATTGATGACTATGAAAGCTTCCCTTCTGCTAACATAGACAGCCTTGTCTCCAAACAATTTCGGCTGCTCTTCCCCTCTGTCACTCATTCTGGATAGTTTTGTTAGCATACCCATGTCCTCTACCCTGTCTTCAAAATGCTTAGGTTGAAAGGCTTTATAAATACCATGTGTCTAATCCAATACCCTTTCTTCTGCCATCTGGACCCAAAGCAACATGCCAAGTCAATGCAGTGCTGCAGAACTCAGGGGTTTTTTTCCTCCTGAATATTCATAAATAACTCAGTTTTTAAAAGACTCTAATGTATCTTGGAGAAATGGCTGATCCTAGGACTGAGGCAGGAAACATATGAGCTGGGAGTATTTTGTAATCTCCAAAAGTGAGGAAGTGCTCAAAAACAAAAACAAACGAACAAAACACCCATATATTGATGGGGTATGTTAAAGAGACATATTTTTAGCACAAAAGAGATAATGCAATATAATTGTGCTAGTTACTAGCTAATTACAGAATTTGTAAAAAGTAATCATTCCTAGTGTGCTATAAGTAATGGGGCACAGGTGTATAGCTGTATATATATATATTTTTTTGAGATGGATTTTCACTCTTGTTGCCCAGAAAGGAGTGCAACAGACAACTGAAACTGTTCCCAAAGGCCAAAACTGGAACAATTTGAGCAACAAAACCAACGAAATAGTATTAGATTTTAACCCAAAGTATAACATAAATATCCATGGGTTGGTACTGATATAAATGATTGGATAAATAAAGGGTGGGGGACACAAATCTTCCTTGCAGAATAACTCCAAACAGTTTTTTGCAGATACTCCACCCTCAAGAATGTACAGTATTAACTCCACACTTCCGAAGTGTGAGCTACGTACAATGACGTTGCTTCCAAAGAATACAGTATGGAAATGAAAGGGAAAGAATAACTTTATGGTGGAGAAATCTGACAAATACTATTTCAGCCAGGGGGAGCAAGCCCAACTTCATGCTGACAGTGTGTACTCTTGATAAGTTTTGACTAAGATCACACTTTATCTCTGTATTCTTTCTCTGTAAAATCCATAAGCCCAGTCTAATCATGAGGAAAACATCAGACAAATTCCAATAGAGGGTGTCCTACAAAACACCCAACCAATACTCCTCAAAACTGCCAAAATCAACACAAATATGGAAACTCTAAGAATAGCTGCAGATACTGCAGAAGGCCTAATAGCAACCACTCCTCAGAGGCCTGAACTCCAGCTCTGCAGGGCCTATCCCCTAACCTTCTAGGTTCTGATCATCTCAATGCCTTTCCTTTGAATCCTCCGGCTATAGAGGTGCTCTGGATTGCACTAATGTTCCTCCTTTGCTAATTCTGCCCCCCCAGCACCCAATTCCCTGTATAAATTTCCCTCTGTTGCAATACCATGTGTGGTTTCTGTTTTCCAAACTGTGCCTGTTACAGTGCTTGGTACCAGGAAATAGACCCTTGGGGGATGGGGATTTGGAGATTGATTTGATTACGTGCTTGGTATTAAATGCTGGGCTGAGGGGTTTCCAATGGGAAATGCTATACTAGTACTCCATTGCATGTGGAGGCGTAGTGATTACATTGTCACCAGTGATTGACTGAGATGAAGTGTCTATGGAATCAAGTGCCTTATGGGACCATATAGTTTTTACACAGAAAATGAAAAGGACAATAGGTATAAACTGTCCTTGTCCCTTGATTACCCTAATGGCAGTAGTGATTATGACTACAAAGCACTGGAGTGGGATGACATCTTCCAACTGGAGAGATTACAGAAAGGAAATCACTAGCTCAGGTGTAAACTTCTAAATTCAAGTCTAAAACAGAGCACTGAGAGGCTCTCTGGCAGCCCTAAAATCATGGTTTTTTTTTAGTCACAAGGCCAATCTCATACAAAAATATAACCGTAATTTAATTGTGTGGGTTACAAAATTGCAATGTAAATTGAACTCATAGACTTGCCTTGACTCTTATGAAAAAATACATTGAGTGGGTGAGCGGGCCTCTGGAATTTTGAATGGTCACATCTGGGTAGACGTGAATGAAGCTTTAAATCCTGAACCCAAGGCCTTTCTGCCTTGTGAAGCTTTGAACCCAAGGCCTCTCTGCTTTGTGAAGCTTTGAACCCAAGGCCTCTCCGACAGTAGAAGCTTTTAGTTTTTAGATCTATAATTAGAGTCAGATCTCAGCATGTTCCAGGGGGAAAAAGTGAAGAATAAGCTTTTATTCCAAAAGAATGACAGCATCTTGCTAATTGATTTAGGCAGAAATCTAGGATTATTGTGAGAAGCGTCAAAGGGAGATAAAATATAACATTAAATCAGGCCAAATGTATGGACTTGGGTGCACTTATCAGAGTCTGGACTTACTGTGTTAGTTCATAGAGCTGGAAGTGGCTCTAACGTTTTCTTAGTTGATTTGATTAAATATATACTTATTGGTGGCCTCCATCCAATGAACTGGGATGCCAGAAATTCCTGGGGTAATGTAGAAAAACAATCCATAGGCCGGGCGCAGTGGCTCACTCTTGTAAACCTAGCACTTTGGGAGGCCAAGGTGGGAGGATCACCTGAGGTTGGGAGTTCAAGACCAGCCTGACCAACATGGAGAAACCCCATCTCTACCAAAAATACAAAATTAGCCAGGCATGGTGGTGCAGACCTGTAATCCCAGCTACTCAGGAGGCTGAGGCAGGAGAATCGCTTGAACCTGGGAGGCGAAGGTTGCAGTGAGCCAATATTGCACCATTGCACTCCAGCCTGGGCGACAAGAGCGAAACTCCATCTCAAAACACAATCCATAGATTTAAGGAGATAGGAATGTAAATTTACATGGGGGCATGAATACTCAATCATATCTCCTGATGGGGTGCAGATGACAATCTCTTCACTGAGGTACTAAGAAATATATTAATGAGGGGGAAGAGCAGCCCCCCTGGAAAGCTGTGTGGTGGATCCCCCTCGCTAGATGGGGGTTAATGGTGGAAGAGTTGGTTATATCAGTGTTGGAAGGCTGAGTGAGGAAAATGTGTCAGTCACTAAGGTCATCCAGAAATAACATTGCAGGAGGCAACTACCACTACTGGGGCTGAGAGAACAAAGGGAAGAGGCTGGGGTTGCAGAGCTAGAAGCTGAGGGCCAGGGCCCTAGAAATGTAGAGCTCTGGCCTCTAGAGGGGGCCTGCCATGCTACTGTTGCTGCTTTTTAGACAAGAGAGGCTGGTTCCAGGAGGGTTTAAAGAATACGGAGCCTAGCCAGGTTCAGTGGCATGATCCTGTAGTCCCAGCTACCGGAGAGTCTGAGGCAGAAAGATTGCTTGAGCCCAGGAGGTCAAGGTTGCCGTGTACTATGATCGTGCCACTGCACTCCAGCCTGGGCAACATGGTGAGAGAGACCCAGTTTAAAATGTGTGTGTGTATACACACACACACACATATACACACACAAATGTGTACTGTAATATGTATGTTACAGTATATATATAACATGTTTAAAAATATATATTTGTATCTACAAATAATAAATAAATAAATATGTATGTGTATATATATGTGGAGATTAAAATCAATTGCTATGGATCCATTGCTGAGGTGATACAGATAGGAACAATAACCTCGAAGAAAGGAATTTCCTTCTTCCTCCTCCTGTCTCCTTCTCTGGAGCCCATTATTAACAAAATGTCATAGAAAGCCAGTTAGGAAAGGAGAAATCTAGTTTGTAGCATTTTAGCCGAGCAGCACAAAGTAGTACATAGAGGAGTGGATTTGGAACAGAAGGACAATAGCTTAGTAAACCCCACTGAACTTGTCTTATCCCTTGTGCTTTAAAAAGCAAACTTTCCCTAGACAAGGACTTTATTGAAACCCCCTCTCCTCATCAGAGCCCTACAAGATTTAGTGAATATCCGTTGAACATCACGGATGATGTTACTGCAGCCTTGCAACAATACAATACATTTTGGACCTCAGACCTCAACATTTATGAAACCAACACTCAATTATAGTGTCCTATGTGTCTAGCTGGAAAGTTTTTTCCACTCCAAGCAGGATCATTTAGGAAAGTCCTATCAGGAGAGTAGAGCCTGCCTTTATATAAGTGGAGTTGCCTCTTAGTGTCAGTGGTCTGATGAATAGAGGTACTGGGGCAGCTTAACTGCTCCTGTAAAAAAAAAATACATTTTTTTTTTTTATTTAAAATCGTTGTTAAGAGGCAGGGTTCAGCTTCCATGGTGATGTGAGGATTTCTGAAGAGTTCACAGATAAAGGATATAATGGAGGGTCTGAGAAACTTGCAAGGTCTTTAAAAATAACACAGGAATCAGTAGAAAAACTCGGCATTTGCACTTATCCAACATCTTTCTTAACCTAATAAGGCTGACAGTCAGTATCTCTGTTAGGAGAAGTTAATGGTATTAGTTGAATGATTGATTACACAGATCACTGGAGGAAGGGCCAAAATACAATGGTCTTATATCAGAATGTAGCAATGGCAAGCTGTACGATGAGGACAAAGAAATTTTAATAACGACCTTAGAATGGTGTTGATATTAAAACGCTCAGCCCAGAATTATCTGTGTCAAATTAATTACACTTCCCTAGTCTTTTCCTTTCCATTTAAATAAAAATGATAATGAGCAACACTACTTCACAAGATGTTTATCAGCAATTTCTGAGTAATTTCTTTGAAATACTCAGCTCAATGAATATAAATCATATTATATGCTATGCATGAAAAGACTCCAACCATTAAGAACTGTGCAAAATTATTTTTATTTCAATGTCAAATTCCAAAGAAAAACACCCAGAAATTGCTATGCACGTTTGCATTTATAGCTTTTGTTATTTTTAGGATGCGGTTTTGAACCCAAATTCCAATGAGTCACATGTACTCTTGCCAACAGTATTTTCAGGGAAAGGCTTACTTGAAGCTGCATGACATTGGATTATTTTATGGAAAATGTGAGTCTTTATAAAATGGAACCTGTTTGTTGTCAAGGAGTCCAAGGTACATTACTAATATTTTATTTTAAAAGTAGATGTTTTCTTCTCAATTTCCATTTCTAACACCAGTGCAGTTAAAGAAAACAATGGTCTATTTTCTAAACATTTCTAAAACAAATGGAAATAAAGATCACAGGACAAAGGGTTGAAGCAGCCCACAAAGAATATAGAACCATAAATGCTCTGTGACCTGCTACGTGGCTGATAAGAGCAACAGGATAAAGAGACTGAAGTAGAAGAGCATACTTTAAACATGGAAGAATAATGTTTAAGGAACGGCTAATTTGTTTCTCCTCTTGAATCTTCAGTACACGGCTCTCTTGAGAAATCTAATCAATTAAAACCCTACATGCTATTCTACTTGTGAGTGGAATAAGGAATACATTTCTTATGTTATTATATAAATGCATCTTGGCTTCAGGGATTTGAAATATAGCTTTATCCAGAGTATAGTGAATTTGTGTGTCATCTCATCTTTCTGCATTATAGTAAAATTGATTTTATGATTCCTTACTCATAAATCACAGGCCTGAGGCAATAACAGCCTTGGAGATGCTTTTGCCTGTCTTGCCTAATCTCACAGGCTGGGTGTGTCTCTTGTTCTTTTTTCTGAACCACATCTAGCTCTTCAGCTTTCAGTTGTGATTATAGTTCTCAGCCTTGAAAAAGAGTGGTTGTCAGATCCAGGTCATGTCCCCGGCTTGTTTGGATTCCCTAAACTGTGAATACCGTCCCTGACACCTTTAGCACATCACTGGAAGAAATTCATAGTGTGATCACCAAGCAAATGAATGCACATCACAACATGGGTACGATTATGAACTTACAGCTACAAAAATCAAAGGATATCTCCCTTTCCCCTCACTCTCCCTTTCTGATATAAGAGCAAAGTGACCCATGGTGGTAAATTAGATTCTGACAGTCGGCTAGGGGTTTTACCTTCACGTAAAGATGTGGTTATTCAATCAAGGGAAGTATTAAGTATTACCTAATGGTTTTAAAAATATATACTTTCCCCACTTTTTTTTTTTTTTTTTTGAGATGGAGTCTCACTCAGCTGCCCAGTCTGGAGTGCAATGGCACATTCTCGGCGCACTGCAACCTCTGCCTCTCGGGTTCAAGAAATTCTCCAGCCTCAGCCTCCCAAGTAGCTGAGATTACAGGCATGCAGCTCCACGTCTGGCTAATTTTTTCATATTTTTAATAGAGACAGAGTTTCACCATGTTGGCCAGGCTGGTCTGAAACTCCTAACCTCAGGTGATTCAACCATCTTGGCCTCCCAAAGTGCTTAGATTACAGGTGTGAGCCACCGCCGTGCTTGGCCCCCCAGCTTTTTTTTTTATTTAAGAGACTTCCTGTCAGTTCCTCAATATACTGACTAGTCCAACTGGAGCGGTGGTCACCAACCATTTTGGCACCAGGGACTGGTTTCGTGAAAAAGAATTTTTGTAGGGACTTGGGGGATGATTTCGAGATGAAACAGTTCCACCTGAGATCCATCAGGCATTAATTAGAGTCTCATGAGGAACTCACAAACTAGATCCCTCGCATGTAAGTTCACAATAGGGTTAGCGCTCCTATGAGAATCCAGTGCTGCTGCTGAGCTGACGGGAGGTGGAGCTCAGGTGGAAATGCTCGCTCACCTGACACTCACCTCCTGCTGTAGGGCCCAGTTCCCAATTGGCCATGGACTGGTACTGGCCTGTGGTCCAGAGGTTGGAGACCCCTGAACTAGAGGAGAGAGGAAGAGGAAGATCATAATATAAAATTGTAAGCCTGGGAAATATAGTGAGACCCTATCTCTACAAAAATAAAAACAGCTGGCCATGGTGGCACATGCCTGTAGTCCCAGCTACAGAGGAGGCTGAGGCAGGATTGCTTGAATTGAGGCTGCAGTGAGCTGATTGTGCCACTGCACTCCAGCTGTCTCTCTCTCTCTCTCCATATATATATATGGAGCTATATATATATATCACACTGTATTTTAACTCCTTAGACTCATGCTTAGGAAATCAGGTAATTCCTTGAAGCTACTTCAAGAAGACTGAGTATGAAGGAAGCAGAAGTCTCTTGATCTTGCTGGGAGTGAGCTCTGGCCTGTCCACCTGCCTTCTAGCCTGACTCCAGGCTTAGATTTCAGGAATGAATGGGAGTTGTGGGACGATAGCCCAGTGGAGGTCTACACATCCTATCTCTCCATGCATATCTGGCACGTGGCTTCTGAGTTTATCTCTGCTGTCTCCATCAGCCTAGGTTGGTTCTCTTTTAATTGGATATGCAGCCACTTTGTGCCCCAAACCAGGCGAGAATAAAGAATGCTGTCAAAAGAGCATTGAGTTAAAAGTAAGGAGAAAGGCTTAGTTCTACAAATAACTTCAGCGGGACCAGATCTTATCCCTAATCTTTGGGTCGTTTTAAAAGTCCAATTTAATCTTTTGGTTTTAGTATTTCAGTTATGTGCCTTCTCGCTATACGAGAATTCTGGAGAGAGATCACAAATCACAAGCGAATTACTATTCATCAACTGAGAAAATATGGGCCCAAAGCACTATTCTTTGGGCTAGTGCTTTATACCAACATCAGAATGAACTGAAAGGCAACAGTTAAGCATGGCAAATACAGTAGGATGCAGAAATTTCCATTTCTTGCCAGGTTGACTCTGTTGTGATTATAACTTCTTTTTTTTTTTTTTTTTGAGATGGAGTCTCACTCTGTTGCCCAGGCTGGAGTGCAGTGGTGCAATCTCTGCTGACTGCAACCTCGGCCTCCCAGGTTCAAACGATTCTCCTGCCTCAGCCTCCCGAGCACCTGGGATTACAGGCATGCACCACCATGCCTGACTAATTTTTGTAGTTTTCATAGAGAGGGGGTTTCACCATGTTGGCCAGACTGGTCTCGAACTCCTGACCTCAAGTCATCCACCCACCTCAGGCTCCCAAAGTGCTAGGATTACAGGTGTGAGCTACTGCGCCCGGTGTCTGTTGTGGATATTCTGAGAATATCTGGCATATCTCAAAAGTAAGACTATAACCTAAAAGTAATAATAATGCATATATAACATACTTAAAAGTACGAAAATTCACACACGGCTTGAGTTTCAGATTTTCCTGTTTAGATGATTTGCCATCTTACTTCCTTTCCCTGGTGCTCACACCGCTTGGGTCTTGTTTCTCTAACAGTGTTCACCAGTGTGCACTGTAATTTATTTTTGTAAACACCACACCAAGACTGTGACTTCTTTAGGGCTGAAATCATTTTTTTGTTTGCCTAGCACCTTAATACCTGGTTCGTAGAAAGTTCTTGAGAAATATGTGTTAAATAAACAAAATTATTGTTTGGTTTTTGGATATCCTACTTCTGATAGATTTTTAGAAATGATATAACAGAGAAATTTCTAATGCCCACAATAGTCAAATCAATAAAAGTAGTCAGTGTGAATGAAACAGGCTTAGATGAATCTCCCTGAGGCACGTAGTGGGGTATATTACCAAATAAAAACTGATTTTCTGGAATCACCCCAAATGCCCATCAATGATAGACTGGATAAAGAAACTGTGGTATATATACACCATGGAATACGATGCAGCCATAAAAAGGAACAAGATCATGTCTTTTGCAGGGACATGGATAGAGCTGGAAGCCATTATCCTCAGCAAACTAACAAAGAAACAGAAAACCAAACACTGCATGTTCTCACTGATGTAAGTGGGATCTTAACAATGACAGCATATGGACATAGGGAGGGGAACCACACATACTGGGGCCTGTGTGGGGTGGGTTGGGGGGGGCGGAGTGGAGGGGGGGAAAGCATCAGGAAAAATAGCTAATGCATGTGGGGCTTAATACCTTGGTAATGGGTTGATAGGTGCAGCAAACCAGCATGGCACACGTTTACCTATATAACAAACCTGCACATCCTGCGCATGTATCCTGAAACTTTAAATTAAAAAAAAAACAACTGATCTTCTGCTAGGTAGTCCATAGGCAACAACTTTCTTTATTGCCATAAGACCAACTAAAACATACTCCATTTCTTCTGCATCATTCAGCATTAAAGAAACTCACATGCAATGTTTCTTCTTGCTTATCTTTTTTTTTTGGAAAAGAGATTTAGCTTTTACTTGAGTTACTCCAGCAAAACTTCAACTTTTACAGTTTTATGTTAATTCTTTAAATTCCCTTGGGATTACTAGTTTTCCAGCTAAAACACTGCTAAACTCTTAAGTTTGAAGCAGGTTTCGGACTGGGGATCCAATTATGCATTCCCCAAACAGTTTTCTTTTGAAGTAGCTCAGGGCAAGGAGGAGGATTTCAGTTCTTCAATGTGTAAACCTTGCCTCTTCCATCCTTTCAACCTATCATCTTTATTTCCGTCTAAAGTGATTTTGAAAAGAATCTTTGGGTAGTTGGGATTAATCACTGGATTTTTCTCTTTCTGGTTGTGTTGTGTATTTCATATGTCTTTGTTTCCATTCAGAAACTCTGGCAAATATTCAAGTGAGTAGAACAAGTCTAGAGTCTAATTATTTTAAGTGTCAGCTAAAGAGAAATGTTTTTATATGTGTTAGGGAAATATTCAGAAATAATGCTTAGAAGGCCAGGCGTGGTGGCTCAAGCCTGTAATCCCAGCACTTTGGGGGCTGAGGCGGGCGGATTATGAGGTCAAGAGATCAAGACCATCCTGGCCAACATGGTGAAACCCCGTCTCTGCGAAAAACACAAAAAAATTAGCTGGGTGTGGTGGCGTGTGCCTGTAGTCCCAGCTACCCGGGAGGCTGAGGCAGGAGAATTGCTTGAACCCAAGAGGTGGAGGTTGCAGTGAGCCGAGATCACACCACTGCACTCCAGCCTGGCACCTGGAGACAGAACAAGACTCTGTCTCAAAAAAAAAAAAAAAAAAAAGAAAGAAAGAAATAATGCTTAGAATAAATTGTTTTTCTGAGACATGCATAAACATTCCTTCCTTTTGGGCAGTGATTATTAAGAAGGAAAGTGGAGAATATACGTGAGGTTTACCTGGGGGGGAATTTTTCAAGCTACACCTCTCCTCCACAAATAGCTATATTGCTTTTTGTTCTCTCCCTAGAATACTATAGTGACCCACACTGATTGTAGTGTGCCATATCCCTTTGTGTGTTGGGGGTGCAAAAAGTTAAGAGTTGTTGTTTGAGATTTATCATTGGATAAAATGTTCCCAATTAGAATTTTACAAAAACGTAAGACGTTTTGTTTAAATTACATTATTTATTTTTTAGATCATCCCTCTTAGTCCTGCATGCATTGTTAGCACAAAAAGTGGAACTTGATCAACTTCCTTTGAAGAGAGAGTAGGTACACAATGACCATCTGAAGAGTTTCTCCACAGATGGACCAAGAATTTCAGACGTTGGTAACACTGTCAGTAACCTACACAACGCTCAATACAAAAAATTTACCAAATATCCTGTTTAATGTAAACAAGGCAGGAGGCAAAACAGAGTATTACAGTAACACTATTTTACAGGGCCCAGAAATGTGATTATCTACCATGTTTTAACACATCAAGTGTCACTATGACATGCACATTTGATTTACTATACAACCCAAAATATAATTTGTGGTTTTAGCACTTCACTGTAGCTTCTTCTGTCAATACTGATGGACTTCATAATTAAATGGTAATTGTACATTAATGCAATAATTTATGGAAACATTACCATGAATTTATGAAGTAATTCCATAATGTGTGCCCTGTAAAATTAAGTGTAACAATCTTTACACTAGCAACAGTGTAAGCGAGCTAGAATTTTGGTCCATATATATACATATATACATATGTACATACCCAATAATGTACAATTAAACCAAAAAGCTATGAATCCACTCACAGCTTCCATATTGCACAAACAGATACATTATGAGAATGTTACATAGTTAGAAGGTGAGTACTATATGACAATAGGCTAAGACAAATCTGAGTTCAATCAAGTAAAGAATGTGGCTCATAACTAAAAACAAACCCAAGGACTATATTGCAGAAAGTTTTTAAAAATGTGCATACTCTATTGATACCAATGTGAAGCAAGGCTGAAACTCGCTTTGGAACTTGCTATGGCAATCAGTTGTTATGATGGCGCTTTCTACTCAACACAGGGCATCTTAGTCACTGTTCTTGCAAGTACTGAGTAACAGAAATAGTCAGCTGTCAGCAGACAGTAAGAAAGACTAGTGATGCAGTACAATGTTTCACTAACAAATGAACTCACTCTGAGAGCTTGTACTGGCTCTAGGTCTGAACTAAATGTAAAAGAAAAAGAGAAACAAATGAAATCTTAAGCCTTAGCTGATTACAAATTTAAGTCATTACACTAACTTAGGAAAATTATATTTTCAGAAGCAGCATACACATACACAAATATAAGAGTTAAAGCTTTTCTGAGCTTGGTTTCATGGATTAGTTATAAGGTCCCATAGTGAAATCAAAGATAAAAGAGTATTTGGTTTCAGAGGTAATATCATTGCTACTACACCTATTGAGCACTATTAAAACATTAAGAAATCCTAATATCTCTTAATGCCTTAGTTTAAATATGCGTACATCAAAGTAGACTGTTACTACATCTAGTAATGGAAATGTTGAAGTGTTCCTTGTACGCAGTGATTAAAAAAAAAATACAGCAAACTGAATAATGCCTTCACAGCATTCAAAATGATTTAAAGAAAATCACGTACAAAATAACTATCTCCCACTTTTGTTTTTTCTTTGTTTTGCTTAACATATATCTTAGAATAAGCTAACAAAGATTTGCGTGAAATCAGAAGTTTAATCTTTTTTGCTGTTTTAACAGTGGTAAGTATTCTAGAGCTGAAGCGATTCATAATCTTTTGATATTCTGTTCTTAATAAATAGCAAAAACAAACTATAAAATAAACCAGAAAAGCTAATACAACAAAATGAGCAGACAGGTGTAAAACAAGCCTCTATGCACACGCCACACAATGTATACATGCAAACATGCTACATGAAATCACTTCCTAAAGGGGGTAGTGACAGTTCCCCTATAAGCTGGAACCTTTGATAGCCTGTTCCCCCAAATATCAGTTAATGGAAACATAAAGAGGAAAGTGCTGCTGCTTAACATTTCAAATAAAAACAAACAATAGCTTAAAAGCAGTATTTGAGTGATCAGCATCACTTAAAGGAAAAATAGAAAGGGGACTAGCAAACACGATTTTGTCAATCAAGTACAAGCATGCTGTGCCCAGCGCAGCTTTGCTGAACTACAGGTTCCTACATGTATACCCATTCACATACATGCCCAATTTCCCCAAATCCTTTAACATGTAAACAGGACATTTAAAAGTCTGTTTTCTTTAATCTCTTTAGAATCACTTTAAACAAAAGACTGAACAAAATAGAAAAAAATGTAAACATCAAGGAGCCAATGGCATTTTGATTGCTGCCTACGGGTTATCGGCACCTCCCCACCTAGACATCACCATGCGTTTCAATAAGAAAATCAAATTATAAAGCAATTTTATAAAGCAATTTTCTGAGAGGGAGACAGCGGGGGAAAAAGGTTCTCGACCCAGTACATGTTACTTAGCTTAAAAAAATACAATTTTAGCAAACACTACCAATGGAGAGCATAAATTCAACATTGTTGTGAAAATGAGACAGTTGAAATAAACTGGGACCCATACGTGAAGAAAATCAATCACTAACGTGGCTATGTGCACAAAAGAGTAAAAGAACATTTCTTTAAAAATATATATATATTAATAAAGAATTTCTTTATCATATTAAATTGTTATTCTTAAAAAGCTGAAGAAAGTTAATGGTGCTCTATACATTTTTATCTCCTATAATTAATTCATTCAGTGGTTTCTGAATTGTATTTTTTTCTCATTTAGTTTTTTTCATATTTTGTTTGATAAGAATCTGACCTTAAAAAGTTATAAAATTAGTGATTTTTTTTTTGCCACTTATTAATCCAAAAGAATATAAGCAATTGAGTCCCAGAGAATGTCAAAATGCCTTGCTACCTAAAAGGATATTAAAATAACAGAAATATCATCAAAGTCATGACATCAGAAATATTGTAGCTTTTCACACAGTCATTAGAAACGCTTATTTCCTGAAGTTCCTTTGATTGTATCCTGGATTCAACAATGTGCAATTTTATAGAACCATTACGATAAAGCCAATGAAAACAACATTATACAACATTTTATCAAGAATGTCCACTCAATAGGTTCTTAATGGTTCTGTTCAGTTTACAGCAATACTTTGTTTAAAAAGGCTTTTTATCCTCTTGTGGCTGGGTGGAACTGAGTCTTTTTTGATGAAATGTACACAGTAGTTCTGTTCCCCTAGTTACTTGAAAGACGTTATTTATGGTGTGGAGGAAGCATGGTATTTCACAAATGCAATTGCTGCCAGCTCCTTACAGAACTCTTCTAACACAATCACACCCTCTAGCAGTGTGATGTGGTCAAATACTGGTAAGGGAAAAACAGACAATCAATTCAAGATATCAGCAGATCTTTAAGCTCACTGAAATTTTTGGATTAAAAAAATGTAAAACACTAACTTACATGGGGCCTTCAGGTTCCAAACCAAGTAATCGCTTTCTGACTAACAGAAGCTTGGGAGTAAAGTCTTGAATACGCTGGATTCGAAGCATAAGGTCTCCTACAACCTGTATCACAGACGTAAGGCACTTTAGTTCGTGCTATCAACTACATAGACAATGTCAGGATTAAAAAAAAAAAAACTTCATTCCCTACTATTTAATAAAGAACGTAAACTTTCACTACTCATATAATCATCTTTAACCAAGAACTCATATCTAATTCTTTAAAATAAAGGTTTAGAATGTATAATAATTGCTTTTAAGCAGTAGATATATTTTTCATTATGTGACACTCACTGCATACAATAATATAAACATATTAATTGAACAGATTTATCAATCCTAGGGAATATAACAGAACTAGTAACTCACCCTGACAATTACAGAGAAGAGAGATCTACAGCCAGAGGCGAGGTTCACGTAAGGGTCCAAAAGGTACTCATGGATGTGTGGATGAGGGAAGAGAGAAAGTCTAGATAACACTGAGGTTACCTGTAAGTTTACGTCATATGGCTATGGAGAGGTAAAAAACAGAAAGACATTTAATCATAACATATACCTGTGCACTTAATTTACTACTTCAGTTTATCTTTTTAAGAAAGGAGAATCTGGCCAGGTGCGGTGGCTCACACCTGTAATCCCAGCACTTTGGGAAGCTAAGGTGGGTGGATCACCTGAGGTCAGGAGTTCGAGATCAGCCTGACCAACAAGGAAAAACCCCATCTCTACTAAAAATACAAAATTAGCTGGGTGCGGTGGCACGTACCTATAATCCCAGCTACTCAGAAGGCTGAGGCAGGAGAATCACTTGAACCCAGGTAGCGGAGGTTGTGGTGATCCAAGATCGCACCATTGCACTCCAGCCTGGGCAACAAGAGCGAAACTCCATCTCAAAATATAAAAAAGAAAAAAGAAAAAAAAGAAAAGAGAATCCACCATCTTCCTCCCCACTCCTCATGCTCTTCTGCTATGAAAATGTCCTACAACTAAACTAGCTCTCATCATCTCAAATTACATACATCACAGTCCTAAAACTTACCAAAAAAAAAAAAAAAAAAAAAGATTTAAAAAGCAAGCTTATAAACATTTAAGGACAAATAACATGACATAGAATGTTTATTTTATGCAGGTTGATTCAATTAAGGAAATTGTTCCAGAGGTCATAAAAATACACCAGTGTATCATATATAATATTAATGAAAGAGGACCCGTTGAGCAGAAGACCAAAGAACGAGAAGGCAAGATATTACATCTTTTTAAATATAGAATTTTAGAAATGATATTCCTCAGCTCAGATTATTCAACTACTGCCAATTCCCAAAAACACATATACAGTAAAATAAAGTGAAATCACAGAACCTTGTCAACAGAATGAAAGTACTTGGGGGATAGAACTGATGATGCCCGTATGCCTCAAAGTGAAGGAGAAGGTTCAAAATGGCGATTATAGAGAGGGATCATCTCATTTCTCGCATGAGTGTTAACTTTCCCCAAACAACTATACATCTGTGTACAGTTCCTCACACTTGTTTTGTACGTAATATCGCAATTGTACTTGAATTCTAGTTGTTTGTTTATTCTTCACAGAAAGGGGCTTTATGGAGAACGTCAACATCAAAGCAAAAGGCAGACTACACAAAGAGTTGCTATTACTTGCTCAGAACTTTCAACAGAAATTTCTCACCCCTTCCAGTTTGCTTCTTTTAAGCAACCAAAGGAAACTGATTGGTTGGACAAAACTAACTACAGTGAGGAGGCTGCAGAGAATCCAGGTGGCAAGAATCAGACACAGACGTGCAGCACAGAGGAGGGAAGAGGAAGTCAGGACCAAGTGCAATATCAGCCGCCACATCGGAATGATTTACTATCAGCCACTGAACCACCTGCAAACCCTTGATCACAGCCAATAGCAATGAAGAAGTGAATCTCTAGCATTTAGTGGAGGATGCTGACGCATGTGCCAGTTCTGCTACAGACTTCTGCATTTTACTATCTTTTTAAAATCACCACAGCTACAGACACCGTGACGAACATGTTTTGTTACATAAACAAAAACTCTCAAGTCTTATGCTGTCAGGCCAATTTTAGTCTTTCTAACTTACTACTAGATTCATGAACATGGATTTTTTTTTTAAAGAATAAAAACTGTCCGAGTCATTTTTTTCCCCCAAAACCTAGCTGTAAGCAAAGTAATTGAAAGGAAGTATGTATTTCCAATAAAGAATAGTTTAAGAGCATATTCTCCTACTTGGTAATACTTGGTGGCTTTTTGGTATTTTTTTATTGATATACCATAATTGTACCTATTTTGGGGGTCCATGTGATATTTTGATACATTTCACAATGTGTAATGTATGATGATCAAATTCGGGGTAACTGGGACATCCATCATCTCCAACATTTATCTTTTCTTCGTGTTGGGAATATCACAATTCTCTTCTAGCTCCTTTGAAATATACAATTTTGGGAACTAATTTCCCTGCTGTACTACTGAATACTAGAACTTATTCCTTCTAACTGGATTTTTTGTACCCATTAACCAACTTTTCTCCATTCCTCCCCCCCGATAATATTTACAACAGAATAGCCTTCCTCTGAGACTTAACTCATAATAAACAATGAATTCACATTAAATTGTATTTTAGGTATGAAGGAATCATTTACAAAAAATAATTTAAAATAATGCATTTGGTAAAAAAAAAAGGTAGAAAAAAATTTTAAATACAACAAGTTTAGAATTGTACATGACTCTTCACTGCAGGTAGTTAAGATTTTTAGGTCACTAAATTTTGCCATCTGTAGGTGCTTAAATAAGTAAATCAATACAATTTGGCTTTAAACAAATATATTACTAGTTAGACTTTGTTCTCTGTGTGGTGTCACTTTGGTTTGTAGTTTATTTTAACATAAATCTAGGTCATAGGTTGCTTAAGAAATTTAAGGCTGACAATTATTTCTTAATGTAGAAATGAAAATAAATTTCAGCAAGATAAAATTGTTTCACTGTACTCTGAAATGGTCTCTACTTTCTGTTGGTGATAACTTTAAAACAAGCCAGCTTTTTTGGAGGTTGTTGATAGTTAAGTGTTTATATCTATTATTGGAGGTCCCTTTATTTTATACTTAATGTAGTATTTACCTGAAAGGAAAGCAAGCCAGATTTCTCTGATATGCCAAATGGACTTGGCCCATGTTTTTGGACTGAACTCAAATTTTGAGATAATAAACCCGGACTTAAAAAAGTAATATCAACTTCACTTTAGCAATCAGAAAATGTGACTACTAGCTAAGTTACTTGATCAGATTCAAACTCATCACGCACAGGGCAGGGACAAGATTTGGCCTCCTTACAATGTTCCCAGTGTTCTTTACATTTGGCTATGGACTTTAGTATTTTACTATCTTCTTAAAATTACCATGGTTACAAACAATAGTAAATGTTTGTAAAATTTTTTAAAAAATTGACACTGTGATAACATAATAGTGTTATGAATACTTGATACCATGACTTCTCAATTATGCATGAAGACATTAGCCAATTTCCAAACTATTCATACTAAATTTTAATCTCAGCCAGGTTACCTAGACCCCATTAGGAATATATACTAAGAAAATGCCCTGCAAAGAGAAAAAAAAAAAGAAAGAAAAAATAAAAAAGAAGAAAGAAGGCTGGGTGTGGTGGTTCATGCCTGTAATCCCAGGACTTTGGGAGGCTAAGGCAAGTGGATCACCTGAGGTTAGGAGTTTGAGACCAGCCTGACCAATATGGTGAAACTCTGTCTCTACTAAAAATACAAAAATTAGCCAGGTGTGGTGGCAGGTGCCTGTAATCTCAGCTACTCGGGAGGCAGGGAGGCTGAGACAGGAGAATTGCTTGAGGTGGGGTGTTGCAGTGAGCTGAGATCATACTGTTACACTCCAGCCTGGGCAACAGAGCGAGACTCCGTCTTAAAAAAAAAAAAAAAAGGAAAAGAAGAAGACAGAGAGAGAGTAATAAAATACAAGCAAGTATCACCCTTAGCAAAAATGTTTAGGAAAGAAAGAAAATAAACCTAGGCCAAAAATGCTTAGCTTCCCAGGACTTGTGTTTTATCTTTGAGATCAGACTATACCATGTGCTTACCAAAGAGGCTTGGAAAATCAAGGCTTTGTTTGTTTTTATTTTGTTTTAGAGACAGGGTCTCAACCATGTTGCCTAGGCTAGCGTGTAATGGCTATCCTTAGGCACAGTATCCTTAGGTTCAGTCCTACAGCCTTGAACTCCTGGGCTCAAGCAAGCCTCCTGCCTCAGGCTCCTGAGTAGCTGGGATGACAGGTGTGCCCCTCGGCACCCGGCTCAAGAGTTTTAAAGATAAAAGGTTTCAGGCTGGGCTCCATAGCTTACTAGTTGTAAGTCACATAACTGAGACCAAGGATTCTTCATTTGTAAAATAATACTAGAAATCTGTCTTGCCTATGATACAGGGTTACATGAAGAATTATTGAGACTGTGTATGAATCAGCTCTGTGCTATGAAGTGCTATCTGGTGAAATTGAAAAGTATTTTAAGCATTTCAGATATTCTGTTTTCAATGTATTCTTGTGTGTCAGCACTCTACAAACTATAGAAAAAGGCTCAATATGAAGATTCAGGGTGGAGCTTTCAATTCAGAAACTACTTTTTAAAATTTAGATTATTTTTTAGTACTTTTGGTCAAAATTTCTAAACATTACTGTCTTAATACTCATTGTTATTACCTCTTGCTTGTTAGCGTAATCAAATTTAAACTACGCCTAGCAAACTGGCTCAAACACACACACACACACACACACACACACACACACACACACACCCTGATGAATCCTGGCTACCCAGGAGGTTTGCACAGCCATGATATGTAGGCCATAATACCCATTGCCAGATCTGTACACTTTGGTTGTTAGGTTTAAAACAACCAACCAAGCAACACTAGAAATACAGCACATGTTATTAAGAGGTTGAAAAGAAAAAGACCTGGTCTCTTATATAGATTATTGTCAGAAACAATGCTGACTAAACTCTAACATAGTGAAATACTTCTTATATTATAATTTCTTCATTTGACTTTCTGGTTATTGAAGATAGCCTACTTAGCAAATTTCTTTTATAACTCCCTATGCTCACATAAATATTTAACTAAAATGATGCTAAAAAAGAACAAGTACTTTAATATACAATTGAAAATTAATTCCAAATTGGTCAACTCAATTTCTATACTGAGGAAAGTACTATGCTAGTTGTGTTATTTCAGGTTTATATTCCAATGGGTCAGGCATTTCAAAGCTCTCTCATCACCATGCTTACGAGCCAATGAGAGATGGAAGGAGGGATTCCATAATCCCAAATTCATTTATCCTGACAGTCAGATGAGATGTACATAGCAACCTGTCAGCTGATGGTGATTTTTATCCACCTTTAGAGGAGTGCATTAACCTTTTTCATTTCACCTCTCCCTTATGAAAATGAGTATCATTCACAAGCTTTGTCTAAAGAGGCAGGTTCATCTAACACTATTCTGTAATTTTATGGAGACCAGAGTGTTCAAGATGCAATCCAAAATGACATTTAGGGTCTTCTAAATTGAGCATCTGTATTTGTACTAAATGTACTAACTAAAAGGCTAAGCAAGTCATAAAAGGAAAGCACTTCTAATCGTCTCCAAAATGTGTTAAGGATATTAAGGCAATGGTCTATCATGAGAAGTAAAATAAACAATGCTGTAGCAACTGTCAGGCCAAATAAATGTTTTTAACATACAGAATGCATCAGAAATCTGCCAGTTGTTAGCATTTAAGCTTCATGAAAGTCATCCAGTGGAAAAAGTAAGAAACCAATAAAAGTACTTTACTGAAGATCTACTAAGACTTAAGATGATTCCATGGTGAATGGCAACAAAATAATATAAAAATTAATATTTTAAAATGTATTACCTGATCAAGAATTCTTCCCATTCTGTCAAAAAGCACTTTCAAAAAGTGACCTTCAAAGAAAGCTGCTTCTAAATTGCACTTTTCCAATGCTTTTGGAGACCCAGGCCACTCCCATCTTAAGCAGATAGCACAGTAGTCCCGGAACTAGGGGGAAAAAAGCATGTGAATCATTAAAGAACTAACAAAAAAAAATTGAGATGAAATAGAAATGATTTCCACAAATAGGCATATAAAAAACAATTTGAATGCAGAATGTCTGCTATGCTTGAGGTGCCAAGGGAGATGGGGAAGAGATGATTCAGATCTTTCTGTGACTAGGGGCACAGGTAAGATATTAACTGCTGGTACCAATTTGAGCTGATGAAAAAAGACATATTTTAACTTTACTAAAATACCCCTAACATCTCTTTCCTTTAAAGGAATTTAACCCTTTAGTTATTTTCATCACAGATTTAGAGGACATTTAAAAAGTCAGATCTAGCCAAGTTTTCAAATTTATTCTAAAATGGTATATACAACAGATGAACTGATGCATGTTATCTGAGAAAACAAGCCTGCCGTTCCTAGAAGGGATGCACACTAGGCATGATGTTATGATAGGATCAAACAGTGCTACTCAAAGGTGGTCCACAGACCAGTGCTGGTTCTCAAAGTGTTCAGTGCCATCCACAATGAGATGAGCACAAAAAGTAAGAGCAAGCACTTAAAAATGTTCCTAATAATTTGACTATGAAGAGTTTTACATCTGTTGAATCTAACTATAAAATGATCAGGGTTTCTATTTTGTGTCTTTTTTTCTTTACATTTTTCTATAGTAGGAATGATTTTCTTTTTTTTTTTTTGAGACGGAGTTTCGCTTTTGTTGCCCAGGCTGGAGTGCAATGGCATGATCTCAGCTCACCACCACCTCCACCTCCCGGGTTCAAGCGATTCTCCTGCTTCAGCCTCCTGAGTAGCTGGGAGTACAGGCATGTGCCACCATGCCCAGCTAATTTTGTATTTTTAGTAGGCTGGTCTTGAACTCTGGACCTCAGGTGATCCACCCACCTCAGCCTCCCAAAGTGCTGGGATTATAGATGTGAGCCACCACGCCCGGCCAGGAATTAATTTTTATTGTATTTTACGGAAGTGTTGGTCTGTGACAAATTGGAAATAATTTTTTTTAAAAAACCTGGTCTTTCACTACAGATAGTTATCACTGGACCAAACAGTATGAATAGGAATAAGCACAAGAATATTTCATATAATAAAAATGAATTTTGAAAGTCTCTCCCAATACGTAATTTACTTGAATTTAATCAAAAGAAATTTAAAGCACTCTTTTCTCCCATATTCATTCCCTCTTCAGATTCTCCTTATTTAATAAAGCAAAACTACTTTGACCTCTCTAGTTTATAAATTACCTGAAATTAAAACAGAACATATTATTACCATGAAACACTAAATTCAATTTTTAAAATTTAGAACAATTAAAAAGCCTGTTTCTTCAATGTATCACAAGTTTTAAACTCTTTGGCTTTTAATAGACTATTTTCTATATAAAGCCAAACTTCAATTTTTAATAAATCATTTTTACATTAATACCTCTTATATTCTGACTTGGAAAGTAATATTTTAATTTCTTTTATTCTTTTTATAATATTTCTGAAACAATCATAATAACTGCATTTGTTATCACAAAACAGAAATGAGACAAACTTTACAGAAGGAATAAAAACAGTTTAAAAATCCAATCGGTAGTGCCAAAAGATACGTTTTACTTATATTGTGTTTATTTATTATTTGACTGTTACTTGCTACTCCATTAATTTATTCATGTATTAATGCAGACGAATTCATGTATTAATGTGGACTTGAGTTAAAGTATTATGAATTAACTATGTGCATATGCAGATTAGTTATACATAATAGCATACTTTAATCCAAATAATTTATAATAAAAACTAAATGTACACTTTTTATATTTGAGAAATTTCAAAATTTAGACTATATTTTAAAATTCACTTTCAAAATTTGAAATATTTTATTCTGGCTATTTATTCAACAAATACTAAATAGTTACTGATATTGTAAAATGTATAAGGCTCTACGCTACATATTTTGTGGGATTCAATGGTAGGTCAAGCATGAATCCTACCCTTAAGAGACTGATTACCTTATAACCCCAATACAAGGAAGAAAACACAAAGGACCACAAAAGATTAGAGATAATGCCATGAGCATAAAGACAAGTAGTTACCTTTACTGTTGGGGGAGAGAGAGGAGGAAGAGGGTAAGAAGAATAAATCACGAGGTGACATTTAATCTGGATGTTGAAGACAGTGTAGGAATACAGATATCACATGGTGGGTGAGAAATAAGAGGAAAACTTGTAGGCAAACAGAATAGCATCAATAAATGCATGTAAATGTTGTATTTGGATAGTGAGCGAAAGTCACAGTAAAGAAATAAAGATAGAAAAGCTGGAAAATTCATCCAAAAGGATCCTGAATTCTAAGATTTGATGTCTAAGTATTTACACTTTATTCATTAAAAGTGTAAGGGATTCTCAGATCCACACTTGAATGAGATTAATCTGTTAATGGCTTCTAAGTAGAAGGAAGAAGCTGAGGAAACAAGTTATGAGGCTACTGTAATCCTGGCAGAGGTAATAAAAAACGTAAACTAGGATTCCAAAAGCAAAAATGGAGAAGGGGCAGACAGCAGAAATATAGTAGGAGAAACGCTTACACAACTTGGCAGTAGACAAGAGGCTAAGGAGAATGAAAGATGAATGAATCCCAGACAACTCTGAAACACAAACCTTGGATGACCAGAAGGATGGATGTGCCACTGACCACAGCAGGAAACAAAGGAGTAGATGCAGTTTTAGAGGAATCAATGGTAAGTTTTACTTTGAAAAGATAAAGTCTCAGGTCTCAGAAGAACATCTAAGTGGCTGAGGCTAGAGATCTGGGGATACTTCAGATATGGAATTCATGACAGAGATGAATGCTAAACCAAAAGAACATCACAGGAATGAAGACAGAAAAGACGACCAATGATAGATTTTTTTTTTCCACATCATTAATATGGTGGACAGAATAAAAATGATACCCGAGACCTAAAAGCTGCAGCAGCAAAGAATGATGCTGCAGAAGCCTTAAAAAATAAAGTTTTAAATGGAGGGGGCTGGGGCTGGGGCTGGGATTGGGGTTGGGGGTCGGGAGTGGTTTAAACAAGCTCAGCGAAGTTACAGGACAGACGCTCAATACACAAAAACCAGTGGTACCTCTACATTAGGAAAGAACAACCAGAAATGAAGTTCACAAAATAATTTCACTTACGATAAAGAATAAAATATTTAGGAATAGATTTAAAGAAGAAAGTGCAAGACTTGTACACCGAAAACCATGAAATTCTGTTGAATAATATTAAAGAGAACATGAGTAAATGGAAAAATATTTGGTGTTCATGAATTGGAAACCTTCATATTGTTAAGATGGCTGCACTCCTCCAAGCGATCTACGGATTCAATGTAAGCCTTACAAAAATTTCAACTACCTTTTTTTTTTGCAGAAATGGACAAAGTAATCCTAAAATTCATATGGAATTATAAGGGACTCCAAATAGCCAAAATGATTTTGAGAAAGAATCAAGTTGAACAATTCATACTTCTCAATTTCAAAACTTACTACAAAGCTGAAGTAATCAGGACAGGGTGGTGCTGGGATACGGACAGATACATAGGTCAGTGGAACAGAATTGAGAGTCCTCAAATAAACTTTATATTTAGAGCCAATAACTGGAAAATAGCCTTTTCACTAACTGCTGCAGAGACAACTGGATGTTTACATGTAAAACACTATGTACAATAATTAACTCAAAATAGATTAAAGACCTAAATGGATAAACTAAAACTATGAAATTCTTAGAAAGACACTTAGGTGAAAATCTATGTAATCTTGGTTAGGCAATGATTTCTAGGTATGTCACAAAAAGCACAAAGAAAAAATAGTTAAGTTGTACTTCATTAAAATTAAAAACTTTTGGCCAGGTGCAGCAGCTCACACCTGTAATCGCAGCACTTTGAAAGGCCAATGGGGGCAGACTCACTTGAGGCCAGGAGTTCGAGACCACCCTAGGCAACATGGCGAAACTCCATCTCTACTAAAAATACAAAAATTAGCTAGGTGTGGTGGTGCCCTGCAATCCCAACTACTCGGGAGGCTGAGGCATGAGAACTGCTTGAACCCAGGAGACAGAGGTTGCAGCGAGCCAAGATTGTGCCACTGCATTCTTGCCTGGGCAACAGAGCGAGACTGTCTCAAAACAACAATAACAACAACAAAAACAAACAAACCAAAAGTAACAAAAGTAAAAACTTCTGTGTGTAGAAGGGCACTATCAAGAAAGTGAAAAGGCAACTCCCAGATGGGAGAAAATATTTGTAAATAATATATCTGATAAATATCTCCTATGCAGAATATGTAAGGGACCCTTACAACTCAACAATAAAAAGACAAGTAGCCCAATTAAAATACAGGCAAAGGATTTATTTTTTTATTTTGGGGGACAGGGTCTTGCTCTGTTGCCCAGGGGCTGGAGTGCAGTGGCACCAGCATAGGTCACTGTAGCCTCAAACTCTGGGGCTCAAGCAGTCCTCCTGCCTCAGCTTCCAAAGTAGTTGGGACTACAGGTGGATGCTACCACACATGGATAATTTTTTAAAAAATTTTTTGTACAAAGGGGATTGTCCAGGCTGGTCTCAAATTTCTGGCTTCAAGTGATACTTCTGCCTTGGCCTCCCAAAGTGCTGAGATTACAGGTGTGAGTCACCACACTTGGCCAGGATGTATTCTTCAAAGAAGAGTATAAGTGTCTGATAAGCACATGAAAAGGTACTCAACATCATTAGTCATAAGGAAATGTAAATCAAAGCCACAAGAAGACATCACTTCACACCTACTGGGGTAGCTACAATTTAAAAATAATGGTAAGTATTGGCAAGGAAATGGTGAAATTGGAACCCCATACACTGCTGGTGTGATATCAAATGGTGCCACCACTGTGGAAAACAGTTTGGCAGTTCCTCAAAAAAGTGAAATATAGAATTACCATGTGACCCATCAATTTTACTACTAAGCATATACCTAAGAAAATGGAAAACCTGTATTCAACAAAAAAGGAATATTCACAGCAGAAGTATTCATAATAACAAAAAAGTAGAAACAACTTAAATGTCCATTAACTGACAAATAAACAAAGTACTTGCATAATAAAATATTCAACCATAAAAAGAAAGAAGTACTGATGCATGCTTCAACTTGAATGAATCTTGAAAACATTACATTATGCTGAGTAAAAAATACCCGACACAAAGGGCCACATATAGTATGATTCCATTTTTGTGAAATGTCCAGAATAGGCAAAGCCATAGAGACAGAAAGTAGATGAGTGGTTGCCAGGGGCTGGGGGTTGGAGGGGAGGAGGAGTTTCTTTCTGGGGTGATAAAAATCTTCTGGCATTAGTGATGATGACTGCATAACATTGTGAATATACTAAAAAAACATTAAATTGTACACTTCAAAATGGCTAAAATATTGAATTTTATCTCAGTACAAGTTTTCTTTGCAGGAGGAAGTTTTTTAATACAATTTTTAAAATCTTACAATGTAAAATGCTATAAAGAGGAAAGAAGAATGAGAAAGGCTCCTTAATTTAGTAACTAACAGCAACTCTTCAAGCAAGTCATCTGAGTGAGGTGAAAGGTAGAGTGCAGGGGCTGAAGGAGCGAGCACTGGGCAGCAGGGACTATACTTGTATATCACTGTCTGCATCAGAATGAAGGAGAAAAGAACAATGGCCTGTGGATGGGGATCAAGTGTGCGTGGTGGGTAGAACTGTTCAGATATCATGTTTTGGATCAGTAGGAGAAATGGATCCAGGTGAGACATAATTTAAAGTGGGGGAAAAAAAGAGCATAAAGAAATCTTGACATAGAGACACAATCAGTGAAGTGCAAACTAAGGTCACTTACACAAAGCAAAAGTAGTGAGAGCAGAGACCAGATCTTCTTTTTCTTTTTTTTTTTTTTTTTTTTTTGAGACGGAGTCTCACTCTGTTGCCCAGGCTGGAGTGCAATGACGCGATCTTGGCTTACTGCAACCTCCACCTCCTGGGTTCAAGTGATTCTCCTACCTCAGCCTCCCGAGTAGCTGGAACTACAGGCCACCACACCCAGCCAATTTTTGTATTTTAGTAGAGACAGGGTTTCACCATGTTGGCCAGGCTGGTCTCGAACTCCTGACCTCGTGATCTGCCCACCTCAGGCTCCCAAAGTGCTGGGATTACAGGCATGAGCCACTGCGCCTGGCCCAAGTTTCATTTTTAATAAGAATGAACTAATTTCTTTGGAACAGTGGTGGCAGGCAGTGTGACAAGGTGTGTGTGTGGGTGTGGGGGTGTGTGTGTGTATTATTAGGTTTCATTTCCAAAATTTAGTGACTTCACCTACCTGCCTATGAGCATCTCGGAGGTAGGTGTCATATCCAGTGCCCTCGACATGGTAGGAGGATTTTGCTTCATCCGGTACCAGACAGAGAAAACTTAAATGAAAAAGGCCACAATTATGCAAGATGTCCATTTGCATGAAAAAAGAAAAACAAAAAGTAAAAGTGAAAAAGGCCATAATCAATAATACGCTCACAATTCAATAATAACTTTATAAGTATTAAAGTATCTAGTGATATTGTAAGTTCAGCTAAGTATTAACACAAATGGAAACCTAAAAAATGAAATCATATGTTGTTAATTCCTTATGTTGAATGAGTTTTACAACTCATTGATTAAATATTCTCATTATTTTAAAGGTTTTATTTAAAAATTACTGATTCCACTTAAAATAGCAGTGAGCCTAAGAAAGCCTTTTAACTCTTCAGACTGCTGTGTAATGACAGACTGCCATGGTATTTGTTAATCTCAGGAAACTGGTTTTAAGTGATTGAACTTGAGATTTTTATGTACCCTAGCTTTGAATCTTGAGCCACATGCAATTTTTCTCTAAAATCACCTGTCAGAACTAGGCCTATTAGTGACAATATTGCAAGGGAAGCAAAAGAGAGAAAAAGGTTGCCACAGAAAAGGCCACTTTTAAAAAAACAAAACCATGAACATAAAGGAACAGCTCAACGACACTTAGCACATGTTTAATAAATTTTATCAAACCAGCAATTCTCAAGGTTGTTTCAACTGGGAATTACTTAAAATTAAATCATTTATATTAAAAAAAAATGGGATGGCCCAGCACAGTGGCTCACGCCTGTAATCCCAACACTTTGGGAGATCAAGGCAGGTGTATCATTTGAAGTCAGGAGTTCGAGACCAGCCTGGCCAACATGGTGAAACTCCGTCTCTCCAAAAAATACAAAAATTAGCCAGGTGTGGTGGCACACACCTGTAATCCCAGCTACTCAGGAGTCTGAGGCAGGAGAATCACTTGAACCCGGGAGGTAGAGGTTGCAGTGAGCCCAGGTGCAGTGGGCCAAGATTGTGCCACTGCACTCCAGCCTGGGCGACACCGTGAGACTCTGTCTCAAAAAAAAGGCAGGGGCGAGGTTACTTTGAGGGTTCATTTAACCACTGTTAATGTTAAGCAGAGCTTTTCTCTTAGTATCAGGTGTCGCCCCCAAGCTGGCACTTGTTACATAAGCAAGACAAAACTGACAAAATCTTTAAAGAAGATCAAGTTCATAAGAGATTTCTGTAACCATCTAAGAGCAGAGCTTTTATGTTATAAAAACAAGTAAAAGAGAGGCCGGGCATGGTAGCTCACCTCTAATCCCAGCACTTTGGGAGGCTGAGGCAGTGGGATCACTTAAGGTCAGGAGTTTGAGACCCGCCTGGCCAACAGGATGAAACCCCATCTCTACTAAAAATATAAAAATTAGCTAAGTGATGTGTTGGGAGCCTGTAATCCCTAGCTACTCAGGAGGCTGAGACAGGAGAACTGCTTAAACCCAGGAGGCAGAGGTCTCAGTGAGCAGAGATTGTGCCACTGCACTCCAGCATGGGCAACAGAGTGAGACTCCATCTCAAAAGTAGTAATAATAATACACAAAAATTTAAAAATTAAAAAAAAAAAGTAAGAGATGGAAGTCAAATTTTATATAGCAACTCACCTATTTACAATCTTATGAACTTCAGTTTTTCCATCATTTTTGGGGTGGTCTGGAGTAGCAGGAGGCGAAGAACTAAGCCACTCTTGGTTTGACAAAGTGTTTTCTGGTGAAATGTCAGTAAATAATGGATCTTCTTCCAGATCTCTAAGTTAAATTTAATGACATACAAAAACAATATTTTATTATGACATTTTTCTAAACCAAAAGATTCTCTACTGTGTTCTTAGAAAATGTTACATAATTTTGCTAATATAAAGGATTAAAGAATGTATATTTTCTAGACAAATTAACATTTTATACTATTTTGTTATTAGATCTAGTAAATATATAATATTATTTGTCATATAAAAGGATGGTACTATCAGTGCATCTAATTTTACTTTTAAGAGCTTTTAAACTGTAGGAAGTATTTCTTTTGAGGATAAAGGAGATAAATAAGAGGAGAGAGAAAGTTCTATTTCTACATGAAATGCTGAACTCATGGAGTTAGATGGAAACTTACACTGCTCCTGCTATCAATCCATTTTCTACCACATCTTTATCTTCTGGGCACAAAGGTTTATATTCTGTATAATTTCTTTCTTCAAGATTTCTCAAGACCAAGTTGTAAAGAATGTGCTCATTGGGTTTTTGTAAAAGATGTTCAAACATTCTTAATGTCATTATGCTTATCTGAAACCAAAATTGATAAAAGTCAGCTGAAAAATATCCTTAAATAAGTTATTCTTCTTGCCATCTTGTGAGTCATGCTTTCAATTTCTAAAGCCAATAAAAAAGAGATTGTATTGAAAACATCTCAGCCGGGCGCAGTGGCTCATGCCTGTAATCCTAGCACTTTGGGAGGCTGAGGTGGGTGGATCACCTGAGGTCAGGAGTTCAAGACCAGCCTGGCCATCATGGTGAAATCCCATCTTAAAAAAAAAAAAGAAAGAAAGAAAACATCTCAAGTGTAATACATCAAAACCAGTATTCCAAAGAATCTAAGTCCAATACTAAATCACTACACAGCTTACCTCATCAGATATGTGATCACAATGCTCAATTAACCTATGCCTTAAAGGATGTCTGCTGATTTCTGCCAGAGTTTCTGGTTCCCCTCTGTTCTCCAAGGATAAAAATCACCATTTCTTGAAGCAAAACATCAGAGGTTACTTGCCGAACGATGCGATGAAGCAGAGCAGTGGATGTGAGAATACCCATCTCAGAACTGAGCACAACGAACAGGTAATTTAGTGGGCAAAAATGATATGACACAGTGATGCTATTTTTTTTTTTTTTCAAAAGAAAACAGGCTACTCACGTTTGCATTAATTGAGGTTCCATAACACCAATGAAAAATCTTTCATGAACAGCTTTGGCAAGAGCAACAGCAGCAGTCTAGAATATAGCAGAAACATCATTTTTCAATATAAAAGAAAGAATAATTTGTAATGTCAGTAAATCAGTTTGCACTCCCCAGCTGAATTAATGTGGAAAGACAAAACTTGCCTAATGACCCTCTTACTGGTGGCATATAAATCTAAATTAGATGTTGGCTACTGGGTCACTTATATTTTTTTAGTCTGAGACGGAGTCTCACTCTGTTGCCAGACTAGAGTGCAGTGGCACAATCTCAGCTCACTGCAACCTCTGCTTCCTGGGTTCAAGCAAAACTCCTGCCTCAGCGTTCTGAGTAGCTGGGACTACAGGTTCCTGCCTCCATGTCTAGCTAATTTTTGTATTTTTAGTAGAGACAGGGTTTCACCATGTTGGCCAGGATGGTCTCAGTCTCTTGACCTTGTGATCTGCCTGCCTCAGCCTCCCAACGTGTTGGGATTACAGGTGTGAGCCACTGTGCCTGGCCTCATTTTTCCTAAATTTCCAAGAATAAGAGGAATAGGACAAAAAATTATTCTGATGTCTGTATAGTATTAACATTTCCCCAAAAGAGCAGGACTGAAGGCAGGTCAGTGTTACTTTATAAAGCACTGTACCATAATATTTAAGGAAATATAAAAGGGAAGAACTTGAACTTTGATTTATTCTAGAACTCTAATATACACATACAAACATATACTTTTTTATTTACTTATTTACTAACCATGGTATTCCAAGACAATTCAAATATATTTGGAGATATAAATAGGGATTCTAATTTCACTTAGTAAACATTTACATCTTAAAATGATCAAAAAAAACAGAAAATTTTCAAACCTTTTGGGCTTCCTTAATGAGTTGATCACAATAATCAAACCAGGAAAGAAATGAAATTAAGGCTCGTTTTCCTGGAAATGCTGAAGCATCTTCTTTATGACTATATGAGTCCAAGCTATAAGACAAGGAAGAATTGCTGAGTCCAGAGTTATTCAAAAGCATGGACCCTATTCAGTATGCATGGAAAAATGAGGGCATGTGTACACACTCAGATAGTATGGTACATTCACACAGGCAATGCTGGAGGACAGTCAGAAGAGGGTTCCATAAAAGAAACCAAAGATAAGAGAAAACCTTTTAAATAAGAGCTGTAAATAATTTTCACTTATTAAGTAGGAGAAGAGAGATTAAAGCAGAATGCAGCTGCAGGAGGCCAGGCATGGTGGCTCATGCCTTTACTCTCAGCACTTTGGGAGGCTGATGTGGGTGGATCACTTGAGATCAGGAGTCCAACACCAGTCTGGCCAATATGATGAAACTCTGTCTCTACTAAAATTACCAAAAATGCCAAAAAAAATAAAAAAATTAGTCGGCATGGTGGCTCATGCCTGTAATCCCAGCTACTTGGGAGCCTGAGGCACGAGAACCTGGGAGCTTGAACCTGGGAGGTGGAGGTTGCAGTAAGCTGAGATCACTTCACTGCACTCCAGCCTGGGCGACAGAGCAAGACTCTGTCTCAAAAAGAAAAAATAATGGAGCTGCAGGAGAAAAAACACTGGGATAGCTCCTCATACTCCTGCCCTAAGTGGTACCAAGCTGGAGGTTCTCAGCTGCTGGGATGGAAGAATGAATGGTAAAGGAAGATCTACAAACGGAAATAGTGAGTGCCCTCTTCCTGCCCTAAAATGCAATACAGTCATAATGTTAACAAGTGGGTCTGCCCTATAGATGTTGACAGAAAATAAGAGTGGAAAAAACAAAGAAATGTTAAAAATACAGAGAAATACGATAAAAGCTAATTATGTCAAAATATTAGACTGCATATTGGTGGTGGGATTATGGGCAACTTCTTTATGTTGCTTTATACTTTTTAATAACTTATAAACATTCTGCAAGAATCATATATTCCCTATGAGAATCAAGTTGGGGGGTCTAATAGGTTGGAGGAAGAGGTGAAAGAATGAGGTAGAAGAAGAGATTCTGTCCAAGCTGGCCAGGAGACAGATTAGACTGCTCTAGAGGCTATGGAAATTATTTTAAAAGGGAATTCCTTCTTTTAGGGTTTTTTGTTTTTAATAAAAATAATCAGGTAAAATTACTGGTTTTAATGTAAGCCCTTAAAAAATGATCAGTTTAATGGACAAAATAAAAATATCTTAACTATATAACAGCTGGATTGTTCCCACACCAATTCGTGAACACTGACTGATAAATTTAATACAAGTATCAAGAAAATATTCCCAATTAATGATCACTAGTAGTGTTACGTTTTTCAAAGAATTCTATCATTGCAAAATAGAAATGGATTTTAAAATGTAGGTGTTAGAGGTTGCCTTTATGGGAAAATACAAATAATGGTGCTTACCCCCCAGTTAATTGCTTCCACAGTTTCAATATCTAACGGATCCACTGACTGAGGTAGGGCCTTGTACAGGGAGGCAAGTCTGTCTGTCAGGAGTTCACACAAGCAAGTGCTCTCTGTAAGGCACTTTGCAGCCGCAGGCTCTGGCAAACTTACTAACAGCATCAAGCCTTCGCATGCCTTCACAGCTATTCGGCCATCCTAAAGGGAAAAAAAAATTCCCCTTCAATTCTTGAATTGTATATACATCAGGTTGTTTGAAAAAAAATCAACATAAAAGGATTTAATGTTTTACACTAAAAGAAAAATAGATTTTTTTGGGTCCATTTTAAATGCATATTATTGGCTAAGTGTGGTGCTTCATGCCTGTAATCCCAGCACTCTGGGAGGCCAAGGTGCGTGGATCACCTGAGGTCAGAAGTTTCAGACCAGCCTGGCCAACATGGTGAAACCCATCTCTACTAAAAATACAAAAATTAGCCAGGTGTTAGTGCACACCTGTAATTCCAGCTACTGGGGAGGCTGAGACAGAAGAATCGCTTGAACCCAGGAGACGGAGGTTGCAGTGAGCCGAAATTGCACCACTGTACTCCAGCCTGGACAACAGAGCAAGACTGTCTTACAAAAATAAATAAATAAAAATAAAAATAAAAATAAATAAATGCACATTATTGAAATCACGTTGGGGGAAAAAAGTAAAAATCACAACTCACAGGACTTCTAGTAAGATTTAACAAAGAATTCACTAAATTGTAATCCTGGTTTGGACGAACAACTGAGGCCTCTGGCAGTGAACTGACACTGAGGTTATCCAAGCTTGTGGACAGGTCGTCCATCTGAGGAGGAGTCTCTTCTTCCGATTCTGTTTGCTCCATTCCAGCAGCACCAGATAGTTCCTCTGGCTGACGGGACTGTCCTGTATCTGTTGACAAGGAATCCTGACCTTTTAACGTATCTTCCGAAATTACATTTGGTACTCCTTTGGAAGCCAATGATTTCAACTTATTCTGAAAAGGAATAAATGTTTTATAAGATTCACCGCAAGAACTTTTTAAGCTGAAAATAATATTTTAATGGATTTTTCTATAACATTCCATATGCCTAACCAAAGGAGCAATAAATGTTATGTCACATAAAAATATTCTGACTTTTAACAACTGTGTTTCAGAATGATTTTACCATTGCATAGGAGTTGATCACACTCCTCATACTAACTACAAAATGTTTTACACGGACCGTAAGCAATGAACAGTATTAGTGATAATCTGACTACTGCTGAAAACAACTAGTATTAGTGAGGAAAAACGTTTCAGGAGGTTTCAATTGTAGTTAATTTTTTTCTCATCACTGGACTACTGTAACTACATAGCCTCAATGTTAATTCTTATGAGATCATGGGGTGGGGCGGGGGTGGTTTGCAGGGAGGGAAGTACAAACTTAAAAATATTTTAAAGTTCAAAATTATCAGCATTAAACTGAAGGTTTCTGCAAAAGCCCCCAAATTCTCTCAAATATATAAGAATCTTTTCTAAGTTTTTCCTTAAACCTCTACTCTATAAGAACACAAGAAGCTGGGCACAGCAGCCCATGCCTGTAATACCAGCACTTTGGGAGGCTGAGGCAGAAGGATCACTTGAGCCCAGGAATTTGAGACTAGACTGGGCAACACAGTGAGATCGTATCTCTATTTAAAAAAAATAATAATAAAACAAAACAAACAAACAAAAAAAATAAGAAGTGAGGCAGGAAGATTGCTTGAGCCTGGGAGGTTGAAGCTGCAGTGACCTGTGATCACGCCACTGCACTCCAGCCTGGGTACAGAGCAAGACCCTGTCTCAAAAATTTTTTTAAAAAAGAACATAAGAAACTACTCAGAAGACATTTTTCACCCAAGTCTTTAGGATAGAAATAAGATTTGCTTGAAATGCTGGTGCTCCCTCCCCTAATCCACACACTCAAACACAAAAAGAATTTAAACTGAAGCATATTAGCAAATTATTAGCTTCAAGGCAAAAGTATTGAACATAAGAGCTGAAATGAAATTACACACATAGGTTAAAATTCATCATAAACTAACTTCTCCACAGGGCCTATCATCACAGAAACATATTAAAGGCTGAATGAATTCAAGGTTCTACTTCCAAAGTTATACTAATTATAAATCACTTTTATTGCTGTCAGAAGTAAAGGTTAGACCAACTTTCTTGAGAAATTGAGTTCCAAAACATACATTAAAAGAAAACAACTCTATGGAACTCAAAGAATACTCCAAACAATTTGCTAATTTCCAACAAAATCAATGGCATATTGGCCAGGAGCGGTGGCTCATGCCTGTAATTTCAGCACTTTGGGAGGCTGGGGCAGACAGGTCACTTGAGGTCAGAAGTTTGAGACGAGCTTGGCCAACATGGCAAACCCCGTTTCTACTAAAACTACAAAAAATAGCTGGCCGTGTTGGCAATCCCAGCTACTAGGGAGGCTGAGGCAGGAGAATTGCTTGAACCTGGGACGCGGAGATTGCAGTGAGCCGGGATCATGCCACTGTACTCCAGCCTGGGCAAAAGAGCAAGATTCCACCTCAAAAAAAACAAAAAAACCAAAAACAAAACATCAATGGGATATCATAGTCTTTATGAAAGTAAAACATTTCATTCCATTTAAAATACTAGTAATATTGTTGGGAGAGGTGTCTCAAATAAGAACAGCAAGAGGAAGAATGTTAGTATAGCACTCCTTCCTGAAATCAATGTTTCTCTTTCCAGATACAAAGGGTGTTAAAAAAAAAAAAAAAAAAAATCAATGTTTCTCGAAGTATGACTTAAGATTGTTGATATCCTGGTCTTCTGTGGGGCTTAACAAAAATGCGGATTCCTGGGTCCCATCTAGACCTGCTGAATGAGAATATCTGGAAGTGGAGCCAAGGAATGTGTATTTTAGAAAAATTCCCTAGTGGATGAGAAACTGTGGCTTTAACATATTGGTTCCTACTAAAACTGTTCCTCTTCTGTTTTAGGGATCTCATCAGTACCCACAACATAGCCGCACGTATAACTCCTACATCTCTTAAACTTAAACTTCCCCTCCCAAATCAGAGATTTGCAATACCGAATACCTGCTAATTATCTCCATCAGGAAATCATGATGACTCAAAGCATCCGGAACCAAAATTACCAGCTTCCCCTCAAAATAAGCTCCCTTGGAGCCCCTGTGTTTCCACTAGCAGCAGGCTTACTGATTCAGAAATTTGAGCATTCAAATCATCCTTTCCCAGCTTCTGCATCTGAGCAGTTACAAGACCACATAGAGCCCACCTCTAGTCTGAACATATCCATTTCATCCCAACCCATTGCTTCCAACTTGGTATAGCCCTTGTTACTTCTTGCCTGGCTTACTCCATCAGTTTCCAAATTAGTTTCCCTGCTTTTATCTCTCCTCCCAAAGAATCCACTGTATAAAATGCTGCTGCCAATTTAACTTAAGGCACAGATACCATCACGTAATAACATCCCTGCTCAAAAACAGTTAATGGCTCCCCAGTATCTACAAGTAAAAATAAACTCCTCATCCTGCCATTCAAAGCCTTTGACAATACTTAGTCTCTCTCTGTTCAGGTGCTGCTTGCCACGCATCCTAATTATACTGCTTGCTGAACACACCAAAAACTTTTATATCTTCATTCCTTATGTTCACCCACTCTAAACATCTGTCAAGGCTAATTTCTTTTTTTATTTTTATTTTTTATAGAGACAAGGTCTTGCTATGTTGCTCAGGCTGGTTTCCAACTCCTGAGCTGAAGCAATCTGCTTGCCTCAGCCTCCCAAAGTGCTAGGATTACAGGTGTGAGTCACTGTGCTTGGCCTCATGTCAAAGATGACCTCTTCTAGGAAGAGGTCCTGATGACCCAGAGCTGATGTATCTCTCCATCCTATAAGCACTTAAGGAATTTACTTTGTATCTTTCCTTTGATTCTCACTTTACTCTACTTTAGATTACAGTATCTGAGCATTCATCTACTGTCTTCATCAGACTGTAAACTCCTTTAGGGCAAAGACTGTTTCTAAGTCATCTACCATATATATTTAACCCATAGTAGATGCAAATATTGGCTGATATTAATGAACAGAGAGATGACATTGCAGGAAATACATGCTTGAGAACTGCAAAGCACTTTTGTTCTTATCTATACTCATAAGTAATAAAACTGCATTTCTAGCTGGTCACAATGGCTCATGCCTATAATCCCAGCACTTTGGGAGGCTCAGGTGTGCAGATCACCTGAGGTTGGAATTTGAGATCAGCCTGGACAACACGGTGAAACCCCATCTCTATTAAAAATACAAAAATTAGCTGGGTGTGGTGGCGCACACTGGTAATCCCAGCTACTTGGGAGAGTGAAGCATGAAAATCGCTTGAACCCAGGAGGCAGAGGTTGCAGTGAGCTGAGATTGTGCCACCTCACTACAGCCTGTCAGACTGTCTCAAAAAAAGCAAAAACAAAACCAAAATCCTACATCTCCTGAAAGATTCATTCATTTAGTAAGTGTTAATTAAGCAGTTACTATGCATTGTGCTAGATTCTAAAGAAGCTGTCGGGACCCAAGATTAATGAGACAGAATTCTTGTCCTCAAGGAGTGTACTGACTAGCAGGAGAAAATAAAATGCGCTTAAATAACCAGTGCTGGGGGGCTATAGTGACTGACAGTAAGCACATACAAATAGTCCTATTCATTAAAAAAATGCAGACACCTACTACGTCAGGCTTTGGAGAAATATGTTATAAAAACACTGCACAAAGCAGATGTGTCACTAATTCTGAGTGGTGTTCTTTGCAGTGAGGTTTAAATGTAAACGCTTTTCTAAAGACAGGTACATACGTGCACCTCACCATGAACATATATAAGCCTACATATTTTGTCTGCTACTGATCTATGCTACGCACTTAGAAAACAAGTTTCAGAGATTTTTGAGAAAGAAATTCTCCAAGCTTAAGTTTGGGAAAAAAAACCTATGCCTTCAACCAAGTACACTAAATTTATCTAAGAAAACTTTAGCAAAACTGAACTTTGAGAAGAAAAATCTCACAGCCAAACTGAGATATTTCTCATAAGTACACAAAAACCTAAAAAACTCTAATACCATTACAAATCTTCAGAAATCCAAAATCATAAGACTGTCTAGCCATTTTGAAGCAGATATGCAAAAGATGATACAAAATATAATGCACATGACGAGAAACACATGATGCACATGATGACTGTTAAGGGCACTCATCGTCCTTAACACGACCTAGAATTTAAATTCATGAAATCTTGCAGCTTAGCTACTTACCTAACTCCAGTTAAGAGTCCAGAATAGAATCCTAAATTACTTAGTAATGTAAAATAGAAAACAAAACCCATATATTATAAGAGTGGCTAACATTTAAAAATAACAAAACAAAGACCTAACAACATCTAGTGTTGATGACACCATGGAACACCAGGAGCTCACATACAGTGTTGATGGGATGCAAAATGGCAAAGCTACTTGGGAGACAGTTTAGCAGTTCCTTATGAAAATAAATGTACACTTACCATATGATCCAGTGATCCTACCCTACCTATTTATCCAAGTGAAATGAAAACCTAAATCCACGCAAAAATCTGTGTGTGATGTTCTCAGTGGTTTTATTCTCAATGATAAAAAATTAGAAATAACCCAGAAGTCCCTCACTGGCATATGGATAAACAACTGTGGTACATCCATACAATGGTATACTACTCAACAACGTAAAGGAACAAAATCATGGATGAACCTCGAATGCAATAAGCTAACTTTAAAAAGCCAGAATCAAAAGGCTAATTACATTGCTGTGACTTTTTGGGAAACAGAAAACTATTGGGACGGAAAATAGATCAGTGACTGCTAGGGGATAGGAGTGGAGAAGGGATGACTACAAAGGGTCATGGGGTAGTGTGACACAGCTGTTGCACATCTTCATTGTGGTGGTGGTCACACAACTGTGTTCATCAAGCTCACAGAATGTAGACCAAAAAGAGTGAATTCTATTGTATGTAACTTACATCTTAAAGCAAAAAAAAAAAGAAAGAAAGAAAAAGGAAGAAAAATTTATGTATTTATGTATTTCTTATTTTTTTGAGATGGAGTCTCACTCTGTTGCACAGGCTGAAGTGCAGTGCTGCAATCTTGGTTCACTGCAACCTCTGCCTCCCAGGTTCAAGTGATTCTGCTGACTCAGCCTCCCAAATAACTACGATTACAGGCGTGCACTACCACGCCCAGCTAAGGTTTGTATTTTTAGTAGAGACAGGGTTTCACCACGTTGATCAGGCTGATCTTGAACTCCTGACCTCAACTGATCCACCTGCCTCAGCCTCATAAAGTGCTGGGATTACAGATGTGAGCCACCGTGCCTGGCCAGAAAAATATTTTTTAAAAACGAAAAAGAAGGCCACGTGTGGTGGCTCATGCCTATAATCCCAGCACTTTGGGAGGCTGAGGTAGGAGGAGTGCTTGAGCTCAGGAGTTCGAGATCAGTCTGAGCAACACAGGGAAACCCCATCTCTACAAAAAAATATTTAAAATTAGCCAGGTGTGGTGGCGTGCACCTGTAGTCCCAGCTACTTGGCAGCCTGAGGTGGGAGGATCGCTGAACCAGGGAGGGTCCAGGTTGCAGTGAGCCAATGGTCACGTCCTCATACTCCAGCCTGGGCTACAAAGCAAGACCCTGCCTCAAAAAAATAAAAATAGAAATAAATTACAAACAAACAAAAAGGTAAAAAGACAAAAACAACATAATCATTTTTTCTTTTCTTTTTTTTTTTTTTTTTGAGACAGAGTCTCGCTCTGTCACCCAGACTGGAGTGCAGTGGCGCGATCTCAGCTCACTGCAACCTCTGTCTCCCAGGTTCAAGTAATTCTCCTGCCTCAGCCTCCTGAGTAGCTGGGACTGCAGGTACCCACCACCATGCCAGGCTAATTTTTGTACTTTTTAGTAGAGGCGGGGTTTCACCATGTTGGTCAGGCTAGTCTTAAACTCCTGACCTTGTGATCTGCCCACCTCAGCCTTCCAAAGTGCTGGGATTACAGGTGTGAGCCACCATGCCCGGCCCATTTTTTCTAAAATATTCCAAAATGACTTCACTGCTGAAAAAAAGAAGTGAATGAAAGCAAAAAGTACAAAAATATATTTTTTACTTTAAATCTGGAAGTAAAATCCAAAATACCACTTAAGTAAACTCTGATTCAGTGATTATGGCCATCAAAACAGTACAAAATACTACAGCAATCCCAACTGCTATGAGGTTGGAGAGACAACTTGTGCTTTTTTCCATCCTGTCCAAATCTGCACATGCCATCCTTACCCCAGGCCAGATTTCCCATACTACATAATAGGGCAAGCTTGACTGAAAATACGATAGCATATCAATTTCTGCGACTTGTCTATCTCTGATTCACTCTTCAAGCTACCCCCTCTTCTAAGCCGTGACTTTGTATCTGTCCAGTCCCTGTACTATCTCATATATCTGGCTCAATTGCATTCTTTGAAATACTTTTTTCCCAGGAGAATAAAATAGTGATTTTAAAGGAAAAATAATTCTGAGAAGTAAAACAAGCTTATAACCCACAAAACATAACTACTTCTAATATTATTCATCAAATTCAATTTTCATAATGATCTTAATGTAATTATAATTTGAAGGTTGACAAGAAGTGTATCATACCTCTAGAAAAAAGTTAACCAGGTAGGGATCCTGTTTCAGCTTTGCACACACGATACAAAGAAACTGAATCTCTTCATTTTCTGTTGGTGTTGCAAGGACTTCACCACAGAGTCGAATTAATTTCTGTGAAAAAAAATTTTTTAACTTTTTAAACTTAGGTTACTTTTTATGAATTTGTAAAATAACCATCCGTTTACCTTAAGGATATTTAAAATTTTCATATAATGCAAATACCCTGCACTAATCAGGACACTAACAATATTTATGATTATCTACATCAAAGTAAACTTACTCGTAAATTTTTCAAGTTCATTACTGTAAATAATTAATAAGTTATATAATAAATTCTCCTTTAGACATCATGGAGGTAAAATAAAAGGAAAATTCATGTATAAAATTTTAGAAGAGAAGAAGAAAGACATTAAGTACACTTAATGCTATGTGATGCATAAAGAAAGCTCGAGTATTTGCTAATTTGCATGTTAATTTTAGAATAATTTCATTACTTTTACTCTTAGAAAATTTCAACATTAAAAGAAATCAAACCAAATAATTTTATGTAAAGGGAGCAAATACCTGCACTGGCCTGTGCACGTTAATGTGTGGAAGTAGTGGCTGCCGGATTCTTCCCAGGAGTTTCGTATAGAAAACCAAAACCTGCTGTTTCATCCCTGGAGGACACTGAGTATAGGAAAAAAAGAAAGCCAACAGGAAAAGAACAGACAATGCAAACACATTTACTGAACAGCTTCAAAAATCAGACAGACAATGTATATGAATGTATTCCACCTTGAAAAGACAATGCAACTGGCCAGTTAATAACTGTCAGAATAAAATTTTCAATCAAATATTAACGATGAGTATTCTAGAAATAAAATTATACATCTGAGACCATAATAGAGCATACGAAACCATAGGCTCATGCAGTTATAAACAGCATGGTGATAATATGTTGTTGAGATTAGAGTTTGCACAGGCAGTGTCAACCTGTTTATATTCTAAATGCTGGGGTAACATGAAACTATAATAGCTAACTCCCTGCCAGAACAAAGGCAAAATTGTGTTACTTACACTAATACAGACAGGTCATCAACTTTCCATCATATATATGTAGGAGTAAATAAAGCCTCCTAACACACATGTAAATAAAAGGCAACCTACAGTGTAAACTGTTCTGATTTTATTCTAACATCATTTTAAACTAGAGCTGTTCTTCAGTATGCATGGTTATACCTAAATCTGTACTTACTCAATTCCTGTAGTCAGCCCTGTGGAACCTATATATGTGAAAATTCAGCCCTCTGCATAGGCAGGTTTTGCATCTGGGAAATACCGTACTTTCATCCATGTTTGGTTGAAAAAAATCTGCCTATATGTGGACCTACACAGTTCAAACCCATGTTATTCAAGGGTCAACAATAAACCATGTTATTTATATTATGATTGTAATAGGCAAGAATGTTTAATAAATTAGTTTTTATAACATGCCAGTTGTATTAAGTGTTTGCTGAAAAGTAGGTAAACCCCAATGATGACTCATGTTGCAGATTAAGAAAGTACCAATTAACAAGGTTACGCTCCTTAATTAAGCTGCTTACACTGCTTCAGATTTCAAATACAGTTACAAAATGAGTATTCCCAAAACATAATCACAGACATGCTATCTGGAAATAGTATAAACTATAATCTTATGCACAATAATATTTTTAAGCCAGCAAATACTTTACATTATTTAGATAAATCACTAAATAATATTTACAATCACCTGTATTAAAATAAATTTACTAGAACTACAATTACTAACTTTTGTTCAAAAATCATTTCATCAATTTACTATTAAAAATCCTTCTCTCCAAAGGATAGGAATGAGGAGGAGGAGAATGAGTTGCAGAATGTTAGGGAGCAGGTATGTTGCCTAGACACCATAAATTGAGTGAATTTAACTTAAAAGTAAATTGGAGTATTACAGACAGACAAAAGGAAATCATCTTGAATGCTACTATTCATAACTCTCTTTGTCATGAAAATACATCTACAGGTATCTTTTGTTTTAGTCTGATTTTTTTCACATATAGAAACTCCCAGAACAGAACTATATAGACTTTCAGGGCTGGAGAGGCCCCTTAGCAATCACTTCTTGGATTTTACAGAAGAGGAAGATTAACCAAAGAGACTTGTGATGGTCACAGTGTGCAAATAATGAAGTCAGGACTGGAAGCCTGGCCTCCTAATCTGAACCCAAGGCTGTTCTGTTCCTTCACTTGGCCACACAGCTGGAAAACTTGTCTCTATAAGCAATTTGAAGGTTTTGCAATATAAAATATTATTGATATCATAATTTCAGCTTTGTAAACATTTTTCAATATTCATCAGGCCTAAAAAATATAAATTGGCTCAACAGTTTAGTTAGTGTCAAAATAATCAGTGACATTCTCTTCCAGGACTATGACAAATAATTCCTATTTTTCAATCCTATTTTAACTAACTTCCTTCTCTTTTTTTATTCTGAGCACATATACTTGAGTTTATTTTCATAAATGTTTATACTGGAATTTTTTTTTTTCTTTTGAGACGGAGGCTTGCTCTTGTTGCCTAGGCTTGAATGCAATGGCACAATCTCGGCTCACTGCAACCTCTGCCTCCTGGGATCAAGTGATTCTCCTGTCTCAGTCTCCTGAGTAGCTGGGATTACAAGCACCTGCCACTACGCCTAGCTGTTTTTTGTATTTTCAGTAGAGATGGGGTTTCACCATGTTGGCCAGGTTGGTCTTGAACTCCTGACCTCGTGATCTGCCTGCCTCAGCCTCCCAAAGTGCTGGGATTATAGGCGTGAGCCACCACACCCGGCGCTACACTGTGCCCAGCCAAGTACTAGCTGTTGTCTAGAGCGTTTGGAATCTTTGCTATCTCTATGGACATATGTGTATAGGTCACACGATTTTCTTTTTCCACGATCTTAATTTGAATCCTGCCATGTTCAATACACACCTTTATAATTAAGTATTTGGCAGCTTCTTTATTTGTAAGACATTAATGCATGTACTACATGCCCAAGAACATGGTGTGGATTAGGAACTCACATCAGCTTTTCCTAAGGTGTATAATGTTTCCAAGATCTTGTGATGGAGCAAATATTCCATACATGGCCCCGTCTCTCCAGATTCCCGTTCATTTTCTTCTTGAACCAGTATATCTAACATCTGTTCCAGATGCGATGGAATATTTGTATCGGTCACTGGGGCTTTATCATCTAAACAATAAAAAAAAATTCATCAAATATTTAAACTTTTTAAAACTGTGTATTTGCACCTAAAATACTCTCTGTATTTCCCTTTTCCTATTCAAACTGAGAAAAATCTGAACTACACACTTAAGTTTATATAGTATGATTATCTCTGCTAGAATTTAGATGACACATTTTGTCATATTCTTACCCAAAAACTAAATCAATATTCTGAAATATGGCCAGGCACAGTGGCTCACGTCTGTAATCCCAACACTTTGGGTGGCTGAGGCAGGTGAATCACCTGAGGTCAGGAGTCCAAGACCAGCCAGGCCAACACGGTGAAACCCTGTCTCTACTAAAAATACAAAAACATTAGCTGGGCACGGTAGCAGGCGCCTGTAATTTCAGCTATTTGGATGGCTTAGGCAGAAGAATCTCTTGAACCTGGGAGGTGGAGGTTGCAGTCAGCAGAGACGGCACCACTGTACTCCAGCCTGGGCGACAGAGCAAGACTCCATCTCAAAAAAAAAAAAAAAAAAAGAAAAAGAAAAAAATCTGAAATATATTCTGTAAGCTAACATTCATCCATTCATAGTAATTCAGAAATGAGAGCTGTTTATGTGGGAAATGGGAATATGACCCAGGAAAGATACACATCACATCAAAATGTTCTATGTGTACTTGTAACTAAAATATTTTTTTCAATTACCTACTTCAGAAGATCTGAACTTTAAGTCTCTTTAAATAGAAATAGGTTGGCCTTGAACATTAAGGCAAATAACCCAGGATATATGAAAAGGACAGATTCTGTTTTTGATTGCTACTATGTTACTTCATAGGATTGGGAAGCCTGTCATGTAATGTTCCTAATTCATTTTCATCTATTAAAATATGAGAAGCCAAAAGTAAAAGCCTCTATTAAAATTACTAACATCTCTCATTAACAGAGAGCTATTTCCAAAATCTGTTTTTCAAACTATTTCTCAGGAGAAATTTTATTAAATATTATCGATTACTTATAATAAAATTAAAATTTAGTGATACTTTTAACACATCACAGTTAGACTCGAATATCACATGATTTTATCAACCTATCCTTATTATACTAAGGTTAAATTACTCTTAAAAATGTAAAGTTTTATAGAATATTTAAATACAAAATACATTAGGAAATGCCAAATTCTTATTTATGTCTCTATTTTTCATTTACTTTACACTTCTATAGTTTGAACAACACAATTCTGGTATGCTACATACTGATACGTTGCTTTGTCTGTATGTATACAAACATAGACAGAAAACCATAACACTAAGCTATGGAGAAAACAATGGATAGAGATGGTCACCCTTGTTTTCAGGAGGACATAGGTATCAAGTTTGATATACTATGGGACAGTTGTTAAAAGCATGGGCCCAGGAGTTAGACAACTTGGATACAAATCTTGGCTCTGTCACTTTCAGCTGGATGAACTGGTGCAAATTATGTAAACATCAGTCACCAACATCTATACAATGGAACTAATAAACACTAGGGAGTACTGTTATGTGATTACAATGAAATAATAAAGCCCAGTCCTTAGCACAGAGTAAGAATTCAAGAAATGTTATGTCTCATTATATATTCTAAAATGAGTAGCCTAGTACTAGTAAAAGACAATTTATAAATTTACTTGTAATTTACTTTTTAAAAATGTGTTTTCCCCATGATCGTAGCCTTTATATATACAAACACTCCAGGAAAGAATGAATGTTCAAGGATAGTTTGATCACCATCAGGTATGGCCAAAAAAATGACCAAAAAGACTTTTTAAACTGAGAAAAAAATTAACTGTAAATTTGACTTGACAGGATTAAAATCTTAGCTCCCTTTAAGAAAAGATCTAGTTTCTGCCACTGATTCTCATCATTCCTGAACTATAAATGGCATTGTGCCTTTGGATATGCATTTTTTCCACCTGAAATGTTATTTGCTCCATATTTTATTGCAAAGTACATACTTGTTTCTGCTACTAGATTGAAAAAAATCAAATAAAGCAAGAACTTACTCATTTCCTCAAAGCCACAGAAGCAGGAAAAAACAATTATAAGGGCTAAGAGCAGTCTTTTGAAAAGGCAGCTCCTCTCAAGAAACATTTCTGTATATCTGCTAGCTAAACACCTAAATGAAGTTAGAAATTAAATATATATTTTTGTCTGATTTTTACTTACTATACAAATATAAAGGATTTTTTCTTTTAACAAATCACCTATAATCCTGTCAGCTTGCCAAGTGAACTATTCTTATTTTTCCATGTTTCCTCTTTGTTAAATGACATGTGTCTAATCTGCATATCCACCAGTGCTTATCTATATACTCCTAGGGGATCCTGTAGTGCCAGGTAGCAATGTCCCTATTTCATTATGTCACCAAATTTTGGTCCATGGGCCAATCCAGCCTTGCCGTAAGTTTTTGTATATAAAAACACATTGGAAAAAAGGAAAGCTCACTTTTTTAACAACAGAGCTGAAGAACTGCAACAGAGTCTGTATGGTCCACAAAGCCTATCTGGCCTTTTATGGAATAGTTTGCTAACCCTTGACCTAATCTATTATCATTCCCCCATATTCACTTTCCATCCTTCCTATTTACTGAGAAAAACAGATGTAACCAGAAGGTAACTTCCAAAGACTCTGTACACTGTATCTACCCATTTCCTGCATTTATATCCTTGTTCTGCTTTCTACCTTATTTTGATGGATGAACTATACACATGCTTAATTAAGGCCACACATCTACTTTTACAGAAGATCCCTTCCTCCCTTGCCTACTTAAGGATATTGCGCAGAAATGATCTCATCTGGCTCACACCTGTAATCCCAGCACTCTGGGAGGCCAAGGTGGGTGGATCACCTGAGGTCAGGAGTTCGAGACCAGTCTGGCCAACATGGTGAAACCCCATCTCTACTAAAAATACAAAAATTAGTCAGGCATGGTGGTGGGGGCACCTGTAATCCCAGCTACTTGGGAGGTTGAGGTACAAGAATCACTTCAACCTGGGAAGCAGAGGTTGCAGTAAGCCAAGATGGAACCTGAAAAGACTCTATCTCAAAAAACAAAGAAAAGAAATGCTCTCATTTCACTCTTGTATCTACATTTTTCTCTACTAGACTGCTCCCATCAAATAAAACTGGATGCTGGAGAGGATGTGGAGAAATAAGAACGCTTTTACACTGTTGGTGGGAGCGTAAATTAGTTCAACCATTGTGAAAGACAGTGTGGCGATTCCTCAAGGACCTAGAAATAGAAATTCCATTTGACCCAGCAATCCCATTACTGGGTATATATCCAAAGGATTATAAATTGTTCTATTATAAGGACACATGCACACGAATGTTCATTGCAGCACTGTTTACAATATCAAAGACTTGGAACCAACCCAAATGCCCATCGATGATAGACTGGACAGGGAAAATGTGGCACATATACGCCATGGAATACTATGCAGCCATCAAAAACGATGAGTTCGTGTCCTTTGTAGGGACATGGATGAACCTGGAAACCTCAAGGATGGTGAGTTAGGTCTCATTCTCAAGACACTCTTCCCCCAGATATCCAGTAGGCTTGCTTCCTTTCTCCTTTAGATTTCAGCTCACAAGTCATTTTGGGCGATGAGGCTTTCTTTAACCTAAAATAGCCAACTGCCCACTCCCACCACGCAAACGTACCCCTGTACCCCTTTAGCCTGCTTCATTTTCTCTTGACGCTTTTCATCTGACACACTATACGTATTTGTCTATATGCTTTCTGCCTCCTCCCAATCAATACATAAGCTTTGTGAGGACAGCAGTGTTGCCTGTTTGACTGTTCTATCCCCCGGTGCCTCAACAATGCCTGACACATAGTAGTAGGTGCTCAACAGATATATTTTTAAATGAGTGACTGAAGCTTAAAGACAAATTAAATATAAAGTTGTCTATAAACTTATATATAAAATAACTTTGAAGACTTATTTTAAAAATATTTTAGGTGGCAGGATCGGAGAAAAAAAAGAAAAAAAAATATTTTAGCATTTCACAAATTTTCTGTTTAACTTTCACAAAATTTTCAGTTAATATCAGCATTGCTCCTTACCTGAAGTCTCTATGTAGTAATGGGTAATTGCTTTCCAGTGATAAACAAAATCTTCTTGTAAAGGAAGAGAAGGTGCAAGCTACAAAAACACACACAAAAAGACCACAACAATGAAGAACATGGCATTGAAAGTTTCCCATAACTTATAACTCTATATTTATTTACTATAATGCAAAGGTAGCATAAAAATAAGGGGTGAACTTTGTTTTTATATGTCAGATATCAAAGTGAAACAAAATAAGTCGAATCCAAAAAAGTAAAAATGAGTTATCAAGAAAGAGGAAAAACATATTTATCAACATTATTATCAAACTACAATATTGGGCTTTTTTTCCTCCTCTGACACTTGTTTAAAAGTAGGGTTCAGGCTGGGTGCAGTGGCTCATGCCTGTAATCCCAAACTCTAGGAGGCCAAGGTAGATGAATCACTTGAGGTCAAGAGCTCAAGACCAGCCTGGCCAACATGGTGAAACCCCATCTCTACTAAAAATATAAAAATTAGCTGGGGGTGGTGCTGTGCATCTGTAGTCCCAGCTACAGGGGAGGCTGAGGCAGGAAAATCGCTTGAACCTGGGAGGTGGAGGTTGCAGTGAGCCAAGATTGCACCACTGCACTCCAGCCTGGGTGACAGAACAAGACTCTGTCTCAAAAAAAAAAAAAAAAAAAAAAAAAAAAATTAAAAAAAAGTAAGTTTCAAAGGTATGCTAAATGAAAACATACCAATACTCTGTTACTGACGTATCAGTAAAATGAAATTACTAATAGCCAAGAATCTTTGTACCTAGGACTTTGAAATGCAAAACAGTAAAAAGCTGCTACGTAATTAGTTACACATCATCACTACTAAAACATATACCAAAGTCAACTTTGTAATCAGATTAAAACTGTCCCCTACATTCAGTGACATACAGATGTAAATCTTTTCTTTTTAAGCTTGGATTAGGCAGTGCATATTTTTAGCAAAATAACTACATGAACAAGACATCAGCAATTTAAATTCCACAGTCAAAAATGCTCTACATTTTAGCTCTAAACTTACTTCAGAAGTTTTATGACCAAAATTATATCCCCTCAGCCATCTTACAGCAAACCTACAAGTATTTCAAATGTGTGTTAAATGGACAGAAAAAGATTTGCATACAACTTATACATTTCTTTTCCTTAAACAGTGAAAGAGAGTGAGAGCTCCCCTAGTCCCAGTGTTGTCAGAGACCTTTGAACCACAGCAACTCCATCTTGAACAGGAGCTGGGTAAAATGAGGCTAAGACTTGCTGGGCTGCATTCCCATAAGGTTAGGCATTCTTAGTCACAGGATAAGACTGGAGGTCACAGGTCTGATATCACAAGATACAGGTTATAAAGACCCTGCTGATAAAAGCATTAGGTAAAGAAGTTGGCCAAAACCCACCAAAACCAAGATGGTCACAAAAGTGACCTCAGTTGTTCTAACTGCTTATTATACACTAATTATAATACATTAGCATGCTAAAAGCCACTCCCACTAGTGCCAGGACAGACTTCAGAAATGCCATGGCAATGTCAAAAAGATAGTCTAAAAAGGGGAGGAATCCTCAGTGCCAAGAATGGCCCACCCCTTTCCTCAGGAAACTCATGAATAATCCACCCCTGGTTTAGTATAGGATCAAGAAATAACTAGAAAAATAGGAAACTAGTAGCTCTTGGGTCTGCCATGGAGTACTCATTCTTTTGTTCTTTACTTCTCCAGAGTCCATTTTCATATACTTCATCTAAACAGATGACCTACAAGAGGTCATGTCACTCCTGCACTTCTGCTATTACCATTTTGATTTCTTGGTGTCCTCAGCCTCCGCCCCAGAGCTGGCAACCCTGCCAAAACAATTTCTGAACTATTGTCCAAATTATAAATATTGGTCATAAACATCTTAAGTGTTTCAATCAAGAAGATGAAATACATTTATGGAATAAAATGGACCCGAAAATATTTCACCAATCATCAATATCTTCCACTGTAAATAGTACTGGATTAAGAGAATAAAATATTCACCTTATTAAAATAAAAATAAAAATAAAAAAGACGACAAGAAAGGCGTTAAAACCTTCAGGAGTACTTTAGCTTCAAGGAGAACATGGGGAAAAAAAATATGTATGGGAGATTGAGGGGGAAAAAAATTAGGAAGAAAATTAAGAATCAAAGTATTACCTTGGGAAAATCTTCCTGAAATTTTTAGATTAAAAAAATGTTTTAATCAGCCATTTGTTTTTAGAATGCTCTCAAAATACATAAAAACTTTTCCTAATTTTTTTGGACCTGACTTCTATAGACTACCTTTATATGGTTAGGTACATTCACAAGTGGGACAAACCCAAATGAAATTTGTTGTTTCAGGAACTGTAGTGTAGCTAGCTTCTTACGTGTAAATGTTATGATGTGTTAATTTTTTCCAAGGCAATCTCCGGGATATATGAGGAATTACAGCATCCTTTTCCAGATTATTTCAGAAGTGGGATTGAACTGTATTTCAAGGGAATGGAAACTGTAATTCTCTGGTCACTAGACAGAGAAGTCTTACTGCATTTGTGTCAGGCAGGACCTTTGTTGTAGGTTACAGTGAAATTCAAAGCAGGATGGTGTTACTTTGTTACCTCCCTCCAAGAGTTAGATTTAAATAAGAAACCTACTTAAGTAGAAAGCTAAACAGTTCTAAATTGCTAATAACTTAGATTAGTAACAATCTTGTTCAAACATGAATAAATTTCCTTATTTATGTAAAACTTTCTAGTAAACTTCCCGCTTTGATTACTAACTCTAACATGCAAATTACCTGTTTTATCATTGCATATGAGTTAAGAAAAAACGACGTGTGAATTAGTACCAAGAGATTCCAATTTAACTTTTTACAACACAGAGAATTAAATTTCTAAAAATTCATGCGATGACTATCTCAACCCCAAATTGACATAAACCTTAGCTAGACTTTGCTTTCTCTAGAAAGCCTGGCCAGGCTCTTCCTGGGAGGATGGAGTCCCCATATGTACCTTGATACCCTTTATCAGTTGGCTTGCTCTCTTTATCCTCTATCCCACTTTTGTCATTGTTTAATTTTCCATCTCTTCCACTAGATTGTCAGCTCTATAAGGGTTGGGACTGTGTCATCTTTTTCATTACTCAATGTCTGGTTTCTAACTCAGGGATGACACAGAGTTAAGTATTTGATAATATATATTAAGTGCATACATGAGTAACACAGAAGTTACTGCCTTTTAATGAGTAGTTACTTGCCAGATGCAATACAGCAAATTTTGCACATACTATATGGTCTTATACTCTCACAACAAACCTATTTTGCTCAAACTCCAAAGACTCAAAATCAGTTAACTGACTTACCCAAGGAAACACTGCCTTTAACTGGAAGTCTGGACTGTGTCCAATATACCCATCACACAAAAGCATCTAGATGGATAATTCAGATGAAAACTAATATTCTAAAGGCCACCTCTGCTTTTACTGTGTCTCATGTAGCATCAACATTCCACTCCCAGATTTTTCAATTGCTTCTTTCTGCCCCCAACTTTCCTAATGATCTTTCCCATCTTTTCTGCCACTCCAAAGTCTTGCTCACTTCTTCCCAGAAAGCCTTCTCTAACACCTCCAATCCTAAATGCTTGGTACCTTTTCCTATAGAGTTCACTGGCTAAACCAATCATCCAAATGACAATAACGGTTGACGTTTACTGAGCACTTACTATGTGACAGACACTGCACTAAGCACTTCATGTACATTATCTCATTTTAATCTTCACCACAATTTTATGACAGGTTTAATTATTTCCATTTATAATGAAGAAATGGAAATGTATACATATCAAGTAACTTGTCCAAGTGTAGAAGGAAGGGACAGAGGCAGGAATGGAATCTGATTCTGTCTGGCTCTATGGGTTAGATCACATTCTTAGGCATCCCTTATTCTATAATAACTTGTATATTTGTTTGGTTACCCAAATGAGACTATAAGCATTGTGACCAAGGACACAAGTCCACCAAGTATACCTTGTTTCCCTCACATTGTGCCATGCTTTCTGGTGACTCAGAAGACATATGCTGTGAAGGACTGAAGTGAAAGATCACTTGTTGGAAAAGAATATGCCTAAGAAAACATGAGATGTGTTTGATTTATGGTTTGAATTTCCAGGGCACAGGAGATTTTTAAGGAATTACTAGTCTCAACAATCCACACTAACTCTTAACTGTAATTTGAAAAGAAAACACTGCATTCACATTCTGAAAGATAACTTCCATTGAAAGAATTAGTTAAAATGATAAAACTCTTCCCTGACAATGGCCTTTATTTTCTCTGGAAGAAATCTGCCCACAAAGGTGGAACTGGTTGGAATTTAAGAGGAGCATGCCCTTGGCACGTTCCCTAGTGAGGACTAGGCTCTCGACAAATACTAAATTGTACTAAATGGAAACTGTTTTATCTATCTTTTCAAGAAGTTGTGTTAAAACAATCCATTCTAACCCTGGAATTAACTACAAGAGAGGCCTGAATTCAGACTTGTGACATGTGGCAACTGGCTAAGAGAACAGATTCATTTCATAAGCCTCTTACTGGCCAATCATTTCTATACTGAGAGAAGACTGTCATTTCTAAAAAGGGAGGCAGGAGTTACATTACAGTTCTTGTTTTTGATCAAGAAGGTGTGAACGACCAGGCTCGGTAGCTCACACCTGTAATCTCAGCCCTTTGGGAGGCTGAGGTGGGTGGACCGTGAGGTGAGAAATTCAAGACCAGCCAGGCCAACATGGTGAAACCCCGTCTCTACTAAAAATACAAAAATTAGCCAGGCGTGGTGGTGGGCGCTTGAAATTCCAGCTACTCCGGAGGCTGAGGCAGAGAATTGCTTGAACAGGAGGTGGAGGTTGCAGTGAGCCAAGATCGAGCTACTGCACTCCAGCCTGGGCGACAGAACAAGAATCCAACTAAAAAAAAAAAGGTGTGAATTTCTCTTCTATCAGCTTAATAACACATTTTCAAATGCTAATTTTGGAAAATATCTTAGCCATATTTTTTATCTTGTAAGTAGTTACCAGGGAGTGAGGAGAAACCATTAATTAAACAATAAGAAAAACTCTATGTTTTAACCTCATTTACATGAATACATCTACTCAAGGCTAAAAATCATTTGGGCCAGGCATGATGGCTCCATGCCTATAATCCCAGCATTTTAAGAGATGAAGGTGGAAGGATCACTCAAGCCCAAAAATGTAAGGCCAGTCTGGGCAACATTGTGAGACCCAGTGTCTACAAAAAAAATTTTTTTAATTGAGTGTGGTGGCACAGGCCTATAGTCCCAGCTACTCGAGAGGCTGAGGCAGGAGAATCGTTTGAGCCCTGGAGGTGGAGGCTGCAGTGAGCTATGATCACACCGCTGCACTCTAGCCTGGGTGACAGAGACCCTGTCTCGAAAAATAAACAAATAGTTAAATTAAAAACTCATTTGAAGGCTCATCCAATTGAATAAGGAAACCTGGAAAGTAATCATACAAAAATGGTTAAGAAAGCATTACTCCACAGACTCATCCAACTAAATAATGAAAAAAGGCCATGTCAGTATCCAGGTATTTTCTGTCTCTGTATAATCCTGATAATTATGTTAATTGGAATACTGCATCAGGAAATGCTAATTGGGTGTACAAATGAACAGGAACACACAGAAGAGCTAATGAACTGAGGAATGGTAAGATTGGTTCAGAGAGGAAAATATCAAGCAAATTAATAAACAGAACTAAATAACTGGAAACTCATCTTGGGCAACAAAAAAGTTCTTCAAATACCACAAGTATGGCTTATTCATCATTGCATATGACTTCATTACCAAGAGAGAATGTTAAAAGGGGGAATAAAAGGTTAGTACAGTATATCAAACATTTTTCACGAGATTTAGCCTCCTATCAAGATAAATTGGGTGGTGCCATGGAGGAAAACATTAGGTCTAAGCAAATGAAAACATTACATTTCTAAATGAAATGATGCATTAATTCCAGGACCACCCGAACACAAGTTAACTTTTTCTAACTAACCTCAGCAAAGTAGGCTAAGGATATCACAGAGCAGGAGCCAGATAATTTGGCAGATGCTAATATATACAATTATAAAAAGATAACGAGGAAAAGAAAACACAGGCCTCCGGATAAAAATGGGCCTTTACTAGGAAAGCGGGAAAGCCATCTTGCTTTTTCTAAGTACTTATTTCTGTAAATACCAGCATGACGGGTAAAGGATATAATATATGGGGGACTAGTTCCAGGACTTCTCTTTCCACCCCTAAAATCTGAGGAAGCTCAAGTCTCTGTTATAAAATGGCATAGTATTTGCGTATAACCTATGCATACCTGTATACTTTAAATCATCTCTAGATTGCTTATAATACCTAATACAATACCTACAACATCACTTTCTTCCCATGGATTCAAGGTAGTACTTGAATGTGGCAAATTCAAGTTTTGCTTTTTCGAACTCTGCAGAATTTTTTTCTCCCATGAATATTTTTTACCTGAGTTTGGTGCGTCAGATGCGGAGCCTACGGATAAGATGGCTGACTGTAATGTAGTAAATTTTGATTCCCAAGTATCTCATTTAGTGTTCCTAAGTATCTCATATATTTAATGTTAAAAATAAAATGATTCAGGCTGGGTACGGTGGCTCATGCCTATAATCCCAGCACTTTGGGAGGCCAAGGCAGATGGATCACTTGAAGTCAGAAGTTCAAGACCAACCTGGCCAACATGGTGAAACCTCATCTCTATTGAAAAAAAAAAGTAGCTGGATGTGGTGGCGCGTGCCTGTAATCCCAGCTACTACGGAAACTGAGGCAAGAGAATCACTTGAACCTGGGAGGCAGAGGTTGCAGTGAGCCAAGATCACACCACTGCACTCCAATCACTTGAACATGGGAGGCAGAGGTTGCAGTGAGCCAAGATCACACCACTGCACTCCAATCACTTGAACCTGGGAGGCAGAGGTTGCAGTGAGCCAAGATCACACCACTGCACTCCAATCACTTGAACATGGGAGGCAGAGGTTGCAGTGAACCAAGATCACACCACTGCACTCCAACCTGGGCAACAGAATGAGATTCGGCCTCAAACTAACTAACTAACTAACTAACTAACTAACTAACATAAATAAATAAATTCTTGGTATTTTTAAAGAGAAGAAAACATAAATGTTTTAATAAATTGCAGTTAAATTATTTTAACAAAAGTGCTTTGGAGTGTGCATCAGCAAGAAGAAACTAAAAGTTGTCTTGAGGTCTACAACTGTCATTTCCCTCTGTATAGTACTGCTCTACATTCATGAAACCCTGTTTTTTGTTTGATATGTTTGCCAAGAGCTTGTCTTAGAGCTAAATTTTTTAACACTTCTCATGTATCACTTAAATAACAATTGTACTAAAGTTCGTTTGCATTACTGAAATCAAAACTCCATTTTACTTTTACCTGCCCATAAAAATTATTCTGTTGTATCTGAATTTTTTTGAAGTGTAGATTTTAAAGTGCCCTATCACATAATATGAACATAGGAAGAGAATGCCACGTTAAAAATTAGCAAAGTAATTGTTCCTGCACAGAATGTATTTTTCAATTTGGGCAGTTCTCCCAGAATAAAGTAAACAACTAAAGTAAAGCAACTAGCACTCTTACTAGAACAGCAGCAAGACATTTTCTTTTCAGTTTCTTTTCACTTATTAGTCTATCAAGATACTTGAATACTGTCTCTATGCTGGTGTCTAAAACCCTCAAAGGAGAATACAATTGCAGGATAGCCGAAGAGTGTCCAGGAAGAGGATGAGACAAGAAAGGAAACAGATGGTCTCTGCTCCGTGAGCTTGGAAGCTGTCGAAAGCAAACTCGATTGGATCCTCCAAACCCTATCTCAGATCAATCCATAAGGTTCAGCTGAGTTCGGCCTCCAGGCCCGAGAAAGCCAAAGCCAGCAACCAGAGGGCTGGTGAGCTGCTCCCTTGTCAGGGTCGCCCCACAGCGAGATCACGCCCGTCCCACCCTTGCCCCCCCAAAACCAAACAGATCCCAAGCCCAAGCGATGCTTGCTCGTTTCTTTTGTCTTGCTCAACGCTGACCACTTTTTTCCGGAGAATGTTAACGGTAAGGGAGCCGGGGGAGCTCCCTGCGACCCCGCCAGGTGCTCCCCCGAACCCCCGTTCGAATCAGAGGAATGAGGTGACTACCGAGCAGGGCCAGGCGGCCGGGTCCTCCCCCAGCACCCCCGCCCCGGCTCCTGGAGGAAGGCAGGGACGGAAGGAGCGCCCGTACAGAGCCAGGCCCGAGACCCCGGGCGCCTCCACGACCCGGCGGCCACCCAGGGCGCCCGCCTGGGGCCTCACCCCACCCGGGGCCAGGGCCGCCGAGGGCCGGGCCGAGGCCGCCCGGCTGTCTCCGAGACCGGCGGGGAGCGTAGGCCGCCGCCATCCACGGCCTGCCCGTGCGCCCGCAGCCCGCGGCCTTACCGCCTCCACGGCGTGCTGCAGGATGGAGGTGAACTTGGAGAACATCTGTCCCGGGACTGCAGCAGCCTCTCCCGGGACGACCTGGAGAGCTCCTCGATCCGCCGCCGCCGCCCCTGCTGCGGCTGCCGGGGCCGTCCAGAGTGAAGGCCGGTGCGGGGCGGGGAGGACGAGCTGAGGACCGAGACAGGGCCCGGCCCTGCCGCTTCAGGTGTGCGCGGGTGGCTGGGGCGGCTCCGGAGGGCGCCGGGATGCGGCGGGCGGCGAGGAGGGCGTTCGGCGCGGACTCGAGGCCCCGGGAAGCTCCGGCGGCGGCTCCGGTCTGGGACACGGTGGCAGCCCGGCTCGGGTTCCTTCCGCCCGTTCTGCCCGCCGCGGCCGACAGGGGGCGCCGCCGCGGCCCGGGGGAGGCCTGGCCAGGCCTGCCCTGCGGCGAGGCAGCCAGACGCCGCGGGGGCGGGGGGCACGAGGGGGCCTCGGCCTCGCCCGGGGCAAGAGGCGGCCTGGGGGCAGCCACCGCCCTCTGCCGGCTTTCTCTTGGAGAAGGGCGCCTGGGACACCGCTTTCTGACATTTTTATACCTAAGAGGTTCTTAAAAGTTTTGTTTCTACAGTGGAAGTAACAGGCTGACTTTCTAGGGGCACGCAGCCGCCCATATATGCGTGTAGTAAGGACCGATTTGGAAGACTCGTAAGAAAACAGCGTTCCTTAAGCAAACACGGGCGATGGATTTAAATGCTCGGAATTAGAACAAATCAACGACTGCAGGTGAAATGGCTTTGCTAACCGTAAAATATATTATTCAATATGAAAACAGGAAGTCCCCTCATGAGCACATGGTAAGACGGTTGGCTCAGTTTAAATAACCCACTCTAATATTTATTAATATATAATATATTTATAATATATAAATGTATTTGTGACTTGGTTGATAGGTGTAGTGATTCAGTACAGCATTTTCTATTCAGTTATCAAATGATACCGGAAAACGTTAATGAGGGAAAGAATCTGAAAGAAATCTGCTAAATGCCTAAGGCAGATAATAGAGGTACAAGGTAAGCACTTGGGTGGAGGCTGCTTAAAATACTACCCAACAGTGTATTATATTAGTCAAGCCTTGAAGAAGCAATTTAGGCTGGTAAAGTTGGGTTAATACAAATGATGAAAATATTTGTATCCTGAAGAAATTTGTTTTATGCTGGTATTGGCGTTTTACCAAAAGGATCATTAAGATGAGGTGGGGGAGTGAGTTTTGCACAACCAATGACGAAAATATAGATCTGGGCTGGGCGCGTTGGCTCACGCCTGTAATCCCAGCACTTTGGGAGGCCGAGGCGGGCGAATCACTTGAGGCCAGGAGTTGTCAACATGGGAAACCCCCATCTCTACTGAAAACACACATAAAAAAAAAAATTAGCCAGGCGTGGTGGTGCATGCTTGTAATCCCAGCTACTTGGGAGGCTGAGACAGGAGAATCCTTGAACCCAGGAGGCGGAGGTTGCGGTGAGCCAACGTTGCGCCATTGTGCTCCAGCCTGGGTGACAAGAGCGAAACTCCGTTTCAAAAAAATATATATGTATATATACACACACACACACACACACACACACACGTATATATACATGTATATATATATACACATACATATATGTATATATACATATATACACATATACACACACATAGATATATATGTGTATATATACACATATACACACACATAGATATATATGTGTATATATATACTTACACACACATATATAGATATATAGATAGGTGTGTGTGTGTATATATATATGTGTATATATCTGTAATTGATTTGTGGAACAGAAAAAAGGCAGAAAATGTAGCAGCCATATGTAGTGGTGGTAACTGGCCAGGCTCTGGGCCTGAGTAGCCTAAGTCCCAGCTCTGCCACCCACAGTGGAAAGTTATTTAACTTCTTTGTGTTTTAATTTGCTTATATGTAAAAAGGGGAGAACAGTACCTGCCTCCTGAGGTTTTGTGGGAATTAATATATGTAAAATACTTCAACAGTGCCCAATCCCTAGTAAGAGATACACAGGCACTTACAATTGTTCTGAGTTGTGGTAGTGGTATTTAGCAAAATATTAGGGCCAGAAATCAAGAATTAAGGAGGAGCTCTTAACTGGGCTTCTTGTCTCCCCTGTTTTTGTGGTTTATATCCCTGCGGTGCTCCATGGCAGCTGAATATGACCTGAATTTTCTGTGTACTACCCCGGAATGCTGGAGGCATCCTCTGTTGTTTTGTACCCCTTACCAAATTCTGGCTAATTATGTCTGCTTCAACCAAGAGCATGTAATGTGGCTTATTATTATTATATTCACACACAGTTTAAGATGGTTAGTCATATTAACCATAATTATTTTCGTGATCTAATTATGCATTTATATGGCATTTTGTATTTCCATAATGCCTTACAACCACTAGTTGTATGAGGAGGTCTTACTTAGAGTTGTGTGTATTTGATGATGTCTATCTTTGTATACTTATTATAAACACAATAAAATATATGTTTTGCTCTATATTAATATCAATATTTAGGATGGTGATTCATCTACCTGCTGTCTAGGTTTCAAGACATACAAGTTGGACTAGAATTTGTAACTGAGTAGATATTCCTATTTCTGATTGTCATCCTAGAATGCCTGCTGTGACACTGACATCATCAATTCGCCTAATACATGGGCACAGTTGGACCTGCCCCCAAAGCCTGTGATTTGAGAAAACACAAGAAAACATTCCCCTAGCCTCCAAAACACTTAGGTATGGGTACCTAAAATTTCTCAGTTAGAACTTAATGTCTTTATCCTTTTGGCTTAAGCCAAATAAGACACTTAGTCCTTGTTAAAATGAAAATACTCTTAGGAGATATAACACATTAAACTCTGTCATTTATTAGACCTTAAGGGGAATACATTTGTTAAATCCTTTTCTAAAATGAAGTTTAATCAGTGAAGGCACAGAAAAACCTAGAACATTGGGGCCCAGTTGGGATGGAGTTGAGAAAGAGATAAAAAGAAATCTCTGGTTTTTTTTTTTTTTTTTTTTAAAGACGGGGTTTCACCATGTTGGTCAGGCTGGTCTTGAACTCCTGACCTCAGGTGATCCGCCCGCCTTGACCTCCAAAGTGCTTGGATTACAGGCGTGAGCCACCACGCCCGGCCTTCTGTTTTTTTTTTTTTAAACTTTTTAGTAATAGTCCTTCTGACTGGTGTGAGATGGTATCTCACTGTAGTTTTTATTTGCATTTCTCTAATCAGTGAGATTGAGCTTATTTTCATATGCTTGTTGGTCACAGAAGTCTTCTTCTTTTAAAAATTGTTCATGTCCTTTCTGCACATTTTAATGGGGTTTTTTTTTTCTTTTTTGAGACAGAGTCTCACACTGTCGTCCAGGCTGGAGTGCAGTGGTGTGATATCGGCGCACTGCAACATCCACATCCTGAGTTCAAGTGATTCGTCTGCCTCAGTCTCCCAAGTAGCTGGGACTATATGTGTGTGCCACCAGGCCAGCTAACTTTTGGTATTTTTAGTAAAGACAGGGTTTCACCATGTTAGGATGGTCTCAATCTGCTGACCTCGTGATCCACCTGCCTTGGACTCCCAAAGTGCTGGGATTATAGGCGTGAGCCACAGTACTTGGCCTGTTTTTTCTTATAAATTTGTTTAAGTTCCTTATAGATACTGGGATATTAGACCTTTGTTATGTGCATAGTTTGCAAATATTTTCTCCCATTCTGTAGGTTGTCTGTCTACTCTGTACAACAAATCCCCATGACGTGAGTTTTACCTGTATAACAAATCTGCACATGTATCCCTGAACCTAAAATACAAGTTTAAAAAAGAAGAAAGGGAAATAGACTTGGATGATACCTGCTTCCAAAGTTTAACGGACTACTGGAATTTGTGAGTTGAACACATGAATTGTTAGCAACATTCCCTCCTCAAATCCCAATAAAATGACAATAAAGGGATTTTCCAAAGTATATGCCCAAAAGGATAAATTAGGAGAAGAAAGAATAGCAACAGCATTTTCACAATTAGAAAGTAGCCATAAAATGGGTTAACTCTGACGTGGCTGACCTAAGAAAGCTGAATCCTAAGCCAACAATGAAAGAAGCCAGGAATCAAAAGTCATCCCTTGGAGGCTTTGTTCCAGGACCTCCCAAGGGTACCAAAACCTGAGCATGCTCAAGTCCCTAATGTAAAATGGTCTGGTATTTGCATATAACCTAGGCATCAATCTCTAAGATACTTTAAATCATCTCTAGGTTTCTAATACATAATATGATATAAATGTTATGTAAATAATTGTTATACTTCGTTATTTAGGGAATAATGACAAGAAAAAAACCTGTACATGTTCAGTACAGATAAAATTTTTTCTCCAAATATTTTCAAAAGTGTTGAAAGAGGTTGCCTTTGTGGAACAGGAAATTGGGAGTTTGGGAGGAAGGACAGAAGCTTTCATAACACACCTTGTAGAACCTCTTAACTCTGTGCTGGTGTAACACAAAGTTTGTTTGGCAAGGGGGAGAAACTAGGAGCAGGAAACCATTTTTGATGCTTTTGTGTAAGTTCAGGCAAGGTATTGTAAGGGTTCATCCATGTAGGAATAGGAAGGAGATGGTAGACATAATAGATGAGATCTGATCAACTAAATTTTCCAAGTGATGAAAGGAGTGAGTTGGTGAAGTAAAGATGTTGCCGGAGTTTCTAGCTTGGAAGAAGTTAGTTGAAGATGCATTAATTGAAATAGGGACCATGGAGATGTAGAAGATGTTGAGATGGATTTTTTAATATGTTAGAATTTGATTATCTAATCTGCAATTACATCTATGTGGAGACATGTAGTATGGGGTGATGAGTTTGAATTAGGAAGCAAAGAGAGAGAGATCTGGTCTGGTGATAAAGATTGGAGGATCATCTCTTAAACATGGTAATGGAGATATAAGAAAAAAATGAGGTAGTTTAGTGAGATGGTGTGGTTAAAGGAAAAAGAATTGATGCAAACTTGAGGACCCCTTGCATTTAAAGAGTAGGAAATGGAAGAAAAGCTCATTTAGAAACAGCAGCCAGAGGTAGGAAAAGAAAAGGTAGGCTGGGCCCGGTGGCTCACGCCTGTAATCCCAGCACTTTGGGAAGCTGAGGCGGGCAGATCACCTGAGGTCGGGTAGTTTGAGATCAGCCTGACCAATATGGAGAAACCCCATCTCTACTAAAAATACAAAATTAGCCAGGTGTGGTGGCAGGTGCCTGTAATCCCAGCTACTCAGGAGGCTGAGGTAGGAGAATCACTTGAACCTGGGAGGCAGAGGTTGCAGTGAGCCGAAATCATGCCACTGTACTCCAGCCTGGGCAGCAAGAGCAAAACTCCATCTCAAAAAAAAAAAAAAGAAGTTCAAGGAGAAGTGAGTTTCAAAAATTGAGAGGCTGGTTCAACGTATGATGGTAAATTAGCTCAGTTCTACAGTTGCCACAGAAACAAAAGGGAAGCTGATGGATCTCAGACCTTTCATAAAAATTGTGAAAACCCTGGTGTGTTCAGTGTCATATTTTCTTGGTGCATTCTGATTGCAGCTGCAGTGGGCAGTTCTGTGCATGTTCAGACCCACCTCATGGTGACAGTGTCTCACCTCAATCCCATGCTCCCTTTGTAGAATTTTTGCCACTGGAAATTGTCTGTGTAGACAAGCCTGCTCTTTCCAAAAGCACAATGAGGAAGAGTTAGCACTGTAGGGGCAATCCTTAGCCAATAGGGGGGGATAGAATCTGATGGGTAAATACTGCAGTGCCCTGTCTTTCTGGTGGGTAATTGTGGAAAGCAATTCTAGGAAGTGTTCTGAACACTCTTCAGGAGGTCCTGTGGGATCAAGTACCCAGTGACCACAGGGGTGACTTCTCAATGTTTTTCCTCCTTCCCCTCTCGTTCTCCTTACTTCCTCACTCTGTGATCTGAAGTGAACTACCTACAGTTAAGTCTTTGTCTTAGGCTCCACTTTTGAGAAAACCCACTATGTATGGGTGTTGGAGTAGGAGAAACTTAGAGGGAAAGGCTAAGTGCCACAAATTGGATATAGGCTAAGGGAGATACAACTGCACTGTCCCCTGCCTCCACCACAGGCTAGGAATTTACAATAAAGGAAACATCTCCTGGAAATGAGCAGTGCTGCATATCAGAAAAATCCCAAATAACAGTGCTTAAGGAAGTTTCTTTTTTCAAGTAAAAGAAGTTTGCCTTGTAAGTAGTCATGACTGTAGCATGATGAATCCCTGAGGTCATTATGGAGCCACACTGTCAGCTTTCTTCGCCACCGTCCAGTGCTGTCATACTCAGGATCACTTCATGGTTCAATATAGGTGCTGGAGCTCTAGTTACCAATTTTAGGGCAGTCACAGGAGGAAGGAGAGGAAAGAGGAATTACCTCGTTCCTTTGAACAAATCCATTCTGAACGTTCTACACTTCTGCTTACATTTCATTGGTCAGAACTTACGTAATCATACATCATGTTTAAAAATGAAAGCTGAGAAATGAAATGTTTAATTCTGTTTAATAATCAGAAAAATTAAAAATACAAAGTATAACTTTCAAGTTTATTACAAAACTTTTTGCTTAATTCAATGGACTATAATAAGAAGATAAAAAAGATACTTAAAAAAAAAAAAGCCTAAGTCTAAGTATGGTGGCTCACATCTGTAATCCCAGCACTTTGGGAGGCCGAGGCAGCAGGATCACTTGAGCCCAGGAGTTCAAGACCAGCATGGGAAACATAGTGAGACCCCCATCGCTATTTTTTTTTTTTTAAAAGCCTGAAAAATAAACACAAAATAGGTCTTTCCGTTACAATAAATGCAAATGAGTTTAACTCACCAATTAAAAGGCAGAGATACATACAGTGGATTTTTAAAATAACATGATATTTTCTAAAAGAGACACATTTAAAAGAGAAGAGAAAGGCTGAAAATCAATAAATCAAAAAAGATATACCACAGAAATATAATCAAAGAAAAACCAGAATAACAATTATGTCAGACAAAATAGAGTCAAAGATGCAAAACATCACAAGTGATAAAGACAGATATAGCCTACTAGTAAAATAATAATAGATCAAGAAGACATAACATTTATGGTCTTAAACATGCTTACTAATATAAGTGCTAAATTTATAAAGCAACTGACAACTGTAGAGAGAAATAGATGAATAAACTATCATATTTGAAGATTTTAATTCATCCCTCATATAATCAGATCAAACTCAGAAAATAAAGATGTAGGTTATTTTAATAACACAAATAATAAGCTCAAAGTAGATGTTACAGAGAAATTTATACACATCAAAGTAATCACATTTTCAAGCGTACGTGGAACATTTACAAAGTTTGATTATGTATCAAGCCACAAAGGAAACCTAAGGAAATTCTAAAAACATTCATTTTTTAACCAAATTAATTGAGCAAAACATACAGACACACACACAAATGGAAGTTATATCCTAGTGGGAAAAATCAATAACAAAAAATTGCATGTAGTGATAAATGCTGTGAAGAGAATAGAAAAGGAGATAGAATATGATTTGGGGAAGTGTTATTTTAAATTAAGTGGCCGGATAACTCTTCTCTGAAGAGGTGCTCTCTGAATGAAGCAAGGACATTAGCTGCGTGCATAGGAAAGAAATGAGCATTTCTGGCAGAGAGAAGAGCAAGTGCAGATGTCTTAAGATGGGAAAGAGTTTGGCGTGTCTCAGGAAGGCCAGTGCAGCTGGAGTAGGCAAGTGATTGAGGAGAAAAATATAGTTGAATCTACAGGTAGAGAGGAAGCCATGCCAGATCACATAGAGCAGTTCATTCTCAACGCTATCCAAAAGTTCTCTTTTCTTAATGTAAAAATATTAATGGAAGTATAACAAGATACACAGATTCATATGTGTACAGCTTAATGAATCTTCACAAAGTGAACCATCTGGGCACTCAGCACCCAGATCAAGAAAGAGAGGATACCACAACCTTAGAAGCCTCTTTGTGCCCCTTCCTGGTCAATTTCCCTTGCTATGGGTTACCACTATTCTGACTTCTTTATTTTTTTTCTTTATTTTTTATTTTTATTTTTGTATTTTTAGTACAGATAGGGTTTCACCATGTTGGCCAAGCTGCTCTCAAACTCCTGATCTCAGGTGACCCTCCCACCTTGGCCTCCCAAAATGTTGGGATTATAGGTGTGAGCCATCATGCCCAGCCTATTTTTCATTTTTAAATTGTATTATTTTTTCTCTTTTTGTATCACATCTCACCTGGATAGTCTGACTTCTAACACCATAGATTAGTTTGCCTCATTCGTTTATCTCATTATTATGATTATTATTACCACTTATTTTTATTTATTTTTTGAGATGGTGTCTCACTCTGTTGCCAGGCTGGCGTGCAATGGTGTGATCTCAGCTCACTGCAACCTCCACCTCCTGGGTTCAAGCAATTCTCCTGCCTCAGCAGGAGTAGATGGGACTACAGGTGTGCACCACCAGGACCACCCACCTAATATTTGTACTTTTAGTAGAGATGGGGTTTCACCATGTTGGCCAGGATGGTCTCGATCTCCTAACCTCGTGATCCGCCTGCCTTGGCCACCCAAAGTACTAGATTACAGGCATGAGCCATCACGCCCAGCCTATTATTATTATTTGATGAGACAAATTCTCACCCTGTCGCCCAGGTTGAAGTGCAGTGGCATGATCTTGGCTCACTGCAACCTCTGCCTCCCAGGGTCAAGCAATTCTCATGCCTCAGCTTCTCTAGTAGCTGGGATTAAAAGAATGTACCACCATGCCTGGCTAATTTTTGTATTTTTAGTAGAGACGGGGTTTTGTCATATTGACCAGGTTGGTCTTGAACTCCTGGCCTCAAGTAATCCTCCTGCCTCATCCTCCCAAAGTGCAGGGATTACAGGTGTGTGCCACCACACCCAGCCTCATTTTGAACTTTATACAAATGGAATCATATGGTATGTATTTTGTTATTGTTGGAGGCAATGTTCTCAGGGTCAAGTTTGTTAATATTATGGTTCTGATCTTCTGTATCCTTAATGATTATTTGTGTGCATGTTCTATCAGCTTTTGAGATGTGTGATTGGCTCCCACTCTAGTGGAGCCACTATTGTGACTTTTTATACTTTTAGTTATGCCGATTTTTGCTTTAAATATTAATATTTTAAAGCTATGTTATGTGTATTTTCGGATTTTGACTTTTGGTCCCTTCCTGGTGGATAAACCTCTTTATGCTTATGTATGCCCCTTTTATGGTAACAATGCAATTCAGGCTTTTCTCCTAATGCTTTTGGTTAAAGAAACCACCACCTGCTGAGGTGCTTGCTGATGGCAAAGGGGTGTGGAATGAGTGGCAGAAGGTGGTATACACCATGTGGTATATGACCACATGACCAGTTGTAGAAATGAGAGCTAGTGCAATTGTCAATATTTCTTCCTTATTTTGATATGGATATGTTTGTGTATATATATATTTTTAAATTTTTTGTAGAGATAGTATCTCACTATGTTGCCCTAGCTGGTTTTGAACTCCTGGGCTCAAGTGATCCTCCCACCCAGCCTCCCAAAGTGCTAATATTACAGACATGAGCCACCATGCTTGGCCTGTTTGTATGTAGAAACTTGAGATGATCTTGACTGCTCCATTTAATTACCCTGAAATGCATTAAGGCTAGACCATAGTTTTTACATGCGGTAGAGTAGTTGCCATTGTATTTTTTTTTTCAAAAGCTTGTTTTCTTCTCACTCTTATTTCCCTATCTTCTCAGTATTTAAACTACAGTATATCAAAGGGAGAGTATCAATTAGCTCAAAGAACACCCAAAGACAAAAAGAGAGATTTTATAGGCTTTTTGGAAAAATAGTTGGTGTATTGTTAATTGTGCACAAGACAGTTGTACTCTGTTGAGTAGAAGTCTAAATTTTATATTGTCTTCATATGGAAATTGTGATTTAAAGTGATATGTGCCAAGATAACAAAAGATGGATTGTGGAGGTTTTGTAATGTGTTTATCTGGTTAGGCTGAACTACATTTCCCATAATTCCCTTCCCTATGTTTCCAGTTAAGGATGTGTACAAGAGATGTATTTGTGTGAGATTTGGAGGACAGAGTGGTGGAGCAGTTATACCAAGAGTATTGACTTTTTGTGCTCAGAGACTGGGGAAGGGTCTCCAGGTGCTTTTGTGGCCCATGCATATTGTTATTTTAACTGCTGGCTTCTCTCCTTGGTATGAGGCAGCAACCAGGCTGCAGCTGTTCCATCTTTCCCTGAATCTTCCTTCAGCTTCACTGACTCCTCATCTGACTGTGTATCCTCATCTAGATGTGTGTTTTTCTCTGTGACAAAGGGCACCGAGTTCTCCTGCAGGATACCCACATCATGAAGTTTGGAGAAGTGAGAGAGAGCCTGACATGGGTACCAGTCAATGCTCACGGGTTCCATCTTGTCCTTGTTGCTTTACACCCCCTGACAGCCTTCTTCCCAATTGCCTGCCCTGCAGACTTAGATATGAAGCTGCAGCATTAGATATGAAGGCAACCCTTCTAGACTTTCAGCTCCCATTACTGCATAAGGTCAAATCCCAGTAATAAAATCCACACACGCAATGTGCATGTGTGGTCCTAATGATTCTGAATCCCTAATTGAATATTGAATAATATAGGCCTATACAAAATAGTAAAATTGTATTTAGGGAAGTGTGATTTTTCCTTCCATTATTCCTTCCGTTTTTTCCACTCATACCCTATAAAACCAGCATCATAGGTTTTGGCAGTTATGTTTAACTTATCTAAGATACAACTTGAGAAGATTTAGAATGCTTCATTTTATTACCCTGAAATGCATCAAGGCTAGACCATAGTTTTTACATGTGGTAGAGTAGTTATCATTGTGTTTTATTGTATCTTCTTTTCAAATGGATTTGAATCATTCATTGCATTTTATCCTGAAACTATGTTGATGGTGGTAAGAATTTTTAGGTCCCAATATTGGGTGGCTTAATAAGAACAGTTTTGAACTGCCATTGTTGCAGGAAGTGCCTTGACAGGCATGGACTATGAAAGTGAAATCTATACTGTGAACTTTCAAATTGATGCTGATACTGTTTAAGGAGCCATGGTACAGATAACAGGAGTAGTAGGTCTGCTACTAGCAGCACTGACCCTAACTGTGAAACTGATCTTGAGAAAGGTCCCTTTTAAAGTGAGGACTTTAATCTGTAGTTCGGAGCTATTAAGCAGTTATCTGTCAGGTAACAGTCTAGGTTCTGCATATGGCTTAATAAAGGGGTTTGACTTTTTCATCTTGTAATGGTCAAGAAATCAAGCAGTTCCTAAGCAGCAGGGTGATGGGAGGTTGATAGGTTTGCTTGTCATACTTCCATAGATTTGGCTGGGAAGGAAACAAGTCCGAGAGGGAATTAGAAACTTTATTACTTGGGTCGCAGCAGGAGTATGAGCTTTGCTCTGGATTGCATGTGTCCGCCACAAGTTCATATGTTGCAAACAATCTCCAATGCAACAGTGTTGGGAGGGGGGAGCCCAGTAAGAGATTATTATGTCATGAGGGCTCTGTTCTCATGAACGGATTAACGTCATTGTTGCAGAAGTGGGTTGTTACCAAAGTGGGCTTATTATAAAAGAGAGTTCAGGCCAGGCGCAGTGGCTCACGCATGTAATCCCAGCACTTTGGAAGGCCGAGGTGGGTGGATCACTGAGGCTAGGAGTTTGAGACCAGCCTGGCAAACATGGTGAAACCCCGTCTTGCTAAAAATGCAAAAATTAGCTTGGCGTGGTGGTGTGCACCTGTGGCTTCCCAGCTACTCAGGAGGCTGAGACAGGAGAATTGGTTGACCTGGGAGGTGGAGATTGCAGTGAGCCAAGATCATGCCACTGCACTCCAGCCTGGGTGACAGAGCAAGACTCTGTCTCAAAAAACAAAAAACAAAACAAAACAAAAAACAACAAAAAGGGGAGTTGGAGTTCAGCCCTTCCTCTCACACTCTCATGCTCTCTAGCCCTCCCACCTTCTGCCATGGGATGATGCAGCAAGAAGGCCCTCACCACATGCTGTTACCTTGATATTGAACTTCCCAGCCTCCAGAACTATGAGAAATAAATTTCTTTTAAATAAATTACTCAGTCTGTGGTATTCTGTTATAGCAACACAAAACAGACTCAGATAGGCTTCATGTTTCCATTGGTTCCCTGTGCACTCAAGTACCACAGGGGTCAGTGTGGATCAACATCAGGTAGATGCCACATATGCAAGTTTGTATCACAACTGAGAAACACTAAGCATAGGAATCCTCCAATCTTATAAGGGGGCTGCTTGCAAACCTGCCCATCCTCCTCTCTGGAGAGAGACATTATCTTTAATATTCTGGATGTAAGCAAATCTTTCCTGAGGAGAGGGAAACTTTTCTATCCTGGAATGTCTCTGGGTGTCTCTATGTCCACTATTCTGGTCAGGAAACACATCAGCCCTCTGACCTGGAAACAGACACTATGCTACACACACATCCTTGTAAAGGTAGTTTCAGGGTAAGTTGAAATGCCATGGAGAATTGCCTGCCAAAAGTGATATCTGGTAAAGAATATCTTGGGGGGGGGACACTGGATCACTAATCGCACATTGTCTCCCTCAAGAGGAGGTTTCTTAGGGTGGCTTGAACAAATTTTTGCATAATCTAGAATTGCAGGCACATATTGGAAGGCAAACTCCAACACTTTATTACTCTTTATATTTGTACTCTGTGATTCTCATATCCTCTGGAGTCTGGGCCATCACCAAGGCATGGCTTGGAGTGGTCTTGGGAAGTTGCAATCTTGCTAACCCTCCATGATCTGGCAACTGGCCTAGTAATTTTCTAAAATAGTTTTAAAATTTTGAAACAATTTAAAAATTACAATAGAGATACAAATACAGTTCAAAACACCTGAACTATTTGAGGGTAAGCTGCTGACATTATGTCCATCACTCCTATGTACTTTAGTGTGTATTTCCTACAAACAAGAACATTCTTTGATGTAACCACAGTGCAACTATATTAGTTTCCTGGGGCTGTCGTAACAAATTACCACAAACATGATGGCTTAAAACCACAGAAATTTATTTTCTCATAGTCTGGAGCCAGAAATCTGAAATCAAGGTATCAGCAGGGCTGTGCTTCCCCTAGGCCCCAAGGCACCAGGAGGGGATCTTTTCTTGCCTCTTCCAGGTTTTGGTAGCTCCCCGGCGCTCCTTGGCTTGTGGCTTTATCGCTCTAATTTCTGCCCCGCTGTTCACATGGCATTCTCTTCTTGTGTCTTCTCTGTGTGTCTCTTATAAGGACACTTTTTGGATTTACGGCTCACCTGGATAATCCAGAATGATCTCATCTCAAGATTCTTAAGTTAATTACATCTGCAAAGATGCTTTTTTCAAATGCCCTCACATTCACAGGTTTCAGGGATTAAGATGTAGACATATCTTTTCGGGGGGGCCGCAACCCACTACAATAACCAGAATCTATATATTGAAACTAATATCAGTGTTGAAATTGTTATCTGATCTGGGAGACCTCAGTTCAGATTTCACCAGTTGTTTCAATACCTTTATAGTAAAAGGATCCAGTTCAGAATCCCATGGTATTTTTAGTTGTCATGCCTCTTTAGCGTCCTCCAATCTGGAACGGTTTCTTGGTCTTTCCTTGACTTTCATGACTTGACATTTTTGAAGATTACAAGCCAGTTATTTTGTGAAATGGCCTATAATTTAGGTTCCCAGTGTTTTTTCATGATTAGATTCAGATGTGCATTCCTGGAAGGCCTATCAGAGTGACATTTTCTTCCTGTGCATCCCAACAAGTGGCACCTATTTTCAATTTGTTTGCTTTGGTCTCTCTGGTTAAAGTGGAGATTGTGAGACTTCTCCACTGATATATTACTCTTTTCCCATGTATGTAAGTATCCTGTTCATTGTCAAACTTTCAATTTAATTCTATCACTATGGACTTATAATTTTTTTTTAATCAAGAGGTTATAAACCATTACTATCATTTTTTCTTCTTTGTCTTTTTGTTATTGTTGTTGAGATGAAGCCTCTCTGTGTTAGCCAGCCTGGGGTGCAATGGCACGATCTCAGCTCACTGCAACCTCTGCCTCCCAGGTTCAAGTGATTCACCTGCCTCAGCCTCCCAAGTAGCTGGAATTACAGGTACATGTCACCCCGTCCACCTAATCTTTTTGTATTTTAGTAGAGATGGGATTTCACCATATTGTCCAGGCTGGTCTCAAACTCTTGACCTCAAATGATCTGCCTTACTCAGCCTCTCAAAGTGCTGGGATTCCAGGTGTGAGCCACCAGGCTCTTCCTCTCCTTTGTCTTCATATTATTATTGGATACTCAAATTTTAGCCAGTGGGAGTCCCTCCAGGCTGGCTTCTATTTTTTTTTAACATGTCACCATCCTTTGAGCATGTTCTTGCTTTCTGGCAGAAGACATTCCAGTCTTACTTCATACTCTTCGTGAATCAGAATAGATCCATATCTGTGACCATCTCTTGGCCCAGAAAAGCAAAGCAACCAAACGTACTGTTTGATTTTTTGCCCTCTGGAAGGATTTTATTTCTCTACTGTTTTTTAAGGACACTCCTTGGAGTTGAAATGTTGCAGTAGTCCTCTTCTGATTGGTGCCAGCATGTCATGAAGCAGTATCTATAAACCAGGCCTTAGGTTTTTTCTCCTTAGCTGATAAGAAGAATCCCCTCATGAGACCATAGGTATGGACTGAAGGAGAGGCAGCAAGGGCCTCAGGAGTAAGTGTTATAAGATACTGAGTCAGTTGCTCATGCAACTTGTACATTCTGAACCTACTTGAGCCTAATTTCTTATATGCTGTTTCCACTGAATGAAGGGTGGCTGTTATCCATACTCAACATTATGCTTTGGTGGGTCAGATACCAGTGTTCATGATGGCAGCTCGGGTTGCATGATTACTTAATGTCCCATAGTTAGGCCTAGTAGTAATACAGGAGCTTTTTCTCAAAATAGGTATCATTATCATAGAAGAGGGCGTGTGTGGGTCAAGATGGTCAGGGGGGAGACCTATGTTAATTCTAGCTAAATAATTATAAGCTTGCTTGGCTCAGAGTACACTGAAGTTTATACACCTAACTAAACTATATTATTGGTGCAGTTAATTAGAAATCAATCGGCTACAGGAGGCCTAAGGTGAAGACCATCCAAGAATGCAGTAACACCAGGGAACACCTCAAGGTGGTTGCAGAGTAGGCAATACTGCTCTGGTCCCACGAATGCCTTCTTAACATGGAGACTGCATGAGGGTCTCGTAAAGAGGGCTTATGCAACAATCTCTGAGAAGGGAGGCGACCTCTGCTCACAAGATCCGGGAGGGTCTTTGCAGATGGGAGCTGGCAAGGAGGAGAAAAGCCTTGCAGGGCAGAGATCACAGAACGCCTCAGGATCTGCCTAGGTTCTCGGAATATAGAGTGATTTCAATTGCTCTATGTCCTCAATGCTCACGAGATAAAAGCCCCTTGATACACTGGGTGTGGTCAGACTGGGTGACTCCTCATCTGCTATACTTCTGATGTAGCTGCCACTCTGATAGCAATCAGTAATAAACTCAGTACTAGTTTAGCATGTCTTAGAAGGATCTCAAGTGCTGTTAAATGCTCAGAGCACTAGTTTAGCATGTCTTAGAAGGATCTCAAGTTCCCCCCCCATCTTACCTACCCCTTTACCCTCCCCTTCCACGCCCATAAGATCAATGAGATTATGCACATAATAAAAGTGTTTGGAGCCCAGAGCTCAGGGCCAGCATGGTTCCCAGACTTGTGTTGGTCCCCTAGACCCATGCTGTAAATTGTACTCTTGTGTCTCTGTCTTTATTTCCTTTTCTCAATCCCTCGTCACCACCGGGACTAAGGGCACCCATGTACGGGGGTTGGGCTGGTATCCAACAGGCTTGACTTTGCTCCAGAGACCTGTGGACCCTCCTACTGGGGTTTGCCAGAGACTCCATATAATTTCTCTATATGCCACAAACACTGAGCATCACTGGATCTGCTGAGTCGTAAAGCCCAATGGACAAGACAGCCTGCATTATTACATCCTGGATCTACTTCATAACTGTCAGGCCTCCAAGTCCCAGCCCGGCCATTATAGCCTTAAGTGACCTGCATGTTTACCTCCTGATGGTCTCCAGGAGCCAAGGTCCGAAGTAACCAGATGGCCACAAAGAGAAGTGAAACGACTGGTTCCTGCCTCAAATAATTGCTCTCCCCCTGCAACATTCGACCATTGTTCTACCTCAACCTTGTAAAATTTCCCCCTAGGCATTAGGTTTCTCAAGACCCCCACCCCTGTCACTATGTAATTTACTGCACCCTCCCCTCTACTTGCAACCGATAGCCCCCGCCCTTATGACCATGCCTGTTTGTAATAGATAACCCCTACCCTTGTGACCATGCATCCTGTGATGCCCTCCCCCTCCCTAAAATTGATAACTATCTTTAACTGACCATTTGCCCCAACCTATATAACCAGTCCCCATTCCTATACCTCTTGTCTAACTCCTTTCTCGGACTTGGCCCGCTTGCACCCAAGCATGAAATAAAATGGCCTCGTTTCCCAGACAAAGCCTGCCTGGTGGTCTCTTTACACAAGCAACACGCCTAACAATAACCTTCTTTTGCTCTATTCTTCACTTAGAACCAACAGCCTTATAGGCAACTGGGAAAATGGTTTGGAGTAGTGTATAATAATAGCACATATTATCTCCAAAAATTCAAGAAGGGCCCCAAATCATCATGTCTTCTTTTTAGACATGGTAATACAAGGTATAGTAACTTGTATTTCATTTTGGAGGAGATACCCTGACATGTTGCAAACCACTGAATCCCTAGAAATTCAGCGTAGGCCTTGAAATACTCTTGGAGGTTTTCTTCAACCCTCTGTCTCTAATGTGCCTTAATAAGACATCTATGGTGCTTGCTACTTTCTACTTATTAAGTCAAATCAGAATAATGCCTTCATTCTGCTTATTAGGTCAAATTAGTATAAGGTAGCAGATCATTGTGACGTTCTGTAGAGTGTCAAGATGATTGAAATTTCTGCACATGAGATTAAAGCTGACAGCAGTAGGCCGGGTGCGGTCGTTCACACCTGTAATCGCAGCACTTTGGGAGGCCAAGGCAGGTGGATCACTTGAGATTAGGAGTTTGAGACCAGTCTGGCCAATATAGTCAAACCCTGTCTCTACTAAAAATACAAAAATTAACCAGACATGGTGGCTTGTTCCTGTAGACCCAGCTACTTGGGAGGCTGAGGCAGGAGAATTGCTTGAACCTGGGAGGCAGAGGTTGCAGTCAGTCAAGATGATGTAACTGTACTCCAGCCTGTCTCAAAAAAAAAAAAAAAAAAATGTTGACAGCAGGAAAGTTGGCATAGCCCTAAAATAAAATTATAAGGTGCCCCATAGAAACCAAATTTCTTCTAGTGGTCCTAGCAAATTGGTAATAGAGAATAAAAAGCACTTGCCAAAGCAGAATAGCTACATGCCAGGTGCTGGGACTCTGTTGATTTGCTTCAATAAAGAAAACATAGTAGAACAGCAACTGGGGTTCGAGTTACCACTTGATTAAGTGTATGATTATTCATAGTCATTTTCCAAGACCTATTTACCTTCTATACAGGTCAGACAGGTGAAATAAATGGGAATATAATAGTAATTGCCAGACCTGTATCTTTCACATCTTTGATTTTTGCGTGAATCTCTGTAGTTACCTCCAGGGATACAGTTTAGCTTTTGGTTTATGATATTTACAGGAAGAAAAAGTTTCTAGGGCTTCCACATCAACCTTTCTTTCATAACAGTTTTTACTTCCCCAGTCAAGGAACCATTGCAGGGATTCTGCCTGTTGCCAAGCTTATCTATTCTAATTACACAGTCAGAAACTGGGGAAATCACAATAGGATGGGCATGTAGATGAACTTGGGCCAAAATACTGTTTATCAGATGAACACTATAAGCCACCACTTCGACTGGTGGAACACAGTTTTATTATGGATCTTCAGGAAATGGCATCAATTTAGGGCTAGTGTCTAGAAGTTCTCAAAAGACTTGGGTGTTCTTTCTCTAGTGTATGGTAACCTTAGAAAAATGTTCACAGGCCCCTTTGGGAATGACTTGGAGGAAAGATGTATGGTATATTCCTTTGGCATATTTTTATAGTCTCTCCTCAAGAGGACCTAACCTCCTCATCACTCAAGAGACCCTGGATTCAGGAGCTGTCTAACATTTAGAAACTTGGTAAGAGGCCAAGACTCTAATGTAATTTGATTCAGGTTTTTAGTCACCAGACCTAGAGTTCTTACTATTGTATTGATCAAGTGATACTTCAGTGGGCTGACCATTTATTTCATTCCTAGATGTATCAAGATTCATAGTTTGCTAGATTAAGACATTTTGATTATATTCCAGTACTTTCTGCTATCATTACAGTAATTTCCTATACCTCGTTTCTGTTAGTTAAGTGCTGCCGCTTGGCCTGTATCTCTTCTGAGTCCCATCACTTCCACTGTCTCACTGGCAGCCTCTCCTACTGTCATCTCGCTATCACAGAGCTTTTCAAGGATGCTTGTGCTCACTTCGTTAATGCATTTCTCATGGCATAAGGAATAGAGTGCCTTCTTAGCCTTCCAGAAGGATATAATGGGGGATGGATACGGATATTGCAAATGATAAATGAGCTTTACATTCTGTTCCTCTGATCTATGGGTACAGTTCTCCATATCTATGCCAAAGATGTTCTAACAGGTCAACTCTGTAGAACATTGAGTCCATAGTTCAATCAGTCAACCAAGCAGGCTGCTAGAACCACTTCCAGCTGTGCTAGTTTATACACCTCAAACCTAGAATCTCTTGTAAGTAAATGCATTTATTTACAAGAGTACGTTTGATGTGATCTAATTTTATGCCTTTCCTTTTTGAGTAACACTTGTCAAATTCATTTCTAACATATTTCCTAGGCTTTCTCTACATACTTCCCAGTCTCTCTACATATTAGAAAAATCTGGAAATTCAGCATATGAGCTATGTCTTCCTGGGTTAAACTTAACATTCATCTCCTTAGAGGATACTGATATTTGACTCTAGTTATGAGTCTAGAGTCATTCAGGGGAGGTCAGGGAGGGTCTTGAGCAGGAGTGGCATCTCTTTGCAAGGCAATGTCCATAAGCTATAGAGGATCTTTAAGCAAACCTTGTCTTCTCTGACACACAAGAGGGTAGACTGTTTCTTGCAAGAGAGGCTTGGAGAGACTTGGGAGTTTAAAATTTTCAACTTTGTTCAGTTACACCTAGAGACCCCTATTCCAAATCTCTGGTTTACTCCCTCTCAGTGTCATAAGTATAACATAACTTGTCTTATGACAAGTCTGCGAATTCAACTGACATCATCATTTTGCAACCCAGATGACTAAATTTTGGGTCTGTTTTTCTGTAAGTTTGACTCTATAGCTATAAAAAAAATAGTAGATTATCTTAGGGCCACCATGGATCCTCTCTAGTTCTTTGTCATTTGAGATGAATCTGTTTTTGAGGGGGAGGGTGGGGGACAGAGGCTCATTCTGTCACCCAGGCTGGAGTGCAGTGGCCTTGGCTCACTGCAACCTCTGCCTCCCAGGATCAAGCAATCCTCTTGCCTCAGCTTCCTGAGTAGCTGGAATTATAGGTGCCCATGGCCACACCCAGATAATTTTTGTATTTTTAATAGAGACAGAGTTTCGCCATGTTGGCCAGTCTGGTCTCGAACTCCTGACCTCAAGAGATCTACCCGCCTTGGCCTCCCAAAGTGCTGGGATTACAGATGTGAGCCACCATGCCTGGCCTGAGATGAACCTTTAAAACCCTGGTTTTAAGCTGGATGCAGTGATGTACACCTGTAATCACAGCTACTCAGGAGGCTGAAGTGGAAAGATTGCTTGAGCCCAGGATTTTGAGGCCAACCTGGACAACACTGCAAGACTCCATTAAAAAAAACAAAACCCACTAACCCTGATTTTGTGGGTTTTTTTTCTATATTCTCTTTCGTGTAGTCAGAAGCAGCTAATCCACCCCACAATTCTTAGTCTTTATTATTACCATAGCTGTCTAGTGCCATAGCCACTTGGTCTTTCAAGCCACTTGTTTCAGTAAACACTTCACACAAACAATGACAGGTGATACTTTAGTTCATGATATGCCCTGCATATACACAGACCACTAGACTCTGATTTCCAGTTAACAAAGAGTTCAGCACTGCTTTCAAAGTTGAAGACATAACCAAACAATCCTAAATTTCATTTTTGAGAGTTTATCTCCTGGGAATACTCTTGTCACCAAGTACCATGTTGGTTAGGGTGTACTCAGGAAACAGAAACTATACTAGTCATTTCAGCAGAGAGAATTTAATATAAGAAATGTGTTACAGGCTGGGCATAATGGCTCATGCCTGTCATCTCAGCACTTTGGGAGGCCAAGGCAGGCAAATCACTTGAGCTCAGGAGTTTGAGACCAGCCTGGCCAACATGGCAAAATGTATTTTTATTTTACCAAAAAAAAAAAAAAAAAAAAGCTTGTGGGAGATCGATCAGGATGGTTGGAAAGATTGTCAAATTTTGGAATATAGTCACAAACCTTCTTGGAAGGCTAAGAGGTTTGCATAGTTTCAGTAGAAGTTTCAGCTGAAAGCAGCCTAATCCCCTTTACCTTTAGTTGATAAAGAAAAGCAAATAACTAGGGAATTTGGGGGAGTTTATCTGAATAGCTTGTTTACTCATGTGATCCTAAAACTAACCTTTAATCTTTCATGGGCCAAATGGCTGTCTCAGGTGGGGTAGGAGTCAGGGGAGGGCGATCAGATATATCACTCACAAATGATGTTTGCTTTGGGCCTTGGAACCTGGCCTTTAATCATTATCCACAAGTGTGTTGACTCCGAGCCTCTGTTATTAAATCTATACTGAATAAATGCCTGGAGTGCCAGCTGTTTGGGGCTGATGGCTGCTATCTCTCTCAGCAGTGTCTGTGAGTGACAATGGACCCCTGGCCCACTCTTTTACTGGAGATTTGTGTTTGAGTGAATTTGTTAATCCATCACTGTGTCAGGGTCTGCTGGTTGTACCCTGACAATAGCTGGATGTGGTGGCTCGCACCTGTGATTCCAGCTACTCCGAAGGCTGAGGCGGGAGGATCACCTGAGCCCAGGAGACAGAGGTTGCAGTGCCACTGCACTCCAGCCTGGGTGACAGAGTGAGACCCTGTCTCAAAAAAAAAAAAAAAAAAAAGAAAAAGAAAAGAGTTCCACTGGGATTTTGCTTCAAAAAAGCAACAGGCAGATATTGAGGTCCAAGGATCATAAACTTCCAGAGGAACAAAAGGAAGAAGAGAAGTTTGTGTTTTTAAGAAACTGGAGGCTTGGAGGAGGGCCCCACAGAGCTGGGGCTTAGATCCCTGAGGAAGAGGCCCTGCCATTGTGGTACTGGTACCTCAGAGGGGGCACTTTAAGGCTAATTTTGGAAGTGCCAAAAAAAGTGAGAGACTTAAGCCAACACTGCGCAGAGGAAAGTGCTGTTGCTCAGGTGACAATGATGGGAACAGCACAGAGCAGGAGAGGCAGTCCTGGCTCTGCATCCTGTTCTCCCTCTAGCACCCACAATGGGCAGAACCAGAGAACTACCCAGCAAGAAAGGAACAGTTTGCAGACTCCCAGACTCACACCAGAAAGCAGAATTTAGAAGGGTGGGTTTAGAGCTGATGCAACACAATTATGAGTGTTTTAACAAATAACTACAGAGACTCAATTACAATAAAGGATGTGATGAAATTGATATTTATATGTGGAGTCAGCATGTCTGTAGGTGGGGCAGCTATAAATACAGTTGACTGTTAAACAACATGGGTTTGAACTGTGTGGGCTCACTTATATGTGGATTTTCTTCTGTCTCTGCCATCCCTGAGATAGCAAGACCAACTCCTTCTCTTCCTCAGCCTACTCAATGTAAAGACAATAAGGACCTTTATAATGACCCACATCCACTTAATACATAGTAAATATATTTTCTTTCCCATATGACTATCTTGTTTTTAAAAAAAATGTTTTTAATAGAGACGGTTTTGGTATGTTGCCCAGGCTGGTCTTGAACTCCTGTTGTCAAGTGATCCTCCTGCCTTGGCTTCCCAAAGTGCTGGAATTACAGACATGAACCACTGGGCCTGGCATAATTTTCTAAATAATATTTTCTTTTCTCTGCCTTACTTTATTATAATAATACCATATATAATGTATACCATAGAAAATATGTGTTAATTGACTGTATTATTGGTAAGGTTTTCAGTCAACAGTAGGCTATTAGTAGTTAGTTTTGGGGGAGTCAAAAGTTATATGGATTTCCCTTCCCCTCCCCCTCCCCCTCCCCTCCCCTCCCCTCCCCTTCCCCTCCCTCTCCCCCCCTCCCCCTCTCCCCTCCCCTTCCTCTCCCCTTTCCCTCCTTTCCCTTCCTTTCCCTTCCTTTCCTTTCTTCTTTTTTCTTTTTCTTTTTTTGTGATGGAGTCTTGCTCTTGTCACCCAGGCTGGGGTGCTACCTAGGAAACGTTGACTGTGAAACTGGTGGGCAGCTTTGGAATTTGATGACCATGCATCCAATCTATACTGTTATGTGATTTTCTCCAGCAACCTTCGGTAACCTGGTAGTGGGTAACAGAAAGGTAGTCATTAGAAATCAATCAAAACTAAGGTATTTCCATTCAGGTGTGAAGAAGGGACTATGAGTTAAAGGAGTTGAAGAATCTGTTCAGAAAATAGCTCAAGGGATGGACTTTAAAATCTGGTATGAAGTGGAAATGAAGACAGGAGGGAGCTGATATGGAGAAAGTAGACATGACAATTTCTTGGAGGTTCCAACAAGGTCTGGGGACCCATCTCTTGGGAATAGTTGATGAGAGAATTGGAAGAATAGGAAGTTACAGTGAGAGAGTTGAGATGATTGGATTTGTTGTTTATGAAGTCGAACAGTTTTGGTGATGACAAATTTAGGGTGTTGATGTGGGTGATGGGTACTGAAATGGAGTGGATGGGAAAGGCATTAGAGATGAGAAGGTCAAGGAGCTGAAAGTTCATGGTTTGGGATGGGTCACCCATGAGGACATGGAAGTCCTAGAGTGATGGCAGGACTTGGAGTGAGGAGAACAACTGTCCCATGGCCAAGAAGTCTACAAATAACAGCAACAAGGTGGGGTAGAGGTTGGTATCGCCAAATGGCTTAAAGCTAAAAGGAGCAGAAATTTTTACATGAGAGTAGAAAAGCAAAGTCTGGGAGTAGCACTGGGGGAGAGAGGAGGTTGCCAACTGCCAACTTTAAATATCATGTAGCTCAAAGATCTCACTCTGTGGATAAAAAGATGGGACAGAGAGCAGTAGCCAGCCTCCAAGATATCCCCCAGTGATCCCCCACTGTATGATATTCTATACCCTTGTGTAGTACCCTCCTGCAGTGTACCAGGGTCAGTTTATGTGAAGGTTAGAATACAGCAGAAGTATGTTATGTCTGAGATTAGGTTTAAAGGCTACAGTTTACTCCTATCTAGTTGCCCTCTTGCTCTTAGGTCATCACTTTGAGGGAAGCCAGCTGCCATATCATGAACAACCCTGGAGAGACCCACATGGCAAGGAACTGAAGCCTCTTGCCAGCAACCATATGAGTGAGCTTAGAAGCAGATCCCCCTACCCCAGTCAAGCCTTCAGATGACAGCAGTTCTAGCTGACGTCTTTATCGCAACCTCTTTAGAATCCCTGAGCCCTCTGGGACCTGTTATGCTACTCCTGAATTTCTAACCCACAGAAACTATGAGATAATATGTTTTTTGTTTTAAGCCTGTATGCTTGGGGTAATTTGTTAAGCAGCAATAGATAAATAATGCAGAAAAATTTTGAAGCTTACCCAAAGTCACAAAGCTAGTTAGTGGCCAAAATGAAGTGAGAGCACAGGGCTCCTGACTCTCAAGGTTCTGTAAGATCTCACATATCTGAGGATATCTAGGCCTCCTTTTGTAGTGGATGCCCATAAACTCAGGAGGTAGTCATAACTACCTGAAAATATTGAATTGATCATAGTTTTGCTTTTTTATAGGCAAAATAAAATGAAAACTGGGACATGCTTCCTCATGGAATAGGGAATAATATTTAGTAAGATAAGTAATTTCCTCATCCCTATCATATTGCAATACATAAGTATTTCTAAAGCAGGCTTACATCTTTTTGCCACAATTTCTAGAATAATTGAGAGGATGAATTCAGGATCGTGCAACAGCCGAGTGGTAAAACCAGAAATGTAATTTCTTTTTTTTTCTTTTGAGGTAGAGTCTCACTCTTGTTGCCCAGGCTGGAGTGCAGTGGCATGATCTCAGCTCACTGTAACCTCCGCCTCCCAGGTTCAAGCGATTCTCCTACCTCAGCCTCCCAAGTAGCTGGGACTACAGGTGCATGCCACCATGCCTGGCCAATTTTTAAATATTTTTAGTAGAGACAGATTTTCACTGTTTTGGCCAGTCTGGTCTCGAACTCCTGACCTCAGATGATCGGCCTGCCTTGGCCTCCCAAAGTGCTGGGATTACAGGTGTGAGCTTCTGTGCCCAGTCCAGAAGTGTAATTTCTACTTGGCTTCTTTTGACCACTTGACAAGAATGACACAGGGGAGCTGGTATTAGTTAATCCCATTTAAACTCTTCAATGTAAGTCTGACCTTCCTGTGTGGTGAATTCATAACAGGGTCTAGTGTCTGCATTCTGCCTATTCCCTTAAATGTAATATTAAGAGAAGGGCAGATTGCCAAAAGGCACTTTATGTCTTCTATTTGCATGCCATAGACTCTACCATTTGTATACACGTGACTATTAGGCCAGAGAACATTGGTGTGACCCTTTGATTTATAATCTGGGTCTCAGTTTTTTAGAAATGTGATTATATGATATTTTTATTTTTTCTTCCTTAAAAACATAACTAGAAAAGTGAGAGGGTAGGTTTAAATTTCACTAGAACATAGAATTATTAAAAAATTAATCTCAAGTGTGTTCAAGGTTCCCGTCTCATTAAATCTCACAAAAATTCAGATGTATGTCCAATTATTCCTCATTACAGTCAGGAATTTAATTTGCTGTCATATATTCTCAGCATTAGGGAGATTCTTGAATGTTTTTCTCTATTTTTTTCTCACTATACTTGAAAAAATACATTTGTCAGCTATTCCCTGGTTTTACTTATACTCCTGAGAGTCATAGAAAGACAATTTTCACTTCCTTGACATTTTAGCACTTTCCTGGCTATGATCCAGCTAATTAACTGTGGGTCAAGCTTGCTTTAGATAAAGTACTACTTTATATTAAAAAGTTTAGTGATTAGTATGTAATTTGAACTTTATTTTACAAAATTTCAGCATTAAAAAATACCAGCACCAAGAACCCCCCCCACAAAACACAAATATGTATCCTCAACTACTGATGGTACTCATTTTTCAGAAACCTTAGAAAAGTTGTGTCTCATTTTTCAGAAACCTCAGTAGCCTCCCAGGTAGCTGGGATTACAGGTGTGCGCCACCATGCCTGGCTAATTTTTGTATTTTTAGTAGAGATGGGATTTCACCATGTTGGCCAGGCTGGTCTTGAACTCCAGACCTCAGGTGATCTTCCTGCCTCGGCCTCCCAAAGTGCTGGGATTACAGGCATGAGCCACTGCACTCAGCTGGGGATTACATTTCAACATGAAATTTGTGCGGAAGCACAGATCCAAATTATATCAGATCTCCACATGGAGACATTGAGAAAGTAGCTGAGTATAGAATCTGGATTCAAGGGAGAGGTCCAAGCTGGAAACATAAATCTGAAAATCATTAACATATGGACAGTATTTATAGTTACGGGATTGGATTGGTGCCGATGGATGGAGGGAAGAAGAGGATCAAGGCCTAAGAGGGAGAAGAGGAGAATCCCACAGAAAGACAGAAGAAGGAGCAGCCTTGGTGCCGATGGATGGAGGGAGAGAAGAGGATCAAGGCCTAAGAGGGAGAAGAGGAGAATCCCACAGAAAGACAGAAGAAGGAGCAGCCAGTAGGAGGTAGGGAGAATCACAAAGCAGTGGTATCCAGGAAGCCAAGGGAAAAAGTTGTCTGGAAGGATGAATTCTCTGTTCTTTATTCTACTTCTTTATTCTTGATATCTATTAAATGAAAGTTACCTGATGTATCTTGCTAAGTGGACCTACTAATAATCAAGAAGGAAATAAAGCTTATAAGAATATTGACTTTGTGACCAATTCCAAACCTGTCTCCACCATTTACTCTGTGTCCTTGGGCAAGATTCTTTTTTGTGTGTGACAGGGTCTGGCTCTGTCACCCAGCCTAGAGTGCAGCGGTGTGATCTTGGCTCACTGCAACCTCTCCCTCCCAGGCTCAAGGCATCCTCCCACCTCAGCCTCCCAAGTAGTTGGGACCACAGGCATGTGCCACCACACCCAGCTAATTTTTGTCTTCTTTGTAGAGATATGGTCTCACTTTTTTGCCCAGGCTCATCTTGAGCTCCTGAACTCAAGCAATTTTTCAGCCTTGGCCTCCCAAAATGTTGAGATTACAGGTGTGAGCCACTGTGCCCAGCCGAGATTCTTAACCTCTATTTGGTTCTGATTCCTCATTTCTACAGTGGGGGTTATAGAATTGTTAAGAGGATTAAGTAAGTTAAGAGTTGTAAATGATTGAGACAGTGCCAGGCACACGCTAAGTGCTTAATAAACATTATAATATTATTAATTACATGACTACATAAGGCATACTGCAATGAAAGGTCAATTTTATGATCTCTCAAGGTTTCTGATGATAGTAGCTACAGTGTAAGGGTTCCTTTTAGATTTCATTTCTCTGATTGGGTTTCTTAATGTATTTATTCCTATATTTCTCTTTTCATGGTTTTTCCTTTTTATATATTGAAATAAGAATAATTTTTAAAATCAGCACAACTCCTTGTATTTAAAGTTTTTAAACCAGCCAGCAGCAGAGACCTTTATCTGCATTTTTTTTTTTTTTTTTTTTTTGAGATGTGTTCTCACTCTGTTGCCCAGACTGGAATGCAGTGGTGTGATCTCGGCTCACCGCAACCTCCACTTCCCAGGTTCGTCATTCTTCTGCCTCAGCCTCCTGAGTAGCTGGGACTACAGACACGCCCACCACGCCTGGCTAATTTTTGTATTTTTTGTAGAGACGGGGTTTCACCATGTTAGTCAGGCTGGTCTGGAACTCCTGACTTCATGATCTGCCCATTTCAGCCTCCCAAAATGCTGGGATTATAGGCGTGAGCCACCATACCTGGCCATTATCTGCATTTTTAAGGGCTGCTAGATTTAGCAAATAAAACTACAGAATGCCCAGTTAAATTTGAATTTCAGATAAAGAATAAATATGTTTTTAGTATTGGTATATCCTATGCAATATTTGGTACCTACTTATACCAAAAAGTATTGGTTATTTTCAATTTCATGTGAGCCTCCTGTATTTTATCTGGCAACCTTACTAGGCTTCTTTCTTTCTTTTCTTTTTTTTTTTTTTTTTCTGAGACGGAGTCCCACTCTGCTGCCCAGGCTGGAGTGTGGTGGTGCAATTTCATCTCACTGCAACCTCCATCTCACAGGTTCTAGCAATTCTTCTGCTTCAGCCTCAGAGTAGCCGGGATTACAGGCACATGCCACCACGCCGGCCTAATTTTTGTATTTTTAGTAGAGATGTGGTTTCACCATGTTGCTCAGGCTGGTCTTGAACTTCTGACCTCAGGTGATCTGCCTGCCTGAGCCTCCCAAAGTGCTGGGATTACAGGCATGAGCCACCACGCCCAGCCTAGGTTTCTTAATGTAATGCCTGATGCATAGCAAATGGTAAATACATTTCAGGCGCTCTGATTTTCTTGCCACCTGTAGGTGGCAGTCTTATCAAATAATTTTAAAGGAGTTCTGACAGAGGTGTTTAATATTATACTGTACAAGTTTAATACTGTTTAATCCGTCTATTAATATGGCTCTTAAAATTATATAAATGAAGTTTACACAAAATAAAAATAAATTTGAGGGTGCTCAAAACTAAATATAATTCAGTCCTCATCTGTTATACAACCTGCCATCAAATATTCAAATCTGGATGTCTAATGCTGGTGAAGTATAGTGCTTTTATACTTCTAAGGATATTTTGAGGTATTTTGTAGCTTTTCATGATATTATAAATGGAGTCTTTTCTCCTCATATTTTCTAACAGACTACTTCTGCTGTGTACATAGCTATTGATTTTTGTATGTTTATTTTTGCTTCAGACCATACTCTATTAGTTCAAGTAGTATTACCGTAAATACACTTGGATTTTCCAGTAGACAATTAAATGATCTGCAAATAATGTACTTTTCTCTCTTTTTCAAATAGCAATCAATCTCTTTAAAAAAAACTAAATGTAATTGTACTAGATGCAGGTGTTAAGAAGAAAAATAAATAATTATATTGATGCTCTTAAAAAACTATTTCCAGCCAGGTGCAGTGGCCCATGCCTGTAATCCCAGCACTTTGGGAGGCCAAGGCAGGTGGATCACCTGAGGTCAGGAGTTCAAGACCAGCCTGGCCAACACGGTGAAACCCCGTCTCTACTAAAAATACAAAAATTATCCGGGCATCTTGGCAGGCACCTGTAATCCCAGCTACTCAGGAAGCTGAGGCAAGAGAATGGCTTGAACCCAGGAGGTGGAGGTTGCAGTGAGCTGAGATCATGCCACTGCACTCCAGCCTGGGCAACAGAGCGAGACTCCATCTCAAAACTAAAAAACAAAAACAAACCAGAACACTATTTCCATTAGTATGAGATTTTATATTCACTCAAAACTATTATTATAATAATTTAAAATTTAATTCAAAAATACAACTGTAACCTTACAATTGTATTTATACATGCATAATATAGAATTATGTAAAAATAGGACCTCCATTATCTCTTACATCTACACCCATGCCCCCCTACCCATTATACTAAGAATGCTTGTTCTGATCACAGAGATTTGTTTTCTTACAAAGTCAAAGGAGAAAACATCCCCATGAGATCCAATAAAGTCTTTAAGTAACTTGTTCCATTATTATATACTGTATTCTAGAGAAGAATAATTCTAATTCCTTTGGAATTTCAATACAAGATACTTGAATTTTTTTAAAAGGAAGTTACATCACTTTCTACCATTCATTACCTTTTGAGCTGTGACAGTGTACTCAGCACTACACAAAACACAGGACACAGTGCCTTCCCTTAGCTGATGTTGAGAAGCCACCTTAGAATTAGAATCTACGAACATGAGTTTCGAAGGTGGCACCTTTAGATATTTTAGTTCACAGATATTGTAATGTGTGTTGATTTATAAACTGTAAAATAGAATGGAAGTTTAAATATTAATCTGAAAAATAAACTTTGTACGAGGTGGCACTGTTTATGTTAATATGTTATTTCTGTTGAAGTTGACTAAGTAATGGTTTCCTTACACTTTGCTGTATTCCAGCACTTACTCTGCAAGTATAAAATCTATTAATCATTTTTATGAATATGAAAGTAAATTAGTCTCAATGAAAAAATTAGAAAACACAGAAAAGTGTAAATAGAAAAATCATCTGCAATTCAATGTTTAGGCAGCTTACAAAAATTTTTTTTCTTCTGTGGTTCAGGAAACTCATAATAAGGCATAAGCTTTGGAATCAGACAAATCTGGGTTCAAATTCTACCCTCTCGACTTATTCAGTGCACCTTGCAGTAATCCTCTTAATCGCAATGAGTTTATTTTAAATTTTGACTTACCTTCCCCTCCACTTACCATCCATAACTCCCTCCCTCTCTCCCTCCCTCCCTCCCTTCCTTCCACCCTCCCTCCCTTCCTTCCACCCTCCCTCCCTTCCTTCAACCCCCCCTTCCTTCCACCCTTCCTCCCTTCCTTCCCTCCCTCCCTCCCTTCCTCTCACCCTCCCTCCCTTCTACCCTCCTTCCCTTCCTTCCCTTCCTCCCTCTCTTCCCTTCTTTCTCTTTCTTTCTTTCTTTCTCCCTCCCTTCCTCCCTTCCCTCCTTTCTTCTTTCCTTTCCTTCCTTCTTTCCTTTCCCCTCCCTCCTTCCCCTCCCTTCTTTCTTCTTTCTCTCTTCCCTCCCTTCTTTCTTCTTTCTCTCTTCCTTTCCTTCCCTTTCCCTTTCCTTTCCTTCCTCCTGCTGTTGCCCACACTGGAGTACAGTGGCACAATCTCAGCACTCTACAACCTCCGCCTCCAGAGTTCAACCAATTCTCCTGCCTCAGCCTCCTGAATAGCTGGGATTACAGGCACCTGCCACCATGCCTGGTTCACTTTTTTGTATTTTTAGTAGAGACGGGCTTTCACCATGTTGTCCCGGCTGGTTTCAAACTCCTGACCTCAAGTGATCAGCCCACCTCTGCCTCCCAAAGTGCTAGGATTACAGGCGTGAGCCACCGCACCTGGCCCATCCATTTCTTTAGAAAAGTGTGTATTGTCCTTTCTTACCCTCATTGCACTCCTCTACCTACTATAATCTGGCTTCTGTCCCCATTGTCCAGAAACGACTCTCATGAAGGTCACTAATGGCCTGTGTGTTGCCAAGTGCAGTGCACATTTTCCTTCTTTATCTTATGCTCCCTCTCAGCAGCTGTGTTGCCCTGGCATGCTGCAGAAGTGATACTGGACAGCTAATTGCAGACATTTCTCTCCAAGTTCAGTGAAGGAGTGTTGGTAGCTTGAAATTATTAGCCACAGTGACAGTATTTACACCACAAATATCAGCAAATGCTGCAAATCAGGGCCTTTTTTTTCCTGATAACCACATGCTAAACATTTACCTGCACACCAAGAGATATAAGGGACCATTTTCCCCCCCGTAGGATGCTATTTTTGTTGTTGTTGTTTATTCAATACTACCCCTTCCTGGTTTTCTTTCCATCTTAGCTCCCCCCTATCCCACCGTTACATGTTAGCATTCTTCTTCCTTTCAGGCCCTAGCTCCATAAATGATCTCACTAGTTTCTATGTATTCAAATACTACCACTATGTGGATCAATTCTGGATTTGTGTCTGCAGCCCAGACCTCTCCTCTAAGATTCAAACTCAAACATGGAACCACTCATTTAAACTTGTACTGGGGGTCTTACAGCAGACATCTCAAACTCACAGACAAAACTTAGTTCCATAAAACCTTTCACTTTTTTTTTTTTTTTTTTTTTTTTTTTTGTGAGATAGTCTCGCTCTGCCACCCTGGCTGGAGTGCAATCTCAGCTCACTTCAACCTCTGCCTCCCGGGTTCAAGCGATTCTCATGCCTGAGCCTCCCAAGTAGCTGGGATTACAGGCACCCACCACCACGCCTGGCTACTTTTTGTGTTTTTAGTAGAGACAGGGTTTCGCCATGTTGGCCAGGCCAGTCTTGAACACCTGACATCAAGTGATCCACCTGCCTCGGCCTCCCAAAGTGTTGCGATGTGTGAGGTGTGAGCCACCACGACCAGCCAAACCTTTCCCTTTCTGGTCTTCTCCATCCCAACATTCTCCATTTCAGCAAACAGAACCATAATATACTCGATCACTGAAGCCAGAAACCTAAGCATCATCCATGGTTCTTCCCTGTTCCTCAACTTCATGTCTAATCCATCGGCAAATCCTGTCAATTCTTGTTCCTCTTATTTTTTTCTTCTTCAGCTTTATTCCCATCATATTTTGGGTGACCATCATCTTTTAGCTCAATTACTGTAACAGCTCCAAACTGATCTCTGAACTTCGATTCTTCTTCCCCTTAAATCCATTCTCCATGTAGCAGTAAAAAGTGATCATAGCATGTGGAGGAGTCACACCATTTGTCTGCTTAAAGTCTTTTTTTAAATTTTTCAAACAGCTCTTTTATTCATTAAAGCTTTTTAAATTTTATTATGCTTTAAGTTCTGGGATGCATGTGCAGAATGTGAGGTTTGTTACATAGGTATTGTCTGCTTAAAGTCTTTAAATGGCCTTTCATTGCATTTAGTTTAAAAAAATTTTTCAGATTTTTCAACTGGTCTCTCCTTACCTCTCTCCAGCTTTTGACGTGTGATTATTTAAGCTCATGTATTAAGTCTTTGGCTTCCTAGTCTCTGAACATGCCAGGCTTCCCCTGCACCCCACATATAGTCTGAAATGATCTTTTCTTTGCTCCTCCTGTGGGTAGTTCCTTGTGTTTCTTTTATTATGAAATCAATTTAAATTTACCCTTTCCATTGTTCTTTATTCTAGCCCCTTGTTTATTTCCTGATTGACTGAATAAATGAATCTGTAAGGTTCCTAAGGATTTATCTAATAGGAATGAATAATGAAAAAGTATTAAAAAGTTGTTAGCATGAGGCCTGGTGCAGGGTAGATGTTAAAGGAGAATTTTTTTTTTGCTACTATTTTTCAATTTAATTTAATTTATAACATTCCATAGTTCCTAAAGACTTGTGTCCTGAAGGTGGCTGTGTTAAAGCTCAGGATATTCTCACTTCCTAGTTTCACAGATGGGTAAGCTGATTTAAGCAGGACATCCCTAGTTTTTATGCTTTGGTTTATTAAGAATGTACTGGTAAAGGAAGGAGTGAATATTGCTGGTAGGAACTGAAACATTTATGGTGATCCAATTAGGATAAAGACAAGAGCACTAATAAAACTATTAGACCACAAGTGCCTCTTGTTTTTCCTGATCAAACAGATGTGGAAAGAGCATGTTTAGATTTTGGTGATTTAATTGGTCAGACTGTGATGCTAACCAGGCTCTGGTGATATGCTTCTAAATTTAGTCACTTAGTTTGATATCGGAGAGTTCTGCAACTATAATATTATATTAAAAATAAAGCTTTCAATCGTTAGAGCACTGAGGGCAAGTACAAGGTTGGTGCATTATATATACATACACATAGGCATATAGATGTATATACACACATATATTACACATATATACATATATATATATATATATATATATACACACAGACACATAAACACACACATATACATACACACACATATTTTTTTTTTTTCTTTTTCTTTTTCTTCTCTTGAGACCGGGTCTCACTCTGTCACCCAGGCTGGAGTACAGTGGCATGATCTTGGCTCACTGCAACCTCCACCTCTTGGGCTCAAGCGATCCTCCTGCATTAGCCTCCCAAGTAGCTGGGACCACAGACACATACCACCATGCCCAGCTAATTTTGTATTTTTGGTAGAGACGGGATTTCACCATGTTGCCCAGGCTGGTCTTGAAGTCCTAAGCTCAAGTGATCTGTCCGCCTAGGCCTCCCAAAATGCTGGGATTACAGACGTGAGCCACTGCGCCCAGCCCATTATGTTTTTTTAAGTAGGGATGATTTAGGGAGTAGCATCACTTTACAATACTAAGAAGAGTACAAGCAAGCAATATAACATTTAAATAACATTAGTACTGGCATCAGATTTTTAAACCATAAAGGCAAGAAATTTGTTCAAATACTTGTTGGTTGTTTCTCAGGAGCAGTAATCTTTCCGTAGCCTTGAGGATGTATCCACAAGGAGCCCTCCAGGCAATTGCTTTCTATTTTCACCCAAATCTGTAGCCTCAACCTCTCCAGTCTCTTGGTCTCCCTTAAGGACTTAGAACAAAATTTTCCTGAACTTTCACCTTGAACCCGCCCTGTCCACTGTGGTCTTTCAGGAGGTAAGGGCTCACTCCTAGGCCTTGTTTTACCATGCAGTCAAAAAATATAGAAAAAGAACAACTTAAGAGAAGTAAGAAAGCTTTGACCTGTGAAGGAAAATTTGTATGAGGCCGTTGGTTTGGACTGAGCTCTCGCACTGGGCCTAACAGACCGAAGCAAAATGGAATCACTCCTGCTGAAGTTTCACACCACCAAACCAAAACTAAGTTGTTGATCTGACCTTCCAAGGAATCAGAGAGAGAGAGAGAGAGCACCAAATCCCCAAACAGACCAGTTTTACCTGCCATGATAAGGAGTCCTCCCTGCTTTAACCTTTAGGAGGAAAGCAACTTCAAAATGACCAATCCACTTTTTTGTCTCTGGGTCTGCTTCCCCAGCCCTTTCTGTCTGTAAAGCCAACCTTCTCTGTTCAGCTCATTTACAGATTGAGTTGTTGCCCAATTCTAGAATCACCGATAAAAGCCTATTAAGATCTTTACCTGACTGAGTTGTGATTTTGTCTTTTGACAGACTCACTTGATTTTTTCCCCGCAGATTCACTTTCCTCTTGCCTGCCACCTTCTTTTTCAGGAATCCCATTGTATGTTCTCAAGGACCCTGTTTATTCTGCAACTCAGATCAAAATTCCTCTTTCCTAAAGATGAGGTGCAGAAGAGAGAAGGCCTTGGCTTTCCTTCTATAGAGAGTTGATTTCCTGGAAAACCTCCAGCCACAGCCCTTTTATTTACTTTATTATTATTTTTTTTACTCTGCCATAAATTCAACCAAGTGTACACAACCCTTTTAATATGTGAATGATGAAAGAATAAAAGACACAGCCTCACTGGAAGGGAGGATGTGAGTCACCATTAAAAAAAGAATCAACACCAACTTCATCCTAATGACTTTATTTCTAAGGATCTTTCCTAGACATATATTTACATGAATGTGAAGAGACATACTCAAGGATATTTAGTGCAGCCTGGTTTGTAACAGTGAAATCAGCAACAACATAAATGACTGGCAAAAAGGAAAAGGGTTCCCTAAACTATATTACACCCATGCTATGGAATATATCCATACTATGCAGCATTCAAAGAATAAAATGATCTATATGCATAGATATGAAAAGACCTTTAAGATAGATTGTTAAATGAAAACAAATCTATAGAAAAAGCGTAATCCAGTTACATAAAAATACATATTTCTTTGTGTATATGTACATACACATAATGTATATATGTACATAAAGAAAAAGATCTGGAATGATACCCGTCAAATAGTAGTGAGCTTTTGCTTTGTTTCTGAATTTTTGACAACTTAAATGTATCGATATACTACTTATGTAATTAAACATTTAAGAAAAAAGGGCAAGGAAAGCAAGAAGTCATGCCACATAGCCTAGTGGCTACCTGCCTGGTCCCTGGAACCAGACAACTTGTATCCAGATTCTAGCTTGCCACTTACTTAACCTCTCCGCACTTCAGAATCCTCCTCTGTAAACTGGAGGGTAACAACAATGTCTACCTCTGAAGGTGGTTATAGATATGAAATAAGATGATATGTTTAAAGTGGTTGGGACCTCATGATGGCTATATAAATGTTAGCTAATATTACTGATTAAGGAGAGAATAAATCACTGGTGATTCCACTTTAGTCGGAGAAGAATGATTTTTTTTTTCATATTCTGGCACTAGTGAGACCTCAGGAAATGTGTTTTAAAAAAATCAATGTCAAATAGCCTGAAGACGAGGCTTCTAATGGTCCTGCTATTAGCTAGTCTTCCTGGAACAAAATGCATACTGGAGAGAGCACAGTTCCACCGACATTCACACCAAATACTCCACTGGATGCTAGAGACAGTGAGGCAACACTTCTGCTTTCAAGGGGCCCATTTTATGTGACAGGGGGTGTAGTGGAGGGAAGAATCGAATCAGTAAACAAATCTTTTTAACACAGTGTAGTCCACAAGATGGGGTGGCACAGAACAGTGAGAGGACCTGGAGAAAAAAAGAATGGGAGGGACAGGAACGCTCCTGGTAGAATGCTCTGGAAAGATGAGAGTAGTTAGTGATGAAAATAAAAAAGGGTTGGACACTTCAGGCGAGGGAAACAACATGATTTATTTAGGGGAACTACAGGAGTTTGACATTATTAAAATGTATGTCTGGATGGTGAATGAGGGGGACAAGGAAGTAACGAACTAGAAATTTAGAAAGATAGTGACAATGATATACCTTAATTATGTAGCATCAGAGTAGTAGTAGAAACTTCACAAAACAAGATTGCGGTGGAAAGATTATGGAAGACAATCTGCCTATTTGGACAGATTGAGAGGTTTTGTTTGTTTGTTTGTTTGTTTTGAGACAGAGAGTGTCACTCTGTCCTCCAAACCGGAGTGCAGTGGCCCAATCCTGGCTCAGGGCAGCCTTAACCTCCTGGGCTCAGGTGATCCTCCTATCTCAGTCGCCCGAGTAGCTGGGACCACAGGTGTGTGACACTACATCTGGGTAATTTTTGTGTTTTTTGTAGAGGTGGGGTTTTGCCATGTTGCCCAGGCTGTTCTCAAACTCCTGGGCTCAAGCTATCCATCTACCTCGGCCTCCCAAAGTGCTAGGATTACAGGCGTGAGCCACCGTGCCCAGCCAGACTGATTTTATGAATGAAGTCTCATTTTGACAAGTCATCTTTTGAAAAAGTATGACAGGCTGACTCTGACTTGTACTTCCAGGTAGAATGCAGCAGGCCATGGCAGACCAGTGCTCTTGCTGCAACACCTAAGAAAAAGAAAGATAAGTTACCAAAATCATAGTGCAAAAGATTTAATGAGAGACCTTAGTGAGAGAGTTATGGAAACAATGAATCCTATATGAACTAACATTTCAGAGAGAGGGGGAGTACTTCCTAAGGGAGCTGACTATCTCTGGCCATTTTCCTCCCAGGAGATATTTGTTAGTTCTGAGTGAAGACTTAAGGATCATGCTGGGCTAGGAGGCGGGACTCTTGGTGCTTGCATGGGGCTGGCTTGATAGATTGTAAACTAGTTAGAACTGAACACATAGGAGTATATGCTGATGCTTCAGTGATACAGGAGGCTGGGAGACTTGGCCAGAGAGGCAGAGTGAAATATCTCAATTTCATGGTACTTAGGAGACAAAGTCCCACTAGGAGGAGGCATCCTGCCACAAATACACAGCCAGTTACCCTCAAGACATTTGTTAAATATTGAAGCTGCCTGGGATCAGAGGGCAAAAAGCTCAACTCAAAACCTCTGAAGAGTAGAACTGACTCTGAATAGCCAAAGAGCCAGTGATCCAGCAGGCTCTAACCAAAAGTCTGGAGGGCCACATTTGAGGGACAGTGACAAAGAGATCCCTATTTGGGTTGAAGTGATCTGCCTATTTCATGGAGGATGACGTAACCTGAAACCTCTGAATTTTTTTATATACAATGTTTGGCATGCAATTAAAATTACAAAATTTCTGAAGGAGCAGGAAAATATGGCCAATAACCAAGAGAAAAAGCAGACAATACAAGCAAAGCCACAGATAGTTGATATACTTGAGTTAACTGACAAGGACTCTAAGAATAACTACGATTAATAAGTTAAACAAAATAGAAAAAATATGGAAAAACATGAAAAGATAGAGAAATTCAACAGAGGTAGAATCTGCTAGAAAGAACCAAAAGCACATTCTAGAAATGAAAAGGACACTATATGAAATTAAGAACACTTCAGATGAGTTTTATAGGCACAGCACAGCAAAGAAAGAGTTAATTTATTTGAAGACAGGTCAATAAAAATGATCCAAATTGAAACATAGAAAAAATCACGGAAGAAAAAGAATGGAGCAAAGGAGACATGTGGGGCATAGACAAGCAATCTAACATATTCATAATTGGAGGGGGTGGGGATAGAGAAGGGAGTAGAAGGAATATTTAAAAGATTTAAAAGATAAGTGAAACCTAAGTAGAATAAAAGAAAATGATACGTAAGTATATCATAGCCAAACTGATGAAAACCAGAGATTAAAAACATTTTAGGCTGGGTGTGATGGCTCACACCTATAATCCCAGCACTTTGGGAGGCCGAGGTGGGAGGATCATTGAAGTCAGGAGTTCGTCTTTAGCTAGAGTCACAGGAATGAAAAAAAAAAAAAAGAAGTCAGGAGTTTGAAATCAGTCTGGGCAACATAGTTGGACCCTATCTCTACAGGAAAAAAAAAGTTAGCTGGGCATCCCATACCTGGCGTTCTTGTAGTCCAAGCTACTTGGGAGGCTGAGGCGGGAGCTCAGAAGTTTGAGGTTGCAGTGAGCTATGATCACACCACTGTATTCCAGCCTGGGTGACAGAGGAAGACCCTGACTCTCACCCTATTACAAAAATACATTCTTTTTTTTTTTGAGGTGGAGTCTTGCCTGTCACCCAGGCTAGAGTGCAATGGCATCGTCTAGGCTCACTGCAACCTCCGCCTCCTGGGTTCAAGTGATTCGCCTCAGCCTCCCAAATAGCTGGGACTACAGGCATGCACCACCACACCTGGCTAATTTTTGTATTTTTAGTAGAGACGGGGTTTCACCATGTTGGCCAGGCTGGTCTCAAACCCCTGACCTTGTGATTCGCCCGCCTTGCCCTCCCAAATTGCTGGGATTATAGGCGTGAGCCACCACACCTGGCCCCAAAATACATTTTTTAACAGAGGAAAAACATAGATTTATCTTCAAAGGTACAACAGTAACACCAACTGCAGTCTTTTAAACAGAAACTATGAAAAAATAAATGGAATGACACATCTTCAAACTGCTGAAAAAAAGAAAGAAAAAGGTGTCACTAATGATTTTACCTACACCAAAAATGGATTTGTTGTTCACCTTCTCATGCTCATGACTATCTGTGGGTCCTCTGCAACACTCTTTGGTATCCTGTGATGTCTTCCTCATACCCCTCTATATTGTAGAATTTCAGGCTTCACAGTTCTGTAGTGTCGAAATCACCTATGCTAGATTATGTACACTGTAGCTTTATCCTCCTTTAAAGTGACCTTTACTTTTATCCACTGGCTTTAATCTGCAATCAAACATTAATGTAACCCCATTAGGAGTTTGGCATTCCACTGACTATGAGCAACAGCTAGCTCTCTGCTTATGTATTAGGAACATAATTTGTATGAGAAGCTTCTTTTCTGATTTTTTTTTGTAAAATACTGTTGACATCCCAGTGGTTAGAGGAATGTTTTATGCCTTACAAGTGTTAGATTGGGAGTTCAGTCACAAACGATATATCATGTATGTCACTTAAGAATTTAAATGAAGCATGGCTGGGCATGGTGGCTCACTCCTGTAATCTCATCCCTTTGGGAGGCCAAGGTGGGAGGATCACCTGAGGTCAGGAGTTCAAGACCAGCCTGACCAATATGGAAAAAACCCACCTCTACTAAAAATACCAAATTAGCCAGGTGTGGTGGCCACATGCCTGTAATCTCAGCTATTTGAGAGGCTGAGACAGGAGAATCGCTTGAACCCGGTAGGCAGAGGTTGCAGTGAGCTGAGATCTCACCATTGCACTCCAGCCTGGGTGAAAGAGCAAAACTCCATCTTAAAAAAATAAAAGTAAAAGAATAACAAAAAAGAATTTAAATAAAGCAATTCAACAATATAAGCATCAGTGCCATCACTAGGTTGCCATCACTAGGTTGTAGGTTTCTTTCACTATGATTTAACATATCTAAGCAGTGACTGAGAAGGCTTGTAAAACATGTGTCTTCAATAATTCCCTAGATTCTGCAGAGAACAGTGAGAACTTACTGTGGCTAATGCGCTCTTCCTGGTCTATCTATGGTAGTCAGAATGATCATCCAGTCATTTTTTCAAATATGCCTCACCTCTCTCTTGGAACTAAAGAGACACCATCCAGCAACAGATGAATAATCCTTGATGATTAGGATAAACCAGTTGCCTCTCCCAATCTCTCAAATATTCCACTGAACTTCCGCATATTTAATTCTCAAACTGCTCAAATGCCCTGTTGATATGGTTTGGCTCTGTGTCTCCAGCCAATCCCATTATGAATTGTAATTCCCCACATGTGGAGGGAGGGACGTGTAATCCCCACATTTTGAGGGAGGGAGGTGATTGGATCATGGGGTCAGTTTCCCCCATGCTATTCTTGTGACAGTGAGTAAGTTCTCATAAGATCTGATGGTTTTATAAGCTTCTGGCATTTCCCCTGCTTGTACTCTTCCCTCCTGCCACCACGTGAAGAGGGTCTGTCCTTCCTCTTCGCCTTCCTCCATGATTTTAAGTTTCCTGAGGCCTCCCCAGCCATCCAAACTGTGAGTCAATTAAACCTCTTTCCTTTATAAATTGCTCAGCGTCAGATAGTATCTTTGTAGTAGTGTGAGAACGGACTAATACACCTATATTTCTTGCTTTGTTTCAGGACATTAGCTCCTGGTGTGGGTACCTTTAGACAGCTAGTACTTTTTATTCCCTGGCTCCTGCTTGGGGATTAGAGTCCATCCTTATCTCCACCTTGGTTCTCTTGTACTGATTTCCTTTATGATGGAGCCTGTGTCTAAAATATTTAACATCTCTGCTCTGCTCTACCAAATGCTGCCACTAGCCCTCATGTCTAGATCAGAGGCCCTTCCAAGTTTTACATTCTGGCCTGACTTTGGACTAGATTACTTATTACCCTGTTTAACTTTGTCCCTCATTTTACAGCCCAACTTTTTTCTCAGTTGTAGAAGCCCTACAAATGGGTACTTTTCAAATATTTGTTCATTTTACCTATCCTTGTGGAACTTCACCCTGTATATGTGCAGCTCAGTAATCAGTAAGGTCTCAAGATCACTCTTCTGTAGATTCCTGTAGCTCTTTCTCCACATAGTTTCCTCTAGGCACTTATCCCATAACTTCCATCCACCGCGGCCTCTCGGGACCATGATTGTTGTCTCCTAAACTCAGTGAGACCACTGATCTCTGTTTGGGTTTCTCCTCCCTTCACCTGTGGCCTGGGAGTTTCCTCTAGTCAGAAGTCAGAACATTCACAGGACTCACTTTATTTGCTTCCCTTTTCTCAAGAATCACTGTTCTGGGCTGTCTGTTGTCCGATACCTAAAAATAGTTGTTTCATGTATTTTTTTTCAGTTTTTAGTCTTTTGATTTGGGAAGACAAGTCTAATTCTTACTTCATCATGGCCAAAAGAAGAATTCCAGTCTATAATCTCATTTAAATCTTTGCTCTAACAGTAGTTAAGTGTGTCTAATACTCTTGATTTGTTCTTTCTTTTTTTTTTTCTTAGTTTCCAAAGGCCATTCATTTTGTTAATTCTTTTCAAAGAACCAAATTTTATCCTAGTTCTTCATTTCAAATGTATTGATATTTAGTTGGATTATTTCTATGTAAACAAATTTCCTTTTTCTTCATTCTTGCTTCTATCTCCTACCTTTTTTTTTTTTTTTTTTTTGAGACAGAGTTTTGCTCTTGTTGCACAGACTGGAGTGCAATGGCGTGATCTCAGCTCAACACAACCTCTGCCTCCCAGTTTCAAATGATTCTCCTGCCTCAGCCTCCTGAGTAGCTGAGATTACAGCCATGCACCACCATGCCTGGCTAATTTTTATATTTTTAGTAGAGACAGGGTTTCTCCATGTTGGTCAGACTGGTCTCAAACTTCCAACCTCAGGTGATCTGCCTGCCTCGACCTACCAAAGTGCTGGGATTACAGGCGTGAGCCACCATACCCGGCCTATCTCATACCTTTTAATGGTGGTCATTTTCCTCTATATGAATATATTTATATATTTACATATATATTTATATATCAACAATACAGAAATTCTATTTGTGGTACACTCAATATCTGTTTTGAAATACTCAATATCTGTTTGTTTTAAAATATCTGTGTTGCCTTCATTTTTGAAAGATATTTTTGCTGTTCATGCTATTTTTTGTTTGTTTTTGAGATGGAGTCTCTCTCTGTATCCCAGACTGGAGTGCAGTGGCACAGTCTCTGCTCACTGCAACCTCTGCCTCCTGAGTTCAAGCTATTCTCCTGCCTCAGTCTCCTCAGTAGCTGGGATTACAGGCAATCACCACCATGCTCAGCTAATCTTTGTATTTTTAGTAGAGACAGGGTTTCACCATGTTGGCCAGGCTGGTCTTGAACTCCTTACCTCAAGTGATCCACCTGTCTTGGCCTCCCAAAGTGCTGGGATTACAGGCATGAGCCACCACACCCGGCCTGTTTGTAAAATTTTAAAATGAACAATTATAGGCTATCAGAATTCTATTGACTCATGGCCTTTACCATTTCCCTAGAGTCTGTTGTCAATCTGTTTTGTTTCTAGATTATGTCCTTTCTCTTTGACTGCTTTTGAGATCTTAGTTTTGTTTTTAGTGTTGTTCAGTTTCAATACAGTGTATCTAGGTCTAGATTTCTTCTTATTCATCCTACTTGATATATATGGTATTTCCTTTATCTATTGATGTATGTATTTTGTAATATTCTTAACTGTTTTTTCTTCATATGTAGTCTTTTTTCCATTTTAAAATTCTTTTTTGGGACTCCTATTATTTACAAATTAGATCTTCTCATTCTATTGTCAATATGTCTTAACCTCTATTTTGCATTATTCATCTCCCAGTATTTTAGAGCTGTATTTCTAGTGGCTTTTTAATATCTACTACCCAATTCACTAATTCTTTGGTTCTGTTTGTCTGTTTTATCTATCCATTGAGTTTTAAAATTTCAACAGTTGATAGTTATTTATTTCTATTTGGGCTGGAGTGCAGTGGCACGATCTCAGCTCACTGCAACCTCCGCCTCCCCAGGTTCAAGCAATTCTCTTCTTTAGCCTCCTGAGTAGCTGGGATTACAGGTGCCTGCCACTACGCCCAGCTAAGTTTTTTGTATTTTTAGTAGAGACAGGGTCTCACCATGTTAGCCAGGCTGATCTCGAACTCCTGACCTTGTGATTCGCCCACCTTGGCCCCCCCGAAGTGCTGGGATTACAGACGTGAGCCACCATGCTCAGCCTCTGTTTGGTTCTTTTTGAAATTTATTTGGTCATTTTTGGTAGTCTCAGTGCTGGCTTAGTTTTATAATGTGTATCTTTTGTTACTTTTTTGTGACTTTATATATATTTTATCTCTTGTTTTATATGTATTATCTGGGAATTATAATACCCAAACTACTTAGTATCTATTTGTTGTTTCTGCTGACTCTCACTCAGTGTGGCTTATTTTCCTGTGTATTTATTCAACTTTTATTATGACTTCATTTTTGCTTGACCTTTATATGTGGAATCCTGGGGGTCTACACTGACGAAGTTTTTTGTGTTTTCTTGAGACAGAGTCTTACTCTGTCACCCAGGCTGGAGTGCAGTGATGGAATCATGGCTCACTGCAGCCTCAATCTCCTGGGCTCAGGTGATCCTCCCACCTCAGACTCCCAAATATCTGGGACTACAGGCACAAGCCACCACACCTGGCCAATTAAAAAAAAAATTTTTTTTTTTTTTTTTTTTTTTTTTAGAGATAGGGTCTTGCCATGTTGTCCAGGCTGGTGTCAAACTCCTAGGCTCAAATGATTCTCCCATCTTGGCCTCCCAAAGTGCTGGGATTACAGGCATGAGCCACTGTTGGATGCTTTTACTAAAAAAGAATTATTAAAAAAGAATTTTAGTTTGCTTCTCTTGGGAGCCAGGGATACGACTAATCTGGGGTCATTTTATCCCCCGTTAGTGGCCTGGCTGAATGAAGAGTCTCAGGCTTAGCTTCTCTACCTTATATATTGCTTATCTAATGTGTTTACCAGGACTTCCTCATTGCCTACTACATAGTAGGTATTATAAAGGTATTTGATTAAAAAAACTATTGAGTAGCTCAGTGTGCCTTTAAGCTTGAAGTTATGCAGAAAGCAGAATTATTCTCATGCTACTCATGAGAAGTTTAGGTTCAGAATGAGAAGTGATGATGAGTTGGCAGCTGAAAAGCTGTGGGAGTAACTCAATATACAATCATTTAAAAAATCAATAAAGAAAAAAATGTTAATAGTGTACACTACTTTTCCTTCCATTAGAATTTAAAAGAGTATTTTTGGCAAGAGTCGAATAGTAACATCTTTTTTTTTCCAAACATAGACTGGAATGTGTTTCATCCCTTTGGTCTATATGAATTTTTCTTTCTGGTTTCAACCAATAGACTGTACTTTATTTCCTGACTTTAAAAAGTGGCATTTACTATGTCTCCTAAAATTCCTTGTACTTTACAGTTGGCTTTTACAGTGATTTCTAAAGTATTCTCAGTTATTTCAGATGAGACATTTGTTAGGAGATTCGAGCCATTAACAGAAACTTGGTTGCTGTATGATTGGAAGAATTGGTTTCAGGTTTCTGAGATTATAGAAAGAGATTCTGAGATGATGTGATTGACCCTAAAAAGTCATTTCAATGTATCATAACTCCAAAATATAAGAAGATCACATATATTTTAAAATCTGAACTGAGACTTAACCCAAAGAAGACTAAAGCTAAATACATAGGGGAATCTCTTTTTAGCTAAAGATGACCTTTGACAACACACTTACTATTTTGCCACCTGCCAGCCAAGCAGGCACTGAGTACTTGCTGTGTGCATAACAGTATTGTGCAAGGTGCCTTATTTGAGACTTATATCTAGGAGTGAATTTTATAATCATTGGCATAGTCTATTACAAGCATCTTAAGGACAAGAGTAAAATCTGTTCATTATTGGGCTTTTGCCACTGTATCTGTATTTCTGCTATGAGGTTATAAGAACCAGAACTATTGTGGCAGTTAGAGAAAAGGACTAGATATTAATTAGAAGAATAAAAATAGGCAGGGGGCAGTGGCTCACACCTATAATCCTGTGGGAGGCTGAGGCAGGCAGATTGCCCGAGGCCAGGAGTTTGAGACCAGCCTGGCCAACATGGTGAAACCCCATCTCTACTAAAAACACAAAAATTAGCCGGTGTGGTGGCACATGCCTGTGATCCCAGCTACTCAGGAGGTTGAGGCATGAGAATCGCTTGAACTCGGAGTCAGAGGTTGCAGTGAGCCGAGATCGCACCACTACACTCCAACGTGGGTGATAGAACGAGACTCTGTCTCAAATACATAAATAAATAAATAAAAATTAAAAAGAAGGCACACAATTCTGACCTCTCTATCTTGATAGTATCATATGTGATAGAACATATGCTCTGTATATTTCCAGAACAAATTCAATTCAACAAGACTGCCCCAGTCCCTGATTTCAAAGAGATTTGGGGAGATAGAAAAGACTTACAACAAAACCATTAAGCAGCAACACAAAGCAATGTATTAAGTAAATACAGGTGATTCTGAAAGTACATGCCACACAAGTTGATTGAACAAGATCGATGTGGGTTAAGGTAGAAGGAGAACCTTTCGTAAGATGTTATACTAGTTGATTTAGGTGGGGAGGAGGGCATCGGGGGAAGAAAAATGAGAATCAGCAAAGGCAGGGATATAGGAAACACATTATTTTGTTGGGAAACAGAGGGAAAAGTAGTCGGTTTACAGTAAAATGTTTGCATAGGGAGTAGCTAGAGATGGCACTGGCAAGGTAGGAGAGCATAGATTAAGAAAGACCTTAAAATTTCAGTGAATTTTAAGCTGTGTGTGGGTGTAGATCATGTCTATCATGTTTACCGTTGTAACCGTAGTATCTATCCTAGAGACTGGTACATAGTATGTGTTCAATAAAATGTTGCTGGATGAATTAATTGCTTGGATGAAGACACTTTGAAATGTTGAGTCTGTGTCTGGAGATCAGTGAGGACCCACTAGAGGTTTTGGAGTATAACCTCATAGTAGAACATGAACTATGTCATGTTATAAATAGAAAAAGTATTCTCAAGGCAATAGGCAAAATAAACCTGGGCGGTGGATGGTAGGGAGGCAGTGGAGGCTGGAGGATGGATGTAGGTGGGGCAACCAGGCTATTCCTGTGATCATGCTTTGAGTGACGAAAGAGTGGACTGAGGATAGTGGAGAGAAGAGTTGTTTTGAGACGGAAGCAACTGAATTGTGATTCACTGACAAGTTTTCTGCCTAAAAGACAGTGAAAGGGATGTTGTCAAGATGGATAAACAATGAGCTGATTTTTGTAGCTGGCATTTGAATCTGAGAATTTCTATTCTCATTACAAATCCTTTTTCTGGTAGTTCCTTTCCCACATGATCATTTGGTAGAGTTTTATTCAATGACGCTCAATTATCCTCCATTGTTTATTTTTCCTGAAAGAATATGTTCACCTATTTTTTAATATTTCTGAATCATCAGAACTATTATACAATTCCTATCACATCAGGATGGATTTGGGTAATGCCAACATAGAAAATAACTAGAACATCTGTTTCTCTCTCTCTCTCTCCCCCTCTTTTTTTTTTGGAGATGGAGTCTTGCTCTGTCACCCAGGCTGGAGTGCAGTGGTGTGATTTCGGCTCACTGCATCCTCTACCTCAAGTGATTCTCATACCTCAACCTCCCAAATAGCCGAGATTATAATCGCCTGCCACCCTGGCCGGCTAATTTTTTTTTTTTTTTTTTTTTTTTTTTTTTAGTAGAGACAGTGTTTCATCATGTTGGCCAGGCTGGTCTCGAACTCCTGACCTCAAGTGATCCACCTGCCTCGGCCTCCCAAAATGCTGGGATTACACGAGTGAGCCACCATGCTCAGCCATAGAACATCTGTTTTGAGAGTGCACAGAGGAAGAGAGGACAGGGTGTGAGTGGAATCCCCTCCTTTTTAGTTTAGAATTTCTGGATCTGGTGGCTTTTTATTACGTTGCTTATTAGCGTCAAGCGCTAGTTGATAAACCTCCAGGGCACTAAGAGATTTTTCTTGTATTTTCTCCTTTTTATCCTGACATATAGAAAAAGTGGATGTTTAGAGTGGCCACCAGCCCGGCCCAGCCCCCCGACTCTTGAGAGTTGATGCAGTAAATAAAGTGCATGTACAGACCTCCCTTCAGTGTCTGTTGGTTCAAGACCAGGGGCTGGGTGGGGGGACCCTGACGCCCAGCGCTTACTCGAGGGTCGCTGGAGGAAAGTCCCGCCCCATGCCACCCCACCCACAGGCTTTCTGAGAGCCCGCCCGGCTCAGAGGGGCTCGTGGGTCGGGCCCCGCTTGTGGATGCGGGCTGAGCCCCCCTCAGGGGACCGTGGTCTTCGCTCTCCTGTCAAGGGCATCACTTAGGGGAAAGAACGAACGGCCCTTTCTTGCTTTATTTCTCCGGGACCAAAGCAGAGAGCTGAGAGCCACCCGGAGCACCCACGTTATTTTTCCTCTTACTAAGAAGCCGGGCCGGGAGAGGGAGGACGCAGACCCTCGGTGCTGGGAGACAGAGCCCCGCCCGGCGCCGCGGCAGAGCGGCTGCTGGACCCGGGTGGGCCCCGGCGGCTCGGGGCGGGGGAGGCGCGCCCCGCCCAGCGCGGCCGCGGGTGTCAGCGTTGCCGCGCCCGGCGGGTCCCCCGCGGCCGCTGCGTCCCCGCCCGTCAGCCTCGCTGCGCGGAGCGGGCTGCCAGGTGTCCTGCGGGCGGCGTCCACTCACCGCGAGCCGGCGGGCGCTGCGGGGCTGCCTTTCTCCCGCGCCCCACGGGGCTGTCCTCCGCCTTCCAGCGGCGGCCCCCGCTGTCTGCACCATGTCCGCCAGAGGTGAGTGGGGACCAGGTGGGCGCCATCCACCTACCCGGGCTGGCCGAGCAGGTGCGGGAGGGCGGGGGAGCTGCGACAGCCGCGCCGGCCCCAGGCCGGCCTGAAACTTTGGCAGCAGATCCCGGGCTAGGGGCTGCCGGGGGCCGGGAGCGGGGAAGGAAGCCCTCGCCCTTGACCTTGATCCCCGGATGTGGGCGAGCCCGAGGGCCGAGGTCGGGGCCCGGCTCACCTGTGCCCGCCGCGCGCCTGGGCTGGGAGGCGTGGGGGGATGGGCTAGCGCTGGCTGCCCTGCCGGGAGCTGTGGAAGGGCTGGCCGGGAGGGAGGAAGAGGCATTTTTTCCTCCTTTCTAGTTACCATTTTGCAGCTCGGCTGTGGAAGGAATCCAGGGCTTGATGCAGCACTATTTAAAGCTGCAGTGCTTAGACCCCATTAAAAAAAAAAAAGTAAATTCCCTACCTGTACTCCGCTGTGCATGAATCTCCCCTTCCACTCCCCACCCATTTTCTTTCTGGAGTAAAATAATTACTGCAGGTGACATGGGTGGATGAAAAAAAAATCAGAATTGCTTTTCAGGCAAGAATAAAGGGAATGTATTTCTTGCCATCTGGAGCCGGCGATGATGCTGGGGAGAGTGGGTTAGTCATAGCTCAGTGGCTGCTACTATGAGTGAAATATTAAAGAGATCAAGTCATTGTGCAGCTTGCGAGCAATGAAAATGAAGTGAATTAGTTGCTTTGCCATAAGCATTTAAGGAAAATATTGATTATTTTTAGAAAGTATATTTGCAAAGCAGTAAGTGCCACCACTTTTGATACCCCTGAAGGCAACCTGTAAGAGGCGTTGCAGAGTTATTTATTTTTTTTTAACTCCGAAGCTTTAACTCTGCTTTTTGGAAGGAGTTTAGGAATTTGATAACATGTGTTGGATAATTAAGGTCTGCTTTTCAGAGTTCATCCTGGGGCATATAATGACTAGAGTAATCTCTATCCAGAATGTTTTAATTCCTTTTCAAGCAAGCTGATCTTTGTTGATGACTGCTCTGGCAATATGGTTGGTTGGATCTGTACCTAGCGATGGGGTGGAAAGGGCTTGGTGGAATGACAGAATTTGTGTTGTAGATACTAGGCTGCAGAGGCGACGTGGGGCTGTGAGATACTACCTGTCTAATCATGCCTCATTCTTGATGTATATTAGAGAAAGAAAAAAGAGCATGGGACAGAGAACACCATAAGGGACTTGGTGTGTATATGGATGGAATGGGAACAATCTCTGGACTGTGTTCTAAGACTGAGGCTTTGGGTGCTGACTGCTATCCTAAGTACCACAAGGAACAATGGAGAATATGTGTTAGAAGTTGTAAATCTCTCTGAGGTCAGAGTCCACTTCTGATTCAACTTTACACCACCCAAACCTCTTAGTGCGGAACCTTGCACACTGTAGAGGCCAAGTTACTATTGGAAATCTTGGTATGCCCGAGGAAGCGTCAAGTTCGTTAGGCAGTCACACCAATTTCACTTAGTCTTTGGCTCCACCTATTCTGGGGACTCTGGGGTTTATCTGAGGATGTGAAATGAAGATGGTCCCAGAGATTTTGAGAGGCTCTAAGCCCTGGAATGGGGCTGAGTTCTCAAACATTTCTTCTTCAACCTAGTATCAAGCAGAATGGTTGGGGTCAGCTATAGACATGTCACTCAGTTGTCTTATTTCTCCTTCAAACTTCATGTTGGTAATCTTGCATTTAACAGTTTAAAGTCTAATCTTGTAGAGGGAAAACACCTATAAAAATAAATATCAGTTATTATATGTTTATTATGTGTCAGGTACTTTGCATGTATTACATTATTTAATTCTCACAATAACTCAGTCAAGTAGATACTGTTATTACTGCCCCATTTTACAAATAAAGGAATTGAGGTTTCGAGAGATTATATAATTTGCCTGAGCTAAACAGCTGGTAAGTGGCAGATCCTGACTTTTACCCAAGTCTGTCTGAGTCTGATCACATCCACTTTGTTTTACTACTTCTGTTATTAGTCCTTCAATATTGTAATAGACATCACCATCATTGATTTGCTAAGAAGAGAGAGAGAATGCCCTAGGCATGGCATTTAAAGGAAATAGCCTTGGTAAGTAACCTGGAATTCCCAGTACATTTAGAAACATCTTGGTGGGCATTTGGTAATGACAAAGGGCCACTGATACTAGATGTTAATTTGATATTCCTAGTTTTTTTCTTCCTATTTCAGTGTTGAGAACCAGAACTTCCTAGATTTTATGAAAGACTGAGGATTTTACCTATGTTTTTATGCAGTACTTTTACTTATGTAAATTTGAAAAAAAAATTCTAAAAGATTAATAGAATGCTTAGTAGTTACTGAATTGAGTTTGTCTAGACAGGTGTGTATTTTGTCATTGATTTTTATAAAAGATTTCAAAATTGTGGGCTTCACTATGGTGTTCCAATTCAGTTATCTGCTCTTGTCTGTACTCCTGAAGTGGAGATAAGCTTATAGGACCAGAAACTTAATGTGTCTACTTAGGTACCCAATTTATCAATAGGAAGTTCTTTAGACCCTTGGAAAGATAAATGCTCTTGATTTTTAAAATGATCTCTGCTTATTTCTAATATCTCAGCTTGTAGGTTATGATAGGGATATAATAATAATTATTATTTTTAAATTGAAAACAGCCAGGCACAGTGTTATATATAGGCTCACACCTATAATCCTAGCTATTGGGAAGCCAAGGCCGGTGGATCATGAGATCAGGAGTTTGAGACCAGCCTGGCCAATATAGTGAAACCCCGTCTCTACTAAAAATACAAAAATTAGCCAGGCATGGTGGCGCGTGCCTGTAGTCCTAGCTACTCAAGACGCTGAGGCAGGAGAATCACTTGAGCCTGCGAGGTGGAGGTTGCAGTGAGCGGAGGTTGTGCCAGACAGAGCGAGACTCCATCTCAAAAAAAAAAAAGTAAAAAAGAAAAAGTTGAAAACAGCCCCCTTTAAGGGGATACCAAAAGGAGACAGGGGCTGGGCTGCCACCTCAGTTCCATTTGCTTGACTTCTGTGTCCTTGTATCTCAGATGCGCTCTCTGCCTACTTGTGAGGTTCCCCTGTTCAAGCCTTTAGTGGAATCATGTGTTTGAGGCCTTGTGGGAGGTCAGCTGCACTGGAGTGCTGCCCGTGGCCTGGGCAGGACATTTCCCAGCAAGGGCCAGAGGAGTTACTGTGTTTTCAGTCTGAATCGAATGTCAGAGCTAGCCAGTAGGGCTTCATCCTCTAGGGGATAACTCTGCTTAGCAGATTAGGTCCTGAATAACTTGCTTATATTTTTTTAATTAAATGTTCCTGGTTAGTTAAAAAAAAAAAAAAAGAAAGAAAAGACAACAATGAAATCAATTGGCCGGGTGCAGTGGCTAACGCTTGTAATCTCAACACTTTGGGTGGCTGAGGCGGGTGGATCATTTGAGGCCAGGAGTTCAAGACCGGCCTGTCCAATATGGTGAAACCCCATCTCTACTAAAAACACAAAAATTAGCCGGGTGTGGTATCGCACGCCTGTAATCCCAGCTACTTGGGAAGCTGAGGCACATGAATTGCTGAAATTGCGCCTCTGCACCCCAGTTTGGGTGACAGACTGAGACTGTCTCAAAAAACAAACAACAAAAAAACAGTTGAATCTCATAAGCAAAGCAACTTTATTTTTAAAAATTTAAGAGAAAAGTATTAAAATTCAGTTCACTATTCAAACTAGCAATTAAAAGCATTCTTTAATTTTATGATAGAGCAAGCTAAGACATTCCCATCTTGTGATATGTTAGGAGACTCTCATCAAAGATTTGTAACTTGGTGTTGTGTTTTTCCAGTAGAGACCAAAATGGATCCATCATATTTTGATTTTTCAGTTACCAGCTAGAGGAAATTATAAGACTTAGAATAGAGTTTCCACACCTGGGGAGAATTGTCTCAGCAGCTTTTTAAAAATATAGATTCCCAGGCCTCATTCCAGATCTAATGCTTCCTAAACACTACAGGTAGAGTCCCAATATATGTGAAGAGTGATTCTAAGGATCATTAGATTACAGTGGGGTCCCATTATTGCAGAATCATAAGACTCTTCTGGAGTATTTATCAAAGGTACTAATACCATGACTCTGCTTCAGATCTACTAAATCAAAATATTCAGGTTAGGCCTGGGCACCTGCATTTTTAATAAGCCCCAGTTAATTCTCATGTACAGGCAGAACTGGGAGCCATTGAATTACAGCTTATTTCTTCTGATGCAGGGTCTGGATCATCCTGCAAGTTTCAAAAAAGCTACTTTTAAGTTATAAAAGTAATATATTAAAATCCACTATCAGGCTGGGCATGGTGACTCACGCCTCTAATCCCAGGACTTTGGGAGACCAAGGTGGGCAGATCACTTGAGGTCAAAAATTCAAGACCAGCCTAGCCAACATGGTGAAACCCCATCTCTACTGGAAAAAAAAAAAAAATTCAAAAATCAGGCGGGCATGGCATTGCACATTTATAGTCCCAGCTACTTGGAGGCTGAGGCAGGAGAATTGCTTGAACCTGGGATGTGAATGTTGCAGTGAGCCAAGATCACACCACTGCACTCCAGCCTGGGCACCTGTCTCAAAAAAAAAAAAAAAACATTATCAATGTATTAATACAACAAAACTGTGTTAACATACCTATATAATATATTAAAATATTAAATTATAAATTAGTATAATATATTTAAATTCAAACAGGCTGGAAGTATATAAAGTTAAAAATGAAAATCTCTATTTTAACTGCTTTCCTATCAAATCCTCAGAATTAATGGCAAACAGTGCATCCAATAAATCCTTCCATACAGTTTCTATCTGGTTAGCTTTTGGTCCAATTCAGTAAATAGTAAATACATATACCATGCCAGACACATACAGAAAACAAGCGCTTTACAAAGAAGCAATCACTCGATGAAACTGCTGGTTTTTCAGAAGCTTGAGTCATGAAGAAAAAGGCCCAGGTGTGTGTGGATAGATTCCATTGCGCTGGCTATAGAAATATTAGACCAGTTTTGCTAACTTTGCTTTCAGAACTTCCACAAAACTGGAAGCAACCTGACTGTTCATCCACTGGAGGAATGAGTGGCCAGACTGTGGTGCATACATGTGGACTATTACACAGTTATTAGAAAGAGTGAGTGAGACCCATATGCGTTGGTCTGGAGGGATGGCTGTAATACATTGTTAAGTGAAAAGAGTGTGTTTCAGAATAAAATCTGTGTCATACAGGATCCCAGTTTTGTAAATTGAGAAAAATCCCTCTGTGTGCATATGTGTGTGTTCCATGAGCAGAGAAAAAAAATCATGGAACAGTACACAACAAGCATTTAACAGTGGCTACCTCAAAGGTAAGGGTGAGGAGGGAAGGTAGTTGGCTTTTCTTTGGCTATATCTTTATGTTGTTTGGTAGTAAGTAAGAGCAGCTTTAATAGATTGAGAGAAAAATCCAATAAAGGAAAAATGTCCACTTTATCTGCATCATTCATTTCATTTATTGGAGTCAGGGACATAGATTTTTATTCATTTATTTGATGAACATTTATCGAATACTTGTTACGTGCCAGTAATTAGTTAATAGGGCCCAGTATACACCCTCAAGAAGCTCACAGTTTTTTTTTTGTTTTTTTTTTTTTTGAGACAGAGTCTCACTCAGTCACCAGGTGCCAGGCTGGAGTGCAGTGGCGCGACCTTGGCTCACTGCAACCTCCGCTGCCCGGGTTCAAGCATTCTCCTGCCTCAGCCTCCCGAGTAGCTGGGACTACAGGCGCGCGCCACCACGCCCAGCTAATTTTTTTGTATTTTTAGTAGAGACGGGGTTTCACCATGTTGACCAGGACGGTCTCGATCTCTTGACCTCGTGATCCGCCTGCCTTGGCCTCCCAAAGTGCTGGGATTACAGGCGTGAGCCACCGCGCCCGGCCCCGAAGCTCACAGTTTTATGGGGAAGACAAATACACACATATTTATAAAAGGATATCCCGAGTGCAGAGAGAGCAAGAGCATATGGGATAGAGAGAGAATTATGGTAATATCAGAGAGTGGCATTGAGTTAGCTGTAGGCACGACAGCCATATCAGGTGAGGCTTCTTAAAGAAAGTAGAGTTGTTTTCTTGGAGAATGAGTTGGACTTAGCCAGGTGAAGAAGAATAAGATGGAGGGAAGGCCTTTCCAAGGAAAAGGGCATGAAAAGAAGTAGCATGGTGAGCACTGAACCTAGGAAGTGTGTTGCTGCCTGACGACATGCGTTTCAGGGAGAGAAGAAGCAGATCTCAGTGGAGTCGGGAAGTGAAGAGGGCACTTTGGGGAAAGGCTGAGGGTGTAGGAATTTTCACTGACAAGGGCTTGCAGTTCCAGTGGAAGGTTGTCAGTGGTGAGAGATTTGCAGCGAGAGGGGGAGAAACAGAGATGAGAAAAGGAATGAGAAGAGAGAGGAGGCCTCTGTCCTACTCATGGCTGAGACTGCAGGAATGAGAGAGATTGTTGTGCATGACAAACTTGAAATGTCCTAACTTTGGCATGAGGAATTTGGTTGCAGACTGAGCTGAGAGTCCTGGGCAGTAGCAAGCTGGGGTGGAGAGGTGATGGGGGCTGCCATCTGGACATGGCTTGTTCATGGGGTTGGGACCAAGGTTAGAATGTGGGCAGAGGGATTATAGGAATCAGAACCACACTCTTTTTTTTTTTTTTCTGATTTCTTGAGCTTTGATGCCTGCAGCAGGGCTTAAAATGTGTTTGCTAGTTGATAAATGGGAGAATTCTCCTCCATTTCATTTTTCTTCTCTCTTACTTCTGCCCATCACTCTGGACCTCTTGTCGCAAGCATCACCCTAGCTTTATCAGTTTCTTTCATGGTGATGTTGTAAAGATTAGTACACTTAAAGTTATTATTTGGTATGATATGGGGGCCATTTTTCTGGCATGTATCAACTACGGTTTCTCCTCTCTTTGAGTTATAGGACTCCGAAGCAGTTTATTAAATCAAGGAAAGGAGAAAATATCTTTAAAAGCCAAGTTTAGCCATTATTTGTTTTAATATTTAATATCAAAACAGCAAAACACTACATTTCCTGGAAGTTTTTTTTTTTTTTTTTTTTTTGCATTTAAAATAAGTTGTTCTGATTCAATAAATAGATTTTTTTTTTTTTTGCATGAGAGAAATCGTTTTGGACATCAATATCTCACATATGGGAGTGTCATATGTTTCACCAAAGACTTTCAGAAGGTTGAATTGCTCCCATATTGTATCTGTGAACTGCATTATGTTTGCTTTTTTTTTTTTTTTTTTTAATTTTGGGACCTTGTATAGACAAGCTTGAGTTAATCACACTTCTCAGGTTATGGTTTACTGTCATCATCAATCCATCGGGCTGTGCTCTTGTCTAATATATTGATTATTTTATCTCCATTATTTAATTTCATTACCTTTTTGCCATAGGCAACTATTCTTATACGTTTGATATATGTGTCCTTGAATTTGTAGTAAAACTAATTCTTAGACCAGTTCTTACAGCTGTAAGCACTGTCAGTGTGTGTGTGTGTGTGTGTGTGTGTGTGTGTGTGTGTGTGTGTATTTCAAGGAGAAATTTTCTCCTTATTGCGAATGAAATAGAAGTCAATGGGGTTGTAATTTATGTTATATATAAAAGATATTTGACAATTAAGAAAATATATGCTTTCTTCACTTCCCTCCTCCCCAAAACAGAACTGGAAACCATTTACCTGAAAATTTCTTGACAGCAAGCAAGAAAACAATATAATGGACAGTGTTGAACTCTTAATCACCCTTTCTTACTGAGATTCAATCAGCTAGTATTTGTTGAATCTCTTTCCTACAGCATCCACATTAATTTCAAGTCCTGTCTATTCCTGGGTTGAGGATGCTAATATACTGATTAATGAAGTCATTTAGCAAGTAGTTATTGAGCACTCTGCAGTAAGCGTTGTCATGGTTTGTGGGTGGAAAAATATTAAAGGACATTAGAATTTGTGGTTAATTGAGGTTGGGACAAATGGGCTGGTCGACATTTATGGCTCACATTTAAATACATATTTACATATACTATGTAAGTTATCATTCACCCTGGGATGCTTCTATCTAGAACAAATGTTAAACCTGATAGGATGCTGGGACAATAGGTGTATACTGGGGCTATCCTAGGCAAATTGAGACTGTGGCCTTTCTAACTGGTAGTGTTTCTAGCCAGCATGCCTTATGGTGTCAGTGTATTCCTTGGCCTTAAAAGATCGACTTTTGATCAGTAGCTGAATATCTGCCTGTAGTATTAGCTACTTTGTGGATTATCTACCTCAAAATTTAAACTTAAATCTTGGGCTGGCTATTTCCTATTCTTCAATTCAGCACATTTTGGGCTATTTTCCCAAATGGCAAGTTGGTATGCTGAGGTATAATTACTATCATAGACTAACAACATAAAGTCAAATCAAAATAAAATTTTAGAATATTTGTTTTTTAATTTTTAGGTAATTCACATGATGATTTTCTTCTATTGGGGTAAATTATCTGGAGACAACTATCATAGGAAAGAAATGCTTAGTGCTTTTGGGACCTTCATCATCAAGGGAATGGTTCTATTTTTTTGGTTAATATGTTTCACAGAAGCTTTTAAATGTATAGTTCGGTCTACCTGTGCTTATCTTTGGACTCACAACCAACTTGATTTTTTTTTTCCATTTTTTTAAATTGCATTTTAGGTTTTGGGGTACATGTGAAGAACATGCAAGATTGTTGCAATAGGTACACACATGGCAGTGTGATTTGCTGCCTTCCTCCCCATCACCTATATCTGGCATTTCTCCCCAGGCTATCCCTCCCCAACTCCCCCACTCCCCACTGTCCCTCCCCTATTTTCCCCCCCTGACAGACCCCAGTGTGTGATGCTCTCCTCCCTGTGTCCACGTGTTCTCATTGTTCAACACCCGCCTAGAGTGAGAACACGCGGTGTTTGATTTTCTGTTCTTGTGTCAGTTTGCTGAGAATGATGGTTTCCAGGTTCACACATGTCCCTACAAAGGACACAAACTCATCTTTTTTGATGGCTGCATAATATTCCATGTGTGTATGTGCCTCATTTTCCCTGTCCAGTCTATCATCGATGGGCATTTGGGTTGGTTCCAGGTCTTTGCTATTGTAAACTGTGCTGCAATGAACATTCGTGTGCATGTGTCCTTATAGTAGAACGATTTATAATCCTTTGAATATATGCCCAGTAATGGGATTGCTGGGCCAAATGGAATTTCTATTTCTAGGTCCTTGAGGAATTGCCACACTGTCTTCCACAATGGTTGAACTAATTTACACTCCCACCAACCGTGTAAAAGTGTTCCTATTTCTCCACATCGTCTCCAGCATCTGTTGTCTCCAGATTTTTTAATGATCACCATTCTAACTGGCGTGAGATGACAACCAACTTGATTTTATGCCAATGTGCCAGAGATTTATCTTTTTCAGAATATTGTATGATTTTAATGGGAAAATTATCAATTTGCATTTACCACCATAAGGAAATTGACCATTAAGAATTATTTTTGGATGGTAAATCCTTATTTAGTAGATGAATGTATAAAAGCCTTTGTATTATTGAGCCCTGCATTAAAATAAAAATGAAAGCAGGAGTTGTGAGTCAAGCATGTAAAAATGATTGATTGGAGAGAATATGGCTTTAGTCCTTTGTTAGGTAATTTTTATACTTACTTGTAGGAGGAAGAGCTGAACGTGCATAATTATTATTATTCACATTTTAAATAAACACAATTAGTCCTTTCTTCTGTATGGTGTGTCCTTTCTTCTGTATGGTGTGTCCTTTCTTCTGTATGGTGTGTCCTTTCTTCTGTATGGTGTGTCCTTTCTTCTGTGTGGTGTGTCCTTTCTTCTGTATGGTGTGTCCTTTCTTCTGTATAGTGTGTCCTTTCTTCTGTATGGTGTGTCCTTTCTTCTGTATGGTGTGTTCTTTCTCCAGCTCTTTAACATTATTACTTTTGAGAATAATGTTAGATGGTATGAAGAAACTTCACTTGTGTTAGAGTCAATTTTTAAATCGTTTTCCCTAAAGAAAATATCACATAATATATTTTTACTTTAGGCTGTGTCCAGGGTCTTTACTGATACTTTTCTTTCTCAACTTATTGGGAATTCATTTAAAAAACACCCACAACAGGGAAGCCACCAGAGAACTGAATGGTAACAATGAAGGGAAATGAGGACAATGAGGTAAACAGCTATTTCTGGCTTTCAGCTCCAAATAGGAATGAACAGAAGGAGAGGAGTCCCGGAGTCTGGGGGAAGGAGGGAGGGGACAGAGCCATAATTTTTAAAAGTCAAAATAATGTAGAAAAGAGGTTTGGGGTTGGCAATCTCTAATAGACTCCAGGGAGAATTTTTTTGTTCTTGTTGTCCTGTGTAAAACAAGCGAATCTTTATTTTGAGTCACTTAAGCATTGGGTGAGTAATGAGCATGGGCATCAGGGATGGGTGAGTTTTTTTCACCAGTTCCTTGTGACTGCTTATTTTAGGAGAATCTATTCTGTGGCTAGATGCTTTATATAAATTGTAGAATTGTAGTTGGCAAGAATGTATTAATTTATCCAGTTATTCCGTAAGTATGAGTTGAACACCTGCTAAGTGTTCTAGGTGTTGGAGTGTGACGACCACTGACCATATAAACATTTGATAGGTGGTGTAAAGTACTGTGAAGAAAATAAAGAAGAGTAAGTAGAATAGAGAGTGTTAGAGAGGTGAGAAGGTGGGGAAGGTGCTATTGCATATGGGGCAATAATGGAAGGCTTCTTTGATAAAGTGACATTTCAGCAGAGACCTGAAGTGAGGGGTCAGGAAGATATCCGGTAAAGAGTTTTTTAGGCAGTGAGATGAGCAAAGCCAAGGCTCTGAGAGCTGTCAGGACCAGCAGGCAGGCCTGTGTGGCCGGATCAGAAAGGACCAGGGAGAGATATGGAGATGAAGTCAGAGAGGTAGTTGGGGGAAGAGGGGTGTCCAGTTGGTCCCTGAGACTGCTGTGATGATTTGAATTTTTCCGAGTTAGATTGAGTGAGATAGGTGAACGTTCTGAGCAGAGTGGTAGCATGGTGTTGCATAGTTTAAAAGGATCATTCAGTCAACGTGTAGATGGTAAGGCAAGGGTGGAAGCAAGAAGACCAGTTAGGAGGTTACTGTAATGATCAAGGTAAGAGAAGATGGTGGCTTGGACCAAATGGGAGCAGAGCAGCTGCTGAGAAGTTACTGGATTCTGGAAATATTCCCAAAGAATTGCTTCGAGGACTTGCTGATGAGTTGGCAACATGAAGTAGAAGAAAGAGGGGAATCTTAGCTATCTCCAGTTCTTTCAGCAACTGGGAGGACAGCATGTCATTTCTTGCAATGAGGAAGAGTATAGAAGGGGCAGGTTTGGGGGAGGAAATCAAGCATTTTGGACATTTGAAATGTCTCTTAGCCTTCTATGAACATATTAATTACGCCTATTTTACAGATAGAGAAAATGAGGCATAGAGAAATGAAACTCGCCTGAGATCGTCATCTAGCTAATAAGTGAGTGCCCCAGGATTTAAATTCAGGTCTCGTTCATGCCGGAGGATGCTCTGTTTACTGTTACAATGCTGCCTCTTTACATTCAGCTGAAATACATACCAGGAAAAGAATCTATCTATTTTCACTTCTTAATTATTTATGGTTTCTCATTATGGGATAATTTTCTGCATTTTTAAATATGGTTTATGTTGAAGGAAGAAAAAATAAACCATAATCACATTATTCCAAATTCTACCATTTATCAACATTATCATTGTTAGCACTGCAAAAACACTGCTGGAGTATGAAGACGCATACTCTATGATTATGGCACTGAGTGCTTGCTATGAGCCAGACTCAGGGAATCCTAGCTCTTTTCCTTATAGAGCTCCTAGAGCAATGAAGTTGAGGAACCCGTCTCTGAAAGTTGCACTATAACGTGACCAGTGGCGTGATGGTGTTACATATGAGATGCTGCAGGAGAACAGAGGAAGGACACCAGTGCGTCCTGATTGGATGTGGGGCCAAGGAAGACTTTACAAACAAGTGGTATTTAAATAGGGCCTTGAAGAACAAGTGGAATTTGCCAAATGGAGAAGTGGTTGAAAAGTATTCCAAGCACAGGAAATGGTGCTTGGAATTTTTAGAATTTATAAAATCGTAATTAAATATATTAAGCATTAAGAACAAAACATCTGAAGTTAAATGTAACATGCAGACACAATATGAGGAACATTTTTAAACTATGCTGAGAAATACAAAATATTTAAGTCATTGGAGAAACATACTAGGCTTTTGGATAATAAGACACAGTGTTGTAAAAATGTTCATTTCCCCTAAATCTTGCCATAAAAGAAATAAAATTCCAATTAAAATGGCAACAAGGTCTGGTTTAGGGACATGGCAATATGATACTATTATTCATTTTGCAAAATAAAACATATGAAATTAAAAAACAAATGCGGTATAATTAAGGGACATTAGCCCTACCAGATAATAAAATGTAATATTAAACTATATTAATTAAAAGAGTTTAGTGTTGGAAAAAATTAGACAGCATAATGTCTAGTTATAGTATAGTGAACAAATATGTATAAACAAATTTATTTATAGTAAAGTTAGCATTTAAAAATCAGTGTGAGAAGAAAGATCCCTAGTAATCGATGTTGGAGCAGCTAGGTAACTGTTTAGTAAAGATAAATCTAGATCTTTTTTTTATTTCTTTTAGAACACACACATACACACACACACACACACACACACACACACACACAATTTCTGTGGATTAAATATTTAAGTATAAAATAAAACAATAGAAATCCTAGTAAAAAAAATGGGTGAATTTATAACTGAGAGTGTCCTGACCCTCTAAACAGGATACAAAGCCTGGAAGTCATGAAATAAATGGTAGATACATTTAACTACACAAAAATAAGACTTCTATGTGGCTAAAAAAACACCACACTCAGCATTCTGGCTTGTGATTCTCACAAGGCCCCAGCAGAGCTGGCTTGAACCTGGCCCCCTGCCCCAGGACAGTTAAGTCAGCAAATAACAGGGCAGAGGCAGAGAGACAGGTGTGGGATGCGACAAAGGTGCCTTCAGAAAGCTTGGCAGATAATTCGAGTGACAGTGTCATGACTTACCTGAGGACCTCACTGAAGTTTTACTCTCTGCACAAAGCAGGCTAGACAAGTAACTGAGGATGGTGTTCACTCATTCATTCCACAAATTCGTAGAGCTTTTATTATTATTTTTCATTCCACAACGGGAGAGCTTTTAGCACCATATGCAAGGGATACAGGAATAAGTAAGGTATAGTCCTTGCCTCAGAGAGACCATGCTGGGCTTCTGCTTAGTATATGGAATATTCAGAATTGAAAGGCATAGTCACTCCTGGTTTTTTTTTTTTCTGCCTTCTATAATAGCAGCCCCCAGCTTTTTTGACACCAAGGACTGGTTTCGTGGAAGACAGTTTTTCCATGGACTGGGGTTGCGGGGAAATGGTTTCAGGATGAAACTGTTCTGCCTCAAAAGATCATCAGGCATTAGACGTCCATAAGGAGCCAACCTAGATCCCTCGCATGCACAGTTCACAGAAGGGTTTGTGCTCCTATGAGAATCTAATGCTGCCGCTGATGTGACAGGAGGTGGCGTGCAGGCGGTAATGCTCGCTTGCCTGCTGCTCACCTCCTGCTGTGCGGTGTGGTTCCTAATAGGCCATAGACTGGCACTGGTCCATGGCCCAGGGGTTAGGGACCCCTGTTCTAGAACATTCATACTTCTTAGGGTAGCCTGGCCTGAGGTTTTTTGGACAGTTGTAGGAATGGCACACAGTTCTCAGTCATCTGCTGTCACTCACTCAGGAATGATACTGTCACACCTTTACCATAGGAAAAAGGGGGAATGCATTGGTTTGCTCTGTTCCTGGGGAAACTTGAGATGGACTGCCTGCTGGAAAGGCGGATAAAGAATCACTCGGGCTGGACTGGACGTGGCAGTTTAATTAACTCGTTTATCTCAACATTGTCTCTTTTCATAGCAAAGCTGCCTACAGTGATAAACACTAAAAGAAGTGTATTTATGTGCTGGTGTTCAGAACATTTGATTTAAGTGAGCATTTTTATTAGTATTTCTTGGAGATTAGCCTGCCCTGGTTCTCTGAATTCCTTTGATTACATCAGAGCTTGCTTTGGAGGCAACCTTTCCCCCCTGATTCACTGCTAATAAGCACACTTTGAACTTGGTCACTGGACTCTGTTCTTCCTCTGTTAGCTATGTTTCTTCCCACCCAGATTTTTTCATGTTAGCATCCCACCCACTGAACTCTAGGGAGACATCTGTCTAGGTGGCTCCAGCCATGTCTAGACTGCATTCCGTGAAGCCAGGGACCAAATATTATATGTGTATTTCCACAACATAGTCTACCCCAGGACCTGAAGTGGAGCAGATATTTATTAACCAAATATTGAAATAATTGGGAGGAGAACTGTTGCCATCTAAGAAATTCACAGTTTGCTGGAGTAGACAGACTTATGCAAAGGGTGAAGGGGGGTAAGGATAGAAGGTGCTGTCCTACAAATTTCTCATTCCTTTCAGTTGAATTCTGCTAAGCTAGACATGACCTACAAGTTCATTTCTTTATAGGTTTGTGCTCTTAAAATTGACCAGAGGCTGGGCACAGTTGCTCATTTCTGTAATCTCAGCGCTTTGGGAGGCCGAGGCAGGTGGATCACTTAAGGTCAGGAGTTCGAGACCAGCCTGGCCAATATGGTGAAACCCCATCTCTACTAAAAATACAAAAAAATTAGCGGAGTATAGTGGCACATGTCTGTAATCCCAGCTACTCAGGTGGCTGGGGCAATGGTATCGCTTGAACCTGGGAGGTGGAGGTTACAGCGAGCCGAAATCGTGCCATTGCACTCCAGCCTGGGTGACAGAGCAGGACTCCATCTCCAAAACAAAAAAACAACAAACTGACAGAGACACAGTTGTGTGTTTTCAGCTTGGACAGTGCAGATTCTAACAATGTTCATCGTGTTCGTTGATGGGCTGAGTTCTTTATCCAAGTAGAATTTTTTTTTTTTTTTTCTTGAGATAGAGTTTCGTGCCTGTTGCCCAGGCTAGAGTGCAATGGCGTGATCTTGGCTCACTGCAACCTTCACCTCCCAGGTTTAAGCGATTCTTCTGCCTCAGCCACCCGAGTAGCTGGGATTACAGGCATGCACCACCATGCCCAGCTAATTTTGTATTTTTAGTAGAGATGGGGTTTCTTCATGTTGGTCAGGCTGGTCTCGAACTCCCGACCTCAGGTGATCCTCCCACCTCAGCCTCCCAAAGTGCTGGAATTACAGGCGTGAGCCACTGCGCCCAGCCCCAAGTAGAAATTTATAATAAGCACTGTTAAAAGTTTCTGGAGATTCCATGTAGAGAAAAGTTACGTGTGTACTATATAAGTAGAAAATGGATCCATTTATCTACCTATAAAACTACTATCTCCTAGCCCACCTACTGAAAAGGAAAAAAAACCAAAAAACTACTTGCCTTTTTCACATATATGTTGAGATCTTTCTATATTAGTATGTACAGACATCGCTCATCTTTTATGACTGCGTAGCGTTCAATCATATGGCTGTAACATACCTGATTTAATAGTCCCTTAATGATAGATACTTCACTCATTTGTTTTTATAGACAATGCTGCATTGAAAATATTTGTGCGTATATCTTGAGGTTTTTAGAGCATAGCCATAAGTGTTAGTCTATAACTTTTAATGAGCTTTGCTGGTGGTTCAGAAATAATGGAAAGCGAGCATGGTGCACAGAATTCCTCAGACGCCCCTCTGTGCCCTCTGTGACTGTCTTGCCCTAGGCTCTCTTCCTGTGCCATCTCCTGCTTTGCTCCTATGTAGTCTCTGCCCTGCTGGGAGCAGCTTATTTCTCTAGTACTATAAAATGTTATAAATGTTTTCCTTATTTCTACCAAGGGACAGACCACTTCTATACCAGAGAAAAGAGAATATTGACTCTCGCTCACTTCATTTAAAGCCAACCTCATTGCCTGTTACAGGATTAATTTTTTCCAGAATGATGGAAAGCAAGAGATCTATGGCTTTTAGGTCAAAACAATTACAAAATAGGCTGATGCTGATATATTTCCCAAAGTCCGGATTATTTGTTCTTATTCACAGCCACTTGTTACCCTCAGTTAAGAAATGAAACCCGTTGCATGCGTATGTTCGTTACAGCACTGTGTACAATAGCAAAGACATGGAATCAACCCAAATGCCCATCAGTGATAGACTGGATAAAGAAAATATGGTACATATACACCATGGAATACTATGCAGCCATAAAAAGGAATGAGATCATGTCCTTTTCAGGGACATGGATGGAGCTGGAAGCCATTATCCTCAGTAAACTATCTCAGGAACAGAAAACCAAATACCCCATGTTCTCACTTATAAGTGGGAGCTGAACAATGAGAACACATGGACACAGGGAGAGGAACAACACACACTGGGGCCTGTCAGTGGGTAGGGTAGGGGGGAGGAAGAGCTTTGGGAAAACTAGCTGACTCATGATGGGCTTAATACCTAGGTGATGCGTTGATAGGTGCAGCAAACCACTGTGACGTACGTTTACCTATGTAACAAACCTGCACATCCTACACGTGTACCCTGGAACTTAAAATAAAAATAAAAATAAATGAAACTTGAGAATTAATTCTTTTTAAGGTGAGTCCAGAGGTCCCTACTTAAAAATAATCAAAATGGCACATACTCAACAGGGACCAGTACATTCCAGTGGAAAGAGCTGGACAGAGTTAGGAGACTTGTGTTCTAGCTTGAGCTCTTCTCCTCAGCCGTGTGGTCATGGACACACCATACAACAGAGTGCCCTCTGGGACCTCCATTCCCCATCCCCTAGTTCCATCTGTTCCTTAGATGACCTCAGAAGACTCTTCCACTTACAAGGCCTGATACTAAAAATGAATTTCCAGATCGAGTGACTCAATTTCACTTTGACTCAATTCCTGTAATGCTTCATTCATCTTGGCTGGAGTTTCAGGAGACAGGAGAGAGACTGGCAGCCTCTTATGTAATGTTACTTGAGCAAAGGGGTTGGGGGAAGGTGCTGGCTCCATCCTAAGTCATGGCTTAAAGTTTTGAGCTGTATCACTTTTGGCTTTCTACGATGCGATTAAATGCACTCCTGATTTACTAGGAGAGTTTATGCAATTTCCAAGTAGCTTGCAATGGATTTGGTATTCTCAAGCCAATGAAATGAAAAGTTTGTTAGTGAAAGAGAGCACTTGTAATAGTGTTCCTTCCATTTCCCCTCTGCACATGCATGAGTTTGTTTGTTGTATGCCTTTTATTTATTTGTTTGTTTGTTTGTTTGTTTGCTTGTTTTTTGAGGTGGAGTCTCGCTCTGTCGCCAGGCTGGAGAGCAATGGCACAATCTTGGCTCACTACAACCTCCACCTCCCAGGTTCAAATGATCCTCCTGCCTCAGCCTCCCATGTAACTGGGACTATAGGTGCGTGGCACCATAACTGGCTAATTTTTGTATTTTTAGTAGAGACGGGGTTTCACTATGTTGACCAGGATGGTCTCAATCTCTTGACCTCGTGATCTGCCTGCCTTGGCCTCCCAAAGTGTTGTATGCCATTTTTAATGATGCTTGCGACATATTCTAGTTAGGGAGTTCAAATTTAAAAACTAACAGGGGGCCAGTTTTCTCTTGGAGAGTGTTGTTTAATGTTCATTAAGTTTATTGAATGAATTTATTTAGAAGCATTGGCTGATAAGACTTAATATAAGACTATTGTGTGTAATTTATAAAAGAATTTAAATTACATCTTTTATTTGTTTTTATTTATTTTTCTTTCTTTTAATCAGACTCCTAACTTTCTGAAAAATTACATCTTTTGTATAGAGTAGAAAGGACTAGAAAAACGTCAGTATCTTCTTTTTATCCTCCCATGCCTCCTAATGTTGTTTCTGGTACAAACAACTCCCAAACAGTTTTTGGCAAAGAGCAATGAGAAAATGGCAAAAATAAGAATTTTGGAAGTGAGGATTACCTTTTTGTGTATTCATTCACATTCAAAGCAACACTTGTTTATAGTTTTTTGACTTTGCAGTAAAGCATCAGTGACTGAATATTTTTTTCTTTCTCTTCCTTTTGCTAAATTTGTTAGTTAAGGCAGATTTTTCATTAAATACTTCAGTCTTCAGAATCTTGATAGGCAAATTATACAACATCCTACTCAATTAAGAAAAGGAATTATTAATAGAGAACTCGGGGAAAACGCTCTTATACACTTATTGACTGTTTTATAATAAACACAGTGATTTCTACTTTTGTATTATTCATTGCAGGAAAAATGTTCTTTATGAATATTTTGATGTGAGATGTTAAATGAAATCTATAAAATAAGACTTTAATGCCTGTTAGGACAATTTCATTAGAAAAAAATATTTTTGCTATTTTATTGTTTGACTAGGTCATAAGAAAGGGATGGCATTTTGTGGACACATATTTGTAAAATGCTGAGAGAAAGGTATTTTATAGGGAATTGTCATGTAATATACTTTTAAAATTTAGTAGATTGCTTTCAGAGGTTATGAACATTGACAAATAGAGCCATGGCAGAAAGGATATATTCTATCCACCTTCGGCCTAGTTGAGAATATTATCAACATTTTTACTTTCCTAAGCTGTTCTTTTCAGATTTATTTCCTAGTGTTTCTTTGGGTTTTGCATTCTGCTTAAACTAGATTATTCATATGTAAATACCTACTGTGAAGAGTGTTTAAATTTACCTCTCTAAAGAAGGTTTGGTAATGATTCAATTAAGTTAAATGTATTACCACATTGTCTAAGACCATAGTGAAGATAATTTGACAGGCTTGGTTTTATTTAGGGAGCAATATTTGTGGATACTGTTACCACCTGAATAGGAGGAACGGTATTATTGTAGTCATCTCTGTATGCCTAACACCTAGGACATTCATTTCACAAATATTTATTAAGCACCTGCTGTTTTAGGAGCAGTAGCTGTAGCAGTGCACAAAACAGATTTATAAAAACGTCTTTGCCAGTGGGAGTTTCTAGGCAGCTTATATTTGGAGTTACTTTTTTATTTATGTAAACATTTTATTTATGAAATCTAAGTAGGTAAAATACATAGCATATCAGATAGTGATGAGGGCTATGGAGAAAACAAAGCAGGGATGGGGGAGGGAGGGGTCTGGGATGGGAGTGATCAGGGGAAGGCTTCATTGAGAAGGTGACATTTAAACAAAAAGAAGGAGCAGAGAAAGTGAGCCGTGGGAGTATCTGGGGTGACAGCATTCTAGGCAGAGGGAAGAGCAGTTGCAAAGGCCCTGAGTCGGGAATGTGCTTGGAGTGTTTAGGGCACAGCAAGGCCAGTAGGAAGGGAGAGCAGAGAGATGGTGGGGTGTGGGGAAGCGGTCATGTGCTATCTTGTGAATCACCTTAAGGACTTTGGCTTTTACTGAGTGACACGGCAACCAGTGGAGGGTGCTGAGCAGAGGAACCCACTTGGTTAAATGTTGACCTGAACAGAGTATCTCCTTAAAGAAACCACGAGTACCCCTGATCTGTGACTTTGGGCTTGTTTATATAGTACTGGTGATCTCCGGGTTTTGTGGGGTGTGTGTGTGTGTGTGTGTGTGTGTACGTGTGTGTGTGTGTGTGTGTGATGTTGTTTTAATCTGTGAATAACTACATGAATAAAACTTAGCTTTGTTAGAATTTGTAGCTAGCAAACAAAGAGTATATCCTGTACCATGGATCACTAATATTGTTGGAACAAGAAGCAAAGGTAGCCAGTGGATAATGGGCAGTTATTGTTGACCATCAGGCTTAGTAAGCACTTGATGCAGTCCAGAAGAATAAATACTAGAGGAAGGCAAACCCCTTCCTCTTCTGGCTTCAGAAAGGAAAAGCTGTGAAGTGAGATAACCACCCTGTGAAGTGTGTGACTAAGTTTAGAAAGCAAGGTGTCTGACGATAAGTCATTATGTTTTCAGTACACCCATGGATTTTGGAATGGCTTATCAATTAAATTATTAGACAGTCTTAATTCTAGCCTGTTATTTGAGCTAGAGATAAATCCCCTGGGACAGAGATTACATGCAGGTATGTCTGCTGTCAAAAGCCTCAGCCACTGGCCGGGCAAGATGGCTCATGGCTGTAATCCCAGCACTTTGGGAGGCCAAGGCAGAAGGATCCCTTGAAGCCAGGAGTTCGAGGCCAGCCTGGGCAACACAGCAACATAATGAGACCCTGTCTCTACAAAACAATTTCAAAATAATATTAGCTGGGCATGGTGGTGGATGTCTGTAGTCCCAGCTACTAAGGAGGCTGAGGCAGTAGGGTTGCTAGAGCCCAGGAGTTTGAGGCTGCACTGAGCTGTGATCATGCCACTGTACTCCAGTCTGGGTGATAAAGCAAGACCTCATCACAACAACAACAACAAAAATTATGTTGCCATCCTTGCATGGTATTTTGTGATATGCACCAAGATGTTTTAATTTTTTTTTGAAAGCAGGCAAAAATGGAGGGGAAGAAATGCATACACATCCAACAGAGCAGAGAGACAGGCACACACGGGAGATATGCCTTCTGAAGGCTTGGGGCTATATTAAAACAGGCACAGATAACATTTTCATTGTTGCCTTTGTGTCAGGCTCTGTATATCTGACAGTAGAAGCATACTTGCAGGATTGAACTGTACTCTTCATCCTGGGTCACTTTTGTATAGATCACATATTGTAAGCTGGCCAACCATAGATGGTATCTAATTTCATTTCTGTTTACCATTATGTATGCTTTTTAAGAACTGAAAAATACTGGAGATAAATCTAGTCAGTCTGCTTCTCCAAACTTAGTTCATGAGTCATATTAAAATGAAAATTATTCTTTTTCCTGAAGATAGCGAGGAAAAAAAAGAGAATTATTCAAACACAGGAGTTCTTATTGTTTGTGATTTTCTTCCCCCATCCTCTTGGTGGTTTAGTGATTCAGATGTTATCATGCTATGGTTTTCAATGGCTTTTATTTTATTTTGAGATGGAGTCTTACTCTGTCACCCAGGCTGGAGTGCAGTGGCCTTATCTCGGTTCACTGCAACCTCCACCTCTTGGGTTCAAGCGATTCTCATGCCTCAGCCTCCCGAATAGCTGGGATTACAGGTGTGTGCCACCACACCCAGCTAATTTTTGTATTTTTAATAGAGACAGGATTTCACCATATTGGCCAGGCTGGTCTCGCTCGAACTCCTGACCTCAAATGATCCACCCACCTTGACCTCCCAAAGTGCTGGGATTACAGGTGTGAGCCACTGTGCCCAGCCTTCAGTGGGCTTTTAAATAATTAATTTCATGTAATGCTCTTTGTAGATTTCGAGGACATTTAAAGAAAACATTTAGAATTGTAAACTGGGTCATTTGTATGCATGCACAACTGTTGTCAGTATCACACCTGGCTCTCCCCTTTCTAGTCTATTCTGTGTATAACTGTCAAATCCATTTTCTACAGCTTGGCCTTGACCATATGACTCCCCTATATAACAAAGTTCCCACAACTCCCCATTGCCTCTGGAATTACCTGCAGATTTTTCTGCCCTGGCATTCAGGGCTTTTTTGTGTGTTCTGTACCAGGAGGGAAGAGATGAACTCTTTGGACACACACACACGAAGCAGAGCAGAGAGGCACACACAGCAGATATGACTTTTCTACAGCTTGGCCGTGACTGCCTGTCTCCCCCATGCAGAAAGCTTCCATACCCCCATGGCCTGTGGAGCTGCCTCCAGATTCCTCAGCCTCAGCATTTAAGGATCTTCATGGCCTGGATGGCCCATTTCACTTTTCTCTCTTTGGAACCTTTGCTTAAGTCAAGATAGACCGTTCATCTTTCCCAAACTTTGCTTTTGATTCTATTTCCACCTGGAATGATGTTTTCTTCACCAATTTCTGACAAAGTGGTGTCTGTTTTTTAAGTACCATTTTATAAGCTATGAAGACTTTTCCTTCTACACATCAAAGAAAACAATTAGCAGAGTAAAGAAATAATCTATGGTTTGGGAGAAAACACTTGCAAGTCATACAAAGGGCTAAATGTCCAAAATAAGGGTTTATTATTACCCTTAATAAGGCTTTAATATCCAGAGTACACAAGGACCTCAAATAACTCTATAAACAGAAAAGAAATAATCCAGTTAAGAAATGGGTAAAAAACATGAATAGACATTGCTCAAAAGACGACATACAAATGACTAACAGACGCAGAATGCTCAACATTGCTACTCATTAGGGAGATGCAAATTAAAACCACAATGAACTATCACCTCACACGTGTTAGAATAGCAGTTATCAAAGAGACAAAAGATGAGCATTGGTGAGGAGGTGGAGAAAACCCTTTCTTGTACGCTCTTGGTGGGAATGAAAATTAGTACAACCATTACAGAAAACAGTATGGAGCTTCCTCAAGAAACTAAAAATAAAATTACCGTATGAACCAAAAGAGTTTGAAATCACTATGTCAAAGAAATGGCAGCACTCCCATGGTCATTGCTGTTCTATTCACAATAGCCAAGTTATAGAATCGACCTAAGCATTCATCAAGGGATGAATGAAGACGTGGTTTATGTATTCAATAGAATATGATTCACCTTTAAAAAAGGAAGAAGTCTGTCATATGCAACAACATGGATGGAATTGGAGAACATGATGCTAAGTGAAAGAAGCCAAATCCTGAAAGGCAAATGCCACACATTCCTACTTATATGTGGAATCTAAAATCATCAAACTTACAGAAGCAGAGAGTAGAATGGTGGTTACAGGGGCTGGGGTAGGGTAAGAGGAATGGGGAGATGATAGTTGTCATAGGGTACAGAGCCTCAGGAATTTTTTTAGGTCAGTGGCAGAGCATGTGAATATAGCTAATAATTGAGTTCTGTACATGTCAATATTGCCAAGAGAGTAAAGTTCTAATATTCTCATCACAAAAAAATGTTAAATATTGAGGTGATAGATATGTTAATAGCTTAATTTAATCTTTCCACACTGTATTCAAATTTGTAACACCACTTGGTACCCAATACACATAAACAACTAGGATTTGCCTACATCTGTGAGACCTTTGTCCTCTTTTGAGAGACCTTCTCTGCTGTTTTGGAGCCTATCATCTTCAGTAATAACCTTCCTTGCATTTTTTTTTTTTTTTTTTTTTTGAGACGGTGTCCTGCTCTGTCACCCAGACTGGAGTGCAGTGGTACAATCTTGGTTCACTTCAACCTCCGCCTCCCAGGTTCAAGTGATTCTTCTGCCTCAGTCTCCCAAGTAGCTGGGACTACAGGCACGGGCCACCACACCTGGCTAATTTTTTTGTATTTTTAGTAGAGACAGGGTTTCACCATGTTAGCTGGGATGGTCCCGATTTCCTGACATCGTGATCTGCCTGCCTTGGCCTCCCAAAGTATTGGGATCACAGGTGTGAGTCACTGTGCCTGGCTCTTCCTTGCATTATGGAGATTTGTGTCCTGTTTTCATTATATTTTTGATACTTAGGATTTTTTTTTTTTTTTTTTTTAAGACAGTCTCGCTCTGTCACCCAGGCTGGAGTTCAATGGCACAATCTTGGCTTACTGCAACCTCTGCCTCCTGGGTTCAAGCAATTCTCCTGCCTCAATCTCCTGAGTATCTGGGATTATAAGCATGAGCCACCACCACAGGGTTTCACCATGTTGGCCAGGGTGGTCTTGAATTCCTGACCTCAGGTGATCTGCCTGCTTTGGCCTCCCAAAGTGCTGGGATTACTGGTGTGAGCCACTGCACCCGGCCAATTAGGAAATTTTTCTTTCTTTCTTTTCTTTTTTTTTTTTTTTTAAAGGGATAGAGTCTCCCTCTGTCTCCCAGACTACTGGAGTGCCAATGATGCGATCTCAGCTCACTGCAGCCTCCGCCTCCTGGGTTCCAGTGATTCTCCTACCTCAGCCTGCTGGGTAGCTGGGATTACAGGCACCCACCACCATGCCTGGCTAGTTTTTGTATTTTCAGTAGACATGGAGTTTTACCAGGTTGGCCAGGCTGGTCTCGAACTACTAACCTCAGGTGATTGCCCACCTGGGCCTCCCAAAGTGCTAGGATTACAGGCATAAGCCACCATGCCCAGCCTTTTAAGTTTTTTAAGTTACCTGTTTTTTAAAGTTTTTTAAAGTTACTGTTTGTGGAGTCCTCACTACATTTCAGGCAGGATAGCATTGTAGTTAAGAGAATAGACTCTTGTGCAGTGATGTAGAGGAAGGAGGATGGTGACTTGGAGGAGGGCGGGGCAGTGGAAGAGGACGGGGCAATGGAGGAGGACAAGCAGACCAAATCATGGCATATTTTGGAGGAGAAATTGACAAGAATTGCTGGCAGAGTGGATAGACACTGAAGGAGAGAGACAAGGAGAGGGAAGGGAGGGTTGTGGTCCTGTTTCTCCCTATCTGGGTAGAAGGGGTAATAGGGAGAACAGATTTTGGAGTGGGAGTAACAACAGGAGTTCTGTTTGCACATGCCAATTTGAGATGCCTCTGAGACATCCAAGGGCACGGTCAGGTCAGGTCAGCAATTGGACACCTGAGTCTCTATGTCAGGGCAGGGTCAAGGTGGGAGCTTTCAATTGGGAAGTTGTCAGCTAGGAAGAGCATATAGATGGGACACATTCTCTAAAAAGTGATGCTACCTCAAAATGGCACACTGCCTGGTGTCACTTCATGCCCTGCCTGCTCCCATCCAATATGATAAAAACAGAAATTGAGAATAAGCATTAGAAATGTTCTTATTTTTATTTATTTATTTTCTTTGAGACAGGGTCTCACTCTCTCATCCAGGCTGGAGTGCAGTGGCATGAACAAGGTTCACTGCAGCCTCAAACTTGTGAACTCAAGCAGTCCTCCTGCCTCAGCCTTCTGTGTAGCTGGGACCCCAGGCACATGCCACCATGCCCAGCTAACATTTAGAAACTTTTATGGCAACTATAGCAAATGATCGTTTTAATTTCATATGCCTTTGATTTCATTGTCTTGATAACTTGTTTTTTTTTTAATTGCATTTTACAGTAGTATCGGTCTGTGGTGGAGTTAGAAATTAAAGCAGTGCCTGGGTTCTTCTCCCCAGATGGTTGAGAAACACTGCTGTGAAGTTTAGAGTTTGATCAGGGAAGGAAGAGATAGAATAGAGCCTGGGACTAAATGGCCAGTGAGATAGCAGGAAAGCCTTGATTTTCCTTTTATTGGAATCCAATCTAACTAAGTTTCAGGCTATCTCCAAAGCACAGGTGCTTCGCTGCTATTTTACATTACCTTCTTCCCTAGAGAGTGTCCCCAGAATGAGGCCCGTGATATAACACAACAGAACTGTGGTCCCATCACAAAACTTCTGCTTCTATGCCCAGGCCCTATCGCATGGTCTCCCAAGATGCTGCCATTACAGGCTGCATTCCTGATGCTTCGTACAGAAATGAGACTCTTCTCCCCCAACTTCTTGTCTCACTTTGTCTTGGGTTCTCAGAGATGCCCTATGTGTGCTTATATTTTGGAAAGTCCCTCCAAAAGGCAGCTTTTTTTTTCTTCTATATCAGCCCATCTTTTTAATGAAGGTTAGACCTTGTACATGCGGCAAGGCTGGGAACCAGAGCCATCCTCTCCTCTACGTATCAACCCTTACCACAGAAGTTCTGTGATGGGGGGAACAGGAGGCAGCTGCAGCTGACAGCCTCACTCAGCCAGGCCAGATCTTTAGCACAAAATGGAAGGTTTTCATTTTTTGGATATACGTTGACTGACATAGTAACTTCCCCAGAAAAGTTTTGAAAGAGGAATGATGTGATTTTTAGGGGTTCAAGAACTCCTCATGCTTGAGAGAAGGAAATAAATAGAGAAGACACATAACGAAAATATTTAACTTGGACTGATTTTAAATTGTGTTTAAAAAACAAATTACTCCACAGAAAGATCAAAGATAGTTATATCTAATTTATGCAAGAAATCTGGCAGTGTGTCTGAATCTGGCAATTTGAACTTCAAAAAGTACAAGTGATTCTACTAGTGACCTTTAATTTTTCTGAGTTCCAAAATATAAACACCTTTAATAGCTAATTGAGTTAGTTACTCTGAGAGTTCTTCCATTTACTGAGGGCACATTGACCAGAACCCTAATAATATCTAAGTTCATCGCCCCAGAATCAACACCAATAGAATATAAACCATTAATTCTAGAAGCTATTCTAAATCTTCACTTTTAGGCAAATTACCTTGAAGTTGCTTTTTCTAGTTGTAATCCTGCTTTAACCATATTAGTGCTACTACTTATACCCTCAAATATAACCACAGTAATTTTAAAAGTATACTGCTTATTATTAGTAGTAGTGGTAATAATTACAAAAACAAACTACATTTGTTGAGATACAATGTGCCAAGCAATGTTCTAAGACTTTTACACAGATTAACTAATTTAATCCTCACATCTGTCCTTGAGGTAGATAAGTTTGTATTTGTATTTTTATTTTTTTGAGACAGAGGGCTTGCTCTGTCACCCAGGCTGGAGTGCAGTGACAATCTTGGCTCACTGCAACCTGCACCTCCTGGGTTCAAGCGATTCTTGTGCCTCAGCCTCCTGAGTAGCTGGGACTATAGGCATGTGCCACCATGCCCAGCTAATTTTTGTATTTTTAGTGGAGACAGGGTTTCTCCAGGTTTGCTGGGCTGGTATCGAACTTCTGGATTCAAGTGATCTGCCTGCCTTGGCTTCCCAAAGTGCTGGGATTCCAGGCCTGAGCCACTGCGCCCAGATAAGATAGATAATATGATTACTCCATTTGACTGATGAGGAAACTGCAGCACTCTAAAGTTAAGGCACTGAATCAGGAAGATACTGGTTTTCTTATTCAACTTGCTGGTCTGGATATTCTGCCTGTGAAAGTAGGTGATATGAGGAGTGCAGATGATAATGTTTTTGTCTTTGTTTTGCCTATAAATGGTTGGAAATGAACTCAAATAATACAGTGATGGGGCACAAAGATCAATTGCATCTTCCCTCTTTTTTTTTGTAGATGAAGTATCCAAAGTATAGTGTTGGTCATTTTTAGTCATTAGAGAGACTTTGGCATTTTGCAGTTAATTAACAGCTTTTATAATATTTAAAGTGAAATTAACACATAGCAATTAAAAATATCCAGAGTCTTTCAAGGGATACTTAATGGAGCCTTTACTTTATAATGCAAAATCTCAAAATAGATTACTTTTTTATCTTTCTTAGAGCATTTGTATTTCATTAAAAGGAAGTCAGCGTTGAAAGTCAAAACTAGCTTTCTGCCAAAGTTAGCAAAATCTGTGAGAATCAAAGTCTGCTTTACCCTAAAAATTCTAGTTAAATATCTAAGTCCGTAAGGAATAGATTGTGTTTCATGTAATCGACAAAAAGGTAATTATTCTGTACTTACGTTTTGTTATGGTTTTCCATAAACAACTCTCCATATCTTTAGAAACTTCTACAGGATTCTTTATATGACTGCATGACATTCCAATGAGTGAATGTACCGTAATTTAAAGACATTACCAACTTGTTTTCCACTAGCAATGTGTAATGGTGCCTTCACCACTTCTGGATTTAACTTACAACAAACCATCTCTGTCAGTTATTTGTAGGGAACAAAAAGAATATTAATATTTGAACTTGCAGCATTTTGATTAGTCATAAATCTGACCTTTATTCATATACTTCATTTTGTGAACTCCTTGATTTTTTGAGGAGGGGTAGAGGGATAGGGGAATGTTCTTCCCTTTCTCTTACTAAAAATATTATCCATTTTTCTAACATATGTTATACATATTTCTTCTCAGTTATTGGAAGGTCTTTTGATTTTAGATATAGTGCTCTTTTATTTCCTTCAAGGATTCATATTAAGAATAGCCCTATCAAGATATTATCTAGTAGAATTCTTTAGGGTGACTTGTAAGTACTATACCACTATGGTTAAATGGTTTCTGAGGTACTTCCGACAGTATCTTCCCTGATTTTCAGTCTATGTATCGCCCCAGAGAAGCAGAAAGAGAACTTTTTATTCTTTCTTTCTTTCTTTTTTTTTTTTTTTTTGAGACAGGGTCTCGCTCTGTTGCCCAGGCTAGAGTGCAGTGGTGCGACCTCAGCTCACTGCAACCTCTGCCTTCTGGGTTCAAGCAATTCTCCTGCCTCAGCCTCCTGAGTAGTTGGAATTACAGGCACATGCCACCACACCCAGCTAATTTTTGTATTTTTAGTAGAAATGGGATTTCACCATGTTGGCCAGGCTGGTCTTGAACTCCTGACCTCAAGTGATCCTCCCACCTCAGCCTCCCGAAGTGCTGGGATTACAGGCATGAGCCACTGAGCCCAGCCAACTTTTCATTATTTCTAAGGACTGCTTTCATATAGGCTCTGTCCAAGTTGCTATCCCAAGTTACTATATCTAATATAGTGTATATATATACTGTTGAAGATACTATATCTAATAGTCTCTGAGTTACTATGTCAAATTGCTGTATCTAACCGGGATAGCACTAATTTTCCTGTAAATTTAAATTTTAGGCTGCAGTTACTTCCTTCCATACCCACAATTTTCCATTTTGAGTCCCCAAGGAGGATGTGAAGGAGTTAGGATTTAATAATTCCCAGATTTCCTCCTGGGTAGAGTAAGAAAGATTTCCAAGGGAAGTGGTGGAAGTCCCCTACACAGTCCCAAGCAAAATTAAGAAAAAAATTCCTAAGAGAATGTAGGAAAGGGGTGAAAAAGTTCAGCCTCAAATGTCTAGCCATCCGTTTGTGTTAGTGTTCCTGCTTTTCTTGTGTGTAGCATACGCTACAAGTATGAAAAGCTTAAAATGTCTATTCTTTAAAGTCATTTTTATAACTAACAAATATGGGTCTTCTTAAAATCTTGAGGCACACACTAGTATTTCGCAGTCTTAGTTAAGAATCAGATCAATGCATATCAAACTATCATCTGCTATATTGTAAGAGACTCTCCATTTGTAACCTAGACACACTCTTAGATACTTCTGCTGACAATTCTTTCTCTGTGTCTTATAATTGCACATTGTATGTTCAAATTAAGACTTAAAAATTGATGCCAATAAGTTTGCTGTCATTTAAGAAATGACTACCTTTATTCTTGCTGAAAGCAGGGATTCCATCTACTATACTCAAGGCCAGGACATTTATTTCTTCTTTTTACTTTAATTTTATTAATAGAAATATGCCCTAATAAGAAAAGAGCTTGGCTGAGCTTTCTTTAAGCCTTTTGGGCTGTTTTCAGTTTATTTTCTAGCATTGGAGGAAAGATGTAACATTGCCTGAATGCCAGTCAATTTGGCATTTAACCACCTGGATTAAAGTGGGAAATCGCTACATTCAATGGATTCATGTTTTTGGTGGCAAAAAATATGTTTAATGTGTTCATGTGTTATGCAGTTATTTTGTTTTCCAGATTCTGTGATTTAAAAAAAATCAAGAAATCACAAAGCAATGCATATATGCTGGGAAATTAAAAAAAAAATGTATATATAGAATGGTATTAAGTTAAAAAAGAATTCAGCCCCAATGTCTTTGCATACCAGAATTAATACTTTTAAACAATGCTTTTGTTCTAGAGGGTAACAGCTAAAAATCGACATTGTTCTTTTTTCATCTGTTAACTTCAGACTCCTCACAGTGAAAGATAAAGATTAGCACACTGCTCTACTTCCACCTCTCCCAACCCTCCTCCTCCTTCTTGTTCTATCAACTCTGGATTCTATGGATTCACTAGGATGTAAGATGAAGAATGTCCCTTATTATTCCCAGCTTCTCTCTCACTCCACCTCTTGAGCTCCATCAGTCACTACTTCTACATAATCAAAATTTGCCATTTACATTTTCATGTTCTAATTAAGCTTGCCTTGCTTTGTCTATAGGCTAATTTCTAAACATTGGAAACTAGAGAAAGAAATGCAATCTGTGTCATCAAACCTGCAGTTTTTAAAAGAGAATGTTCAAAGCATTGAAATCAAGTGGATTATCTTTCTTACATTCCAGTTACTTAAAATCACCACCTTTTGATTTGTTTCTATTCAGTTAATGACTTTGTTCTACTTCTCTGCCTGTTCTGGAGATTTTAAGATTTTAAGTGCCTTTCCTTTTTTTTTTTTTTGTGAGAAGAAGCAATACTTTCCCCCCATATTACTAAGATATTTTAGCTTAGCTGCTGCTTTTTTTTTTTTTTTTTTTTTTTTTTTTTGAGACAGAGTCTTCTCTGTCTCCAGGCTGGAGTGCAGTGGCGCAGTCTTGGCTCACTGCAACTTCTGTCTCCTGAGTTCAAGTGATTCTCCTGCCTCAGCCTCCCGAGTAGCTGCGACTACAGGCATGTGCCACCATGCCCAGCTAATGTTTGTATTTTTAGCAGAGACGAGGTTTCACCATGTTGGCCAGGATGGTCTTGATCTTTTGACCTCATGATCCGCCCTCCTCGGCCTCCCAAAGTGGTGAGATTACAGCCATGAGCCACCTCACCCAGCCTATTTTAGCTTCTTAATTTGTGCTGTCATTTAAGGGAATACATTCCCTTATTTGTCTTGAATAGAGCATGTCCTTGTGCATCCTGACCACTCTAGAAAAACAAGAAGTCTATCTTTCCTTCCTCGACCCTCTAGCACTCCTGTTTTTTAAATGGTGCCTCAGTTTCCATCTCTTATAGGTCTAACAAGGAGTTTATTAATAAAGTTGCCATTTTATTTGTTTCAGTTTTGAGCCACAGTAAAAGGTATCTTTTAAAGCATAAGTGAGCTAGCAAAGACCCATTTCTACTCATGCCAAGTCACGAAAAGCTGTGGCCTATCTCTTGAGCTCTGTTTTGGTAGTCTCTGCGGTTTTTCCTTTTAAAGCATGAGGGTAAATGGATTGTGTCATTATTTTCTCTCTTTAATTGAATGACTACAAAGTGTAAAGTGGCTGCCTTAGATCTTGTGCACATTTGCACATTTTTCCATGGATGTCCTATCTGGCTTTGGACAAGTTACTTTGTTTCTCTAGTTACCTGCATTTCTCCTATCTCTTCTCTGGAAAGCATCATTTTTTGATTTTTGAGATATAATTCACATATCTGCTGGGCACAGTGGCTCATACCTGTAATTCCAGCACGTTGAGAAGCCAAGGCAAGCGGATCACTTGAAGCCAGGCCAACAGAGCAAAACCCCATCTCTACTAAAAATACAAAAAATTAGCCACCATAGTCCCAGCTACTCAGGAGGCTGAGACATGAGAATCACTTGAACCTGGGAGGTGGACGTTGCTGTGAGCCAAGATAGCACCACTGCACTCTAGCCTGGGTGACAGAGTGAGACCCTGTCAAAATAATAATAATAAATAATAATAATAATAATTATATATCATAAATTTTACCCTTTAAAGCATACAATTTGATAGGTTTTAGTGAATTTTTTTGGTAAAAAATTTTAATATTCACTAAAGTAGTAGTAGGGTGAACATCCATATGTCCATCATCCAGAATGAACAGTTATAGTAGTGCCTTTTTCACTAGAGTGGTTCTGAGGCTGAACTGATGCCGGTGAAACATTATTTTACCATGTGAATCTGCAAGAGAGAAATCATTCCTTTTTTGGCCACTATTTCCTAAGACCATACTCATTTGGAGCTCTTTGAATGTTTTCTGTGTTAGCTTGCAACAGATTGAGAGATTTCTTTACTGGGTGGCTTTGAACATGCTCTGTTCTTAGTTCCTTTAGTACATTATCTTGTGGTGTGAGAGAAAAATTCTTGAAAAATTTTAGTGATATTTATACCCATTGATCACACAACATTAGAATCTTCCTTCAGCTGGGATAAGAACTCCACAGGACATGAGCAGGCCCATTTACAGGATCAGGTTTTGGGTCTGGAGGAGAGCAAGGTGCAGGTTAGGACAGATTTGGAATTAGAGCTATCATTGAGTTGAATCCAAGAAGTCAGGAAGCACTGAGGGTGATGCGTCTCAAAGATCAAGGTCAGAAAAGGCCTTGAGTTCAACCAGATGATTTGAAAAAGTGGTTCTCCAAAATTCTTTTTTAAATTTTGTTGGTTTTTCCTTTTGTTTTGTTTGGTTTTTGAGACAGGGTCTTGCTGTGTTGCCCAGGCTGGAGTGCAGTGGCACCATCTTTGCTCACTGCAACCTCTGCCTCCCAGTTTCAAGTGATTCTCATGCCTTAGCCTCCGGAGTATCTGGGATTACAGGCATGTGTTACCACGCCTGGCTAATTTTTGTGTTTTTAATAGAGATGGGATTTTGCCATGTTGCCCAGGCTGGTTTTGAACTCCTGGCCTCAAGTGATCCACCTGCCTCAGCCTCCCAAAGTGCTTGGATTATAGGTTTGAACCACCACGCTGGGCCAGTTCTCCCAAATTCTGATCATAGCCTGTTTTCTGTCCCTCTTCTTTATTTCCTACTGCTGTTAACTGCCACAGCCCTACAGATGAATCTGCAGTGTGCCAGTGTGCCCTCTTCCTTCCAGAGTTCATAGGATGTTCAGCAATGCATACCTGCAAACTATTTCAGATAGATATAATTTAAAGCATCATTGCATTATGTTGGCTTTTAAAAAGCAGAAATACATGAAGTAACATTTCTATCTACATGTTGGTCAGTAGATTTCAGGGCATTTTATGTTTTTGGACTACCCTGTCATATGTACTGCTAATCTCAATGTTGTTCCTGGATTCATGTTTAGGTAGCTGTCACTGGATGCACCATTTACATTTTTCCCAGCAGAAATATCTCCTTTATTATTTTTAAACAATGGTAACTGAATATGTATAATCATTGCTTTTATTGCTTTTTAAGTAGGGACTAAAATGGTAGCTTAGCATTGTTGTTTTTTAATATTCAACCCAGTCAGCCAATATAGTCATCTAATTCTTTGTCTCTGTTTGGATTGGCTTGATAATCAAATCCAGAATGGCAGTGAAAATTAAGTCACTATGGCCCATTTTATTAGATTTTTATTTATGAGGTCTTTGCTTAATGCAAGCAGTAACTGTGTTAAATTTCATATCCTAGGGCCAGGCTCTTCTTTACAGGTGACAGATGGTATAATAGTGGACTTCAAAACCAATGCCTTCTGGTTCCTGGGGGGGCACTTTAGGGTTATGGAAATGGTTCTAGAAAAACATCACCACATGTCTAAATCTCTTTTGCAGAAACTTTAGCTGTCTTTGGGGGTATATCACATAGAATCATTGCCTTACTGGCATATTTAGATGTCATATTGCTCCATAAATGCTGATGTAGGGAGATCTACTGGCCTTTCAAGGATATTTGGTCAGATATTTTGAGAATAATATAGAAATTTGTGATTACCTATTCATAGTCTTTCACCCAGTCTCTTTAGTGACAGAGGCACACATGCTATGTTGTAATATTTCTTTTGACTATCGTATTCCTGTTCCAGCTTTGTATAATAAATATAACTCTGACTTGACAACAACAACAGTTTGACTGAAACATTTTTCATGGTAAGACCAGCACAAAGACCGGGCGCAGTGGCTCACGCCTGTAATCCCAGCACTTTGGGAGGTCAAGGCAGGCAGATCACGAGGTCAAGAGATCAAGACCATCCTGGCCAACATGGTGAAACCCCATCTCTACTAACAATACAAAAATTAGCTGGGCGTGGTAGCTTGCACCTGTAGTCCCAGCTACTTGGGAAGCTGAGGCAGGAGAATCGCTTGAACCAGGAGGTGGCTGTTGCAGTGAGCCGAGATCACACCACTGTACTCCAGCCTGTGTCATAGAGCGAGACTTTGTCTCAAAAAAACAAACAAACAAACAAAAACAAACAAACAAAAACCACAGAACATTTATTAACCTAAACCAAAAAACCATGGGTTTTTGCCGGTTGACTCCCAAATCCCTGGAACATATAGAAAGTAGAATTTTTTATTGTTGTTTATCTGCGTTCAAAGAAATAAAGGATATTTTACTGGAAGCCTATCTGTGCTCTATTGCCCTACAAAATAAATACTCTTAGATACCTGAGGAAACCATTGCTGTTTAGACTGAGATGCCCAGGCGTCGCAGTCATTATTAGCCCAGGCATCTGCCTGCCTTCCTCTCTCTGAAACATGTTATTCCCACTCTCTGAAACATGTTGCAGTAAGTAATCAGGGGCTTGTGCTAGCCTACTCAATTGGGGACTTCTTGAGATCAGGGACTCAAGAATCTATCTTGCCTTTGTAAACCTTTGAAGTACCTAGGATTGCATTTTGTACATGGTAGAGAAACAAAAAGAATTCCAAGGTTGTACTTGCTAACTTACTGCATTTTATGTAGTCACATAAGCCACTTTAAGTCCTTTCTGGAACCAGTATAGGTAGCAAGTTCTTACTTAAAAGTTATTCCAGCCAAGAAATTTCCTACATTTACTTAATTATTAGATATTTACTAAGTCTATTTTGAGTATATTTACTTACTATTTACTAAGTTTTTGCTAGATGAAAGGCATTCTGTTGGACACTATGAGATACGTTCCAAAGAAACCCGACCCTCAGGAAACTTACCATTTGGTTGTGAAGAAGATTTATCCCTTTTGAAAATTCAATAATCCATATAAAGTCATCAGATGAGGATTTGCTGCCGGGAGGAGTCATGTCACAGGCAGGAAACCACACAACCTTATTACGTGCCCAGTGGTCTGGGAAGTCTTCCTCCCCCGAGGAATTGAGCTGGGTGTCAATGGATTGAAAGGATTTGGAAGAGAGAGGTGTGAGGAGGGCTTTCCAGAGAAGGAGGATTGGGGGAACAAAGTGTGAGAGTTAGGGTGGCTGAAGAAGTGTTTGGGAGAAATGGAAGAAAACCAATTTGACTAGAATGGAGACTTTGGGAGAGTGTCATTGGAGTACGGTTAGAAACCTGGGTTAGGAACACGTTATGGAGGGCATTAATGTGAGGTTATGGATTTAGCTGTGTAAACAGAAAACTATTTTGAAGGTTTTGAGCAAGGGAGTGCCATCATTTAAGCGGTATTTTAGGGCGATTTTGTGGAGAACCAGTTACAGGGTGAACTAGATTAGGTGACAGGGAGCTAGGGCAGGGAACAAAGGCAGGAAGACCAGTTAGAGTTACTGAATCCAGCTATTAAAGTTGCAAGGTTCTAGCCAGGCGTGGTGGCTCATGCCTATAATCCCAGCACTTCGGGAGGCTGAGGGGGGGTGGATCACCTGAGGTCAGGAGTTTGAGACCAGCTTGGCCAACATGGCAAAACTGGTCTCAAACTGGCGAATCCCCGTCTCTACTAAAAATACAAAAATCAGCCAGGCATGGTCGTGGATGCCTGTAATCCCAGCTATTTGGGAGGCTGAGGCAGGAGCATTGCTTGAACCTGGGAGGCAAAGGCTGCAGTGAGTCGAGATCGTGCCACTGCACTCCATCCAGTCTGGGCGACAGAGCAAGACTCCATCTCAAAAAAAAAATAGCAATTTTTTAAAAAAAGTTTCAAGGTCCTGAAATCTGGAGTTGTTGGTTAAAATACAAAAGAAGAATGAAATACCAGAAATATTTTTATAGAACAAATCAGCAGTGGGGGGAGTATGTTTCTGATACAGGTGGTATTTGGCAGACGTACCTGGGCTGCGACTTATTGGGAGCAAACACATCTCTTATCTAATTATGAGAAGACTGAATTTGGATGTTGTAAATCGATTTCCCCAGGCACTACCTGTGTTCCTGGGTACTGAAGAAAATGGGGTGTGACATCTTGAAGGGTTTATCTCAGCAGGGTCCAGTTCAGAACATAGATAAATGACTTTAGCTCAGCATGCTACAAGATGGCTGACTTTTTACATTGTTTAGCATGGCTGATTAAATTAATTTCAGAGACTAAACTTTAAATCTTCAAAGGGCATGTTTTGGCTTGGGGTACATCATTACAGTAGCTGAATTACCTATGCTCAAGCCACATGAGCATTAGGTTACTTTGTTCTAAAGGGCAATTTTTTTTTTGTCTTATTTTGTATTGCTAGAAAATTCAGTCAAAGGATTCAAATAGTTGCTGTTTTTCCTGTGGTCTTTAATTAGGACTCTGTTCCCTCTGTTCTTCGTTCCTAGCCCTGTCAATCACCTATCACCTACTAGTTTACCTGATTCACACTGTACTATACCTGGCATCCCACCCAATCTTTCTAACTTACCAATGAGATTGTGTCACTTCCTTGCTCAAAACCTGTCTAAACAGTTTTGCTTACATAGCAAAGTCCAAATTCTGTAACTTTACACTCAGGGCCCTCCGCAATGTAATCAAGCCACTTTTAGGATTAATAATATGGAATCAGTGATTCTGGCACATTCTTAATTATTATATTTATACTAGATAGACTTAATAATATAGAGGAGAGAATCTGAACATTAAACAAGGTTTATATCACGTGAAGTTCAGTTGGAGCATGAGTCAACGCAAAAAATTCCCTTGTATATTTTGAGTTTTATCTTCCTTAGTTTTGTGTTTAATGATTATTTATTATAGATATTCCCATGTATTAAAGTAATTTATGTGGTTGGCCTTTTCAGTGACTATGACTTCAAAATTAATTTATTAAACTTTTCCTTTTTTTTCTAGAACTAATTGAAGGCAGTTTATAACAATATATAAAAGATACCATGGTAGCATAACTAAAAGTGAGTGAGGTAGAAAAACACAGAGGTATAAATCTTTATGACCTTGGACTAGGAAATGATTTCTTAGCACAAGCAACCAAGGAAAAGATAAATAGAACAGACGTCATCAAAATCAGAGTCTTTTGTGCATTAAATGACATTATCAAGAAAGTGAAATTACAACCTACAGAATGGGAGAAAATATTTGCAAATCTTGTATCTGATAAGGGTCTGTTTTTCAGAATATATAAAGAACTGTTTTAACTCAAACAAAAAACCCACCGATAACCTAATTTTAAAATTTGCAAAGGACTTGAATAGACCTTTCTACAAAGAGATATATAAATGACCAACAAGCACATGAAAAGACATTTAACATAGTTAGCCATTAGAAAAATGCAAATCAAACCCAAAGGATACCACTTCACACTCAATAGGACAGTTGTTATAATAATAATAAAAAAAGAGAATAACAAGTGTTGATGAGAATATAGAGAAACTGGAACACTAATACATTGCTGGTAAGAATGTAAAATGGTGTGCCACTGTGGAGAACAATTTAGCAATTCCTCAAAAAATTAAATACAGAATTCCTATGTGACCTGGCACTTCCACTCCAAGCTATATAACCAAGAGGATTGAAAACACTATCTATGTTCCAGGTGCAGCGGCTCACGCCTGTAATCCCAGCATTTTGGGAGGCCAAGGTGGGCAGATCACTTGAGGTCAAGGGTTCAAGACCAGCCTGGCCAACATGGTGAGACCCTGTCTCTACTAAAAATATAAAAATTAGCCAGGCGTGGTGGTGCGTGCCTGTAATCCTAGCTACTGGGGAGGCTGAGGCAGGAGAATTGCTTGAACCTTGGCAGTGGAGGTTGCAGTGAGCTGAGATCAGGCCACTGCACGCCAATGTGGGTGACAGAGTGAGACTCTGTCTCCAAAAAACAAAACAAAACACAGCCAGGTGCAGTGGCTCATGCTGGTAATCCCAGCACTTTGGGAGGCCTGGGCAGGTGGATCACCTGAGGTCAGAAGTTTGAGACCAGCCTGGCCAATGTGGTGAAACCCTGTCTCTACTAAAAATACAGAAATTAGCTGGGCGTGGTGGTGGGCACCTGTAATCCCAGCTACTCAGGAGGCTGAAGCAGAAGAATTGCTTGAACCTGGGAGGGGAAGGTTGCAGCGAGCCGAGATCACATCATTGCACTCAGCCTGGGCCACAGACAAAAACTCCAGCTCAAAAAAAAAAAAAAAAAAAACTATGCAAAAACTTGTACACAAACGTGTGCAGCATTATCCATGACAGCCAAAATTGCAAGCAACTCAAATGTACATCTACTGGTGAATGGATAAACAAAATGTGGTATATCCGTACAATGGTATATTATTCAACAGTGAAAAGGAATTAAGTACTGCGTACGCATGCTATAATATAGATGGACCTTGAAAACACACTAAGTGAAAGAGATCAGCATCAAAGATCAGATATTGTGTGATTCTGTTTATATGAAATATCCAGAATAGGTCAATGCTGAGAGGCAGAAAGCAGACTAGTGGTTGCCATGGCCTGGGGTAGAGGGAATGAGGAGTGACTGCAAATGGACACAGCTTCACTTTGGTGTGATGAAATATTACAGAATTAGGTAATAATGATAGTTGCACAACTGTATGAGTATACTAAAAACCACTGAATTGTACACTTTAAAAGGGTGAGTTGATATGTACGTTGTATCTCAAAAACAAAGTAGATGAGAAAGTTGAAACAATCATATAGATATATAATTGATTTAGGAATAAAACCAGTATTATTCTTTAAAGATCCATATACTTGCTATTGGTTGGCTATGAACTTAGCTCTAATTTGTGTAATTTAGGGATCAGTTACATTATCCATCAGTAGTTTCATTAAGTCCAGTGGCTCCAGATTTATCTTGATGATTGATCACAGCTTACTCAGCCATTCTTCTCTACGTGGAATTCTTTTTTTTTTTTTTTTGAGATAGAGTTTCATTCTGTCACCCAGGCTGGGGTGCAGTGGCACAGCCTTGGCTAACTACAACCTCTACCTCCTAGGTTCAAGTGATTCTCCTGCCTCAGCCTCCTGAGTAGCTGGGATCACAGGTGTGCGTCACCAAACCTGGCTAATTTTTGTATTTTTAGTAGAGGTGGGGTTTCACCATGTTGCTCAGGCTGGTCTGGAACTCCTGACTTTAAGGGATCCACCCGGTTTGACCTCCCAAAGTGCTAAGATCACAGGCGTGAGCCACCACGTCCTGCTGCTACGTGGAATTCTGTACTTCATTCTAGGAAACAGCACTCCAGCTATTTATATTCCACATTTCCTTTTACAGAATAAATTACTTGTGTTCACATTATTTCAGAAAAGAAATATAACTGTTTGCATGAAAAGTACAGCAGTTTTTGGGTAAAGAATGGAAAGCCACTGAATGAGGTTGATTTATTTGAATGAGATGAAAGTTAACTGACGTAATAATACCCCTGTTCTCAAAATGTTTGTATTCTAGTGAAGTGGCTTAAAGAGTGAGAAAACTGTTATTTTTTAATTGGCTTATGTTTTACCCAGTAATTGTACTGGCCAAGCTGAATAACATGGCTTTTTATTAGCAGAATAGTAGACCACAGACAAAACCATTAGAAGGGAGTTTTGCCCAGCAAACTTCAGTACCATCAGAATGTTGCCTTTTCCCTATTTCTCTTATTTCTTTTCTTTCCTTTTTTTTTTGAGATGGAGTTTTGCTCTTGTTGCCCAGGCTGGAATGCAATGGCGCAAGCTCAGCTCACTGCAACCTCCATTTCCCGGTTTTGAGCAATTCTGCCTCAGCCTCCCGAGTAGCTAGGATTACAGGCATGTGCCACCAAACCTGGCTTATTTTTTCTTTCTTTTTTTTTTTTTTTTTTTTAGTAGAGACGGAGTTTCACCATGTTGGTCAGGCTGGTCTGGAGCTCCTGATCTCATGATCTGCCCGCCTCGACCTCCCAAAGTGCTGGGATTACAGGCATGAGCCACTGTGTCCAGCTGCCTTTTCCCTGTTTCTCCAAATACAGTTGCACGGTCTCATTTTCTCAGTCATGGGTTTCAGAAACACCCTGGATTTATGTCCAGATTCCATTCCTTACCCACGCCACGAGGTTCCTGTGTTCTGTGTCCTTAGGGCAGTCATGGTCATTCACAGTCAAAGACCTTAAACACTCATTCAGCAGCTTCTGTTTCAATTTGGGAATCAGACTGTGCAAATTACTTCCAATTTTGGCCCTTTGGGGTATTTTTATACTAGAGATAATTAGCTCTGGTCATGAGAGGCCCAAAGCCCTTAATCTTTTTGAAATAGAGTCTTCACTTCCCTGGAGCCTCAGAGTGTGATGGCATGGTCAGCATGAGAACAGGATGATGCTGCCAGGCTGAATGGAAGGGCCAGCATGTGTTGGAGCTCGGGGTGTATCCAGGCGTTTAAGCCTCTGGATGCAGAGTGTCATGGTGGAGAGCATTGGCTTTGGAGTCATTCTGGGTTCATATCTTGGCTCTACTACTTGTTCACTGTGAGATCTTGGTCAAGTACTTTCCCTAGGCCCCACTTTCCTTATGAGAGCATGAGAGTGAAATGAGGATTAACAGAGCTAAAGCATGAAAGATGGTTAGCACAGTGCCTATGACTTGACTACAAAGAGTAAATGCTACTGTTGCAATACCTAGGAAGGTGCCTGCATATGCTCAGTATATATTTGTTGAATGAATGAATGAATGCATGGATGGACTCCCAACTGGGTATTGGAAAACATTACTCCATGAGCACTTGAAAATAAAAAGTGTTCGGACATACAGAAAAGAACAGAAAAAGCATGATATGCCCCCTGCTATATAGAATGCTGCAGTTTTGCCATATTTCAGATTGTTTTAAGAAATAAAATGTCACAAATACAGCTGAATTCTCCTACAGGCCCCTCCCAAATCCCTTCAATCTCCTCTTCCCAGACGAAATTGAATTTGGCGTTCTCACTATCATGCTTTTAGAGTATTCTCACATAGATATGTAAATGAACAATATACATCACAACTTTGCACATTTTCACTCTGTATAAAAGCATCCACAGTTTGCTTTTTGTTTTTTCTGTTTTTTTTTTTGTTTTTGGCTTACCATTATGTCTTTCAGATTAATTCATGTTGATACATGTTGCTATAGCTCACTCTTTTTTTAAACTGTCTTATAGTGTTTAATGACTATGTCATTATTTATCTATTCTTGGCATTGATGGGTATTTAGATACTCCCTCCCTTCAATTTCTTGCTATTACAATAATGATACAATGAACATGCTTACATGTGTTGTCCTGATGCAGCGTGCGTAAACAGAGAGGAGCCATTGGGGTTTGGGATTTGTACATCTTTGCTTTTACTAGGTATTAACATTTTCCTCTTCAAAGCGCCTTTGTGGGTTTATATTACCAGCAGTGTAAGAGCGTTCCTGTTTCTCCACAAATTTGCCAATGCTTGCCATTGCCAAGCTTGAGTATGCAAAATCTTACTTTCATTTTAACTCTCCTTTTCCTGATTACTAATGAGTCTGAATAACACATTTTTATATGTTTACGGACATTAGTTTTTCCTCAGTTGTGAACTATTAATATCTTTATCCATTTCCAATAGATTACTCTGTCTTTTAAAAATTGACTTTTAGGTGTTGTTTATAAATTCTGGATACTCATTCTTTGTTGTATATTTTACACATCTCCCCGTTTGCTTTTGTGGTGGCTGTTTTTGAACAGAAATTGTATGTATTCATTTATTTTTGAGACAGGGTCTTGCTCATTGCCCAGGCTGGAGTGCAGCGGCATGATCACGGCTCACTGTAGCCTTGACTTCCCGGTTAGCTAGGGCTGCAGGCATGAGCCACCATGCCTGACTAACTTTTGTGTCTTTTGTAGAGATGGGGTTTCTCCATGTTGCCCAGGCTGGTCTCAAACCCCTGGGCTCAAAGGATCTACTCACCTTGGCCTCCCAAAGTGCCAGATTACAGGCATGGGCCATCGCACCCAACCAGAAATTTTAAATTTTAAGGTAGCCAATTTTATTAAATATTTTCTTTATGACTTGAGTTTTTTGATCCCTGCTTAAGAAATTCATTAAAGCTATTCTGTATTCTCTTCTGAAAGTTTCAGTTTGGCTTTTCTTATTATGACTTTTTAATGCATTTGGAATTTGTTTGTATATTGTAAAGTGGTTATCCAGCCTTTTTTCTATGATGTGGGCAATCCATTGATAAGAGACCACTTTATTTAACATTGGGAAAATACTTAATTTGTGGATGACTGAGAAATACTTTTTTGCATTTGTTCCACCTATTCCTAAATATCATATTCTACTCTTTTGATATTGTATCAAGACATAAACAGAAACTTTTGAATTGTCACTTGAAATTTTATCTTGTTCCTAAGGTGAAACGATTCTTTCCTGGTGAAGGCTTTTTAGGCATTTGTTTGTTTTGGCAGGTGACACTATGCGTTTATCTTCGTATGCTATCAGACTCCCTTCAGAAAGGGTGGCAAGGAGATGAAATGAGCCTATTGATTTGTTTATACTTTGGTGCGTGTTGGCTTTCCAAAGGAAGGCAAAGGTTTTGATGATGATGACATTTTGAGATTCTGTATAATTCTTTGGATTGCTTTATTGCTATTTTTTGTATGAGTTCACACTGTACATTGTTTCTGCAAGATAGACCAAGTTGAATTGCTCTAACTCACTAATATATATAAATGTGTGTCCCTACCCAAATGTCATGTTGAAATTTAATCCCCAATGTTGAAGGTAGGGCCTGGTGGGAGGTAGTTAGATCATGGGGGCAGATTCCCATGATGGTTTAGCATCCCCTGTGTGCTGTTTTTTTTGTTGTTGTTGTCGTTGTTTGTTTTGAGATGGAGTTTCACTCTTGTTGCCCAGGCTGGAGTGCAGTGGTGTGATCTCGGCTCACTGCAACTTCTGCCTCCCAGGATCAAGCGAGTCTCCTGCCTCAGCCTCCCGAGTAGCTGGGATTACAGACACCCGCCACCATGCCTAGCTAATTTTTTTGTATTTTTAGTAGAGATGGGGTTTTGCCATGTTGGTCAGGCTGGTCTGGAACTCCTGACCTCAGATAATCCACTTAGTGCTGTCCTTGTGATAGTGGTGAGTGAATTATTGTGATCTCTGGTTGTTTAAAATCTCCCCCAGCCTCCCTTTCTCCTGCTTTTGCCATGTGATGTGCCTGTTCCTTCCCCCTTTGCCTTCTACCATATTTGGAAGCTTCCTGAAGCATCCCTAGAAGCAGATGCCACTATGCTTCCTGTATAGCCTGTAGAACCTTGAGCCAATTAAATCTCTTTTCTTTATAAATTAGCCACTCTTGGGTGTTTCTTTGTAGCAGCGCAAGAATGGCCTAATACACTCACAAAAACTTTTTGCTCGCTGGCAAAATTGAACATTTTGGTGAAAACTGCTTTCTACTTACTTAGATTCGTTTTGTAACAACAAATTCCTAAAGCTATTCCCTAAAACTTTTAAAAATCATACACTCATATTTTTTGGAGGTATAAATAATAATTATTAGTTTCGTAAAAATATAGAAATGTTTTTAAAATGAATTTGAACTCAAGTACACAAGGCCAGGCATGGTGGCTTATGCCTGTAATCCCAGCACTTTGGAAGTCCAAATCGGGAGGATCACTTGAACCCAGGGGTTCAAGACCAGCCCGAGCCACATAGCGAGACCCTGTCCCTACAAAAACTAGAAAACAATTAGCTGGGCATGGTGGTGCGCACCTGTAGTCCCAACTGTTTTGAGAGGCTGTAGTGGGAGGATCACTTGAGTCTGAGAGGTTGAGGCTGTGGTGAGCTGTGATTGCACCAAGGAGCCCCAGCACGGACGGCAGAGGCAGTACACACACCTACACATTTTATATATGTATTAGGGTGGTGCAAAAGTAATTGCGGTTTCTGCCATTCAATTGCATTGAGATCAATTGCACTGACCAGTGCAAAAGTAATTGCGGTTTCTGCCATTCAATTGCATTGAGATCAATTGCATTGAGATCAATTGCATTGAATGGCAGAAACCGCAATTACTTTTGCACCAACCTAATAACTACACAGCTCCCATCTGAATGGTTCTTGCAGAGACTTCCTCCTTTCCTAACTCCCAGTGCATCTCCTCAAAAATAGTTTCTTTGTGCTCTTGTAGTCTTCTTGGTATTCTTCCAGAAGAAATACACTTCATTTCCCAAAAGCGATCATACTCTACACACCATTTTGTGCTTTGTTTTTTAAATTCGATAATCTCCTTTGGGGTTTTGTCACATTGGCACATGCAGATATGCTGGGTCCTTGTTAATAAATATGAATTTATTGCATGGATGGTCTACCGTTTATATAAGCCAGCTCCACGTTTCCTGCTAATGGATATTTTGGTGTTTCTATGATTTTGTCTTTGTCTCTGTTTCTTCCTTGGTTTTGGTGTTTACAAACTGTGCTATAGAAACCATCCTTGTACATACATCTTTGGCCTATTTTTGCTGGTATAATCACCAGGTAAATTGCTAGTTGTGGAATTTATTAGTTCAAAAATTATATTGCTCTTTAAATTTGGAGGGATATTGATCAATTTTAAAATTGGAGGTTTTAAAAATACATTCTTAAATGCTAGTTCTGGAGTGAAGGCCTAATGCTTGTTGAGGAAGCTTTCCTTTCCCTTTTTAAAAATGGCATTAAATTGGCCGGGCGTGGTGGCTCGTGCCTGTAATCCCAGCACTTTGGGAGGCTGAGGCAGGCGGATTGCCGGAGCTCAGGATTTTGCGACCAGCCTGGGCAACACAGTGAAACCCCGTCTATACTAAAATACAAAAAATTAGCTGGGCATTGTGGTATAGGCCTGTAGTCCCAGTTACTCAGGAGGCTGAGGCAGGAGAATCGCTTGAACCCAGGAGGCAGATGTTGCAGTGAGCCGAGATCGCACCACTGCACTCCAGCCTGGGCGACAGAGCGAGACTTCGTCTCAAAATAAAAAATGGTGTTAAACTATTTTGTTTGGCTGGGGATGGAGGGAGAGAAGAGAAAAGAGAAACATCATTTTATCTGTTTAAATTAATTCTTTTATTTTATTTTATTTTATTTTATTTTTTTATTTTAAGATGGGGTTTCACCATGATGGCCAGGCTGGTCTTGAACTCCTGACCTCAGGTGATCCACCCACCTCGGCCTCCCAAAGTGCTAGGATTACAGGCGTGAGCCACCGCGCCCGGCCATAAATTAATTCTTTTAATTTAATGTACTGCACGTGGCTATAAGAGAATAAGCAGGCCTGTTTACTGCCTGAAGCAAGGCAGACATTGAGCATGTAGTGGCTCTCCCTGGTGTGGTCAAGGAGCACCCTGCAGCCAACTCACTATTTCCCCTGTGTGGGGAAACTACACAAGCTGCCCCCTGGCCTCATAGCCTCCTTTGAGTCTCTCCTTAGGGCCGGACAGTTCAGGTGGGGGCCTAGCCCTTGGACAGTCTTTGTGAAAGGTGCCTGCTGTCCTTGGGCGAGGGAGGCAGGACTTCTCAGAGCTCTCCTGGCCTGCTCCTTTATTAGGGTGGGACCATCCTCACCTTAGAAGGCCTTGAAAAAATGAATTACAAAGTAGATACCTTTCAGTAGAGCTTCTAGAGAATGATGGGAAGGAGATGGGATGAGGGAGAGAGCATGTGGGAAGTAGAAAAGTAGAAAAAAGTAGAAAAATTCCTTTTTAAAGTTTCCTTTCTTGTCAAAGAATAAATCATAACTGTGCTGATAACTCTTTGTTAAGCCCTATCCTATGTAGCTGTTAGACATGCCATGTTTACAGGCACGTAGTACATTCTGTGTCCTTGTACTTTAACCAAAATATCTGTGCTGGACCTGCTCACAGGCATGTCCCAGCTCTCCATTGCTTTTACCTGTTTAGAAAAGTTTTAAGTTGTTAGCCAATTGGCTTTTAGTTTAGATTGTAAGGTCTGGCTCCAGCCAACAGAGATCAGACACAGCAGTAAGGATGACCCCAAATGCATAAGGGATAAATTTGTGTGTTTTCCTTTGTTCATTGTATTCTCGTGGCAAGATGGCTAGTGAGAGTACCCTTCCTGCTGTCCAGGAAGTAAAAATTGTGTTGCTGAAAAATCCTTTGTCTCAGTGCTAATTTTTCCTTATAGCAGAGCAGCTTGGGCAAGACAGGGCGACTCTCAGGGCAGGCCTTGTGCAAGGGAATCTCCATTGCCAAAGACAACTTTGCCTATTTCATGGCCTTAGGCAGAAACAAGAGAAGCTGAGTTTCCCTAATTTCAGGAATTTCTTACTTCCATAAAGGTGGTAATGACAGTGAGGATAGTTCTTATTTGAGAACCTTCATAGTCTTGCTCGTACTTTAATCTACGTTTTCTCTTGATTCTCGCAGTGGCCACATTTCACAGATAGAGAAACTGAGGCCCAAAGAAATTAAGCAACTTACTCAAGAATGAACACCTAGTAAGTGGCAGAACTGAGGACCACTGTGAGTCTCTCATTACAGGCTCTTTCTATTGCACAATAATAATGAATGTGCAATGTAAATATCATCAATCACTTTCCAGATGTAAAATGAGGAAGTTTCTTTTTAATAAAGCAACCGAAATTTTGGAGTAGAGGCAATCACAATTGTTAACAGAGAGTTTTCTTTAATAGGTAAAATCATGACGCTCCTGCAGGTATTGAAATGAACATATGTCAAAGGTTTTATTTTATTCCTTCACCAATGATGGAGCCATGCAGATGTTATAACCAGTTCAGAAGAGAATTGAAAAACATACCTTTCTAGATCACAATATTGAAATGAATATGTAAATGGAGGCAAACTGATTTTTCCAGAGGGTGGGAGGAAAGATAATTGAATCTCTACTAGGCAAGACAAAGACTGCATATTTATCAGTTAGATACCTACAATATAAAGAGGTACAAAAGAGCTCACAATGAACAGGGCTAGAATCAGATAACCCTCAAGTGTGTGCTGTTTGTAGACAAGGCATAGTTTTCTGCTGAACCACAAATTATTTCTGGTCAACTAAGGTAGTCCTGTCAGGCAGGCTGCAAAAGCAGTGAAAACTGCTGGCATGTTAGGGGATGGAGAGGAGGAGGATGGGCAAGAGGCAGCCAATAATAGATTGATGACATTTTGCAAGGTTTTGTCAAGCTCAAGGTACATTCTGACCTTTCCCCTCAGCCCTTTGATGCTGGCCTGGCTCAGCGCTCCCAGTAAAAACCCACCCTAAATTTGTCCTCCGAGGTAGTAGCCCATGCTTTTATTGATTCCCTTTTCAGCCATTGAAATTTCCCTGCCCCATTATTCCATTTCCAAAGAGCCCAGACTTTGCCCACGTTGCAGATTCATCTCTTAGGTAACCTGAGGATATTTACAGGGGCCTGTCCCTCTATCATGGTATGTCCCTCCCAGCACCCATAGCTGTCCTCTGACCACTGCACATTGAGGCTCTGGTCCTCTCTTAAGCCTGCCTCCCCTGGCTATTCCTGTGCTTTGATTCTGTCAATTTCTCTCCCTCACCAAAATCTGGTCAGGCACTTAGAAAGGATTGAATAAGCAAATCCATGCTCTGGTATGCATTCATTTATTCAACAGAGATCTGTTGTGCTGCTCTGTGGCTGTGCACTGAGCTAGGTGCTGGAGGTACAATAGCTTGGGAAGGAATTCCTGGTCTACCGTGAAACAGACATGTAAATGATCATTACAGTACAATGTGCTCAGTCTGCAGTCGGGCTACATACACATCCAGCCATGATTACAGAAGGAAGTAGTAGCCCAGTTTGAGCTGGGTTTTTGAAACAAATTATCTAGCTTAAAATGTCATTGAGCTGGTCTAGGAAGAATGAGTGAGATTTTGCCAGAAAGAGGGGGAAAAGGGAAAAGAACTATCCAGGTGCTGAGTCCTCCTGCATCTCCAACTAGTGGCACTCATGCATCTGCATCTGCCCAGGCAGGGACAAATCATTACCTGCTTAGAGTGACTCTTTTGGGCACCAGTGGGACTCCTATAAGCAAATGCTTGGGGAAAAAGAAACACCAGGAAAACAAATTTTCTTCCTCACCATGTCCCTTAAAATGTGTGCATGTATATGTGTTTGTGGATGTGTATGTAAATATGACATGGAAACTAGGCAAATGAAGACAATTTTACTTCTTAATTAAGGCTAACTGTTTGACTTAGAAGTTCAGATATCTAGCATTTATTTTAAAATGTGACTAGACATGTGATATGGTTTGGATTTGCATTCCCACCCAAATCTCATTTTGAATCGTAATCCTCAATTTTGGAGGAGGGGCCTGGTGGGAGGTGATTGGATCACGGGGGCAATTTCTTCCTGGCTGTTCTCGTGATAGTGAGTTCTCACAAGATCTGGTTGTTTAAAAGTTGCAGCACCTCCCTCTTCTCTTCCTCCTGCTCTGACCATGTGAAAACGTGCCTGCTTCCCCTTTGCCTTCCGCCATAATTGTAAGTTTCCTGAGGCCTCCCCAGGCATGCTTCTCGTAAAACCTATGGGAACCTGTGAAACCATGAGCCAATTAAACCTCTTTTCATTATAAATTATCATTTCCTTATAAACTATATCACATGTCTAGTCACATTTTAAAATAACATTCCAGAGATCTGAACTTCTAAATCAAGCCATTACCCTTAAGAAATAAAATTGTCTTCATTTATCCAGTTTCCATGTCGTATTTACACATACACACGCACACACACATACATGCACACATTTTAAGGAACAAGGTAAGGAAGAAAATTTGTTTTCCTGGTGTTTCTTTTTTCCCCAAGACTTTGCCTATAGGAATCCCACTGGTGCCCCAAAAAAGCCTCTTAGGTATTTCTTTATAGCAGTACAAGAACAGACTAATACAACATGGAACTTTGATTATAAGGCTTAAAAAGTATCTGCTTGGCTGGGCATGGTGGCTCACTCACTCACTACTGTAATCCCAGCACTTTGGGAGGCCAAGGCAGGTGGATTACCTGAGGTCAGGAGTTCAAGACCAGCCTGGCCAACATGGTGAAATCCTGCCTCTACTAAAAATACAAAAATTAGCCAGGTATAGTGGCGGGCGCCTATAATCCCAGCTACTTGGGAGGCTGAAGCAGGAGAATCACTTTAACCTGGGAGGTGGAGTTTGCAGTAAGCTGAGATTGTGACACTGTACTTTAGCCTGTGCAACAGAGAAAGACTCTGTCTCAAAAAATAAAAAAACTCTGTTCATGTCATTTAGCTGTTCTCAGGGCCTGCTTGCCCATTCACCAAGGATGCCCCTCCAAACTGATATGTCTGGGAACAGCAGGGAGAGATCACCCGGGCACCTCCTTAGACATACATGCTCAACAAGGCCCTGCTGGCCAAGCTGAATCCATAAGCTGTCACCCAGGAGCTGTGAAAGGACTTATTCCTGAGGCCAAGATTTCCTTGTGCTGCCTCCACTCCCAGAGGTGAGGCTCACCTGTCAGGGAGTTACTGCTAACTAAAGAAACTGCCCCCAAAGGGATCACGCCAATTACATGCTTGGAAAAGAAAACACAGTTAATCCTCCAGTGCCACCAAACTAGACTTTGAAAAGCTACTCAATCTATTAATAAACAGTGTGGCAGCCCTCCTTATCTCAAGTGAGTACAAGTGCCAACTAGTTTCCAGGTCAGGCATTTATGTAGTAATCAGTGACATTTGATGTTACCCAGATTTACCAGGTGTGCCAACCCTGGCTCAGGATCCTTGAGAGCAAAGTAGGGACTGGGGTCTCAGACCTTCTGGGTTTGGTGTTAAGCCACTGCTGGGAATAACTTCTTTATTTAGACACCATTTGTTTTTTTTTGTTTTTTTTTTTTAGACACCATTTGTTATACTTGCTTGTTTATTTGTGCAGCTGGAGTGGTAAAGATTGAAAGTAAGTGGCAGGCAAATGTCTGACATTGAACTAAGGACAGTGCTTGGTGGTTCATGCTGTACAGAAAGCAGATTCGGTTGTCTTATTTTCTTTAAGATTGTTTTAATGTTTGCTGTTTTTTGTTTCAGTGTATTTTTCCCTGTCTTGCTATTCCCATAGTTGATCCTGGCTAAAAAATATCAACAAGGAGATTTCAGGATTATGATTCAAAGGATACTAGAAGTCATTCCTTCCCAAAGATCACTCTCCACATTTTCTCATTGGCCAGAGTAGCCTGTGGATCTCCTAGGAGTCCTGTGAAAATATGTTTCTTCAACAAATGCTGGCGAGGCTGCAGAGAAATAGGAACACTTTTACACCGTTGACAGGAATGTTAATTAGTTCAACCATTGTGGAAGACAGTGTGGCGATTCCTCAAAGACCTAGTATCAGAAATACCATTTGATTCAACAATCCCATTACTGCATATATACCCAAAGGAACATAAATCATTCTATTATAAAGATACATGTGCTGGGTGCGGTGGCTCACGCCTGTATTCCTAGCACTTTGGGAGGCTGAGACGGGCGGATCACCTGAGGTCAGGAGTTCAAGACCAGCCTGACCAATATGGTGAAACCCTGTCTTTAAAAAAAAAAAAAAGAAAAGAAAAAAAAAGAGATAAAGATACATGTACATGTATGTTCATGGCAACACTCTTCTCAATAGCAAAGACATGGAATCAACCCAGTTGCCCATCAGTGATAGACTAGATAAAGAAAATGTGGTACATATACATCATGGAATATTATGCAGCCATAAAAAGGAATGGGATCATGTCCTTTGCAGGGACATGGATAGAGCTGGAAGCCATTACCCTCAGCAAACTGATGCGGGAACAGAAAACCAAACACCGCATGTTCTTACTTATAAGTGGGAGCTGAACAGTGAGAACACAGGGACACAGGGAGGGAAACAGTACATACTGGGGCCTGTCATGGGGTGAGAGAAGGGAGAGCATCAGGAAAAATAGCTAATGCATGCTGGGTTTAATAGGTGATGGTTAACAAGTGCAGCAAACCACTGTAGCATACATTTTCCTATGTAACAAACCTGCACATCCTGCACACGTACCCTGGAACTTATAAATATATATATATATATATATATATATCTTTCTTAAGAAAGGTTAATTGGATTGTTTGTGCTCATAGACACTTCTTCATGGCCTAGTTTTATAAATTATTGGGAATTATTCTGAAGGAATGGAGGAAAAGGCAGGTATATTTGATTAAAGAACAAAGATTCTGAAAATGTTTAATTAGCCCTGGGAAGATGGGATTGTTCACAGAGGCTACCAGATGCTAAAGCAGGGAGCCTGACTTCAGCCAGAACAGCCAGCACAAAGCAGCTGGGATCATCCAGTAAAGCACAGACATCAGCCTTTCTGTTTCCTAAGGTCAGCCGCGTGACATCTAAACCTTGGCACAGGGAGCGATGCCCTTATAACGGCAATATCTAGAACTGTGCAGTGTATGCCTGACACCAGCCATCCAAAGGCTTAGACTAATCTTTCCCAAATGTTCTGAAGAGGGTGAGGTCAGTGACCTCAATAGCGTACTTTCACCTAGCACTCTGGAAATGTGGTGAAGTGTAAGGATAGGATTTGGCATCCGACCCAGGCCTTTTTGTGGCTGTTTAAACAACTAAGTAAACCTGGACCAAGGTCCGTTAGTTCGTAGGTGAATAGAGATCCTCCTTCTCAGGGCTGTTCAAGATTCAGTCGAGATCATTTGTGTAAAACTGCCCAGTACAGTATCTTGGGCATACTAGGCAGTCAAAAAATGCTAATTTCACATTTTACAGAGAAATCCTAGATATTTAATTTTGAGACTCTTATGAAATTATAGCCAATATAACTTTTATCCTTTAAGACAGAGAGATTAGCTGGGCACGGTGGCTCATGCCTGTAATCCCAGCACGTTGGAAGGCTGAAGTGGGCAGATCACCTGAGGTTGGGAGTTTGAGACCTGACCAACATGGAGAAACTCTGTCTCTACTAAAAATACAAAACAAAATTTAGCTGGGTATGGTGGCGCATACCTGTAATCCCAGCTACTCAGGAGGAGGCTGAGGCAGGAGAATCTCGCTTGAACCCGGTAGGCGGAGGTTGTGGTAAGCTGAGATTGCGCCATTGCGCTTTAGCCTGGGCAACAAAAGTGAAACTCCATCTCAAAAAAAAAAAAAAAAAAAAAAGACAGAGAGATCAATGGTGTTTTTAAATTTTGTTTTGTTTGGTTTTTAATCCGTTGGCTTCACATTATCCTCCCTCCGTTTCATTGTAACCCAGGCCATTCTTGCCAGTTTACCCCATGATGATTGGTCTTTGTTACATAATAACATACATACATGGACAAAAATCAAACTGCATAAAAGACTGTTCAGTGAGGCGTCCTCTGACTACAGGCCCCACTTGTATTACTGTAGGTAGCCACTGTTAATGGTTTCTTTGGTTTCCTTCTAATAACTTTTCCTGCATGTATACACATATTTATCTTGTTCATTTCATACATGAAAGCAACCATACGTACTCTTTCCCACCTTGCTTTTTGTTGTTGTGGAGTTTATATAAAATTAATATTGAGTGATACAAAGCCAGATTATTTGGAAGGTCTTTATGAGAGCATTGTTGGTTCAATGCAAAACATGAATTTGTTTAAGAATCTAGGGCTTGAGCACCTTTAAAACTGCAAGGGATTTAATTATGTTCCTTTGGCTTCTAGTCTGATTCCCCCCGGAAGACCTTCTGGGTTAATTATGGGTCCCAGGGACACTTGGCAGACACAGCTGCTGCACTGCTGTTCTACAGAGGTAATTAATCACCCTGCCTGAATCAGGAGAGAATGCTGTATTCTTCGTCCTCATTACCAATAGTTTTTGGAGAAGGAAAATTTTTGAACAAAATGGAACCACATATGATTCCTTTTAGAATATACAGCAGGTGATAAGAAAGGTGTTTACATACTGGGCTTATTACTATACAGTAGAGAAAATGTGTGTGTGCGTGTGTGTGTCTGTATATCTATGGAGAGAGTAGTAAATCACTCTTTGGGTCTGGCTGCTGTATTTGGAAGTTTTATTTGAAGAGACACTCTGCATACTTATTTCTCCACCTTCTAGTTAGTTACCTGCCATTTTTAATATTACAAAATCCTAGCTTAAAGAGATGTTAGTGGCATCATCTCCTTCCTTCCTTTCTTTCCTTCCCTTTCTTTTTTTCTTTCTTCCTTTGTCTTCCTTCCTTCCTTCTTTCCCTCCCTCCTTCCCTCCCTTCCTACCTCCCGCCCTTCTTTCCTTCCTCTCTCTCTTTCTTTCCTTTCTTCTCTCTCTTTCTCTCTTTCTCCCCCTCCTTCCCTCCCCCTCTCCTCCCCTCCCCTCCCCTCCCCTGCCCTCCCCCTCTTCTCCACTCCCCTCCCCTTCCCTTTCCTTTCAACAGGGTCTTGCTCTGTCACTCAGGCTGAAATGCCATAATACAACACGGCTGACTTCAGCCTCAACCTCCCAGGCTTAAGCGACCCTCCTGCCTCAGCCTCTTGAGTAGCTGGGACTATAGATGTACACCACCACACCTAGCTATTTTTTTATTTTTTGTAGAGACAGGGTTTCGCCATATTACCCAGGCTGATCTTGAACTCCTGGGCTCAGGTGATCCACCCGCTTCAGCCTCCCAAAGTGCTGGGATTACAGGCATGAGCCACCATGCCCCACCTGGTCATCTATTTCAATGAGTAATTTCACCTATTCACTTATTTGGAGGCAGTTTTGTCCCCCTCAGGGGACATTTGACAATGTCTAAAGATGTTTTTGTTTATCACAAGTAGGAGAGGGATGCTACTGGCATCTACTGGGTGGGAGGCTACCCTGCAATGCACACGATAGACCCCAAAACAAGAAATTATCTGGCCCAGAATGTCAAAAGTGCTGAAATTGAAGAATCCTAGCTGATAGGTTAGTCCAGTGCTCTTCCTACATGATTTCAGTCTAATTGGTTTTGTATTTGGGTGATGGAAAGGAATGACCACCAAGTAATTTATTATAATGCTGAAATATTTCCTAAGACCATAGACTTCCCTTCCAGCTGTAAGATTCTCAGAATTTCTTCCTATGAGTAGAACCAAAGACATCAGCACAGAGCAGTTCACTTGCTCCTAACAAATGATATTGGTAAAATTACTTCACTGGTGAATCATTCACAGAGGGGGCCTGTATTGCTGTAGTTTCCTCAGCCCCAGGCAGTACTAGGGGCTCAGTAGACGCTGGTTAGATGAATGAATGAATGAATGAATGAGATACTACGATGCTTTGGCATCAGTGGGATGGACTTCCTGCAGCGATCTGAGCATTTGGCACACATGTACACTTGGCTTTATGGTAAATATAACTTCCATGTCAGCTCTGTGTTCATGTGGTTGCTCTCATTAATGGAGCTCATTGTTTCTCCTGTATTTTCCTGCTCTTCTGTTTTTCCTTATTAATAGTTCCAGGCAGTGCAAGCAATTAAAGTAAAATTTATACTTAATCGGCATCTGCAGAAGCAACAAGGATGAACTCAGTGTTGAAGACCTGCACTAAACCTCCCAGAGCATTACTTGTTCTTGGAGTTTTAAAGGATTCACTTTTCCCTTGGATTCCCAAGTCTTTGGTGGTATCATTTAGACCAGATGATTTTAACTTGAAAAGTTTACTGGTCTTAACATTTAACATGTATGTTCAGATGAGGTACATCAGTTGGAAGAAAACTTACTACCCTTAAGAAAACATCCCTTGTAAGTTCAGGAGATAGTGGTCCCCCCCATAAGACAAATCAGAGGAAAAATTTTACCTTGATACCATTTTCTTTTTTTCTCTTTGAGGCTGGTGGTGAAGAGAGCATGTGTGTGTTTGTGTGTGTGTTTGTATGTGTGTGTGCCAGATAAAGCTTCTGTATTTTTTCTACTTCTTATCAGATAGGTACTTCCCTGGCCTCGTGGACTCCAGATCATTGTCTGAGACTTAAAATGTTGACTCTTGGGATGGGTGGAAAATGTATTTTTCATAGTGCCAGAGAGGTTTCCTTCCCTATTCTTACAATATCATTTTGTGGAAACACTTGATTATTTGGGTTGGCAAATAGCAGGAGAAGGTAGGGACAGACTGAATTTCTGCAGCCTGGATCCCTACAATGGCCTAGTGAAAGCTGATTGCCTTGACCTGTGTCCCTAACTCTTAGGATGAACGTCAAGGGCAGTGTATAACATGTTGATATTATTTAGATTTATTTCCATGTTATACTTCTAGTAACATTTTCCTTATGCAAATGAAATAATTCTTGCAAATAAAAGTATAATCTTTGATTGAAAATGAAAAATCGGTGTTCAGAAGAAATTTTTTTTTTAGATATATGTACTTTAATTTTTAACCTTAAATAGCCAAGTGCTCTATATATTAAATATATTACTATATGTTTCTTATGAAAATCACAGTGAAGGCTGAGGTCAGGAAGAGTGTTCTTGGCCTCCTTGAACTGCCTGCTGGTCCCCTCTGCACCTTCTTTTTCTTGGTGACCTGACTTTGCGTGTGAGCAGCCAGGCAGCTTTACCTACTGTGCCAAGGGAGGGTAATCTGAGCAGCAACGTTGCCCTGGATCGTTTATCAGGGAGGAGGCATTGTTAGGAAATACGTGTCTTTTAAGGAGTGTAATTTGTTTTTGTTTGGTTTTACTAAATGGGTTCTTACTAGGGAAAGAGCAGAAGATTCCCAAACTTCCAGATTTGTTCTTTTCTAGCGACTGATTTTAGTTGGAAAGAATTGAAGGAAAGAGCTCGGATACTGATCTTAGGTGTGTTTGTAAAAATTAATGGTGTTTGGCTAGCTAATTAGGGGGAAAGGGCAACATTCCCTAGCAGAGCAACTAAGATGACTGGAATTTTCTTTCTTGGCTCGCTCTTCTAATTCCCTTGGCCCTTAGCCTGCCTGGGAAATCTTTGCCTCTTTTCCCTGCATCAAAGAAGAAACTCTGTGCTTATAAGAAAGTGAGTTTATTAAGGATAATATAATATTAAATATGAGCAACTTTTCAACATGTTGAAATTTTTGATGTAGTTTCTGCTTTGATTTGGGGGGGTTTTCTTTTCTTCCTTTATTTTTCTTCTCTCCTTTCTTTAAGAGTGCTTAGAAGTTGACATTGGAGTCACGCTTGCCTTCATGGCGTAATAGGGAGATAGAACGGGACAAGGGAGAGAAGAAGGAAGACAGAGGAGGATAATCAGAAGTTGATTTTTTTTAAAAATAACAATCCCTCTTCTAGATACATTATAAGAATAGATGTAGGGTCAGTTTATTTACTTCTTATTATAGCAACTGCATAATTGTCTTCTAGAGGCTTTCTCTTAGTTTTTTGAATCTGTGGTTTATGGAACATAATCTGCTATTGACTTCTGTGCAGGCTGCTTGAAACCAAACCCAACCCAATCCCTCTGAGTGTATGTATCATCCCAAGGTAAATAGATGGGCGTTTTGCATTCCTCTGTGCAGTTTGCCTGCTCGGGTTACAGGTTAAAGAACAGCCCAGCATGGGTAGCACATGGGTATTGGATACCTCCAGCTCCGATTTGGGAATCTGTTGGTAACCTCAGTCACAATGACATCACATGCTCAGAGTTCCTCAATCTTTCTCAAGTGTGGTCTTCAACTTAAGATGTCAGGATCACTGGCTTCTTTCAGAGCTGCTGGTTGACAGTCCCTTTTTAAATGGCTGTTTCGCTGGCGACCCAGAAGTGCCATGGCTGAAAAAGCCCTACCCTCCGTATCCGTAGACCTGTGCTCTGCTCTCAATTTGATTAGCTGCCTGATCTGCAGCAAGTCACTTAACCTCCGTGAACTTTAGTTTTCTCATCTGTAAAATGAGATGTTCAGTCTGAGGTCCCCAATGGATGATTTCATGATCTAAATGAAGTTAATTAAAAAACCGGTCCCAGCCCTGCGATTAATAAACAGGAAGAGAAGGTTCAATGCCAGGCTATAACCAACATAGAAGGGCCGCTTCAGAGAGTGTTCTTCTGGGAAGGACGTCTCCCCGAAGTGAAACATTTGTGAGGGCTGATTATTTTCATTGCTGTTTCTCTTTAGGTATTTCTGGGAGATGATTTTCAAGCCCAAGTTGGTGTGTAGACCCTGTGGATTCAACCCCTTTCCCAGTGCAGAATGCAGTTAACACAGACAGGGCTGGAGTCAGCTTCCCGTTTTTGTCTCGCCTGGTTCTCCTTTCATTGCCACTCAATCTGTTGTGTAACTTTTTTGAGTAAGGAGGCACGATATTCCCTGCAACTGTGATATTTAGCTCTTACTACTGTTTGCGTTTAGAGAAAGATGTATGTGAATTCCTCTCTGTTTTTATTATTCTCTAACTGAAGGGAGTGAAGTGTTTTTTCGGCTGCCTCCTGATGGGAAACAACCCTACTGAATGAAATTGGCTGACTGAAATGGGGGAGCAGCCCATAACTCCCCTGAAAGTTCTTTCGTGTTACTAAAAAAAGACCAACACAAATGAAAATGTTATGCTTTCTCTAAGTAAATACTGGTGGTAGGAAATGGGAGGTTAGAAGCCTTTTTATTCCCTTCACTGGGTAAGAAAAACACCGAGGGATAGCTTCCAGAGAATCCCCGGTTTTGATTTTCCCTTTCTCTTCATCTTGCTTTTCGTTTTGATTTCTCCGGGATGTAGAGTTTATTGTTGGATTTTCCTATTGTGAACTTACAACCCATGCTGTTTGCCTTCCCAGCTCCACTGTCTCTTAGGGACATAGCTCCCCTTGAATTTATGAATAGTGGAATCTTGGCCACTCCATTTATCCTGGTTCCAGAGCAAAGGCCTCGCTTCTGCTCTTCTGCTGTCCTTGTTAGGTTAACCCCTGTGCCCTAGGAAGAGGACAATACTATAGAAGTTGACTTCCTTCTTCCTAGGCGTTTTCTCATACCAGGATAATGTCTCTTTAGCTGCTCTTCTCTTCCTTATTAAATCATGAATTACATATCAAGATATTTTGCCCAGCTATGTTACAGAAATAACTGGGCAAGAATATGTGTATTCCTTCTTTCTTTTTTTAGAGACAGGGTCTTGCTCTGTCTCTCAGGCTGGAGTACAATGGTGTCATCATAGCTACCGCAACCTTGAACTCCTGGGTTCAAGGGATCCTCCTGTCATCCTCCTGAGTAGCTGGGACTACATGTGTGAGCCACTGTGCCTGGCCATGAAGATGTGTATTTCATTAATGGATGGAGCTCTAGGTCCGGGCAATCCATTGCCCTACAGTTTTATTTGGAATCGATAAGAAGTAATTATAGAAAATCATTGACAATTTTGCTGAGCAGGTTCAGCATTACTCCAAAAACAAAACCCAAATATTCCCATATCATAGATGATTTTGTACCAGGGTTGTTTTGCGTACCACTGGAAGTTTTCACTAGTAGCCTCAGACTGGGCACTGTCATCTAATTCTTCTATCCACTTAGCATGCACATCTCCCAATATGGTGACAATGAAGTGGAAAACCAAGCCAAGAAAGCCAGCATGACTTCAGAGAGCCGGGTACATAGAAGGTGACCTTGGATAAATGCAGCTAATCACACTGGGGGTAGCCCATAATAGGCTGTTGCCTTTTTTGTTCCTAAATTTATTTTTATGCATTTATTATGTTGGCTTGAAAACCATCTTTTATCTCTGCATTGTAATTTTTAGGTCTTATGAAGGAACTACTATGGCTTTTAATTATAGCATTAATGTACTTTTTTTTTTTAATGGAGTTTCCCTCTGTCACCCAGGCTGGAGTGCAGTGGCACTATCTTGGTTCATTGAATCCTCTGCCTCCTGGGTTCAAGTGATTCTCCTGCCTCAGCCTCATGAGTAGTTGGAGATTACAGGCACCCACCACCATGTCTGGCTGATTTTTGTATTTTTAGTAGAGATGAGGTTTCACCATGTTAGCTAGACTGGTCTTGAACTCCTGATCTCAACTGATCCAACCACGTTGGCCTCCCGAAGTGCTGGGATTACAGGAGTGAGCCACCGAGCCCAGCCATTAATGTACTTTGTAAGGAAAACCTTTTCCCTGTCACCCTGGAGAACCACAGGCAGGATATGCTGAATATTTTCCACATGCTCCTCCGAGCCCACTCTCTACCCTTTGTCCTACTCTGGACACTAACAATGGCTTTTATAGTCCTTTGTTTTATAGCCCACTGTGTAGTCTTCCTCCTGGAGACTAACCCCGATGGCTACAGCAATGGCTCCCTTGACTTCTGCTTCAAGTTGGGTCCAGTTTATGTGGGGGGCACTTAGCAGGATATCTGAGGATGGGAGAAGAATGTGGTTGGGGTATTTATTCCCTGGACTCCTTTCCCACCAGGTCACCATTGGTTGTCTCTCTATGAAAGGCCACAGGTCCTGACAAGCCCCCCTCCCTTTCCACTCAGCTACTCACTTCAGGTTCTAGCATCGACTCCACCCCTTGCCTCTTTAGGCCTAGGGATAGCAACAGCTCCCCTCTGTTGCTGTGTCAGGGTAGCACATGCCCCTCGTGGGTTTACCTGAACCCTGACCACACCTTTGTAAGTATCCCCTTTGTTAAACCTTTTTCACATTCTCTAGTTTGATTGTAACATCTGTCGCCTGCCAAGATCCTGGCTGATATGCAGGTCTAGCATGGGGGCTGGCACTCCTGGAGTGGTGTTTGTGACTGTGAGATTTGGGTCTATCATAAGCTTTACACTTGGCTTCTCAGTGGTCTTAGCACTGTCACCATGGAAACTGAACATCAAAAGACAAGGGAAGGTTATGGATGAAAAAGCTCTAAGACATACCCAGTACCCTATAAAAGCCATTGTATAGCAGGAGGGCTCATGGTAAGTTGAAGTGGGATGACTGCAGACAAACAGCAAAAGAAATTGATGCAAACCCCTAGTGACATCAAATTTCTAATGGGAGCCTGGAAAGCTGAAGTCATTCCTTCCTTGAATGTAACAACCAGAAATAAGATGACTTTTGCTACTTTTGTTCTTGTGATTGATAGCAGAAAATATAGATCCTCAGTTGGAGACAGAAGACATATAGGGACAACAGAGTCTTCAGAAGAGGAAGCATATCCTGAACATTGTCCTGGTCATGGAGTGGACTTCTTAGGCCCACATATAAATCGGCATGAGCTTATAGGTCATCTTTGAGTGGGGCCCATCAGATGTCTTCGGGATTTTGGAATGTGTGAGGGGTGATCAAATGCTCCACAGCCTTGCCTTTTCTACTGATAAAATGTAACACAAATACTCAGTGTGCAAATATGGTCCCTTGAGGTTCTTTCCGGAAAGCCAAAGTATGTGTTCCGTGAAGATTGCATTATTTTATTTTTAGTTTTTGAGACACAGTTTGCTCTGTCACCCAGGCTGGAGTGCAGTGGCACAATCATGGCTTACTGCAGCCTTGATCTCCTGGGCTCAAGCAATCCTCCCACCTCAGCCTCCCAAGTAGCTGGGACTGCAGGTACAAGCCACCAAGCCCAGCTAATTTTTGTATTTTTAGTAGAGATGGGTGATATGGTTTGGCTGTGTTCCCACTCAAATCTCATCTTGAATTGTAGCTCCCATAATTTGCACATGTTGTGGGAGGGACCTGGTGGGAGATAATTGAATCGCGGGGGTGGCTTCCCCCATCCTGTTCTCCTGGTACTGAATAAGTCTCATGAAATCTGATGGTTTTATAAGGGGTTTCCCCTTTCACTTGGCTCTCATTCTCTCTTGCCTGCCACAGTGTAAGACATCCCTTGCCCTACTGCCATGATTGTGAGGCTTCCCCAGCCATGTGGAACTGTGAGTCAATTAAACCTCTTTCCTTTATAAATTACACCGTCTTGGATATGTCTGTATTGGCAGTGTGAGAACAGACTAATACAACAGGATTTCACCACATTGCTGAGGCTGGTGAAGATTGCATTATAATACAGTTCTGACAGTTGCCAGAGCCCTCCTGAGTCACTGTAACTCTGGATCTGTTGGGCAATTGAGCTCTAAAAGAAGTACATAGTAAGTCCAGCGGAAATCTTTGACTTGAGGAACCATTTACTTCAGCAAATAGGAGATTTAGTTGCATGACAACTCTTGCCCTAGTAAATTCGTGTGTGTACACATGTGTGCACATGGTGGGGGATGGTGGTATATATAGTTATTATCACAGATTAGGGAGAAGTCAAGGTTTTATGGACCCTGAAGCATATGTTTGAGAGCCCTGTTTAGGAAAAAGCATAAAATATTATGAACACAAAGTTAGATATCAAAGTGAATATGTATTTAGGAAGGGGAAAAAAGTCACAACAAATGACAAGATTTCAAAAGTGGTAATTCCCAAATATTATAAAATACAGAAAAATAACAAGCAGCTGATTAATAGACATGTTCTGACATACCTGTATAATATTTTCCCTGCTACATTTTTAACAACATATTGCTTCATGGCCTCTTCATATGACAATAACTTTGTAGTATTTTCTATGTAGAGAAAAGAGCCTTTCATCTTTCTTCTAGCACAGTTTATTGAAATTTATCTTTTGTTTTTGGTAGCTGGTTTACATAAAAGAATCTCATACACAGATGTACTCACTGCTATAGTTTTAGGTCAATAAATATAGGAATTTTGATCATCTCCATTTCACATAATGGCCATTAAAATGTATATGGTGCATTTATAATTATATCTGTTTCCTTATTAAGCATATTTATGACAGGAGAGAACTTCCGTTTTGACTCTATGTTGATGAAAATAGGAGCCTCTGCTCCTAATATTACAGGTCTGATGGCTGGAAGATTTTTCTTTGAAACAGCTTTCTGCTTTATACGATTCAAACCTTGTTTCTCTTCCCTACATAACTAACTCCAGTGTTGGGTGCTAAGGAACACACTCCTATCATGACATGGCTTCTGGTCTTGCATTTCCGTATCATGACTCTAGATGAATCACCATAGTAAATAGTTAAAGTTTTTGGAAATCATTTCCACACTTTGCAGTAATAGCTAATGGAAACTGAACTACGCAGGGAAGTGACCGTGAACCCATCCATATAGTCTGTGAAACTCAAAACTAAATATAGCCCTAACTCAACCTCCCCCTAGCCAGATTCTTAAAAAATACTTCTCAAAAAGTACCAATACCAATGACATTCCAATGCTGACCTGCAAGAGGGGGAGGTCAGAATGGAAAGACATGTTAGTCTTAAAAGAATGTGATTAAAACGTCACTTTTTGGTACAGATTTTACAGACGTATGGACAAGTGAATAAAGATGAGGACTTTGAAGGGGGCCCCTGAAGCTTAAGCATGATTAGCTTTGTGGAAAGTTTTTCAAGCATTAAAAAACTGACCCCAGATGTTATCACCTAGAATTGACTTTTAGGATACACAGATTTTATTATTTCATTTGGTTATTTTTTCTCCTCTTCTTTCCTCTTTCTAAACTTTCCTTTTTCCCCCAAAGAAGGAGAATGGCAGCTCCTTTTTAAAATTACTCAGTTCATTTACTTTCCTTTTGTTCTATTCTTATTCTCCCCATTTTTTCCCTCTACCCCCCTCTTGCTCCTTTCTTTTGCTAGAAATACACAACTTACTTTCATGGGTGTCATGTCTACCTCCAGTTACCATCCCCATGTGGTTTTGGGGTCCCATGGAAGGAGGGTCCTGGTTCCCTCCTCCCTGCTTGGAAAGGAGCATGGAGGAAGGGACAGGGACCCTCCTTTTCTGTGGCAGAAGAAGTCTGGAGAGGACTGGAGGAAGCTCTTTCAGGGAAACAGTAGCTGTTTTTGTTAGGCCAAGAGACTCGTGATGGCCTTCAGAGGGTGTAGCTGAATTACATCATAATTACAACCTTGGAATGGTTCCTGTGGGGGTGTTTTGTTTTAGAATGTACCAGAAGCTGGGTCACTTTGTCAGAGGTAACTCGGCATGCATTTCATGCTTGCTATCATTCTCATGGTGACTCCTTTTTTGATCACCCCTTTCCTTAGTGACTAAGGTTGGTTTTAACAAGGTTTCCATCATCAAGACTGTTGAGTAGCACCTGTTTTGTCTGCATCACCACATGTAAACAAATAAAAGGCCTGCCATCAGGACAGGCTTTGAAAAACAGCGGTTAGCATAAAGGCTAAGTACAAAATTAAAAAGTGTTGGTAATTAGTTTTTGTTTGTTTTTTGAGATGGAGTTTCGCTCTCATCGCCCAGGCTAGAGTGCAATGGCATGATCTCTACTCACCGCAACCTCTGCCTCCCAGGTTCAAGCGATTCTCCTACCTCAGCCTCCCAAGTAGCTGGGATTACAGGTGCAAGCCACCACACCTGGCTAATTTTTGTATTTTTAGTAGAGATGGAGTTTCACCATGTTGACAAGGCTGGTCTTGAACTCCTGACTTCGGGTCATCTGCCCACAAAGTGCTGAGATTACAGGTGTGAGCCACTGTGACCAGCGGTAATTAGTTTTTTATGATAAGTGTTCAAGAAGCCAGGGGCAGTGGGATTGGTGGTTTAGCAAATTTGTCATTAAAACAAAACTGCGCCGGGCCTGGTGGCTCACGCCTATAATCCCAACACTTTGGGAGACCAAGGCAGGCAGATCACTTGAGGTCAGGAGTTCAAGACCAGCCTGGCCAACATGGTGAAACCCTATCTCTACTAAAAATTTTAAAATTAGCTGGGTATAGTGGTGCATGTCTGTAGTCCCAGCTACTCAGGAGGCTGAGGCTAGAGAATCACTTGAACCTGGGAGGCAGAGATTGCAGTGATCTGAGATTCCACCACTGCATTCCATCTTGGGTGACAGTGTGCGACTCCATAAAAAAAAAAAAACAAAAAAAAAACTGAACCCTCACTGGAGAACTTTGGGATATGATGGTCTCTAATTGCCCTGTACATATGGTAGTCACCCACCACATGTGGTCATTGAGCATGTTTGAAATGACTGTATTTTTGATTTTAGGTTAAATAAAAATCTTAAAATTAATTTTACCTGTTTCCTTTTACCTTTTTAATGGGGTTACTAGAAAAATTCAAATTACATATGTGTACCACATTCTGTTTCCACTGATGGTGCTGGTCTGTAATTCTGTGTGCCTGAAAGCATATTAATGGTGCCTTAAAGGCTTCCTGGAAGTTTAGGGAGAGGTTGTTTTGGTTTTCTGTAGGACTGGGCAGGGCTTACATTTTTTTTTAAGGTAGAACAAAACTGAAACATAATGAATCACAGTAGCAGGCCGTTCTCATTATAAGGAATGAGAGTTAGGATTATGAAACCTCTTGGAGGACATAATAAGTCAAACAACAAAATAAGTTCTCAGCTTTTAGGAAAATATTGCCCTGAAAGGTTATCTCTTGTAACCCTACTTCCACAGATTATAATTCAGCAGTTGCTGTGGATGTGTTTAGCCTCAGGCTTCATTACATTGGTGTGGAGAGAGAAAAATAGGTAGTTCTCGCTCCTTCAGGCTTTTATTTTATTTATTTATTTATTTTTTTTAATTTTTTTTTTTTTTTCAAGATGGGGTTTCACCATGATGGCCAGGCTGGTCTTGAACTCCTGACCTCAGGTGATCCACCTACCTCGGCCTCCCAAAGTGCTAGGATTACAGGCGTGAGCCACCGCGCCTGGCTCCTTCAGGCTTTTAAATCATACCTGGCATCTGCCTCCAGGGAAAAAAACTGGTATTGGGATTTATAGTTGTTTATCATTTGTGCTTCCAGCATATGGACTGTGCAATAATTTGTTTCTCAGGGTCAATTTTGGTATCATCATTGCCAGTGGACATTTCTGAGAATAACTCGTAGTTTAGGATTTATTTACTGACAAGGGTATCCCACAAAACTTTGACAATAAGCTGATGACTGAGCTGGTACTACTCTTGCTAATTCAGTATTGTTTATGTAACTTTGATGATAAAATGAATCTCGTAAAGGAATGCTCTGGAGTCTCCTAGAAAGAGGACTTGTGCCTAAATCAGTTGAACTCCCAAAGGCTTCCCAACTCTTGGCCTTTGCTGTACTGATTTGTATGTAGTTTTCCCTTCTCCTTCTCTAATTATATAGTACTGTTTTCAACACAGCAGATACTTAACAGATTCTTTTTGCATGGTTGTCAGATAAGCATTGATCCAGTTCTTTATGGTAAGAATGATGATTGCCTTCTATTAGCGGTTTCAGGGTAAACCTGACCTGTTGCCTATTTGCCTTGGGAATGAATTCGGTGAAATGTATTAACAAGTAATTTAATCCATTGTCCCACTTTGCTACCACACCCTGTCCTTTCACTGTCTGTAGTCTTCTGCACATAAAACAAGATACATCATAAAATTTCCAAATTTTTGGTCATGATTTTCTCTATTGAAGTTGCCTATGTAATGAAAATATCTTACATAACTTCCTTTGGAAGATATGGATACATTTTCTTAACCTTTTCTGCTTTGGCATTGCATTGTATTGCATTTTAGAGACATTGCTTTAGTTTTTGTGCCTATCATGTTGCCCAGGCTTTCTCACCAAGGGTCTGAGTCAATTTTTGTTGAGTGAATGACTTCTTGTATTTTCTATCAGTCTCCTGTGTTTGCCCATCCCCAAACCACCTCCATTTCCCATTTCCTTCATCCTTACTCGTTATGTCCAGCCTCTGCAAACAGTGGTTTTCAGAACATCCCTTCCAGGTTCCACTGTTGGAGGTCTTTGCCTTGTCCTCCTCATTTGCATCCTGCCCACTGGTGACCCATCCCCTCATGAGCCATGGCAAGATTCCCATGGGTGCTCATGTTTCACTTTAGGATATGGGATGATGCCCAACAACTGTTGTGGGATTTGTATCCTAAACTCAAATCTTTATCAGTAAACTTCATTTTAGTAACTGCTTTAAAACATGGCTCACACTGGTTGGTTCTTGTCAAGTCAGAATTCTTCCGACTTGTTGTGTTTTAGCATTTAAAAATGTCCTGTGCTCTTTCCCTAGAAGTCTTAAATATCCTAATATCTACGATAGTTTAAGTACACTTTTACCTGGGGTTGGGGCATGAACAGATACTTCTCAGGCCTCTCGTGGAGCTGACTCTTGTGCTTAGTCTAGGAACTGGACCTGATGCAAGTGAAAAAAAAAGGGGGGGAGAACTCGAACTTCCCTTTCTTAAAACTCACCATGTCAAGGCACAGCCATGAGTTTGGAAATTTGAGGCATGACTACCCAATCCTTTGAAAATGTCTTAAGACTGGTACACACGAAGGGAATTCTAAAGTAGTGTTTCTCCTTAAGCTGATGAACTATTCATGAGTCTGTCTTTGAGAGTCAGAATGCACTGAAGTTGGGCTTGATGCCTTATTAGAATCAATGATTCACTACATCTTCCTCCTTGGAAACAATCTGTGGATTCTCTTTGTAGCAATATCCTATTAACAGAGAGGACTTTCACATTCCCATGCATGCCGGAGAAAAGACCTTGGACCCCACAGCCTCTGAGGGAGGGAGAAACATTTGCTCTGCCCGTTTTATCTTCTTTCCCCACCGTCTTAGAATGACCAAGGGCAGGCTTTGGCTGTGAATCACTTTATAGAAAGTGATATGAAGCATAAATGAGCTGTAACCAATTTAAGGAAAGCTTGAAACCGGGCATTGGGAAATCTCTGCCAATATGTAATACTCGTACTAAATTCTGACTTAGTAGCCAGCCAGAACAGATTTATAGGTAATCCCCATTTATGAAAACATTCTACTGAGAAGCACTGTGCAGTTACTTTTTAATAGTTTATCTGATAATAATTTAGGCTCTTGTTATTCTAAGATACCTCACAGATGTAACGAGAGAGAGAGAGAGAGAGAGAGAGAGAGAGAGAGAAATGTGTGTGTGTGTATATGCAAGATTGTTCGAACCACTAACTACAAAAGCCTAATCACAGAAATGCCAAATAAATTATGCTAGCAGGTGGCCAGCTGACTTTAGACGTAGGTTCTCCGTATTATTCAAAAGTCAGTCCTTGATGGTCTAACCACACCAAAAAAAAAGAAAATAAAAAGTGATTCATGTTTTATGAGAGCGTAAGTCCAGTATATTTATTTCTGGCACTCCAGGGCATGTCAGTTTACACTTTGTGTATTATTTTCACAAAGAGAATCCACACATTTTTCCGGGGATAAAGATTTAGTGAGTACATTGACTCTGAAAAGGAGTCAAGCTTACGTGTAGTGAGAAACACGAATGTTTCCTGTAAGAAACTGATTCTCCAGTAGAGGGTGGTAGTGTTCCATACCCCCAGCCTGTATCTGCAACCCTTCTGGGCTCTGTTCAGATAAATGAACTGATAAACAATTTTAATTGAATATCTTATTCTCATAGTACATAATGTAACAAAGACCAAATTCTATGAGGATTTTTAGAGTGTGCCATGTGTGGAGCACAGACCAGGTGCACTGGAAGCATTGAAGATGACTGAACGCTGACATCCCTAGGTGTTCCTGAAGGCAGTGCCCCTTGCAGTCTTTAAGAGAATGGGCTGGAGAGGTGGGCACCTTGTCCTGGGATCCTGGTGCTACCACTGTAGGTGAAGTGATCTTAGGGGAAGTTATTTCATCTTTTTCAGCCTCTGGTTTCTCATCTGTAAAATGGGTACAATTATATCTGCCACTTACTTCACTTCTACTAAACTGAAAACAGGGACGTGCTGGATGGCACACACACAGACAAGTACTCCTGTAAGACAAACCATGCCACAGTCAAGATTAGATAAGCTGCTGTGGCAGCAGAGAGTAGGGTGATGCATTCAGTCTAGTAATTAGAAGGGATTCAAGGAAAAAGTAACCTTTTGCTGAGTGTTGAAGGTAATTAAAGTTCTTTCGATCAGTGGGTGGAGGATGTCTGTGAGAGTATGACGGACATTCCAAACTGAAGGAACGTAGATAATTTCATTTTGTTTATTTATATCTAAGTCTATTATTTTATATGTATGTAAAACTCATAGTATTTCACAAAGGCTATTCCATGTATCCAAACGATTAAGTTTTATTCAGCAAAAATTATATGTAGCATAGAATTCTCCTATTAAGAGGTTTGCAAATGTCTGAGTTAATTTATCTAGGTACTCCCGAAGTTCATGTATTTAAAAGCAGCAATGGTTTCTAATATGCTTTCTATTTGAAAACATCGACAAATAAAATATTTAAATATTTTTCTTTTTAAGAACAAATGGCTTGAGAGCTTCTGAACGTCTAGTGAGGGAAAGCATATTATGATTGGTGGAGTTGATTTATTATTTATATGAATAATTCTAGCTATGGTGTGTTATATCATTAAAAAAATTTTTTGTTATTACTTATATATTGTTCAGTGTATAGACCAGTGATTAATGGCAAGAAATTTAAAAAACACTGATGTTAAGATACAAATGAATCACTTTCATCATTTACATTATTTTAATTCTGCAAATTCTTATTCTCAAGTTGCTGTTCTCCAGATTTGTAAGTTTCATGTATCTCATTAAAATTCTGTAACTTATTGGAATATCTATGGCATTTTAAAAACTAAAGTTTTTTAAAGATCATATATTAATGATTGTCTTTTTGGTTATTAGCAATATAGACTTCTTTCACTTGCAATGTGGTATTTAGAGAGAAAAGATTTGAAAATAGACAAATGAAATCTTATTTTTTAGCTTACTATTCATAAAGAATTAAATGAAAATCAGCCAGCTGAATTTTTTAAGCTCAAAGTATTAGAATTCTAAACATCTGGTCATGTTGTAATGCAGAGTTAAAATTCAGTGTACATTTTTTTTACTTTGCATATGTTTGAATATTTCCATAGTAAAAAATAAATGAAAGAGTATAATGAACCTCACATACCCATCACCCAGCTTCAACACTCTGCCATTCTTATTTTATCTAAATTTCTATACCCTCTCTTATTTTTAACAGTTGTTTTTAAGGTATAATTGACATACATTGAAATATACAAATTTTGGCTACAGAAGTTTTACAGATAGATACATCTGTGTCGCCCATAGACCTCTATCACAATATCAAATATCTTCGTATCTCTAGAAATTCTCTTGTGTTCTTTGTCAGTGAATCCTCTCACTCCCAGACAACCATGGTCCTAATTAGATTTGCCTGTTCTAGAACTTCACATAAATGGACTCATGTACTATGCACTGTTTTGTGTGAGGCTTTTTCCGCTCAGTGTAAGGTCTGTGTGATGCCTCCATTTTGTTGTTGAGCAGTTCATTCCTTTTTATTGCTGAGTAATATTCCATTATATAGGTATATCACAATTTGATTATCCATTCTATTAATGGACATTCATGTTGTTTATAGCTTTTTACTAATATGAATAAAGCTGCTGTAAACATTCTTGGAAAAGTCTTTTTTGTGGATTTATGTTTTCATTTCTCTTGGAAAAAGGTCTAGCTGTGGAATTGCTAGGTCAGAAGGTAAGTGTATATTTAACTTTATAATAAGCAAAATGTCAAACCTTTTTAAAAAACTGTTGTAACCATTTTATATTCTCACTAGAAATGTATTAGAGTTCCAGTTGTTTCACATCCTCACCAATATTTGGTATTTTAATTTGCCATAGTGATATCTTGTTGTGATTTTAGTTTGCATTTACCTCATGACTAATTATATGAGAACTTTTTAAATGTGGATAATGCTCATTTACATCTCTAACTTCATGAAGTATCTATTCAAGTCTTCCTAACCCTCCCCCCGCCCCCATTTTTAACTTGTATTATTTTTCTTATTGAATTGTAGGAATTTTTAAAAAACTGTATTCTAAATACAAGTTCTATGTCTGCTTTATATTTTGCACATACTTTTCGCCACTCTGAGGTTTGCCTATTTATTTTCTTAATAGTGTCTTTTGATAAATGAAGTGTTTAATTTTGGTGAAGTTTAAGTATCCATTTTTATGGTTTTTGATTTTTATTATCCTATCTATGGAGTTTTTGCCTAATCCCAGGATACCAAAGATAGTCTACATTTTTTATGACAATGTTTTACGTTTAGATTTTAAATTTACATCTATGATTCATCTCAAAATAATTTTTGTGTATGGTGTGAGGTAGGGGTTGAGGTTAATTTTTTTCACATGGGTATATAATTGTTCCAGCCTCATTTGTTGAAAGGATTCCCTTCCTCATTGAATTGCACTGGGGCCTTTGTAAAAAAAAATAAATAAATCATTTATAAGTGTAGATCTGTTTCTGAAATTCCTATTCTGTTTGATTGATAATTTGTCTTTCATTATGGCAGTACTATACCATCTTAATTAATATAGCTTTATGGAAAATATGCCATGTAGTGTAAGTTCTCCATCTTTGTGTGTGTGTGTGTATGTGTGTGTGTGTGTGTGTTTTAATTGTTTTTGGCAATCCTAGGCCCTTTACATTTTCATGTCTATTTTAAAGCCAGTTTGTCAACTTTCATCTAAAATGCCTGCTGAGAATATTATTAGGGTCACATTGAATTCATGAATTAATTTTAGGGAAATGGGGATCTTAATATTGAATCTTACAATCCATAGACATGATATGTATCTTCACTAATATAGGTTTTGTTTAACTCAGTGATTATTTGTAGGGTTCTATGTAGATCATTCTCTCTCAGTGATGTTTTACAAGAGAAGTAATCCATAAAGCTCTAATTCATCCTTCATATGTAATGAATTAACTCATTGCTTATGCATCTGGAAATGTATTAGCTTGGTAGAATTCTTGGTAAAATCAAGAGTAGAAGCACAGGCTGGATGTGGTGGCTTGTGCCTATAATCCTGGCAGCTTGGGAGGGTGAGGTGGAAGGATTGCTTGAGCCCAGGCAACATAGTGAGACCCCATCTCAAAAAAAAAAAAAAAAAAAATAGAATCATTAAAATGACATTTTTTGCTTAATTCTCTCGTGGAATGAGGCAACATCTTGCAATACTGTGGTATAATATCACAACCAGTATATTGACACCAATTCAGTCAAGATATACAACAGTTTCATCACCACAAGGATCCCTTGGGCTTCCCTTTTATAGGAGATATAACTGTTTATTAAAATTTACTTTTTACTTCCAGATGGTAATACTGTAATTCTAAATAGTATGTTTGGATTTATATTTCTTTCAACAATGTCTCTCAATTGGTTTTAATGTTCACTTCTAGTTTTATTAAAGTCTACACAGTTATTTTATAACTCTAAATAATATATTGCTTTTTTTTAATCTGACTTTAGATAATACCTTCTTATTCCCATTATGTAGAATGAGGACATTATCACCCTTCCACCTCACTTCTCTTTTCCTATCCGCACTTTCTGTCTTTTGACTGCTGTCAGCTCTACCTTACTTTTGCATTGTCAAGGTTTATATATTTTAAACTTTTATGCTTTCTTGTTTATGATAGGTTGATTTTTAGAGCTGAAAACCAATAGAAATTATTTGTAACATTAAAATTATGCAATTGTTTTTCACTGCAGAAGGAGATATTGTGACTGGACCCATAGAGAAGAAATTATTCTGAGCACTAAATCTGTCTTGCTCGAAGAACCTGTTCAAGCATTATTAAAGCATCATCCAAGGGCCCTTTTCCGACAACCTCCTTTTTTTCTCCAAATTATATGACTCTTTAGTTTGCTTCATATTTAGATCACGGGTTTTTAAATACAGATTTTAAATTTACATAAAGCTTTTAATTCCATTTTTTTTTTGTTTTTTTGCTAAGCAAAATGAATTTATTAATAGCATTACTAAGATCATCCAGCCTCTGAATCATAACTTGTTGAATGAAATCTACTTTCTTGAAGATGTTTTCTTGGAGACTCTATCTTCTAATTTGGACTCACTGGTTTCTAGATCTGTTATATAGCTGTCACTGTGGGATTCCCCCTAATCCCATTTTATTTCTAAACGAATTCCACAATTTCTTGGAATCTGTAGTTTTCTGCTTGGGAATTAATTTTTCCTCATGTGTGAGTCAGTCTTCAAGTAATTTTTTCAGTAAAGATGCATAAGAGTTAAGTGGAATCCTTCCCTGTGTGAAAATTTCTTAGTTTCTCCACATGCTGAATTGGTTTCTTGTGACATCATGGTGGCTGCCAAGTCCCATGGTAGCCTGAGTCCTTTTTCCTTCTTGGGAACCTGAACTGGTCTCTGATAGCTTTTAGGGTCTTCTCTGTATGTTCAGAGTTCTAAAATTTAGAATTTTTCTTCATCCTATCCAGCACTTGGTTTGCTCTTTCATTCTGAAACTTGTGTCTTCCTTCAGCGCTGGAGAATTTTTGTTATTTTGTTTTCTCTCCTTTACTTTCTTTGTTCTCCTTTTTGGAACTCCTAGTCAATGGATATTGGACCTCTTCCATATCTCTTGATTCTTTTATGTGTATATATATGTATACATATATAATATAAATAAATATATATATCTTTTATTTTATTTTGCTCTACTTTATGGGAGAGTTTCTTGACATTTTGTTTTCTGGCTTGTCTGTTGCATTTCTTTTTATTTTCATAATCATTTTTTAAAAAATTTCTATAAACTCTCTTTTTCTCTGATTGCTCTTTTAATTTTTTCCCAGTTTAACTTCATGGATACAGTTTGTTCCCAAATACCGTAGATTATATAAATTTGAATTTTTATTTAGCTCCTTTCTTCTGTTGCTTAAATTATCTGTTTTCTCTAGAATTATGTGTTTCTGTATTCATCTTGGTCCAATTATGTGCTTTGTTTTCCTTAAATGCCTTAGTGATTCTTTTTTTCATATATGTCAATTAATTAATAGGTGGATTAATACAGAGATTTCTATGTGGGGGATCAATTTTTCCTTCTGCCTTTTTGCTGGTGTAATTTTCCTCTATAGTTGTGTTAGTTTCTACCACAAGAGATCTGTAAAATGTAATCTTCAGTATATTCAATAATATATTGATTTAAAATCATTTTTACTTTAAAGCACTTATTTATCATATACCAAATGAAATGGCCAAATGATCTTTTAAAGCCCTAAGGAAGATAATAGAATTTTATGTTAATATGAGAAGGTTTTGAGAACCAGGTTTAACACTTGATATGGGGAATAGCTGGATTACTGAAATTGAAAATTAGGGCTACTGAGTTAATGGATTTATTGATGGGCGTGGGTTTTCTTTTTAATAGCAAATATCACTTTTGCTCTGTTTATATTGTGTCATGGTTTGGATACCTATAAACCCCAGATACTGAATTTGTTTTTAGAAGCCATTGGCACACACCCTGTGTGAAGTGAGCACCTCCTGACAGGTTTGCGCTGTGCCGGTTTTCCTCCCTCCTACTCACTGGCGTTCGTGGTGCTGCTGCCCCGGGCTGAGTGGGCTGGCCCGGAGGCTGGCTCTGGTCCCTGGCCTCGACTGCTGGGCAGATCAGCTGCTCGGGAAGCTGTGTGCCAGCTCCTGAAGGCTGATCACCACTTGCCCCAGGCTGGAGAGGCCTTGCAGGCTGCCAGATCAGAGTTCTTCATTTTAGTTTGTACTTTTTAGTAACTGATTGTGTCTCTGACTCAGACTGTTTTATAAGTGCCACTTACATTTCTCAAAAAGCCAGAGTGGCCTTACTTAAGCTGTGATGAGTGGAATGTGGGGGAGGAAGGTGGGTTGGGTTGGTGGACTGTAAGGCTGAGAATTGTTTTTCTCTGATCCCATGGAGCAGAAATGAAAAGGGAAGGGGCGTGTTTTGTGTCTGACCTGGAATTCTGTTCTCTTCCTTCCTCCCCCAGAGTACCCTGAGTCATGAGGCTGAGAGATTCAGATTACTGTGAATTCTAGTTCTTACTGAACCCAGACTGGACCAGAAGGCCTCAGCAGCCCTAAGACTTAGTGATACTGGAGGAAAAGATCCATTCAGCATCTGTTATGAGTTGAATTATGTCTCCCACGAATTCCTATGTTGCAGCCCTAACTCCCAGTATCTCAGGATGTGACTATATTTGGAGACAGGATCTATAAAGAGGTAATGTAGTAAAAATAGGCCAATCCAGTATAAATGGCATATTAGTCTGTTTTCATGATGCTGATAAAGATACAATCGAGACTGGGTAATTTATAAAGGAAAAGAGGTTTAACGGACTCACAGTTCTATGTGGCTGGGGAGGCCTCACAATCATAGCGGAAGGTGAAAGGCACATCTTACATGGTGGCAGGCAAGAGAGAATGAGAGCCAAGCAAAAGGGAAACCCCTTATGAGACCATCAGATCCCATGAGACTTATTCACTACCACCAGAACAGTATGGGAAAACTGCCCCCACGATTCAATTATTTCCCACCACGTCCCTCCTATAACACATAGGAATTATGGGAGCTGCAATTCAAGATGAGATTTGGGTGGGGACACAGCCAAACCATATCAAATGGTGTCCTTATAAGAAGAGGAAATCTATACACAAAGACAGAGAGATCAGACACATCTGTGCAGTGAAGGTCATCCATGTGAGGACACAGCAAAAGGGCCATCATCTGCAAGCAAGATGAGAGGGCTTAGAAGAAATAAAACCTGCCAGCATTTTGGTCTTGGATTTCTAGCACTTGTGGTATTTTGTTGTTGTCATCTTAGCAACTAATATAGCGTTTTTAGCCAATGAATCTTTCTTTGTTCCCCGCTGCCCTCTCCAGGGAGGGAGGAGGGAGGCACTCCCTGGGTGGAGCCTGGGCAAGGAGCCCTCATCACTAGATCCTAAAACCTGTGTCTCTGCCTTTCCATAGACACTGGGGTTATCAAGGAAAGATTTTTGACTCATCTTGCCAACTTCTAAACTATTTGGATATCAAACTTGGGTAAAGACCTAATGTGGGAAATCAGGGAAGCTGTAATTAGGAGAATTTCACAGATGTGCAAGAGTGATATCATATAGGATGTTAGCTGAGATGCGTTGATAAGCATCAGTTGCCACAGTGATGGTGCAATGGCAATAAAAGTCTGGAAACTCTGGTTTCCCAAAGAAACTGACATCCTAATAATCTCTTATGATTACAGATCAAAATTTGAGGTGCCTTGGTTTGGTTTCACAAAGCTTCATAAATGGAACTCCTTCTTTCTGTTGGATGTGTTTTATTTCCAACAGAAATAAAATGCCATTGCATTATCTTCAATGTGATTACATTGGCATTTCTAGCAGCAGAATTCTTTAATTTGAAAAGGTTATTGAATTGTAATGGACCCAGTTGTAACCTAAATTTCAGGTTGGTGACTTTGTATAATTCACTCACTCTCTGTGTTTCAGTTTTTCTTATCTAAAAAGGGGGTTATTATTGCTGCTCCCTAGTTCACAGATACATTATTTTGATGTTGTGGGAATGGGGTTTGAATTTGTAGAAGAGAGTGGATTTCAAAAAGGCCTTTTGCCCCCCATTTAATTTGGTTTTGATTAAATGATGTAGCCTTTCTGAGCCTCAGTTCTCTCCTCTGTGAAATGGGGATAGTAATGGTTACTCCAGTGGGTGGTGTGAATATTAAATGAGAACATATGGAGAGTACCCTACATTGATTAGTGCATGTTTTAAGGGCTCAATAAATGTTAGTGTTTGATGATGGTGATAGTATTTTAAAATCATTGAAATCACTAACAAGAGGGGAGCTAGTTGCTTTAGATACTTTAGTATTATGCTGTCCCTTAGAGGGGCATCTGCTTAGCAAATGGTTAGTTGACCATTTAGCACGAGACTAATGGAAAGGAGTGTAAGATTTAGGATAATGTATGGAGAGGTAACTAGAGAATGAGGTCTTGTTCCTTTGACCTATAAATGCTAAACTCTCAGTATATACCATCAAGTGGGCTTCCTCTAACTGTAATAGGCACATAAATTCCCCGGAATCTTGTTGAAATGCGAATTCTGATTCTGTACGTGGGGGTCGGGTTTTGTGCTGACGTTCTGCATTTCTAAGAAGTTCCCAGGTGAGGGCGCTGTTGCGGCTCCAGGTCCGGGTTTTGAGCAGCAGCGAGGTCCCAGAGTAGACGGTAGAGCTAGCTATGATCCCAATCTGTAAGTTTCACTTTTTATCAACCAATTATTGTCTATCAACTTACATTAAACTTCGAAAACATTTCATTTTGACTTTTCATCTCAAATTCCCCAGCTGTTGCTACTTTCCTGCCTCTGGCCTCTCTATGTAGTACTTAATGTCTTTTTTTTTTTTAATAATAACAACAATGACTAATATTTGGCAGGTACCAGGAACTGTTTCCTTAAATTTCCACAACATTCCATGAGGTAGGTACCATAATTATCCTCATCTTACAGGTGAGAAAATGGAGGCATGTGTAGATAAAATAACTTGCTAAATCACGCAACTAGTGAGTGGTAAACCAGGACTATTTTAAGAGTTTACTTAAAGGAGCCCTTTTGTAAATGAGAAACCCCTTTTGTAAATTCCAGGGATAGCTGGAATAGTGCACACCATTTAACAGTTTTTGTTACTCCCCTTTAGGTTTTTGTCACATTTTAGAAAATGTAGAGCCCTCCTTCCAGGAGCCAGCAACTGTGGCATTCATCCAAAATGCAGCCCCAGGCGACTGCAGAGTCTAGAAACTCCGAGATGTTTTCCCAGAGTGGCACCCAGGCTAGAACCCACACAGCTCAGCTGTGGTTTGCTGCCTTATGAGTGAAGGCTGTAAGAGGGAAAGTCACAGCCAGCAGACAGATCCTGTAGAATGTGTTCACATCCTTTCCACCTGCTTCCTTCCTAATTTGAGTATAAATTCAGTTTTTATCAACCGAATATTATTTTCTGTTGATTTACTTCTGAAGCACTGACTTCTGAAAACTTCAGAATATTTTTATTTTTCATCTTACATAGGCAGGGCTTTTGCTACTATTCTGCCTGTAGCCTCTGTGTCTAGTACTCCAAAAATGATTAAAACAGACCAGGCATGGTGGCTTATGCCTATAATCCCAGCGCTTTGGGAGGGTGAGGCGGGAGGATGGCTTGAGGCCAGGAGTTCGAGACCAACCTGAGCAACACAGCAAGACACCCATTTCTACCAAAAAAAATTGTGTTTTTTTTGTTTTGTTTTGTTTTGTTTTAAATCATCGAGGCATGGTGGCATGCACCTGTGTCTTAGCTGTTTGGGAGGCTGAGGTGGGAGGATCACTTGAGCCCGGGAGTTCAAGGTTACAGTGAGTTATGATCATGCCATTGCACTCCAGCCTGGGTGCACTCCAGAGCAAGACCCTGTCTCTGAAAAAGAGAAAGAAAGAAAAGAAAAAGAAACAAGAAAAAAATGCTTCAAATCATATCAACAACAACACCCCACCTGCAAGCCTGCGCTTATATGGCTATGGGCTGTGCAGGGGGAGGGCTGCAGTGGATAGACCTGAGTCCTGTGCTGGAAGGCAGGGACGTGTCCTGCAGGGCTGTGTACTTGGCGATCTGGGGAGAGTGCATGCAGGGGAGCACATTGCTCAGAGCCCGTGGCTGGTCTACCCCTGCCTTAGCTACTCATTCTCCCATTTGCTCTAGTTACTTACACTCACAGGCCTTCATTTTCCTCCTTTCTAAAATGAAAGGATTGGGTAGGATGGGGATTTTTCAAAGTGTGTGTTTACTTTTAGCTATGGAACCCTTTCTTCAGATGAAGGCTCACCTGGAAGCCCAGAAAATAAAGCCTAAGAGCTGAAATGCCTTTGGTGGAAGTTGGGGTGGAGCCCAGAACCAACTCCCCGCCCTCCCCCGCTGCATCCTTCACCAATCCCAAGACAGCCTCGTCCTGTTAGCTAGAAAACAGCTGGCCCAGATGATGGGAAGCCTCCCCTTTAGTTTCACACTGTGCCTGTGGCTCAAAGGAATAAAACATAGGGTTTCAGAAGGCCACTGTTTGGGAGGAGTATTTGCTAAAGGCCGTTTTGTTTTTAACTCCAAACCTGGTTATTATAAACCCTAAAATGATTCAGCAAGGCGTCCTTGGGGCTGACTTACTTATTTTGAAAGGTTTAAATGCATGTTGTTTTTTACTCTATTATTAAACATTCTTTATCCTTTTGAATTTAGACTTTTGTGACTGGAAGTTTCTTGTTTTGGGGAGGGTAGGGGAAAGATTTTTGGGGAAATATGGAGATCATTGCAAGGAACAGAGCAGAAAGTTTTCGGTTTTGTTTGTTTTGACGAGCTCTCTAAAGTTGCGATGTGTATTGAGCAGACTAGTCCATCTCCCTTTGCTGAAGCAGTGATCTTCTTGGAAGAGACAAAAGTTGAAAGAAGGCAGAGACAGGACGTGAAGAGTTTCAGAAATCTTTGAAATCTTTGAAAGTCTTTAAAAATCTTTGAGTCTTTGGAATAATTAGTTGGCTTGAGACCATCAATAAAATGCCTGTTTTCATTGGAGACTAGGTGTGAATGTTTTAGTGTCAGCAGAATTGTTAACTCGAGAGGGTAATACAGAGTGTTAAATAAATTTAAATTTTCCCAAATTAAACTGAAGAGTTGAATTGAAGTCAGTGGCCTGGAGTAGCATTCTTATTCTTAGGAAAATGTGGCATATTTTCTCTTCCCACTGACCTCGAATGAAGCTTCCACGGAGAAGGTGGTAGAATAGCTTGGTAGTAATACACAGTGAATGAACAGTGCAGGAGCGAGAGAATGATGTGGTAACATTTCTTGGGCAGGTATGTGTCTTCCAGGTGTTTATTCTGTTTCCCTACCCTGTAACAACAACAAAAACCTGTATTAAATGTAGCCTTCTGTATATAGCACGGTCAATAAATATCCTCTTTCATTCTCTGGGGGTAAAGCTATGTGTTGCGTCATATATCACTCATGTGCCAAATGAAAATGGTAATGAATGTGGAAGTTATAAGAAATCCCTGTAGTAAGTCATTACGATTTAACGCAATGCTTGATCTGTTTACAATGAAAGAAAGAATCTTCTCGTTCTGCAGTAATTTGTTTCCTTTTAGACTTTATCATCACAACTTTTTCAAAGGCACCAAGAATGGAATCCCCTGATTCCTACAACTTATTTGCATCAAATGAGTCACCAAAGAGAAATGCGTGTTGTTTTTGCAGGGAATACAGCACGCATTTTAATCCCCTCTAACACAGAGACTGGGAGGGTGTGAGAGGCATAATGAAACAGATAAGTCCATCACTGTAGACTTCTTAGCTGTGTATACACATGCAGAAACTGTTTTATGGACACCACTAAGTGCATTCTGCTTCTAATTTTTCTTTTTGTATGAACAAATTCATGCAAATGACAGCATTGATACTAATTAATTTGCATCCACATGTATCCTTTCAGCAGAGCTACAAGAAGAAGCTGTGAGACTATTGAGGCGCAGCCATTTGATTATGTCTCATAACAGTGCAGAGATCGAGACATACAGACCTGAGTGGAAAGCTCTGCTCTTCTGCATACAAGATGTGACTCTGAAAAAAAGTATGCTCTTTAGTCTTAGTTTTCTCATCTTTTAAAGAGGGATTCATAATTGTCCTTATCTCCTAAGGTTGTTAGGATGAATAATTGAAAGGTGCATGTCAGAAATGCTTACTATAGTCAGGATAACTATTTGAAAAATGTTAGCCGGAGCTGGACATGGTGGCTTGTGCCTGTAATCCCAGCACTTTGGGAGCCCAAGGCGGGAGGATCACTTGAGATCAGGAATTCGAGACCAGCCTGGCCAATGTGGCAAAACCCTGTCTCTATTAAAAATATAAAAATTAGCTGAGTGTGGTGGTGCATGCCTGTAGTCCCAGCTTCTTGGGAGGCTGAGGTGGGAGAATCGCTTAAACCTGAGAGGCGGAGGTTGCAGGGAGCTGAAATTGCACCACTGCACTACAGCCTGGGTGACAGAGCAAGACTCCGTCTCAAAAAAAAAAATAATAATAATAGGGTTTTGCTGATGCTGTGGCCAGGAGCCCTGTACCATCAGCCATGGTCAACCCCACCATGTTCTTTGATGGTGAGCCCTTGGGCCGTGTCTCCTTCGAGCTGTTTGCAGACAAGCTTCCAAAGACAGCAGAAAACTTTCACGCTCTGAGCACTGGAGAGAAAGGATTTGGTTATAAGGGTTCCTACTTTCACAGAATTATTTCAGGATTTATGTGTCACGGTGGTGACTTCACACACCATAATGGCACTGGTGGCAAGTCCATCTACAGGGAGAAATTTGATGAGAACTTCATCCTAAAGCATGCAGTTCCTGGCATCTTGTCCATGGCAAATGCTGGAGCCAGCACAAATGGGTCCCAGTTTTTCATCTGCGCCGCCAAGACTGAGTGGTTGGATGGCAAGCACGTGGTCTTAAGAAGGCATGAATACTATGGAGGCCATGGAGTGCTTTGGGTCCAGGAATGGCAAGACCAGCAAGAAGATCACCACTGCTGACGGTGGACAACTGGAATGAGTTTGACTTGTGTTTTATGTTCACCACCAGACCGTTCCTTCTGTAGCTCAGGAGAGCACTCTCCACCCCATCTGCTCCCAGTATCCTAGAATCTTTGTGCTCTCCCAGCAGTTCCCTTTGGGTTCCATGTTTTCCTTATTCCCTTCCATGCATGGCTGGATTGCAGAGTTGAGTTAAGTTTATTATTAGGAAATAAAAACTAAATGACAAAAAAAACCTATTAGCCCCATTTTGCGGTGGTGGTGGCAGATGCTAAAGGGGAGCATCAGGCAGTGACTAGGATAAGCATCACATCAGGAAATGGATTCCCATGTACTCACCACTCATGCCCATCCAGCTTGTTGTTGAATATAGAGAGTCCAGTTTTCTGTGTGCTAGAGATTTCACCTTGAGTCTTTTGAAAGATACTGATTATAAAGAGAAAAAAAAAAGGAAAAAGAAAAAGAATTGGGAAGGAAGAAGTCAAGGAAAGGAAAAGAAACAGACTTCTTTAAAAAAAAAAGGTGTGGCCAGCCACAGTGGCTCATGCCTGTAATCCTAGCACTTCGGGAGGCCAAGATGGATGGATCACTTGAGACCAGGAGTTCAAGACCAGCCTGGCCAACATGGTGAAAGCCCATCTCTACTAAAAATACAAAAATTAGCCAGGCGTGCGTGGTGGCACATGCCTGTAATCCCAGCTACTCGGGAGGTTGAGGCATGAGAATCACTTGAACCTGGGAGGTGGAGATTGCAGTGAGCCCAGGTCGAATCACTGCACTGTAGCCTGGGTGACAGAGTAAGACTCTATCTCAAGAAAAAAAAAAAAAAAAAAAAAGGGTGGGTGGACTCTGTCATCCTCATCGATAGAACAGGTATTATTGGCCCATTTTACAGATTTGGAAGATGGGTGATTTGCCTAGGATCATTGGTGAGCTGATGTTAGGACCAGGACAGGAAGCTGGGTCTTCTACCTCTTCCTGGTCTGGAACATGCGGGATGGCAGCTTCTACCTGAACTTGGTAAAATGCCCTGTACAGTAGCCATGAGGTGAGAGAAACAGCCTGCTGCGATGACCTCCCTCCCTGCAGCTTCTGCAGAGACAGGGACTATCCATCAGCTGTCTTTCTGGAAAAGATTAATTCAGGAAAATCTCTTGAAAGTAGATTGTGACTCAGAAAAATGATTCTTCTGACGTCAGTAATAAGAACCCCTCCCTGCACACACAGTCTTTGAGTATTCAGACTTTTTGCAAAAAGCATAAACAGCCTTTGGGTATACGCTAACATTTTGGACTGCTAAACTTGTCTTTAATATCACCCTACCATTACTTCAGGCATGGAAACGGCTTTGGCATCTTCTCTGATTACTGATTCATCCTGAGCTGTTTTAATATTCTTGGGAATAGTTTTAGCATCCTGGGCACGGTCTCTGATTCTGGCTGCTTATGTCCAAGCCCCAACTATACTCCTTGTGAGTGGAGTGATCTTGGGCAATTTCTTTAACTTCTCATCTTTTCTTTAAGTGCCTTATCTTTAAAATGGACATGATGGACCCTGCCCTAGACGGTGATAAGAAATCAATGAGGGAATCTTTGTTCAGTGTCTGTAGAGAGTGAGCCCTCGGCCAGTGTGAGCTGTGAACTATAATGAGGCCATTCTCTTTGCAGTTTATGAAGCTGAGGTATATAGTGACTGTATGTAATAGGGGTTGATAACAGAAAAATTCCTTAAATTTCATTTCCATTCACAAAAATAATTTCCTGCGATCCACCTGGAAGTTATAAGCAGAAATTGGGATAATAGCACAGAGGAGATAGTTGTGTGCTATAAACACCATTTCCGGGTTAAGCTTTCTGTTGAAGTGTGTGGTGAACTGCACACTCCTTTTATTAGGTTGGGGCAAAAGTCATTTGCCATTACATTGAAAGTAATGGCAAAAACCGCAATGGCTTTGCCCCAACCTAATAGTTTTGGAAACTGATCTCCAACAAAGTCATATAGCTGAGCTTGGGTTGGGACCAATGATTTGGGCTTATAATTGCATGACATTGGAGTACAAGTTCAGGGAAAATGACAAATCATTACTTTTGTCCTGTGCCTTTCTAGATAAAGTCTAGAAGTTTCTTCTTCTTTATTGAATATGACCTTTTAAGAAATTTAGTTTTTCTCTTTCCCAGTGGAATCATTTTTCATGTGGAATTCAATTTGCTTCACGTTTCTGTTTCTTCTGCTTAGTTTAAAAGATGAGGCCAAGGCCCTGTGAATATTTTGTTACTGATATCTGCTGTTTTCACTCCCATCCCCGTCATAAATTACACTGTGGTAAGCTTTGTCTCCCATTCTGTAATTTCGAAGCAGGCCTAGGCCAGGTCTTTTAACATAATCTGTTGCAAGGTATGCTGTTTATCTAAGAACACAGCAGCATCGATGTTACCAGGGTATGATAGCATCACTGTCAGTCATACCTTAATTGCAAACAGAGCCAAGCATGCTAGCCTATCCTGGCCACTCAAAATGTCACAGGGCAGAAGAATTATCCTCCTCATACATCCTGTGCTGGCCTTGGGCAAGTCCCTAAATTCTTCTGGCTTTAAACTTCTTATCTTTGAAACTGTGATGGAAATTATCTCCAAAACCCTTTCTAGCTCTCTCCTTCCTCAGAGAAATGTTTTCCAAGCTCTGTTTTGTGGAAAGTTAATAGTTCTACTGGGCTGGGGATTCTCTGGTTGAATAAATTTAGGAAATGCTTCTTTCGTATCTCTTAGTTACAGGCACACCTGTATATTAATACATAGTCCAAGGTTAAGAAAACTGTTTAACAATATTTAATCATGTATTTGTCAAATACAGGTGAAGCTGCAATTTTAAGCATTTGTATTTGTTTTGCTAACTGACAGTCACTTTTCTGTGAAGGGTTCTAGAAGCGTGGTTTGGAAAGATTTCTGCTCTGTGTTTCTAAGATGACTGAATCAGATAAGGTAAGGAACACACAACCGCGTCTCTGATTTCAACATGACACGGTATAAGCTGCATTGCTCTTTAATTAGAAAATGGTTGTGTGAGGCCAGGCACCGTGGCTCTTGCTTGTAATCACAGCACTTTGGGAGGCTGAGGTGAGAGGATTACTTGAATCCAGGAGTTTGAGACCAGCCTGGGCAACATAGGGAGATTCTGTCTCTACAAAAAATAACAATAATAATAAAAATAACTGGACATGGCGGCACCTGCCTGTAGTTCCAGCTACTTGGGTGGCTGAAGCAGGAAGATCACTTGAACCCAGGAGGTTGAGGCTGCAGTGACCTGTGATTGTGCCAATGCAATCCAGCCTAGGTGACAATCCAGACCCTGTCTCAAAAAGAAAGAGAGAGAGAAAGAGAAAGAAGGGAGGAAGAAAGGAATGAAGGAAGGAAGAGAGGAAGAAAGTTGTACATTTTAAACGAGTAAGGTAAGCAGTTGGTTTCATCTCTTTTGTTTTTGCTTTTGTTTGTTCCCTTTTTTGTTTTGTTTGTTCTGTTTTTTTTGTGTCACCCTGTCGCCCAGGATGGAGTGCAGTGGTGTGATCATGGCTCACTGCAGCCTCAGTCTCCCAGGCTCAAGCAATCCTCCTGCCTCAGCCTCCTGAGTAACTAGGACTATAGGTGCAGGCCACCATGCCTGCCTGATTTTTTTTAAAATTATTTTTAGTAGAGATAATGTCCTGCAATGTTTCCCAGGCTGGTCTGAAATTCCAGAGCTCAAACTATCCTCCCATCTTGGCCTCCCAAAGTGCTGTGGTTACAGGCATGAGTCACCATACCTGGCCAGTTTCTTGACTATAATAAATCATCAACCAAATTATCCATGGTACAACTAACACAAGTCAAATTTGCATGACTATGATTAGGAAAGAAATACTTTATTGCTTCACGCTCAAAAAAATTGAAGTTTCAATATTGGATTGTCTACTCCCTCACTTTGCCCCTTCCTGCTTTGTAAAAGGCAAGGAACCAATGCAATGCAGGTTACTTTTAAACTAGAACCCTATTTTAGCCCCCCAGAATAGCTACAGCACTGTACTTGGTTTCTTCTCTCATTTAATATCAAGTAGGACTAATACTTCAAGATTTAAAGAAGTAGGGAAAACTAGCCTCCATTACATTTTAAATGAAGGCTAACAAGAATGAAAAATGCAAGGATAAAAGACTTCCATCCTTATGGTAAAAATCCCAAGACACTAGCAAAAAACACTTTAGGCTAAAGTATGGAATCACTGTCATGAGAATGCAAGGCATTAGGCGTCATCAGAAGATTCCAGTAGATGTGACTGGCCTTTGGCAGCAGCTGACGCATGACAGCTCTGAAAATGGCAAGCATTTTATCAACGAGAGATCCAGTTGTGATTCTTTGTCTGGCGCCTGGTGCTACAGCCAAGTCAGGAGGACGTTATCAGAGGCACCAAGTTCCAGGCGGTAGCCTGGACCAGGGAAAGGGCACACAGGGTGACCCATGAGGATGGCTGTCTACCCAAGTCATTTCAAATTAAAACAAAAAAGCCACTTAGCCGGGGAAGAGAGTAAGCCGGGACTCTTCAATTAATCAAACTTTGTATTTGGCCAGTGTGTTTCAAATAGTCTTCTTTTTCAGTGGATTGATTATAGCCTTACATTAAATTAATATCTCACAATGGGTGCTGCTGGTTACATCTTTATTGGAGGAATTAAATGTTTTACCCTCACACTTAAAGCAATTATGCCAGTTGCCTTCTATTTCTTAGCCAAAATGTGTATCTGATGCCAAGGATATTTGTCCTAAGTGTCTTTTTCCATTTAAACTGTCTTCATAACTTTTCCAATATGCAAAATTCCTGGTGTTCAAAAATGACTGGGAGAAAAGTTGGATTGTGGGTGGTGGGTAATCCAGCCCAACATCAGGGCATTACTGATGAAAGGGAAAAAATGCCTCTTTCCTGAGTCTTTCCTGATGAGGTCATTGTTTTCAGACAGCGTGTATACCTAATATAAAAAGGCTCAAAGTCCACGGCTGGTCTCATACCAGGACTTTGTCAGGGAACTGTTTCCTAAGCCATAATGAAGAATCAGGCTGTTAATTAAAAAAGCCTCTCCAAGTTATAGTGTTTTTTAAAAATTTATATTATTGAAGAAAATAATTAAAAGCCCATCTGGTTGAGATAGTAATTCATTAAGGAAAAAGAGAAGGCAGAAGGCTCGGGGAAAATGGATCCTTTTTTTTCTTTGTTTCATGTGTTTCAGTTGTTGTGAAATGACAGTGACCCAAATCTGGATTCTGGATTGTGCAGAGTGGAGGAAAATCCTAGGAACATTCTTGGCGTGTTTTAATAGTGGCTTCCCAGAAATGAGTGTTTTCTGTGGGTGTGGTGTCAATGAGCTGATGTGCTTCTGCAAGGGGTATCTTTAGAACTGGTAGGGGCAGGCTGGAGGGAAGAAGGGGATGCGGACTCTGTACGTGAGGAAGGAGCTAGACTCACTCAGGAAACTCCTCATTCTTCCTGTGCTGGCTGTGGCACACCCACCGGTGGCACACCCCTCCCTTGGGTCCAGTTCAGCCCACAGACTCCTGGGAGGAGAGCCAGGGCCCAGCCTCTCCTTTGAGGAGTGCTGCAGCCTTTCTGTGTGTCAGATGCCTAGTGAAGAAAAGCTGAACCCCTAGAGCTTTGCGCATGTTAATGACCTTGGAAATGACTGAGCTCATGGACCCTCATCACACCATCGGAGACTACAAAGGTTAGACCGTCCATTTCGTAAACTTGGCATATATTCTGTCTGGGGTCGACCATGTCTTTAAAGATGAGGAAAGATGCAGGGCTTTTCCATTTGATAAAATTGTTTTACACTTATTATCATAACATGACCATCTATTTCTGTGATAGTATATATCTGTATAAAATGCACATTGTATTTGTCAACATATTTACAGGTATTCTTATAGGATGTTAAAATCGACATGACTGTTTTGTAGCAGGTGCCCGGCTCAACTCAACTGGTTTGTTGAGCACATTAAAAAGCATCCTCAGTGACTATGGGCAAACACCTGTGATCCTATTTCCTGGCCTTTTGTTTGAGTTCCGATGCCATCCCTAGGATGCTTTCCCTATAGTTGTGTTTGATGGGGGAGTTTGTTTCCTGGTGAGGCTGGCTTCAGGAGTGCCCCAGCTGGTCCTGCTCAGCATCCCCAGGGGCCGACAGCCAACACCACCTCAAACAGAGCTGCCGAGGGTGGCCCCGCAGTCTCGCAGCCTGCTCCATTGAAACTTACAGACTGTGCCGATCAGTTGCTGATTCTTTTGATACTGGATCCCTTAAGATAAGAGAGTGTAACTTATTTTGGTTTCTGGAGAGTAGACTCGTGGGTAATTCCAGATAAGGCAGATAGGCTGGGCCCCCTTCCTCCTTCACTTCCGATCTCGCAGCTCTTCTCAGTTTCACAGGACCTCCGATGAGCTTGGGTTTGCCTTCGTACCTGGGACTGGTAGGACTGGGGAGCCCGGGTCTGCTACAGTTCACATGTACACACTTGTTAAGAGGTACAAAGGAATCTGAGGTTGGCACATGCTGTAACTGATGAATAATTCATGGTGGCTTTTTATGCCACACAGTTTTCTCCTGTAAATGAGCATGATTTTGAAAGACCATGCTGATTTAAAAGTCCAGTCATATGGTTTCCTATTCCTTACTGACCTGCCTTAGACATTTATTGTAAAGACGAAAGCTGACAAACATTAGAATAGTAAAATGTAAAGTTGATAATAGCCCCACATGGGTGGTCACCAAGAACTCTGCTCCAACTCTTCCCTCCCCTGTTCTTTCTAAAGTGTAAGGTCACCTCAGGTTCACACAAGATTTTTTTGACACTTTGGGCCTTCCTCAAGCATAGAATCCGAATTTTAATAAGGACACTATGCATATTAATTAGAATGCATTCATGTATTGCTGATATATTTAGAGTAGAAAATTATGATGCCATGTCTTTTCTAACTGAATGGGGTCCTAGTGATAAAATTAGAATATCTCAAGATGTCTAGATGTCTTTAAATGAATTTAAAGTCCTCTGTTGTACTGTACAAAGAGTGGATCTTACTTTAGATTTCCAGCAAGATAGGGCAGGTTTTGGAAGAAATCTTACATGCAGAGAGACTGTAAGTGAACAGAGTAAGCGATACATCTAATTATATTTTTAGTGGTCAAACCAGAAAGTACAACTTTCTTTCTCTTCCTTGCTTTTTAACTACTCTCCTCCCTTCTACTCCGTGGCATATTTTTAAGGTATTTGGAGTTTTTCCACTTGCTACCAGCTGGAATCTACAGAAGCTGTATCTCTAGAACACTCAACAGTTGACTTGAAGCTCAGTCATAATTAAATTGGAAGTTGGCAAATTATTCTGAGACTTAAAAACAGGCACACCTTATGTTTGGAACATAAGGGGTTTTGCTACTCTGCATTGTTTTAAATGTACTCTCTGTAAGGAATACGGGCAATAATTTTGATTAACTTTTTTTTTTTAAAAAAGGATATTTTGAAAGGATATGTAATAAACAGGTCTGACCCTGCTTACATTTTATTTCTTATTCTTATTAGCTGGTTCCCTGGTGTTTTAAAACAACTGCAAACCTTGCAGCTGTTCATCCATCTCTCTTTAGTAAGAGAAGATCATTCTGTCCTTTCCCTCCTGGCACACCTCGAAAGCATTAACTAGTTAGATGGCTGTTGATTTAAGACTTTGATACAGTGACTTATAACCTTCTGCTCTTAAGGATATACTTGGAGCTAGTATTTGCATACAATTAATAGTAATTTGGGCATTTGAGATATCCAGCCTTCAATTTTATATTAAAATCTGACTGCTGACATGTACGTCTCCATTGTTAACATACTTTAAATGTTGGGGTGGTAGCCAGGAAAGCAATTCAGAATATAGGGATTTTATAAGACTTATCACTAAATGTCATTCATTTCCAAAAAGGGGAAAAATGCAACGTGCTGATTAGCACTGCTTTTAGGTTTCATATGAGAGAATGGAAACGCCAGACAGGTTTTCCTGCTTCCGAAGGCAGTCACAGCTGCCACTGCAAATGGGCTCTGCCAAAGTTGGTGACCAGTGGGTCAATCAGAGCATGACATTGCTGGGAACGTGCCCAAGGAGTGGGAGCAGGCAGCATTCTGGGAGAACTGGGCACTGGATTTCCATGAAACGGTCAGCAATAGAATGAGTCTTGAGAGCTTCTGTTTGAGTCATATGCTCCCTAGGCTTGTGACCACAGCAGGGTACCTTGAAGATCTTCCTGGAACAGAAACTCTCCAAGCCTGGTATCACTCTTTGTAATATTTTGCCCGGAAAACATATGTCCTGCTGACATGTGAATTGAAGTGGTGTAGAGAGTTAGAAGGGGCTGTAGTAAACGCAGTGCTCTTGGGGAAATGTCAGCATGTTAATGGTGAGGTGTTGTTCTGTGGGAAGCACATCCCTGGTGACTATTTTTAAATGGTTTAGGCCAGGTGTGATGGTTCATGCCTGTAACCCCAGCACTTTGGGAGCCCAAGGCAGGCGCATCACCTGAGTTCAGGAGTTTGACACCAGCCTGGTCGACATGGTGAAACCCCATCTCTACTAAAAATATAAAATTAACCAGGCATGGTGACACACATCTATAATCCCAGCTACTCAGAAGGCTGAGGCAGGAGAATCACTTGAACCCAGAGGTAGAGGTTGCAGTGAGCCAAGATCAAGCCACAGCACTCCAGCCTGGGCAACAAGAGCAAAACTCTCTCTCTCTCAAAAATAACTAATACATAAATAAAATGGTTTAAATGGTCTGCTAGCCCCATTTTCCGTATAAATGTAATGCTGGTCATATGAATAGCTAAATGTACCTGCAGATTCATGGATTAATCAGCCACTTCACTGATTATGGCTCTTGACCCCACCCACATCTTTATTTTTTTAGGTTTAGAGTGACTCTCACTGTAATAGTCCGTCTCTAATTGGTAGCTTCATCAGGGAGGGTCTGCTGATGAGTCATGAAGCCATCCCTGGACTTGGCATTGGAGCTGTTCATTAACATTTTGCTGTAATGAATTTACCGAGCACTTTTCAATAAGTGGCAGGCACCATGCTAGGTACTGTTCAGAATAAATCTCTGTCATGTAGAATGATAATCCTGGGAGGTCCACTGGCATATATGGGCATCTAACCAACATGAGACATTATGTAATGACCTGCACAGGGTAGAGAATGCGAGTGTTGGGATCAATGATATGAGAGGATGTCATCGTTTAAAGACGTTAGAACGCTAGCTAGGGAGGGCCCACTGGTTACAAGGGGCAGATCTTAGCACGGGTCACTTCTCACCATGGCTCCAGTATGAGGGAAGGGTGTCTCTTGTCCTCAAAGACCATTTCTGCCCCTTCGTCACTGCCAGAGCCACAGAGGATTGGGGATTTATTTTCCCCTTGCTAACATGATTGTTCCTTGGTAAATTTCAAAGTGATTTAAACAAATAAAAACGTATAATTATAGACTTGTAGAAGGAATGCATGCTCCTTTTGAACATGATGCACTGGTGAAGTGTTGAGCTCTAGACACAGAGAGATTTGGTCAGATGGCAGCTTGGATATCTACTAGCTGTATAACCTCGGCCAAATTTCTCAACTTCTCTAAGCCTCAGTTTCCACATCTGTAAAAAGAGATAACAATACTGTCTGCTTTATAAGATTGTGAGGATGAAGTGAGAATATCTATAAAACTCATGGGACAGTGCCTTATGCATAATAATGAATGGGTTATATAATTGGCAATTAGAGTTCCATCTGGGAGATTCAGATTCTTGCAAATTATTTATATTGTTGAATAGTGCTATAAACCCAAGGCCTTGATTCTAGTTTGGTAATTTTATTTTAATTTTATGTCTGTGTGTTTTGCTTATTTTTAATTACACAAATCATACAAGAATAGGCTTTCATTTTAAAAATTTCAAACACTACATGAGAGGCAAAAGCTCCTTTGACTGCTGCCCAAACGTCAGGGATAACAACTATTCGCTGTTTTATTTACCTATTTTATTTTCATCAAAGTAATGCATACGCCTAGTTTTAAAAGGCAGATAGTGTCTTCTCCCGTGAATGGAAGACAAAAGAATGAGAGAACCAAGGAGTGTAGTTTTTCTGGCTTGACTTCCTAAGATGACCGAAACTGGGGTGTTTCTGTTCCAGAATGTGGCATTTCCCAGTGAGACTTTCTGCACTTTTATATTTCATGGTTGAATAAACATGCAATTTATTAAAAGTTTTAAGATATTTCTAATTTGACCTGTTTGGTGGGGAGAAAACTAATAGTAAACAATAGGGGTCTGGCAAGCCCTCAGGAGAGCAGGCAGCACACTTTTTTTGTAAAGAGCCACATAGTAAGATTTTAGGTTTGATGAGCCATATGGTTGGTGTCACTGCTGCTGCTGCCCTTTCTCCCCTCCCTTCCTCCCTCCCGTCCTCCCTCCCTCCCTTTCTTCCTCCTTTTTTTTATTTTTATTTTGAGACAGGGTCTCGCTCTGTCACCCAGGCTGGACTGCAGTGGCACGATCTCAGCTTACTGTAACCTACACCTCCCAGGCTCAAGCTCCTCCTACCTCAGCCTCCTGAGTAGTTGGGACTACAGGCACACACCACCATGCTTGGCTTTTTTGTATTTTTTGTGGAGGCAGGGTTTCACCATGTTGCTGAGGTTAGTCTTGAACTCCTGAACTCAAGCGATCCACCTGCCTCAGCCTCCCAAAGTGTTGGGATTACAGGCGTGAGCCACGGCGCCCGATCTCTCTTCTTTTCAAAACAATCTTTTAAAATTAAAATGAAAACAAAAGCAAAGACAAAGAAACCCCATTCTTAATTTAGAGTTCATAGAAAATTGGTCTGTGGGCCAGAATTGGCCTGTGGGCCATAGTTTTCTGACCCCTGCCTTAGAATAGTAGAGGAGAAATAGATATGAAATAAACAGCTACCTAAAATCAGATGCTTATGATCACTGGTACTGCCCTCTCCCCACCTTACTCATTCACAAGACTGTGGGCTCCATGAAGGAAGAAACTGTCCTTCCTGTTCATCATTGTGTGTCAGTATCTTTCTAGTACATACAACATCTGGCATGTAGTAGACACTCAGGAAAAATCGATTTAATGAAAAAAACAAAATCATTTAAAAAAATCAGCAATTTCTTCTGATGCCTGACACTTGTGGTTTTCAAAAATTTTAGAGTGCCATTGCTAGAATTTGCATTCAGTTATCTATTGTTAAGACCGGAAAAGAGCTAAATCCTAACCTTCCTTTGAAGTAAATCATTAGATAATGTCTACAGTGAAAAAAAAATCAAAAGATGGCCATATAAGCATCTTATTTAGAAAGATAAGTACCGAGATAAACAGCTGAAAGAGTTGAAAAAGGTTGCCTCCTCTCTCTTACCCCATCTCCTCACACAGAGAACAGGGCTAGGATCTTCCAGCTTGGCAGAGCATTTCATGTCATCTTCAGCTGGTGGCAGCATGGGTTAGTCTGCTGGCAGAGAGAAGAAGGTGAGGAAAAATGGGGTTTAACTCTTTGCCATAAAGATTGTCAACTCATCCTATTTACAGTATTATCCTTCTTCCTGCAGTCAGCAGGACCTGGTGCCTCCAGTTTCTGAACCTTTCCTGGCTTGCCTCTAGTGATACCTCTCCCTCCACATTAAGTTTCAGTTTTTTCTTCCTTGGTTACGTCATCCATCCATTTTTGTGGTGGTTGTTGTTGAGATAGGGTCTTGCTCTGTTGCCCAGGGTGGAGTGCTGTGGTGCAATCACAGCTCACAGCAGCCTCAGCCTCCCAGGCTCATCTGATCCTCCCACCTTGGCCTCCCTAGTAGCTGGGAGTACATTTGTGTGCAACCATAGCCAGTTAATTAATTTTTGTAGAGATGAGGTCTCTCTATATAGCCCAGGCTGGTCTCAAACTCCTGGGCATAAGCAGTCCTCCTGCCTTAGCCTCCCAAAGTGATGGGATTATAGGTGTGAGCCATCTGTAATCCCAATGTTGGAAGCTAGAAAGCACCAGGCCATCCATCCACTTTTTCATTTTCAAAATTGTGCGAACATCTCTTGTTCCTCCCTCGTTGTTCCTCCCTTGTTCTCTTTGAAGTTTTAGTAGGGCACAGAGATAAACGCATGTTCAAAGCACCATGTTTGACCAGAAGTTCACAGTTCCTGTAGACTTTAACACACAGTTATTGTCTCATACTCTATCTCACATTTTATTTTATCTCCAACAACAGAACTGTAAGTTCCTTGAGATTAGAGAGTATCTTTTTTTTGGGGGGGGTGGGGGAACAGGGTCTCACTTTGTCACCCAGGCTAGAGTGCAGTGGCACAATCTTGCCTCACTGCAACCTCAAACTCCTGAGCTTAAGCAATATGCCCTCAGCCTCCTATGTAGCTGGGAGTACAGGCACACACCACCATGCCCAACTAATTTCTTTATTTTTATTTTTGTCTAGGGATGGGATCTTGCTATGTTGCCCAGGCAGGTCTCAAACTCCTGGCCTCAAGTGATCCTCCTGCCTCAGTCTTCCCAGGTGCTGGGATTATAGGCATCAGCCACTGTACCTATCCAAGAATATGATTTTTATGTTTTTCAGAAATCTCAGTAATAAGCACATGATTTATGTTCAGTAAATTCTTATTGATATGTTGATTTCTTTTGATATTTGGCTAATAAAGTTCATTTCTATATATCACCCTTAAGAGTATAGTTCCATAAAAGCCATATCACTAAACAAACAAACAAAAAAATCGCAACTGTTTCATTTTTACCTTTAAGATTCCAAGGAAATAGAAGTGTTAAGGGTATTTTTAGGAAAGATACTCATATCAACTAGGTAATGTGGCTTCATAAACTATTACAAAATTCCAAAGCTTACAGTGACAGCTATTTATCATTTTTCATGAATCTACAGTTTGGCTGGGGATCAGCTGCTGTAGTCTGAATTGGTGGGCAGTTGGCAAGTTCACTCATGTTTAGGGGCAGCTCTGCTCTATACATCTCCCATCCTCCTCTTGGGACCAGCAGGCTATCCTAGCCATGGCCTTGTCATGCTGGCACAGAAGGGCAAGAGAGCATGTAGAAACATGCGTGACCTCTTGAGGCCTAAGTTCATAACTGGCGCACTGTCACTTCTTTATTCTATAAGCCAGATGAGTCACATCCTCCATTCCAGTCTCAAAGTGAGAGGGCATTGCAAAGTTACAATGCAAAGGGCATGGATGGAAGGAGGGTGATAAATTCAGCCACTGGTGTAATCCACCATGGTTTCTACGCAGTAGCGGTGGTTCTGGTGTGGACACTTATTGAGATTCAGTGAAATAAAATTCTTATGCTCAGTTAACCTGAAATACTTTATTCTTGGTTTAAAAAGAAAATAAAAAGACAATCTAACCCTTAGGGAACTTTCTAACCAAACTCAAGGAAATGGTACACAGATGAAATCAATGAATAAGATGTTTATAGAGCAAAAAGCTAAGAAATACAAGATTCGAGCACTTTGTGTGATTAGCCTAAAGCATACGTTTTCTGTAGTGGGCACAACAGTAAATATTCTAGTCTTTGTGAGCCAAATGGTCTCTGCTGCAACTACTCAGGTCTGAGATGATAGCACAAAAGCAGCCATGGACAATACATAAATAAGTGAACATGCTGCTTTCAACAAAACTTTATTTACAAACACAGGTAGCAGGCATTGGTTTACAGACCATTGCCCTAGACTACTGAAAGAAATAAGAAAGAGTCAGCTATGGAAGCCTTCTTGAAGAAGAATCCATGGTTTCAAAGGTAACAAAGATTAGTTTAACTTAACAAGACATGCTTTAGAAATGAAGTCAGAAAACAATAGCATGGTTGTTCAATAAATTTACCAACAGGTTAATGTCATTAGGTCAGTCAGAATGAAAACACTCATGAAAACTCATCATTCTTTCAAAACATTACTTGCTACAAATTATTTCTGCTCTGAAAGCCTGTTTGAAAACCTGTTTGCTAAGAATGTTCATATTTTTGCTTAGCTGGAGAATGAGGAAAAAAAGGATTAGAAATAAAATGAAAGAAATACCTAATTAAAATGATTTGATTTTATGCCATTTTAAAACATTTATTTGACTGATATGACCTAGATTTGTGTAAAGGAACTAAAGGAATTAAAAAAGAATGATTGATTTTTAACCATCAGGAAATGGTACAGAATTTGAATGGGTATTTTTCTACTGACAATTGTATTTCACTTGGAGTTTACTCACCAATTTTTGTGTGATTCCTCTCCATATTTGAAGATAGAACAAAATAAAGCCTGGAATACTGCTACAAGATGAACAGTTTTTTGCTAGAAATCTTTAATACCAGTTTACTCAATTATAGTCAGCTTGTAGTTGGAAACCTGTAGTTAGACGGATTTCTTTTTTCTTTTTTTTTTTTTTTTTTTTTTGAGATAGAGTCTGGCTTTATTGCCCAGGCTGGAGTGCAGCAGCACAATCTTGGCTCACTGCAACCTCCACCTCCTGGGTTCAAGCGGTTCTCCTGCTTCAGCCTCCTAAGTAGGTGGAATTACAGGCGTGTGCCACCACACCTGGCTCATTTTTTTTTTTCTTTTGGTAGAGACAGGGTTTCGCCATGATGGCCAGGATGGTCTTAAACTCCTGGCCTCAAGTGATCCACCTGCCTCAGCCTCCCAAAGTGTTGGGATTACAGGCGTGAGCCACTGTACCTAGCCAGTTAGCCATATTTCTGCTGATTAAATCCAGATACAGAAGAGTTTGGAGTGTAGCTTTAGGAAAGATGGGAAGGCAGACTGCTCTTTGGATAAGAGGCTTAATTCTATTAAAATTTTTCTCAGGCTTTGTACTTTTCTCAGGTGTTTCTGTTCCCCCCTCCGGCCAATGGCAATGTCATAATACACACAGAAGAAGGGGTGTGATGGGGATTGTTTTATTTCATTCATTTCACTATGACTTACTGAGCTCCTACCATGTGCTAGTCACTGTGCTAGGACCTGGGGGATATAGTCATGAGAAAGGCGGCTATGAGTCTTCCCTTTGTGGAGCTCATGGGCCAGCAGCAGTGGCAGACAAGTGGACATAACATGCCAAGAATTCCAGGAGGGACTCCCAGAGGGAGGGAACCAGGCTCTTCAGAAGTAAGAGGGATTTTTCTTCAGGTAGATAAACATGGCCAGGTGTGGTGGCTCATGTCTGTAATCTCAGCACTTTGGGAGGCCGAGGGAGGCAGATTACTTGAGGTCAGGAGTTGGGGATCAGCCTGGCCAACATGTCAAAACCCCATCTGTATTAAAAATACAAAAATGAACCAGGCATGGTGGCGCACACCTGTACTCCCAGTGACTCGGGAGGCTGAGCAGAGTAATCGCTTGAACCCAGGAGGCAGAGGTTGCAGGGAGCTGAGATCACGCCACTGTACTCCAGCCTGAGTAACAGAGTCTCCGTCTCAAAAAAAGAAAAAAAAAAAATACTCTATATTGGTTTTACATACATAGTAAAATAAAACTGCACTTTGAAAGGACTTAGGATTCTCCATTCCTAGTCATGAAGCCTGAGTTTGGCAATAAAATTTAAAGGAATTATTGAGGGGTTTTGAGAACTCAATAATCTGAAATCCCCTGAGTTTCTTGGGAATACCATTTACCCAGGAAACATAATCATATAAATCCATTCTCATGCTTACTGATTGTTCTCTTACATTTTCTTTCTTTCTTTTTTTTTTTTTTTTTAGACGGAGTCTGGCTCTGTTGCCCAGGCTGGAGTTCAGTGGCACGATCTTGGTTCACTGTGATCTCTGCCTCCCAGGTTTAAGCCATTCTCCTGCCTCAGCCTCCCACATAGCTGGAATTAGAGGTGTGTACCACCATACCCAGCTAATTTTTGTAGTTTTAGTAGAGACAGGGTTTCACCATGTTGGCCAGATGGTCTTGATCTCCTGACTTCGTGATCTGCTGGCCTCAGCCTCCCAAAGTGCTAGGATTACAGGTGTGAGTCACCGTGCCCAGCCACGTTGTCTTTTCATTTGTTTTTATACCAATTGTGTTTCCTTCTTTTCTTTAGAAGTTATCTTGCACCAATGCCAGGTAATTTCCTTTCTTCTGGTTATGCATTGAATTGTGTCCCCCACAAAAGATGTTGAAGTCCTAATCGTAAGTACCTGTGACTGTGACCTTATTTGGATCACCTTAACAGATGATCAAGTTAGGACGAGGTCATGAGGGTAGCCTCTAACCTAACATGAGGTGTCCTTACAAAAAGGGGAAATTTGGTTGCAGAGATGGACATGCAGAGGTAGAAAATGGTGTAAAGACACAAGGAAAACCCTCTTCAAACCAAGAAAGGCCTAGCCTACCAGAGTAGCAGGGAGGAATGGACCAGATTCTCCCTCACAGTCCTCAGAAGGAATTGACTCTGCAGACGCTTTGACTTTGAATTACTAGTCTCCAGAACTGTGAGACAGTTTCTGTTGTTTAAGCTACCCAGTATATGATACTCTGTTACAGCAGCCCCAGGAAACTAGTACATCTTAGCTAATGCGTAAGGTCCTTGTAAGCATGACACAAGTTATATATGTAAATACACATGAAGGCTAGTGGCTGGTGTATTAGTCTGTTCTCATGCTGCTGTAAGGACATAACCAAGGCTGAGTAATTTATAAAGGAAAGAGGTTTAATGGACTTACATTTCCACATGGCTGGGGAGGCCTCACAATCACGGCAGAAGGCGAAGGAGGAGCAAAGTCACCTCTTACATGGCAGCAGGCAAGAGAGCGTGTTCAGGGGAACTGCCCTCTATAAAACCATCGGATCTTGTGAGATTATTCACTATCACGAGAACAGCATGGGAAAAACCCACCCCCATGATTCAGTTACCTCCCACCGGGTCCCTCCGATGAAATGTGGGGATTTATGAGAGCTACAATTCAAAATGAGATTTGGGTGGGGACCCAGCCAAACCATATCAGCTGGTCCATACTGTCATCTTATTGCAATGTAGGTTTCAGCTTGGAAGTCACCAACATTGTGCTTTCTACCCAGTGACGACAGTTCTTCAGTGATTGTGGATACTTGGCTACATAGAGTGAATGGGACATAGGGAACATCTGGGACATAGGGATGGGCAAGATGTACCATCTTGGGACATAGGGAGCATCTGGTTATAACCATGCAGATAAAGAGGACTTTTTACCATTATACAACAGCCATGGAAAGAGCCATGTGTTCAGATAGCAAGAGAGCCAAGAAAGGTTCTAAGGAGAAGGAGTAGGTCAGGGATTCCGGGCAGAAACTACCTGAGATCCAGCCTCCTATAAACTTCCATTTTTAAAGATTTTCCATCTGTATGAAGAAGAATTTTTTTTCTAGTCTCTGCATGACTCTCAGAGCATTCTTATAAATTTCTGATTTTGAAGGTTTAACAGTGTTCTTTCTTCACTTCCACAGTAATGTTAAGAATAACAATTATTAAGATAGCTCAGATTTTTTGAGTCCTTACTCTGTGACAGGCACTGAGCTAGGTCTTTACATATCGTATTATCTCATTTAAATCTCATTTAATTGCCCCAACAATTCCGTGAAGCAGATGAGGAAACTGTCACTTACAAAAGTATCTTGTCTAACTTCATGGTAATAGTGGAGCCAGAGCTTGAACCCAACTCTGATTGCAGAACTTATGTTCTCACTACCTTCTGACTCCCTCAACACCAAGTGGCTGAGAATATGACACATTTTATAGTTACAATGTACACTTAAAATAGTAACTACTAAACTGATTCTTAGGAATTGAGACCAAAGGTGTGTACAAAAGTTACCTCTTGTTTTTAGTTATTTATTTAATTTTATTTTTTTGTGACACAGTCTTGCTCTGTGGCCCAGACTGGAATGCAGTGGTCTGATCTTGGCTCACTGCAACCTCCCCCTCCTGGGTTCAAGCAATTCTGGTACCTCAGCCTTCTGAGTAGCTGGGACTACAGGCGTGTGCCACTACGCCTGGCTGATTTTTGTGTTTTTAGTATAGATGGGATTTTACCATGTTGGCCAGTTGGTCTCAAACTCTTGACCTCAAGTGATCCGCCTGCCTTGGCCTCCCAAAGTTCTGGGATTACAGGCATAAGCCACCATGCTGGGCCCAGATGGTCCCTCTTAAACTCTAGTTTGCTAACCAGATAACCTGCTTCCCCTACTTTTTTTCCCTCTGATTACATTTGCCTGAATTTTTGCCCTTAATGTCTTTCTTCTCAATGTCTTTCTTTTTTTTTAAGCCACTCTAGGGATTTCATCTTTAATGAAAACAAAAAAGATTCAGATCAGTAATTGAACACCTATTGACGCCCATCACTGTGTCCAAATAATTGGTTATATAATCAATATGGTCCCTACTCATGTGATGCTCCTTACAGGCTTTTGGGAAGTCAGACAATATGCAAGACAATTGCATAATTATAATTGCATGAGAAAAATATATAGGATAATAAGAGAATCTAATTTAGTTGGGGCATCCAGGAAAGCCTCTCTAAGGAGGTGACACTGAAGCTGGGGCCTGGCTGATAAATGGGAGTGTGTGTGGTGGTGTTGGGAGCCATAGAGATTGCCTACAGAGGGAAGAGTGTGTCTGAGGTCTGTGCCATGTGGAATGAATGATGGCCACTGTGGCTGTAGCACAGTGAATGAGGAGGAAGGCTTCAGAGATGAGGATGAAGACTTGAACAAGGGACTGCCTGTTACTGCGTATCATAGTAAGGGTTTTAGATTAGCATTGCTACATCAATGTGGTAAAGATACTTTAATTATTATCAAAAATGATTACAAGAAAAATTTGAATGGCAGTGTGGTGTTGGTGGGAAAGTGTTTTTTGTTGTTTTTTTTTTTTGAGACGGAGTTTTACTCTTATTGCCCAGGCTGGAGTGCAATGGTGTGATCTCGGCTCACCACAACCTCTGTCTCCCAGGTTCAAGTGATTCTCTTGCCTTAGCCTCCCAAGTAGTTGGGATTACAGGAGCCTGCCATGATGCCCAACTAACTTTACAATCTTAGTAGAGATGGGCTTTCCTCCATGTTGGTCAGGCTGGTCTTGAACTCCTGACCTCAGGTGATCTGCCCACCTCAGCCTCCCAAAGTGCTGGGATTACAGGCGTGAGTCACCACGCCTAGCCATGACACCATTTCAGTAAAACTTTATTTACAAAGTTTTATATGTCTATCAGAATGGGTAAAGTTAAAAGGACTGACAATACTAAGTATTGTCAAGGATGTGGAACAACTGAAATTCTCCTGCATTGCTGGTGAGAGTATAAACTGAATAACTCATTTTGAAAAAGTGTTTGGCAGCACCTTCAGAAGTGAAACATGCATCTTCTATACATCTATGTACCCCTGTATGATACATCTATGTGTGTGTGTGTGTGTAAACATAAACATATACACTATATATTTATAGCATGAATATCCACCAATGGACACATACAGTGATATTCATAGCAGCTTTAGCCATAGTAGCCCCAAACTGGAAAAACCCAGATGTCCCCAAACAAGAAAATGAATAAATGAATTGTGGTATATTCTTCCAATGGAATATTACCCAGAAATAAAAAAGAATAAACTACAGATACACACAACTGCATAGACAAATCACATAGGCATTATATTGAGCAAAAAGAGCTAAACGTGGAAGAGAACATACTGTCAAATGAATCATCCATGAAGTTCAAAACTAGCAAAACTAATCTTTCATGATTAAGTCCAAATAGTAGCTATCTGGAGGGATAGGATACAGTATTGACTGGAAAAGGGTATAAGGAAACCTTCTGGGGTGTTATGTATATTCTAGATCTTCATCTGGCCTGGGAAGTGGTTACATGGTTTTACACACATGTAAAAATTCACTGAGTCATATAGCAGAGATTTGTGAATTTATAGGTAAGATATATATTTCAATAAAAAATTTAACATTAAAAATATCACAATAGATTTGAATAAATGGGGGGAAGTTTCAAAAACTTAGAGTTACAAATTGCGTATGTAAGATGATCTGAACTCCATTAAAAATTCGTGGGAAAAAAAAATGGAAAGAAAATCTGTGGAAAGACTGGGCGTGGTGGCTTATGACTATAATTCCAACACTTCGAGATTGACTTGAACTTCAGATCGCTTGAGCCCAGGAGTTCAAGACCAGCCTGGGTAATATGGTGAAACTCCACCTCTACAAAAAACACAAAAATTAGCCAGGCGTGATGGCACATGCCTGTAGTCTCAACTACTTGGGAGGCTGAGGTGGGAGGATTGATTGAGCCTGGGAGGCAGAGGTTGCAGTGAGCTAAGATCTGTTGCTGCACTTTTGGGTGATGGAGCAAGACCCTGTCTGAAACAAAAACAAAAACAAAAAAAGAAAATCGACTGACGAATTAATAGTGGTTTCTGGATAGAGGGATTGAATTTCCATTTCTCAATAGATTTCAGTGTTTTCTAAGTTTTCTGTGATGTATGCATCTTATTTCCATATCAGAAAAATTGAAACGGGAGAAACAATCACTGAGTTGATTTTGACATAATTTCAGGGAATTGTAAATCAAGTTTGAAATTTTAGGGGTGAAATAGCAATTCAGAGATGGGCAAATTTAGAAGGCATCTCAGAGGGGTAGACCTGAAGGAGAACTGGAACAGCACTTCGGGAAGGATCTGAATGAAAGCAGGAATGGGGGTTGGTCAAGGAACCTTGTGTGATGTTTTCTTTGGCCCACATTCTTCAGCCTACGTTGTTTCCATCCAGTTCGTGTGTTCTGCATTCTCTTCTGTGGTCCTTCAAGGATATACGAGCTTTTTCTTACACTCTAACATGGTGATTTGAAACCATTTATGATTTTTATCCTTAAAAAGCTCTTCTCCTCGCCTTTTACATTTTTAGGCATTACCATTTGCTCTGTTCTCTATTTTGAGGCTGCCTTTTCTTCCCTGCTGCACCATATGCCAATGTGAGTTTAAAAATTAATTGTGCCAAGCCATTCTCTCCTCCCCCAAAATAAATAAATAACCCCAGACCCCCCCCTTCCCTCCCGCCACAACACACACGGAGCTCCAAATGATCCATCTGTCCTATTGAAGATATCCACCACCCACTTCATCCTGGGGCAGGCTATTTTTGTTTGCTTTGTCTTGAAAATTCCTATGTTGGAAGCTTTAAAGAGTACATTAGTTTCCATCAGAAAATGAAAAGCAAAGCACTTTGTTTCATACCTATTTCAGGGCTGTGCACAAAGAAATGCTCAATAAATGCTGATTGATGCAGATCATGGTCTATGCCACATTCCAGATTTTTCTGTGCACATTTTTACTAATGATTGCCCATTTATAATCATAAAATGGATTATGAAAGGGGTGATATTCTCTGGAATCCAATATTTTCTGCATCTCTTTTCTGCAAATTTTTTTCCTCTTAGGTGAGTTTAATTACCGAATTTTCAAATTCTCTGTGGTATCCAAGGATGACTGGAAGCTTTCTGTGAGTGGTGTTTGTTTTGTTTTGTTTTCAAACTGCTTCTCTCCCTTTCCTTGCCAGGGTAAGTTATAGCATTATGAGGTGTTACTGGAAATTTTAATCAATAAAATGTACATGTCTTTAATTAGGATGCTAGGAAGTACTGCTGGGTTTGACTGTTTAGTTAATGCAACGAGCTAAGAGACTCAAACATTTATGTGCACAGGGTCAATTTGAGTAAATTTGAGCCTAGATGGGCAGTTTTAATATTTTTTCCAAGATAACCTAAATGAAAGATTCATTTTAAGGTCCAAAGTTCATAAGTATTTGGGAAAGCAGATCTTCTGAAACAGACATAGAAATGAGGGAGACTAGCTTTGCTTTTAAGAAGTTCACAGTTCATTGATTCCTTTTCTCTTTCATCCATGCCTGTGGCTCAGCTCTCACCTCTGGGTGGATGGATACTGCAAAAGCTATCCCTCCTGTTCTGACTTCCCATGAGACCTAGAGCAGCATTTTCAGCTGCCTGCTGGACACCACTGCAGGATGTTCTGATGACCTCTTAAGCTTATTATTACATCTGAACTTAACTCATTGTTACCACCAAACTCATTATCTTTCCTGTGTTTCTTACCTAAATGGCTCTACTTTTTTGTAGTCAGTCTCTAATCTTTGGGATTTTTTTTGATGCCTCCCTTTACATTAAAGATTGATTTCAAGCTGGTCATGGCAGTGTGTACCTGTAGTCTTAGCTACCTACAAGGCTTAGGTGGGGGGGGGGATTCCGTGAGCCCTAGAGTTTGAGTCCAGTCTGGACAACATAGCAAGTCCCCATCTCTTAAAAACTAAATAAAAGAAAGAAAGGTTAATTTCCCCTTTATCAAGCATCTATGTCCTTTTTCTTCTGACCATTTGTCTATTGGGGCCATCTCCTATAAACAGTGCCCATCCTCAGTATGGCTGGGAATATGAATCCATGTAAGAAAGGAATGGCTCAGTGGGGTATTTTCTATTTGTGAGATGATCTTAGAACTATCTTGTTTTCCTTATCTACTGATATATATCCCTGTCTCACTCCACTTGTCCCTTGGTCATCAAACTTATCTATCTCTCCTCCCACCTCAACTTAGGCTGGGTGTTCTTTCCTTTCTTTCTCCTTTCAAACACTGATGCATAATTGACTACTTCCCCACAATTTTTTATTCAGTATTTGTAGAAACAGCTCTTCCAATGGATTCCCTCCCCCAACCACTGCCCCCTTTCAATTTGGTGCAACCTGAAGTCTGCCCATCCCCTAGTACTGCCCACCTGGAAGCATCCCAAACCTTGGCCCGTCCCAGTCAATGACATGGTGTCAACACTGGCATGCTTTGGGATTCCAAAGGTGGAAATTGCATTGATTCTCATTTCCAAAAGCTCATGGAGTAGGTGTTTACTACAAGGTAATAGTACCCAGATGATGATTTTTAACACACTGGAGAGACGTGATCGTTTTTGCATGGGGATACATGCTAGAGGTAAAACTCAAAGGGGGGGGAATATGGATGAATCTCAAAAACATGCTGAGTGAAAGAAGCTGGGGTGAATGGGTAAATATTGGATGGTTCTATTTATATGAAGTTCTGGAATGTGCAAAAAGTGATAGAAATGGGAACAGCTATGGTGTGAGGGCAGGGATTGACTGGGAAGGACCACAGAGGAACTTTCTGCAGTGTTAGAAGTGTTCTGTATTTTGACAGACGTGTGGTTTACATAGGTGAATGCATTTGTTAAAACTCATCAAATTGTATACTTAAGATCTATGCTTTTTACTGTATGTAAATTATAACTTAATTTAATAAAGAAACAAAAAAATTAATTCAAGGGGGAAAAATTGCAGAGTAAAATGTGTAATAGTATCCTAGTAGCGGTTAAAGAGAAAAGACTGTATGCATAGGAATAAACAAAATAATATAATAGGAAGAGGAGCAGACATGCTCTTGTATTTGTGATCAGGAAACATTTGCTTTGGAAGTGCTACTAGTTAATATCATACACTCAGTTGTTTGGGAATACATGGTCATTTTTCAGTGGTTCATAGCAGATTAAAATCTGATTTTAGAAATTGGAAGGTATAGATTTTCTCTGCGGAAACTTCCAATGCTTCTAAAAATCTTGCACCCTGCTGCCTTCCTCCTGTACCCAAAATAAATCACAACTATTTGGTTTAAGCTTGGTGAGTAGGAGGGTTTATATCACAGCCTTTTTAATAACTAATATGTGGATCCCACACTGATAGCCTAAAGGGCACGGTAGGCCTGTGAACATGTTTTGTTCTGTTTTGTTGGGGAGTGGAGTTGTGGACAGTGGTGCTTTTTTCTTTTTATGAGTTGCAAATGTTTGAAACTTGGGAAATTTCCTATAAAAATGTGAACATCTGGCAATACCTGGGTGGCTTGCATTCTAAAACAGCAATAACTTCTTGGATATGAGTAGTAGCTCCTCTCTTTATAAAATTAAGATATAATTTACTTTATATATATCATGCCATTCACAGTTATCTCAGGACCAATCTACTGCCGCCATTAAAAAAAAATTCTACTCTCAGTCCTAGTTTAATTTGCAACCTCTGGATTTACATTTATGGAGCCCCTCCTATGTATACGTGAGGGAGATATTATATCTGTTTTACAGATGAAATAACCAAGCTTCAATAAGAACTCACCTGAGGTTGCTTAGTAGCAAGTAGCAAAACCAAGATTTGAACTAGGTATTCTTACCCCAGAGTCTACACATTTACTGACAATGTTGTTGTTCATTTTTTACTTTTAACTTTGGTTTCATCTATTATTGAGTAAAAAATTACTACTTACCTCTGGTTGAGTTCTGATTAGTTTCTCTGTGACTTATTTTGGTTGAATAATCCCTGGTCTCCAAACTCTATTGATTTTGCATCCCTAGCAGTGAAAAAGAAAAAAAATGCATAATATATATGTACATTATTTATTGGTAAATAATAAACTTGTGCTCTATTACTATTATGTACACTTTAAAACATATATGTATATAAAAGTCTTAAAGAATAAGATTATGTATTTGCATATATTCCAGAATTTTCTCTCCACACTGCAGAAAATTATGTTGTAGGTATTACACACCCTATCTTGGCAGCCAATAGATTAAGTGATGCCTGGACAATGATTCTGCCTGAAAGCATTTTCATATCAGAGACTGCCAATTTTGTATCCAATAAATTGTCCCTTCTAGATAAAGGATTCAGGAGAAATCACCTGATTTGCCCACACTATGGAAAGACAGCAGAAAGTTCTCCATTGTTAGAAAAGGTATTGTCTCTCTGTAGCCACATTTAAAAGACTGTATTCTAAAACCTTCTATAGCTGTGAACTTCAAAATAGCCAAAGGCATCTTTTATCCCTATTAAGGCCTGGGATTCGCCTTTGGTGAGTTTAGGTTCTTTTCAAACATCTAGTTTTGACTGTGGATTTAACGCAGAGAAAAGCAGTACCCTCCTGGGTCTCAGTTTCTCAGTCTGAGATGTGGGGGCTCCACCTCGCAGGACTTCTGCTGTGATTAACAAATTTGTGGTTTTAACTACTTGGACAAAACCAGCACTGAGAGAGGCTGTTAATATTGAATCAGTGTGAAATATATTTGTGGACTGGTGCCAGCAGTTTTACCAGAATTCTGGTACTCTAAAGAAAGAATGGCAATTGAGTGTGCTTTTTAAGGCTTGCTTTGTGCCTGCTCAAAGGTCACGCCGTGTTATCTCTCTAAATAGAGTTGTTTACATGTGGAGCGATAGGATTTTCTTTCTAAGAGCTTATCCATGTCCTTTGACCTCCTTCCCATCGACTTGTGTGATCTGAGTGAATCTCTTTTGTGGAGCATCCTCTGTTTGGAATGTTCTTTTCTGCCCTCCCTTAACCTCTTTATTGCTTTAGTTTGTCCTCAAGGCCCAGATGGGATGCCACATTCTTCACAATCCTGCCAGCACCAGGTTGATGTAATCTTTCCCTCTCATGTACTTTCAAAAAATCAGAATGTAGCATTGAGAGAATGCAAGGGAACACATTTGACACACCCCTTGCGGACTCCACAGAAGGAAAGCCTTGTGTGTGTGTGTGGCATCGTTGGGAATGCAATAGAAATACATCAAGTTGTTCATGTAAAATGTGAAACATACGCTGCATCTCTGTTCTGGAATATTTTCTTTTATTAAGAAAGAAACGTTAGACTGTGCCTCGCGCCTGTAATCCCAGCACTTTGGGAGGCCGAGGCAGGCAGATCACCTGAGGCCAGGAGTTCAAGACCAGCCTGACCAACATGGCGAAACCCCATCTCTACTAAAAATACAAAAATTAGCCAGGCATGCTGGCACACACCTGTGATCCTAGCTACTCAGGAGGCTGAGGCAGGAGAATGGTTTGAACCCAGGAGGCGAAGGTTGCAGTGAGCCAAGATTGTGCCACCGCACTCCAGGCTGGGCGACAGAGTGAGACTCTGTCTCAAAAAAAAAAAAAAAAAAAAAAAAGAAACATTAAGAAAATTTAAAAAGACAGAAAATTTAAAGGGATCATTAACCATATCCCCAAACTCTAAGCCAAACCCCCAGACTTTTACTGCTGTAACGATAACACTGGCATGGTATTTACCAAGTTGCCTTGTAGTTAGGCACATCCAGGCTTGGTCTCCTGCTAATGCATGTGCTCTTGGAGGGCCCCTGCATTATTCAAGCCGAAGGCTGCTGACACCTGGCCCATCCTACTGCAGGCACTTAATGGATGTTTTAGTTAGCTCACTGACTCAAAGGTTGGAGAAGGGCCTGCACTGATTTTAACCCAGTCTCCTGTTCTATTCCTTATCTTGCTTACATATGTCTTGTGACCATAAACTCCAGGAGTTCTGTGAAGTTAAAGCTGAAGGCCACAGGTGAACGATCTCAAAAAAGGAAGCCAGTGAGCGAGAAGCCCTGATTACAGCATAGTCAGAAAATAGGTTATCTAGGGTACTGGAGATTTCCTAGTAAATTGACAGTGAACATGAGGTTTGCCAGAGTGAGTCAGAGCTTTTCAGTATTGAGAGAGACAAATTATAAATACTTTAAATGGTGCCATTCGAAACGCTTCCCTCTCCGTTTTTCCTCTGGGGGAGAGCCACGGCGGGGAAGCTGGAGCAGGCAGGCACCGTGCACCTGCTTCAGGGTCAGCACCTCCGTCGGGGAGGTGCAGAGAAGCGCTGATGCTGGGGTTTCTGGTTGTATGCTCAGCTATTTATCCCACCAGCAAGGACAGCCTATCTCCTAATTATCAACCACTGGGACAGCTTCCTATGGCCACAGCTGGCCAGGGCCTCTCCGGCATGTGCCTGCCACTTGGTGCCTTCCAGTTCAGTGGCTCTTAGATACGCTCTAACCAGGAGGAGGATAATTATATCTTGCAGCTGTATATGTGGTATAGAAGTTCTCAGACAGCACGGTATAGAATGTGCACTTTTCCTCTTTTAGCAGAGCATTAATAATGGCCAGAGTGTGTTTTGTCTTTGATATCTGCCTTTTCGAGTATTCGCTACTCATATTTCACAGTGACTTCTTTTTTCTTTCTTTCTTTTTCTTTTTTTTTGAGATGGAGTTTTGCATTGTTGCCCAGGCTGTAGTGCAGTGGTGCAATCTCAGCTGACTGCAATCTCTGCCTCCTGGGTTCAAGCAATTCTCTTGCCTCAGCCTCCTGAGTACCTGGGACAACAGGCATGCGCCACCACACCCAGCTAATTTTTTTGTATTTTTAGCAGAGATGGGGTTTCACCATGTTGGTGTGGATGGTCTTGATCTCCTGATCTCGTGATCCGCCCGCCTCAGCCTCCCAAACTGCTGGGATTACAGGCATGAGCCACCACGCCCAACCTTCACAGTGACTTCTTAGAGAATTGCCAAACGTTATTTACAAGGCATTGAGTACAAGTATGTACAGAGCCTCATGCGAAGGAAACAGTGTGACAAAGGCAAGACTCCTGCACTTCAGCAGCTTAGCAGCTGGCAAGGGAAATAAGATAGTCCATGGGTAACCTTATTGCAAGGCAGGTTTACAAATACCACGGGAAAGCTGCTATTTAGGGAACAAGATCAGAAGAAATTGATTCCAGCCAGAGTGATTCTGGAAACCTGTAGGGAGGAGGTAATGTTTGAGCTGCATTTTTAAGCACAGGTGGATTTTCGGAAAGTTCTAATGGGAAGGAGGTTGAGGAATTTCAGGAAAAGCAAAGGAAGCATGCGAAGGATGAAGAGACGTGTTGCAGGCATAGAGAAGGTTTGGCTGCTGACAAAGACTGCATGCAGCCTGGTGGATTGTGATGTGTGGGCAGCAACTTAGTGCCCTGATTCTATGGAGGAGATTCACTGGAGAGTCTTGTCTACCATATGGAGTTTGAGTGCAGAGGATGCCTGTGACCCCAGTCAGCTGATCTTCATCTGTGGCTGCTTCCTTGAAGGCATTCCAAGCCTGCCGCTCATTGCTCTTTGGGAACTTTGCCTATGCAGAGTATTGTCAGAGAGTAATTTGAGACACTTGATGCCTGTTAAACTAATTATGCTTCAGTCCTCAGAGTGCCGTGGTGATCTCAATCCTGAATGCTCAGCAGATTTTATGTAGTGTCTGAATTATTAATGGGGAAGATATGGAAGAGGGTGCTTGGCTGCTTGCTCCATTTTGAGCAGGTCTTGGGTGAGTGGCATTACGGAAAGAGAAGCAGCTGCTTGCAGAGGGGATGGAGGAAGCAGGCCTTCCCGGGGAGCCCTGCCCAGACCGGAGCCTGTGCCAGTATGCTCAGAAAATCACAGCCTGCTTTGGAGGGATGGGTAAGACCCCTTAAACATTGGGCTTTGCAGAGAAAATGCCCAGGGCTGACCACGCAGAAGGACTGGACTTTAGGACTTACTGGGAGCAGGGAGCAGGGGTATCTGCTGCTGAGCAGGAGAACCTCACATGGACCGAGTTGTCACTCTCTGGAAGTCCAGTTGTACCCCCTTTTCCTAGCCTTCCCACTTAATCTGTTCTGTTTGGCAGCAAAGATCATCCTGACTTGTGAGCAGCTGCAGGTGTTTCTGGAAGGCGTGCTGAGCTCTTTCTGTTTGTTCATTTTGGTTAAAAACAACAAACAAAAATGAAAAATCACCCTATTATCACTGAAGAAGCCACAGACTAACTGCAGACCATTTCCTTAGCAAACTAAATTCCATCAATATTTGCATTGTAAGGTGGCGATTTGCTCTCTGTGAAAATTTTATTTCTTAGTGAGGAACAGGTAGATCCTAGCAGATGATTTAAGCAGGGAGGGGACACTTGTCTGAGAAAAAGACTTAAGTCATTATATAGAATAAAGTTAAAGTCTGTGTTCATTTATGGAGAATCACTGTGACTGATGAAAAAAGAGCAGTCATTGTGGCATCTGTTCCCCAAGCACTTTGTAGCCCCAAAATGCCTGGTTTCGGGCTGGGGGCTCATCACATCAGGTGTTTGTTGAGCTCCTACAGTGAGCAAAGGTTGGGTGCCCTTGGTGCCCCTTGGTGAATTTTCCCACTGATGGTTCATTTTCATAATTTATCATAGAAGAGCTTGACTAGGTACAGTGGAACTGCTGTTAGAAAGATTAGGAATATCCTATCTGATAAGATACACAGGTCAGCAAAATCTTGGGCAGAATTTCAACGTTTGTAATTATTGTTAGCTCTGTAATGTGGTACATTGTGATAGCTTACCATAGAACCATAGAAAAGGTCATAAAACCCACTCCTTTGTGATTGCTGTAACTGTAGTTTTATGTGGGCTGTGGCTGGAGGCAGCAATGAAAGACCTGAATCCACTGGTGCTCCTTTAGCGTCTTCCCCAACTGTGCTTTCCCCTGGTGAAGAGGTTGCTGTCAGGCAGCTACCACTGCAAGTCTATTTTTAAGACTGGAGGTTTGGCCTCCACTGGGTATTTAACCTGAGCATGTGGAGGAGGGTAAGTGAAAAGCTCTGAGCACCTGGGGAATAGAACTTAGTTCACAGGGGTCTGCAGTCACTACTGCCAGCATCTGAATTCCCATCTCCACTGCCTGAGAATGGAGTCAGCCGCCTCACATTTATATGTAGTTTGGTTGTCTTTAAAAGCAGGTAAACATTTGTTATTCTCATCAGCCGTCTTTATGATCCACATGTAGTTTACTTTCCATCCTGACCTAAAATTCTTAAAACGGATCAAAATTCTAACTTATAATTCTATTATTAAGAATTTAGTTTTTCCTTTTTGCAGTCTCTTAAAAGACAGTTGCATCTTAAACTAAATATATGGATCTGTAAACTTGTTAAAAAAAATTTAGGAGTGTCCTATGTATGCTCTGCAGATATAATGGCTAAGCATTGAGGCAGAGTTAATGCAGTGGAAATAGTTTTGTGGGCAAAGCTTGACGAGTTTAGGGACCAAGAAAGCAGAATAGCTTTGTTATGGAATAATTATCCTTTTTCTTTTCTTTTCTTTTCTTTTTTTTTTTTTTTTTTTGAGATGAAGTCTTGCTCTGTAACCTAGGCTGGAGTGCAGTGGCACAATCTCGGCTCACTGCAACCTCCACCTCCCAGGTTTAAGCAATTCTCCTGCCTCAGTCTCCCAAGTAGTTGGGATTACAGGCGCCCGCCACCACACCCAGCTAATTTTTTTTTTTATTTTTAGTAGAGATGGGGTTTCACCATGTTAGTCAGGCTGGTCTTAAACTCCTGACCTCAGGTGATCTGCCTGTCTCGGCCACCCAAAGTGCTGGGATTATAGGTGTGAGCCACTACACCTGGCCTAGTTACCCTTTTTCTTGGTAAGGAAGATGCTGGGTTTGGAGGAAACAATCTCTTTTCTGTCCAAAGTCTATGTGTGTTACTGTGTTCTAGATCCTGCACTCAAAGTGGCTGCATCATGTTTCTCTATAGAAACACATCTATATTTCACAAAAAGACCATGTAAACACATACAAGCAAGTAGCTGCTCAGGTTCTCAGTTTGCAAAGAGCAGAACTCTAGGAAACCCAGCAAGAAAGAATTAACGGTGAAAGGCAGAGGTTCCCCACACTACAGTATTTATTAGAAAACACTTTAGAAGAACCTAGTAGGGCTGAGGTGGGCCTCAGGGATCTGCTTCTTAAACAAACTGGGCCAGAAATCACATTTTGGGAAATACGTTCTTTTTTTTTTTTTTTTTTTGATGGGTGAATGCTACCTATTTTTTTTTCCAGTTGTATATCTTTTTTTTTTTTTTTTAAATTTCAATAGTTTTGGAGGAACAGGTAATGTTTGGTTACATGGATAAATTCTTTAGTGGTGATTTCTGAGATGTTGGTGCACCCATCATCCAAGCAGTGTACACTGCACCCAATGTGTCATCTTTTATCCCTCACCCACATTTTGAGAAGCATTGATAGAACATCTTACATTGTATATCTGAAGGTTCTTCAAAATAGGCAAGCAGGGAAAAGAACACAGACAGATTGTTTTACCTGCTTTGTAAACTGTTTTTAGAGGAAGATTTTGGAGGTTGGTGTTGGGCTTAATTCCCAGAATTTTGGAGCAGAAATTTTGAGGTGTGACTTTCGTAGTGGTGGAAGTCCTATGTTTCTGCTTTCCCCAAGTCCACCTCAGTCTGAGTGCCTCTAGACAGCATCTGTTTCTTCCATTCCCACCATGCTTCCCATTGGCATAGAATAATTCTAGCACATTATTGGCTTGGGAGTCAGAAGACCTGGCTCCACCCTAGGCTTTCTGCATTGCCGTGAGAAAGTCACGTCTTCTCTGAGACTTACCTTCCTCATCTTAAAGGCTGGCATAGATCAGTGCTTCCTGAGTGCTGGCACTAGTCTGGAGAACATTTAGAAACGTAAGTTCCTGACCCCTATGTACAAAGACTCCCCAATTTTTTTTTATATTTTTCAAAAGTTCTACAATTTTTTTTTTTTTTTTTTTTTTTTTTTTTGGGACAGAGTCTTGCCCAGTAACCTGGGAGTACAGTGGCACAATTGTAGCTCTCTGTAACCTCAAACTCCTGGGCTCAAGCAATCCTCCTGCCTCAACCTCCCAAGTAGCTGGGACTACAGATGCAGGACACCACACTTGGCTAATGTTTTATTTATTTATTTATTTTTCTGTAGAGACAGAGTCTTGCTATGTTTCCAGGGCTGGTCTTGAACTGGGCCTCAAGCAATCCTCCTGCCTCGCCCTCCCAAAGTGCTAGGATTACAGATGTGAGCAACCACACGTGGCCTACAGATGATTCTTATGCACAGCGATATTTGGGAACTACTGGACTAGATTACCTTTGATGGCCTGGTCAGCTCTATAATTCTATTCTAGGGTTTTAGTGAAAAGAAATTTGTGTTAGAACATAATAGCCCAACGGCAGAAGGAGTATGGGTTTATTCATTTTCACTTGTGACTTTTGTATGGTTGTGATGGTCACATATTGTACTTCATCTTACCGTCTGAATGTTAAAGAATAAATGATTACTGGGGTCGTCCTTTTTATATCAATATGCTAATTCCATGAAGGTCCTTCTAGCTTGTAATTCTGTGAAAACCCAAAGCTACCTACACATTAATTCTGTCTCCATCATATGATTCTGCAATCACAGAAAACCCGTGAAACAACTTTAAGACAGTAAACATTAGCTTAATGGAATGAGGCAGAAGGATTTTCCTGGTACTAACAGGAAGGATCCCCCCTCTAGAAAATGGAAAGACAATGATTGTTTGCTATGGCCTAGAGCTGGATTTATCACGAGTTGAAGCTGAGGATCTTTAATCGAGCTCCCCACCCACCCCCACCTGTGAGATCTGAAATACTGGAGAACTTGGAATTATTATCCTGGGATTTTTCTGATAGACATTTTTAGATTATATGAAATATGTGTATATATCCCTACCTCTATTCTCAGTACTTTTACCAGATGACATTGAATATTCTAGGAGTATTTGCAGGAGAATTCTTTTAGATATTGCAGCTATATTCTTTCTCTTGTTCTGGATATTAATCTAATTTTCAAATATGCATTCATGCTTGAGGCTGACAGGCTCGAGTTCCTGGTAGTGGCTGTTTTTATACCTAGTCATCTGACTGCGAATATGGTGCCCTAAGCTGTTGAGGGTAATCACTTAAATACATCTCCCTTAATCTTCTTTGCTGGGCAGTGAGAAAAGGAGACAGTAAGGAGCCAGGGGAACGGAGAGAATTGTGGGGCAACTCCGCTCCTTGAGCTCCTGCTGCCTGTTTCTCATTTCTTGGAAATCCATGCCAAGATGCCTTCCTTCCTTGGCCTGAAGTGTCTGGGGAAATTGTGCAGCTCTGAGAAAAGCAAAGTCACTTCATCTGAGAGAACCAGTGCCAGGGGCTCGAACAGAAAGAGACTGATTGTTGAGGACTGGAGAGTCACTGGGACCTCCTTCCCCCGCTCACAGGCGTGCCACTGTCACTCATTTGCTGTATCTCTGTCCTGAGGACTACTGCCCACGTGGGCACATAGGTAACAGTGTTGATCCTTTTGGTAAGTAAAATAACCCACCCTGGACATGGTTTTGTGTTTTGTAATTGGCGTAATTAAGAGAGTACTATCCTGCTCATTCTTCCGTAATGTGTTCTTCAAAGGAAACACTATCCTTAATATATAATTAATGGGGGTGAGGGTGGGAAGATGGAGAATGTAACGTTAAGTACAGCTATGGAGCTAAATTCCAAGGGTATTTTTGTCCAGCATTTTATGATCTTCAGTAACAAATGTTTCTCTTTCCAAACATTGTATGAATAATTGTCAGTAATAGGAAGTATGATAGAAAAGAAAGATCTCTATCCATAGATGCTGTCCTTTCATACAACAAAGAATAAATGGAAAGGAAATATTCAAGGCGGGAGATGGATGCTAGCAAAAGATGACCTAAGTAAAGCTGAGCTCCAAATTGTGTCAGTGTGTAGGGAGGGCTCGTCTTGTGAAATGTTCTAAAAAAATAAAAAATAAAAAGCCTTTTAATATTGATAGAACTTGTTGAGGCTTCTTTAAAGTGAATCTCATTAAAACATGTCAGTCATTCCTCTGCCTGGGAAAGAGGTGGAGAAGGCCCACTCTGGGGATAGAGTTATTGCACTTGGGAGTTTTCAGGCCTGGAAGTTATCATGGTGCTTTTATTAATGAAGATGGTGCCTACTCAACTGCTCACGCCTTGTCAAAGTCAGCACTAGAATTAGTACAGGAAGCAGAAGGCGATTAGCCGTGGTCCCTACGAATGTATGAAGTTGAGTCAAATAAACCAGGAAGCATAACATATTCCTCATGATTCTTGGACAGCCAGAGAGTTGGACTGGATTCTGTTTAGCTGAAGTAAGGGAGTTAAGATGTTCTGTTTTGTTGCAATCAGCTTTCAATAGCTTTGTTGAGTGATCATTCATATGCTGTAAAATTCACCCATTTAAAGTATACAGTTCAGTGGGTTTTAGTACATAACTAGTATGTGCAGCCATCACCATGGTGAATATTTTCATTGCCTCAGAAAGAAACCCTGTACTCTTTAGCTATTGCCTCCCCACCTCAACCACTTCACCCCTACCTCCCAGCCTTAAGAAATCAAAATCTACTTTCTGCATCTTAGATTTCCCTATTCCGAATATTTAATGTGAATGGAGTTTATAATATGTGGTCTTTCATTTATGGCTTCTTTCACTTAGCATGTTTTCAGGGTTCTCCCATGTTGTACCACATATCAACATTTTATTCCGTGTTATGGCCAAATACCATTTCACTGTATGGATATTCCACATTTTGTTTCTCCTCTCACCAGCTGATGGACATTTCGGTTGTTTCCAACTTTTGGCTGTTATAAATAATGCCCCATGCATATCCATATACAGGTTTTTTTCTTTTCATGTCAGATGGGTAATGTGCCAATGTCATAACAAGGTTCGAGGGTGGCTCACACATGCATGCATGAACACATCAAAAGAATCATCATATACAAGTTTCTATGTGGACATATGATATGTTCAGAGCTCTTGGGTATATACCTAGGAGTGGAATTTCTGGGCCATATAATAACTCTATGTCTTACCTTCTGAAGGACTTCTACATTATTTTACAAAGTAGCTGCTCCATTTTACATTCCCACCAGCAGCAAATGAAGGTTCCAGTTTCTCCACATCCTTGGCAACACTTGCTATTATCTGACTTTTTTGGGGGATGGAGTTTTGCTATGTTGCCCAGGCTGGAGTGCAGCGGCACGATCTCAGCTCACTGCAACCTCTGCCTCCCAAGTTCAAGCGATTCTCCTGCCTCAGCCTCCCAAGTAGTTGGGATTACAGGCACATACCACCACAACCTGGCTAATTTTGTATTTTTAATAGAAATGGGGTTTCACCATGTTGACCAGGCTGGTTTCAAACTCCTGACTTCAGGTAATTGGCCTGCCTCCACTTCCCAAAGTGCTGGGATTATAGGCGTTAGCCACTGCGCCCTGCCTTATCTGACTTTTTCATTCCAGCCATCCTAATGGGTGTGAAGCGGTATCTCACTGTGACTATACAGAGCTTTGGCTGGGACAGAGAGGGCTGACAAGCAGATCAGTGCTCAGGGAAGACAGGATATTGACTCAGACAGCTGCTGATGGTGACAGCTCCTTATCTCTTACTCTTAACAGTCTTCTCTTCATGATTCCAGGCGCATCTCTTTTAGGGGAGCAGGGAGTGGAAATGGAGAAACCATGCCTTCTGCCTAGCCCCCTTACAAGCTATGCTAAGAAGTTTGTTCAGAACCAGCTGATCATGCCTGTTGCAGCAAGGGACACTTCCCTCAAAAATCAGATCCTCATACTAGTGGATACCTAGAATCCCTTTATTGAGGAGAAAACTGTTTTATTCCACAAATAGGAATAAAATGAAACATGCAGATTTCTGCTGGAGCTAACACTTTATTGTGAATGACTTCAGTGCTTCTATGGAATGTTTCTACTCAAAGAGGCTCAAATCAGATGTTTTTGGAATGAGCCACTGTTGCTCTTGAAAGAGATAAAATCTGTTGGGAGGAGGAGGCAGGAAGGCAAGGGGAAGCCAGGTAAGCTGTAGTTGAATGAAAACATGCTGGATAGGGACTTATCAGCAGTTTCTGTCATGAGGGAACAAGAGAATTAACAGTATCAGAGAGGGTTCTGAATACAGGAAAGGTAATCGTCATTGGGATATCCATATCTTAGTGGAGGCAGATAAGGAAATCTGGGAGATTAGTTAAGTGTTGTGGCTTTGAGGTTGGACATTCCAGAGTTTGACTCCCAGCTCTTCTACTTACTAAATGTGCTACTTTGGGAAGTTAGTGATTCCAAGTGCATTTCTCTGTCTGTAAGGTAGGCAGGGAATGCATACCTTACATGACTGCTTTGAGCAGGCCTATCCCTAGAGTAGATGGGGCCCTGGGCTAATATTTTTTGTAGGGCTCCTGTCTGTATAAACAATTTGAGTCACCCCAAATCAGTGTGTCAACAGCTCAATCTTTTTCAGTCATGGGAAAGAAATGCCACACCAGCCTGAGGAAGTGTTTTCTTGCTAGGCTTGTCCCCTAGAATGGAGCCAGCTTCAGGGCCCCAAGAAACTCCATTGGCATGACTCTTGGGCTCTTTGGGGCATCTGGCCAACCCCTTGCACAGCATGGGAGAGATGCAGAGGATCACTAGAGAAATCTGTGAAGAGGAGGCTCAGATTCCTCATCCAGACAGCACTGCTGGCCCCAGCAATCCCAGGTACCAGAGCACACTTAGACATTTTTGAGGGAGGAATGGGGTTAGGGCAGGGCTCTACTTGCCCATGTCTAAGGGTAGTATTGATTATGAGGACTAAATGAGAACCTGGCTGGGCATGGTGGCATGTGCCTATATTACCAGCTATTTGAGAGGCTGAGGCAGAAGGATCATTTGGGCCCAGGAATTCAGCGTGGGCAACATTGCAAGACCCTATCTCAATTTTAAAAATTGTAAATAAAGATAAAAATAAATTTAAAGAATGAGAACTTGCATATCAAAGTGTTCGGTATAGTGACACACAAAAGCATCCACGAAATGTTAATTTCAGTAATAATAATAAACTTGCAATATAGTCAGCATTAGTCATTTTGGACAGTCTCTATGGAGGCTGAATTTAAAAAATAAAATAAGAAAAAATCGTTTATTGTTGTTAAAAATAGTGATTTCTATTGTTTGCCTTCCACGCTGTGAAACAATAGAGGCCCAGGACTATAGATGCAGCACAGGACGTGGGATTCCCCTGGAACCCACCGTGTGCTCGAGCATCCTGTTTAGGACAGGTGCCTGGAGGAAGCACGCCCTCCTGCAGCCATGCTTGTTCCTGTGCTATGAAGCCCCAGAGAGTTCAGGAGCAGCTCCTGGCAGGGTGCTTGGGAATATTTGGCAAAGGCCTCCTGCAGCTGCCAGAAAGATCTCAAGATGCTGCAGCTTCCTGTTGTTGTCTGGTGCTCAACCCCTGCTTGGAGTTGTGCTGGGCTCCATGATTTTCCAAGTGTCCCCATGCGTAGCTGTCCTTTGTCATGCTCAAAAAAACCCTTGGATGTTGCAAGGGAAGAAATTGTTTTCCTCATTTCACAACAGCAATGAGTTAGCAAGAAGATGGGAAAAGTGGACAAAACAAATACATCAGTGAACATACAAAACAGCTTCTGCAAAAATACGTCAGTGAACATCTATCAGTGAAACAGATTTGTGAACATATAAAATAGCTTCCGCAAAAATAAATCGGTGAACATATATGAGGGAAACAGATCAGTGAACATACAAAATAGCCTCTGCAGCCTCTGATTGTAGATGTAGTACTGTTCTAGAAGAATGGCTGTCATTCACTGGGGGCCTACTACATCTCAAACATTGTGATAAGCTTCTTTTTTTATTTGGCTTTGTTTTAGAGACAGGCTCTCCCTCTGTCTCTCTGGCTGGAGTGCAGTGGTGTGAACAGGGCTCACTGCAGCCTTCACCACTTGAGCTCAAGTGATCCTCTTGCCTCAGCCTCCCAAGTAGCTGGGACCACAGGCACATGCTACCATTTCCGGCTAATTCTTTGATTTTTTTTTTTTTTTTTTTTTTTGTAGAGACAGGGTTGTCCAGGCTGGTTTCAAACTCCTGAGCATTAAACAGTCTTCCTGCTTCAGCTTCCCAAAGTGTTGAGATTACAGGTGCAAGCCAGCACACCTGGCCTGTGCCAGGTGTTTTATGATTTTTCCCATGTTTGATAGTCTTAATACTCAACAAAGCAGGAATTACTTTTATTTCATTTTGCAGAGAAGGAAACTAGGGCATATGCGGTTAGGAGACCTGCCAAAGGTCACTAAAGTACAGGATTTGGGCCCAGGTCTGCCTAACACCCAGATTTATGGTCTCAACCACGACACCATTCTGCCTCAACCTGAGGAGCGTAAGAGTGGGTCATTCATGAGGTTCGCTGAATGCTGGCACACCTAAAGTTTATAAATAATATTGCTAATTAAGTACTTCAGCAGCTCAAATTTGAAGACTCCCATATAGTAAATTGTTGTTGCTAGGAAAATTAGTAAAGATTTCCTTCCTTTAGCTCATAAATACAAGCTATCTGTATAGAATGTTCCCTTACTCTACTGTAGGAAATTAGAGGGAAGGTTTTTTGTTTTTTTGTTTTTTTTTCCCGAGACAGAGTTTGGTCTTTATTGCCCAGACTGGAGTGTAATGGTGTGATCTCGGCTCACTGCAATCTCCATCTCCTGGGTTCAAGTGATTCTCCTGCCTTAGCCTCCCTGGTAGCTAGGATTACAGGCATGTGTCACCATGCCCAGCTAATTTTGTGTTTTTAGTAGAGACAGGATTTCTCCATGTTGGTCAGGCTGGTCTTGAACTCCTGACCTCAGGTGATCTGCCCACCTCTGCCTCCCAAAGTGCTGGGATTACAGGTGTGATCCACTGTGCCCAGCTAGAGTGAAGGTTTTGAACCTGTGTTTCTTTCTGTCCTTTGGAGTGTTTGGGTCTTGTACAAATGGAAGAACATATTTAGGGCAATTACCTTCTTGACAAATAAACAAGAAGAGTCTGGCACTGTTATCAAAAGCCCCAAGGATATCTGGAGAGGATTCAGTGATTATGTTGTCAGCTGAGTCCAAATCCCAAAGCAGAATGTTCTGGACTGGAAAGCAGGGACCAAAGTAGATTGGCAGTCCCCTCCCTGGAGAAGCAGTTCATATCCCAGAAGATAGAACAGTGGTTCATCTCTGATTCAGGCACCTGCTGGGACCTTTCTGTTAGGTGCAGCACACCCACGGCTTGTCTTCACTTGGGATGGTCTCACAAGACCCAGATACTCAGATTATCACATAACCGAGAGAGCCTCTTGGGTACATTATTGTTTCTTAAAGCAGTAGCAACCCGTTTTCAAACTAAGCAGAACATAGAACACTGTAATTTTTTTCTTTTAATGTGCCCTTCTTACCCCATTCACTAATCCACAACCCCAGACATGTACGTCAGAGGGCTAGGGGAAGCGTCTTGGGTATAGTAGGCCAAAGGCCACAAATGGCTTTGTTGTCAACAGTGTGAAGACAGCATATTCTTCAAGATGCTGTAGAGCTTTTCGTTTTTTTCTTTTTTCTTTTTTTTTTTCTTGAGACGGAGTCTCACTCTGTTGCCCAGGCTGGAGTGCAGTGGCACAATCTTGGCTCACTGCAACCTCCGCCTCTCGGGTTCAAGCGATTCTCCTGCCTCAGCCTCCTGAGTAGCTGGGACTACAGGCACCGGCCACCATGCCTGGCAAATTTTTTTGTATTTTTAGTAGAGACTGGGTTTCACTGTGTTAGCCAGGATGGTCTCGATCTCCTGACCTCGTGATCCACCCGCCTCAGCCTCCCAAAGTGCTTGGGATTTTGGCGTGAGCCACCGCGCCCGGCCACTGTGGAGCTTTTCTATATCATCTTCTTGATGACATTGAGAGGCTGTGTTGGGGGAAAAAGGTTTTAATTCCTTGCAAAGCCTGGAAGTCAGGTGTGAAGGCCCTCTCTTAAATTTGAGAGAAGTGTTTGAGCTAGCCATGAAAAATATATCCTGGGAAAGTTGGTAAGAACCAGCATCAGGTTCCCGCCCTCAGACCTGCTCTCCTGACTGATGGCTTTGACGAGGTTACTTTGAGAGGCAACGTGTGACAGGCATCTGCTGCTGGCAAGGAGGTGCACTGCACTGTGGCCTCCCATCCCTCCAGCATGCTGGGTCCCCAGGGCCACATCCAGTTTGTTGATGGGATATGGTCTCCCCCGATACAGCAGTCTTACTTTGACTTTTATTCTCCTGAGGGTGGAGGTGATAGGTGGTGGCCAGTTACTGCTACATCTTGCAAGGGCATGAACGGAGAGCAATTTGAGGTTTCAGCTCTTTGGGAAAGCATTAGATAGTTTGCATTTTTTCTTTGATTTATAGTTAGCAATAACCCCCCGTTCAATTCCCCTGGGCTTCTTACTCCATTAGTTTAATCATATTTCCCAGAATCATGTGTTTCAAGCCCTTGACGGTCAAGCCTTTCGATCACGTCCCACTCTTAACCCCCAAATGCCCACATCAGTCTTCTTTGCCACAGATGTTTGAAGGACCCTTTCACATGGGGCTCTCTTTATATGTGCAATTCTGCTGCCTGGCATGGCCTCCCTGGTTCTTCTGAGGCCCAGCAGGATGCAGGTTAAGCTTTTCCTCCTCTCAGGAGGCCTGATCTTACCTCTTGCCTCGTCCTCCGCTGTGTTTTCATGGCATCCTCTGCACATCTTTGTTCAAGTGGCCTGTTTATAAGCTTCTCCCTTTTCATACACACAGCAAGGAGAGAGCTGTGTTCATGTTTTTTTTCCATGATAGTACCTGGCATGGAAAAAAAGCTGTGAGTGATGAGTAAATGAATGAGTGAATGTTTGCAGAAATCAAATTGCAATGTTAGAAGAATACAATTCGGCCTTAAATTTGTCCCCCTGCCTTGGAGTAGCTGAGGCCAGGAGAAGCTGCAAAACAAAGTGACTGCAAATTCAGGGCTGTGGGGTCAGACCTTGCTGCCAAATTCAAAGTCCAGCTCTGCTCTTTGCGGTTCTGTGACCTGGGCAAGTTACTTAATATATCCGAGCCTTAGTTTTCTCGTATATAAAAATGTGGATAATACTGCCCACATTGCAGCAGTATTACGAGCCCTACAAGAAAATACATATTTAAAAAATTCTAGCATTTAGTAGGAGCTCAATAAATAGTTCCCCCTCTTCTTCTCACCCAAACTTGTGTGAAGTTGAATAATTGTTTAGATAACAAATAAAATCAGTTTTCAAAGGAAAGAAATATCACTGAAGGGAAAGAGAAAGTAGGATTTGCGACGTGAGCTGGAACATAGATAGGATTTACCCAAAATATGAGTAAGAGGGAAATAGCCCAGTGATCTGTGAGTGGAAAGAAAAAGTAGAGGTAAGACATTTTTCACCTGTTTCCACTGGCTGAATCTGCTTGGTCCAGCTTTTTTTGTTTTATTGATGGTTGCTTTGTGTTTGTTTCTTTATTTTATTTTTAGCTCTAGGGATGTCGGCAAGTAACTATTTTCACATGAAACGTTCTCATATAAATTACTTCCTTGAGTAACTAAATATGCTGCAATGCCCGATTCATTTTAATTAAATGTACTTCAAAATGAATCTTATTTAAAGTCAGAGGGTAAAGCAGTCTGTTGAAGTTTATTGTTTGGCATTGTTTTAATCCAGCTTTAAACACATTTGAGTCTTACTAAGAGTGGCTTACTTTCATAGAAATCCCTGACTTCCCATCCTTTGAGCCTAACGATTCTGGGGCATGACTCAGTGCTGATAATTATGGATGGACGCTTGTTAACTTGGCAAATTAGCCATGAACCTGTGATGGCCCTGGGTACAAGACAACGCTGCTAACAGAAAGGGAATATGGATTGTGTGGGGGCCGGGCATGGTGGCTCACGCCTGTAATCCCAGCACTTTGAGAGGCTGAGACGGGCAGATCATGAGGTCAGAAGTTCGAGACCAGCCTGGCCAATATAGTGAAACCCCATCTCTACTAAAAATAGAAAAATTAGCTGGATATGGTGGCGAGGGTCTATAGTTCCAGCTACTCGGGAGGCTGAGGCTGGAGAATTGCTTGAACCTGGGAGGCAGAGGTTGCAGTGAGCTGAGATCGTTCCACTGCACTCCAGCCTGGATGACAGAGTGAGACTCCATCTCAAAAAAAAAAAAAAAAAAAAAAAAAAAAAAAGGGAATATGGTTTGTGTGTTACTCACTAGGGTGACAGGTAGCCAACACGGGCTTGAGTTGTCCGTGGGCTACATGCTGAAGGCTGCCAGCAGGAAGGTAATATAAGGTGAATAGATGGCCAGCAGAGGGGTGATTCTGTCCCTGGGATGGAAGACGAAGGCTGCCAACAGGAAAGCAGCATAGTCTGTGTGCTGTTTGTTAGGGTGTGTAGAGGTAGCCAGCAGGAAGATTCCTTTCTCAGCCTCAGAAAGCAGCACACTCAGAATGCACTAGAGAAACCCTTTGCAGAATCAGGTTTATGAGACCTTCACATTTAAATATGCCAGGAGTTTAAACAGACCATGATATGATATGCCCGAGGATTCTAGATGCTTCTCAAAGGTAGAAATAAACCTTTGATGTCAACACCTTATTATCATTATTATTTATTAATTTATTTATTTGACAGAGTCTTGCCCTGTTGCCCAGGCTGGAGTGCACTGGCACAATCTTGGCTCACCGCAGCCTCTGCCTCCCGGGTTCCAGTGATTCTCTGTGCCTCAACCTCCTGAGTAGCTAGGATTACAGGTGTGCACCACCACACCTGGCTAATAATTTTGTATTTTTAGTAGAGATGGGGTTTTACCATGTTGGCCAAGCTAGTCTTGAACTCCTGACCTCAAATGACCCACCCACCTCAGCCTTCCAAAGTACTGGGATTATAGGTGTGAACCACTGCGCTTGGCCAACACTCCATTTTTATAGGAAGTAAGAGATTGAGGCCCAGAGAAATAAATGACTTTCCTAAGGTTGGGGTATAATTAGAGGGTAGTGTTAGATTAAGGCCCTGGTCTTCCTCTCTTCCTGTTTAGTGTTACAAAAGAGAAGACCAAAGGATTATTAATTTTGTTTTTTTAAGTTTAGCTGGAAACTCAGCTCAGGTGAAACTTTCCTGTGGACCCTATCCAGACCTCCAGATCTCTCCGCTGTATGCCACATAAATGCCCATCCAAGCACCTCTATGCTTGCCTATTTATATCTGCTTATTTGCACATCTCTCCCTACCAGGTAGTAAGCTCCTTAGTGGCAGGGCGGTTGTTTTCGTGTTTTCTTCTGACTATCACACAGTGCTTGGTAAATAAAGATACTTCATACATTTTAAAATTGAGATATAGTTTAGTACACCATAAAATTCCTTACTTTAACATGTACAGTCCCTTGGATTTTAGTAAAACCACAAAGTTGTGCAACCATCCCATTGTCTAATCCCAGAGCACTTCCATCAGCCCCAAAAGAACCCTGTGCCCGTTAGAAATCAGCCCCGATTACTCACATTCCTCAGCTGCTGGCAACTACTTATCTCCTTTACGTGTTTGTGGATTTGCCTATTCTGGACATTTCATCTCACTGGAATCATGTAACCTGTGGATTTTTGTGTCTGGCTTCTTTCACTTACCGTAATGTTTTCAAGGCTCATTGAGGGGGGTAGCATTTATCAGTATCTTATTCCTTTTTATGTCTGAATAGTATCCCATTGTAGGGATATATCACATTTTCTTTATTTTTTCATCAGCTGGTGGTCATTTGTGTTGTTTCTGCTTTCTGCCTATTATGAATAATGCTGCTATAAACACTTGTGTACAAGTTTTTGTGTGAACACATGTTTTCAGTGCCCTTGGGTATATACCTAGGAATGGAAATCCTGGGTCATATAGTGATTCTCTGTTTAACTTTTTGAGAAACAGTTTTCTAGAGTGGCTGCACTATTTTGCATTCCCACCACTTAATACAATTTCAAATTAAAGTAAAGCTATTCCCCCAAAGTGAAATAACCAGTTTTCCCATATGTACAGAAATCCCATATGTACATTCATGTCTATTTACATCCTGTATCTTAATCTTCAAAACTGCCTACAGCTTTACAACTTACAGGTCTGCAAACATTATATAAAGAGAGGTAGGGCCTTTACTTTGAGACATCATTTAGCTGGCTTTTAAATTCACTTTCTGTAAGTGCCTTACTGTGGCCCCCAAGTTATGTTTGTTTGCTATTGAGATGTCTTTCCTCTTCCAAGTTCTGTAGCCGTAGATAGCAACCAAAATTAATCAGAGGACATCAGAGACATTATGACTCACAGTGCCCAGAAAAATCTAGCTCAGGAAGGTTTGCCTGCAGCCCAAGTAGAGAGGGAGAATTCTCATGCCATGGAGTGGGATCTCCTGGGATAAAGATGAGCTGGGGAAGAAAAGTAAAACAGCTAGAGCCACGGCCAGCACTCAGCCGTCTCCCTTTCTGTCCATCACGACCGAGATCATTTTGTAAGGTCATTTTTGACATCACTAGAATATTCTGGGGTGTGTGATATTTGCTGTCCTTGTGGGACAATTCCCAGTTCTGTTTCATGTCAGTCTTTTCCCTGAAGTGCCATCATGTGATTCTAGTGTGTAGCTGGATATATTCTGTTATCCTTTCCTTGGGCACTTGTTCTTAAAGGACACAGACTCTATCTTTACTTGGTAGCCAGAAACACTATAGGAGTAGTGGTTACTTAATAACTACCTAGGCCGGGCGTAGCACTTTGGGAGGCTGAGGCGGGTGGGTCACTTGAGGTCAGAAGTTCTAGACCAGCCTGGCCAACATGGTGAAACCCCATCTCTACTAAAAATACAAAAAAATGAGCCAGGCATGGTGGCACATGCCTGTAATCCCAGCTACTTGGGCGACCGAGGCACGAGAATTGAATGAACTCAGGAGGCAGAGGTTGCAGTGACCTGAGATCATGCCACTGCACTCAGCCTGGGTGACAGAGTGAAACCCTGTCTCAAAAATTAATTAATTAATTAATTAATTAACTAATTTTTGAGGTCACCAATTGGTCTAATATTATACATGATGGGAATACTAAGTGAATTTGTTTAACAATACTTCAGCTGAACTTGAGTTAACATAGACTGTGGTTCAATTAGTCTGTTTTAAAAGTTTAAAGAAGATGCAAATAGGATCCAATACATTTCTTGGTTAACTTCTATATCTAAATACCAAGCCAGTTCACTTTCTACATGTGGCAGCAGCTGGCGAAAAGATGTTGAGCCTAGCCAACCTTCTGGAACTCTTCCCGTAGTTGTGAGGACCACGTTGAACTTGAAGCTTTCCTTATCTCTCTTGCTGAGCGGTAAGCATTCCTTCCTTTGAAAGTTCATACCGTTTTGTCAGTATCTCTGATTCCAATCCCTCTCTGCCTTGTTTTAGAGTTATTTAGGTCCCTGAGCTATTTGCCCTAGTTAGGTGTAAGGTTGTAGAGGGCTTAGTTTAGGTATCTTTGATCCCTGTACCAGTTTTGGCCCCTTGAAGATGATGCTTTGCATATTGCAGATACTCAGTAAATATTGTCAGCCTCATTAATGGGTCACCATTCGTTTCTCTTCATTTCTTCCTTTGATTTTTGCCCACCTAGTTCTCAATCGTGGATACTGTGGCTGAATGCTGATCTTGTGGCTTAGTTGCTTTTTCTGTATACAAATTTAATAGCCCATGAAGCGTATTGGTAAATTCTCAGTGCTCTTAGGATATTTTATTCGGGGAGGAGAAATATTGTGTAATCCAGATCCAAAAGCAAGAAGAATTTAAGTTTAAAATATTTTCCTTGCTGTCCTCCCTCTAATCTCCTCCAAATCCCAAAAATCCAATACATATTCAGAGTGTTTTCCATCTTGCTAGCGATGCTGAGATAAAGGAAGGGAAGAGGCCTACCTTCTATATCTCTTTCTAATATACAGCCAACTTGGCATATGACATATAGTACTAGCACAATCTTTGGTTGAATTGTCGCAATATGCAGCTGTTTCAGTTTGTAAAAAGAGAGCCCATGTAATATATGTGTAAACACAATAGAGTATCATTATAAAATGACTCATTTTTATAGAGCTTGGTAAAGGTCATAAGTCACATCCTTCTGCCTAAAACATAAGCACAGGCCAAAAAGACATTTTGGAGGCATATTTATTTATGAGGCAGTTGGTAGTTCTGACCTCTGCTACAGGAGTTAATCTAAGTTGTCTCTCTTACATATTTTAAAGGAAGAAGTACTTTGGCATAGTATGTGTGCAGATTCCACTGTGTTTGTATAATAAGATGATGCAGTTAATAATTTATTTTCTTGAGAAAAAAATATATTCTGTCTGAACATGTTTGGTCTTTTCAGGATATTGTTCTATTTAGAATCTTTCTCTGTTATCTTTAGATAAAAATGGTCAGTGACTCAAGACATTTTTTTTTTAGCATAAAGTATGGATCATAGATTCTCTTTTGTTTAGAACTCCCCGCCCAAAAAAGAGACTGCGAGAAAAATTTAAAGGCAAGTAATTTATTTGGAAGGTGATCCCAGGAATCACTGGTAGGGGAGTGAGGCTAATAAAAGGTACAATATCAAGCCAGTTACAAGTGTGGGCAGCCAATTCTCAATCCATTGGGAATTCTAAGAGGTAGTGTGGGATGTGCTGCAGGGATATCCCAGCCAAGGGATGAGGAAGCTGGGGTATTTACCTACCACCTCCCCATCACCACTGGTTGACAGCTGCTTTCAGGTGTGTTAACACACGCATTCTGATGCTTCTAGTAATCACATCTGACTTGTAGAGGCGAGTGCCAAGGAGGCATGGATAGGGCACTGACAGATTCCATTCCAAATGATCCAACTGAGGTATTATTTCAGTAAAAATTCCCTCTCTATTCTAATGAAGGATATTTTGTTTCTGAAGAACAGAAATCCACTAATACTTTTCAATAACCCAATCAAACTAGATAGAGAGAGGGGGTACAGGAACTCAGGAAATGCTGGAGAGCCAGGCCTCAGGAAGTACAGAATTCCAGGCTGCTCCAGGAACTGCAGCTTAGTTTCTGGGGATGTCCCATCTCTCTTCCTTCCCATCTGGCTTCCTCTGACACTCTGTCCCTTGAGACTTGGGTATACACATGGTTCTCTGATGCCTGCACCTGGCCTACCCTAACGTTATCTTTTGATGTCCATATCTACTACTGACGGGGGACTTTTATATGTATCTCTAACTTTAGATTCTTAGGAGTAAAAACCTAATTGGCACAGTTCATCTTTTCCAAAACTGTATAAAAAGTTGTTGGGCAGCTGATGTATGGGTCTTGCTCTGATCCAGTGTCCACAAACAATCTAGTCATCCACAGCCAAGGGGAGGAGTCATACGGCTCAGTGCCTACCCACAAGAGGAGTAGATGGGGGACAGACGAGCAATGAATGTGACAAGCTCCCCTAAGAAAGATCGTTTGATGAATAAAAATCTTGTCCTGAGAATTCCATGGCATTTTCATGAATACGCAGGGTAAATAATGAAATATGAAATAAAACCCCACGTAGCTACTATCCTTAGAGTGGATGTATTTTTAAATGATTTATTCATTAGTCTGTTTGAAAGAGACATGCTGTAGGAATCTTAGATGTTAATGAATTAGAAACAATTTTGGTTCTTGAACTAAGAATCTGGATATAGGCTGGGGTCAGTGGCTCATACCTGTAATCCCAGCACTTTGGAAGGCTGATGCAGAAGGATTGCTTGAGCCCAGAAGTTTAAACCTAGCTTGGGCAGTGTAGTGAGACTCCCATCTCTACAAAAAAATTAAAATTAGCTGTACGTAATGGTGCATGTCTGTGGTCCCAGCTACTCAGGAGGCTGGGGGTGGGAGGATCACTTGAGCCTAGGAGTTTGAGGTTGCAGTGAACCATGATCTTGCCACTGCACTGCAGCCTATGTGACAGAGTGAGACACTGTCTTAAAAAAAAAAAAAAGAATCTGGATATAATCAGTAAAAAGTTAAAGATATGTCATCTCCCTTTTCTTAAAAAATCCTGAAGATACATTTGCCTTATGATACCCTTTTCCTTACCAAGTCCGAGAAACAGGAACTGGGGCATAAACACAATGATGAGATTTTGCTTAATCTCTAAGCAAAGCTGAAGTGAATGGGTGATAGCTGAGGTTGCTTCGGTGAGATGCTTAGATGAAGAATCTTGTACAGTCTGGTGAGAGTCATTACCTCCCTCCCATGTAAATGAGGACAGTAGAACTCTCATAGTTCTCTCCTACTCACCTCCCAATTTTTGTTAGTTGCAATATTGTTTTCACACTGTCCTTTGCTAGAAACATTTCCATATTCCTCTCTAACCATAATTGGGTAATTGTGATGTCAGTTTCATGTATAATTGAATTCACTGCTCACTGCTAGCACTTTTAGTAGTGTTTGCATTCCTGAGTTTATTTTAACTCATCTCTTAATTGGCTGGATGTTGTTTTCCAGCAGTTTTCCCAAGAAGTGTTTATGGTGCTGTGTTTGCTGAACACCTTTCTGTTTGTGGTGATTTGCCCATTGTCTTTATCTCTGAATGACATTTTGGCAGGTGTAAGGTTCTTGGGACATACACTTTCTTTCCCCTCCAGACTTCCAGGTATTTGCTTCATCTTCTAAGAATCAGTGTTGCTGTTGAGAAGTCTGAGGTTAGCCTGAGTTTTTCTGTTTTTGTGAGCAATAGGGTTTTTCTGTCTGGACATATGGAGAATGATATTCTTTGGAGTTTTAAGGCTTAGTCTAGGACTTGGAGTCAGCATTCTGTATCAAATTTTGCCAAAATATATTATATCTATATACTCTTTAAATCTGTGAATTCAGATGTCTCTTCATTTCAGAGGTATTCTTGTGTGTTTAATCTTTGAATACATCTGCTACTTAGGTTCTCCACTCCTAGGATATACATTTTTAAAAAATCTTTCTTCTTGCACATCTATTGTTTTCTCTCATTGTTTGAGGCTCTTTCTTCTGTGTTCATTAAAATCATTTCAAAGTTTTCTCTATGCTAGGAATTAGATATTTTATCAGTGTTTGTTTTGTTCTTTGATATTTCAGTTCTTACTATTGATACTATCTTTGTCCTCAGTTTTTATTTATTTTTATTTTTATTTTTTTGACAGAGTTTCACTCTGTCACTCAGGCTGGCATGCAATGGTGCCATCTCAGCTCACTGCAACCTCCACTTCTTGGGTTCAAGCAATTCTCCTGCCTCAGCCTCCCGAGTAGCTGGGATTACAGGTACCTGCCATCATGCCCAGCTAATTTTTCTATTTTTTTGTAGAGATGGGGTTTCACCATGTTGGCCAGGTTGATCTCGAACTCCTGACCTCGTGATCTGCCCACCTCGGCCTCCCAACGTGCTGGGATTACAGGCATGAACTGTGGAGCCCGGTCAGTTTTCATTTCTTAATTTCTTTAACCTTTTTCATCTCATCCTGTTGTGTCATCATCTCATCCTTGAGCTCTTTTTTATTTCATGCACTAGTTCGGCATTCTGCATCTGTGCTCACTCTCCTCAACTCTAGTTTCCACACGGCAGCAGAGGGTCCTGTTGGGCTGACGATCAGATCATGCCACTTTCTCTGCCCAAATCCCCCAGTGGCCCTGGGTGTGGGGGGCTCACATCTGTAATCCCACCACTTTTGGAAGCCAAGGCTGGAGGATCACTTGAGACCAGAGGTTCAAGTCCAGCCTGCACAATAGCGAGACCCCGTCTATACAAAAATAAATAAATAAATAAAAATCAACCGGGTATGGTGGTGCATACCTATAGTCCCAGCTACTTGGGAGGCTGAGGTGGGAGGACCACTTGAGCCTTGGAGGTTGAGGCTGCAGTGAGCTGTGATCATGCCACTGCACTCCAGCCTGGGCGACAGAGCGAGACCCTGTCTCTAAACAAAACAAAACAAAATAAAACAAAACAACTTAGGGGAAAAGCCAAGGCCATTTATAATGACCTGCAGGCCCTAACTCCTTGCACCTCACTAACTTCACTTCTCCTGCTATCTGCCTCCTGATCTCACCAGCCTCTCAACTGCCGTGAACACAGCAGGTGGGCTCTCGCCTCAGGACGTTTGCACTCACTGCTCACTCTGTCTGGGGTGGTTTTTCCTCAGAAACGACATGGCTTATTCTCTTCCCTTCTTCAGGTACTTACTCACATAGCACTTCCCCACAGAGGCCTTCCTCTACCACTCTACTCAAAACCACAGCTTCTCCCCCCAGCGTTCTCTGTCCCCGGCCTTGCCTTTTTTCCATAGCACTTATCACTTTCTAATACATAATCATACAGATTTTTATATATGTATACATTACTCATGTATTTTATTATGTCAAATTCAACCTCCCCGACTAGAACATAGCTCCTTCATGGCAAGGATTTTTGTCAGTTTTCTTTGCTGTGATATCCCAACACCTACAACAGTTCCTGACACTTAGTAAACACTTGATAAATACGTGTTGCATGAATGAATAGGCTGAAGATAACAACCACGTCTTCCTGGGAAGATTTCCTAACATCGAAGTCCACCTTTTTTTTTTTTTTTTTGATGGTTGGTATCACAGTGCCTTTCTCATTTGGCAGCAGAGGTCATATAACAAGGTATCAGAAGAGTGGGGGTCTAAATTTTTTTTTTTTTTTTTTTTGAGACAGAGTCTCGCTCTGTCGCCCAGGCTGGAGGGCAGTGGCGCGATCTCGGCTCACTGCAACCTCTGTCTCCTGGATTCAAGCAATTCTCCTGCCTCAGCCTTCCAAGTAGCTGGGACTACAGGTGTGTGCCACCACGCCAGGTTAATTTTTTGTATATTTAGAATAGATGGGGTTTCACCATTTTAGCCAGAATGGTCTTGATCTCCTGATCTTGTGATCAACCTGCCTCGACCTCCCAAAGTGCTAGGGTTATAGGCAAGAACCACCGCACCCAGCCGGGCTCTAAATTCTTTAAGGTGTTGCAGGTTAAATCCCCCAGCTTCGATATTATCAAAAGGTTCCTTATACCTTCAAATGGTTTTGAAAACCTGAATTTTACAGTTTCAAGCTTATCCCATTTTGTTGTGAATTAATGAGGCAGTGAGAAATGAAACAATGATAGTTATTACCCTTCATTGCACTCCTCCTTAGTGCTAGGTACTTTCTTTTGGGTAGACTACCTGTTATGCCCACCCAGCACGGGATACGTAATTTGCAGGGTCCAGTGCAAAAGGAAAATATGGAACCCCTTGTTTAAAATGCAGGAGAAAGTGCCATTAGTGGTACTAAAATATAAAGCTTTTTTCTTTATTCCCCAGATTCTCTCAACTCAGTAGTTTTTATTTTCTATTTAATGTTGTCCTAAATAAAGTAAAATTAAAATTTTAAATTGTTAATGTGAATTTTACCTTTTATTATGCAGTGCCAATTTTAAGTGCAAATATAACAACATTTAACTCAATGGAATCACTGAAATTACACAATTTGTATTGCACAGGTCATAGATGTTTGTGTATTTCATTCTTTTTAGAACAGTAGGAATGCACAAATCTGACTCAACTGTTTTCTGTTTGTTTTTTTTTTTGAGATGGAGTCTTGCTCTGTCACCCAGGCTGGAGTGCAGTGGTGTGATCTCGGTTCACTGCAACCTCTGCCTCCCAGGTTCAAGTGATTCTCCTGCCTCAGCCTCCCCAGCAGCTGGGACTACAGGTGCATGCCACCATGCCCAGCTAAGTTTTGTGTTTTGAGTAGCGATGAGGTTTCACCATGTTGGCCAGGCTGGTCTCAAACTCCTGACCTCGGGTGATCCACCCACCTTGGCCTCCCAGAGTGCTGGGATTACAGGCGTGAGCCACTGCATCTGGCCCTCAATTGTTTTTATTTCACTTCTTGATACATGCACATTTTACCAATGTTCTCTGCCTTTGACTTATTGATGAATAAGAAAGGGCTAAAAGAAAGACAGTGCTGGTTGCCCTGTCTTTCCCTTTCCTTCTGTGTCATCATTTTTGGTGTGAGTGGTTGGCTAATACAGGGAATTAACATGGATGGGAAGGAATACGCTTCCTTGGTTGTTTGTATTTCCTAGAACATCATTGCCTTCTCTGTGCATTGAAAGCAAGCATCCTGGTTTGAATGGAATGTGACTCAGTCATGGATATAACACACATTGTCCTCACTTTGAGTCTCCCTGAATTCCTGTGCATTGTGACTGCACTGGATTACTGGGCTCGTGGGGCATTGCAGACACACTGCGTGGGTGGCAGGAACAGCAGACACGCAAACTGCACGCATCTCATCTGTTTACACGTGTGCTCCACTGTCCTATCCAACTTCACTTCTGCAACACGAGTTCAAAGACTACATTATTACAAATGCCAATATAGCAGCAGCAAAGCATTAAACCAAATACAGACAGCTTCTGAGCACAGGACCCTGTATAGCTCTGAATGTCACATGCCATGAAGCTGCCCTGTCTTCACCACAACCTCACAAGTGGAACGTCTCCTTCCATTCACAGCTGAGACTGCTGAAACCCAGGGAGAGAAAACCATGTGCCCAGGGCCACTCAGCATGTGGTGGAGCTAGCATTCAAGCCCAGCCTGTGTTTACTCAGGCTGCCTGTGTGGCCAGTGTGGCGTGTTAGAATCACCGCTGGGTAGGCGGTAGGATCTGAGGGGTTTTCACGCATCTCTAAGTAACTGTGTAGCCATGGACAAGTCTGCTTTAGGACTTCTGCTTTTATCTTAATTAACGCCTATTTATGCATACAAGCTATAGATTTCCACAAACCAGGGGATTGGTTGCATGGTCTCTTCTCTGCACTAAGAACTAGAGAAACTTGCCAAGACGTGTTAGATGATGACGCTGCCAATTGCTGTGGTAGCAAATGTGGTAATGGTGGTATGTGTTGCATGTTTTACTTGGCTAGTTTCTCTGATGATGACTGACATGTCCAGGAGGGTGAGAGAGAGGGTATTTTCTGGGAGTGTTCCAGGGCATAATTAGGAGAGTTATAAGGCCAGATGAGGTAGGGGAGCAAATGTAGCCATTGTAAACCTTGCAAATTTATTTTTTTAAATTTTAACTTGCTATCTACCTAAACCACAGAAATGCCATTCCTTGAGAATGATTAGACAGGGTGGATGATTACATTGCACTTTTGAAGTCTTGCTATGTGGGTCTGGGTGCATCATCTTCCCCTGTGCAGCCAAGGGTGAGTGCCACAGGCCAAGGTTATGATGCTATTCACCTGACAGGTCCTTCCATATGAAGTCCAGGGACCGATGAAGGATAAGGTATCTGGAGAGGGGATTGCTTTACACAGGCAAGGCAGAATGCACATCATTTCCATTGCACCAGGCCTTTTAGAAATTGCAAGAAGTTGATGTAATTTTTTTTTTTTTTTTTTGAGACGGAGTCTTGTTCTGTTGCCCAGGGTGGAGTGCAGTGGCATGATCTCGGCTCACTGCAACTTCTGCCTCCCAGGTCCAAGCAATTATCTGCCTCAGCCTCCAGAGTAGCTGGTATTACAGGCAACTGCCACCATGCCTAGCTAATTTTTGGATTTTTAGTAGAGATGGGGTTTCATCTTGGCCACGCTGGTCTTGAACTCCTGACCTCATGATCCACCCACCTTGGCCTCCCAAAAGTGCTAGGATTACAGGCATGAGCCACTGCGCCTGGCCTAAACTGATGTACATTGAGTGCACCTTGCTTTCAGAAATGTGTGTGTGTGTGTGTGTGTGTGTCAGTGTGTGTAGGCAGGGCATGGGACTAGAGGCTCTTTAACAACCTCTGCAGAAGGGAAGGCCCAGTAACTCAAGGAAAGGGCCCACGGCTTCGGCCTCTGACCAACCTCTTTTCTCACATATAAAGTATAATATGTCCTTCATCCAGTTGTTATGAGGATAAGATGAGGTGATACATGCAGAGACTAGAATGGTGGCTGACACATACTGGGCTCTTAACGGTGACAAAAGTAGCTGTGAGGGTAGGGGACTTATTAAGGGGACTGCCTAATGAAGTTCCTCTTTGGGCTGCTTTCTTGCCAAGGTAATTATTGGTTTGCATCTTGGCAAATACTTTGAAGCAATCATTAAATTGATTTTTATCTCAGAGACTGAATTTACTCTCAATTTATTTGAGTTAGATTTTGAGATCAGTCTACTTGATTATAAAAAAGAGTATTTATTCATAAAATATTCATTCCTGCTTTGTGCCTTTGTGTATTACTATGTGAATACAATACAGATACAATAACATGTGACCCCTTCCCTCAGAGAGCGCACAGTCTTTTGTAAAAATAGAGATGTCCATCCTTCATTACAACATAGTCAACTTCAGAGCATTTGGTGGTAAGTACCAGAAAGAGGGGAGTGTTGTCAGGGAAGGCATTGCAATTCTACCTGAGAGAAAGCAACCATTTTTTGGCCGGGTGCATTGGCTCATGCCTGTAATCACAACACTTTGGGAGGCCGAGGCAGGTGGCTCACAAGGTCAGGAGATCAAGGACATCTTTGCCAACAGGATGAAACCCTGTCTCTATTAAAAATACAAAAATTAGCCGGACATGGTGGTGCGCACCTGTAATCCCAGCTATTCAGGAGGCTGAGGCACCTGGGAGGTGGATGTTGCAGTGAGCTGAGATCACACCACTGTACTCCAGCCTGGCGACAAGAGCGAAACTCTGTCTCAAAAAGACAAAAAAACAAAAAGAAGAAAGCAACCATTTTTATATCCTAATAACTGGATTTCTATCTAGGAAATATTACAAAAAAAAAAGAGAAAGCTAGTAGAAAATAAATGGTTTTAAAAAATGGCCTTTCCCCAAATAATTTAGAGAACTATTTGTGTATTTGTGAACTCATGAGCCTGAAGTTAGGCCAAAATCAGTTAAACTGTCTTTACTATCCCAAGATCCTTTGAATTCTAGTAATAGGTTTCGCTGCTCTTGTAGGAAAATGACTTATTTTTTGTTCACGCTGTCATTTATATCCTTACTGGATTGTTTATAGGGAGCTTTAAATATACCATAGTAATTTTTGTGATTTTTCTTGAGCTGCAACCTATTGCTTGGGTCCAAACTCAGACCTGGCTTTTGAAAAGACCGTGGGGAACCATTACAACCATAAAATAATTCTACTTTAAGGCTGGGCACAGTGGCTCAGACCTGTAATCCCAGAACTTTGGGAGGCCAAGGCAGGTGGATCACAAGGTCAGGAGTTCAAGACGAGCCTGGCCAGATGCTGAAATCCTGTCTCTACAAAAAATAAAAAACTTAGCTGGTTGTGGTAGCACACGCCTGTAATCCCAGCCACTCAGGAGGCTGAGGTAGGAGAATCCCTTGAACCTGGACTCTAGCCTGGGTGACAGAGCAAGACTCCATCTTAAAAAAAAAAAAAAATTCTACTTTAAGAACTCAAGAAAAAGAACTTTGCTGGGCGTTGATTCTATGAGATTCATATGGAAAAAATCATAAGAATTGTCCGTTGAGGACATGAGAGTGAGTAGAATCAAGAGGGATCAGACATGTAGGAATTTGTCCTGGACTGTAGGAAACTTTGAAATCACCACTTCTAATAAATTCTCATTAAGATTGCAGTGAATGTCCAGTTGATTGTTATTCCGGCCAACAGAGTTTAGGGATTGTTTTTCAGAAGTGATGGCATGGTATACAGCTGTTTATAAATCTCAGTCTATGCTCGTGCTTTGCAAGCCAGCTTATTAGCAAGGGGGGTTCCTCAGTCATTGTGGAAGCGGGCTGCCCCTCAGGCCTCCTTCCCAGAGAATCTGAGCTATCAGACCTGGGGTGGGGACCAGGTGTCTGTATTTGAAGCACTGCTTGCATTTCTGTCCCTGGTGATCTGCAAACCACCACACTTTTTTTTTTTTTTTTTTAAGAGAAGACGTCTCGAGGGCCAGGTGCAGTGGCTCACACCTATAATCCCAGCACTTTGAGAGGCTGAGGCAGGCAAATCACCTGAGGTCAGGAGTTTGAGACCAGCCTGACCAACATGGAGAAACCTCGTCTCTACTAAAAATACAAAACTAGCCGGACATGGTGGTGCGTGCCTGTAATCCCAGCTACTCGGGAGGCTGAAACAGGAGAATCGCTTGAACCCAGGAGGTGGAGGTTACAGTGAGCCGAGATTGCACCACTGCACTCCAGCTGGGAGTGAGACTCTGCCTCTCTCTCTCTTTTTTTTTTCTTTTTGAGACAGAGTTTTGCTCTTGTTGCCCAGGCTGGAGTGCAATGGTGCAATCTCAGCTCACCAAACTCCTGACCTCGAGTGATCCACCCATCTCAACATCCCAAAGTGCTGGGATTACAGGTGTGAGCCACCACACCCAGCCTTGCAAACCACACTCTTATCAGCCTAGTGTAAATGAAACCCTCCTTGCCTTCAGAGAGCTTACAACCTAGTTGTGGACTTGAAGCCATTACAATAGAAGGGATAAGCCAATCCCAAGTGGTCTGTGCTTCTTAAAATAATGTATGTGAGATTACGGCTATCTTTTTATTCTGTTGATCTGAGAAATGTTTATATAAATGAGTAAACATAGACACTTCCTGTGCATCTATTCCATGTCAAGCCATCTGCTAAACACCAGAAATGCACACACCAACACAACCCACATGGAGGGAGGAAGCAATATGGTTGGAAACAGATAATGGTGTACCTTGCTATGCAGACAGAGCCTTTTGAACTGCATTTTGAAAGAAATAGGTAGCTTAGGTTTGAGACTTTAACCACAACACTTCTAAGGTCCATTCTCTTTAGAGTGGCATGGAGGCCCCTCTGTCACCTGTCACCCAGCCTCATCTTGAGCCTCTCTCTGCTCTCCACCAATAGTGAACTACTGGATGCCTTCTTGCCCTATTACTTCCACTTGGAATGACTTTCCCCTCTTTCTTCACTTGGCCAGTCGTTACCTACCTCCTTTCTCCTCCCGGAAACCAGGTTGGACTCAGCACTGCCCTGGACCCCGTGCCTACTCCTGCCTTAGTACCTTCCTCATTTCATTGAGAATATTAGTGTGCCTGCATCTCCTCCGCTAGATGGTGAGCCCCTTCAGGGCAGTGGTTTCTCTCTTCTTGCTTTGGCACTCCCAGTCCAGTACCTGGCACACAGCAGGTGTCCCATAAATCTCTGAAGTAAGATTGATGGATGCCAACGCTAAGTAGAAAACAAATAGGAACTCAGTCTCCAGGTTTCTTTCAGCTGAAATCTACTAGATAATTGAGTGTGCTTTTTGCTAAAGAGTCCTATGGTGACTGGGTGTGGTGGCTCACGCCTGTAATCCCAGCACCTTTAGAGGCCAAGGTAGGCGGATCACCTGAAGTCAGGAGTTCAAAACCAGCCTGGCCAACATGGTGAAACCCTGTCGCTACTAAAAATACAAAAATTAGCTGGACGTGGTGGCGGGCACCTGTAATCTTAGCTACTCAGGAGGCCGAGCCAGGAGAATCACTTTAACCTGGGAGGCGGAGGCTGCAGTGAGCCGAGACTGGGTGAGAGTGAGACTTCGTCTCAAAAAAAGAAAAAGAGTCCAGTGGTGTTGGGGGGTGGCACCTGGACACCTGGTGTCCCAGCCCCACAGAGGGATCCTGAAATTCCTGCAGTACAGATGCACACGCAGTAGGTGACCCATGGCACTATAGAGGAGAATAAGCAATGAGGAAGTGGACTCCTCCGGGCTGCTTGTTTCTAGTTGTAACATTTCCCTCTTCCTTGGTATCGCTATTGAAATGATGTACGCTAGAATTTTTGCCAGGAGTGGCTGTGTGCTAACAAGCTTTTCTCTCCAACAAAATCTGTCCTTTGGTCACTTGTGGACAACCCTTGCTTTATGTTGTGAGTGAATGAGAAGGAGGCAGTGCGTCAGCCTGATGGGGCAAAAACCAACAGATAAAACCGTGGGTTGGTGTCTATATTAGGAAGACTTATCGGAGTGGAATGAGATTGAGATAATTTCTTTGGAAATCATCTCAAGAAATAATAAAAAGTTATTTCTTATGAACTATACATTTCATTTTTTTCTTGATTTATTTTGCTTCGCTTCTTGCAGCTTTAGCTGTGAAGTAGAAAGTGCCTGTGCTTTGCTTTTGTTCTTAAAGCTCTTTAGCAATTCTGCCCTGAGGCAAAGACACAAAAACAATTTGGTTTTACTTTCCCACATTCCAAAAATAACTTTAGTAATACCCTCTTTGCTTATCTTAGAAGTGCAGAGTGGATACTTTTATCCCAAACTAGCAGTGTCTGATTGGTGGGGGACTTTTGCCATATGACTATTACTTAGCAACTAAATGCTGGTGACTCATTCACTTTGACTGTGGTACAGGAAAATTCTTTCCATGGAAAACACAGGAGGGGGGAAAATCTCTCTGAACCACTATGTAGTATTTTCCTTTAGAAAAGGCTTCTCTGAAAATGAATAGGCATCAGCTGTTACTCTGCCAGCTTAGTCTCCAAAGTTGCCAGAGAGCCTTTCTAAACTCCGTTTCTGTGCAATTTATCCACCAAGGTATACAGGTAGGTTCAGAACCGTAATAAGAGACCAGTTTGGTTAGTAAACTTAAATCTCCGAGTTTAAAACTGCCAGCCCAACTAAAAGAAAAATTGAGCTAATGGCATTTACAATATCTGGAACACTTACATATGATCAGATTTGCTCTAGAAACCAATGGTGTTTTACTCTCACATTATAGTAGAGAGGAAGGGATGAGGAGGAGTTGGGGGCGGGCAGGGAAAGAGAAAGAAAGCTGCTTCCTTAGCTTTGGGCTGAATAACAGGAGAGCCTTAGAAGTGCTTAAGTGAGATGCTGATGTATTTAAGCAGCAAAAATATAATGAAATAGATTCACCTGCTAGGCTCACAACACAGCTTAATTCCAGCGCTCTGCAGTTAATTTTGCTTGTCAGCATCTCCTTAAAGGCTCTGAGGGTGATTAGGCATGGGTAAAGTAGACAAGCGCAGTTTTAGCCATGAAAATTGGGGAACGTGAAGGGCTTGTTTCCTGGATGCTCTTGAACTCTGCCATCCCTCTAGATTGGAGGTCGAGCTGCTTTCACGCTTGGCTCATATTTATGAATGGAGGTTAGAGAAGCTGCTTAAAAGCTCTTCAGTACTTATACTCCAGCTGGCTGCTGACTTAGGAAAACCATGACCTTATGGGTCTGCCATGGGTGCGGGGAGTGGTGTGGGGGAAGCATGTTGTCATAGAAAAGACAACTCAGGAGCTGGAGGGGACTTAGCTCTTACAGCCTGAGACACCCAAGCTATTAATAGCAAAGCCCTGAGTCACAGATGTAAGAATGTCACAGCTGCTTCAGATGTGCTACTGTTACACATCAGAAAACCAGCAATGAAGACCTGCCCAGGATGAATGTGAAGAAATGGGCATTTTTATTCCTTCTCCCCAGACCCACCAAATGTAGTTGATTTCAGCCATACACACCCTCTCAGTCAAAGAGGAGGCAGGTTGATTGACTTCATTCCTTTCGGTTCTCCTGACTCTCTTAGACCCAACATGTTACAATATTTGCAGTAAATACCATCTAATACTGGCTGTGCATTCTGGTTCTGAAAGATGTGTTGGCCATCTGCTGCTCTCCCCCGCCTTGTGACGTCTGTCTTTTTGTCTCTTGCTCATCCCATCTCTCCCGCATGGTGGATGTATAGGACATGTAATCGGACCCATGAGCTGGATTTGGCAGACAGGTGCTGGAGTCGGGTGGGTGTTGGCTTTATGAACCAGAAAGTCCTGGGCTCACAGGACAGCAGGACAGGTCACAGGACAGCAGGACAGGTCACAGGACACCTGTGACCCTGTGGGTCAGAAATCAAAAGCCTCCTCAGGAGCTGCTTCTGTGGGGTCAGGCTTAGGCTGGTCCTGGCGGTTGCACCGTACTGGACCAGGCTGTTTGTCCCTTAATTGTGACTGGAGTTCCTCCCTGGCATATGCACATCCAGGGGCTTGTCTAAAAACTCCAATGAAGCAGAGGGAGAAGGGGGAAGTCAAAATCCCCCCCTAACTGGATCAATCAGATTTTAACTTTGATCCTGAATTGGACCCTGGATAAGGAAGAGAATCCTGAAAGATCCTCCTCCCGGCTGTCTCTCCTTGTCTATACCTCCCCCCAACCCCGTTCAGGTAAACTACAGCGGGGAGCAGTCGAGCAAACCAAATGTCATTATTCATTTTTCATAAGAAAGTGAAGTTGAAATTGGAATTAGCATCATTATTCTGTTTGTGTTTTAGATTAAGGCCAATTTTATTTATCTAGATTGCCTGAAAGAAGCCGTAGTAAAAACTGAAAGCGACTGTCACAGGGAGCCAATAAGCTAACCATTGACTAGTTTTACTTATTGGAACAGTCTCTAGCCGGTGCTCGGTCCTCCTCCTCCTCCTGGCAATCATTTATCAGACTCTGGGAGGGGGCCAGCGCTCGGGAGCCTTTCATCGCCTGTCCGCAGCGTGAGGAATACAAGGTGGTGTCAGTGACCAGAGATTAGGACGGTGGAATTTTGCATTTGTTACAGCAGCAGCTGTAGCGAGTGGTTTCAGCCGCAGGGCAGAGTCCCCGAGCAGGGCGCGGCTGCAGCTAGGCAGGCGGGCGGCGGCGCGGGGGCGATCGCGGGGAGGGCGTGGGAGCGCGGCCGCCCAGGCGGGGCGGGACTTGAGACCGCAGCCCCGGACTGCACGGGGCTTCTCCTGGCGGCCCCTGCGCCCGCGGATCTGTCTGCCGAGGCGCGCTTCCACTCCCAGAGTTTATTCCTGGTTCCTTCTTCAGTCCTGCTCGTCGGAGGACCCGGTTGCCATGGTGAAGGAAAAAGGTAATTATAAATATCGATCACTGTGCATGGTTGCAGAAGTTGGAATGGCACCGCAGGGCTCGGCCACCTAACGGGTAATGATCAATTGAAAGCCAGGCAGACATGTTCTCGGTGCGAGAGCTCCGTATTGTGAAGTCTGGGTTTCCATCGAACCGAGACTTCGTTCAGAATCTTTAATTTCACCACCGCGTCGGAAGCGGTGCACAGCTGAGCTCTGGGGTGTGTGTCTCTTTTGATTGCTATTGCATTTTGAATTTTTTTTGTTGTGTTTGAGACTTACCGTCTGTCTTGCCCCCCCCAATCTCAGCCATCATTCCCTTTCTCTCTTATCACCGCCCCCCACCAATCAATAAGTTAATTAAGATATGTCATGAAAGGACCCTTCCTGCCAGGGTTGAGGTGTGCGGTGATGGGGCATGCCCAGCCCTGGTTGGATCCGGCTGAAAGGAGAAGCTGGGCTGTTTCAAAGGCTTCAGGTGCTCTGCGTGTATAACCTGTCATTTCAGTATTATCCCTCATCACTCCTCCAAACACCTTCTTAAAGGATGCTGCACACGGCAAACGAAACCACATCACATCACAAGGAGAGTGTTAAAAGGGAGAGGACAGGTGTGGCCTGAACAGGTGTACATTATTTATGTACTAGGCGTGGTCCTGAAATGGAAGATACATCTTTCAGAACTGAATGATAGTTGAAATGATTGGTTTCTCTGGGAAAGGTGAAAGAACACCCCAATGCTTGCTTTGAGTTATTCAAGTAATATATAAATACATCTTGTCTTAAGGAAGTAAAATGTTACAGGAGCATAGGGAGGGAAAGTGAATGCCTCTGGCTCCTACCTTGTCAGCTTCAATTCCCCTCTCCTCCCTAGAGATACAGTTGTTACTGGTTACTGTGTATCTTGCTAGACCCTTCCAACCAGAATGAGAGAGAGAGAGGGACAGACACATATGAATATAAAAATGGAATCGTTCTATGATCGTTTTTCTGTAACTTATTTTTTTTTCTCTCTTGTGTCTTAGGGACCGTCACCAAATGAATTTATAATATAAATAACCACTCTTTAATTTTGCTTTCTAGTACACTTAGATTTACTGTCACATTCTCTTACCGTGGGGACATTCTTTTCTCCTCAAACACAGACATCTACCCTCTCAGGGCTGTCTTGAACCATTTCAGTGACTTATTTGTGTTTACTTTATCTTAAAGCTACTCCAGGGAATAGATTTAAAATGAAGATGCTGAACTCAAGTTGATCCTTGTTGCTTGAAACTCAGTTTGGTTCTATTATACTAATGGATGCGTTGACATACAGGAGCCTGAGAGCTTAACAGTGTTAAGGCTGCACCTCAGGACAAAGAGAAACATGGTTCTGCCCTGTTCACTCTGCTCCTACAGATCTTTAATCACTTGCTGTAGCTTTGGTTTTTCAGTGAGTAAATGGTAATTGGGGGAAATGATTTGGTGTGAATAAAGGTGCTTCTAATAATATTTTCTGTCTTTTGGGGGTGCTTCCAGGAACCCTCAGTACCAAATACAGATGTTGACATTTACTGCCGGTCAGATCTCTTCCTTTGTACCTGCTACCTGACTATGACATGGCCCTCATCTCTGTTGCTAATGGATTTGAGTTTGGTTCCCTGATATGAGTAATTTATGAGTGACAGGAAAGGGAATTACAAAGCCGTTTCTTCATTCCATTCCTGTGGGACTCTTGGAAGACCTAGGCTTGCTATATAAGGTATATATTATAGATCAGTTGTCCTCGAATAGCAGCTCTTTTTCTAAGTCATTGTAGACTTTCCGAAGCTTAGATTGCCTGGGTTCACATTGCTCTGCAAGTCAGTGGCCACCTTCTAACTGGAACACTTTGGAGAGTCCACTGAGAGGTCACATACTAGTATTATCTTAACCCTTAGCCACTGATAAAAGGCTGTTCTGTTTTTATTTTGAGGTTTGTGTCAGTCCACACCACTGCTTTCTGATTGCACTGACCTCAGCCGTCAACAGAGAAAGGCAGGTTTGTTTTGTTTTGTTTCACTTTTTGTTTGTTTGTTTTGGTAGCTATACAAGGGCTTCCATAGAAAAAGGGGAACTTCATCATAGCCTTTAAAGTGAGAAGGGCACTGGGGGATCGTGTAGTCCAGGCATTCATCCTAGGGATGAGAAAACTGGGGGATCAGAAAGGGTAAGTAAATTACTCAAGGTCACACGGCAGATCACTGGACCAAGTACTCATTCTCTGTGTCTCTTCACACGAGGTAGTGGATGAGGGACCACAATTGCCAGTGTGTTGACAGCTGCTGTCTCTGTCACTAGATGGTGAGCGTTTCAGAAGTGGCACTGTGTCTCCATCTTTAACTTTCCAGTGCATAGCTTAGTGTCTCCCCCACTGAAGATCTTCAAACAACCCAAAGAGGTTGGCCCCTTGTCAGAGCTGGAACAGGAACCTGTGTCTTCTTGATTCAGAAACTTCTCCAATCCTCTCCATTTCTTCTTGCTCCCAGAAAAGCTAGCTCCTTCCTTCCCTGTGGAGCTGTCAGGAATCACCTCGAGCAGGCTCAGGTCCTGGCAGTGTTCATCCCGAGAAACACAGCTGGCCCAAGGAGGAGTGGCATAGACTCTGTTGTGCTCCCCCACTTAGAGCTCACACTGGTTTGCCTCATGGTTTTCTCTCTAGGATAAAATACCTGGTTTGGGGCTGACATGGGCTGAAGAGAAAGCACACTGGCTGATGGCCTCCACAAGTGTGGAGTGGCATTTGCCGATACCCTTTGACCTCATTATCTTTTGTTCTCCTGATCAGGCACCCATTCACTTCCAGCTGCAGACACTTACTGATTCCTTTCTGTCTTCAAGGGTACCTTGCCCTTGCTATATCCTATAACAAAGAAGCACAGGAGATTTCTGCAGGTTTATCTGTCCATAACCACCTTCCTAAACACACGCTTATCAACCTAAACTCCAGAGGCCCGCTATACTCATTTAAAAAGCTGTAATTGTTTAGCTAAATGTGTGTTATAGTGCCAGTTTTAAGAATACAAAAGGGATTTATTTTTGTTAGGAAAAATAAGAATAAGCAAATGTTAGAGATTAAGCTCTGTAAACACTCAATTGAAATAATAAAGAATGCTTATGGTTTGGAAACCATGTGAAAAGACTAAGAATTTAGCAACAAGACAGAAACTTCAAGGTAAATAGAACTTTACGTTTAGGCACATCATTTTTCATTTGTTTCGTTTTGTTTCCTGGAAGTTTTCTGGTGGCCCAACTTGCTTTTGGGATAGAGTGGGACCCAGTGAAACTCATTCCAATCTCTGAATGGAGGGATGTTCACCTTCCATCCGACGTTTAGTGTGTCGGGACGCAGACATACACATACCCACAAGGCAAGTACTTTCTCTAGAACAAGGATTTTCAACCTCAGCATCAGTGAGATTTTTTTTTTTTTTTTTTTTTTTTTTTTTTGAGACAGAGTCTTGCTCTGTCGCCAGGCGCCAGGCTGGAGTACAGTGGCGCGATCTCAGCTCACTGCAACCTCCGCCTCCCGGGTTCAAGCAATTCTCTTGCCTTAGTCTCCCGAGTAGCTGGGACTACAGGCGTGCACCACCATGCCCAGCTAATTTTTGTATTTTTGGTAGAGACGGGTTTTCACCATGTTGGCCAGGATGGTCTAGATCTCTTGACCTTGTGATCCGCCAGCCTCGGCCTCCCAAAGTGCTGGGATTACAGGCCTGAGCCACCGGGCCCGGCCAAGATTTTTACAGATAATTTTTTGTGATTCTGTCTTGTGCATTGGATGATGTTTAGCAGCAATCCTGACCTCTCCCCGTTACATACCAGTAGCACTGACTTCCTGCTTATGACAATCAATATGTCTCCAGACATTACCAAATGCCTATGGGAGCAGAATTGCCCCAGTTGAAGACTACAGCTGCAGAGGGCAGTGGGGTGCTAAGACACCTTAGTCACAGTTCTCTTTAAGGTTTAATTCAGTGGATTCCCTTGTGCACAGAGGGTGACAGATGTGAACAATTTGTCTCTTTTCTTTTTTTTAAGACAGTTTCACTCTTGTTGCCCAGGCTGGAGTGAAATGACCTGATCTCTGCTCCCTGCAACCTCCACCTCCCAGATTCAAGCGATTCTCCTGCTTCAGCCTCCTGAGTAGCTGGGATTACAGGCATGCACTACCATGCCTGGCTAATTTTGTATTTTTAGTAGAGATAGGGTTTCACCATGTTGGCCAGGCTGGTCTCGAACTCCTGACCTCAGGTGATCCACCTGCCTCAGACTCCCAAGGTGCTGGGATTACAGGCATGAGCCACTGCACCTGGGCTAAGATGGGAACAATTTGTATAGGAAGTCAATCAGACCACCACAGCTCCTTCTTGATGCCTTTTAGCTTTTGGCAGAAACAAATGCTTCAAATAATAAAGCTGCAGAAGGACTAACAAAGGTTTTCCTCTTATATATTGGCCTTATTTCCCAGCTCATTTCAGGTGCTGAAAATGGAATAATCCTCTTCATCAAAGTAGATGTGTCTGCAGAGATGTTCTAGCTCAGTTCTTTCTTTTCCTGTAGGATTCTGTAAGCCCCGTTCTGTTCAGGAGAGTTCCCTGTTCTGTTATCATCTCCTGCTTGCCCTTTCTGTGTTAGGCAAGGTGCTGAGTACTTAGGAAGCTCTCAAGGGCTTAGAAGATACAACGGCTGTCCTCTGCTTCTTTAGCACCTGTTGAGGAAGTCAGTAGGCTCACAAATAACTAATACTATGTAGATGTTTGAAAAGGCATTGGTACAGCACTCTGGCAAGTCAAAGGTGGGAGATTTAGCTTCTAAGTATGCTAATCAGGAAAGGCTCCCTGAAGCAGGCAGCTCTTAAACTGAGGCTTTAAAGATTGGGAATAGGTGGACTGAGGCTTTAAAGATTGGGAATATGTGGACATATAATAAATTGGAATGAAAGGAGAATGGTAGATTTGAGAGAAGCCACCACATTAGAATTGATGGGGCATGACAGCAGGTTGGGTGGATGTAATGAGAAGGATTCAGAAAGCGAATGATCTGCAGGTTTTGAGTCCAAGTCACTCAGGTATCAGTTTGCTGGTGGCATTGTAACAAAGCACCACAGACTGAGCGGCTTAAACCACAGAAATGTATTGTCTCATAGATCTGGAAGCTACAAGCCTGAGGTCAAGGTGTTGGCCAAGTTGGTTCCTCCTGAGGGTTGTCAGGAGAATCTGTTCTATGCTTCTCCCCTGGCTTCTGGTGGCTTGCTGGTAATCTTTCATGTTCCTTGGCTCACAACTAGCTTCATATTCACAGGGTGTTCTCCCTGTGTGCCTCTGTGACTCCGTATTTCCCCTCTTTACAAGGACATCAGTCCCAATGGATTAAGGCCCACCCTAATGACCTCATTTTAACTTGATTGCCACTGTAAAGACCCTATCTCCAAATAAGGCCACATTCTGAGATACTGGGGGTTAGGACTTCAATATATGAGATTGGAGAGTGATGCAATCCTACCCATTTCACGCAGACGTTGAGTTAGATATGGCTAGGCTTGGGAAGGACGTCTGAGGAGGAGCAGAGAAGAATCAGTTGTGGGATGGGAGAGAGTTGCTAGTGGTGAAGAGGAAGAGAGGAGGTCGGTGGGAGGAAGGAGTTGAGCTCAGTTTTATTGACCTTAAGCCAGTGTTGGGGATAAAGGACTGGGGAGTGATAAGCAGTGAGGAATCCAGCTCGTACCTCTTGGGCAGACTCTGATATTTCTTGGCCAATTTGTACAAACTTGCTACAATCCACCTTAAGGAAGATAACGTTAGAAACAGGCCTTGCTTTCTTTTTGGGATAACAGGAGGCATTCAGATATTAGACATCAACAGGGGGAGCCAGCACCACACTTTTCTGCTTCAAACTGCTGTGTCTAGCACCCTTTATGGTTTGGAAGGAGCTCCTCCCTGCTACATCTAAAAGCCACTGCAGTCTTGTTCTTGGCAGTCCCTGAGAACAGTGGTGTACTGTGTCTCAGATGTGACCTACACCCGGGTACCAAAGTGATTCTTTTAGGACACTGAATCATCATATTTCCTAGCTCAAAAACCCAAATAAATGACAAGGTAAGGTTCAAAGCTTCCTGCTTGTCGTGCAGGGTTCTCCTCAAGTCCTTAAAATACCTCCTCCCTGCTTCCATTTATATAAATGTCCTTCTAAGCCAATCTTATTTTATTTTCATTTTAATGTGATGAAATTCGTCAGTGATTGAACGCATACTAAATTGCAGAGCTCTGTATACATTGTCTTTAATCTTCTAACCCATCAAGGTAAGTACTATCTTCCCCCAATAGGTGAGGGAAAGAAGACTCACAGAAGATCAGAGATCACTTAGCTAGCATGTAGAAAAGCTAAGTTTTCTATCCATTTTTCTGCCTATCTGGCTCAGAAACCAGTGCTAAAGTCCACCCCGAGCCCCTTTACCTTTTGAAGGATCACAGGGGTGGTATTTCTTCTGCAACCACAGTCATACTGTCTACCCCCCTTGTGAAAAATACTGTGTACCCCCCTTTTATGTATTTCTCAAAGATCTAACTCAAGTGTGGCTTCTTTATAGAGCTCCTCAAAGGCCCAACCCTTCTGCAAATTCTTCTAGAATTACTCTGTGCACCTAAGTAAACACCAGATAAACAATAGTTGTCACCTGTGCAACTTAGGACAGTGCTCTTTTTCTCAAATATTTGACTTCATATGCAGTCTTGTAAAACAACCTTAGGAGCTTTGAAGTGTTGCTGCCTCTAATGCTATTTGCCCTCCCAAAACACACACCCACACAGATACTACCCACTCGGATGCATGCATACTGCCTAGTGTAATCAACACTCACTTCTATTCCATCCTTAGGAAAGGTCTTTCACTGTGGTGTAATAATTCCTCTTGTGTGCGATTACTATTGAGTCACTTTCCAGGCCTGCCCTTTCACGTATGCTAGCCACTCCTAGCCTCAGGTGGAAGTTTAATGCCTCACCCTTATGTGCCCTTGGATGTGTCTTAACTTCAAAAACCCCAATCTTTTAAAGGAGATACCATCAACAAGGACATTTCCTAAGTAAGGTCTAAGGGGATGTGATAGATTAAAGGAGACATTTCAAGGCTACAAGTTTCAGATAAATTGCTCTCGATCAGTGACTTATTCACACTACTCAATTGTGAATTTCCCATCTTTGTGGGGAGGGGGTGCTCCAGTTTTTGTCATCATACTCCACTTGAGAGAAAGCAATCCACGTGTGAATTGCTTGTACTATTTTATAAATGAAAGTGCTACTCTTACCAGGAAGTGTGGCTCTGCTTAGTTTATCTTCACTCCAGAAGTGCTGTCTGAATAATGGGATTTCCAAAGCAAAGGGAAAGGATTTCACATGTTAAAAAAAAAAAAAAATCATAGCACATCTTCTGCCCTCTGATACCTACTCATTGATGTCTAAAAAATGTTTATCCACAGAGAAAAAGATGTCATTTCCACAATATAAATAAATGTGAGAGAAGGAACATATTGACTTGAATGTATTCAAAGCTCTTGAGGGCGATTTTTGATGACAGGAATGGAGTGAAGAATACGTAGACAGTGGGCATCTCAAATGGAGGCTTGGCCTCATCTATTTTTAGCTACTCCCAGACTTTGGAGGTGATGTTGCTTCTTGCCTTTCCCATGCCAGGCCGAATGACCAGGAAGGATGAGCAACTTGTATTGCGTCACAGAGAGTTTCTTTCCAAATTCCTGCAGAAGATGTACTGCAGGAGACTCATCCTATCAAGAAGCATATCTTGGCATTTGATTCATTTTGAGGAGGTGGTCCTCTTTGCCATCGTATTCACAGCCCTAGAGGTCAAGAAAGAGGATCCTAGTATTGCTGGCTTCTCCTGTGCCAAAGTCAAAGTGCTGAGTGTTTTCCTGACCCAGCATTAAAGAGCCAGAGAACTTTTCAGAAAGATCAGTGATCAGTGAGTGGTGCAGGATTTCTTCCCATTGTGGTTGAGTTTGATCGGGGCACACCACAGTAAAAACCAGCCCAGCTTCCTATTTCATTGTGTGTTTGTCTGATGGTGACTCATACTGAGAGGTATGTTTATCCTAAACTGGCAGGAGCTGTGTATTCAAGGGCAAATTTTGTTAACAGTGGGGAGAGTGAATATTTGTTATGCATGACCTCTTTTCTCTGAAACATTGTATTTGTGCTCAGACTGACATAATTAATGCTATTATGGTCCAGTGTCCCCTGGGGGTGGACCAGGGGTGAGTGTGTGTGTCCCTATTGCAGTCAAACAGGCTGACTTGTTTGAATACTTGCATTTAACTGTGAAGATCCTGGCTTTTTATATACTTTTTAAATTACTGTCCTAGACTGTAATTTCTTTGGAAGAAATTACAGTCTAGGACAGTAATTCTTCTCCAATTTCAACTGGAATCAGAATCATCTGGAAGATTTATGAAAACAGATTTCTGGGCTCTGCCCTCAGAGTTTTTGATTCAGTGGGTCTCGGAAAAGGCCTGAGATTTTGCATTTCTAGCACTTCCCAGATAATGCTGATATTTTTTATTCAGGAACTACACTTTGACACTGTGCAGGTAATCTGTGATTTCCGTGGGTAAAATGACCAGGTCTACAGGTGGGTGAATAAAAATTTTTATGTAAGTTGCTTCTTTATTCCCTTTGGCAAATTTATTCTTGCTCACCATGCATAGATGACAAAGAGAAGGTAAAGAAAGAACATCACTGTCACTCTGGCTATCCTGTAGGATGATACAAAGCCATATTTCATAATGAAGCAGACCTTCTGTGAGATCCCAGTAGCCAAGAAACTGCTGTCAGTATAGGATACTGGGGAGCAAAGGTTGGCAGGAAATTTAAGGTAGTTTTTCATGGGGGTGAGTTGGGGCTCAGCATGACTTGGAGAAGGCAACATAATTTAGAATGAAGGCACAGGTGTCCATGTTCTCCAGGCATCGTTCCTATGTCTCCAAGTCAAGTGAGCATGTTTACCTGGAATCGTAGAGCTGTTTGGAATTTTTGGGTAAAGCATGTTTACCTGGAATCGTAGAGCTGTTTGGAATTTTTGGGTAAAAGTTCATTAGCAATATAAAAATGAGCCAGGCATGGTGATGCATGCCTGTAGTCTCAGCTACTCAGGAAACTGACGTGGGAGGATGGTTTGAGCCCAGGAGGCAGAGTTTATAGTGAGATGAGATCGCCACTGCACTCCTGCCTGAGCCGTACAGTCAGACCTTGTCTCAAAAACAAAAAAAAAGGTACAAAAGTTTATCAGCTGTCTTGCCTCACAAAGGCTACCACTTCCTCTTTAATCTTTGAGGAATTCAAATATGTCATTCAGGCTTGGAGTGTTTCATTCACTACCACTGTACAGTATTTACTGTTCATTTGGTGGAAGTAGATCATCATAAAGACTTTTATCCTCCATGTCTTTATGTTGAGCAGGTGAGGAGAAGGAGGAAGAGGAGGGCTTGGTCTTGCTGCCTCAGGGGTGGCAGAGGTAGAAGAAAATCTGTGCAGGGGATCTGTGCAGTTCAAACCCATGTTGTTCAGGAGTCACCTGCATTCTGTCTATGTCCTAATAGTCTGTATTTTTTCTTCTGTTTATTTCTGCTGTTCTCTATTTAAAACATGAGAAGGGAAAAGTTCAAGAAGAATTAAGAAAAGTGGGTCAGGCACAGTGGTTTATACCTATAATCCCAGCACTTCGGGAGGCTGAGGCAGGCAGATCGCTTGAGCCCAGGAGTTTAAGACCAGCCTGGGCAACATGGCAAGACCCTGTCTCTATTTAAAAAAAAAAAAAACCCCCCCCAACCAAAAAAAAAAAAACCAAAAAGTTGGGCATAGTGGTGTGTGCCTATAGTCCCAGCTACAGAAGAGGCTGCAGTGGTAGGAGGATCATCTGAGCCTGGAGGTCAAGGCTACGATGAGCCATGAGTACACCACTGCACTCCAGCCTAGGTGATAGAGTGAGACCTTGTCTCAAAAAAAGAACCACACACATACACACATACGAAAAGTGGATGGTAGGAAAATGTGGCAAGGTTATTCCTCACTGGAGTGTCTGATGGATGAGGAATGGGAGAGAAGACTGAGCAATCCCTCCCTGGAAAAATGATAGGGGCTATGGGTGCCCAGGTCCATGGAGGGTCTCATCGTGACTCACGAGCTAGGTGAGTGTCCGCTGGATTGCTGCCATGTGCCACTTGAGGGACCCCTTCTGAATGGTCAACAAGGAGCAGCTTTAGGAGGATGGGGATTGGAGTCTGTAGGATGAGAGCCCAGTTATGCTGAGCACTGAAGAAGGAGTGGATGCCCCTCTGTCCCTGCTTACCTGGAAAATGCTACCACTTCTGCGATGTGTAGAGGTCCTAGCCTAAAACTCGGAAGTAGCAATGAGCCATGGCGAAGGGCTTTCAGTAGTGGCCTTGATCACATTACAATTTTCTTGAGGTCTCTTATCTGTGGGGCACTTGGAGAATAACCTGACACACTGAAAAGATCCTACCTTCAGTGGATGAATGGGTCAGCAGGTGTTGAGAGGGATGCTGATGGAGAATGCAAAATGCAGGGGACACCAGGCGATAGAAGGGGGTGAACAGTCTTCTATGGGGGTTCTAAGGAAGGAAGAGCTACAGTCCCAAGGGAATCAGAAAAGACTTTATGGAAAAGGTGGCATTTAAGATTGGTATCTGAGGAGTTCTGCAGGTTTCTTAAGGTTGGGGATGGTGTTTGATTCAACTTGTATTCATTACACAGTGTCTGTTCCATAGTAAGCACTAACTGAATGTTGAGTGAATAAGTGAATGAATGATGTATATGGGTTGGGGAGATGGTTATTCTTATTTGAGAAATGTTTCTTTACAATCTAATATGAGATAATCTATCTAGATATAGCAACAAATGAAATGCAGTTCTTGACCTGAAAGCACTCACTTTCTAGCAAGAAACAGACACACATAAATAAGTCATTATGATATAATGTGAAATGTACTCAAAGGAGAACTATGAAAGTATTATGGAACTGCAGGACAGAAAGTGATGAACTCTATTGGGTGGTCGTGGAAGACTGGGCTTTGAAGGATGAACAGAAGTGCAGCAGTGGATAAAAAGAGGATTGAGAGAAAGGGACTCAAGTAGGTAACACAGAAGCAATAAAGTACAGCTCCTGTCCGAGGAGATGCAAGCAGCTCAGTTTAGCAGGGGCTACTGTTGGCACATGATACAGCGATGGACATAAGGAGAGGTAAGTGGGGGGGGGCTTTGTGAGTCACACTGAGCTAAGGATGATTAGAACTGGGGTCAGACATAGGGGTGCCCCGAGAATCAGGCAGGTAACCTAAACTGAGTGGAGCCTGGGCCCAACTAGAGAGCATGGCCCTCCCTAAAGGGAAGAGTTACTATGTCCTTCATACTAGGTCCCATGGAGGGATGCGGGTCAAGTTGCCAGGCCTTTTGGTCTTCAGGAGCAGCTGGAAATAGGGATTTTTATGTAAAATCTCCAGATGTTTAAAAGTTGGCAAATTATTTCACTTTCTCTTTAAAAAATATTGTGTGTGGCCAGGCACAGTGGCTCACACCTGTAATCCCAGCACCTTGGGAGGCTGAGGTGGGCAGATCACTTGATGTCAGGAGTTCAAGACCAGCCTGGGGAACATGGTGAAACTCCGTCTCTACTAAAAATAAAAAAAATTAATTGAGTCTGGTGGTGCTTACCTGTGATTTTGGCTACTCGGGAGGCTGAGGCAGGAGAATTGCTTGAACCTGGAAGGCAGAGGTTGCAGTGAGCCAAGATCGTGCCACTGCACTCCAACCTGGGCGATAGAGTGAGACTCCTTCTGAAGAAAAATATATATATATATATTTTGAGGACCAAACAAAACATATCTGTGGGTAGGACTCAGTCAAAGAGCCTCTCGATTAGTTTGGAGTTTGATTGACATGTCCACCATGCCTACCCCAGGAAGAAACACACTTTCACACAGCAAGACCCAGGATTCATGCACACATGCAAGCAAATGACTGAAATAAAAGCCACATGAAGCAATACTTACCTTTATTCTCTGCTATTTTCTTTTCTACTTTTTAAGTATGCTGGTGACGATCCATTAAACTTATTTTATGTTCCAGTGGTTCAACACCCAAAATTTGAAAAGCATTAGCTTAGACCCTCTACACTAACTAGTTAAACTTTTATTGATGAAACAGAATAAGGTACTTCTGTGGGCAACCATGTTTCCATCCTGAGTACTCTTGTTATTGTGCTAATAAGTATGTTTTGGTTAAGTTGGGTTTCTTCACTTGCAACTGGACAGGTTTTGACAAAAGAATGTCTGAATCTTTCATTTGCCACTTTATCTTTAACAGAAGTTGGCTGGAATTTGGTGTCATCTGTCTTGGGTGCTTGATACAATTAAGAACTGACTCAACTGCTAAATTCAGAGTAAAATACTGTTTGAAGTCCAGCTGGAAGTCCAAAGAAAACACTTGTAGAGCCCATGTCAGCATTCAAGCCTGGTATTTCTGGAATTACTTTTTCATTTGGGATCACTTTTCCCCCATGAGTCTGCCTCACGTCTTTGCGTTCACCACGCTTACCTTGTTTCCTTGGTTTTGCATTGCAGCCAGGGTGAGAGGAGTAAGATCAGGGCCAGGATTGTCTGTCATGCGCCATCCCACCCCTCAGTGACCAGCTCTTCATCTACATTATCAGGCATTACATGCTAGATAGCATTCTTTTTTGATGTATCAGAGCTTTTCCAGAAAAAAATACCATTTTGGCTGGGCACAGTGGCTCATGCCTGTAATCCTAGCACTTCGGGAGGCCAAAGCAGGTGGATTGCTTGAGCTCAGGAGTTTGAGATCAGCCTGGGCAACATGGTGAAACCCTGTCTCTATAAAAATAAAAAAAATTAGCCAGGTGTCGTGGTGTGTGCCTATAATCTCAGCTATTTGGGAGGCTGAGGCAGGAGAATTGCTTGAACCCAGGAGGCGGAGGTTGCAGTGAGCCGAGATTGCACCACTGCACTCCAGCCTGAGCGACAGAGCAAGACACTGTCTCAAAAAAATAAGAAAAGGAGGAATATAATTTAGGGGCTTTGGAGAGAGTTCACCCCTCCCTCACAAATGTCCAAAAGGTGAGTTGTTAGCAGGCCTTCTATGCAGCAGAAAAGGTTTAACTATTTCTTGGGTGCAGGGCATGTCTGTCATCACCCCATCTTGACTTGGAAGCACCCTTGCAATATACCACAGGATTCAAAAAGCACTTGGACTTTTGCAACAAGAGCCCAAGAGTGGCTTCTTGCCATTAGAGAGAGTCGACATGATGGAGACACCCCCCAGGGAAAGGTCATGCCTGCCATGAAAACCACACGACCACAGTGAGGCAACACTAATATGGTAGTTTTACATAATAAGTAGGCAAAGAAGCCAACTACTAAACATGAATCAGGCAAACAGGGCCAGCCAGAAAGAAGGCAGTTAACACAGTACTTTCAGGCTGGGGGCCAGTGCAGTGCAAGATGACCAGGAGCAGCACTGGAGATGAGATCGGAAGCCACCTTGTTGACAGGGCCTGTGCCTTGCCTCTCCAGGGCACTGTTCTCATCTGAGTAGGGGGCAGCACCCTCTGAAGTTGTGCAGCCAACAGCCTGCACATCTGTTTGTGTGCATAGTTTTGCTCTTGTCTCCAGGCTGGAGTGCAGTGGCGCTATCTCAGCTCACTGCAACCTCTGCCTCCCGGGTTCAAGTGATTCTCCTGCCTCAGCCTCCCAAGTAGCTGGGACTAGAGGCATGTACCATCATGCCCAGCTAATTTTTTTTTCATATTTTTAGTAGAGATGGGGTTTCGCCATTTTGGCCGGGATGATCTCGATCTCTTGACCTTGTGATCAGCCCGCCTCAACCTCCCAAAGTGCTGGGATTATAGGTGTGAGCCACCGTGCCTGGCCCAGCCTGCACATCTTAACCCAGGGGCAGTGTGCTTCCAGGGAGCTGATGCTGCAGTTGGTAGCAGGCAAATCACGTCTCTACCACTTCCTGGAGGACAGAGCCAAGCTCCTAACATGTCTGAGAATCAGGGTTTTTTTCAGTGAAAACAATTCTGAGAACACCCACTTTTCTCTCCACATCAAGATGTTTGATAAGTTTTCTGGTGAGTTTGAGCATTGGAAAGAATTCTTAGTAGATCACAACAAAAAGTTGATAGAAAACATGATGGATTATTCATCAGGACCTAGGCAAGTGGGAGAAAGGGAAATGATTAACTCTAAGAGAACAAAAACCATTGTACCAGAAAGGGAATCGATTCATATGAAGCACTACAGAGTCGACTAGAACAATAATTACGTTCTCAAAGTGTAAACACTCACCATGGATTTAACCAAAATTTGTGGTGTAGGCATATTGGTAATAGCTGAATCTTCACCTGTAGAAATAGGATGTCAGTAGCTAATGGCTCAGTTGATATAAATATAAGCATAGTGTTAAGAAAAAACACCAAAAGTTGAGCACATTTGCCTATACTACAGGGGTTGGGAGGAGTGGGGCAGGCAATTACCATTATGCATTATAAACATATTTGTTTCCTTCTTTCTTCGTTCTTTTTTTTTTTTTTTTTTTTTTTGAGACAGAGTTTCATTCTTGTCGTCCAGGCTGGAGTGCAATGGTGCGATCTTGGCTTACCACAACCTCCGCCTGCCAGATTCCAGCGATTTTCCTGCCTTAGTCTCCCAAGTAGCTGGGATACAAGCATATACCACCACACCCAGCTAATTTTGTATTTTTAGTAGAGATGGGGTTTCTCCATGTTTGTCAGGCTGGTCTCGAACTCCCAACCTCAGGAGATCCACCTGCCTCGGCCTCCCAAAGTGCTGGGATTATAGGCATAAGCCACCACAGCCAGCAGCATATTTGTTTCTTATGCATGTAAGCCTCTTCAGGTTCTTTAAACTTTCTTTTTCTTATAGAGACCGGGACTTGCTATGTTGCCCAGGCTGGTCTCAAACGCCTGAGCTCAAGGAATCCTACTGCCTTGTACTCCCCAAATGCTGGGATTACAGGTATGAGCCACCACCTGCGCCTAGACTAAACTTTGATAAAAATAAATAAGTATGGGGTAAAAAACCCATACTTCCCACTTCATATCTTTATTGTTGGGGTTAATTTAAATGACATAGCGTGTGAAAACTTCAAACCTGACCTGTGTCATGTGCTCAATAAATGTTAATGAAAGTCAGTTGGTCCGTGGCGTTTATTTAAGCATCAGGGTAGGAGCACAGCCCAGAGCCAAAGGAATGGCCTGAGGTCCCTGGCAGATAAAACAGGACTAAGAAGTGGGTGATGAGAAGAATTAAATTTGTAACTGGAAGGAGACTGTGTGAAATCGCCTTCGGCTAGGATTTTCTGAGGCTGAACACCCTTCTCTACAGTATATATCCTTCTCTTTCTCACTGGCCCCTTGTGGTACAGTTGTCCTTCAGTTGCCTTGGTGGCTTTGTAAAATTATCCCCTAAAGCTTCCAGATTGTGTAGGTTTGCCCAAAGAGTAAGTCGTGTTTATGAATGGGAGCTTTGCAACAAGTCTCCGTGGGTTCAAATTCCAGCTCACCTGTTTACTAATTGTGTCACCTTGGGCAAGTCACTTAACCTCCTGTTGCCTCAGTTTCCTCATCAGAAAATAAGGACAATAATAGTACTAATTAATAGGGTTATTGTGAAAATTGGATCAATTAATCCACATAAAGCACTTCAAACAATGCCCGATCATCCCAATGCCTCCCGGCACGTAGCCCAGTAATAGCTGTTCCTTCTGTTACTACTGTCATTCCTTTTGATGGAGTAAAACCAGGGCAATGTGTTCAATGAGATGGAGTTTAGTAACAGATTAGTTTGAGGACCCCCGGAAAGTAAGTAGAGCTGAGATTGGTGAGTTGAGGAACCCAGGAGGGCCACCCCTTTCCATTGGACAATGTCTTTGCAGCTTGCCTCAAGTAGAGTAACGCTTTGTCACCTATGTCATGCCACAGGACTCCAGGACCACATCAGTGGCTTCTTGTGGCCGGTAAGTCCTACTGTGCAGCGATAGAAATTCCACCAAGGAACTTGACCTATTGGGTATTTGGTGCCCACATCCCTTGGGCAAGCAAGCTAATGACACTGGTCTTTTTGTTGTGGAATGAAATGAGATGGCAAATGATGTGTTGATGCAGGAACTGCTGGCATCATAGGAACAGTTGTAAAGTGTTTGAGGCTGGAAGCCATGTGTGCTCAGGACACCCACCGGAGGAAGCTGACCACCTGCTCTGCAGCAGTCCCTGCTGGCTGTTCTACTCATCATGCCCTGTCTGGGGACGTGCCAGTTAGCTTTTCTAAGGCTCTGGGGCTACCCAAACGCTTCCTTGCAGATCAGGTCAGCTGGAAATTGTGCTTTGTTGTGTGGTTCTCATTCAGAGAGCTCGGCCAGGGTTGGTTTGAGACTGGTCTGTCAGTAAGCTCCTTCCTTGAGCTGTTGTTGTTGTTTTCTGAGTCAGAGACTTAAACAAGTCTTTTATTTTTTGTCATCAGTTGAGTGGTATTGACGTCATCCAAATTACCTAACTGATAGTAGATACTGTTGGTGAACCCAAGGTATTTAGCCAACCTTCAGTTTCACCCAAAGACTGTTGCTCTGTAAAAGAGACCGAAAGCCAGGCTGGTATTCAAAACATGAAATATTGAACATGCATTTATAGAGTGCTGACGTTGTGCCCATGACTGTGCTAGACCCTGGGAATACGATAGCAGTTACCTTGTAATGGAAGATGAAAAAGAAGAAAGAGAATGTTTAGATTGTGGTAAATAGAGTGGAGACTGAGATGGGAGTCGCAGGGAGACTGCCTTTAATGAGGGAGTTCAGGGAGAGGAATCAGAGGAGGTGACCTAGAAGCTTGAGGGTGTGACCAGAAGGAGGAGGGGGAGCTGGCTCACAAATAGCTGGGGAACAGCATTTTGGGCAGAGAAAAGCATGCCTAGAGATTTTTTTTTTTTTTTTTTTTTAGAGAGAGAGACAGAGACTTAAATTCTGGAGTGCAGTGGTGTCATCCTAGCTCACTCACTGCAGTCTGGACACTCCTTGGCTCGAGATTCTTCCACCTCAGCCTCCAGAGTACCTGGGACCACAGGCATGTGCCATTGTGCCCAGATCTTTTTTTTTTTTAAGAGACAGGGTTTCACCATGTTGGTCAGGCTGCTCTCGAACTCCCGACCTCAGGTGATCTGCTTGCCTCAGCCTCCCAAAGTGCTGGGATTACAGGCATGAGCCACTTGAAGCAGCAAGAGCCAGAGCTTGGGAGGATGTATAGAGAATGGGAGAAGAGGCTGGAAGAGGTGGTGGGGCCAGAGGGCATCTTGCATCGGGCAGTGAGAGAAGGATTAGTGGAGAGATCTGTTTATATTATGTACTTAAAAGATCATTCTAGTCGTTGCGTGGCACACGAATTGAACAAATGAGTTGATATTCCACACTATTTGTAGATACACACTCATGTTTTTTTTTTTTCGTGAGTTGATATTCCACACTATTTGAAGACACACACTCATGTTTTTTTTTTTTTTTGAGATGGAGTTTCATTCTTGTTGCCCAGGCTGGAGTGCAATGGCGTTATCTCAGCTCACTGCAACCTCCACCTCCCGGGTTCAAGCAATTCTCCTGCTTTGGCCTCCCAAGTAGCTGGGATTACAGGCATGTGCCACCACGCCCAGCTAATTTTGAATTTTTGGTAGAGATGGGATTTTTTTCTCCATGTTGGTCAGGCTGGTCTCGAACTCCCAACCTCAGGTGATCCACTGGTCTCAGCCTCCCAAAGTGCTGGGTTTACAGGCATGAACCACCATGCCTGGCCCCAGCCCATACTCATGTTCTTCATAACTGTGCCCTGAACCCCTCCTAGCCTTTTACTTTAAGGAGGGACCAATTACTTATAGGCATATCCTAATGTTTCTAATTTTCCAGCACATCTCTGGTGCTGACACTGGTGTCGACATTCCTCTAGGCAAGTTGTGTTTGTGAAAACTCCCATGTGAGTGGGGCACTGGTCTGATGGCATCTCATTCTGATTTTCTATATCTGTCTTGTTATGGGCTCTTTCCTAAAAGGGTAGCAGAGATGAAATGATATTGAGGACATTTGCTGGGGTGGGGACGTGTTAGTGAAAATCATGTCTAATACTTTAGTGAGGAGGATGGCATGCATTAACAAGGTGTAAGGTATGCACAGTGTATTGGGTAATTCTTATCTGTTTGTGTGTATACAGTTATTCTTCTGATTGCTATGCAAATGTTAGAAGCTGAGACTAACAGATACTAACCAAACCTGCTGCTTAAAACTATAGAGACAGAAAGTAGATGAGAGAGGACTACAGGCATATGCCTACATGCCCCATCTAATTTTAAAGATTTTTTTGTAGAGATGAGGTCTCACTTTGTTGCTCAGGCTGGTCTCAAACTCCTGGGCTAAAAGCCATCCTCCCACCCTGGCCTCCCAAAATGCAGGGATTATAGGCATGAGCCACCACACCCAGCCAAAATTTGTTGATTCTTGATAAGAACTTATTTTCCAAGTGTTGCTTTTTTTTTCTTTTTTTTTTGGAGACAGAGTTGCTCTCTGTTGCCCAGGCTGGAGTGCAGTGGCACAATCTCCGCTCACTGCAACCTCTGTCTCCTCGGTTCAAACAATTCTCCTGTCTCAGCCTCCCCAGTAGCTGGGATTACCAGTGTGTGCCACCACACCCAGCTAAATTTTTGTATTTTTAGTAGAGACAAGGTTTCACCATGTTGACCAGGCTTGTCCGGAACTCCGGACCTCAGGTGATCCATCTGCCTCAGCCTCCCAAAGTGCTGGGATTATAGGTATGAGCCACCACGCCCAGCCTATTTTCCAGGTGTTGGAAGATTACATTTAGGAGTTCTATGGAGGGATTTAAAAAAATTTCCTTCCTCTCCCTTCTCCTCCCAGTCCCATGTTGGACTTGAACATATTTTTTCTTTTCAAGCAATAGTCTTCACTAAGTTCTTTGTTAAACGTTGGGAGATAATCTTTTGTTCTCCACTCAAGCAGAGGCAGTTCTGAAGGTAAATAAGAGAATGATCAACCACCAGGGTTATGCTCCCTGTCATCTGGATGAATAGAAGTATACCTAGCGAGGTGACAGGTGTAGATTATATGTGTTTGCATTTTCTTGCAGAGGTTACACCCAGCAAAATTACGTCATATAGAAAACTTGAAGGAGCCTGCCATTCAGGTCTGGGAGGAGTCAGGAGCCTCGGTGTCTAGAGAGTAGTTCTAGAATGTGTGGCATCATGTCTGACATTGCATGTTGGATGCTGTGAACACAGGTCTCATGCTTTCGTCTCCCAGTGGGTGTGCAGACACTGGAGAGACCCAGGCAAGGGCAAGTTTGCGTATTTATTCACAGTGCAACAGCAAGAGCGCCTTTTCAGAAAGGGTTCACATTCTTGTTTCTGAAATTTATAAGCACTTGAATGAAAAGCTTCACTTTGCAATTTAGAAGCAGTATAACCTTGGGCATAATGGTGTGCTGGTAGATGTTTAACAACCAGCTCTCCAGAGGGCAGGGAGAGGAAGGCCCTGATTTGTAAAGTTTGCCAATTTCCGGAGTGTAAATGCTTCCACTGCAACCAATTTCAAGTTGCCAAGGCAAAGTCACCACTCAGTTGGGAAGGACTGGGCATAGCCAGCTCTCCCAAGCAGGCTAGAGCGCCCCACTGCAGGGGTGAATCCCTTCACATTTTGTTTTCTTCTCTCCCAGAATCCCCCCTTAAGATTTTCAAAACCTGATTTCTATATCTGTAGAATCAGTGTAATTGGGGCTGGTGGTATTATAAGTAGAATTTTCGATGCTACAAAAGAAGTAGCACTTGAATATAAATTTCCTCAGCAAGGCAATTTACTTCTATAGAAGGGTGCAGCTCACAGATGGAAAAATGGTGAGCGCATACCTGGACAAGGGAGGGGAAGGGGTACTTATGCCTGATGGAGGTTGCCCCTACTGCTGTGTTGTTCCCCCTGTTGGCTAGGGTTAGACTGCACAGTCTAGTCTAATTGCGATTGGCTATTTTAAAGGGAGCAGGGGTATGAGCCAGAGTGGTGGGGTGGGTAATTTGGTGGGAAGGACGGTTATGGGCAGGTCAGAGCAGGTAAGCAGGGGTCAAAGCAGGTGACCAGAACAGGTGACCAGGATGAGTCAGGACAGGGCAGGGGGAGCAGATGTGAACTACTGATTAGAACTGGTGGAAAAGATTATTTACTGAAACTACAAGGAAGTTAAACTTTAAAGAATTAAAGAATAAGAGAGCTGAACATACTGACATAGTGATTCCTTGAAGAGAAACTTGGGGTTCACTATATCTAACAGTGGGATCACAGGAGTTATTATCTTTGAATACCTTTTATAAATTGTGAAGTGCCATACACATATTAGCTTTTTTCATTAGTTTGTCTGAAATGCTGTTTTTCACTACTTAATGATTCTGAGTATGTCCTGGAAGTAGATGCAGCCAGAAAGAAAAGGCAAGGACAGCTGGGAGACTTTCTGTGCTAGAGACAGACAAGTTTGTGCTGCAAAGAGACACTTCAATCAATAGCTTTGTTCTTTGGTTTTTGTTTTTTAAACTCCTCTAAGGTGTCAGGGTTTAGAAGTAGAGGGAAGAAGGTAATGGTGGTACCATGCTTAGACTAAACCCTATCTCCAGACCCTAGGCCACATGCCAATAGACTGTGACCCTCTCTCTTAACTTGTATTTCTGTAAATGGCTCAGATGGGACCACAATCCCTCCCACTCTCTGAATCAGGATGGATGTGGCTCTCCTGTGGTCCATAAAGATGAGATGTTCTGCCAGCAGAGTTTAGACTGAAGCCAGTGCCCATTTGTTGGACTGGATTCATTTCTAAGTAGAATTGCTGGTACAGGGGCAATTTGAGATCCTGGGTGACCTTAAAAGGTTAAATCAAATTTTAGAAGGGTTTTTTGTAATGCTTCAGACATTCCTGCTCATACAGGTTAGCGACAATCTTTCCTGACATTCAGCTAACATGGGCATGTGTGTGCCAGGCTGCGGCTGTGGGGGTTCTGTCTTAGTCCATTTTGTGTTGCTAGAACGTAGTGTCACAGATTGGGTAATTTATAAAGAAACAAAATTTATTTCTTATGGTTCCTAAGGCTGGGAAGTCCAAGGGCAAGGCATTTGTATCTGGCAAGGGCTTTCTTGCTGCACCATCCCATGGTGGAGGCAGAAGGACAAACTAGGGTGTGAGACAGAGAGAGGACAGGGGCTGAACTTTCTGCTTTTACCAGCAACCTGCTCCTGTGATAATTCACTGACTCCTGCTGTGAGGGCACTAATCCATTCATGAAGGCAGAGCCTTTGTGACTGAACCACCTCTTAAAGTTCCCCTCTTAACGTTTATAATGGCAATGAAATTTCAACATGATTTTGGAGGGGATATTGAAACCACAGCAGGCTCCTGGGAGGATATTGCTTCACACTGTCTCCGCTACCACCCTGGAAGGTTGGGCATGTATTCTTGGCCCATTTTACAGTCTCAGGGAGGTTGAGGCATGTGGCAGGAAAGGCAGGACTGGGAATCCAGTCCCTACTCTGAGATCCCTTCTAATTGCAGTTAGGGAGAAGAGGTGGGAGTTGTATACAAATGGTTGGCCATGGTCAGAGAAAGGCTCGGAGAGGTCAAAGAAAGGTGTCACTTCAGTGAGTCATCTCAATCAAAAGGTGTGCCAAAGGAGTCATGCTTTTAGGAGGAGGAGGAAAAGGCACCAAGCTGATTTTAAAATCCCTTTCTAAGATTAATCTTTGCATATAGAAGGCAGGTGTAGCATATCAGGGCAAGTGCGTCAAGTGATTTATAAGGAGGAAATTTCCTGGCTGAATTATGATAATCCTAGTACCTCTTTGCCTTGGGAGAATCAGATTAACTGGATTTGAGCAGAGGCTGTTTCTATAATCAATAGTCCAGCTGACAGTTGCTGACAGCGTCTTTTATGTTTGCAGGAATAGCAAGCACCTATTAGGTAGTCACCAAAAAGGCAAATCAAGTATCAGAAGTATCAGGGTACATTTTTGGGGGGGAGGGGAGCAGAGTCTCACTCTGTCACCCAGGCTGGAGTGCAGTTGTGTAATCTCAGCTCACTGCAGCCTCCACCTCCTGGGTTCAAGTGATTCTCCTGCCTCAGCCTCTCGAGTAGCTGGGATTACAGGGACCCACCACGGCTAATTTTTGTATTTTTAGTAGAGATGGGGTTTTGCCATGTTGGTCAGGCTGGTCTCGAGCTCTCGCCCACAGGTGATCTTCCCACCTTGGCCTCCCAAAGTGTTGGGATTACAGGTGTGAGTCACCATGCCCGGCCATGATCAGGGTATCTTTTTTTTTCTTTTTTTTTTGAGACGAAGTCTTGCTCTGTCCCCAGGCTGGAGTGCAGTGGCGCAATCTTGGCTCACTGCTGCAACCTCCGCCTCCCGAGTTCAAGTGGTTCTCCTGCCTCAGCCTCCTGAGTAGTTGGGATTACAGGTACGTGCCACCACACCTGGCTAATTTTTTGTATTTTTAGTAGAGACACGGTCTCACCATGTTGGCCAGGCCAGTCTCTAATTCCTGACCTCATGATTTGCCTGCTTTTGCCTCCCAAAGTGCTGGGATTATAGACATGAGCCACTGCACCCGGCTAGTATTAGGGTGTCTTAACCGGTGAAAGCCACAAGTGGCAGGGAAGCCCACCATGGTACTGCCCACCCCCGGGGGAGTGTTTGTGCCAACGAATCATCCTGTTTACTGAACTCACATGGCATAAGAAAATGAGGTTGTGGAAGCCAATTTAAGAGAAGGATCATTTTGGGCAACTAATAACAGGGTAAGTGAGTGTGTAACTTCAAGTAACTACCACTTGCCATAGCAGGAAATGGGCCTTTAGGTAAACTGCAAATTAAGCACTCTATGCATTTATTTAATCTCTTGAGTATCTTGTTTTCTGGGCTCAATACTAGTGCCAGTCTAGCACAAAGAAAGGGAGTAGGAGGTGGGAGAGCGCACATCTCTGGGATATGTGTTTACAATTCAGTGGGAACCAGCGGGTTAGAAGCAGAGAACATATTCTCAGTAATGAAGCAGTCCTCTGAAATGTAGAATCTCTCTGAAACAGACCGCAGTTTTCCTAAAACATAGACCACCATGAGAGTAGGATTCCTGTCCTTCAGCCAAAATCAACCTTACCTTATGGAGGACCATTTTGGGATTGCAAATCCAGACCAGTCCCAACCAGAGACAGATTTCCAATCCAGGCCTCAGCTCAGGCTAGAGGTGGCAGAGAGGGTCCTCCCAATGGCAGGCCGTGTTCCTTGCTATCTCACCCTGACTCTGTACATGTTCTTTTCCCATAATTGCTGCACCCTGGAAGAATTTCTGTTTATACTTCAAGCATTGTTTCTCATCTGCGTTTTTACTAGCAGGTGTTGCCTTTGGAATGATGGTGCAGCTGGCATTCACCAATTCTGAGCCATGTACTCAGGATCTACTGAGTACATTAGACTAGCTTGATTTCCTTCTAGGCTAGATCATCTTTTCCTGTGGAAATCCCCTACGCAGAGCTTCCAAATATGACCAAAGTAAGACGATTTCTTCTTAGCTATATCTTCTTGGACAAGGTTTTTAACTCTTCTTAGCCTTGGTTTTCTCCTCTGCAAAACAGGAATTATACAACAGTCCCCCATAAGGCAATCCTGATGCAGTTGTTTTGATTGTGAGTAGCAATTAATTGTTGTAGTGCCTGAAACATCGTTAAGTATTCAGTACATTTTACTTGTTATAATAATATAATAGTGTTCTGGAGTTATTTATTCCAAATGTCAGAAGTTCAGGACCCTGGAGCTTCACATGGGGGATGCCCCTGTGGTGTTATTAGGTGGTAACCCTATTTTCCCTAATTCAAACATTGAACTGACAAGTACAGAGATGACAACTCAGGCTCTTTGATGTTTGAAATTAGAACTATTTCAGAAATTTGGAGGAAGTGACCATTGAGCTTGCAGTTTTGTAGGGCCAGGATTGATGCATTGTGAAAGAAAAGCAAACGAAACACAAACCAAGAGAAACACTGGTGGTGGAACAGGTATTCAGTGCTGGAGGACATGGAGGAGAAGGAAATATTTTATCAATCTAAGCCAGCGCGAAAGCTTCAGAGAAGTGCCAGGACCTGGGCTACACCGTATGGGTCCAGTTAGATTTGAACAGATGGGGAGAAGAGACACCATAGCAAGGGAGGCTACAATGGAAGTAAAGGCACTGGGGAGAATGAAGATGCTAGACCTGGAAGTGGTCAGAAGGCCTCACTCAAGAGACATTTATAAATTAATACAAATAAATAGTGGAGTATTTTAGTGCTTGGTCTCTAGAGTCAGACTGCGATTAAATCACTTAGCACAGGATAAGTACTCAGCAAGGTAGTTTCTTCTTAGACACCTAAAAAGCTGACATGAGCCACGTTATTGAAGATATCTGATGTTAGGTGGAGAACTTTAGGCTTGATGAGTTGGGACTGAGAGAGCTATTTGGAACTTTTTCTTGTTGTTGTTTTTCTTTTTTTATTATTTTAATTTTTTTTTCAAGGCGGAGTCTTCCCCAAGCTAGAGTGCAGTAGTGCGATCTCGGCTCACTGCAACCTCCGCCTCCTGGGTCCAAGCCATTCTCCTGTCTCAGACTCCTGAGTAGCTGGGATTACAGGCACCTGCCACCATGTCCAACTAATTTTTGTATTTTTAGTAGAGACGGGGTTTCACCATGTTGGCCAGGCTGGTCTTGAACTCCTGATCTCAAAGGATTCGCCCACCTCGGTCTCCCAAAGTGTCTGGAATACAGGCATGAGCCACCAGGCCCAGCCTATAAGCTTTGTTTTCTTAAAACAGTTTTAGATGAATAAACAAATTGAGAAGATAATACAGGTATTTCCTATATACTCATCACTTGACTTCCCCTATTGCTAACATTTGCATTGATATAATACATGTGTTATAATTGCTGGACCGTATTGGCACACTGTTATGAACTAAAGTCCACACTTTCCTCAGCTTTCCTTAGTTTTTACCTAATGTTCTTTCTCTGCTCTGGGATCCCATCCAGGATCCCACATTACATTTAGTCATCACATCTCCGTAGGCTCTTCTTGGCTGTGGATCATTTCTCAGACAGTCTTTGTTTTTTATGATCTTTACAATTTTGAAGAGTACTGGTCAGGTGTTTTTGTTTTGCAGAATGTCCTTCAATTTGGGATTTTTCTGATGATTTCATTAGGATTATGGGTTTGTTTTGTTTTTGGGAGGAAGACTACAGAGGCAAAGTGCCCATTTTCATCACATCATATCAAAGGTACTTTCTATCAAGATGACTTATCACTGTTGATGTTTACCTTGCTCATGTGGCTGGGTATTATCTGTCAGATTTCTCCATTGTAAAGTTAGTCATCTTTTTTCTTCCTATCTACACTGTACTCTTTGGGAGGAGATCACTATGTACAGCCCACATGTAAGGAGTGGGGAGTTAGGCTGCACCTCCTTGGGTAGAATACTCTTTGCTGGTTGCATTTGGAGAAAAAAGAGCCAGGGAGTAGGAAACTTTCAGCAATCTGAGACAAAGGAGTTGAGGGCCTGGATTCATGGCGTGAGAAAAGGGATGAGGTACAAGGGATGTGAGGATGGACAGAATTTAGTGGGAAATGAAAAAGAGGGCAGAATCAAGGTTCAAGCACAGGTGAATAGGGGATTATTCTGGTGTAAAGAGGTCTGGATTATCAGTCACTGCACTAGGTTACTGCCAACTCTTTATTTCTTGGCTGTGCCACCTTGGGTGGGTCACTTCGTTACTCTGAGCCTTAGTTTATCTATTTCTAAGAAGGGGTTGAAGGTACCTGTTATTCCTACCTGAGAATTCTGTGAGAGTGAAATGAGATAGAGCAGATGAAAGGGCTTTGGAAGCCATCAAGCACCATGTTGCTTCAAAGGTTTATGGGTTAGGGAGTGGTGGTACAACGGGGAAGGATGGGGACTTGAGACAGAGATTGTGTCTGTTACCTGCGAGACACTGAGTATTTCAGATGACCCAGAGCAAGCTGTAACTCTAACAGCACTCTGTCACAGGTTTGTGATATTTACCCGCCAAGGAGATTTTTATTTCAAATGTGCTTTCCCAGATGTTCAGTTTCTGGTGGTCTAGTTCCACGGTCTGTCCCCCAAAGAGAGGTAGCTTGGGCAAGATGAGGCTGGTTCTGGATTTGAAAGAGGGACTCTGCTTAGCATTGTGGCCTTCCTTTTATGACCTGTAATGACCTCTGCTGGACCGCACTGAAGGTTACTGGGATTTCTTTCAATGGTTTCATTCCCCTAGTCTCATTGCCTGAGATCGTTTATAGACATTCCAAAAGCAACACATCAAAAATGGCGTTTTTGCTTTCTGTCCTGCACTGGAGTTCAGAGACGTGGCTGACCTGCTTTGCTTGTCTGTGAAAAACAGTGTGAAACTCCTCAGTAAGCTGTGCAATTGGCTGCTTAGCTGAGTAGTGAGAATTCCTCCAAACTGGGTATTCTGCAGTGGAGGAATCCCCTTACCTTTTCAGGCTAGTAGACTCTTGGCTCTTCATAGGTATTTTCTCATTGTTCAGAGGGTGTGCAACCATGCTTTGGTTTTTTGTTGTACAATCCTTATTTGGGCAACAAAATTGATGAGCCATGGAAGGTTTTAACTGTGTCTGCTCAAGTTTCAGGGTAAATCATTGACTACTCAGTATAGTAGAAAGTACTGGGATGCCTGAGTGCTAAGTGTGCCTCTGCCAGTAACTCCTGATGACGTTGGACCAGGAATGTGAACTCTTTGCGCCTCAGTTTCCTTATCAGTACAATACGTAGGGCCCACTTGGGCCTTGAAAGATGGAACAGTCAAGTAAAAATTTGCAGCAGAGCCAGTTGGCAGATAAGGGGGTACAGAATCAATGTCATGTCTGTATTGCACATGACTCAGCATATTTCAAAATTGTAGCATCGAGTCAACAAACATACATTTGGGAATATCCAGACTGTCAAAGACAGTTATATAAAGTTAACCTCTTGATTTGTTTTTGAGAAGGAGAGAGATTCTTTTGTTGACACTGACTTGAGTTGGGATGAAATAAGAACTGAATTTCTTTTGGTCTTTGGATTCTCTCCTTCTCTAATAAGAAAAGCCCATTTCTTTACAAATGAGTTGTTCTGATATGTTTCTGCCTAGGCTGTTGTATGAAAGAAGGGCAAGTAAACACAGTCTGGTTTCTAGGTGAAAGCAAAGCAAGTCATCTCTGGACATGGAGGACTTTGGTGTAAAGTATATTTCCAAAGGGAAACTCTTGCAAAATGCAGATGCTGATCCCAGTTCTGACCTTGGCGGCCAGTGCCAGCACTGGCAGTGGCTCCTTTATTCAGGTGCAGAGAAAAGCCAAGAAGTGAAATGATATTTTCCTTCCCTCATCATTACTCAGCATGACTGCCTTGCTTAGCAGTAAAGAAATTCAAGCGTTAAGAGAAACTGCAGTGCATTTTCTTATCCAAAAATGCATTCTCCTGTATAGTCAAGAGATTCGCTATGTTCTCATATCGTTGCTGAAGAGAATGGTCTTGTGAATTACTTTTGAAATTCTAAGTCTTCTCTGTAGCTGGTGTGTTCATTTTGTCTGAATTCTAAGGGGAAATCGCTCTTAACTTGGAGTATGCATAAGAATCACCTGAGTAATTTACTAAAAAGGTAGATACCTGACTCCCACTCTTAGTCACTGGGGCTGAAGAACCTACTTTTTTTTAAAATTGTACTTTAAGTTCTGGGGTACATGTGCAGATCATGCAGGTTTGTTATATAGGTGTACATGTGCCATGGTGGTTTGCTGCATCCATCACCCCATCATCTACATTAGGTATTTCTCCTAATGCTATCTCTACCCTAACCCTCCACCCACAACAGGCCCTGGTGTGTGATGTTCCCCTCCCTTCATCCATGTGTTCTTTGTTCAGCTCCCACTTATGAGTGAGAACATGCGTTGTTTGATTTTCTGTTCTTGTGTCAGTTTGCTGAGAATGACGGTTTCTAGCTTCATCCATGTCCCTGCAAAAGACATGAACTCATCCTTTTTTATGGGTGTATAGTATTCCATGGTGTATACATGCCACATTTTCTTATCCAGTCTATTATTGATGGGCATTTGGGTTGAGAACCTACATTTTTAATACATGTTCCAGAAGGTTCTGATTTGGGGGGATCCGTAGAGTTGCCTTGAGTGTTACCACGTGGGTGCCATGCTGAGTTATCAAAAACCTTATTGCTACGTGTGTCCCCTTTATAAGCCAAACCCTAGCTGCTGCTTTTAGAACTGCACTTGAGCTTGCCTATATCAATTAAAGGTATAATGATAATAATTATTTTTAACTTACAACAATTTTCTGATTTATATAAACAGTATGGAAGGAGCATGAACTTAGCACTCAGAAAGGCCTGGGTGTGGATCTTTGAGCTTCCTGTTACTTGAACAGGTTGTTAACTTCTCCTGAGGCTCTGTTTCCTCATTTGTCAACTGTCAGATGGGAGCAGTATTACTCGCTTGACTGAGAGAGAGGGGTGATGAAGATGGAATAAAGTGGCTTGTATGTAAACACCTTGCCCTATGTGTGGCATTTAGTAGATGCCAATAAATAGTACTTGTCTCCTTCTTTATAGGAAGCAGGAATTAACTTAAAAAAACATAACCACTTGGCTGGGTGCTATGGCTCACATCTGTAATCCCAGGACTTTGGGAGGCCAAGCAGGGTGGATCACGATGTCAGGAATTCAAGACCAGCCTGGCCAAGATGGTGAAACCTCGTCTCTACTAAAACTACAAAAATTACCTGGGCGCGGTGGCAGGCGCCTGTAATCCCAGCTACTTGGGAGGCTGACGCAGGAGAATCGCTTGAACCCAGGCAGCAGAGGTTCCAGTGAGCTGAGATCTGCACCACTACACTCCAGGCTGGGTGACAGAGTGAGACTCTGTCTTAAAACAAACATACACACACACACACACACACACACACACACACACACACATGCTTAAAGCAGATATTCTTAAGGAAAACTTTTTTTTTATCTGCAAGGGATAGATTTTTTTGGCCTTGATACACATCACTTTAAAAGTCAGTCATTGTTTAGAGATCTTGATAGCATGTCCCTCCTAATTCTTTTAGATAATACCGGAGTTATGTTGTAAATACAGGTTTTCAAGAGAGATCCCAGGAGGTAGATAAGGAAATGCAGGTGAATTGCAACCTTGGTATCTTTGTGACTGTTCCCAGGGTTCATTGCAGAGAACACAGATCAGATGTTCCACCTGAAACAACACCTGCTCCTCATCAGAATTTCACAAGAAGAACCTTGTTTCTCAGAAAGTAGCCAGTAATGGATTATTTGGACTATCGTGTTCAAACTCTTTCCAGGCAAAATGAGAACATGGCAGAGGTCTGAGAGAAACAGTGAACTATTGTACTTGTGGTATACAGCGAGCTCCTTGTTGTAAGGTGTTTTCTAAACCTGAGTTTCAGCAGTATCTGCCCACATCTGCCCCCTGCTCAACCTGGCTTTACCTTTTGAGAGAAAATCATCTTTGTGTTGGTTGATTAATTTTAGGTTCAGTGTTCTTGTCCTTTATAACGCTCATGTTATTACTTAAGAAGTATGTTTTTATATATCACCATGTTCCTCCTTCTGAGGCCCCACATCAAAAAAGGACTTTCGTAGCAAACACTGCCCATCTGCATCCTGTAGCTGGAGAAACTGCAAGTTAAGTGAAGACTCTTGGTGAGCTCAAAGCCACAAGTGTCCTCTCACTGCCTTCTCTCTGCACCTTTGTAAAGGGGACTCCATACATCCCAGTCTTGAAGCTGGGCAGCCTCCATAACTTCTATTCTCTGAAGGTCACACTCTGGAAACCAAGAGTATTCTTGTAGTATTTCTCTTAGTATCCTTGGAAGCCCCATTGTGTGATGTTAGGGTCTGAAAAAGATCCTATAAATCCTCTGGGCCAATCCCCTTTGTTTTATTGGAAAGGAAACTGAGGTTCAGAGAGATCCACATTGTTCCTAGTTTATTTAAAAATAAAAATTTCTGCCTGCAGTGTGCGTATCAGACACTATGCACCTAACAGGAGGCTCATCATAGGCCCCCAACAGGTTAGATGAGTTGCCATTGATGATCAGGAATGACCCTCTGGTAAAGTAGGCTAGAAACTGCCCAGCACATACTAAGTTAATAAGTAAAGAAACGTTTACCGAGCGCCTTTGGTGCATGAACATTCCACTGTGTCCCAAGAAGCTGAGAGAAGGAGGGAGAAAAATACAACTGGGGAGACAAAAAGGATAAACTTGAAGAAATGACCCCCATCTTCAAGAGCTTATAGTCCACAGGGGACCCCTTCTGAAGATGCCTTGCAAATCAAGATAAAGACATATTACAAATCCATATTACAAAATATTGAGCCAAGCAAGATTGTATACTCAATAGTGCAATGATGTCATCCTAGAGAAGTTTGGGAGGAAGAGAGAAGAGAGCCGCCTCCACCGAGGAATACGCCTGGTATTTTCCCCCCCTGGACTGTTAAAGCCATGACTGTCATATGGGTCTTTGTGTCTCCAGGAGGGATTGCTCCGTTCACACTGTCGAATCAATCTGTGTGGCTCATTTGACACCAAAATTACGGAGATACTATGACAACTCCTTTTGCAGGAATGTTCTCTACTCACCTGGATCTTTTGTTGATTTTCTTTCAGTGGCCCACCCTCAGGACCCTCACCACCCATCAGAGAAGCCTGTCATTCACTGCCATAAATGTGGGGAGCCTTGCAAGGGTGAAGTGCTTCGGGTGCAGACCAAACATTTCCACATCAAGTGTTTCACCTGCAAAGGTATGGTGCCTCCAGCTTCCTGGCTCAGAGGCATGTCACGGTCGGGGCTTGCCTTGGGTCCAGCCCATCCCCTTAACTCCACACTAGGTCACTGGATGATAAGCAAATGCCCTCGGAAGCCCTGCCATCATTTACTGCCAGTTTGGGATTCAGTTAGACTAGGGTGAGAATGAAGCCTGCTAAAACCAGTGGTTCATGGGCTTTGGGTGCTTGCTGAGGTCCCTTCTGGAAGTAGGGACTAACACTGAGAAGAGCAGTAAAACACAGTTCTGTGTTTTTTGCCTTATTTTTCTTTTTCTCTGAAATGAGGAACTCCTACTAAAAAGTAGCTTGTCCTAATATCCATTAGTTATAGGAAGCCTGGAAAACTTGCATGATTGGGTGCCAAGTCACTGGCTCCTGTGGGTGTGTGTGTGTGTGTGTGTGTGTGTGTGTGTGTGTGTGGTGCAGAAAACTACCTCCCCTACAAGAAGCTACCAGTTTGGTGTTGATTTCCATTAACAAGCCTACCTTTTGGGGTTTACAAAGATTGGCATCTTTGTATGAAATATGCCAACCTGTTATTCCAGAGCCAGGACATGGCTGACTGGGGGAAAAAAGGAAAAACTATTTTGTGTGTGTGTTTGATAAATAGGTTACTTGGGCTGAGGGCATGTCTGGGTAGCTCAAGATGGGGTTGAAGGATGTAGGAGAAGGAAGGGGGGACGATCTCAGAGCGTACTCTGTAGATTTACTTTGTGCCCTGGATGGGGTAAGCACCCTCATTCCTATGCCCTGCATGTGGTAAGCACCTTCATTCCTGGAAACTGGGTTTCATTTTGAGTATCTTACGTCACAAAGACTCAGCATTGCCATCCTAAGCCATCCATCCACGGCCATGGGGCTCTCAGGTAGATTCCAGGCTTCCTAGTGACCACGAAATACATGAATAAAGGAGGAGGGAGTGCTTTCCTGGAGTCCACAGCGGTTCCTTACGCTGAGGGTAAAGTTTTCAGGAGAAAGAACACTTGCATGTGTAGCTAGGGCAGGAAGGTGGAAAGAGGCGAGGGTATGAGGTTAACTCCCTCAGATGAGCTCAATGCTCAACGCGTGACACACGTTACAAATACTGTGTCCACATCTTACAGAGGGATTATTTAATCCTCCTGAAAACCCCTGTGAGTCAGTATGATAAACCCCGTTTTCACCCAACCCAAGTTGACCATGAGGAAATATCAAGGTCACACCCAAGGTGCTGTGCTGTCACGTTGTATGGCTTAGTCCTGCCTTGCCATTAAGTAGCTGTCTGATTGCAGACAAGTTACTTGTCTCTCTGTGGCTCAGTGTCCTTACCTGTGAAATAAAGAGACTAGACTATATGACACTTACATCATCCCAGGTCTGAAGTTTGCAGATTCCATGTGCCAGATAAGTGTATATTAATATAGAACATAGAGGTACTGAATTAGAGCTTCTTAGTTTTCTGGTTACATCCAGTTTAGCTAACTCAGAGTCAGCATTATATTTTTATTTTTCCTCCTAAATTTATTGAGAATGGCTCAAAGGATAGATTTGATATGAAATAAATATAATCCATAAATGACTGTAGCCCCATACATATTTTATTTATTCTATTCTATTCATTCATTCATTCATTCATTTGAGATGGAGTCTTGCTCTGTCACCCAGCCTGGAGTGCAGTGGTGTGATCTCAGCTCACTGCAACCTCTGCCTCCTGCCTTAACCTCCCAAGTAGCTGGGATTACAGGCATAATTTTTGTGTGTGTTTTTGTTTTGTTTTGTTTTCTGAGGTGGAGTCTAGCTCTGTCACCCAGGCTGGAGTGCAGTGATGTCATCTTGGCTCACTGCAACCTCCACCTCCCGGGTTCAAGCGATTCTTCTGCCTCAGCCTCCCGAGTAGCTGGGATTACAGGTGCCCACCACCGTGCCCAGCTGATTTTTGTTTTTTTAGTAGAGACTGGGTTTCCCTGTGTTGGGCAGGTTGATCTCGAAGTGTGTGGGGTTTTTTTAGTTTTTTGTTTGTTTGTTTTTTTAGTAGAGATGGGGTTTCACCATATTGGCCAGACTGGTCTTGGACTCCTGCTCTCAAGCAATTCTCCTGCCTTAGCCTCCCAAAGTGCTGGAATTATAGGCGTGAACCACCACACCTGGCTCTCTCTCTCTTTTTATTTCTACTTGAATGTATGAAGTAGTAGCCTCAGACTGGGCAGTCACTGTTCTACACATCAAGGTATTAGAATATACAGTCATTTATCCCCTGTGGGGGGGGAAATTTCCTTGTTTTTTGTTTGTTTGTTTTGTTTTTTCTTTTTTAGTTTAATTCTAAGGACCAAATGTAAGTTCCTCATTTTGGAAAGTTGTATCACATGCTATAAATGTGTTCTTGAAAAGTTGAGTTTTTGTTTAAATTAAATTCTATTTTAAGAACACTTGGTATTTGTAGGAATTATTGTTCAATTTAACAAAATGTTGCTAAAGTAAATGAGTCATCTATCCTTATAAATTTATATTTTCTCACACTTAACCTGGCAATGGCTACTATCTTGTGTCCCAACGTTCTGGAATCACCTTTTCTTTAATATCCAAAGAAAATGGTTTAGGTTCCCTGTGCCTTATACTGTAGGAAGTCCATGACTTTTCCCAAGATTCCAGAGCAGCACTGGCCAGTAGAAATATCATGCAAGCTGGCACACGTTTACCTGTGTGACAAAGCTGCACATCCTGCTCATGCACCCCAAAACTTAAATAAATAAATATTGTAAAAAATGCAAGTCACTTGTATAATTCTAAATATTTTAATAGCCATATTGAAAAGGTTAAACAACAGAAAGCAAGAATGTGGTAAGAATGAAAAAAGGAAGAAAAAAAAAGAAAGAAAGAGAAAGAAAAGGTTAAAAGGGAAGGTGCAGTTACTTTTCATTGAAATATTTTATTTAACCCTATCTATCCAAAATAGTATCATTTCAACAAGTAATATAGAAAGTATTGAGATATTTGACATTCTTTTTTTTTCATACTACCTTGACACATCTCAGTTTGGTCGAGACACATTTCTTTTTTTTTTTTTTTTTTTTTTTTTTGAGATGTCATTCCACTCTTGTTGCCCAGGCTGGAGTGCAGTGGAGTGATCTCGCCTCCCTACAATCTCTGCCTTCTGGGTTCAAGTGATTCTCCTACCTCAACCTCCCCAAGTAGCTGGGATTCCAGGGGTATGCCACCAGGCCCAGCTAATTTTTTTGGTATTATTTGTAGAGACGGGGTTTCACCATCTTGACCAGGCTGGTCTTGAACTCCAGACCTCAGGTGATCCGCCTGCCTCAGCCTCCTAAAATGCCGGGATTACAGGCGTGAGCCACCATGCCCGGCCTGTACTAGACACATTTCAAATGGTCAATAGCCACATGTGGCTAGTGGCTTCTGTATTGGACAGAACAGTTCTAAAGATTCCTCAAGGTGTACATTCTTGTGGTTCCCTCACTCCAAATTCTTGCTAGTATCAAAGTCTTGGTCTCCTCCTGTGAGTGCTGTGCCTTTTTCATTGCTTCATCCCACACATTTTTCCTCTCTCTGCTTTTCCATGGTACCACTACCCCAAGGCAGCTGTTTTCAGCAGACTTTGTTGAAGGTCTGGGGTAATGGTGAGAGGTTACAGCACAGAACAGGCAGCAACCGCCCTCATATTCTCAGGCCGTCTCCAACATGAGACATTTCTCATTAGCTAGAGCCTTTTCTTTCCTTTTTTTCTTTTCTTCCTTCCTTTTCTTTCCTTCTCATTCCATTCTATTCCTCTCCTTTTTTCTTCTTTCCTTTTCTTCCCTATTCCTCTCTTTCATTCTTTCATTTCATTCTTTCATTCCAGCGCAGTTTTAGGTTTATGGGAAAATCAATGAGAAGTACAAGCCAGGGCCATTTTTCAGGCTTATTCTGAACCTCGTCTGCACTGTCCTGCCAGGGCTTGCTCTCTCTACAAAGACGCTTCTCCCTCCGTCCTAATCAGAGAAGGACTCTGAATTTCCTTAGGGTCTTTACTTTTTATAAGTCCCAGCAGAAATAGCAGTCTTTTCCCTGAGGAATGCTGTCTTCCTCCTAGCCCAAGTGACCCGGATTGCAGCCAAGTCCTAAAACAACACTTACGTCTTCTTCCTGTTTCACCTACTGTTGTGATGTTCAGGTAGTGAGCTGACGTCCTGCAACAGAAGATTTTGGGTGGGGAGTATGTGCCAAAACAAGCCCGGGCTTTTGGTCAAGGCCTGGCTGAGCGCACAGGAGGCACACTCCACTTCTGACTGTGACCTTGAGGCTAGCCAAGGCTTCTCCCTCGAATGCCCTTCCCTCCCTCCCACCTGGCTCTCCTTCACACGTATACGTTTTCAACAAAGCCTTCTATTTCTTGAGTGGGAGCTGAGGTTGATTTCCCTTAGAAATGACTAAGATATAAAATCCTTTGGGAATGAAAAGCAAGGATGAACACTTTTTGCTAAAAATAGGTTTTGAAAAAAGGGAGAAAGGGGACACTGAACATTTTACACAAGAGCTAAACAAATATGAAGGTGGGAAGGGGCTGCTACGGAGGAGTTAGAGTGGATAGCACAAACTTAGATCAGTTTCAGACCCCATGACTTCACAGATTTAGCTGTGACAGGGTAGGGGTCGGTGAGCAGAAATTTTATTGGTGAACTCATCTCACTTCCTAAAATGCCTGACATTGTGGGATCCGATGGTCCAGGAGTTATTCATCCATTTACTACATGTTGTATTTTGTGGTTGTTTTGCTATGGGGGTCTCACTATGTCGCCCAGGCTGATCTCAAACTCCTGAGTTCAAGTGATCCTGAGTAGCTGGGATTATAGGCATGTGCCACCGTGCCAGGCCCATTTACTAAATGTTAATTGAACACATACTCCATGCAGGACATTGTGCTAAGTACTAATAATAGAGACAAAATGCCAGGTATTGGAAGAGCCATATAAGTAAACAACATTGATGAGACCAAGTAATAAGTCCTATGATGGAGAGACGCAGAGCCTGCAGACTGGAGGCCGGGAGGGCCATAGGGGACATAGAATGCAGATGGGGGAGAGCCACAGGTGGAAATAGTGTAAAGTAGTAGCAGGTATGGTAGAAAATAGAAGATTTAAGAGACAAAGTTAGGGTTGATAGAATTTGATGAGTGACTGAACAGGAGGAGTGAAGAGGGATCCAGGTGTCCAGCTGAACTTCCTGGGTAAATAGATGGAGTTGCCACCAACTAAGGAAATACAGAAGTACCTTACAGAGCAGTGCTGGAGAAAGATGAGTGTATTTTGGGGTATATTGAGGTTGATTAACATGGTACATCCAGAGTCCAGTAGGGCTCCGAGATAGTGGTCTATATTGGGAAGAAGAATTTGGAAGCCTTTGGCGTGTGAATAATGGCTGAAGCTATATAATTTGTGTGAAATTTCCCTGGGAAAGAGCAAAAGGCAGGAACTGAATACTAGAAGATGCCAGCGTCTGAAGGAAGGAGAACCTAATTCCCATTCTTCACCTTGGAAAATGTACCCGGCTGGTAATGAGCTGAAAAAAGTAGTTTAATTGATGGACAGATTCTGTAATTAAATGAAAAGGAGATCCCAAAAGCTTATGGTATTTCTCATAAAAACCCAGCGGGAGTAGAACGTGGCTGCAGGGTTCTGAGTGGAGCGATTCTGTCTTTAGTATTCAAATGCTTTGTCTTGCATCTTTGTCCATTACAGTATTAATCTCACTAACTTAAAGGAGTTGTTTTAATGTGATCTGTCCATTCTGTTATACCATTCCAGTGATGTGATGTTTTTTAATGTTTCGCTTTGTGTGTATCATGGTTATATTTTGTGCTGTATTAGAGAATAAGAAACCTGAAACCAAAGAGAAGCATTCATCTCTATTTGGAATTGGAAGTGTTGGTATTTGTACAGATTCTTCTCTGGGAAAATTGCTTCCACCGAGGGATGAATTAGCAATGCCTGGCATTTCTAAGTATCTCTTTATATGAGAATTATAGTTCAGTTTAAGTATACATACCATATATTTTGTTCATTATTTTGATCTATAATTCATTATAATTATTGTTATTTATCTTGAGCATTTTTCAGGGTAAGGACCTAGATCTATTTTTTTTTTGTACATGTAATTAATGTTTATTAGTCAAATATTAAGAAAATACTTAGTCTGTTAATTCCTCCTTTTTCAGTAGTCATATGTCACACTGATTTTTGTGTCACAAAAATCCATATTGTCCATCCGTTGGATTATGGAGACAGACACAACACTGTCTGGTGTCAATATCAAGGCATCATGCCACACAGGGTGAAGATCTCTTCACTCTTCTATTTCTCCATCTCGCAGACTCCTTTGTCATTCTGCGGGCTTCAGAGCAGAGACCTCGATGCGATTTCTCTTTTTCCTGGAAGAAACTATAGCTGGGTGTAGTCATTTTCTACATGGAGTCTGTATTTCCTGGATTCCAAAGCACTTGATGAAAATAATTTTTTTTTTTTATTGAGATGGAGTCTCACTCTGTCTTGCCCATGCTAGAGTGCAGTGGCACGATCCCAGCTCATTGCAGCCTCCTCTCCCAGGTTCAAGCGATTCTCCCGTCTCAGACTCCTGAGTAGCTGAGACTATAGGCGCACGCCAGCACACCCAGCTAATTTTGTATTTTTAGTAAAGACAGGGTTTCACCATGTTGGCCAGGCTGGTCTGAAACCCCTGACCTCGGGTGATTCACCCACCTTGGCCTCCCAAAGTGCTGGGATTACAGGCATGAGCCACCGCACCCAGTGAAAATAGATTTTTAATGTTTGGAATTCAAGATGTGTCTTTCAGTCAAAGTCAAAAGAAATCTATTTGTTTCCAGAGAATCTCAAGTTATGCTGTGTTTATCATTGTGCACAAGCATGCTTAGTAGTTCATGGAAGATATTTAATCTGATCACCAATGCAGATGAGTTATTTGTAACAGTACTTGATGCAAGTGAATTTTAATTTAATTCTAGACCTCAATTGGCTTTTAAAACCTTTTAAACATTTAATATAATCCAGCAAAAACAAAATATTATTTATTTATTTATATTTATTTTTATTTTTGAGACAGAGTCTTGCTCTGTTGCCCAGGGTGGAGTGCAATGGTGTGATCTCAGTTCACTGCAACCTCTGCCTCCTGGGTTCAAGCAATTCTCCTGCCTCAGCCTCCTGAGTAGCTAGGATTACAGGTGTGCACCACCACACCCAGCTAATTTTTTTTTTTTTTTTTTTTTTTTTGCCAGAAAGTTCTAGATAATTTAGAAAACACCAAGGACTAAGGAGACTGCCCAGAGAATCAAGAAGATTGTTCAGCCAAATTGTCTGTTTTCAGTGATCCTTTCTGGCCTGTCCCAAACATAAAATTCCAACTACTCCCTGTATCACATGTCCCTTCCTTATCTTTTTTGTTTTACATCATTTAACACATTGTATTAATTTATCTTTACCTCCTACTAGAGAGTAAGCTCTTTGAGGGCAAATTGATGGATGGATTCTGTAATTAAATGTTTTGTTCACTGTAAACCCAGTGCCTAGAACAATGCATGACATGGCAGGTACTCATAAGGTGAATGAGTGAATGAATGAATGAACAGTAACTATATATTTATTTGAAACTTGGTTATTCATAGATGTTTTTTGTGTTTTTGTTTTTGAGATGGAGTCTCGCTCTGTTGCCCAGGCTGGAGTGCAGTGGTGCAATCTTGACTCACTGCAACCTCCACCTCCTAGGTTCAAGTGTTCTCCTGCCTCAGCCTCCCGAGTAGCTGGGACTGAGGCGCCTGCCACCATGCCCAACTAATTTTTGTATTTTTAGTAGAGAAGGGTTTTTACCATGTTGGCCAGGCTGGTCTCGAACTCCTGACCTCAGGTGATCCACCTGCCTCGGCCTCCCAAAGGGATGGGATTACAGCGTGAGCCACTGCACCTGGCCTCATAAATGTTTTTAATGGCATAGCTAGTCACCAAGATTTATCAAGTGCTTTACATAATATATACCTTCAAATGGCTACTAGACAGTAACATTATATTCTGAAAAGAAAGAGCTCAAGTAAAGATATCTATCACAGACTGAGCTACAAGTCTGCCTGGCAGATAAGGAAACATATGCTCAGGCAGTTCTTGGTTAAACTGTTGCTTAGTTTCACTCTGGTTTAGACCCTTAGCTTTCTCATCTGGGCTCACTGGGGCAGACTGGATATGGGTTATTTTGGGGCAAAACTGGAAAACTGATCAAATGCCAGAAAAATAGAAGCAGTTTCTTGCATTCTCCAAAAGCAGAGCTCAGCCTTTTATTACCTATTTAGAGAATCTTATTCATAAACTGATTAAAAGTCAGGCTAACCAAAATGAGAGAAACATAAGTGTGATATAAATGTGCTTCCTTCTTACTGCAAGTGAGAACCCACTTTCATACTGCCTTTGTTTAGTAAAGGATAATCCTGAGATTTTATCTTTTGAATTTGTTCCATGTTGAAGTGTTATCTTGTCAAATAAATATAATTTAGTTTTTAAAATATTTAGGTTTCGAATTGCAAACTGGAACAGGGTGAGGGCTTGTAATCATTCCAAAATACACTGCTTACTTGTTTTGACCCTTGTTGGGAGATAATTATCCATGAGTCTCTTGTGAGCTGAGATGCTGATAACTTTTTGTTTTGAATTATCTTTTCAAGGATGTTTATACAACAAACAGCCCTGGAAGATAGAAATAGTTTTTCCCTCCAGAGTCAAGGGCAGATTTGTTTGCTGTCTAGTACAATAAGATAATGTCTGTCTCTGGATGAAATGTTGGACAGGTTTTCTTGCAACTCATTATAGAAGAGTGGGGCTTCCTAAGCTCAAGTTTCCTCAGCTCTTACACAAACCCACTGTGAGTGCAGCATCCAGCTAGGCCTACTAGTGTTGCCCCAAGGGATTTGGGGAGCATGGAGAAACCACTAACAAATACAAAACTCATGCTGCTGCTGTGCTGTAGTAGTCTTTTGTTACTGATCCTGGAGTTTCATGTCTTCTGCTAGTATCCATTAAACTGGAGCGGGTGAACTTGTTAGCTTGCAAAGTAGGGTAAAATCTCAGATTCTTTGCAGTTCTTGACAACTCTAAGGTCATGTCTATGAATGCTTATTTCTTGAGGAAAGGCATGCTGAAGTTCACCCAGCTTTGTCAAGGAAGAACAAATTATCTAAGAAAATGATTAGGGCAACCAACATTATGGGAGAGTTTGCACTATAAAAAGAAGAAAATTGAAATTTTCATCAATCATTTTTAAAATAAGTATTTCACGAGTCATATTTCTGGTTCTTCTTATCTCCTGGCCCTGAACCATTGAGTGCCCCATGCTCAGACCTCTTCTGTATGTCTGCTTTCTAGTGACCTTATCCAGTCTCATGGTTGAAACACCATCTGTTCCCTGATAATTCCCAAGTCTATACTTCTCCTCCACAGTCCAGACTGGTGTCTTCAACAGCCTTCTTGGCATTTCCAATAGACATCTCAAACCAAACTCTCCTGATTACTAGCCCCATACCCACCCAACCTTCTTCTCCACCCTTCTAATTTCAGCAGTTGTCAAGACTTGCCTTCCACTTGCTCAGGTTAACAGCCTTGGAACCATTCTTAACTTCTCTTTTTCTCTCACATGCCACAAGTAATCCATCAACAAATCCTGATGGCCACATCTATATAGTATGTACAAAATCTTACCATTTATCATTATCCTAAGGATAACCACCCTGGTCTTAGTCCCCATTACCTCTTGCCTGGATGAATAATTTCAGTGGGTCTCTCTGCATTTGCCCTTACCCACATTCCCACCCCACTTCTCCCTCAGTTTATTTTCAATGCAACAGCCAAGATGATCCTTAAAAAGGTCAAATCCTTTCACCTTTCCCAATAACTTCTCATCTTTCGAAATAAAACCCACAGACCTCAATTTGACCTTCAAGTCCCCTCCCAACTGTTACTCTCTGAGCTCATCTCCCACCATTTTCTTCCTAGCTCACTCTGCTGAATTCTGCTGTCCTTCCTGATCATTCTTAAACAAACCAAGTACCAAATAGCATCAAGAGATTTGCATTTACTATTTCATTGCCTTGACAATCTCTTCACTCAGATATGTGTGCCTGGTGCTCTCCCATACCTCCTTTGGGTCTCTTCTCAAATGTCACTTATCAATGAGGCCATAAATATAATTTCATTTTTATAATATTTAGGTTTTGAATTCCCAACTGGAACAGGGTAAGGGCTCATAATCTTTCCAAAATACACTGCTTACCAATTTTAACTCTTGTTGGGAGATAATTATCCGTGAGTCTCTTGTGAGCTGAGGTGCTAATAACTTTTTGTTTTAAGTTATCTTTCAAGGATGTTTATACAACAGACAGCCCTGGAAGACAGAAATAGTTTTTTCCTCCAGAGTCAAGTTATATCATCTGATATGTAATATGTGTATATATTTGTGTACATATATATTTATTTATATATTATGTAAGTTATATGTGGTTTATTTGTTTATTGCCTGTGTCTCCTGACAAGAACGTAGGCACCAGTGGGGCAGGGAGTTTATATTAGCAATTCTTAGAAAAAAAGCCTAACTTATAGTAGGCACTCAATAATATTTGTTGACTTGAATTATTGAAATGTTTATTATTGAGTGATATATGGGTTGAATATCCCCAATCTAAAAATTCAAAAAAATTTCAAATCTGAAATGCTCTAAAAATCTCAAACTCTTTGAGGGCTAACAGGACACCCAAAGGCAATGCTCATGGGAGCGTGTTGAATGTCAGATGTTTGAATTAAGGATGCTCAACCAGCAGGTATAAAATGCAGATATTCCAAAATCTTAAAAAAATCCAAACTTTGAAATACTCCTGGTCCCAGGTGTTTCAGTTAAGAGATGCCACCCGCAATATTTATAGAAGGTTATTTACAAATAATTAAATCCAGGTCACTAAGACTTGGTTTCAATTAATTTTTTTAATTTTTTGTGGTTCCCCGACACAGCATTTTTCACACAGTGAGAAAGTATTTTCTCTTTAATCCTTTTTTATCCTTCTAATTTCATGAAGCAGAGTGTCTTTATAACAAAGATAGAATAGCTTTGAGGCCCAGGGATTTGATCACGCAATGATATCAAAGCTCGAATTTAATTATGCCATTTAATATTTATTTCTACAGATAATCCATAGAAGAAATGACAACTGGCTATTGATTTATGACAGTGGTATATACTTGGATTTTTAACTAGTCATATTCAATAAAAGTAAGCTGACTTTTTAAAAATTTAAGGAAATAGAATAGGTAGATACAAACTATGGCAAATAATAGTGAAGGTGGTATCTGAGTGAAATTGGGAAATTCCAAGAAACGCCCATCCGGATGGCATGCTTGAATTTGCATCTGAAGTGATGAGGTCATTTTCAATGTAGTCTTAAGAGTCAGCCTGACGATATTATAGCAATGATATCTATTGAGAAGTAGAAAAACTGCACTTACATAAATATAGTTGAACAGTTGAACTATTATGGTAAGATTGGTCCAATACTAATTAGATTGAATTAATGAAATTTGTATTGTAATTTGAAAAGTATGATGTAAGAGTTGACTCCATTTTGGCCATGATTTTCTTCCATTTATTCTGAGAAGGGATTTTGATGGTGTCTAGAGAGGTATTCTAGACCAAGGGAGAGGTAGGTGACAAAAGGAGAGTTCCTCGATAAGATCAACCAAGACCAAATGAGATAAGCACCTTAAAAACTTCTGTCCATATTAAATCCATGCAGAAGGGCTTGGAGTAGTCTTTCTCTGTGATGAAAGTGGCATTTGGGAGTACCTTCAGAGTGTCTTCTTCAGCCTTTCCCTGTAGGTCCCCCAGTGTCCCACTATCTGCCATGAAAAACCTGAGCAGAGCACAGGGTGGATCTCACTTTCCCTCCAGGAGAGTATTTACAATGTACCTCAGAACCAGTTACAGCCTTTTTGCTATGCCTGCAGAAATAAAACTAATTAAAACTCTGAAGTTTCTCCTTATTCACATCGCAAGTAGCAGAACCTTTAGTGAGAAGTGGGGAGAACCTCAGTAGATACCATGTATCAGGAAATACTATGTGTACAGTTTAAAAGCTAATTGGAGAGGGGTTAAACTTTTAAAACTCTTTAGTACAGAGTTCATAAAGTGTGGACCAAGAAGAACCTAACCCAGAGTGACCCAGACGCTGATTAATGATTCACATTCCTGATCTCCTACCTACAGTTTCACAGTCAGCATCTCTGTGGTTGGGGTCTAGCATTTTCAAACAACTTCTTAAGTAAGTACATCGTATATCACTCAACAATGGGGGGATGTTCTAAGAGACACATCATTAGGTCATTTCATTGTGTGTGAGCATCGTAGAGTGTGCTTCCAACCTAGCTGCTATGGCCTACTGTGCAGCTAGTAGGATTTGTGTATGTAAACATATCTAAATATAGACCAGGTATAGTAAAAATAAGGTATAAAAAATTAAAAATGATACACCTGTATAGGGCACTTACCGTGAATGGAGCTTGCAGGACTAGAAGTTGCTCTGGGTGAGTCAGTGAGTGAGTGGTGAGTGAATCTGAAGGCCTAGGACATTGCTGTACGCTGCTATAGACTTTAAAAACACTGTACACATAGGCTACACTACATTTATAAATAATCTTTTTCTTTAGTAATAAATTAACCTAAGCTCTCTGTAATTTTTACTTTATAAACTTTATTTAAAAGAATTTTTTTGACTCTTTTGTAAAACATTTAGCTTAAAACAAACTCTTAAAAAAATGAAAAAAGAAAGAGCCAGGTGTGGTGTCACACATTTGTAGTCCCAGTTACTCAGGAGACTGAGGCAGGAGGATCGTGTGGGACCAGTAGTTCAAGGCTGTAGTGGACTATAATCACACCTGTGATTAGCCACTGCACTCCAGCCTGGGCAACATACCAAGCCCCACCCCTGCCACCCCCTTTTTTTATGAGATAGAGTCTCACTCTATTTCCTAGGCTGGAGTGCAGTGGTGTGATCTCGACTCACTGTAATCTCTCCCTCCCAGGTACAAGTAATTCTCATGCCTCAGCCTCCCAAGTAGCTGGGATTGCAGGTGCGTGCCACCATGCCGAGCTAATTTTTGTATTTCTAGTAGAGACAGCATTTCACCATGGTGGCCAGGCCGGTCTGAAACTCCTGACCTCAGGTAATCTACCCCCCTCAGCTTCCCAAAGTGCTGGGATTACAGGCATGAGCCACTGTGCCCAGCAAAGACCCTATCTCTTAAACACACACACACACACACACACACACACACACACATGCACACGCACACGCACACACATGCACATTGTATAACTATACAAAAATATTTTTTATATCTCGTTCTGTAAGCTTTCCTCTATCTTTAAAATTTATGTTTTAAAAACTTTTAAAACCTGTATGTTAAACCGAGACATAAACGTACACATTATCCTAGGCCAAGATGTCACTAGGTGATAGGAAATTTTCAGCTCCATCATAATCTTATGAGACCACCACTGTATATGCAATCTGTTGTTGACTAAAATATCATTATGCAGTGCATAGTTAAATATACCAAGTTTGAGAACCACTGTTTTGCTGGACATAGGGCAGGAAGTTTCTAGCTCGAATTGGTAGTGGGGTAATGGAGGGGGAAAATGTATAGGTCCATGAAAAGGACAAAAGAAAGAGTATGTCAGGCCAGACACAGTGGCTCATGCTTGTAATCCCAATACTTTGGAAGGCTAAGGCAGGTGAATCACTTGAGGTCAGGAGTTTCAGACCAGCCTGGCCAACATGGTGAAATCTGTCTCTACTAAAAATACAAAAAAATTAGCCAGGCATGGTGGTGCTTACCTGTAGTCCCAGCTACTCAGGAGGCTGAGGCAGGAGACTAACTTGAACTCGGGAGGTAGAGGGTGCAGTGAGCTGAGATCATACCACTGCACTCCAGTCTGGGAGACAGAACGAGACTCTGTCTCCAAAAAAAAGAATAGTATTTCAGCTACCTGTTCAGTACCATCTAAATAAAGATTCTCTGATCATGGTCCTTGTGGCCTAAGAAATTCCCTGGAATTGGGCTTTTCTTCAGAACAACCTCATTATATGTAGAATGTAGGTAGAAGGCACTCAACTAAAGAACAGACAGAAGAACTCATGCCCTACCCATACCTGACTGGTAATGGGAAGATGGAAAAGTCCTGGTCTCCAGGTGTGCCCTGTGGATTCTGAAGAGGAGCAAAGAAGCAAGGGTGAGAAATTCCCTATCATGCAATTTTTCTGCACCCACAAGTTCAAAGCTGAAAACTGAAATCAAATGATCATCAATGATGAAAGCCCTGGTTAACCTAGGGGCATAGCATAAATTCTGACTATAAACAGTAACATTTGTTTATTCAACAAATATTTTTGAGTGCTCAGGCACTCAAAAATAAGTTATACATAATCAAGTTACATACAGACGTGATCGCTGCCTTCATAGGGGTACTAATCAGACATTCGAATGGTCATATAAATATGGAGGGTTGAAAGGTGTATATGACACAGAACCTACCCCTGAAGAACCCGTGAGCTAGAGAGCAAGGAGCTTACTAGTGGAAGCATAGCTGGTAGCAGGACTGGTGCAGCGGATCGCTTCAGATGCCAGTGCCAGCAAATCAGAGACCACCTAGAGTTCAGTCTCGTTGGTCTGGGGATGTTGTCAAGGAGGGAACAAGATTTGTACATAAACCTCTAGAAAACTGAATAACCTTCCCAAGACTAAAAAGGGGAGCATGGTAGGTGTAGTCAGGTGTGGGGGCTGCCTTGTTCAGGGCAGTGGGTGGTGAAGACACAGGTGTGGCTGGAGTTGACAGTGACCTTAATTTGATCAAGGAAATTTTCTACTAGAAATAAATGGAACCATGATGTTCCTATTGTCATAGAAAGGATGTCACTTTAAACATTAATTATAATAACTTTATTCCTTTTCGAAAATGGAAGTAGTTTTATTATTTATAGCCATGTTATTTTAAAGAGATTTCTGAACACTCGGTGTCTGCAGAAAATAAAAAATAATCAGATCATGTAAGTTCTTCTTTCAGAGCAGCATTGGCAGAAATCCTTATATAGAATAGAATGATGTTTTGATAGAGGCTGTTACCACTTAGCAGTGTGAGTCTTAACTCTGTGTTAGAGGCTGTGGGAAATGATACCTTTTAACAGTTTATTTAATCCCTTGCTCCTCTTATCTGTAGTTTTCAATCCATCAAGACAGCCCATGAACATCAAAACTATTTTTAAAGTGTTAATCTAAAGCTATTAGAAAATTCAGATTACAACACTGAATTGGAATATATTTTTCAAGAATTCGCCTTTTTTAAAGATTGTGTTCTATGAAAGGTTTGGGAAAAACATCCCATCTCCAACAGTACTTTCCATTTTTGCCATTTTAGGCTGATATTTGCCAGGTCAGGATCATTCCATCTAGGACGTGTGAACTTATCAAGTGGATGGATATTTATGGAGTAAAATGGATGAAGATTGGGGGTAGGTCGTTGAAGATACAGATTAAGGGTTTTCCGTGTTTCATTTTTTAAGGTAAAATTGTATTATCTAATTCCTAAGTTATAAGAACTAACTACATGTCATTTTTGAAATGGAGTTTTAGAAAGGAGTTAAAATGATGACTTTGGTCTTTCTTTCAGTGTAGGGTAATTTCTGGGATTTCACCTAGATATTTAGGTCAGGAAAATGTCCATATTCACAAGGATGAGTGTGCTGGCTGTCCTGGATAGGTATGCCATTTATTCTATCATAAATATTTCCTAACCAAAGAGATAGAATAGCTCTCTTCAGGAGCCTGCTCTCGTTTGCAATTGCCTTCAAGGTTAGAATTTATGTAACCTACATCTCTTAGTACATGTAAAACAAATGCTTTCCCATTTATCCTCAGATGGAAGAGTTGATCATTGATTTCCTTAAAAGAACCCACCATACACTTAAAGACCATCATTACCCTGACTTCTTTTTCTTTGGTCTAATCCTATCTACTTGTTTTAAAGTGCTCCTTCCCAGCCCTTTAATTATTCCTGTTGCTACCCTGTGATCCCATTCTAGTCTCTTCTCATTCACCTTAAACCATGGCGCACTTAACTAGTCACAGTCTTGTTCTCTGTAATCGGGGCCTTCTTAGTATAGATAAACACAAAGTAGAGCATACCCCAACCCTACGCACAGCACATGAATGGAAATTGTCTTTTAGGTTGTTGAGTTGTGGTCAATTTCAGTTGCTAGAAAAGTTCAGAAGAGCCTTAAGAGACTAGAGAAGTTGAAAAATGAGTGGAGTTTCTACCTTGGCACCACTATTTTGATGCCAATTAGGTAGTTTCAGGAGCAAAGATGGAATTACTGGTTCAAAGTCATGCAGAAGTGCCCTTTACCTGATGCTATGCCAGAGGAACTTGGCTCTGGACACAGGGTCCAGACACCAGCCTGATTTAAAGTAGTATGAAATAGGGGGGAAAGAAAAATAATTGTCCATCTCTGTAAGTATTGTGGAATACATAAAATAAGCCTAAGAAGTTGTCTTTGCCAACTCAGTAAGCTTGTAGTGGAGACGAGGAGAAATCACAGTGACAGTGGATGGAGTATCACGAGAGAGCATATTAAAAGCCAGATGTCAATCATCCCTCTGTGTCTCAAGGATGCAGAGCCCTGGGGGACTGGTGGAGCCTATCAGCTTCACCATGAGGGCAAACCTGGAGGGCCTGGGAGCCTGGGTGAAGTTGGCATCAGCATGGTGGTGAAAAGAATGTCAGTAGAGTGCTGAGGAGATCAGCCAGAGTAAAGGGCTGGTGTTTGGGAAGAGTCCAATGAATGTTTGGAAGATGTGAGGGCCTTATGTGCAAGGTCAAAGCATTTGGCAGAGTGGAGCAGGAAAGCCTGTTGATGAAAGTATCATGTTTACCATATTGATTTAGAAGAGGTAAGCAGGGGAAATTGGGCAGGGGAGAAACTATAGAAAAGGAGCCCATTAGGAGGGATAATAAACCCGGTGCTAATGGCTTCCTGTGGTTGTTGGTAAAAAATGGTGATGTATTTGTGCCTTTGTTTTTATAAGGTCAGTTTATAGACACACATATAGCTATGGCTTGGGCTGTCTCTTGTGCCTGGAATTTATAAAAGGCAATGATACATGACCTTGTATGTATCTAGTCCTTCATATACGTATGGTCATGTATCTGGAGACTAAAAAATGGAAAGGAATAGTAGAGAATGTAGACCTTAACAAAATTTACCACTGGGTCCAAAATTCAAATGTGTAGCCTAGTTTGAGATGTAACTCCCTGGGGTTAGCAAGGTCATTCTAGTTCCTATTAAGCATAGCCAGCCATTCATTTCCTTCTTGTGCATATTTTCAGCCCTAATGCCTGATATTAAAGTAATCTATGCTATGGTAGAAGACTTCAATACTTATTTTTCTGTTATGAGACCAAATCTTAGCAAGAAAAAGAGTGAGAGTATTTATTTCTGGATGATGTCATTGTTTCTCGAGCTGTTTATAATTAAACAGCAAGCTTACTATGTAGTCAAATACTTTATTAATAAATAGAGATTTCAAAATGATTCTTTCCAATCCAGGCTCTTAGTATTGTAAATTCAAACTCTGGATTAAATACAGACTCTCAAATGCCTTGCTGTGGGGCCCATTTTATCATCTGGTTGAGTTTGTAACTGTCATGTTTCCTAGAAATGATCACTGATTTTGATGTGCATTTAGAATGTAATGTGAAAAACTCTTAAAATATGTTTTTTGAGGCTTAGTATTTGCTTTCAGAACAATGCATTAGCAAAATATATTTCTGGTGGGAAGTTTCCCCCTCACATTATTGTTGATGAGTCTCTGCTCAGCTATTTTGAGCCCTGGGCTACAGTGGATGGTACTTTTGAGCTGCTGTGTGTGATACTTTTAGATACACTGCTGTGAGTTTCAGAGCAAAAAAATGGATTAACTCGGATCTCACACTGTAATGGAATTTTTGGTGGTTTGAGAAGACACTATGTCATAGTCTACTTTTGTATTCCCTAGGAAGATAGGGTTTAATGAATAGACTAACATCTTGGATGAAATTAGACTTTTAAAATATTTAGTTGGAGGTCAGAGGCAGAGGATGGGAAGCATTTGGTATTCACAGTGCTAATTGGGGTGAAGTGTTTGAGAGTTCTGTACCCTGCGTCTGCTCCAGCCCCACTCTAGCACATGACAACCTAGGAAGGTGCAGGGATGGTCTAGTCCCTGGTAGCGTAGAACAGGACTTCCTTTTCTTTCTTTCTTTTTTTCTTAATTTTGACTTTTATTTTAAATTCAGTGGGTACATGTGCAGGTTTGCTACGTGGGCATATTGTGTGACACTGAGGGTTGGGGTATGATTGAAGCCATCACCCAGATAGTCATCATAGCACCCAATAGGTAGTCTCTACCTTTCCCTGCCTGCTTCCCCACTCTTGTAGTCCCAGTGTCCATTGTTCTCATCTTTATGTCCATGTGTACCTGGAGTTTAGCTCCCAATTATAAGGGAGAACATGCAGTATTTGGTTTTCTGTTTCTGCATTAGTTTGCTTAGGATAATGGACTCAAGATATATACGTATTGCTGCAGAGGACATGATTTCATTCTTTTTTATGGCTACATAGTATTCATGGTGTATATGTACCACATTTTCCTTGTTCATTCTGCTGTTGACAGGCACTTTGATTGATTCCGTGTCTTTGCTATTGTAAATAGGGCTGTGATGAACATACGAGTACATGTGTCTTTCGGTGGAACACTTATTTTTCTTAGGCTATATCCCCAGTAATGGTATTGCTGGGTTAAATCGTAGTTCTATTTTTAGTTCTTTGAGAAATCTCCAGCCAGGCATAGTGGCTCAAGCCTATAATCCCAGCACTTTCGGAGGCCGAGGCGGGTGGATCACGAGGTCAAGAGATCAAGACCATCCTGGCCAACATGGTGAAACTCCGTCTCTACTAAAAATGCAAAAAATTAGCCGGGCGTGGTGGCGTGTGGGCGTGCGGGCGTGCGCCTGTAATCCTAGCTACTTGGGAGGCTGAGGCAGGAGAATTGCTTGAACCTTGGAGGCGGAGGTTGCAGTGAGCCAAAATCATGCCATTGCACTCCATCCTGGGCGACAGAGCAAGACTCTGTCTAAAAAAAAAAAAAAAGAAAGAAATCTCCTAAATGCTTTCCACAGTGACTTAACTAATTTACATTCCCCACCAACAGTGTATATACATATATACACTGTGTGTCTGTGTGTGTGTGTGTGTGTGTGTGTGTGTGTGTGTGTGTGTGTGTTCCCTTTTCTCCACAGCCTTGGAACATCTGTTCTTTTATTTTCTTTCTTCCTTTCTCTCTCTCTCTCTTTCTTTCTTTCTCTCTCTCTCCTCTCTCTTATCTCTTTTCTCTCTCTCTCTCTCCTCTCTCCCCCTTTCTCTTTCTCTTTCTTTCTCTCTTTCTTTCTTTCGATGGAGTCTTGTTCTTGTTGCCCAGGCTGGAATGCAATGGCACAACCTTGGCTCACTGCAACCTCTGCCTCCCAGGTCCAAGCGATTCTCTTGTCTCAGCCTCCCGAGTAGCTGGGATTACAGGCACCCACCACCATGCCTGGCTATTTTTTTTTTTTTTTTTTTTAGTAGAAAGGGGATTTCACCATGTTGGCCAGGCTGGTCTCGAACTCCTGACCTCAGGTGATCCACCTGTCTCAACCTCCTGAAGTGCTAAGATTACAGGCATGAGCCACCACACCCAGCTTGTTTTTGTTTCTTTTTGGCTTTTTAGTAATAGCCTTTTTGACTGATGTGATATGGTATCTTGTGGTTTTCATTTGCATTTCTCTGATGATTACTGATGTTGAGCATTTTTTCATATATCTTCTTTTAAGAAGACATGTTTTTTGCCCTCTTTTTAATGGAGTTATTTCTTTTTTGCTTCTAGAATTAAGTTCCTTATAGATTCTGTATAATAGACTTTTGTTGGATGCACAATTTGTGAATATCTTCTCCCATGCTGTAGGCTATCTGTTTACTCTGTTGATAGTTTCTTTTGCTCTGCAGAAGTTCGTTAGTTTAATTAGATCCCACTTGTCAATTTTTGCTTTTGTTGTAATTGCTTTTAAGGACTTAGTCACAAATTCTTTGCCAAGGCCAATGTCCAGAAGGGTATTCCTTAGGTTTTCTTATAGGAATTTCACAGTTTTAAGTCTTACCTTTAAGTCTTTAATCTATCTTGAGTTAATTTTTGTATATGGTGATAAGCAGTGGTCTAGTTTTATTCTTCTGCATATGGATAGCCAGTTATCCCAGCACCATTTATTGAATAGAGAGTCCTTTCCCCCATTGCTTATTTTTGTCAACTAAGATTAACTGGTGGTAGGTATGCGACTTTATTTCTGGTTTCTCTATTCTGTTCCATTGGTCTGTGTGTCTGTTTTTTGCCAGTACCATGCTCTTTTGGTTACTGTAGCCTTGTAGTATAGTTTGAAGTCAGGTAATGTGATGTCTCTAGCTTTGTTCCTTTTGCTTAGGATTGCTTTGGTTATTCAGGCTCTTTTTTGGTTCCATATTTATTCCAATTTCAGAATAGATTTTTGTAATTCTATGAAAAATGATGTTGGGAATTTCATAAGAATAGCATTAAATCTGTAGATTGTTTTGTGCAGTATGGCCATTTTAACAAGTTTGATTCGTCCAATCCATGAGCATGGAATGTGTTTTTTGTTTGTGTCATCTGTGATTTCTTTCAGCAGTGTTTCATTCTCCTTGCAGACATTTTGCAACTCCTTGGTTAGATGGATTCCTAGGTGTTTTTGTATGTTTGGCTATTGTAAATGGGATTACATTCTTGACTTGGCTCTCAGCTTGAACTTTCTTGGTGTGTAGAAATCATACTGATTTTTGTATATTTTGTATCCTGAAACTTTATTGAAATCATTTATCAGTTCTAGGAGCCTTTTGGTGAAGTCTTTAGGGTTTTCCAGGTATAGAATCATAGCATCAACAAAGAGAGACCATTTGATGACTTCTTTTCCTATTTGGATGCCTTTTATTTCTTTCTCTTGCCTAATTACTCTGGCTAGGACTTCCAGCTCAATGGAGCAGTGAGAGTTGACATCCTTGCCTTGTTCCAGTTCTTAATGGGGATGCTTCTATCTTTTGCCTATTCAGATATTGGCTGTGAGTTTGTCTTAGATAACTCTTATTATTTTGAAGTATGTGGAACAGGATTTTGGCCTAAGGGTAAAGTAGTACATCTAGAGCACATGGCCCTCACCACTGGAAATGAGGGGGGTATAAGACGGGTCCCAGAACTTTCATGGGGCAAATTCAGAAGGGCTCCTTCTTCCCTGAGAAGATCTGACCACCTGGCAGCATGCTAGATGGGTTTCCCCCAGGAAAGAGAAGAAACGACCCACCCAAGGCTACTGGCAACCCAATTAAAATGCTCATGTCGCTCAAAACTGAATTGAAAACGTCGATCATGTTTGCTTAGTTAGCATCCCTGTCTCTCTTACTCGTACAAGTTGATTAAAGCCCATGTAAGAGCAGTAGCACAAGAAAGAGATGTTCAGTCTACTGATATGGATGCAGAAAATGTCTTTTACATTTTGCCCCCAAATCCACCATTCGGTGGCATTTTAGGTATGACCCATTCTCTTAAATGTTTGGCAATAGGAACTAGTGGACAGGCACGGAGTGTTGTTGCACCGAATTTGTTGGAACATAAAATGTTACTACTGTTTTTAGAAGGTTGAAGAAATAGTTGCTACTGAAGCCCTGTTGATGCCACTAAAATACTGTTCTGTTTTCACCCTCATGGACACCCCCATACTTTGCTCCCCTCCTGTTCCGTGGTATTTTTACCACATGGGCAGCTCCTGTTACTTTTTAAAAAAGATTTCAGCTTTTTAAAATATGCCTGTTACTAATTTTGCAACATTTATATAAAATTTCTTGGATGTACATGTTCTTCCTTAACTAGTAGTTGATTGTATTCAGTGGTTTCTAGAGAATGAATTCCAGAGCATAGCATCCACAAGGCACAGGACTTTTTGTAGCCAGGCTTTGGCGATGGCAAAACAGGGCAGGATTCAGTTGGGACCTTGAGTGGGAAATGTTTTAAATAATTGATCAGAAAAAAGCAATTAATCTCTTTCACTAGAAGCCCTATTTTTTAATGAAAGGAGTCTATGCTTTTCCCTGGGCGTATGTTAACTGTAAGCTAAAGACTAATGGAGCACCCAAAGTTAAAAATCTAAATCTACCCCTACTGAAGTTTGACCTTACTAATTGAGATGTTTGTGAGCATTTAGATGTGAAAGTTTTGCTTTGTGCCCTCAGAGAAGAGTATTTGCTAAGTTGTTAATGTCAAACAGACCAAGGCTTTCGTAAAAAAAAATTAATGTTCACCTTTAGATATTTTTGGTTAAAAAGACCTTTGTCGAAAGTCTTTGTCAAAAGTAATGCCTTTGTCAAAAGTATCATTATCAAAAAATATAGTACTCTCATATAAATCTGGAATGAGCGTGTATCAAAGATTTATTCAACTTATTAATGACAGAACCAGCAGGATGGTGAAGTTGGTTCCAAGGAGAACTAAAGTTGGATTGACTGGGTGCAGTGACTCATGTCTATAATCCCAGCACTTTGGGAGGCCAAGACAGGAAGATCGCTGGAGGCCAAGAGATCAAGACCAGCCTGTGTAACATAGCAAGAAAGCAGCCTGTCTATACAAAAAAAATTAAAAATTAGTTGGGCATGGTGGCACATGCTTGTAGTCTTAAGGTACTTGGGAGGCTGAGGCAGGAGGTTTTCTTACACCCAGAAGTTCAAGGCTGCAATGAGCTATGATCATGCCACTGCACTCCAGGCTGGGCAACAGAGCAAGACCCTGTCTCTGTCTCTCTCTCTATGTATATATTAAATAAAATAAAGAAGTGGGTTATAAAGGCATTCAAAAAGGCATGTCAGAATAAGATGGCTGGGCTAGATGTAAAACTGATTCATGGTTCAACACAATAATAAAACCAGACAGAAGTCATCTGCATCTCTACCGGACAAGAATATAAAAGTTAACATTAAATTCTAAAGTCTGGGCCTTTCATCAATAGGGAAGGGCTTGTCCAACACAGATCTGGTCCCCCTGGGTAATGAAATAATCCTTGTATGAGCTGTTAAACAGTGCTCCACTATGACATTTAGACAACACGCTTTCCTTCCTTTACCTTGTTTATAAGTTTTGGATAATTTTTCTTAACATTATTATTATTAAAGGTGAACTTCCATTTATATGAGGAACCTAGAGGAGTTAAATTCATAGAGACAGAAAGTAGAATGGGGTTGCCCTGGGCTGGAGGAAGAGGGAATAGGGATTTTAGTGGGTACGGAGTTCTAGTTTGGCAGGATGGAAAGAGTTCGGTGGATGCATGGCACTGATGGGTGCACAACAATGGGAATGTACCTGATGCCACTGACCTGTACACTTAAATGTGATTCAGATGGTACATTCTTTGTTATATGTATTTCATCACAATTAAAAATAAAGTTACTGACACATGACTGTATGAAGAAAAAGTCAATAATTCTTGATCCTCCTGAGAGAAGCAATTTAATGGTTCTGTTTGTAACTTTTCCCTGTTCATAAAAACATAACTAGACATATCTAAAAATAGGATTATCACAATTGTTTACTCTGTGACATTTGTTCTTTTCACTTAACAATATATCACAGACAGATCAATGTCTACAACCTAGAGGGCTATCAATATCCACAACCCAGAGGGCTAAATTCATTCTTTTTAATACCAACTCCTAGACTGGACATAGCATAATTTATTCAACTATTTGTCTGCTAATGAAAGTTTAGATTGTTTCCTGTTGTTTTTCTTTTCCTGCCAATACAAACGCTGTTTTAAAAAATGTTTTGCTACAGCAGAGCAGTGCTGAAGACCAGGCTTTGTGTAGTGACAGCCAGAAGGCAGAGGAGGGAATGGATCCAAGAAACACCTCACTGGGCTGGGCGCGATGGCTTATACCTGTAATCCCAGCACTTTGGGAGGCCAAGGTGGGCAGATCACCTGAGGTCAGGAGTTTGAGACCAGCCTGGCCAACGTGGTGAAACCCTGTCTTTACTAAAAATACAAAAATTAGCCGGGCATGGTGGCAGGTACCTGTAATCTCAGCTACTTGAAAGACTGAGACGGGAGAATCGCTTGAACCCAGGAGGCAGGGGTTGTAGTGAGCCGAGATCATACCACTGCACTTCAGCCTGGGCAACAAAGGGCAAAACTCCATCTCATAAAAAGAATAATAATAATAAGAAACACCTCATTGGGGAAATGGGTTGAATTTGGTCCAGGTGAAAATGTTGATATTGGCCGGGCCCAGTGGCTCATGCCTGTAATACAGCACTTTGGGAGGCTGAGGTGGGCAGATCACCTGAGGTTAGGTGTTTGACACCAGCCTGACCAACATGGTGAAACCCCGTCTCTACTAAAAATACAAAATTAGCTGAGTGTGGTGACACATGCCTGTAATCCCAGCTACTCAGGAGGCTGAGGCAGGAGAATTGCTTGAATCTGGGAGGTGGAGGTTGCAGTGAGCCGAGATTATGCCATTGCACTCTAGCCTGGGCAACAAGAGCAAAACTCTGTCTCAAAGAATAAAAAGAAAAGAAGATGTTGATGTAAGAGTTGGAGAATGGATGCAGCTACCATTTTGATGAGAAAGGGAACAGAAAAAGAATAGCAGAAGGTTTTATGAGGGGGGATGGCAGAGAAACTGCAAGAATAGGGTGTGTTTTGAAAATGCTGGGTTTGAGATAGGCATAGGGTCTGTCCGTGCCCATCAGACAGCTACAAATCGGCATCTAAAGCTTGGGGAAGACATCACAGAGAGAGATCATTGATTTGAGCATCCCTTGCATAAAGTCATAAGTGAGGCTATGAGAGTGGATGAGATCTGTTCCCAGGGAGGCCTTAGATTACAGAGGAAAGAGATGGCACCCATGGGAGTGACCTGCATTTAGGGATCTGGCTGCCGAGACTGAGAAGGAGTAGACAGAGGAGAAAAAACAGGAAAGTAAAGCCTGGGGAGGCTGGAGAGCCAAGAGTCTGAAATTGTGACAGCTGGTCCATTCTTAGCAAATGTAATCATGTTAAGTATCTTTTAGGTATTGGCATCATAGGCTCCCCTTCTCACTGCTTGTTATATATGCCTTTAAGAACACCTGCCTCTGTGAGTCTCGTCAAACACTGGTTTCCTTGTATAAACCACCAGAAATAATGATATGGTTTGGTAAGCCACCTTGAGCACTACTTTGAATTTAAGGAAAAAGCCAAATCAAATCATAACAGGGCACAGTTTGAATATAGCATAGCATCTCTCAGTAGTGCTGAGAATTCATTTTTTAAGGTTACATTATGTTCATAGAAACTAGGACTTTATTAATAAAGGAGAGTATATGTCAATTTCATAAAACCATATTATCTGGAAAAGGCTGCAGAGAGGTGCCCTAAGAAAGCAATAAATACAAAGAATTCCTAAACATTTAGAATTAGCTTTGAAACTGTCTCAATCTATTTTTGTGTATTGCCACCAGATTACCCTATTGACACCAGATCTTTGTATAAAGACTCTGTGCATTTTTAAACCATAGGTGACTGGAGGAGAAAATTTAGGGAATTACCAGTAGTCCGAATGCGTTGTTTTGTCACTTCTCATGGCTTTGAGAAATCCTAAGTTTGGAAAAATAACAGTCATCAGAACTTGATGTCACTGAGAAGTGAAATCAGTGGGAGCCTGCCAAGTTTCAGTCAGGATTCAATTTTTTCAAACATTGTGTTTCCTCTTTTATATTAGATACAATTAGGTTCCTGAAGAAGAATCAAAAGAAGACTCACCCTTCAAATACCTTGCCATCTTGTAGAAAAGTAAGATATGTACATAGACAGATATTGAAGAAAACACTCTAAGGTTCTCTGACCCTCTATGCCCAGAATGCATATTGTTGCTGAAGGAATTTTCAATCAGAATAAGGCTAGTCCATAGTGGGTTCCCCTGACCCACAGGACCCATTTAGGGAGGAAGAAGCAGGTGGGAGAACAGTGGGGACAGAGGAGAGGCTGGCAGGTAGGTGAGAGGAGGCAGCAGGTGGTGAATGAGCTGTTTTCCAGATAATATGATCACAGGAGTATTTATAGGGTGGTCAGTTTCAGGCGTGATGGACTCAGGCCATAATGTTGGGTTACTTAATAGTAAATTGCAAAGAAGAAGGTCATGGCTGTGGAGTGTTGATCCAAACAAAGACTGGTGAATCCACAATGGAAAGCTTGTTTGTGGGTTCCAGGTCACCTTGGATGTCTTCAGTAGCTTGTAGTTAGTGAAGAGTCCTGACTGAAGGTGGGGGAGTTGTGACTTTCATCAGAACCTTCCTGTTGCTCAGCCCTAGTTCGTCTAGATGCATTAAGGAGTCATGGGAACTCAGCAGATGAACCCTGGAAGCATTCCAGCAGGTCCTTAGGAAAGCAGTTTATTGATTGAACTCACCTTGTCTCCACCCCAACTGAGTACCAAATAATCAAGTAGAATCCTAGATTCCTTGCCTAAGGAATTATAAATTGGAACCAGTTGACCTTGGGGCTAGCGAGGGTAAGGTCAGAGATTTCCAGCTTTGGCTGTTGCTTCTCAGCCATTTGGCAGAGAAAAATCTTTACTGTCAGGGACTGCTTTAGGTTTTCTTTGCAGACAAGTTGTTGTGACTTGCTCTGGTCTTGTCTGAACACGTAGACCAGGCCCAAGCTCCCACTGCCTGTTTGCACCATCTCCCTAATCCACAGCTGTACCGTCAGAAAGAGATGCCAAAATCCAGACACAATAGAGCAGCCAAATGACAGGTCTTTCCTCCTTTGCCTGTTCATTTTTTATCTCTCTATAACATATAAATAATTGGCTCATTCTATTTACTGCACAAAGAGAAAATGAAATGTCTGAATTTTTCATAGCAGTGGGAAAGTAGTTCCAGAGTGTGAAAAAAATAGCTATCGGAAATTCCAGCTACTGCTTTTGGTATAATGGAAATTTATTACTCAACTCCATAACAATCTTGGCCCAAACCGTGCAGTTGTGTGGGCAGGCAGTGGGACCTTTCCTAAATAGCACACTGCCAGGGACACCTTTGTTCATATTTGAGACAGCCTGAACCAAGGATATCTTTCTATCAAAGGGTGTTTGATTAGCTCCGAATCTTAGACATACCACAAAAGCCATTGAGACCTAGCCAGTGGATTTTACTTGTATGAGCTATTGCATTGCTCCCAGGGGGAAGGGTCAGAGCCCAATAATAAATAGCTCTTTGTACCAGTCCCCTCCCTAGCCCCAAACCATTGAGATCATAGAGTAAGCAACCAGTCAGTATTCAGTAGAAGGAGTGCTGCTCAGCAGTATGGCAGATAATGACCAGATGTGAACTTTTCTTTCTACAGTGTGTGGCTGTGACCTGGCACAAGGGGGCTTCTTCATAAAGAACGGAGAGTATCTCTGCACTCTGGACTACCAGCGGATGTACGGGACACGCTGCCATGGCTGTGGGGAATTCGTGGAAGGAGAAGTCGTGACAGCTCTGGGCAAGACCTACCATCCCAATTGCTTTGCTTGTACCATCTGCAAGTAAGTGAGCTTATCTTTCCAAAGCTTATAGCTTCCTCCAACAGAGAAATGCTGGTTGGGGCTGTTAGAGCTTGGATTATATACCTTTTGATTTGAGTAGCACATAGTCTTATCCTTAGATTTCTTTCTTACTGTGCTATCTATCAGTCTTAGTAAAAAAGTAGATTAGTTGGAAACCGTATGCGTGGTGTCCTCTGCAAAGTAATATGACTGATTTTAAGAAGACTGAAACCAATTCTGAAGCAGCTCTCGCTCTCAAAAGATTTTTGGGCAATAAAAACATCAGGGGGTAATGGTATAACTGCTTAGAAGGATAAAGCTTATGTGGAAGTATAAATTCTTAGGCATGTGTGTGTGTTTAAAATGGTCTCTCTCTCTTTTTTTTTTTTTTAAATAAAGATGGGGTTTCACCATGATGGTCAGGTTGGTCTTGAACCCCTGACCTCAGGTGATCCACCCACCTCAGCCTCCCAAAGTGCTAGGATTACAGGCATGAGCCACCACGCCCGGCTAAAATGGTCCCTTTAATCTATAATAAGGGGTGGCAAACTGTGTCCCATGGGCTGAATTAGGCCCAATACCTGTTTTTGTGGATAAAGTTCTATTGGAACGCAGCCACTCCCACTGTTGTGTGTGGCCTATGGCTGCTTCTGCAGTGCAGCAGCAGAGTTGAGTCGTTGTGACAGAGACATTATGGTATGCAAAGTCTTAAAAAATATACAGCCTCATCTTTAGGGGGGAAATATTTGCCAACCCCTGCTCTCTACATATCTGTCATCTACCAAGGTTAAATCTTAATGTGCAAACCAGCTCGATTAAAATGATCAGTCAGTCTGGGCATGGTAGCTCACCCTTATAATCCCAGTACTTTGGGAGGCCGAGGTAGGCAGATCACCTGAGTGATCAGGAGTTTGAGACCAGCCTGGTCAATATGTTGAACCCTCTCTGTACTAAAAATTCAAAAAAATTAGCTGGATGTGGTGGTGCACTACTTGGGAGGCTGAGGCAGGAGAATCACTTGAACCCGGAAGTGGAGGCTCCAGTGAGCTGAGAGCACACCACTGCACTCCAGCCTGTGTGACAGAGCGAGACTTCATCTCAAAAAGAAAATTAAAAATAAAAATAAAATAAAATGATCAGCCAGAGAGTAGTGAGTGAGAAAATGTGGTTTTTTTTGTGGTTTTGTGTTTTGAGGGCTGCATGTTATAAAACTAAGATGGGTTTGATTCCTGTAACTAGGAATCACCACCAAGGGTCAGCTGGTTTACTGATCCATTCTAATTTGGCAATTTGGCAATTCAGTGCCTTTTGAAGTGGTGATCTATTTGCTATGCCTTTCTAAAAATCCCAGTTCAGAGGAGATGTGTTATCTGCTTTTCAGCATTTTATGTTTCTAAGCCAGAAAGATGTAAGCTCTAGAAGGGTAGATTCAATATTGTATAATTAACTAACAAGATAATACTGATAAATAAATCATAAGACACAAAACATTCATAATATCTTTATAGCTCTGTATTCACTCATTTCTCCATTTCATTTTTTAAGAATCATAATTTTAAAATTCTGGATGAATGAACTGAATATTTTTCTGTATTTAATCAAAAGCAGAGTTCTTTCCTGATTTTTCCCTTTTCAGGCTGTGGAACACAGCCTGGCTAAGAGTCCTGGGCTGGCACTGAGCCTCACGTCCTGGTCTTACGTCCCAGGTTGCGTTGAGACCTATGTGAATTAACTTTTTCAAGACAATTGCCTCCGCCTTAGAATGAGAAGCTGTGAACTAGATGCCAGTGATTTTTCAAGCCTGGCTGATCACTGGAATCTCCTGGATGGGGTGGGAATGGCCTAGAGATGGGGTCTCTCTAAAAAGATCCATTTCTAGCCTATTTTCCCCCCAAACCTGCATGCTAATTAGTAGTTTCTGGAGGGTTCTCAAGTATGTTACTCAGCCAGGCTGGAAGGCCCTGTTCCCAGTAAACTCTAAGAGCGATTCTGATCCTGACCCTGAGAGGTCATTGCTTTGAAGTTGGTATAATGATATACAAAGATTTATTAACTATGACCCTGTCCCTGGATATTTGAGGCAGCAAAGGAGTACTTACTGTTACTACTGCCTCTCCTGCAGCTGAATGACAATAATTCTGCTTGAATTGGGGGCCTCCTTTATAGTTAATAAGTTATATTCATACAGAAGTTAATTTAACCCTCTTAGCAATTCTGTGAAGGGAACCAGGGGTTAATATCTCTAGAGTGACTTTGAGGCTCACAGTTTAAGGGACATTCCCAAGTTAATGGGTTTAAATTCAAGTTTTCTAACTCTAAATCCAGGTCTCTTTCTATTATGCAATAAAAGAAGGACGTTATCCAGTAAGGGCAGAGGATATAGGGGAGGGAGGAAATTCCTGAAAAGGGCCATTTACAAAACAACAGAACTCACACTTCAGAAGGCCTGGCCCAAGTTGAGAACTGGATTCTGGCTTGTCCCATAAAGGATCTCTGCGAGACTCGGGTTTAAAATAATAACAAGCTTGGATGGGAAGGAAGCCTTGGGCTTGGATGGGGTAAGTGAGGTGCCTCTGGGGGGTGCAACATGTAAAAGGCACTTATTCTCAGGGTCCTGCAAGTGCAGGGTCAGCCATGGAGCATGAGTCCCTCTTTAAATGCTGTGTCCAGGTCCAGGCCTGGTGTGGTCAGAAGCAAAAGAACCTGTGCTTGTTGTGTCAAGTGGATCCTTGACTTCCTGACACCTTCCTTACAGAACAGATTTAAGATTTGTTGAGGTTTAGCTAATGAGTTTGAAGCAGTAGGGTGACTGGCGTCCAGCAGAGTGTGATTTTTTTTATCCTTAAAGCAAGTTCTTTGTTGGTGGATGCCAGCTGCACTCGCCCGTGGCCTGATCTCCCTAGCTGGTCAATCCAGGCATGTTACTCCACCTCTCCGAGCCTTCGCTGTACCGCGGAAAGTGACATAGCACCACGCGTGGAGAGGACACCAACTGTCCTCAGGACTTCTAAAGTGTAAGGGTGTAAGAATTTAAAACTCTCCGTGATGACTGGAACCGGCCACATTTGTGGGGTCGTTTTAAGTCCAAATTTACCTCTATGTGTTTATTACAGTTAATTGCCAATTGTTAGGCAACAGAGAGGTGACTTAATGGGGACGTAGCAGCTGTGGAAGTAAAAATGAATGTCCAAAAGCTGCTACTTGCTCTTAAGTAATGGCTTCTGACTCAGATTTGTGGTGACGTTTGGCTTGTGAGTTTCACATTTCCTAATTGACAGTATCACACATTTGAAAAATCACGTTGATGGAGATTATTGGCACATGGGCCAAGTGCAAGTGAGTGGGCATAGAAACTGTCATATGTCTACTAATTATTGACTTTTTTAAAAGGCTGTCTGCCTGGTCACCTGGGAGAAGAAACTGATCATCTACATGCAGAAGGCAATATTTTTGCCAAATATGCTGCTATTGATGAACACCTACTGTGAAGAGAAATTATCTTTCTGAAATGAAGCTAATATGAATTCTTGAACGGATATTTACAGCCTGTCCTATTTCTCCCAGTTTATAAGGGACTGGGTCTCCAGTACCATGAAACATTCGGTTCACCCATGTAGATGTCCAGCACAAGATCTAATTCTGCATAATCACGGAGTTCTAGGCACAGTCCCAGGGAACTGAAAAACTTATTGCTTACTGCTTGACCTGTAGCCAGTTCTCCTGGGGCGGGGCCTTAAGCTTCACTGGGAATTTATGGTATTTAAAATATTTTTTCATGAAGGGCTTTCCATTTGGAAATTTACTGTTCTGTGTGCCTTGTCAGGTGACTTGATGGAACATCTCTTCGCTAATGAGTGGAGGTAACTCATTCCATTTTACTACCTGGCTGCCCTTAGAACCAGTACATTCCCCTTCTCAAAATGAGGCACATTTATTTGTTTGGACTGTCTCCAGCTGGCTGGCTCGGTTATGACTGTGTTTCAGACATGTTGGCTGCTGCTTCTCCAAGAAATAAATGAGCACCGGAGGGCAGCAAGCAAAAGGAATAAGGAAAAGGAATGAAATTGCTGCAATAACCTTGAGGGCTGTGTCTTTCTGTCTCCAGGCCCCCGTTTCCACCTGGAGACCGTGTCACATTCAATGGGAGAGACTGCCTTTGTCAACTCTGTGCACAGCCGATGTCATCCAGTCCAAAGAAACCGCCTTTTCCAGCAGTAAGTGCCCTGGTGACCTACTGAGATGAATACCTGTGTAGTCCAGAGGTAACTCAGGCAGCCACCTTCCTTTTTGAGAAACCCTGTTAGCTGGAAATGAGAGTCATCTATCTGCTTGAATAGATGTTTCTCCAAAGATGATATTAAAATGACCAACAGGTACATGAAAAGGTGTTCAATGTTATCAGTCATAAGAGAAATGCAAATCATGAAATACCACCTCACACCTGTTAGGATGGCTATTATAAAAAAGACAGGAGGTGACAAGTGTCAGCCTAGGTGTGGATAAAAGGGAACCCTTGAACACTGTTGATGGGAATGTGGATTATTAATGCAGGCATTTTGGAAAACAGCATGGAGGTTCCTAAAGAAATTAAAAGTAGGCCAAGTATGGTGTCTCATGCCTGTAATCCCAGCACTTTGGGAGGCTGAGGCAGGAGGATTGCTTGAGCCTCATTTAAAAACAGCCTGGGCAACATGACAAAACCCCATCTCTACAAAAAATGCAAAAACTGGCTGGGTATGATAGAGCACCTCTGTAGTGCCAGCTATGTGGAAGGCTGAGACGGGAGGATGGCTTGAGCCTTGGAGGTGAAGGTTGAGGTTGCAGTGAGCTGAGATTGCACCACTGCACTCCAGCCTGTGTGACAAAGCTAGACCATCTCAAAAAAAAAAAAAAGAAAAGAAAAGAAAGAAAAAAATGAATGAATTAACAAACTACCATGTGACCCAGAAATTCCTTGGTATGCACAAAAAATCTAATATGTGAAAAAAATTAAAGTAGGAACAAAATTAAAGGAGAATAAAAGAGCTGCATTTATATGGGACAGAGAATACTTCTCTCAAAGATGATACCTAAGGAGACATTTGAAGAAAGTGTGGAAACCAGCTGTACATACATCCGGGGACTTGTCATTATTTACAAGGTCTTGTCTGACCTGTCAGAATCCATAGAGAACTTACTTATCCCAAAATAAAAATAGTTGGCCAAATTGAACCATTTCTTCTGTAAAATAACCTCAAGTAGGCCAGGTAACACACATATGAAGTTGATGCATTATCAACTGTGGGCATCAAGCAAGGAAGCTCTACTCCCATCTCTTTCCTGGGACATTAGGAAGTGAACCAGAGATTTGCCTTAGTTTCTATGGCTTTTGCCAATCCTTGGGAGACTTGGAATAAATGTCTTTAAGCCCTTAAGTGAGTCTTAATAGGTAAGAATGAGATAAACCACTTATGCACCAGAGAAATTCAGTGCAATTTATAATAGTGATTTCAAATCTTCCTATTAAATTTGAAATCTTATACTTGTTAAAAATATAAATGTTCCGACTAAAGCATTTGCATAGAAATTGGATTTTGGCCACTGGGAGGAAAGAAGAAAATACGCATATTAGTGCATCTTATTCAGCACACGTGACCGGATCCTTGGCGTGTGAATTTACGTGACCTACTGACAAATAACAGTGGCTTGGGTAGGATGACAGCTACAAAGCAAGGCACCATCTTAGACCCGTAGTAGGGTTTTGAGTCCTTCACCATTCTTACTACCCTGCCCCAAACACAAGAGATACAGTTACCCTCAGGTCACTGGGAAGGTAACCTCCAGTGGGAATCATCACCCCATTATTTGGGAGGGCTTGCTTTGAAAGTACATTACCAAAAACTTTGAAGGAATTCTTGCCGAGTTAAGGAAAAGAGGCTTTTATGATTTTGATGATTTCCAGGATACGGTGACAGCCGTAGCAGAGAATCATGTCATGGGACATGACATGGCCTGTCATGGGAATGGCTGTGTCCTCACTGTGAAGTCCTTTAGTCCAACTATGTTTTTTACTAGGTGGGGAAACTGAGGCTTATGGGCATACTTAAGGTTACATAAGCTATCTAATAAGATAGGGTCAGATGCAGGTCTTCTGGCTCCTGGTTTTTTGCTCATGCTCTCTCTCTCGTTTTTAAATCTAACACTCTCATTGTTTGGTTTAAGAAATAGAAGTCTGATTTTTTTTTTTTTTTTTTTTTTTTTTGGAGACGGAGTCTCACTCTGTCACACAGGCTGGAGTGCAGTGACCCAATCTCAACTCACTGCAACCTCCACCTCCCCGGTTTAAGCGATTCTCGTGCCTCAGCCTCCTGAGTAGCTGGGATTACAGGCCAGTACCACCACGCCAGGCTAATTTTTGTATTTTTCCTAGAGACAGGGTTTCACCACGTTGGTCAGGCTGGTCTCAAACTCCTGACCTCGTGATCTGCCTGCCTCCGCATCCCAAAGTGCTGGAATTACAAGAAGCATGGCCGTGTAATTTGAGAACACATTTCCTAGTCACAATTCTACCACAATATTGATTCTGATTTTTATTAAATTTGTTTCTTTATATTTTCTGTTTTTTATATGGCATATGTGCTATATACATGTAAATGAAAAATATCTAACTCAAAGCATTGCCTGTTTAATATTAGATTTAACAATCATTGCTTACGTGCAAATTGTTTGACCAAGTCGTATTTTCTCCTTTGCTTCCAGTGGATGAAATCCCATTGCTATGCAACCGCTTTGGTCAGGATATCTTTATTTTTAACAAGTACTTGTCTATTTAAATAAGTACTCAAATGGCATTTATGGGGTATGTAAGCGTCTATAAAAAAGAAAGCTCTTTTATATGGATACACACTTGCAAATTACCCAGACTAGGCAGGCACACAAATATTAAAGCAATGGGAATTTTTGGCAAGTTTCAGAAATTCACTGGAGCATAATTAGAAAACACTTGTTTGCTATTTGTAACTCTTCAGGAATTGCTCTATACTTTAAAACTAGCCTATGTGGCTTTAGTTCCTTTTTTATGACTTTTTAAAATTTTTAAATTTTTAAAAAAATTCCAGGGTACACGCGCAGGACGTGCAGGTTTGTTACATGGGTAAACATGTGCCGTGGTGATTTGCTGCACCTATCAACCCATCACCTAGCTATTAAGCCCAGCATGCATTAGCTCTTTTCCCTTTTAAACTGAGTAAAGCTTCCTAACTGGAAGGAGAAAATGGCCTTTTTTAAGTGTGAATCTCTCCCTTGATAATGTTCACAGAGTCAATGAAATATGCCAGAAAGCCAAGGCCAAGGTCCTCTTTTCCTTTGAAATATTATGTTCAGAAATGAGTTTGCTCTTCTGAACCACAACTTTATTTCACATTCTGTGACTGGTTTCCCATATTCACTAAATAGGAGGAGAGGACAGCAGATAGGTAGAGAAACACAAGTGGATGGAGTGACATTTATATGAAAGAGTCTCTGAGCTTACTGAGGAAAGATACAGCCTTTTGATTTCAGCTGCTCAGCAGCTACCATGTCTATTGTTCTGGTTTAGGAAGAACTCCCACTGGAGAACTCTGTTCAGTGCTTCCTTTACCTTGCAGTAATTCTTCTAACCTTGATACCGATTTTATTTTCTTAATCAAGCACTCACACAGTACTTATGATACATCAGGTACTGTGTAACTGGTTTACATTATTAACTCATTTAATCCTCATAACAATCCTATAGCTTGGTGCTAATACTATCCCCTTTTCAGAGTAGAAGAAACAAAGGGTCATAGAGGTTAAATAATTTGCCCAAGGTCTCATAGATAGTATCAGAGCTGGGGTCTAAACCCAGGCTATCTGGCTCCTGATGCCATGTTCCTGTCCCGTATATTTCTTTGATGATGTAAATATCATTCTGTGATTTTCAAAGACGTGAGTGCTGAGACTTGGAACAGGGGCGTATTCATCTGCAGATTATCCAGGAGCCCCGACTCCAAGAGCTGTGCCCTTTCTACATGTCACAGCGGCCTCCCTGTTATATCAACTGTTGGTGAATGGAAACCAGCAGACAAGGTTTTTGTTTTGTTTTGTTTTTGTAATAGTGTCTCGCTCTGTTGCCCAGGCTGGAGTGCAGTGGTGTGATCTTGGCTCATTGCAACCTCTGCCTCCCAGGTTCAAGTAGTTTTTCTGCCTCAGCCTGCTGAGTAGCTGAGATTACAGGCATGTGCTACCACACATGGCTAATTTTTGTATTTTTAGTAGAGATGAGGTTTCACCATGTTGGCCAGGCTGGTTTCTAACTCCTGACCTCAAGTGATCTGCCCGCCTCAACTTCCCAAAGTGCTGGGATTACAGGCATGAGCCACCATGCCCGGCCAAAACCATCAGGAAGTTATTCATAGAAGCAAACAACTTCAATGGATTATTTAAAACTGTTGCTGCATTCAGTCTAATGCAATTTCAATCCAGTAAGCAATAAACTTTACATAAAAGCAAGATGGTAGTAAAAGTTAGCACACAGGGTTTTGGTAAACATTAATTAGATTGTTTTACTGGCTGAATCATACTTTTAAAAAATATTATGTCCAGAAGATATGTTTTACCGGAAGGTTAAGTACAATCTTCGAAAGCTTCACTCCACTCCATTCTTCATGTATTTACCAATAACAGAGAGAGGAGCTGGATTCCCATGGGCTAAGGAGTGATGTGAGAGAAAGTGTGTGTGTGGCAACTGAGAGTGTAGGGAATTGGGTTTGGGTTGTCATTTCCTACAAGGTTCCTGTGTATTTCAGACATCTAAGCAGGAGTGGGCTGCTGTCTACAACCACCCTTTCCATGTCAAAGGGTGTCTGACTAGTGTCTGATGGCGTGTGGGTTTGGGGAAATTGACAGGATGAACACCCACACAAACACATGCAAGCTCATCTTTTTCTTTTCCCTCCTCTGTGTGCAGCATCTTTATTCCAACTGCAATTGGAACTCCTGCTGGTATCAGGACAAATGCTCTAGCTGGACTGAATTGAAATCATTTCAGATAAAGTATCACGTGCATGTTTCCAAAGGGGAGGCAGACATCTCCAATTATTTTACTTTTCTGTGTAGTCCAGTAGGCTTTAATATGTACAAGATAATTTTCTTCTAGCTTTATGTTATCTCTCAAAAAAAAAAATCTTTGTCAGGCCGAGTGAGCATTGTCTGCCAAAGGAGCATAGGGAAGATCTCCCCTGGCTTCTGAGTGCCTAGGGTTAGGCCCTGGCTCTTCCACTTGCTAGCAACCTCTTTACCTCCCCATCCTCCACGTCCTCATCTGTGAAATGGGATGGTAATAGATCCCTACATTATAGGATGACATGAGTAAATAAAGTGCTGTGTACTTACAAAACAGTAACTTACTGTTCCGGCATGATTTCTGAACTTTCATGGAGGACAGTTCCCACATTTTGTGACTCTGCTTTTGTCACTCTGCTGGTCATGACAGCTGCCTTTTTTGCTCGTTTGATATTTTCTACCAATATAAAAACTGACAAAGGCAGGAATGCATCCACACATATAGCACATGGATTGTTGGAGTTTGACTCATAGTGATGTGTTTTTATGACAGCATCTCCAAAAACAGATCTGCCTCTCCTTCTTTAGACACGTTCTCCCCATAGGATACAATGGCAGAGGAGGCCTGGCAGGGAACTGCTGAGGAGTAGGGGTTCTTGACAAGTTTTTGGCTGGTTCTGATTCCAGCTCTAGCACTTAAAGGATATGTGGCCTTGAGAACTCAATCTTTCTGTGTCTCTGTTTTATTTATTTATTTTTTTGCCTATACTATGGGAAACAATGGTAGTTCCTTTCTCATAGGGTTCTTGTGAAGATTAATAAAAATGAATATCTTAGAAGATTTATGACACATAGGAAGCTCATATGTGTTGGCCATTATTCTTTAAGGAAGTTGTGAGCCTGGAATACTCAGGATCAGAAAGAGAAGGAAAGGGAAGGAAAGGCAAGGAAGAAGAAGACACAGTATAATGGTTGAGAATGTGGGCTCTGCATTTCAGACTGCCTGGGTTTGAATCCTTGTCCTACCTCTTCCTATTCATGTAGGCTTGGGTGAGTCATTTGATGTCTCAGAAACTCAGTGCCCTTGTCTATAAATTGGAAAATCTCTACTTCAAAGAGTTGTTTTGATGACTAAATGAGATACTAAATGGGGAGAGGGAACCTGTGAAAGCCACGCAGGAAGAAACCCACCCAGAACAAAGGCTTCATTGTTGTGTGTTTTGAGACGTGAAATTGGAAGATAGAGCAACAAGGCCAGGTCCAGGGAGGCCTGGAGGAGTTTGGCCACATGGATTTCCTGAGGATCATTTTAACCTAGAGAATAATCAGATGAAAACAATGTTCTAGAAAGACTAAAGTGGTGATGGAGAGAGTGATATGCAAAATCACTAATTTGGGATCAGGGATCAAGGTTGGGGGAGACCATTGATTGTAGTTACCAGGAATGGCTGTGGTAAAAGATGAAGAAGGTAAATGAAAGTCCTGTGTTTATAAAGATCTAGGATGCCATTCACTCATTGAAAAAACATCTCATCTCATTGAGCACCTACTATGTTCCAGGCATTGTTCTAGACATCAGCTAAATTGTTTTTATTTTTATTTGTTTGTTTTTGAGATGGAGCTTCTCACTGTTGCCTAGGCTGGAGTGCAGTGGTGCAATCTTGGCTCACTCCAACTTCCACCTGCCAGGTTCAAGCGATTCTCCCACATCAGCCTCCCAAGTAGTCAGGACTGCAGGCATGTGTCACCATGCTGGCTTTTTTTTTTTTTTTTTTTTTTTTTTTTGTATTTTTTTGTAGAGATAGGGTTTTACTATGTTGGCCAGGCTGGTCTCAAACTCCTGACGTCAAGTGATCGACCCACCTTGGCCTCCCAAAGTGCTGGAATTACAGGCATGAGCCACTGTGCCTGGCCTAAATTCTTTATTATGTACTTAACATATTATATTACTATTACACAGTAATAGTAATAGTCACAACAAAGAAATCACCATTGGCGCATAGCCAATTGCATTTTAATTGTTTATATGCGTGCCCACCTCCACTACCAAGAAAATGAAAACTCGTGGAATATAGGGACTCTGTTGTCTTTCTTATACAAGGCCTAGAACTTAAAGTCCTAGATAAAAATTCCGGAAATTGAATCAAAGCTTTCTCAACCTCTAGACAGGACTAATTATAGTCTTCTTGTTTTAGTATTCATTGAAAAACAACACACCTATTACAGAAAGGTACAAAAGATATAAAGATTACCTGAAATCCCATCACCAAGAAGTGACCTCTGTTAACATTTTGGTGAACATTCTTCTGAGTATTGCTCTAAGTGCTATAGACATGTCCACAGTTTTACATAACTTCTCCCCATAGTATTTTGTTTACATGTCTTCTTTTCAAAAATTGCTTATTCTTCTGAGTGTCACACAAAAGGCTGAAACCCTTAAATTTACTTGGGTCACTTGGCAGTGGGGTTAGCTCACGTGTGTCCTGGCAAAGCTGTGCTTTGATTTCCATTATAGCGTATTACCATATAGCCCTGTTACCTTCTGGTATATTTCTCTCTCTGACCAGACCATCAGCTACTGAATGGCAAGAACTGTTTGTCTGTTTGTTTGTTTGGGATTTTGTTTTGTTTTGTAGCTTTTACGAATAGCACTGTGCACCTAGCAAGCACATGTTCATTTAGTGAGTGAACTGATACCATCCCAGGAGAGCCTTTGAAGGAGTAAATCTCAGCTCCCAGGTCTAAATGGTGAGGTCTGATTGCTGTGTGAATGAAGGTGCAGTTTGCATGCATGAGAAGTAAGGTGTACTGGCATGTTTAAACTCTCTTTTATTTTCTCATCTCACTTGCAAGTGTTTTCCCTTACTTAGCAACAGGGGAAGCACTTACTGCTTCTGATAAATTTGTTGATAACAGAATCACAACATGTTTCTAAGAAAAGGTAGAGGTGTCAGGCACTGTATCTCCTCAACTTTGAATATAACACTGGAGAGCAGCTACACCTCTCTGCACATCTAGGGAGCCAGCCCCTGACCTGGAGGGGCGACCTGGTGTGGCAGTTTTAATACTGCTCTACTGGATATTCAGAATGGTGTTGAGAGGCTTTGGAATCTTGCATAGTAGCCAGAGGTTCATTGTAGTGACAAGGTGTATTGCAAAGAGGAACGATAATATTTAGATTTTTCCTGCTGAAATCTGTAATAGTGATGACCCAGACATCAAGATCCCAGAGTGATCCATCTTTTCCCTCATCCTGAGCCTGGATTATCTCAGTCGCAAGAAAGGAAGAAAAGTTCCTGCTTTACAGGGAATGGGTAGAACTCAAGGATTAATTTAAAAGTGCTTTCAGTAGGTGGAAAGTTAGTGGCATTTTGTTACTTTCTGTTTTTGTTTCAGCACTTATGTGTCTTACATGATAAAGCCCACATCTAAAAATGTATCAATAGAAATGGAATTTTAATAGTTGGAACAGCATTTATTTCCCAGTTGAATTTTAATTTTTAAGTAGCAGTAAAAAATTAGCTGTTTTTACTGCTACTTTAAAAAGGACTGCTTTGTATATGTATAATTGTATACTTATACAGATTGGCCACCACTGCTTTCAAAATTTGGGATCATTCTTAGCAAACTCCCCTTAAAATGTACCAGGACCCAAAAGGATTAAAAAAAGTACTCAGACAAATATTCATACATGAATGTTTGTGCAATTGCAGACACAAGGTATAGCAATTGCTATTAGTAGTTGCCTCTAGGCAGGGAGAGAGAGAACTGGGTGGCTGGGAGACAGGGAGAGAAGGGAAATGATTTTGACTGTATTTTTCACCATATTTTTTACCTGTTTAAAACCAAAGTATATTGAAAAATAATATATTGTTTATTTTTCAAAATAAAAGGCTCATTCCAAAGTCTTGCTGACGCCTGCCCTTTCTGTGACCTTCAGCCATGTGTGTATTAAGTGACAGGTCATGTGATGAAAGTACCAAAAGTGACATTCTACCCCTTCTTTTCTTCCCCTATCTCTGGAATAGCATAAATGAGCTGATGTTTGCTAATGAGTACGAATCTGAGAAGCTGGTGTAGAGCTCAAGTCTGATTTCCTCTTTGGCCAGAGCCCAGGTATGCTAGGTGAACATAACCAGTTAAAGATTTATAATAAACCTCTTCATCACGTTGAAGTTTACATGTAAATTAGGGAAATCAGCTCAAGGGCAAATTTTCTGGAAATAATTTTTTTTTTAATTGAGGTGAAATTCACATAGCATAAAATTGACTTTTTTTTGAGACAGAGTTTTGCTCTTATTGTCCAGGCCGGAGTGGCGCGATCTCGGCTCACTGTGATCTCTGCCTCCTGGATTCAAGCGATTCTCCTGCCTCAGCCTCCCAAGTAGCTGGGATTACAGGCATGCACCACCACGCCTGGCTAATTTTTTATTTTTAGTAGAGGCGGGGTTTCACCATGTTGGTCAGACTGGTCTCAAACTCCCAACCTCAGCTGATCCACCCACCTTGGCCTCCCAAAGTGCTGGGATTACAGGTGTGAGCCACTGCGCCCTGTCCTAAAATTGACTGGGTTGTTTTTTTTTTTTTTTTTTTTTTTTTTTGAGACAAGAGTCTCGCTCCATTGCCAGGTGCCAGACTAGAGTGCAGTGGCACGATCTCTGCTCACTGCAACCTCCGCCTCCTGGGTTCAAGCAATTCTCCTGCCTCAGCCTCCTGAGTAGCTGGGATTACAGGCACGCGCCACCATGCCCAGCTAATTTTTGTATTTTTAGTAGAGACGGGGTTTCACCATGTTGGCCAGGATGGTCTCTATCTCCTGACCTTATGATCCGCCCACCTCGGCCTCCCAAAGTGCTGGGATTACAGGCAAAATTGACCATTTTGAAGTGAACGTTTCAGTGGCCCTTAGTGCATTCACTACAAATGTGCTTTTGTACAACCGTAACCTCTATCTAGTTCCAAAACATTTTCATCACCCCAAAAGAAAATTCCTGTGCCCATTAGGGAGTTGCTCCCCCTCTCCCAGCTTTCTCCTAGTCCCTAGAAACTACCAATCTGCTTTCTGTCTCTATGGATTTACCTATTTTACCTATTCCAGATATTTTTTACGTGAATGGAGTTACACACTATATAGCCTTTTGTGTCTGGCTTCTTTATTTAGTATAATTTTTTTTTTTGAGACAGAGTCTTGCTCTATTGCCCATGGTGGAGTGCAGTGGCATGACCTCCACTCATTGCAGTCTCTGGGTTCAAGCGATTCTCCTGCCTCAGCCTCCCAAGTATCTGGGACTACAGGTGTGCACCACCACACCTGGCTAATTTTTTTGTGTTTTTAGTAGAGACGGGGTTTTGCCATGGCTGCTCTCAAACTCCTGACATCAGGTGATCCACCCTCCTTGGCCTCCCGAAGTGCTGGGATTACAGGCATGAGCCACTACACCCGGCCTAGTGTAATTTTTTTTTAAGGTTGGTCCAGTTCGTACCATTTATCAGTGCAGTTGTATTGCTCAACAACAGGGATATGTGCTGATAAATGCATCATCAGGTGATGCTATCATCGTGCGAACCTCGTAGGGTGTACTTACACAAACCTAGATGGTATAGCTTACTACACACGAGGGCCATATGTCATAGCCTGCTACTCCTAGGCTACAAACCTATATAGTATGTGACTCTACTGAATACTGTAGGCAGCTGTAACACAGTAAGTGTTTGTGTGTCTAAACATATCTAAACATAGAAAAGGTAATGTATTATGCTTCATGTTACGGAGGCTACAGTGTCACTAGGCGACAGGAATTTTTCAGCTCTGTTGCAATCTTATGGGACCACTGTCATGTATGCAGTCTGTCATTGACCCACACATCATTATGTGGTGCATGACTGTACTTCATTTCTTTTATGGCTGAATAATGTTGCATTGTATGGCTATATCACATTTTGTTTATCCATTCATCTGTTAATGGGCATTTAGGTCATTTCCATCTTTGGCTATTATGAATAATTCTGCAGTGAACATTCATGTATGAATGTTTGTCTGAGTACTTGGTTTTAAACTTTTGGGCCTTGGTACATTTTAAGGGGAGTTTGCTAAGAATGATCCCAAATCTTGAAAGCAGTGGTGGCCAATTTTCTTAACCTCTTCCAGAAATTACTGGGTTGGTGTCCACTAGTGTTCATGTCATGGCAGGCTATGGCATGGGCACCATTGAATGGCGCTGGGTGATGGCAAGTAGCAGAGTTCATCCAGGTGCCTTTCTTCCTCTCGTTTGCTTTCTCTTCCATTCTTAGATCCTTCCCCTTTTCTAATGCTTTGCTTCTGCTGGCCATAATTTGAGCAGATGACCATACGGTCATTGCTTTGCATGCTGGTAGAAATTTACCCCAGATTTTCCAAAGTCTCCAGAAAAAAGAGTAGCAACAGTGCTGAGAACACAGGCTTCAAGCTTCAGCCATGTTTGTTCTGTCTTCCTGCAAAAAGATATAAAACGACTGACCTTTGTGGCTCAGGGATCACGTAATGTTTGCAAGGCACGTCTGGAATATATTTTGTAAGCAGAAGGGAGAACTGCTCCAAGCCCACTGAGAAGCACTGGTAGAGCCATGTGCTCAGTGAGTGGTCACTTGCCCTGCCCTGACGGTGACTCCAGGGTGAGGACACCCTGTCCGCTACAGTCATGGCCAGAATTTTTCACCCATGCAGGTTGGAAGTCAGTATGTATTTTTTTTTCGAGACGAGTTCTTGCTATGTTGTCCAAGCTGGTCTCAAACTCCTGGGCTCAAGCAATCCTCCCACCTCAGCCTCCAGAGTAGCTGGGATGATAGGCATGTGCCACCATGCCTGACTGGAAGTCAGTATCTTCAAGGTTGCCATGTGACCTTCACCTTTTCTGAGAGCATGCCATGACTGGGTGGTGCTTGGCTTTGCTGTGATAGCTTCCCATTTTCCTCTTGCTATGCAAATGGCATTTTCAGGTGAAAGAGAACTCTACTTTTGGTTTCAGGTCAGTCCCTATGATGTTTATATCATCAGAAATAATGTGAGCAACGACATGGGACCAACGGAGGAGGGACTGGAAAGCAGTGATGTTCTGGGCCTGTCCTCCATCAGCTGGGCTTTTGAAATTGTTAGCTGGTAATTTTGAAGTTAAGAATATACTTATTAGGATGATGGTTTATTCTATACATGTGGCCCCTCCTTTTAGTTATAGTTCTGAAAACATGCACATATACAGACAGACACAACACACACACCACACACACACACACACACACACACACACACACACACACACACACACGTTCTCCCTGACAGGACCTGAAGCTTTAAAAATGGAGCAGGTGAAAAAACAGTCTTAATGTTTATGCTAATATTTTTGTTTCCCGTGAAAGAATCTCTATTACATTCCCAAGAAACACAGATTTGTTACTATTTCTATTTATTGTTCAGAGAAATGGAAGCATGTCTGTTTAAGAGATTCTTATGCAAGGCAGTAGACGCTGTCGTTAAGCAGATATTAAATTTCTCATCTCCTAGCCAGTTTTCAGCAGGCTTTCCAAGTACATGTTCTGCTTGATAAATGTATACTCTCAAGTAGCTGGTATACTTGCTGTATAGAAGGTACCTGTATTCTTCACCTTGTTCCAAGCAGGCCCTGAGAAATTCAGCCCTCATGGGCTCATCACATCAGTCATTGAGTCCAGCCTTGATTGCAGTGGCAGGTGTAGGGACCATTCAGAGTCATCCTCCAAACGTCCCTAGTGGCAGTTCTTGGACTCTTAATTCTAATGCTGCTGGGAATGGGGTCTGAGTTGGTATTAAGTCCACAACAGACTATCTTCTATTTCTTTGGTGCTTACCATCATACATAGCAGCATTAGCCATGGGATTCCTGCTTAATAAATTGTTAAGCAGGAATAATAATAAATTGTTACTCAGTTAATCCAGAGGAAAGGAAAGCAACCTGACTCCTTTTAGTTTCCTGTTCACTTCCTGGTTATGGATATGTGGGTAGGGGAACAGTCTAGGCCCTACTGCTTGCTGCAGAGAAAGTCAATGACTGAGACAACAATTATTGCCAAGGAAGAAGGCTTTAATCGGGTGCTTCAGTGAAGGAGATGGGAGGTGAATCTGAAATCCATCTCTTTGACTGTCTAAAATAGACGTTTATATAGCACAGAAGAAATGTAACAATGTGTAATAAAACCGGAACTAAGGAGTGGTAAGGAAGCATGATGAACGAGGGGTCTGGCATCTCATTGTCTGGATGGGTGATCTAGTGAGTTTCAATTCTTCAATTTTTTTTTTTTTTTTGAGAATCCTAAGGGTCCTTTTCTGAGAAAGGAACTCAGATAAAACAATTATTTTGGGTTTAGGTACATTTTAAGGGGAGTTTGCTAAGAACTTTCCTAATATCAAGCTTTAAGATCAGAAGGGCCAATTTCTATGTTTATTCAAAAAAAAAAAACAAAAAAAACACAACTCCCTATGGAACTATTGGGTAAGTTTCAAGTCCATAGCACTCCTAACATTCTATGGGACTGGTTTAGAAATAAGAATTAGAAATTCAAAATGTGCAATGGCCTCTATTTATGAAAACTATGACCAAAGTAAGTAAAACTCTATGTATATATGACATATACTTAACACAAAGGAAAGAGAGGATTTATTGCCAAATACTAGTTGTAGAGGACTTAGAAAATGGCTACTGCCTGGCTCGCCTTCTGCTTTCCTGATGAAGGCTGACCTCTGTTGCTGTTATGGCCCACTCTGTTGCTAAAACTTTTTTGTTGTGCAGTAATTGTTTTCCAAAGACAACAGCAACCTTCACTTAAAATAGCACTTCAGAGGCTTGCCCTGGCTTTCATTGTGTCCAGCATGACCATTAAGAGAGCAAAGTGAGCAACTGACCTACAGGGCCATGGGTGATTATGCAAGGTCTAGTTCAAGGCTACATGCTCAGGTACCACATAAACCTTTCAAAATCATTGAGTCATTTTTCATAAACCTGAGATGTAAAATATGTATAGGATTGAGACCCCCTTTTCCACAGAGTGGGAAGACATTGCACCCACATGAATGTTCTGACTCCCCCACCCAGTATGTGTGTTCCAACCTTGTATTACTTTTCTGGCTAATGGCAGCATAGAATTTCAGAAGCTAAAAGTAGTTTTTAAAAATAATCCTTGAAAAGTGCTTAACCTAACAAATTTGTGGTTTCACATTTTGTTTTGTACTCTCTCCTTTCTTATGTTGACCTCATAGCCATGGTGTTTGCCATGACATGCTAAAAAAGAAACTTGTGGACTCATTTCAGTGACTTGCTTTAAATAAAAAACATGGACTGTGGCCAGTCAATATTTGTCAACTCCTAGGTGTCTGATTTGGGACCTGGCAAAAAAGCCTGGATGAAGATGAATGTCAGCATTCAATTATATCCACTTGCTAGACCAGTATTCTTATCACTACTAATGATGGTGGGGTCTTTTTGGTCAAGTAGAGGTTTTCAAGTGCCTAAATCATTTCTGCCTTAAAGATGTTAAAGTCAAAACTATTGCCCAACTCTTACAAAAAATAACGTAAGGAAAGTCTGGGTTTTTTAATCCATGTGTTGCAAACTAATGGGCCTAGGAAGGCTAGGCTAGGCTAGTAACACAGTTGCATATGGTCAGTTCAAGCATGAAGAACAGGTGCCAACTGACAGCTTATGGAGGGGATGGAAAACCTTGCAGACTGGAACTATCTGTCCTGTATAAAGTGAGAAGTTACCACGTGTCTCTAAACAGTTATTCCCATGATGGAATCCATGTGTCAGGGGCTGAGCTAACATGCTGAAGTCTTGTGTTGAAGGCAGCTTGTTAGCAGAATCTGATCCATGTTCAGGTCACCCGTCTCCTGTGCCCCTTCCTTCTCTCTCTTTTGGATAGAATGAGTATTCTCTACCTCCACCATTTTATTATACAAGATTGGGAAATCTGTGTTCTCAGGGAACAACTGAGTGACAAGATAAGATGACATTAAATTCAGGACCTTAACTTACCCAAACCCTAGAACTTAAATTTGTTATTTATTTTTCTTGGAGCTCCTTAGCTTGAGTCCTGGCCAGAGATAAAGTACTCTAGTTAACAGTCTATTAAAAGGATATTTTATAAGGTCTCCAAAGTCTTATTCCATTTTCTATAAATAACAACCTAAATCTGAAATGATTTTGTTTCTATTTATTTTTCATCCACGTGTATAGCCACGAACTTAATTTGTACCTTTGTTTATGACAAATACTGTTTCTTTCTTTCTTTCTTTTTTCTTTTTCTCTTTCTTTCTTTCTCTTTCTTTCTTTTTTCTTTATTTCTTTTCTTTTCTTTCTTTTCTTTCTTTTTTATGAATCTTGTAAAAAAGGATCCCAAGGAAAGCTTGAATTTTCTTGAACATATCTGGGCAACAGTTTCAGTACTGAAAATCAATTTTTTTAATATTTTATTTAAAAAATTGTATAGTAAAGGAAGGGCATGCTCTGAAGTGTCTTAAAATCCCTGTGGACATTTTTAAAGTCTCTGTTATCTCAGTGTCTCAGCAAGCATCGATTAGTTGCATAAAGTTTCTCCCCCAGTCTTTTTTATGTCACGATTTACATTCAGTTCACAGTAGCTCTCTATATAGTCTCTACCTTTGAAGGAACACCATACTCTTGCTCTGTAGTGGCTGTTTTTGCCCGTTTTACAATAAAGGAGGCAGTAACCAAAGAAACAAACCCATGATTGGAGGTTTAAAGTCAGAGAAGTCCTGTAAGCATCAAAGCTTGGGTTCAAGTGCATTTGAGAAAAGATTTGTGCTCTGTGTTTAACTGGGCAGGCAAAGCCTTAGTTTCCCTTGTGTATAATGAAGCATTTGCATCTGATGGTCTGTAAAGTCCCTCTGGCTCTCAGATGTTCTATGGTCTGTAAAGTGCAGACCCAAAATCTTTATTCTTCCAGGTTAGTGGGAGCCCTAGGGTAAACTGAGATAACAGACATGCAAAATTCAGAACACAAGATGTTAATTTCATTATGATGGTTATGAAACTAATGAGAATCTAAAATGCCTTCCCCAGAAGCTGACAATGGGCCATTTAAAATTTTTTTGAAGGGAAGCAGAAATGTAAGCTGTATTAGCTTATTGCAGGTATCAGGACAGTAGAGACATGGAATGTTTACATGTGTGTGCCTGAAATTCGGCTAGGTAATTACACATATTACGTAGCCTGGGAAAGTAGGTATTGCTAACCTACCCATTTTACAGCTGAAAAAACGGAAGCCCAGCAGTTGCCTAGTTTGCCCAGGGTCCCTCCATTCCATGTCACAGCTGGAATTTGACTCCAGTGCTCTTCAGCTCCAAAATCCTTAACTGCTATGAGTTGCCCGGTTAGTATGTAGAACAGGCCAAGACACACGGGGAACAAAACAGTGAAGACTTATTTTTCCCTATCGCTACTTTTATTATCCTGTATCAGAGCTCCCTTTCCACCTTAATGATATCTTTTAGAGGCAGGGTCTCACTCTGTCACCCAGGCTGGAGTGCAATGCTGTGATTATAGCTCACTGCAGCTTTGAGCTCCTGGACTCAAGCAATCCGCCCACCTCAGCCTCCCAAGTAGCTAGGACTTGCAGTCCTAGCACTGCCGCGCCTGGCTATTTTATTTTTTTGTAGAGATGGGGACTCATTATATTGCCTAGACTGGTCCTGAACTTCTGGCTTCAAGCGATGATCCTCTTGCCTTGGCTTCTCAAAGTGTTAAGATTTAAGGTGTGAGCCACTGCCCAGTCTGATGATAACTTAGATCATATAGCTTTCTTGTGACTTTCAGCTCCTCAAAGTCCAGTCCAGTTAAAAATTCTCTTCCCACCTCCATTTCGGAGCTTCACCCTTTCCTAGGGCAGGCCCAACCCCAGCTGGAGACCTGCAATGAGGCTGGTCTTTCTGATCTCCTTTCTGTCCTTTGGGGATCCTTTGGGATCTTGGACAGGGGGGTGGGAGATTAGAAGTTGAGGGGACATGGTGTTATAACTGCATTATCGTGTTCTTTCTGCTAACACTGGCTGGAGATTTATAGTGGGATGAGGGGGTAGATTTTGAGTTCTTGGATAGAAGTGCAACTTCTGGTTAATCTCTTGCAACCCACCCTTCTCCATTTCCCAGAATCAGGCCCTGCTTCCTCATGATCTCCTCACAGCTTGTTACTAATGAAGTCTCCCCTACTCAGCGGGCACCTTTTGCACGTGGGCTCATTGAGATGCTTGGATGTGGGTACCATCCATGGGACATTCACACACCTCCAGTGAGCTGAACAGTGGAAGTTCACACCATGTCACTTCTGTCTTCTCCTTCACCTGCCATCAAGAGTGGCTCCAGCCAGCTTCATGCCTTCCCTGTTAAGTAGGCTCCAGACTTTATGTCCATGAATGCTTCTAAGCTCCAGGATACATCAAAAGCTTCTCTTGGATGCCACGGCAGTGCTAGGGCCTTAGCTTCCCCACTCAGTAAACATCTAGGTAGAGAGTGGGAGGCTGTTCCTCCTTCTAACAGGGTCCTCTAATCCTTGCAGCAGAGCAGAGAGGAACACCACTCTCTTTTTGTGTGGAGAGCTCCCTGCTGACTTCAGCTCTCTGTTTTCCAATGTCTGATTTCAGAGTTGGGTGGGCCGCAAGGTTGATAGTCATCAGGTAGATTCTACCATCTTCTGATAAGTCCTGTAAGGATCTTCCTAGCACCCTTCTTTGGAAGATGGAATACTCCCCATCATTCTCAGCTCTGAGATTTTAGCCAAAAGTTCCAAGATACTAGGAAAAGTCCCATTCTGTATTCTGGAAGCTTTGATCCTGGCTAGGTAGTTGCTCTGAATGGTAGTTACTACCTTTATAAATGACTCTGCACGTTCGAAGCATGCAGGCCTGGGAAGATAGGGGTGGCTGGGAATTTAGCTACCACGTGGTTCTCTTTTTATAACCAGCTCCATGTCCTCAGCTTTCTTTTCCAGACAGGCATCTTCACAGAATAAGACATCTTTGGGGCCCTTATTCATCTCAAATGGGAAATTCCAGGAAGGCAGAAATAGTTCTCAAGAAGAACATAGGTTTCCAGGCTGAGAGGAGCTTCAGTGCTGCCCAGGAGATGACTTCTCTCTTAGCTTGGGAGCACCCATCTTCGTCCTGAAAGCCATATATCCCCTTCTTCAACTTAAATACTTTTGCAGCCCAGGTGTCCGTAGCCCTATGCTAAAATACATACACAAATAAATACATAAAAATAACTAAATATATTAAGAGAGACAAGATCCCTATTGTTAAGGATATTAATTGCCTTTGAACAAAATGATACCAATTTGGAAGCAGGTGTGTACATGGATGTTAATTTAACCTGGAGGCCGGGCGCGGTGGCTCATGCCTGTAATCCCAGTACTTTGGGAGGCCGAGGCGGGCTGATCATGAGGTCAAGAGATCGAGACCATGGTAAAACCCCGTCTCTACTAAAAAATTTACAAAAATCAGCTGGGCGTGGTAGCGCGTGCCTGTGGTCGCAGCTACTTGGGAGTCTGAGGCAGGAGAATTGCTTGAACCCGGGAGGTAGAAGTTGCAGTGAGCCGAGATCGTGCTACTGCACTCCAGCCTGACACCTGGCAACAGAGCAAGACTCTGTCTCAAAAAAAAAAAAAAAAAAAAATTAACCTGGACACGAGTAGCCAAATCCCTGCTTTTTTCTGGCTTTTGATGCCAAGAGTGAAGGGCTCAGGGTCAAGTGTTTAAGGTCAGGCGTTTGCTCTTTCTTTTTTCCACATTAGGTCATTGTTTTTCCTGGGTAGGACACTGGTGAGTTGCATATGTGTTTTATTTCCTTGATACTGCTCCATATTCACCTATTTCTGACATTGGCAATAATTTCAGTGCCAATCACCAGCTTTCTATATTTGTCGGCAGCTGCTTCAGTGATGTGGAAACAATTTTCTCAACAGCTGAAAAACATGAAGATAGAGAGTAGGACATTTTGTTCTTTATGAAAGAGCTTAGTTGGAGTGAGCGTGGAAGGAGGGAGCAATCCAGCACCAATCTTTTGTCTCTGAATCTTTTCCACTCTCTCCAGCACAATGTCAGGCTCAAGAGAAGACCATGGCTTTGTCCAGAGAGGAGTGGGTAGCCTCTGTGAAGTACACCAGAATACTTCAGGTCAGGATTCTGACGTGGGCTCATATTCCCTTATCTAGGAGGTGCTCTTTGTTGATTTGCTTGATTTGTATTGTAAGGTTTGGCAGAAAGGAGGCTTAACCCTAGCCTTTACTTCCAGCCCAACCTTACCAGCTGGTTGGCTTTAAGCATTCAGTGAATATTTTTCTATAAAACATGTAGAGTGGCTGTTCCCCATGAGGCACCTGCAGGGCACGGAGGATCTGAGTGGCATAGACACCACCTGCGAAGTCAGAGGGCTTCCAGTCTGCAAGGCACTCTGACTAGAACATTGTAGAGACTAAATGGTACCATGTTTACAAAGCCTTCACATGGTACCTGATTCTAGAAAGCCCCCAGTGCAGAATGATCATAGTGGTGAGACAGAAAAATAGGATCTAGAGACTAGGAGCCTAAGGAGAACCCACGGCTAACTTCTTAGAATTAAACCAAAGGAAAACTTCAGCCTCTGATTGGTCATGGGCCAATCCTTCACTTCAGCCTCTGATTGGTTGCAGGTCAAGGTTCTACTTCAGCCTCTGATTGGCCATGGGCCAGTCCTTCATTTGTGTCGGGTCTAACTCCACTTCAGCCTCTGACTGGCTGCAGGCCAAGCCCTCAAGACTTTCTGTCCCCTAACAGTGATCCTTATTATTTTCAAGTTGTGTCTTTGCTTCTTTCATAGCTATGGGATGTCTGGGCACTGAGGCACTTGTAAAAAGCCCAAGATCTAACTCTGCCCCTAACCAAGGAAAAAGGGAGCCTACTGAGTGACTCACATGTACCAAGTGTTGTATTATGCAAAACATTTTACAGTGCATGACCCCTTTCTCCCATATAGCAGTGCAGGCAATGGCTGCTGTCAGCATTTTACAGATGAAGAAATGAGGGTTCAGAGAGAGTAACTTGGCCGTCTTCCTGGCACCAAAGACCCTGCTGCTCCTACCTTCCCCACACCATTCACCTCCCTGGACCTCACTATTGGTGCAGCAGGGAGACTCCAAACAACTCTGTCAACCTCCCTAAGACCATCCATTGTCATTTGGAGAATTGAAAAGCCATCTCTCAAAGTTGGTTTTCTCCCTTAAAAATTCTATTAAACAGCGTCTTCCTTATTATTTAAATCTTTGCTGCCATCTAGTGGGAATTATGTAATTAGAAGAATAAAGAAAAATTTCAATTCAACTTTGATTTTTAAAAAACTGTCCATTTCATCTGGGCATGGTGGCTCATGCCTGTAATCCCAGCACTTTGGGAGCCTGAGGCGGGCGGATCACGAGGTCAGGAGTTCGAGACCAGCCTGACCAACATGGTGAAATCCCGTCTCTACTAAAAATACAAAAATTAGGCGGTGTGGTGGCACATGCCTGTAATCCCAGTTATTCAGGAGGCCGAAGCAGGAGAATTGCTTGAACCCAGGAGGCGGAGGTTGCAGTGAGCTGAGATCATGCCACTGCACTCCAGCCTGGGCAACAGAGCAAGATTCTGTCTCAAAACATACATACACACACACATACACACACGCACCAAAAAACAAAACAAAACAAAACAAATGAAACTTGTCTATTTCATCCTGGAAAAGGCAAAACTATGTAGACAGAAGATTAGTGGTTTCCAGGGGTTAGGAGGAGGGAGAGGTTAATGGGAGGAGTTTTTGGGGCAGTGACACTACTCTGTATGATGCTTCATTGCAGGATCTTTGTCCAAACTCAATGTCCAACATCAAAATTGAACCCTAATGTAAATTGAGGACTCTGGGTTATCATAATATGTCAGTGCTGGTTCATCAATGGTAACACCTGTTCCACTCTGGTCCCAGAGATTGCTAATGGGGGAGGCTGTGCACAGGTAGGGACTGGGGTTGTATGGGAAACCTCTTTACCTTCTGCTCAATTTTGCTGTGAACCTACACCTGCTCTAAAAACAGTCTTTTTAAAAAAAAACTGTCAATTTTCTTACATCCATACTGTGCTCCAACCTTTAAAATTTATATTTTTAAACACATATCATGGCCTTCCATTTTTATTTTTATAGTAAATTACCAGTTTTTTATAAAAATTTTAGTTAGATGTTGGAATTCATGTAAGCCCCAGCTTTAAAAAAATACTTAATCTTTTGTGACCATCTAATATACACTCATATGTGTAGGACCATTTAATACACATTCATATATGTATTAGACAATAGGCCATACATTAAGAAATTCTAATTTGCAATATTCAGAACTTACATTTTTAAGTTTTATAAATATTCAAATAATTTACATTATCCTAGTTTAAAAATTCAAACAACACAGAGGATGTGAAGTTAAAAAGTAAAGTCCTCCTCCAGAGAGGGAAGTTTCTTAAGAATTTTTAATGTTCTCCCCCCCAGAAATGTTCTATTCTGGGACTAGGACACACACACCCTTTTCTTTACTACTTTTTTATGAATGAGCTTATGCTATGCTTACTGTTCTATGGCTTGCTTTTTTTACTTGATCTATTTTGAACATCTTTTCATGCCAGAGCACAAATCTACCTCATTCTTTTGAACAGCACATAGTATTCCATTATCAACTATACTATAATTTATTTAACTGACCCTTCACTGATGTCCATATAGCCTATTTCTAGTTTTCGTTATTAGAGAAATGCTATAGGGACCGTATGCGTGCACATACACGCTTTTGCAAATATATTTGTAGAATAAAATCTTAGACATAAAATAATTACTGGATCTCAAGGTTATGTGAACATCCACTGACCAAGAGCACCAGAAATACACCTGTCATCAAAAAAAAAAAAAAAAAGAGCAGGTCAAGTTTATTTAACTAGCTGCAGCAAGAGGGAAGCCAGAGGAACCATGAGCCCACTCTGGGTGCGGTTTGGAGGAGTTTTCATGGCATTTGGGCTTGTGCTGGGTAGTTTTAGCGAGGATTCAAAGGAGCAGAAGCAGTTCTACGTGAAGTGTTATCAAGAAGCAGGAGCTGGTCAGTGATTAGGTCTCTTAAGTTTTTCTGGAGGTGAGAGCATTGAAGTTGGGCTATAAGCGTCACCAGGAAAGCAGCAGCAGTCACAGCTGTGGTCAGAAGAGGGGGTCGTTACATCACTTTGTATACCAAGTGGTCTCGTCTCTGTCTTCGTCCAAACCTGGCCACGAAGTGGCCTTGCCAGGACACAGCTTTATTCTGTGTGTGTGTTCTGTGTGCTCAGCTGGGAACATCATGGCCAACCTGGCAGCCATGCTTGCTTTCGTTCTCTCGGGTACATTGATTTGCAATGTCTGTAGATGTTGAAGTTGCTTTCCAGAAAGGTTGCACCAATTTACAGTCTTCTGGGTTCTTTTAAATACTCGACTTCCCTAACAGAATGAAGCAGTCAATAATCAGGTTAATTATGGCCATTTTAATAATAGCAAATGTTTCTAGTCACTTCCAATGTGTCATCTACCGCTAAATCTATTAAATGCACTGAATCCCCATCAGAGGCCTGAGAGCGGGTACTGATAACATCTCCACTTCCCTAAGAAGAAACCCAGGCTTCGAAAGGGTGTAACTTGCCGTGATCACATAGCTAGCCAACAAGGAGTTAGCTGAGGTTCAGGACTGGGATGCCTCATTCGCGGCCCACACTCTTGACCATGAAGAAATAATTTCTCCTTTATCATCCTCCCAGGAGCCTGCCAAGGAGAATTGAAAGCTAAGGAATTAAGAGCCATTTAATTGATGATCACAAATCTTTGAAAGGCTGGTTTGGGTTGATAAGGAAGTAGAGAGTACCATTTACAAAAGTGAGATTTACGGGCAGCCTTCCAGGAATAATCACGTATATAGTGTCAGGTGAGGCATCAGCATAAAGTGCTGAGTTGTTCACGGTGCCCTCAATTCATAAATGCCTATGAGCACTTTCTTAAAATCACAACCAAGACGCTGTAATTAAATATTCTCTGGGCCATCAATAGCTCAGAGGGTACATAAAAAAACCCCAAGAAAGCAAATGGGTGAAGGACACCCATTCCCTTAGATCCATGGAGGTTCATGAAGCTTCTGTGCCACGTGAGGATGCATCCTGAGAGACTTCACCGAGAAAGATGTGCACGGAAAGAAACTGACTCAGCTGAGACGGTGCTTGAGTAAATACTGATTGAGTGTGTGATGGGCACACAGTAGGGTTGAATTGGGCTGCCTGCTTGGATTTAGCAAAGGAAATGTGTAATAACCACTGGTGGCTGCTCTTTTTCAGATTGTGCTGGCTGCGGAAGAGATATCAAGAATGGGCAGGCACTGCTGGCGCTGGATAAGCAGTGGCACTTGGGGTGCTTTAAATGCAAGTGCTGCGGAAAAGTCCTCACCGGGGGAGTACATCAGCAAGTAAGGCTGGGTGCGGGCATGTGTTCCTTTCAGTGGGCACTGAGTGTTGTGGTTCTTCTGCAGGTCCTGGTCTCAGGGGCCCCACACCGCCAAAGGTGCTGAAATTATTCATATCCTGCCGTCACAGTGAACTTGTTGCTATAAAACTTTTGAAAAGAATTTTGTTCTTCTGCTTTGGCTATAATTTGGCTACTGTAAACCTAATGAAATGTTAATCATTGCCTAATGTAACAGTTAATGAAGCTGACAGTGTTACACTGTATGTTGTAACCAATTAAGCATTTAATAATTTCCCTTTTGCTATTCATTCTCCTATGAGGAACTAGTAAGCCTTTATCTGCCTTCCAGGGCTGGAGTACATTTATAGATGCCCCCCAAAAGCACACAAAGCCTAGGCCGTGGGCCCTTTAGAACTGTGCACAAAACAGCCTACCAGGAAATGGGTTCATGTTCAATAGTAGTGGATAATAGCTACACTTAAGGAAGTGAGTTTTTTTTTTAATGTAGCCTGGTAATGAGGGGGAAATTTTCCACTGTTTACCTTTTTATGCCTTAAAAAAATTTCCTGCTGGGCGCAGTGGCTCACACCTGTAATCTCAACACTTGGGAGGCCAAGGTGGGAGGATTGCTTGAGCTCAGGAGTTTGAGACCAGCCTGAGCAACATAGTGAGACCTCCTCTCTAGTAATATAAATAAATAAAAAAGCAAGTCAGGCATGGTGGCACATGCCTGTAGTCCCAGCTACTTGGGAGTCTGAAGTGGGAGGATCACTTGAGCATAGGAGATCGAGGCTGCAGTGAAGTTATTGTACCACTGCACTCCAGCCAGGGCAACTGAGCCAAACCCTGTCTCAAAAAATAATTAAATTCATTCCTTTATTCATTCATTCATTTCCCCAACCACATGAAATCACCTATTCAAAAATATTAATGAATGTAGTTTAAAAATATAGTAAAACAAACAAAAGGTAGCTTGTGTCCCACCCCCTAGAAATCTAATTCTACAGGCCCAGGGTAAGGCTGAAACACCTGCACTGAAAGGACAAGAAGGCTGGGCGCAGTGGCTCATGCCTGTAATCCCAGAACTTTGGGAGGCTGAGATGGGCAGATCACCTGAGGTTGAGAGTCGAGACCAGCCTGGCCAATACGATGAAACCCCGTCTCTACTAAAAATGCAAAAATTAGCTGGCTGTGATGGTGAGCACCTGTAATCCCAGCTACTTGGGAGACTAAGGCAGGAGAATTGCTTGAATCCGGGAGGTAGAGGTTACAGGGAGCTGAGATTGTGCCACTGCACTCCAGCCTGGGCACGACAGAGCAAGACTCTGTCTCAGAAAAAGAAAGGGCAAGAAGCTCTTTGGGTGACCGTGATGGACAAACAAAGTAAGAAGAAAGGTGTCTGGCTTCTAAGGGAACGTTGTAAGCTGGACAGGGGCAGGTAATTTGGCAGTCTAGAGTGGCACTCTGTAGCTCTTCCATGCAATCACACACAGTGCATAATATTTTTCCTGTGCTCCAAGGTGAATGGAGGAGGTTGCCTGAGCTGGAGGAGAAGGCCCTGGGCCCTGGAGGCCTCCTGAGAGCTGAGGAGGTGGTGTCAGGAGGCTGTTCGGAGGCTGTAGTCTGGCATGTGAGCCCCTTGTGGCTGGACGAACGCTGAGCCCACATCTGACAGGCTCAGTGTTCTTTTTTTTTTTTTTTTCTTGAGATGGGGTCTTGTGCTGTCACCTGGCTGGAGTGCAATGGTGCGATCTCAACTCACTGCAACCTCCACCTCCCGGATTCAAGTGATTCTCCTACCTTACCTTCCTGAGTAGCTGGGATTACAGGCGCCTGCCACCACACATAGCTAATTTTTGTATTTTTTTTTTTAGTAGAAACAGGGTTTCCTCATGTTGGCCAGACTAGTCTCGAACTCCTGACCTCAGCTGATCTGCCCAATGCAGCCTCGCAAAGTGCTAGGACTACAAGTGTGATGTACCATACCCAGCCTATGTGTCATATTAATAAATATATGTATTATTTACATTAATGATATTTTCTAGCTTTGCCTTTATTGTGGTTTTAATGAAATTGTCTGTAGTGTTTCGCCTTTAGGTGTGATATTGCCTATTGATTTGCCAGTATCTTCTTCAGGTTAATTAATACTATTATTTCTCTGGTTTATTAATGATTTTTATGTGGGCTCAGTGGGCTCAGTGCTCCTCCATGCCCAGGGGGCCTGTGGAGTAAGGATGATGCCAGGTTTGCTGCTAGTTAGCTCTGAGACAGTAAAAAATTGGCAAGGATGATCATGAATGATCATGATGATCAAGGAACGGCAACATGGCCATTCACAACATGGCGGTTCCTCCTGTGTGGCCCCCAGAGCCGTGGAGTGCTCTCTGGATCGTTCCGTTGTGGTTTTGATCATGTCTGACCAGGTCTGACTGGATTGCCAGGCATGTGAACATGGGGCCGGGGAGAAATATGTCCTGCCCTTCTGTGGAAAGGCCTTGGGGAAATGTGGTTTTGGTGTCTTCTCCAGCCCCCTGGAGCTAAACATGTTTTTGTCTTGCAGGGACGGCGCCCCATACTGTGAAAAGGACTACCAGGGACTCTTTGGGGTGAAATGTGAGGCGTGTCACCAGTTTATCACAGGGAAAGTCCTGGAGGTAAGTGGCAGACCAGCTCCCTCACAGCCACCGCTACCTTCCTCAGCAGCCCTCATAAACACCCAACAGGGGCCCCTTTTCCACCTCCATCTTTTTTTCACCGGTGGGGGAAAGAAAGTAGTCACAGGTGACTGTCTTAAGAGAATTAAAGTGCTGTGCTCTCCTCAAAGGCTCATGTGGAAATTAGAACAATGGAGAATTTGCAGAGGAAAAAAGAATGAGAAAGGTTCTGGTGGGAATTATGTAGGAGGGGCTATATGAGACCATTTTTATTTTTAGAGGTTAGGAAAGAGGGAGTGAAGTCGTGTGTGTGTGTGTTTACATCCGTGTGTGTGTGCATATGTGTATGTGTGCATGTGCATATGTGTATGTGTGCATCTGCGGGAGTGTGCAGATTTGGGGGAGCAGAGGCTCAGAACGGCAGCTAAGAAAGGAAGGGTGGGGGAAAGGTAGACGTGTTGGCTTCCCACCCTTCAAAAACCACATCCTGTGTGACCCAGCATACCCAGTGGCCAGGGCTGAGCTGAAACCTGTCAAGTTTAGGATGCGACCGCCTCCAGCCAGGGAGGTTTCTTCCTCCTTTGTCCACAGCTGCCCTACAGGCTTCTGCCTCTCAGCTGAGCCAGTTTTTCTGGGGCAAGACACAGAATTCTGGGGCCAGAGTTCAGAAGGAGTCGCTACTCTACTTCTCCCAGGTCTGTGGGGTGTCAGCCAGGTCCAAGGAAAAAATAAGACTGCCTCATCCATGGTCCACCTGCCAGGGTGAAGCGCATGTCCCCAGTAGAGGTGGCTCAGGAAGCCGTACGACTAGGGGGATGGCAACAAGTTCTGCAGTTTGTCACCTTGCTTAGTCAGGCACTAGGCTGCTGAATCCATGGAGTCATGTTCCAACTTTCCAGCAGGGCATGTTTCAGAGATAGAGACACACATCCAAGCCTGCCCCCCGACCATGGTGTTTTTGGACTGTGCTGTCTCTTCCATGGGGTGTCACAGCAAAGGTCCAGCATAGCCTCCTAAAGCCCACCGCAAGCCCTTTCCATGAAGCACAGAGGGGCCTGCATTGGCTCTGTGCTGGGACCTGGGGTGGCCGATTGCATTTGGGAGAGAAGGATGTGGTTGTGGTCAAATGCAGTTGCCTCTTACCCTGAGCGTTGGAAGTAGATGCTCGGTGCCACAAAGAAAAATTAGCACCGAGACAGAGGATCTTTTAGCAATGCAATTTTTACGCCCTGGACTGCAGGAAGGGTACTCTCACTAGCCATCTTGCCACAAGAGTACAACAAACAAAGGAAAGCAGACATTTATTCCTTACCCATTTGGGGTCATCCTTACTGCTGTGTCTGATCTCCATTGGCTGGAGCCAGACCTCACAATCTAAACTAAAACCTGATTGGCTAATAACTTAAAACTTTTCTAAACAGGTAAAAGCAATGGAGAGCTGGGACATGCCTGTGAGCACGTCCAGCACAGACACCTTGGTTAAAGTACAAGAACATAGAATGTACTACGTGCCTGTAAGCATGGCATGTTTAACAACAACATAGGATAAGACTTAACAAAGAGTTATTAGCACACTTATGATTTATTCTTTAAATAAGAAAGGAAACTTTAAAGAGGAAATTTTGCACTTCCCACACTGAGGAAGAGGGTTCTAGGAAGAGAACCCCTGCAGAGGCTCAGAGGTGAGGACAAGCACAGCACACACAAGAAACGTCAGTTGGGCAGGAGCACGGATGTGACAGATGATGCTGGAGAAGTGGGCAGGGTCCCAAGAGTCACATTCGGGAGTTCGGGCGTTACCCTAAAAGTGCTGGGAAGCCACTGAACCACTTGTAGCTGGAGTGTCGGGGTGAGTCAATCAGATTGTTGTGTGAAGAACGTAGGAGAGTGTTCAAATCTATTACACACATGCTTACAGCAGCACTATTCATATCAGCCGAAAGGTAGAAACAACCCAGTGTCCATCAGCAGGTGAATGCATAACAACTCATGGTGTATCCGTCCAGTGGAGTATTATCCAGCCTTGAAGCAGTGCTGCCTACCACAGGATGGCCTTCAAAATATACTAAAAGAAACCAGCCACAAAAGGCCACATATTGTATGATGCCATTCATATAAAATATCTAGAATAGGTACATCCATATAGATAGAAAGCAGTTTGGTAGTTCCCAAAGGCTGGGGGGAGGGGAAATAGGAAATTACTGCTTTACAGATACCGGATTTCCTTTGAAGAAGATATTTTGGAATTAGAGGAGGTGGTTGCACAGCACTGTGAATGAATGTACTGAGTGCCACTGAATTGCCCACTTTAAAGTGGTTAGTTTTATAATATGTGCATTTCAGCTCAGAGGTTTTTTAAGTGGCTGGGAAGGGAGCTGGGATGGAGACAGGGAGGCCAGGTAGGAGGCTACTGCAGAACTCTGGGCACAGAATGGTGGTGGTACTGGCTGGAGTGGAGCCTGAGAAATGGGCCCCCACCCTCCACACACATAGGAAGGGTGGAAAGGGTTCTCTCATAGCCTTTGCAATAAAGCTTTAATTAGTGACCCAAGGACACTTCAAACTAGTGTCTTGGCTCAGGGAGAAAGAAGCACATCCCTAGGAAGGCTGTTGGAGAGGATGGACAGACAGGACCTACCTGAAGGGAGCTTGGAGTCTGAGCAGTCGGATCACCATGCTCGGAGTGCCATGCAGTCGGTGCCTCCCCCACTGGGCCCTAAGTCCATCCATCATCCCTCCCCAGAGAGTTCTTCTCACAAGTGCCCTGAGTGGGGCCCGACAGCATTTCCCTTGGGGTTCCTGAGTTTGATCTCCTGTGGAAGACTGAAATAAACCTGTTGAGTTGGGGAGCAACTGGGAAATTTCCTTCTCCTTTTCTTTTTCTTCTTCCTTCTTTTTCTTTCTTCTCCTTCCTTCCTTTTTCCTCCCTCTCTCCCCTCTTTCTTTCTCTCTCATTCTTTTCTTTTCTTTCTTTTTTTTTCTCTCTCTCTCCCTCTCTCCCTCCCCTCCCTTCCTTCCTTCCTTCCTTCCTTTCTCGCTTTCTCGCTTTTTCTTGATTTTGCTCTGTTGGCCAGGCCGGAGTGCAGTGGTACAATCATAGCTCACTGCAACTTTGAACTCCTGGGCTCAAGTGATCCTGCCACAGCCTCCTGAGTAGCTGGGACTACAGGTGCATGTCACCACACCCATCTATTTTTTTTTATTTTTTGTAAAGATGGGGGTCTCACTCTGCTGCCCAGGCTGGTCTCTAACTCCTGGCCTCAGGCAATCCTCCCACCTCAGCCTCCCAAAGTGCTGAGATTACAGGCATGGGCAACCAAGCCTGGCCCACATAAAAAAATCAGTGGAACATTAGACTGATTTCCCAGATGTCCAGCTGTACAAAGAGGCAAAAACATACTGAACGTGGTCCCCCACATTTGTGACAGTCATGTTTGCAGTCTTTAGTCCACACGTGGAGCTGTGTCCCCCCAAAACATGTTGGGGGAGGGAAAAGGACTGTGTGTGTGTGTGTGTGTCTGTGTCTGTTCTGTGTGTGTGTGTGTGTTGATTGCCTTCAGATTTAGCTCAACAGCTGCAGGAAAGAAAATCTACAATGAAGCTAGACCCAAGAACATGCCATTAGAAAGAAACATCTGCTTACTCTGTTTTCTCCTTCAAGGCCTGAGTCATTTGGCTTTCACTGTGGCTGCAGAGACCTCTTCCCAAATTGGCTTCAGATTTCTGTGGAGGCTTAAGACTTGGAGACTTTCCATGAGGGGCTTTCAGAGTTGAGACGTCTGGGAGTAGTTTACATCATGTTCAGCCTCAGATTTAGAATCCACCCAGCAGACGTAGTCCTCAGATGGGCGTGTGAGCTAGAAAAATGTCCTGCAGGGTTAACACACTGACGTGTGACAACTTGTGAGTCGGTTTGGCTTGGTTATGCTTGGGTCGTGCTGGTGGTGGTGAAATATTATGCTGGTGGATTTGTTGTAAATAGCGTGAACCTCGGATTTTTGTGGTTTTTTAATATTTATTTTATCCACAGATGAATTTATTTTATCCCTTTACAAATGTATTAGTTTTCTGTGTCAGCTGTAATGGCAGTGGCTTAAAACAACAATGTATTCTCTCTCAATACAAACAGAAATGTCTTCTCTCTCAGTTCTTGAGGTTAGACATCTGAAAGCAAGGTGCGGGCAGGGTCATGCTGTCTCTCAGGCTCTAGGGAAGTGTCTTTCCTCGCCTCTCCCAGCTCCTGATGGCTCTGGGTGTTCCTTGGCTTGTGGCAGCCTCCCGCCAATCTCTGGCTTTGTCTTCACATGGCTGCCTTCTCTGTGTTGTCTCTTTTTTTCTCTGTCAGAGTTCCCTCTGCCTCTTTCCTGTAAGGGCACTTTTCATTGCATTCAGGACCACCCAGATAATCCAAGATGATCTCCCCATCTCAAGATCCTTAGCTCAATTACATCTACAAAGACCCTTCTCCCAAATAAGCTAGCATTCACAGGTTCCAGGGATTTGATATGGAGTCTCTTTTGGTGACGATCGGTTCACCATTCAGCCCGCTCTGGTAAGCCTGGGAAATCATGCAAATATCATCCTAGTTAGGTCTGCAGACTTGGTGTGGTTTTAAAACACTCACTGATCCCTAAGAGGACCCTAAGGCCTCTCTAGGTATGGTGTCACCAGAGATGCCACCAGACACCTGAGGCACCTTTGAGAAAGAGAAAGGTCACTGGACAATGGTAGAGAAGAGATGCTCCAAGTCTGGCCATGTCCCTAATTCCTGAGTGACTTGGGGCAGGTCGTTCAGCTTCTTGGGGCTGTCTTCATTTCCCAGGTATAGGGACTGGTATGTGACCTCCAGAGCTCCAGCAGCCCTTGAGCTCTCTCTGCCTCTATCATTCCTTAGTCCTTGTGAGCCCTGAAAATCACATCAGCTCGAAGGGGTGGGGAGGAGAGCCCAGCAGCTCAGTGAAAAGGCTCTGGTGGCAGCCAATTGGAATCTGAACACACCAGCCGGGGGCCCTTGGGCAAGGCTTGCTACTTCTTTGAGCCTCAGTTTTCCTTTCTTTAAGTACAAGAATTGAAAATATACATGTAATTCCAAGACTTGGGCTGCTAGACCTCTTGAAGTCCCTTTGGTTCTAAGGATCTGAGTTCTAGAATTCTCATGTCTTGGCTCTAAGGGGCCAGAGCCAATGGTTCTTTTTTTCTGGAGATATTTTCTGGAAACCAGCATGTAGCACTCAGTATAGAGCATACGCTCAAATTATAGCTTGATTTCTCATCACTTGCTTTCAGTTTTGTTTTCAACAGCAAGATTTTCTTTTTGGGAGATCTTGCTATAAATGGCACATCTTCAAATGCTTCTGCTGATGAACCTATAAATTTAGGAGAGCGCTGAAGATATTTACAACCTGCCTCGTAATTAAGAAGTGCAAGGGCAAATTAGTGTGAGATACTCGAGTTTGCTCTCTCCATCTTTTCTCTGAACTCTGAAGCAGCCTCCCTCCCCCTTCCTTCTCCCCCTCTTCCTCCCCCTCCTCCCTGCCCCCCTCCCCCTCTTCCTCCCCTCCCCTGCCCCACCTCCTTTCTGCCTAACTGCCTAATGGTAACAGGAAGCTGCAAGAGACTTCAGACTTAGTTCATTAATGTCATGGGGGAGTGGGGCATCTCTTTGGAATGAATTTCTTTCCATCTTTGGTAGCTAGCCCTAAGAGAGCTCTCACTCCAGCAGACTTTCTTTCCAGGGTACAGGTTGTTACCTGTTAGCCTCAAAAAGCAACAAAATGGTTGTTATTATCAACAGCAACAGCTCGTTTCAAAATGAAGGCAGGTCATGGTGGATGCAATCAAGTAAGGACTCCAAAATTTGTAAGGGGGGTTAGTGTCATATCTCCAACCCTGTATTTAAGCAAGATAGCAACTAAATTTCTTGGTCTCTCTTTACAAAGGTGTAACCATCCCTAGGCACACAGCTAAAAAGTAAATTGTTTTTGATGGTGCTTTCTTTTTTTTTCTTGAGATGAAGTCTTGCCCTGGTGCCCAGGCTGGAGTGCAATGGTGTGTTCTCTATTCACTGCAACCTCCACTTCCTGGGTTCAAATGATTCTCCTACCTCAGGCTCCTGAGTAGCTGGGATTACAGGCACCCGCCACCATGCCCAGCTAATTTTTGTATTTTTATTAGAGACAGGGTTTCACCATGTTGGCCAGGCTGGTTTCGAACTCCTAACCTCATGATCTGCCTGCCTTGGCCTCCCAAAGTGCTGGGATTACAGGCATGAGCCACCGCACCAGGCCCTATACCTCTTTGGATTGGATAGAGGTTGAATCTGTATTCTTGACAAGTGTTTGAAAAAAAAAAAAGAAAACAAAGCAAACGTCAAACTGAAAACAGAAGTCTGGAGGGTAAAGGGCTTGTCCCTGTGTTCTTCCCCCAGTCTTGGGCTATTTTATCAACAGACTAAAGTGGGCTTGGCTTTCTCTTGGCCTCTCAAGCTGTCTTGCACAATCCCTATGCTCCCAGGGGCTGCCTGTGTGCACCGAGCACTGCACTCAGGACAAGGGCTCTGGCCCTGGTCCCACACTGCACGGTGGTTCTTCCCTGAACAGGCACCTGCCAGGCTGCATGGGAGCATTCTTTTGTGCTCTTGCCTGAAAGGAAAGTTGCCTTCTCTGCATTCTGACCACAGAGCGGGAGGGCAGGGCTCTGAGTCCTACGATTTCCCTTTCCTCACATCACCACACCCATAAATCCACTGGCCTGGGCTCATCTGGTCTTTCCGGGAGGGCTGGTGGCGCCTGTCTTTGTGTGGCATGGTATTTACTGTGCTGCCTGCACTCTCTGGGAACGTGCGCAGTGTCTGTTACAGCCTGTACACCCACCACGTAAGAAAGGGAGCCTCCGATGGAGCTGAGAGAAGTCCTCTAGACCCTGAAATGCCTGTCCATTCAGCCCCTACGAGGCAACCCTGCCCTGTCTTTATCTGTTAACTTGGAAGGGGTGAATGGCAGAGACAGGATTTAGACTCCCTTTAGACCTCTCCTGCTGAACTCCTGGAGTGAAGGAAATGGAATCACAACGGGATTCAGCCAAATTCTTTTCCTTGACTCTCGGAGGAATTCAAAACTGGTGGCCCTGTTTTGTTTTGCTTTTGGACTGATTAAAAGAACTGCTTTTCCACAAAGCCAAGGGGCAAATGTTTATGATGTTTCTGAGGCTAATTCACATTATCAAGTGGAGGCCCTTGTCCCCTTCCTTCTTTTTGGCGTAGGTATTTTAAGTATGTTATGTTGCAATAATCATAAGCAGTGAGTAGGTCTTGTTCTGGGCCAACCTATTCTCTAGTGAATGAAACATAGGTTATCCTAGTATGCCTGCATGGCATCTAATCTTTTGTCACCACCAGAGACGTAATTCACAAAGAGAAGCTGAAATGCCAATTCCCCTTTTCTTCTGTGTGTATCATACACATGCAAGGGAAGAATAATAGCCCATGTCCACAGTGACGGCTGATTGCATTCTTCTCTTTCTCACTGGGCTCAGAGGAATTCATGTTTTCATCCACTTAATTAATTGTAGACCCAGATATTTTTGAGCATCATGGAAGGGAAAAAAATCAAGTTCTCTGAGTATATTGGTTGAGATGGTCTATGTACCAGTGGGCAGTGAGCCACCACCATATCCTGACTTTGTATGATATTTTTAACATCAGCAAGTGATCTCGTAAATACTTAATTCTCACCACAGGCCTGCAAGCTGGTCAGGGCAGTTACTAGTCAACTTCATTTACAGATGAGGCTGCTGAGTGCCTGAGACTCTAGATAATTGGTGTGACAGAACCATGATTAGCAAATAGATCGCTTAGGTTGGTGAATGGGTACAAACAGGCAGTTAGGTAGAAGAAATAAGTTCAATGCTCAGTAGCAGACTAGGGTGACTGTAATTAACCAACAATATACTATATATTTCAAAGTAGCTGGGAGACATAGAGATGCTAAACACTGAAGGTAATAAATACTCCAGATACCCTGACTTGATCATTACACATCATATGCATGTAAAAAATATATTGGCCAGGCACGGTGACTCACGCCTGTAATCCCGGCACTTTGGGAGGCTGAGGGAGGCAGATCACAAGGTCAAGAGATCGAGACCATCCTGGTGAACATGGTGAAACCCCATCTCCACTAAAAATACAAAAATTAGCTGGGCGTGGTAGTGCATGCCTGTAGTCCCAGCTACTTGAGAAGCTGAGGCAGGAGAATCACTTGAACTCGGGAGGCAGAGGTTTCAGTGAGCTGAGATCATGCCACTGCACTCCAGCTTGGCCACAGAGCGAGACTCCGTCTCAAAAAAAAAGAAAAGTATATATATATATACACACACACACATACGTACGTATATATATATACACATATATATATACTCATATGAACCCCATAAATATGTAAAATATGTATCAATAAAAGAAAAAAATAGGGAAAATAAGTCTCCTCTAATTTTCAGAAGATAGGGACATACACACATGAGAGAGAGAGAGCAAGAAAGAGCAAGCATACACTTTATTATCTACCTGACAAGAATCATTACAGAAAACAAACAATTTGCCTCCTGATATAACTTGCTGAAGGACCAAAATTTACCAATCCTGGTAGATGGCAAAGGCCTGTCTCAGTGGCCCTTTATACCTATTCTCAGGGCAATAAATGTTTACTGCTTGGTTGGTTTACCTTTTACCAGTATAAAATGTCACTGAAAATCAGTGACTTTGCTCATAGAGTCTGCTGTTTCTGTGCCTCATCGTCTGGCCGTCTTGAATCAGCTGTAGCTTCCACCAGGCCATCTAGCTCTGCCTTTGGAGAATGTTGTGGATGGACAATGCTGTCTGGAGTTTGGAGTGTATTTTCTTCATGGAGCTCTAGTCTAGGACTCTGAAGATCAATGGACAGTCAGAAAGGTCCTGTGAAACAGGGTCAATATAGAGATGCTAGTCACCTTTTCTATTGTCAGACAATCACTTCACAAGCCCCTGGAGAAATGGCTTCATTTTAAATATAAATTAAGCAAAAGGTGGTATATCTAGAAAACAGAATATTATACAGTCATAAAAAGGAACAAATTTCTGATATATACTACAACGTAAAGGAACCTCGAAAACATTATGCTAAGTGAAAGAAGACAGTCACAAAAGACCATCTATTGTCCAATTCCATTTGTATGTGATGTGAGAAATAGGCAAATCCACGGAGACAGGCAGTAAGAAAATGCAGGGGCTGGGGGAAGGGGGAAATGAGTGAATGTTAACGAGTACGGGGTTTCTTTTGGAGTAATGACAATGTTCTAGAATTAGACAGTGGTGATAGCTGCACAGCTCAGTGAGTATGGTCATCCCTCAGTATATGCAGGGGATTGGTCCGGGACCACCATCCTCCTGGTAAATCTGTGCATACTTAAGTCCCAAAGTCAGCCCTGAGGAACTCCCTTATACGAAAGTCAACCCTCTGTGTACAGTTTTTGCATCCCTTGAATGCTGTATTTTCGAACCACGTTTGGTTAAAAGAAAGGGAACCATGTGGTTCAAACCCATGTTGTTCAAGAGTCAACTGTATACTACAACTACTGAATTATATACTTTAAAAGGGTGATTTATATCTCAATTTCACGTACACACATCTACCTATCTAGCTATCTATGTGAGAATGGGCATTCAAGTCAATAAATGTCTTAATGCAAGATTCTATGCTAGACTTGGTCAGGCGTGGTGGCTCATGCCTGTAATCCCAGTACTTTGGGAGGCCGGTAGGAGATTACCTGATGTCAGGAGTTTGAGACCAGCCTGGCCAATGTGGCGAAACCCCATCTCTATTAAAAATACAAAAATGAGCCAGTCATGGTGGCGCAAGTCTGTAATCTCAGCTACTTGGGAGGCTGAGGCAGGAGGAGTGTTTGAACCCAGGAGGCAGAGGCTGCAGAGAGCCAAGATCACACTGTTCTCCAGCCTGGGCAACAGAGAGAGACAACATCTCAAAAAAAAAAAAAAAAAGATTCTGTGCTAGGCCCTTTCCCCTCTGTGGGAGTCTAAACTTTTTTTCTCTTGTGTGGTAAGAGGTTGGCATTGCACAGGACATACCCTTGATTGTAGAGTGTAGCTTGGTTAATGTAAAACCTCTCCAATGCTGAAAAAGTCGACTCAAGTTGAAATCCAATGTATGGTTTGTGATGAGTTGGTTTTGCAACATTTTATTCGAGAAGAACAACCTGGTGCTAATATTTCATCGCCTTCGTGGTTAACAGGTTGGGAATTGGCCTAGTAGGGCAGAGCACATTGACTGAATAAATGATTTGAGGAAAGTCTATCTGATTCACCCAAAGCTGGCCACTTTCTCTTACTTTCATAACAGGAGGAAATGTGTCGCCAGGGTACCAGCAGACTGCCTTCCCATGCCATAAAGATTTAATATTTATGGAAAAGTCACCCCATTTCCTGTCAGCACAAATGGAAGGGCTTTCTTATCTGGAAATAACAGTCTGAAAAGAATTTCTCTTTATCTTGAGTTAAAAGGACATTTTGTTTTTTTCAGTGTTATTTAACTTCAGACAGTTTAGCCCATGGCTGAAATGTGTGAGCAGGGGGAATGGCTGACCCAGCAGGTCAAGTGGGACTCTTCCAGGAAGTCTACCAGAATTATTGAGCATGTGCTGGGAGCCCCACATGTGGCGGGAGTAGGGGTGGGGGGGTGTCACAAAAGAAAATGTAAGATTTAGGACTTGTTCTCAGAGAGATAAGGCATGGATCTTTAAAAGTCATAGAGAGGCCAGGCGCAGCGACTTACGCCCAGCACTTTTGGGAGGCTGAGGTGGGCAGATTATTTGAGGTTGGGAGTTCAAGACCAGCCTGACCAACATGGAGAAACCTCGTCTCTACTAAAAATACAAAATTTGCCGGGTGTGGTGGTAGGCTGCTGTAATCCCAGCTAATCTGGAGGCTGAGGCAGGAGAATTGCTTAAACCCAGGACGGGGAGGTTACAGTGAGTTGAGATCGTGCCATTGTACTCCAGCCTGGGAAGAAGAGAAAAAATTCCTTCTCAAAAAAAAAAAAAAAAAAAACTCATAGAGAATCCAAGCTGAAAACGACACCTCTTGGAGTGTCCCAGGCCCCCCGCCCCTCCCCGACTCAGGGATCATGAGTGCTCAGGGCCATTACGGCTTCTTCAGAGGCCAAGGCGTATGGCAGTTTTGAAATGTCTAGGATTCAACAGCAGAGAGACACAGCCTGCCTGGACAAGTTACCAGCAAGTGTGGAAAGGGATAGAGTTCCTGGTCAGGCCACTATTCTGGGCACCAAAATGATGACCTCAGAGTAGTCCTTTCTCCTCTCCAGAACCCAGCACATCAGGGCACCAGAAGGACTCCTGCGTCTGCTTTCTCAGAAACCCAGAGCAGCACACCTCCCTTCTAGCTGTTCCCTCCCAGCTCCCATCCCCCAGCTCTGCTTCCCTCTTCTTTTACTGCTATAGACATAAAAGGGGTGATCATGCCCCTTCTTCTAAATGATTGATTCCAGGGTACCCCACCCTACCCTACAGGGGTGATCTTCGATGAATTCCAAGACAATTTTCATGACCTTCTCTTGTGGAAGAAGAAAAAAGTTTAATCTTTGGTGGTGTCTCTCAGTGCACAAAGGTAATACAAAGCCAGGCATGGTAGCTGACGCTTGTAATCCCAGCACTTTGGGAGGCCAAGGCAGGAGGATCACGTGAGACCAAGAGTTTAGGACTAGCCTAGGCAAGGCAGGAAGACCTCATTTCTACTAAAAATTTAAAAAATTGGCGGAGTGTGGTGGTATGGGTCTGTAGTCCCAGCTATTTGGGAGGCTGAAGCAGGAGAACTGCTAGAGCCCAGGAGTTCAAAGCTGCAGTGCTGCAGTGAGCTGTAATCCCACACCACTGCCCTGCAGCCTGGGCGACAGAGCAAGACTCTGTCTCAAAACAAACAGCAACACCAAAAACATGATAATTTGGGACCTACAGTATTAAATGGCCAAGTAATGGGCACATACAGTAAATGTCCTGAGTTTAAGAGAGATTTTTGGTGATCATCAGAAAGAAGTCGACTTTGGTTCTTAAGTAATGGGTAGGCAAAAGTGAGAAATTGATCTTCGTTTGCTATTGTTACTGAAGGCTTTGGTCACTTTTTTCCAACCTTGTTTGTTTGATTTTAAAGCATGTGATTTGATTGTACTGTTTGATTCCATTGCAAGATTATAATATGTCCTTTTCTATTGCAAACCAATAGTCAGCTTATAAATTTTATTTTATTTTATTTTATTGAGACAGAGTCTTGCTCTGTTGCCCAGGCTGGAGTGCAGTGGCACTACCCTGGCTCACTGCAACCTCTGCCTCCCGGGTTCAAGCAATTCTCCTTCATCAGCCTCCTGAGTAGCTGGGATTATAGGCACGTAACATCATGCCTGGCTAATTTTTGTATTTTTTAGTAGAGACAGAGTTTCACCATGTTGGCCAGGCTGGTTTCGAACTCCTGACCTCAAATGATCCACCCACCTCAGCCTCCCAAAGTGCTGAGATTACAGGCATGAGCCACCATGCCTGGCCAGTTTAAGAAATAATTTTTTAAAAATATTTTCCATTACAGACTAATTTTAGTTTAATTATGAGGGAAACAGAATTTTCTGGGCTCACTCAGACCCATTCTCCAGTTGAAAGACTGACCCTACTTATCCACTTGTATCTGCCGACCTGGCTGATGGTGGTGGAGGAACAGACAAGTGGGTCTTTACACCCAGAACTAGCCTGGCTCCTGGAATCTGGGTTGTGCCTCTGCTGGGCATTGTGACGACCCTTTGGGCCTCCAGCAGTCTTCTCTAGCTTTTTGGTTTGTAATAAGTCAACGGAAGGTGGCATCTCAAGCTACCTTGGCTCTGTTTTGTCCTTGTGATTCCATCCGCTTGGCCTCTCCATGAGTGTTTAATTTGGAGGGGTCCATGTTGAAAAATGGCACCATCCAAAGGTCAGCAGGATAATTTCTGTTCTGGGCACAGTATTCCCAAGCTAAGGATATGAAACTTTCCCTAGGGCCCAGGAGATGGCATGTGCCCCAGGGAAAGTGGGAGCATTTTATCCCTTTGGATCCAGTGATGCCGCCCTGAAGGGCTGCTACCATGGACAGCCTGCCACCTCCTCTGTTTCACACCTGAATGTGCTCGCTTCCTGGACCTCGCGGCTCCTGCCTTGGGGAGGATATGGTGCCAATTCCAGCAGATGGACTTGCTTGTAGTTTGCCAGCTAGTCAGGTGGAGGGAGTTAGGGCTGGTGCCCATCCCAGCCCAGTGGAAATGACCTGGTAATAGAAATTTCTCCGGAACAGGAAAACTCTGGAGTGGCCTTGCAAATGGAAACTCTTCGTAAACTATTTTAATAGCTCCGTAGCAAAACACAAAGCTGCAGGCATCTTGGAAACAGGGATAGAATCTGGAATTTTGGAGCTTGATGTGGTCTCGATAGGTAAGGTGGAAGGGAGAGAAGAGTGGTTAGCAGACAGAACTGATACAGACCAGGTGCAGTGACTGATGCTTGTAATCCCAGCACTTTGCGAGGCTGAGGTGGGCTGATCATTTGAGGCCAGAAGTTCGAGATGAGCTTAGCCAACATCATGAAACCCTGTATCTACTAAAAATACAAAAATTATCCGGGCACGATGGTGTGCACCTGTAATCCCAGCTACTAAGGAGGCTGAGACACGAGAATCGCTTGAACCTTAGTACATTCACAATAGATTTACATGTAGTACATTTTAGTACTTTTACAGAGTTATGTACATTTACACAGTTGTACATTTACAGAGTTGTGCAACCATCATCACAATCCGACTTTAGAACATTTCCATCACCTCAGACACACCCGTGGGCCCCCTCTTTGATTATTTACTCTTCGCGTTCTTTCCCCAAATCGTGTGCATGCCTGTGCAGAGGAGGCATGCCAATGGGAAAGGTGGCTCAGGTCGCTCACCAAGGGCTACCCAACCAGGGAGGCGACTTGAACCTCTTGACTCCACACGGTGGTATTCTTGACCCTTTTCATCTCGAAACTCACAAATTTGGAAATTTGCTCAGTAAATCTGAAGATGACCTATCTTCTTTGACCCCATCCCAGAAGATGTACATGTACTTAAATAAATAAAATCCAAAAAGAGAAACTGATCATCCAAATATAGGAGAGTAGAAAGAGGATAAAGAGGCCAGGCGCTGTGGCTCACGTCTGTAATCCCAGAACTTTGGGAGGCCTAGGTGGGTGGATCATGAGGTCAAGAGATCGAGACCATCCTGGCCAACATGGTGAAACCCCATCTCTACTAAAAATACAAAAATTAGCTGGACGTGGTGGTGTGCACCTGTAGTTCCAGCTACTCGGGAGGCTGAGGCAGGAGAATTGTTTGAACCCAGGAGGTGGAGGTTGCAGTAAGCCGAGATCACACCACTGCACTCAAGCCTGGTGACAGAGCGAGACTCCATTTCAAAAAAAAAAAAAAAAGAAAATTAAAAAAAAAGGATGAAGACTGGTGGGTAGTGAGCCTAATTCTAATGCTCAAGTTACTTCTGGCCATGTGACTGAGAGCCTGGGGAAGTGTCCCTTTTTTACCTTTGTAAAGGGGGATGCCTTCACTCCCCTGACAGGCATTGCATGCTAATGTCTCAAATATGAGGTGAGGTGCTAGGGTTATAGAGGTCAAAGACCATCCTTAACCCCGAATGGTCTTACCATCTAAGGCTGAGGTTCTAAAACCACTGTGCCTAAGAAACACCTGTATATCTTTTTTTTTTTTTTTTGAGACAGAGTCTTGCTCTGTCACCCAGGCTGAAATGCAGTGGCATAATCGTGGCTCTCTGCAACCTCTGCCTTTTAGGTTCAAGCAATTCTCCTGCCTCAGCCTCCTGAGTAGCTGGGATTACAGGCACCCACCACCATGCCCAGCTAACTTTTTTATTTTTAGTAGAGACAGGGTTTCACTATATTGGCCAGGCTGGTCTTGAACTCCTGACCTTGTGATCCGCCCACTTCGGCCTCCCAAAGTGCTGATTACAGGCGTGGGCCACCGTGCCCGGCCATGTCTTGTTTGAAGTATGGATTCCCAGCACAACATGGTGCCTATCATTAACAATACTGTATCCTGCACTTAAAAATTTAGGACAGTACGTTTCCTGTTGTGTTCTTACCACAATAAAAATGAAGTTATTCATACTTTTAAAAAATAATAAAGTATGGATTCTCAGGCCTCATGCCAGATGATCTGATTCAAGAGGCCTGGGAATCTGCATATGAACAAACACCCCTCCTCTGGGTGATTCTGGTACAGGGAGGCACACAGATGCACTTTGAGGATCTGGCCCTATAAGGGTGTGGAAAGGACAGATCAATGGAGGTTTTTGACTCCGCAGAAGAAAAATGCACTGGAAATTTAATAAGACCCCTGTAATTATTGTAATGTATCAGCTAATAGCTTCCTCTTCATTTTAGAAGCACAGCTTTGTTGCTATAACCTTACATTTTCTCAGCAATGGTTGTGATTTCTTCCAAACCAGATTAGAGAAATTCCACGTCTACATGAAAGGGACTTTTAATTTCCTGATCTTTATGGGCAAATAATCTCCATGTAAATTTTCCTAAATCATCCTAGTCTTGTTAAAAATGACAAGAGTGGCAGGGCAGGGTGGCTCACAACTATAATCCTAGCACTTTGGGAGGCTGAGGCAGGAGGATCACTTGACGTGAGGAATTTGAGACCAGCCTGGGCAACATAGCAAGATCCCATCTCCACAAAAAATTTAAACATTAGCCGGGCATGGTGGCTCACACCTGTAATCCCAGCTACTCAGGAGGCTGAGGTGGGACAATCGCTTGAACCCAGGAGTTGGATGTTGCAGTGAGCTATGATTGCGCTATGATCATGCCAGTGTACTCCAGCATGGGTGACAGAGATCCTGTCTCAAGAAAAAAGACGAGTTGCTACAGAATTTTTCCTTCATTCTGAGAAACAGTAGAGGGCTGTGTTATCACTGTAGAAACTTCCAGTTCCTCTGCTCTGTTCACATGTAGAGAGAGCCTACAGCCTCCCCTCAGCCACTGGCTCACCTGAGATTGCTGCAGGGATGGTTTAGTTGAAAATGAAGCAGTGGGTGTAAAATGCCTGAAACATAGTAGGTAGCCAATAATTTCTTGCTGCAATTAAAAAAAATACACACAATACAAAATATACCAAAAATATGAATCAAGAAATGTTGATAACAGAGTTTGTTTTTTTTTCAACCATTTTTCTCTCAAACAATACTGCAGAGTAATATGGAAATTCTGAAGGAACAAAGGGGAATAAAAAGTTGAACTCAGTTTTGTTATACTTTTGCATAAGGGTTCCTTACATGTACCTCAAAAGCAGTAACTTGAGAGAGGAGGCTGCAGGCTACGTGATGCCTGTGCTCGGCTGTGCACCTTTCCATCATCTCAAATCCGAGAAAGAAACTTAAAAAGCCTAAGAATCTGGTTTCAGTGCAAGCTTCTGCCTCAGGGACAATCACTGTCAGTTTCACAATGCAGACAATAGTGAGCGAATGCGAAGAAATGGTACTTTCCCACCTGTATTTAAAAAAAAGAAAGAAAGTAAATCTCCCCTCCTTTTTTGGGAACATGGACTGGCCCACTGTGGTTGCTGGTGTGTTGAACTCGTAAGTAAAGCTAGGAGAGCAGGCGTGAGAAAGTGTGCCTGTCCGCCGCACACGGGGCTGGTTTCCGGAGTGCGTCTCTAGAGGGATGCACGTTGTCTTAGCCGAGCTTCAGAGAGAAACTTGGTATGTAACCCAGGCGGGCGGGAGCCTCAGTCTGTCGGGCTGAGGTTTGGCATCTCACAAAGCCCTCCGGGCCGTGTTCTGAACTGGAAAACTGGAGGAGTCCTCTGCTCACCACAGCCAAGGAACAGAATTAGAAGAAAAGGAACCCTGGCCTAAGGTAAAGCGGGCATTGCACAAGGTGACCTATGTCCTTTGCTTTGCGAGGCAGATGTGAGATTTCTGGCTTCCTTTGTGAGGTCGGAGGCCACTAGGATCCTCCAAATGTGGCTGAATACTGGAGACAGAAGTCACTTTCATTGCCCTGAAAATACATTTATGTAAACTTTTTGTTTTCCTGATGATACAAAAGAAACGACAGGAGCTTTTGTTCATCAATGCAGAACTAGGCTGAAGAGCAGGAAAGGCTATTTATTTCACTGAGAAGTGTAGTGCGTTGACATTTTAAACAAGGTTTATGTTTTTTTTTTAGGCTGCTACCCCCAAGATTGAAAGGAGACGATGGTTTCCAGACTTTGGGTTTGTTTTGTTTTGTCTGTGGTTCCTAGAGCTCTGAAATTTACATTTGAGTCCTGTTTGGGGGATTTAGTGGTGGAAATGGCATGGGGGATTGAGTAGATTTAGCTGTTGCTGTAAATTTCTGAGGTTTTTTTTTTTTTTTCCTTTAAGAAATTCCCAATGAATGAAAATAAGGAAGCAAGCGTTTGGGTATTATTCATATTTTATTGCAGCTCTAGGTTGAAAGAGCTTGGCAGTTGCCTCCCTTTCCACCTTTGATATGCAATATAGGAAATCTAGAGATTCTGGCCTTTATATTGAAAATAGTTTTCCTAAAAACCTAGTTATTAATCAAACCATGCTGTAAAGACTGTTTTGGAAAAAAATGTTTTAAAATGTTCTGCATTAGCATTAAAGAACAAATGGGACAAGAAAGTTATCTCATCTGTGAAAGAAATAGATTCATGGTGTTGGAAAAGAAAAAAAAAGTGAGTTTGGCCATAACCCAGCAGGATTGTGGTCACTATAGCAGCCTCATTTGTCACTTAACTGAGATTGGAGACTTAAAAGAAAATTGAGCCTGTTTTCTCTGAGACAGCCCCATGAGGAATGTTAAGACCATGTGAAGTTATTTAGATTACCTAAACAGGTTCTGACAAGTAAGTGAAAATAACTCATTAAAATATAATTGTTGCCATTCTATAAATGGATGAAAAGGCTTGCTGAGTCATTGTGTACTTATAGAATAGGTGAATTTGCCACGGCTCATTGGTATAAATTACTTTTGAGAAGACTTTGTAAGACTAAGCTTGAGGCATTGCCAAGCATCCCTTATAACACTTAGAATGAATGTTTTGACCAGTGTTTTCAAGGGGGTTGCCTAAACATTTTCATGTGTCAATGAGTCTAATCCTTGCATCAGTGGCTTACCCCGCAGGGTCAGGGAATATTTTATCACGATAACAGAAGTTTGCAGGTTTTTCTCTTCAACTAAATAATACCTCATCTAAAAGGACAGAAAAGTGAACTACTCAGTTCTTGCAACCTGACTTTCTGGAGGGATGGTCATGATTTTGCCTCCTGTAGACCAGGGTTTCTCAACCTCAGCATTATCTCCATTTGGATGGGATCATAGTTTGTTGTAGGGGACTGTCTATGGGTTGTCTAGTAGCATCCTCAATCTCTACACACCAGGTGACAGTAGCACTCCCTCCCCAGCTGTAACAACCAGAACTATCTTCAGACACTGTTAAATGTTCCCTGTGGGTAAAACTACCCCTGGGAGAGAACCACTGCTAGAGGGAAACCACCTTGGGGCCTACTGCCGCCAGTGAGGAGTAAGGGGCTGTGAGAGGAGGCTGGAGTCCCAGGGAGGTCTGGCAGGGTCCAAGGAACAGTGGCAGGATGAGCATTTTGGCCTGACCATTTGGTTTTTATTTTGTTTGGGTTTTGTTTGAACTCACATCTTGGGAGTGGGGGGGTCAGATTCAAGGACTGCTGTGGACATACATTCTTCTGCCCCTTCTTCCTTCTGTGCCCTTGTGAGACTTAGTTTATACAGTGCTATGGTTGCTATCGAAGTCAGACTTCTCTCAATTGAATTCTATCTTAATTGCATTCTGGGGATATACTATTTTTTCTTTTTTTAAAAAGCTTATATAGTGATCCATTTTATAAAGCAAATAGTTTCCCATACTTAGCCCTTCTGTAAATATAGGGTTTTTGTTTTGTTTTGTTTTGTTTTGTTTCAGTAAATCTGGCCATGCCTATTAGTCTTTTTCTTCTGGAATCTGCAAGTGAATGTTTTCATTTCTTTTTTTCCCCCTCTGTACCAGTGGGTCTCAAACTGTTCTGATTTTTTTGAGGAATTGGGCCTTGTTTTGTGAGTGCAATTGAAGAATCACAGCCTTTTTCCAATTTACAGATAACGATGAAGTCAATGGCTGGGATTTTTTCCATTTAAAATTTTTCCTACACCTTTAGCATTATGCTGCTGTTTGTTTGCTCTCAAAGTTTTACAGATTACAAAACGCATGAAGCTGTGTATACCCCTTTTTCTTGGTGTTTCTCCAAGAATAGTACATTGTACTGAGCACTGTGACTTCCAGGAGCTACCACCACTACCCAAACCAGATGAGATATACCACTCCATAGAAGAGACTCAAGCCCAGCGGGGGTAGAGGCAGTGCTTGGCATTGGCTGAACAGATAGGGAAACACTTTGACTTATTGGAGTTTTATTCTTGATGACAGAGCTGGACTGACCCATAATGTTATCAGAGAACTGTGGTTTCTGCTTTTGATTGCAAAGCAAATCTTAACATTTACCTCCGCTTGGAGATACCAATGTGACACACACCATGTGCTCGCTAAGTAACATTTCTTTGTTATTAATGTTAGAAATAAATTTTCAGTGCCGCAAAAGAAATAGCACTCGAACATAAATTTTGTCAGCAAGGTAATTTAGTTCTGTAGAAGGGTGCGTCTCATGGATGGAGCGATGGTGAGAGTACACCTGAACAAGGGAGGGGAAGGGGTTCTTATCCCTGGTGCAGGTTACCTCTACTGCTATGTCATTCCCCTATTGACTATGGTTGGACTGTACAGTCTAAGCTAATTCTGATTGGCTGTTTTAAAGAGAGCAAGGGTACGAGCAAGAGTGGCGGGGTGAGCAGTTTTGGCGGGGAAGACCGTTAGGGAACAGGTGACTAAAGGTGACTCAGGTCAGAGCAGTTGACCAGGGGGTGACTCAGGATGGAGCAGGTGACCAGGGGGTGACTCAGGAGGGAGCAGGTGATTGGGGTGACTCAGGACAGGGCAGGTGATCAGGGGAACAGGTGTGAACTACTGATTAGAGCTGGCAGGAAGCTTGCTTACTGAAACCAGGGGCAATAAACTTTAAAATGGAGAATAAAGAACAGGGAAATTGAGCGCACTGACATACTGATTCTTTGAAGAGAAACTTTTGTTTGAAATCACATCTTGGGAGTAGGGGGTCAGATTCAAGGACTGCTGTGTTGCCATGTTGAGAAACTGCCTGAGAAGATCAATCAAAAGTGCTGAGACCACTGAGGAAGCATTCCTGGGACCAGGCACTCATGCACAGCCCAACCACCCAGAGGGATGTTGACTTCAGATGGCCGTGACAGAAGGTGGCATTAGAGGTAGTGGTGTGTTCTTAGCAAATATATGTTTCTTTCATCTATCCATTATACACATTCCTTCGGTCCACCAGCATTGATCAAGGGCCAGCATGAACCACAATCTCATGAAATATAACAGAAAGGGGGGATGCAGTCCCTGGTCACAGGTGATTTTCAGTCTACCTCACTGTATTTAACATTAAAATTCACCCTCTCCTCTCCCCCCATTTAGTAGACCAAAGATACGTGAGTGCAGCAAATGTGAGCATTTTAGGTCTATTTGCCCCCAGGATGTAGCACAGTGCCTGCTCATACTACTTGCTCGGTCGCTGATGAACAGACAAATGAATGTCAATGATTTCTGTGGAAAGACCACCCAAGAGCTTGGTCAGCAAGCTCACATGTCTGCAGCCTGTGTCCATGTAGCACATTCTCTATATTTTTTCCAGGAGGACAAATCCTGTCCCCATCCAAGCAGGTTTTAATGTCTTAGGGGCTGCCAGAAAACTCTTTGAAGGATGCAGGAAAAGTAGGTCTGTGGCTTGTAGAGTTGGGGCCTTCATAAAGCCCAGAAATTAAATTTCTGCTCTTACTATAAACCCCACAAATGAAAGCTGCTTCATGGTTTCAGTAAGAAAGAGCATGCTACCCATAGGGTCTGAGGCAAAGGCAAGGTATTCACCACCTTTTTAAGAAAATTATCCAGTTTAAAGAAAGAGCTTATGACCAGGAGTGAAAAAATGGCCCTTGTTGCTCTGTGTCCCATGGGGAGTCAGGTGGTGCTGCCCAGAGAACCTACCTGGTTCTCTGAAGCAGGTTATCAGGGCAATGGGGGGTGCAGATGGCGCAGATGTCTTGACACTGTAACTTTCCTGGACTGTGCAGAATGTAAACATACTGTAGTGAGAGACAGAGAAGCCAAAGATCCTCTCAATTTCTTGTTTGGTTCACAAACCAACCCAGCTCTATGTTTGCTTTTGATTGATTGATTGATTGAGACGGAATCTTGCTTTGTCACCTAGGCTGGAGTGCAGTGGCACAATCTCAGATCACTGCAAACTCTGTTTCCTGGGTTCAAACAATTCTCCTGCCTCAGCCTCCCAAGTAGCTGGGATTATGGGTGTGTGCCACCATGCTCGGCTAATCTTTTATAATTTTAGTAGAGGTGGGGTTTCACCATGTTGGCCAGCCTGGTCTCAAACTCCTGATCTCAAGTGATCTGCCCACCTTGGCCTCCCAAAGTGCTGGGATTACAGGCGTGAGCCACTGCGCCTGGCCTCCTCCATGTTTCTAAGCAGAGCCCTGGGAATGAGCAAGTGTGAGCCTTTCTTGTGCCTTAAACTGCAGAGGCTTAAAGTGCGGCCTTTGGGGAGGGGACCTTCATCAAAGAGGAAACGAACCCTGCTGCTTTTATTAGTCGCCAAGCCTGGAATGTTTTTAGCAAATACGTGTTTGTGTCCTCCTCAGCATTGCTGGTTCACACTGAGGCCCGTTTGTTGCTCATAAACATTAGATGAAGCAAAAATACCTGTTTACACTTAAGACTGCTTTTATCTTTCCTTACGGCTGAATAATAATTTATGCTAGATTATCTTGGTTCTGTGCAGCTGGTTCCTTGCATCCGTGCTCATATCCGTATACCTTGTCCAAATAAACATACTTGAAAAGATACAGAATGTGTTTTGTGAAGTTGAGAACATCTGCTAACAGAGTTTAAGCTGAGCTTTCTGCTTTGTTTGGGCAACTTGTTTAGGATGCCAAATGTATCTGGTCTGGCAACAGATGAAAGAAGATGTTGGCTCTTGTATAACCAAGTTTAGGGAATAAGCGGGGGGTGGGGGTGGATTTCCAGGTTTCCTTTGTGTTTTGTGAAGAGTTAAAGCATAGGGAGAAAATGTACTTGACTGGACTTTTAATATCTTTAGGGGCTGCCAGAAAACTCTTTGAAGGATGCAGGAAAAGTGGTCTGTGGGTTATAGAACTGGGGACTTCATAAGGCCCAGAAATTAAATTTCTGCTCTTACTATAAACCCCACAGATTAATGCTGCTTCATGGTTTCAATACGAAAGAGCATACTAGGCTGGGCGTGGTGGCTCATGCCTGTAATCCCAGCACTTTGGGAGGCCGAGGCAGGCGGATCACAAGGTTAGGCGTTCAAGACCAGCCTGACCAACATGGTGAAACCCCATCTCTATTCCAAAAAAAAAAAAAAAGAGCATACTATCCATAGGGTCTGACGCAAAGGCAAGGTATTCACCACCTTTTAAGAAAATTATCCAGTTTAAAGAAAGAGCTTATGACCAGGAGTGAAGAAATGGCCCTTGTTGATCTATGTGTCCTATGGGGAATCAGGTGGTGCTGCCCCAGAGAACCTACCTGGGCAGGTAGGTCTTTAAACCTTGGAATTTTGAAAACCTATTGAAAAGTCTTCTCCTGGCTTACACAGCCCTCTGAGATTAAGTTCCTGGTTACCTGCGTCTACCTACCTCTTTCATTCCAGTCCCGCTGGCCTTCTTTCTGCCCCTCAAGCACAGGCACTGTCCATCTCTGAGCTTTACACTCACTACCCCCTGAGCCTGGAACATTCTTCCCCCCAAATCTTGGCTTCCTTCTCATTATTCGGGCTACCTGTTTTGCCCTGGAGAGGTCTCCTCTGATCACCTAGCTAAAGTTGCTTCCACCTGCTCAACCCCTAGGCCATCTTCTCTTCCCTTGTTCTTTTTTATGTTCATCATGGCACTCTCTACTCCCCCTCACCACCATCCTGAATTCTTTTTTTTTTTTGAGATGGAGTTTTGCTCTTGCTACCCAGGCTGGAGTGCAATGGTGCCATCTCGGCTCACCGCAACCTCCGCCTCCTGGGTTCAAGCAATTCTCCTGCCTCAGCCTCCCGAGTAGCTGGGAGTACAGGCACGCGCCACCATGCCCAGCTAATTTTTTGTATTTTTAGTAGAAACGGGGTTTCACCATGTTGACCAGGATGGTCTCAATCTCTTCACCTCGTGATCCACCCGCCTCGGCCTCCCAAAGTGCTGGGATTACAGGCGTGAGCCACCGCGCCCGGCCCACCATCTGGGATTCTTATATGCTTGCATCCATGTCTGTTATCTGTCACTCATTTCAAGAATGTATGCTTATGACAGGGACTGTCACAGCCCCAAAACTAAAACATCATCTGATAGAAGGTTGGCGTCCAATAAAAGAATGAATGGATGGATAGAAGGATGGATGTATGGGAGGGAAAAGGAGAGGGAAGGAAGGAGATAAGGAGTGGGGAAGGGAGGGGGGTTGACTGCCTAATAAATTTCTACTCTCTTTTAAGTCTGAGAGCTCCTCTCCTGTGATTCCTCTCTGACTCCCCAAGTCAGTCACTTTGGAGAGTCACCTCACTTTGTACATTTATACTAACCATCTTATCCAGTTATGGTCACCTGTTTGCTAAGCTCTGCATATTAAGTTCTTGAGGATAGGAATATGTAATGAAGGTGGTTATGGCTGTAGTTTTGTTTGTTCTTACTGCCTTAGTACTTTATAAACATACTTCATGGAGGTCCTTTCACCAGCTTTATGGCTTCAGTATCACTCTCATCTTTGTTTTGCAGATAAGTAAACTGAGGCCCAGAGCAGCTTGACCAAAGGCATACAGATGATTACTACAGGGCCAGGAATTGAATACAGAGTGCTGCTTAGAAGCACAGATTATATAGCCTTTCTTTCCTCCTTATCAGGTGCCCAGTGCCTGACTCACAGGTTCATCACAGGCTTTTGCCAAGTGAATGAAACCTAAGACCTCATCTCCTCCCTTCTCATCCTCATTATTTCAGCCTATAAATACTATTTATACTATTTGTAATATTATAAACATAAACATGAGCTGATTGGTTCACCATCCAATGACATGTCTAAGGATAACTAGCTGCATCTTAAGTCACTTATTTTTATTGTTTTGTTTAGAAACAGGGTCTCGCTCTGTTGCCCAGGCTGGAGCACAGTGGCACAGTCATAACTTACTGCAGCCTCAAACTCCTGGGCTCCAGAGATTCCCTGCCTCAGTCTCCTGAGTTTCTGGTTTTACAGATGCAAGCCATCATGCCCAGCTAAGTTTTTTTATTTTTATTTTTTAGAAACAGGGTATCACTATGTTGCCCAGGCTGGTCTTTAACTCCTGACCTCAAGTGATCCTCCTGCCTTGGCCTCCTGAAATGCTGGGATTACAGGAATGAGCTACCTCACCCAGCCTAGGACATTTTTTTTTTTTAAACTGATGGGACTTCATTGATTGCTTAAACTCACTCATTCTTATTATGTAAATAAATCTATTAGTAAAAAATTCAGCAGCTGCTGAGTGGCATCCTTTCTTTTTTTTGGGACAGAGTCTCGCTCTGTCACCCACACTGGAGTGCAATGGTGCGATCTTGGCTCACTGCAACCTCTGCCTCTTGGGTTCAAGCAATTCTTCTGCCTCAGCCTCCCGAGTAGCTGGGATTACAGGTGTGTGCCACCATGCCAGGCTAATTTTTTTCTTTTTAGTAGAGACAGGGTTTCACCATTTTGGTCAGGTTGGTCTCAAACTCCTGACCTCGTGATCTGCCCACCTCGGCCTCCCAAAGTATTGGGATTACAGGTGTGAGCCACTGTGCCCAGCCCACATGGGTATACTTTAACCCAGGATTCCAATTGGCAGCCCTGGGAATGAGCTCTCCTTTCTTTAGCTCCCATGATGGCACTGATTTCCCTTAGAACATGAAACTTATACCGAGGAAACCACCATGACAGCCATAGGTAGAAATTTCAAGCGGAAAAGACTAAACCTGTCAGGTTCTCCTACATTTTTAATATAATCAAGTGCTGCTCATCACCTGCCTTGACACCAGTGTTTGTGCATTTGGTTGGCCCCAGGATGTTCCATTGCAGAGGCAGAAAGCCAAGATCAGAAGCCCTTGTCGACATATAAATGTAATGCTCTAAGCTGGCTTGGAGCTCTGACTCCATGGAGCCAATTCTAAAATGATTAAGACTTCTGTCTATGAGCATTGAGGTGGAAATTGTTGACTGTGGCTCTGCTCAGAGGTTTCAGCATCTGAGGGTGTGTCCCCTGCAGTGGAAGTCTTCAGGGACAAGCCTGAAGCCTCTGCTGGCCTCTAGGGATGGAGTCCCTCATTGTCTTACAGCTTGAATTTTCCAGCACACGACAAGTCCTGATGACAGCTCTAACAGGGCAGAGGCTGCAGCCTTCCCAGGCTGGTCCGTCAAAGTTTTCCTTGGCACATAATCCAGTTTCACCCAGGTTTGGGGGCAATCCAGGTGGTTCCTTTTTTCCTGGGTTGGAGATTAGCTAAGCAGAGAGGTAGTACCTACAGGTTATTTGTGTTTGTCAAAAACTCAAACGGCCCTCAGCACTGGGAGTAGGACCAGTGAGAAGCGCTTAGCTGTGGCATGTATGAGGGATATGTGGGCAAACCCTGATGTGTCATTCAGTTCCTCCATCCATCACAAAGAGCACGGCCCCCTGAAAATGCTTTAACCATCCCTGCGCAAGATCGAAGGGATTTTTGCCCTTCTAATACAACTTCTTAAATGGCCTGATGGCTTTGGATGTACTCACTAATAAATATGTCTTGTGTTTTGCAATCTAACTGTGTGACGAGAATATTGGAAAGGAGTTTCTGACTGATTCATTGTTCACACTTGCCACTCCCAGCTGAGGGATAATCGGAGCCTTGCTTAATCTGCCCTAGCTCACACCCAACATGTGCTAGGCGGGGGAAAAAGGCTGCAACCTGGCGGGCCGGTTCCTGGACCTGGCTTTGCACCAACCAGAAAGATCTCTTCTGTATGTCTTTTTCTGTGTTCAAGGTGATACCTGCTCAGGGCTCCCCAGAAAGAAATATCATTAGCAGGAAATTTCCATAGATTTAATCTAGTCTAACCCTCTGAGAGTTGAGGACACTGAGACCCAGAAAACCTAAGTGATTTTCCTAGGAGCCCACAGCCCATTGGTTAGCAAGGCAAAAGTAGACCTCGGAGCTGCTCTGTGCTTCTCTCTCCCCTCCGCACCTCCCCCAAGCTGCCCCTTGAACTATTTCTCTGCTTCTCGTACAAATCAAAGCTGTCCTCTGAAGTCTTTTGGAATATTAAAGCCATTACAGGGAGGCAAGGTGTGTGGGGGACTGAGTAGACACTCAAAAGATTTTTGCGCAAACCTTTATTTCACTTCTCTTTGTTTTTAAACAACTTCCCTTTCCCATGCCTATGGAGCTTTTCTTCTCTCATCCTAAAAACTCCCGAGTTCCCACCTGCTTCTAGGAAGATTATTGGTGATTGTCCAGGGATTCCCTGGTACTGTCTGAGCAGGCAACTTCTAAAAGTTTTTTTTTAAGTAATGTGAGCTCATTGTAAATAAATACATAAATAACTGGAAAAGTATACTTATTTGTACTTCTCTGAACCACGTGCAATGGGCCACATAGTACATATTTTCAGCTTTGTGGACTATGCTGTCTCTGTCTCAGCTACTCAAGGCTGGTATGGGCTAAAGCAGACCTAGAGACTGTCTAAATGAACAGACATGTTTCTGTTCCAATAAAGCTTTATTTACAAAAAAAAAAAAAAGATAATGGGCCAGGTTTTGCCTATGGGCTGCCAATCTTGGTATTAGCTAAAAAGTCAACATCCTCCACTTACTCCTTTAGTTTTGTTGGAACAGAACTGTGTCTGTTCATTTACATAGTTTCTAGGTCTGCTTTAGTCCATACCAGTCTTGAGCAGCTGAGACGGAGACAGCATAGTCCACAAAGCTGAAAAGATGTACCATCTGGCTCATTGCACGTGGTTCAGAGAAGTACAAATAAGTGTACTTTTTCAGTTACTTATTTACAATAAGCTCACATTAGTTAAAACCCATTCCCAGAGGTAACTGTTGTTGAGAGTTGGGTCTGTAGTGTTACTGGCATGCAGATACTACAAATATGGGGTTCGATCATGTAAATTTTATCCTATAGGATGTAGAGTTCTGTATCTTGCTTTTCTCCTGTTTCCTGTGCATAGATGCCTGTGGGAGGGTATGTATTCTTTTATACAAATAGGACCATTTTCTGCATGTTGTTCTATAGTTTCCTTCACTTAGCAGTAACTCAGTGCTGATGCTTATAGGATGATGACATTCTTTTGAATAGCCACATAGTGGTAGAATCCTTTACGGTACACTGAGAAAACATACCAAATACCAAAAAACAGTATGTGTGCAAATAACTACCAGCAGATACAGATGATGTCTTGTTTGCCTCACATGGTCCTCTGTATCTGGTGGGCATATCCAGGCGGATCTGGGTCAGCCTGTCCAGTGTTACCATGTTTCTAAAGGGGGTTTTGTTTCAGCCTAACTCTAGCACAGCACCACATACAGGTGACGAGCTAATAAAAGACTTGCATGACGGAGTTTTCAGGCAGACAAACTTTAGGTTCAACATCACGTGGATTATAAGGCAATTTCTGTGAAATACTAATAATTCCAAGTTTTTTCTCATGCTATGAACACAGTTTTTTGTTTTTTGAGATTTTTACTTCCTGGACTGCAGGAAGGATACTCTCACTAGCCATCTTGCCACAAGAATACAACGAATAAAGGAAAACACGCAAATGTATCCTTTACGCATTTGGGATCATCCTTACTGCTGTGTCTGATCTCCATTGGGTGGAGCCAGACCTCACAATTTAAACTAAAACCCAATTGACTAATAACTTAAAACTTTTCTAAACAGGTAAAAGCAGTGGGGAGCTGGGACATGCCTGTGAGCACGTCCAGCACAGATATCTTGGTTAAAGTACAAGGACATAGAATGTACTATGTGCCTGTAAGCATGGCATGTTTAACAGCTACATAGGATAGTGCTTAACAAAATTATTGGCACACTTATTCTTTAACAAGAAGGAAACTTTGAAAAGGAACTTTTCTACTTCCCACATGCCATTAGCATTCCGTCAGCTCTAACTGCTTATCTGTGTGTGTCATTCACACTCACGAACTCACTCTGCGTGAAAAGCGTGAGGCTGCAGCTCAGGGACTCTCAGCCGCAGTGGAAAGGGCTCTCCTACTCCCAGCTCACATCCTGAAGTCCTAGAGAAAGATTCCATCGAAATGTCACCTGCCCAGCTCTGGACCATTCACCGTGGCCAGGGACAGGGTCCCCAGAGGGAATGGCAGCTTCCACATCTGGATTTGGGGAAAGATCGCACCCCCACCCCCCACACCAAAAGCAGGGTAGCCTTGGCATGGCCTCTGGGGGAATTGTGAGCTTAGTGTAGCTAGTCCAATTTGTGTGAATCTCAGAACTAACTCACCTAATTTGAATGCAGCATTGCAGTCACGTGTCACTTTTAAATGACCCTCATCTTGACTCAGCTTTAATGTGATTTTATGCACATGCTCCTTCTTACCCACCCCCGGCTGTATTGACCTGGACTAAACCACTTTCAGGTTCTGGGAGATCTCCTTAGGAGTTGTGTTAGATTTTTCATTTCTCTGAAAGGTCAGTGCATTTGCATTAGGACGGAAGCTCATGGTGACTGCACTAGTAATTTAATCTTTGGTCTCCAAGGAAACCATGGTGAGTAGGTCTCAATGACAGGCACTTTCGTTTCTTTTTTAGTTTTCAATCTGAAACTTTTAAACTTCCATAAGGAATCACAGTAGTGTGGAAATAGTCTTAACCTCTGCTAAATGGCCTGTGGGAAGCCTGCTTCCTCTACTTTGAGTACCTTTTCATAAGTTTTCATGCAGTGTGTAAGAAAAGACAGTTTTATTTCAACTATAAAAGTTAATTCAGGTCTGGAGTGGTGGCCATGTCTATAATCCCAACACTTTGGAAGATCAAAGCAGGAGGATCACTTGAGCCCAGGAGCTTGAGAGCAGCCTGGGCAACATAGGGAGACCCTGTCTCTACAAAAAAATTTTTTTAAATTAGCCAGATGTGGTGGTGCATGTATCTGTAGTCCCAGCTACTCTGGAGGCTGAGGTGGTAGCATCACTTGAGCCCGGGTGGTTGAGGCTGCAGTGAGCTGTGATCATGCCACTGCATTCTAGCCTGGGCTGCAGAGTGAGACCCTGTCTCACAAAAACAATTAATTCAGTGGAATGACTGTAGACATTACAAAAACAGCTGATAATTTGGAATGCTTGTTTCACTTTATTTATTTATTTTTTAAGACAGTCACTCTCTGTCACCCAGCTGGAGTGCAGTGGTGGGATCTTAGCTCACTGCAGTATCTCCCCTTCTCCCCCTGTTCAAGTGATCTGCCCACCTTGGCCTTCCAAAGTGCTGGGATTACAGGCGTGAACCACCACACTCGGCCTCATTTCACTTAATTATGTTCGCTTCTAGCTAGTATTGGAAAGCAACTGTTTTATTCTGTGAGTGTTAGGTGAGCAGCAGTAGAGAAACTTACCTGAGATAACTAATCTGTAGATCCAAAAAGAGATGCTTGTGGAGCCTGCAGAACAGACGCAGTTATTCCTTGAGTATAGTCACTGAGTGATGGGGTCATGTGAAAACTTTGTAGGCTTTGCTGATATTTTCAGGAATATCTGTGTCTTGGAAATTTGAAGTATGACCCAAACTTGGCACATCTTAACAGCCAACAAGAATTTACCAGGGCTCTAATCTTTGCTGTCTTTCTGGCAAAAGATATATTTGTTGGTAGTGTTGGTATCGACACCTTTCATGGAAAAATCAATCGCTTGTATACTAGCTCTGGGCTAGACAGGAAGTACTAAGAATTCATTTGTTGGCTCTTTCATTCCTGGCTAATGAGGGATGCTCTTTGCACCTACCCGCCACCAAGGTGAATTCACCTTGACCCTGAGCATACCAGCACGCAGACCAAGCTGGGCTTTGATTGCTGGTCATTTACAATAGGTTAGAAATGGGCGAACTCAAGCATGTCGACCAGATGAAATTGCCACAGTGTGGTATTAACCTGCTCAGGATAAATTGAGTGTGAAATTGTTACTGCCGGATGTTGCTTGCCAGTGGGGTTTCTTTTTTTATTTTCTTTTATGTGATAAATGTTTTTGCTTGATTTAAGAGGTGGTAGAATACTGGCCATTACTGAAACGAAGCTAATTGCTTCCTGTTCTGTGCCATGATAGCGTATCTTGTGGACATTTGAAACACATTTTTTCTCCTAAGATAGCTGCATTTCTAAATGAAGAACTAATATGCTTCTCCCTGTATCTTTTTCATTTTTTCTCTCTAAATTCTACATTTATCAGTTAAATGTACAAGGGGGTAAGAAATGAATTTCCAGCAAATTGTTGTACCTGGAAAATTATACAGAAAGCTAACTTTAGGTAAGGAAGTACCTGGTAAGTTCCTCAAAGGTTTAGGTTTTCTGGGTCTGGTTTGGTTTGGTTTGTTGGGGAAAGAGAATGGATGGAGAGTACAGGTGGTTGTCTTCTTGACTATATTGTAAGTGATAGGAAAAATACTCTCTGTTTTGGCATATAAGTAATAAAAGCAAAATTCTGCCTACCTTCCCCTTCTCCTTCCCCTTCCCTTTCGTCTTCCTTCCTTCCTTTCCTTCCCTTCCTCCCTTCTTTCTCCCTTCCTTCCTTCCTTTCCTTCCTTTCCTTCCTTTCCTTCCTTTTCTCCTTCCCTTCTTTCCCTTTTCTTTCCTTCCCTTTCCCTTTCCCTTTCCTTTCCTTGATGGAGTCTCACTCTGTTGCCCAGGCTAGAGTGCAGTGGCACAATCTCGGCTCACTACAAACGGTGCCTCCCTGGTTCAAGCGATTCTCCTGCCTCAGCCTCCTGAGTAGCTGGGATTATGGGCACACGCCACCAAGCCCAGTTAATTTTTGTATTTGTAGTAGAGATGGGGTTTCATCATGTTGCCCAGGCTGGTCTCAAACTCCTGACCCTCAAGTGATCTGCCCTCCTCAGCCTCCCGAAGTGCTGGGATTACAGGTGTGAGCCACTGCACCTGGCCTGGATTCTGCTATCCTTCTAATCCCAATTTAGAGGTTCCATCTTCTATGAAGTTCTGCCTGACCCCTCGAATTATAGTTAGCTATTGTCCCTTCCTCTGGATCCAGGAGCAGGGTCTTTCACTCAATTAATGTGTATTGTCCACTTACTATTTGCACACTTTGAGAATGCAAAGATGAATAAGGTTCCTGCCTAAAGGCTTTGTCTTCTGTGCAGACTGGTCCCCTGAGGACTCAGCATGTCACTAGTACATAAGAGGTGTTCAGTGTGTGCACGTTACATTGGATTGTAACACATTTTCTTTTCCCCAGATTGCTAATTTCAGCCCTTTTTACGCACAGGTAAAAAACATCGTTTTGTTTAGGCTCTTGCCTTTAATAGACTCATTACTTTTGGAGTAAGTAGCTTCCCCCCCAGGAAAATTCACCTGAGTCATCTTGTGCTCAGCATGACTGGCCTACAGCAAGGAAGTGGTAGCAAGCAGCTTTACTGCCCCAATTGGACAGAAGGAAATTGACTTGTCTTGGATGGGAGTTACCCAGGTCTTTCTGCTCCAAGAAGACACTGAGAGAGCATCTGTCCACCTGAGCTTGTTTGTTGATGAGAAAGTGATGCCACTGTGTTCAATTTGAGAGAACTGCAGAGGGAGACCTTCTGGGACCACAGTAAAGGGAGGTCTTTAAACTTAATGATGCTTCGAGCAGCTGGAAGGGGAAACTGGAGAATATAGACAGTTGGCTTTTCTGCTGAGAATTGAGTGTGGTGTCTACCAATGACCCGTTTGATGCAAACTGAAAGAATTAGAATGAATCTTTGCCAAGAAATGCACTGGGAACAAAATGATAGGAAATGGGACTCTTCTAGAAAGACATACAGTGGCTCACGCCTGTAATCCCAGCACTCTGGGAGGCTGAAGTGGGAGGATCACTTGAGGTCAGGAGTTCGAGACCAGCCTGGCCAAAATGGTTAAACTCTGTCTTTACTAAAAATGCAAAAATTATCTGGATGTGGTGGTGCACGCCTGTGGTCCCAGCTGCTCAGGAGGCTGAGGCATAAGAATCACTTGAAGCCAGGAGATGGAGGTTGCAGTGAGCTGACATTACATCACTGCACTTCAGCCTGGGCAACAGATCGGGACTCCGTCGCAAAACTTTTTTTTTTAAAAAAGAGGTGAGAAGGGCATTAAAAAAATTTAAATGAGAAACATTGCTTAGAATAGAATAAAATCCATTCTATTGTGGGTTCAGCAATATATCTTGCCCTAAAAATTTGTTCTGCCATTGTTCCGTGACATTAGAATATTCCTTAGCAATAAACTTATATTTTTTGTATACTAATTTGATGTATAATTTATTCTATTTATAAGAACTTAACATTTCATTCTTATACTATGTTAACTGATTGTGTAATTATAGTTATAATGTACAATTATAAAAAGACAACCCCTATCTTGATGGAACTTAAACTTTAGTGGGAGACTTCAAAGATACCGACAAGTTCAAGGCATGACCTGAGCAGAAAAAATAAATGCTGTAGGAGCACAGAGGAGGGAGGGAGCACACTCAGCTAAGACTGAAAAGGTAAGACTCTGTGGCCGGGCACAGTGGCTCTGGCCTCTAATCCCAGAATTTTGGGAGACTGTGGCAGGTGATCTCTTGAGCCCAGGAGTTTGAGACCAGCCTGGGCAACGTGGCAAAACCACATCTCTAATCCAAATACAAAAAGTTAGCTGGTCATGATGGTGCATGTCTATAGTCCCAGCTACTCAAGAGACTAAGATGGAAGGATCACCTGAGTCCAGAAAGTCAAGGTTGCAGTGAACCGAAATTGCGTCACTGCACTCCAGCCTAGGTGATGGGAGTGAGACCTTGTCTGAAAAAAAAAATCCCTAGAGAGCGTAGCAGTTGAAGCTTGGAGCATTGGTATTTTATTATATGAAATAGACTATTTTAGCTAGGTGTGGTGGCTCATACCTGTAATCCCAGCACTTTGGGAGGCTGAGGCAGGCAGACCATGAGGTCAGGAGTTCGAGACCAGCCTGGCCAACATGGTGAAACTACTAAAAATACAAAAATTAGCTTGGTGTGGTGATGGGCACCTGTAATCCCAACTACTTGGGAGGCTGAGGCAGGAGAATAGTTTGAACCCAGGAGGCGGAGGTTGCAGTGAGCCAAGATCGCGCCATCGCACTCCAGCCTGGACGACAAGAGTGAAACTCCATCCTGAAAAGAAAAGAAAAGTAAAGAAATAGACCATTTTATACAAAGAAATATATATATATATATAATATGTGTTCAACACCCATTAGACTCTGGAAATACAAAAAATGAATGAGAGAATGTCCTTGTTCCCAAGAAATTAAAGTCTAGTGGGAAAAATCTGTTAAGTAGCCAGCAGTTATAATTCGTTGCATTATATAAATGGCACATGCTTTATGTGAATATATAAAAATGTATATACTCAAGTCAAGAAATAAATGCAAATCAAAGAAAACGCCTAAGTCTAGGGGAGCTGGGGAAGGCTCATTTCAGTCTAGAAGTTTCCAACCTGGGCTACACCTTGCCATCACTTTCTCTAGAGGGGCCCCAGGCAACTATAATTTTTTAAAACTACCCTGTTGACTCTAATGCCCAGAGAGGTTTGAGAGTAGCTTCTCTTAGTAAATTTCAGATGTGGGAAGGCACAGGCGGTGATATGGTTTGGCTGTGTCCCCACTCAAATCTCATCTTGAATTGTAGCCCCCATAATTCCCACACGTCATAGGAGGGACCTGGAGAGAGGTAATTGAATCATGGGGGTCTGTCTTCCCATGGTAGTGAGTAAATCTCACATGATCTGATGGTTTTATAAATGAGAGTCCCCCTACACAAGCTCTCTTTCTGGCCACCATGTAAGATATCCCTTTGCTCTTCCTTCATCTTCTGCCATGATTGTGAGGCATCCCTATGTGAACCATGTTGAACTGTGAGTCCATTAAACCTCTTTCCTTTATAAATTACCTAGTCTCGGGTATGTCTTTATTAGCAGTGTAAGAACAGACTAATACAGGTAGGTTAACATATCTGAGGCTCAGGCAGAGCCCACATGACGAAGGCAAGGATGAGAGTGTGAATACCAGGTAGGCAATTAAACTAGACAGGTAGATTGAGACCAGACTGCAGAGGGTATTGAATACCAGGGTTAAGAAGCTTAACTTTTTTCAGTAGGCAATGGCAAGACATTTATGTCTTTGTATCCAGAGTATTGTGATCTACATCGTATTTAATAAAAATTGGCCTGGTATTCACAATGCACATCTTTGTCGGGGGTGGGAGGAGGAAGAGTTTGTGGCTTGTGGTCCAAGTGAGGTCCTGAAGCAGAGGACCCTCAAAGGATAGGGAAGAACAGCACGGGAGGAAGGATAGTAAAAGCCTGGAGACCGATTGGTGGAACAAAGAGCTCTTTGGATGCCTCAACAAATACCGCCTGAGCCCTGACTGCTCAGAGACATGAATGGCTACAAAGACCAGGGTCCAGTACCTTGGAGGCTGCTAGTGCCCACCCTGGCTCGTCCTGGGAGTCCTTTCTCACGCTGCACTCTCCACGCCGTCCATGCTGCTTCCTCGTCAACATTTGACCGTATCAAGCAGTTTTCCTTCCTTATGTGACTCTGGCTGTCATAGCCTGTGTAGCTCCAGGGTGTGGGGTTTAGAGTTGTCTTTTCCTCCTGCTCTCCTGAGCTCCTCTCAGCATTCTCCATACAAATTTATTCTCATTCTAAATTTCCCAGTCATTAAAGACAGCTGTGTGCCCCTGTTTGCTCATCTGTAACATGGGGGTAGTAATGGTGCTTGATGTTTCTGTCTTATGACCTGGTGTGAATATCCAGTGAGGAGAGATACATGAAAGTATAAACTGAAAAGCATAGCACAGATACTGTTGCTATCTTCATCTGTTTGTAGAACTTTCAACTAAAAGTTTGGGGCTCAGGGACAAAGTTTAATCACTGTGTGGTGACCATTCTGTCAATGCAGTATTTTCCTACATAAGGCTTATTTAATTCACAGTAACTGCCAGTGAAGATGTCCTAAACCATTCCCATTGTACTCTTTCTTATTTTGTAAAAAAAAAATTTTGTGGGTATGTAAAGTCCAGGTCTCACTTTGTTGCCCAGGCGGGAATGCAGTGGTGAGATCATGGCTCATTGCAACCTCGAACTCCTGGGCTCAAGCAATCCTCCTGAGTAGCCGGGATGTGGCTACCACACCTGGCTAATCTTTTAAAGTTACTTTTTGTAGTGACAGGGTTGTGCTGTGTTGCCCAGGCTGGTGTCCAGCTGCTGGCCTCAAGCGATCATCCTTCCTTGACCTCCCAAGTTGTTGGGATTACAGGCATGAGCCATTGCACCTGGCCAATATATAATTTTTAAAATCATTTTGCAGGAATATAGAATTTTGGAGCTAGAATGTATCTTAAAGGTCCTCTAATGTAACCATCTCCTCCTGCATACAAGGAGCCTGAGAAATGGAGATATCAACCCAGCCCAAGGTTTCACAAGTTAGGACCCAGGTTTCCTGACTTCGGCCTAGGGCTTTTTAACCTGGAAATTTCTTCCTTTACCATTGGGGCCATCTCCTACACAGGGTAAATTTGTGATACGTTTGTCCCACTCAGTTAGGAAAAAAAAATTTTTGTAATGTCATGAAGCTCAACAAAGCCTGGTGTTTCAATTAAATGCCCGGAAGGCCCAGTAAAGGGTTTCTGAGTCCAGACTGCTGAGCAGCAAGGAGGGGAGCTTGGCCCAGGGCAGCTACTTTGGCTGGGAAGCTGGGCTTTTCTTTTCTTTCTGTTGTCAGAGGAACCAGCTAACTTAGACTAAGGTCGGCAGACTTTGCCTCAGAGTACCTGGATGCCTTTACTCCAGAACTCAGAGAGGTCTGCCGCCTTGAGGTGCAATACGGACTTTCAGCAGCCCTGGTTGCTCAACCTAACACTTAGAGGATCCCCTCCGGCAGCCGTGTGACTGCACAGAATGGAACCCAGAGTTCACATGTCACCTGTTGATGTATGTGGGTTGGGCTGTCTACCTTGGGTCTCAGTGTCACCCATGGCAGGGTCCCTAGATCTCCTCTAACAGGCTTTCCTGTCACCTGACTATGACTGGTCCCTGGTACAGCAGGTGTGGCTGGCAGGGCGCCTGTTTGCATAGCACTCCCTGCTTATGCTGGCTCAGGTCTCTGAGGCCTGCCCTTCCAGAAGAATCCAGATGACTTGGGGCAGGGCGGCACCCACCCAGCATGTAGAGGTCTGGAATGTGAATTGTGTCTCTTTCTTTGTGGGATACAGAAATTCTTTGGTTGTCATCCAAAGGTGTGAGCCTTGCCTTAAAAGTACTCTCATTTGGGGCATTGCCAAGCCTGGGGGTCCTGGATTCTTTCATACATCTCCCCTCCTTCTTCAGATTTATTTTTTATCTGGTTTTTTGCTTCTTCCTCATGATTGGAACTGCTACTCAATGACTGTTAGATACACCACTCCCCCACTGCTCCCAGTGAAATTATAGAATTTATGCTAGGTAAATTCCAGGCTGAAAGGCATGGTTGTTTGTTAAAGAGGATAAAGTCCAGTCACAATAGGAGAGGAAATCAGACAAGGATGTTTTTAAAAGCAAGCTGTATTTTCCTGACTGCCCTGGTATTCACTCCCACCCTGAAGGCTCGTCTAACCCTGGGGGAAGAAAAAATATTTTTAGTCTGATAGTGTACTGTAGAGCTCAACCAGCTGTAGTAAAACAGTCTTGATGACTTAGAGGAATGGTTTTAGTGGAAATAACTTGTAAAGGATAACCCAAGACTCCAAAGCTAAGGCATCAGCTGCCCAGAGAGCGCTGTGTCCTACCTAACTCCCACGAAGTCCTTTAAGATTTATTTTAGAACTATTGTAGCCAAACCAGAAATTGACAAGTAGAACTTAATTAAACTAAAGAGCTTCTGCACAGCAAAATAAACTATTGACGGGGTAAACAGACAAGCTACAGAATGGGAGAAAATATTCACAAACTGTATATCCAGCAAAGGTGTAATATCCAGAATATATAAGGAACTTAAACAATTAAATAAATAACCCTATTTAAAAATGGGCAGATACTTCTCAAAAGAAGCCAATTTGCAGCCAACAAATATATGAAAAAATGCTCATCATCACTAATCATTAGAGAAATGCAAATGAAAACCACAACGAGATGCCATCTCACGCTAGTCAGAATGGCTATTATTTAAAAGCCAGAAAACAGATGTTGGTCAGGTTGGGGAGAAAGGGAACGCTTATACAGTGCTGGTGGGAATATAAATTAATTCAGCCACTGTAGAAAGCAGTGTGTAGATTCCTTAAAGAACTTAAAACAGGCTGGGTGTGGTGGCTTATGCCTATAATCCTAACACTTTGGGAGGCTGAGGCGGGCTGATCACCTGAGGTCAGGAATTCAAGATCAGCCTAGCCAACATGGTGAAACCCTGTCTCTACTAAAAATACAAAAATTAGCCCAGGCATGGTGGCTCATGCCTGTAGTCCCAGCTACTTGGGAAGCTGAGGCAGGAGAATCACTTGAACCCAGGAGGCGGAGGTTGCAGTGAGCTGAGATCACACCACTGCACTCTACCCTGGGTAACAGAGTGAGACTCAGTCTCGGGGAAAAAAAAAAGAACTTAAAACAGAACTACCATTTGACCCAGCAATCCCACTACTGGGTATATACCCAAAGATAAATAAATCACTCTATCAAAAAGACACGTGCACTCTTATGTTCATTGCAGCGCTATTCACAATAGCAAAGACGCACAGTAAACCTAGGTGCCCATTCACAGTGGACTAGATAAAGAAAATGTGGTACATATACACCATGGAATACTACACAGCCAAAAAAGGAACAAAATCATGTCCTTTGCAACAAAATGGATGCAGCTGGAGGCTGTTATCCTAAGTGAACTAACACAGGAACAGAAAAATACCTCATGTTCTCACTTATGAGCAGGAGCTAAACATTGAATACAGGTGGACACAAAGACGGAAACAGTAGACATTAGGGACTACTGGAGGGGGCTGGTGAGAGGGGGGAAGTGGGTTGAAAAACTACCCTTCAGTTACTATGCTGACTACCTGGGTGATGGGATCATTCAGACACCAGACCTCAGCAACATGCAATTTACCCATGTAACAAACCCGCACGTGTACCCTTGGACCTAAAATAAAAGTCAAGAGAAAACAAGACCTTTTTTAGAAAAGAAATACTGAGAAAGCAAAAAGAGCAGGGTGGGATGGGAAAATAATTTATAATTGATAAGGGAAGGAGAGCTATCACAGAGCTAGAATGTACTTTAGAGATAGCATTTTGGTGCCGAAAAGCATTTGACAAACCAGAATCGCGCTGACTTGGGATCATCCATTTGCTGTGTACTATAAAACAAGTTTAAACATTTTTAACTTAAAACGCCTGCCTTCTGAATGTTTATGGCAACTTACAAAGTCATGACTAAGATATTAAATAAAGGGAACTTGTCACTGTATCTGATACTGCCCCATTCCTTCCCACCAAATGCACGTAATTATACCATTTGGCCACTGGGAGATGTGTATTGAGAACTGATTCCCTTAGAGCAGCTGACATGGGAGTGATTCTTTGGATTGCTGTTATTGTGCATTCCTGACTCCCAACATGCTATTGTGTTGGAAAGGAGGCCAGGAATGAGGTCATGAGTAAAAAGAAACCTTAAGTTTTTACCCTTGTACAAGAGACAAAAATTATTCAATTGGGGTTAGATTTCAAGAGTGTTGAACTTGAAGGCAAATATTTATCTTCTGGTGTTAAGAAAGGAAAGGATGTGAAACCTTTGACCTTGAGTGTTAGGGTAGTGTCTGAGTTTGGAAAGCAGTTGTCTCAAGCCAGAAGCATGATGAATTTCTCATTGTTCCTTCCCTGGAACTATGCTAATATTTTTTTTACCACATGCTGAGCAGCACCAGCCGACTTAATAGCCTGCTCCGTGTCACAGTAACATTCCTTTGGATTTTGGGTCTCTTCCTCTGGGGTCCAACTTCCTGAAGAGACTCCTTTAGAATTCCAAATAAGTATTTGGAAAGAAAATGGCTTAGAGTCATCTGGTGTTTTGCAACCTACTTCATCTTCCCTCTATGTCATATGACTCAAAGTGAGTTCATAAAGATTTAACATTTCTCTTATCTACACAGCAACCTCACAAGCTAGGAAGAACCACTACTTTTTTTTTTTTTTTTAGGTGGAATCTTGCTCTGTCACCCAGCTTGGAGTGCAGTGGTGCAATTTCAGTTCACTGCAACCTCCGCCTCCTGGGTTCAAGCAATTCTCTTGCCTCAGTCTCCTGAGTAGCTGGGGTTATAGGCACGCATCACTATACCTGGCTAATTTTTGTATTTTTAGTAGAGATGGGGTTTCACCATGTTGGTCAGGCTGGTCTCGAACTCATGACCTTGTGACCTGCCTACCTCAGCCTCCCAAAGTGCTGGGGATTACCTGTGTGAGCCACCGCACCTGGCCAGAACCACTACTTTTATATCTTTTTAACATTATGGAATTGTAGCTTTTCATGGACAGAGGATTTTTGAGAAAGTACACAGTATTGGGGGATATAAACAGCTGAGTCCAGGTATACCCAGTCATTCTGAAAGTTGAGTGCAGAGTCCAGCCTAACAGATTGATCAAACCTCCCCCTTTTTATCATTCTTTTTTTTTTATTGCATTTTAGGTTTTGCGGTACATGTGAAGAACATGCAAGATTGTTGCATAGGTACACACATGGCAGTGTGATTTGCCTTCCTCCCCATCACCTATATCTGGCATTTCTCCCCATGCTATCTCTCCCCAACTCCCCATCCCCCCACTGTCCCTCCCCTATTTTCCCCCGACAGACCCCAGTGTGTGATGCTCCCCTCCCTGCGTCCATGTGTTCTCATTGTTCAACACCTGCCTATGAGTGAGAACATGCGGTGTTTGATTTTCTGTTCTTGTGTCAGTTTGCTGAGAATGATGGTTTCCAGGTTCATCCATGTCCCTACAAAGGACACGAACTCATCGTTTTTGATGGCTGCATAATATTCCATGGTGTATATGTGCCACATTTTCCCTGTCCAGTCTATCATCGATAGGCATTTGGGTTGGTTCCAGGTCTTTGCTATTGTAAACCGTGCTGCAGTGAACATTCGTGTGCATGTGTCCTTATAGTAGAACGATTTATAATCCTTTGGATATATACCCAGTAATGGATTGCTGGGTCAAATGGAATTTCTATTTCTAGGTCCTTGAGGAATCGTCACACTGTCTTCCACAATGGTTGAACTAATTTACACTCCCACCAACAGTGTAAAAGTGTTCCTATTTCTCCACATCCTCTCCAGCATCTGTTGTCTCCAGATTTTTTAATGATCACCATTCTAACTGGCATGAGATGGTATCTCAATGTAGTTTTGATTTGCATTTCTCTAATGACCAGTGATGATGAGCATTTTTTCATATGTTTGTTGGCCTCATGTATGTCTTCTTTTGTAAAGTGTCTGTTCATATCCTTCGCCCACTTTTGAATGGGCTTGTTTGTTTTTTTCTTGTAAATCTGTTTTAGTTCTTTGTAGATTCTGAATATCAGCCCTTTGTCAGATGGGTAGACTGCAAAAATTTTTTCCCATTCTGTTGGTTGCCGATTCACTCTAATGACTGTTCTTTTGCTTTGCAGAAGCTGTGGAGTTTGATTAGATCCCATTTGTCTATTTTAGCTTTTGTTGCCAGTGCTTTTGGTGTTTTGGTCATGAAGTCCTTGCCTACACCTATGTTCTGAATGGTTTTGCCTAGATTTTCTTCTAGGGTTTTTATGGTGTTAGGTCTTATGTTTAAGTCTTTAATCCATCTGGAGTTAATTTTAGTGTAAGGTGTCAGGAAGGGGTCCAGTTTCTGCTTTCTGCACATGGCTAGTCAGTTTTCCCAACACCTTTTATTAAACAGGGAATCCTTTCCCCATTGCTTGTTTTTGTCAGGTTTGTCAAAGATTGGATGGTTGTAGATGTGTTGTGTTGCCTCTGAGGCCTGTGTTCTGTTCCATTGGTTTATATGTCTGTTTTGGTACCAGTACCATGCTGTTTTGATTACTGTAGCCTTGTAGTATAGTTTGAAGTCCAGTAATGTGATGCCTCCCACTTTGTTCTTTTTGCTTAGAATTGACTTGGCTATGCGGGCACTCTTTTGGTTCCATATAAAGTTTAAGGTGGTTTTTTCCAGTTCTGTGATGAAGGTCATTGGTAGCTTGATGGGGATAGCATTGAATCTGTAAATTACTTTGGGCAGCATGGCCATTTTCACGATATTGATTCTTCCTAACCATGAACATGGAATGTTTCTCCATCTGTTTGTGTCCTCTCTGATTTCGTTGAGCAGTGGTTTGTAGTTCTCCTTGAAGAGGTCCTTTAGTTCTTTGTTAGCTGTATTCCTAGGTATTTTATTTTCTTTGTAGCAATTGTGAATGGCAGTTTGTTCTTGATTTGGCTCTCTTTAAGTCTGTTATTGGTGTATAGGAATGCTTGTGATTTCTGCTCATTGATTTTGTATCCTGAGACTTTGCTGAAGTTGCTTATCAGTTTCAGGAGATTTTTGGCTGAGACGATGGGGTCTTCTAAATATACAATCATGTCGTCTGCAAATAGAGACAATTTGACTTTCTCTTTTCCTATTTGAATACCCTTTATTTCTTTTTCTTGCCTGATTGCTCTGGCTAGAACTTCCAGTACTATATTGAATAGGAGTGATGAGAGAGGGCATCCTTGTGTAGTGCCAGATTTCAAAGGGAATGCTTCCAGTTTTTGCCCATTCAGTATGATATTGGCTGTTGGTTTGTCGTAAATAGCTTTTATTATTTTGAGATACGTTCCGTCAATACCTAGTGAAGAAATTGAAACCCTGAATAGACCAATAACAAGGTCTGAAGTTGAGGCAGCAATTAAGAGCCTACCACCCAAAAAAGCCCAGGTCCAGATGGGTTCACAGCCGAATTCTACCAGAGATACAAAGAGGAGCTGGTACCATTCCTTTTGAAACTATTCCAAACAATCCAAAAGAGGGAATCCTTCCCAAATCATTTTATGAGACCAACATCATCCTGATACCAAAACCCGGCAGAGGCTCAGCAAGAAAAGAAAACTTCAGGCCAATATCCATGATGAACATAGATGCAAAAATCTTCAATAAAATACTGGCACACCGATTGCATCAGCACATCAAAAAGCTCATCCACCACGATCAAGTAGGCTTCATCCCGGGGGATGCAAGGCTGGTTCAACATACGCAAGTCAATAAACATAATTCACCACATAAACAGAACCGAAGACAAAAACCACTTGATTATCTCAATTGATGCAGAGAAGGCCTTTGACAAAATTCAACAGCGCTTTTTATCATTCTTGATGTTGTACATGCAGAAATTGAGGTAGCCTTATAACATGTCAAAAATCAAACCATTATTTCTGGTCCCAGGGACCGGAATCCTTTTTCTGGCCACAGTTTCAAATTATCTTCACTTTAAGTGAGTTGCTACTTTTCAAGGGATGGCCTTAGGAAGATCCACTGGATCTTACTGGGTGGTTAGAGTCTGTATTCCCTCATGATAATTTATGGAAAGAAAAAAAAGATACTTATCTTTAAACTGTCCAGACAACCAAAGTAATTTCTAGACCTTCTGAGCCTTGACATGTAGCAGGATGTGGGAGGAGGGGGAATGGGCTTAGGAGAAAACCTACTTGATCTCTACTACCTTGGTAACTTTGGAGACTTTTCTCAGCCCACAGACATGCATAAGAATAACAGGGGATACTTCTAAACATTCAACTACAGAACAAGTGCAAAGGGTATTATTAACAAAAGTCATTGATGAGGGGAAGAAATATTTAAGTTCAATCAGGAGAGGGAAAAGTTGATCGTTTAGTAACCACCAAAGTCCTCAAACTTCCAAACCTAATTTTTTTCTGTGTTTTCAGTGACCCTTGGTCCTGACTCTAAGAAGCCAATTTTGAGGCTTCATGGCAAACTCTTACACAAAGTTATCCAACCATTGCAAAGTCAACCCTTGCTTGCTGATTTCAGGTCAATTTAGGAATTAAATATGGAGGTTATTTGCATTCCATGCATGTCTCTCCCTCAGTTCAAAGGATACCAGCAACAGAAGGACGAAGATGAAAGGAGGATTGAAAATTGCTCAGTGGCCCTCTGGAGGTCCTAGAATAATTGATACCTGATGGGATTAATCTGCACAGCTTTTACTTAGTGACCATTTTATAAAGATCATTCACTTCACAGAGGTTAGAAAAACACTTTGAGAATCCATTTGGCAAAGCACTCTTAATATGATTCTTCTTACTTAATTCCTTTAAATTCCCCTTGGATTAAAATTGTAATACAAGACAAAAACCACTTTGGACAATGGTTTGGCAGTAGCTACTGAACCTAAACATAAACATATCCTATGACCTTGCCACATACTTCCTATTCCTATGAATATATACACAACTGAAATATATATATAATTTACCAAAAGACATGGGCAGGAATTTTCACAGCAACAGTATTCGAAACAGCCAAAACCAATTTTTTTTTTTTTTTTTTTTTTTTTTTTTTTGAGACAAAGTCTCTTTCTGTTGCCCAGGCTGGAATGCAGTGGCATGATCATGGCTCACTGTAGCGGTGACCTCCCAGGCTCAAGCAGTCCTCTCAACTCAGCCTACCAAGTAGCTGGAACTACAGGCATACAACACCACGCCTGGCTAATTTTTGTATTTTTGCTAGAGATGGAGTTTTGCCATATTGCCCTGCTTGGTCTTGAGCTTCTGGACTCAAGTGATCCATCTGCCTTGGCCTCCCAAATTGCTGCTGAGGTGTGAGGCACTGTGCCCAGCAAGAACAGCCATAAAAAATTTTTTTGAGATGGAGTCTCCCTCTGTTGCTGAGCTGGAGTGCAGTGGCACGATCTCTGCTCACTGCAACCTTTGCCTCCTGGGTTCAAGTAATTCTCCTGCCTCAGCCTACGGAGTAGCTGAGACTACAAGCACATGCCACCATGCCCAGCTAATTTTTTATATTTTTAGTAGAAACGGGGTTTCACTATGTTGGCCAGGCTGGTCTCGAACTCTTGACCTTGTGATCCACCCACCTCAGCCTCCCAAAGTGCTGGGATTACAGGTATGAGCCACCACCCCTGGCCCAGAATTTTGAAACTACCCAAAATTTCATTAAGGGTAGAATGGATAAATAAAATCTAGTATATTTCCACAAAGGAATTGAGATTTAGTGAAGTATGATTGCACACACTAACATGGATATTTCTCACCAAGTGTCAAGTGAAGAAGTCAGACATACTTGCTTCTATTGATGGAAACTGAAAACAGGCAAAGCCAGCATGTGGGGTTAGAAGTCAACATAGTGATTAGAAGACATAGTTACTGGAAGAGGAGATGAGGGGGTTTCTTGGTGCAGATAATGTTCTTTTATGATTTGGGTGCTAGTTCCAGAATATGTTGCGTTAAGGAAATATATGGAACTGTGCACTTAGAATTTGTGCACTTTTCTCAATGCTATATTCCAATAAGTAATTTTACTTAAAAATATGGCCAGGTGGGTGGATCACTTGAGGCCAGGAGCTCAAGACCAGCCTAGCATATATGGTGAAACCCTGTCTGTACTAAAAATACAAAAATTAGACAGGTGTGGTGACACATGCCTGTAATCCCAGCTACTCAGGTGGCTGAGGCACTAGAATCACTTGAACCCGGAAGGAGAAGGTTGCAGTAAGCCAAGATGGTACCACTGCACTCCAGCCTGGACAACAGAGTGAATCTCTGTCTCAATAAAATAAAGTTAAAAAATGAAAAAGGCTTACCTCTTTTCCCCTCCATAGAAGAGGGGGGGAAGTATACTGAAGACTTTCTACCTGCCTTGTAAGGGAGAGTTGATATAATATGTAAAATTTACAGCTTTTTTTGCTGATGAAGAAAAAAAACAAAACTCAATGGAACAGGATGTAGCAAGTGCAAAGAAAATGCCTGGTCAGGGAAGATCAGATTTGGGTAATTCTCAAGGAAATTCAACACTGCATCCTTAGGTCCCTGGTTACCCTCCAGACTGTGTTGTATTCCTGAATAACTTACCAGAACAGACTAATGAGAGGACGATGTTTCATGCTATCATACCAGTTCTCATTTTCAACAAAGTATGTTTGGTACTTGGGAGACATGACATTGCTGTTGTTGAATTTAAAAATTATGGACAGGCCAAAGCTGTCAGGGATGCTTTGCAAGGATTCAGGATCACAGCTTCCCATACCATGGGGGTCACCTATGTCAATAAATAACACCAAGGGATGAATAGGTGCAGCACAAAGGATTTTAGGACAGTGAAACTATTCCATATGATACTACAGTGACGGATACATGTCACTATAAATTTGTCCAAACCCATAGAATGTGTAATACCAAGAGTGAACACCAGTATAAACTCAGTACTTGGGTGATAATGATGTGTCAATTAAGGTTCATAATTTGTAGCAAATGTACCACTCTGGTGGGGGACACTGTTAGTGGGGGGAGACTGTGTGTAGGAGAAGGGATATATGAGAATTCTCTGCAGGTTCCATTCAGGTTTTCAGTGAACCTAAAACTGCACTAACAAAGCCTGTTAAATTTAAAAAAATACATTTGGAATAGTTTTCTTTAAAGGACTTGATGTTGTTTATAGTGGTACTTTGTTTTTTGTAATATTCGATTAAGCCTTACCAAACTGTGATATATGAAGGCTCCATTTCATATAATAAACTTTTATTTGTATTAATTTAAAAAGTTGAAAGAGGCGAGAGAGAGATCCAAGATGGCCGATTAGCAGCAGCTCAGGATTGTAGCTCCCACTGAAAGCGCAGAGAGTGAGTGGACGCCACACTTTCAGACGAATTTTCGTTGCCTACGGACCAAGAGATTCTTGGCGGAGGAGCCCCACAGGTCGCCAGCGCGACTCTTTTGGCCGGCGCGGCTCTTTGCAGGTGCCCCAGCGCGGCGGTTCTCAGTCCAGAGTATACGGGACTGAGTGCCCTTTTGGTTGGTGTTTGGAGCTCCGGGAAGACAGTCTCCCATTCAGCTGATTGAAAAACGGACTGAAGTGGGGAAGCAAGACCCGGAGATTCCCGGGCAGAAAAGCACCACGAATCTTAACGCCGCTGTTTCAGCCGGTGTAGTGGGTCGCCGCAGGGGAAGGCTGGTCCCCCCTCCACAAAAAAAACAGCAGTTGGCACTGCTGAGGATTGAGAGTTTCACAGCAAGTACAGCTGAACCCGGGAAGGTCCAGCTCTGTGGGGGAGGGGCGTCCACCGAAGGAAAACTAAGAAACAGAAAAAACTTTACCACCAACAAGCTGGACGTCCACTCAGAGACCTGATCTGAAAGCCAGCAATTACACAGACGACAGGTGGATAAATCTACAAAGATGGGAAGAAACCAGCGCAAAAAGACTGAAAACACCCGAAATCAGAATGCTTTTCCTCCTACAGAGGATTGCAGTGCCTCATCACCAATTGAAAAAGGCTTGATTGAGAATGAATGTGAGGAATCAATAGAATCAGGCTTCAGAAGGTGGATAATGAGAAACTTCTGTGAGTTAAAAGAACATGTTCTAGCCCAATGCAAGGAGACTAAGAACCTTGAAAAAAGGTTTGACGAAATGTTAACGAGAATGGACAATTTAGAAAGGAATATAAGTGAACTAATGGAGCTGAAAAACAATACGAGAACTTCGCGAAGTATGCACAAGTTTTAACAGTCGAATTGATCAAGCAGAAGAAAGGATTTCAGAGGTCGAAGACCAACTTAACAAAATAAAACGAGAAGACAAGATTAGAGAAAAAAGAGTAAAAAGGAATGAGCAAAGTCTCCAAGAAATATGGGACTATGTGAAAAGACCTAATCTACGTTTGATAGGTGTGCCTGAATGTGACGAAGAGAATGAATCCAAGTTGGAAAATATTTTTCAGGATATTATCCAGGAAAACTTTCCTAACCTAGCAAGGCAAGACAATACACAACTCCAGGTAATACAGAGAACACCACAAAGATATTCCTCAAAAAGAGTAACCCCAAGGCACATAATCATTAGATTCATCAGGGTTGAAACAAAGGAGAAAATACTACAGGCAGCCAGAGAGAAAGGTCAGGTTACCCACAAGGGGAAGCCTGTCAGACTCACAGCAGATCTCTCAGCAGAAACCCTACAAGCCAGAAGAGAGTGGGGGCCAATATTCAACATCCTTAAAGAAAAGAACTTTCAACCCAGAATTTCATATCCAGCCAAACTAAGTTTCATAAGTGAAGGAAAAATACAATTTTTTATGAACAAGCAAGTACTCAGAGATTTCATTACCACCAGGCCTGCTTTACAAGAGCTTCTGAAAGAGGCACTATATACAGAAAGGAACAACCAGTATCAGCCATTCCAAAAAACCCATCGGTAAGCTGCATCCAGACCCATCTCACATGCAAGGATATACAGAGACTCAAAACAAAGGGATGGAGGGAGATTTGCCAACCAAATGGAGAGAAAAAAAAAAAAGAAAGAGAGCAGGAGTTGCAATTCTCATCTCTGATAAAATAGACTTTAAAGTAATAGAAACCAAAAGAGATAAGAAGGACATTGTATAATGGTAGAGGGATCAATGTAACAGGAAGAGTTAACGATCCTAAGTCTATGTGCACCCAATATAGGAGCACCCAGATACATAGGGCAATTTCTTGGTGACTTACAAAGAGACTTGGACTCCCACACAATAATAGTGGGAGACTTTAACATTACATTGTCAGTATTGGACAGATTAATAAGACAGAAGGTTAACAAGGACACCCGGGACTTGAACTTAGACCTTGAACAAGTAAACTTAATAAATATTTACAGAACTCTCTACTCCATATCCACAAAAGATACATTTTTTTTCAGTAACACATCACATTTATTCTAAAAGAGACCACATGGTTGGGAGTAAATCACTCCCCCAGCAATTGCATAGCATTTATAGGTTTAAATGAAATATTGGTTGGCTGTTTGTTTGTTATTTTCTTCCCTTATTCCTTCCTGTCTCCATTGTGTAACACAATTATTAGCATAAAAGAGCTTTTTAATATCCATTTCTAGACTGCATTCTAGCCTGGGTAATAGAGCAAGATTCCCGTTCTCTCTCCCTCTTTTTCTTCTTCTTTTTCTCTTTCTTTCATTCTCTTTTTATTCCTTCTTTCTCTCTTCCTCTCTTTAAAAAAAAAAAAGAAAAGAAAAATGTTAAAGTCAAGAAAGAAGAAAAAAAAATGTTGAAAGAGGCTATGTAAATTCCCGGGAGATCTGCTTCGCCAGTGCAGATCTTGGCTAGAGCTTTCCCATATTAACTGAGCTCCTGAGGACTGGGAGAACAGCAGTGGCTCTGAGTAGTCTCTAGAGTTGGACAGAACTGGATTCGGATCATAAGCTCCATCTCTTGCTAACTGAGTAGACTTGGGTGATTTCCTGATCTCTCTAAGTTTCAATTTCCTCATCTGTAAAATGGGCATACCTACCTCACACTGTGGCTGGGAGAGTTCATCACCCCAAACTGGCTGCTCTTTTGCAGTCAGTGCTACTCCCATCTACCCCATCCTTGTTTTTAGCAACCACTGGTCTACGTTGTATGTCTTTAGTTTTGCCTTTTCTAGAAATTTCATATAAATGGGATCATACAATAGGTAATTTTTGTGCTTAGCTTCTGTCACTTAATAGATTCATCTGTGCTGTTGCCTGTATCAGTAATTTGCCTTTTTATTGCCTAGTAGTACTTTGTTATTTGAATGTTTCACATTACATTTATTCACCACTTGAGAGTCATTTGGATTGTTCAGGGCTATTGTGAATAACACTGCTATGAACTTTCACATGGAAGTCTTTGTGTGGACTTACGTTATCATTTCTTTTAGTTCAATACCTGGGAGTAGAAGTACTGGGTTGCAGGGTACTATATATTTATATTCAGCTTTTTAAAAAATTGCCAAAGAAGTTTCTGCAGTAGCCGTTCCATTTTACATTCCTACCAGCAATGTATGAGGGTTGCACTTTCCCCATATCCTCGTCAACACTTGATCTAGTCAGTCTTTTTAATTACAGCCATCATAGTGGCTGTGTAGTGGTATTTCATTGTGGCTTTCATTTTATTTCCTTAATATGACTTGTGAAATTCAAAGTATTTTCATGTGCTTTTTAGGCATTCATATATCTTCTTTGGTGAAATGTCTATTTAAATCTTTTGCCCACTTTTTAATTGAGTTGTTTGGCCTGTTATTATTGAGTTGTAAGAGTTCTTTAAATAAGAAATAAATACAAATCCTTTTTCAGATATGTGATTTGCAGAAATTTTCTCCCAGTCCATGGCAGGTCTTTCCATTTTCTTATGTCTTTTGAAGAGAAGCAGATTTTAATTTTGATGACATCTAATTTATAAATTTTTTTCTTTTATGGATTGTGCTTTTGGTGTAATAGTTAAGAAACTGGCCAGGCACGGTGGCTCACACCTGTAATCCCAGTACTTTGGGAGACCGAGGCAGATCATGAGGTCAGGAGTTTGAGACCAGCCTGGCCGACACAGTGAAACCCCGTCTCTACTAAAAATGCAAAAATTAGCCAGGCGCTGGGGCACGCACCTGTAATCCCAGCTACTTGGGAGGCTGAGGCAGGAGAACCACTTGAACCTGGGAGGTGGAGGTTGCAGTGAGCTGAGATTGGGTTACTGCACTCCAGCCTGAGGTGACAGGGCAAGACTCTGTCTCAAAAAAAAAAAAAAAAAAGTAGGTCCTTGTCCCCCTTGTCCCCCCTGTCGGCCTGTCTGTCTTCTGCTCAGCATCTTGTCTCCACCTCCTTCTCTCACATCTGTACCAAGTGGGGCTGATTTCTTTCTAGGTTTCCCCAAATGTCTCAGTGTAGATGGGAGTGAAGGCTCCAAAGCTGCCTGCCTCCCAGGGTGCTCATGAGGATGACATGGATGAGGAGGGGGCTGTGACAGGATGTGGCAGCTTGCAGGCCCCTCATGCCCAACAGGATAGGTACAGGACCAGCTTGCAACCCCCTCAGAATCAGGTGGCCATGCTGGAGCAGTCCCACTGGGATCCCAGCACAGATTCCATCCCTGACAGTTCATGGGAAAGGTGGCCAGGTGTCAGGGGTCAGGCGTTTCCACTCCGCATAACACCCGCCTGCTGTATATTTCCTACTAAGGATTTTTAAAACAAACAAGGGAATTAATTATTTGAGACTCATAAAGTTACATTGTGTGGATTTACTAAGCAGTTAAAGCAAATGCTGGGAGTAATTGCAAAAAAAAAAAAAAAGAAAGAAAAGAAACTGGCCAGACACAGTGGCTCATGCCTGTAGTCCCAGCACTTTGGGAGGCTGAGGCGGGTGGATCATGAGATCAGGAGATTGAGACCATCCTGGCCAACATGATGAAACACCACCTCTACTAAAAAATACAAAAAACGAGCTGGGCATGTTGGCATGCATCTGTAGTCCCAGCTACTTGGGAGACTGAGGCAGGAGAATTGCTTGAACCCGGGAGGTAGAGGTTGTAGTAAGCCAAGATCGTGCCACCACACTCCAGCTCAGCAACAGAACGAGACTCCATCTCAAAAACAAAAAAAAAAGTTAAGAAACCTTTGACTCAACCAAGATCACAAAGATTTTCTTCTATGTTTTTGTCTAGAAGTGTGATAGGTTTAGCTTTTATATTTAGGTCTACAATCTATGAGTTAATTTTTGGCTATGGTGTGAGGTAAGGGTTTAACTGGATATAGATAGCCAGCCAATTGTCTCAACATCATTTGTTGGAAAGACAATCAAATTGCCTCGGCCCTTTATTGAAAATCAGTTGACCATAAATGTGTGGGTTTATTTTGGAATTCTCTTCTGTTCTGTTGATCTACATGTCTATCCCTATGACAATGCCATACTGTCTTGACAATGTATAGCTTTCTAATAAGTTTTGAATTCAGGTAGCTGAAGTCCTTCAACTTTAACCTGTTCTTCTTTTCCAAAAATATTTTACTCTTCTGGGTCCTTTGCATTGTCATGTAAGTTTTAGGATCAGCTTGTCAATTTCTACAGACAGTCCTGCTGAGATTTTGGTAGGGATTGCACCAAATCTATAGGTTAATTTAAAGAGTGGTTAAGTCCTTTACAGATGCATGCATTTACAGTTAACATTTACATAGCACTGTTAAACAGCAAAGACTTCTTTAAAGTTTTTGTCATTAATTCTTGGAAGGAGATGAGAAAGCAGTATCTATGAAAAGCCAATATTCACTTACCCTGGAATGTTGCACCTATATTTTTGTTCTTAATTTTATTTTTCTCCTTAAGGAAGTTGCTGCTCTGTCATTGATGTTTCAAGCAGGTGTTCAAAGAGACCCAGAACATTAGAGTATAATGGTTTATTTCTCCCTAAACTAGTTTGTGCATCTTTACTCAGAAGGACAAGCTGCTGACCCTTCCTCTCCTTCCTCTGACATAGCGCACGTGTTTAGAGCAGCATCTGTGAGCTCAGAAGCCTCGGAGTTAGTAAGGCTGTAGGGCTACAGGATGTTCTCATCTGTGCACGTTGGCTTTGCATGGGCTTGCATAGAGCCCTCTAGGCTTTGTGAAAGCTGCTTGGGCAGACTGATTTATTTACCTTTGCCCAGAATACATATTTAGGGCCAAGGCACGCCCTCATTATCCTGCCTGTTCATGATGCTGCATCACGAGAAAAGCCTCCTGGAACAGGTGAGTGTTCATGTTAGAGATCAAGCCAGTCCAGTTGCATTGGAAACCTCTCCCAGTTGAGGGGAAAAACCAGTGGACACAAAAAAGCTGAGTCAACCTCTGCACCGCCTTTCTCAGGAACATGACAGGGAACTTGCATGATTCTGCCTCTCCCTTCCACCTGTGCACCTGCCACATAAGCAGCACATCCCTGTTCCTCCCTTTGGCTTCCTCATCTCTTCATCCACCCTCAGGTTTGTGGTTTTGGTACCACCCAGACCAGTGTTTTCCCAGCTCATGGTGATCTGCTTAGATTCATTTCAGTGCTTATAAAATAAAGACTCTCATATCTGGGCCCCACCTTAAGGCCATTCAACCCATTTTTAAAAGGCTCCTTGGGTGTTGCTTATGTACAATTATGTTACAAAACTCCTGATCTAAAGCAACCCACCAGCCTCCAGATGTTTGTATGTCCATAGTCTGAGATCACCATCCACCAGAGCTGTGTTTGGGAGAGTCTTAGGGACTGGAAAACAATTCATTTATTCCTTTGGGGATTCTAAGAACCGCCTCTGAATCAAGTTAGATCTTTTACAAAAAAACAAAACTACACATCTAGGCCTTGGTAGTTTAACTTCCCCATGGAAATGACTTCATTTCGTGATCTTCGGTGGCTATGTCCTTGGTATTTCTCAAGGGTCTATATAAGAAACAATTACTTAAACACTTCTATCATCAGTGAAATTCCTGTGGAAGATGTTTTTCTGTCCCATAACTGAGGGTCCCTGTATGAGAATTTATTTGGTGCTTTTAGGAGACACTTTAACAGGGTAAATGTGTGGACTTTGAATTGCGCTACCTGGGTTCAAACCCTAGCTCTGTCTTCTGGAAGCACTGGTGGGTTTGGGTACAACAATTTACTTTCCTTGCTTGTAGAACAAGACTGTAAAATAGCACCTACCTACTTCATAGGGTTGTTATGAGTCACTTAAACTCTTGATACAAAGTCTTACACAGAGCAAGACCTTAGGGAACTTCAGCCTACAGTGACTGTTATTAACTTAGAATCAGGAAACCTTGCCTCTGTAGTGAAAATTGTGTGTGGCCAGTTTTTCAAACAGTGAAACTTCAGCGGCCCATCAGTTCCTCTTTTGCCTTCATCAGCTAAGAAGCTCACATCACAACAAACATGTTTGCCTCAGTTTGGGTCTTTTGATTTTTAAGGTTCTTGATCAGTTGTTTTAAAATCATGGCATTCAGAAGAAACTAAAAGGGACAGTTAGCAGTCCAGGAGCTAAGCAGATTATCAGATGAGCAGATTCTCCGTGCAAGGATAGGTTCTAGAATTACAGTTCTCTTTTTCTGTTCCCAGGAGCATATTACATGGGCTCAGGGCTCAGGGCATCAGAATTTCTCCTGGGTAACAGACACTGTGGAGTCATTGGTTAAACTCCATTCTCTGCCATCAAGAATGTTCTTTCTCTACCAAAATTGCTTTTCTGTTAACATTATTATGTGAGCTTGTAGAGGGTATGGGATTTCACACAGAAACACAGAAGTTTACAGCTGAATAGGACCTGAAATTGTCTAGCCCGGCCCTTCACATTTTTCAGATGTATGTCCTGAGGCTTGGAGATATTAAGTAGTAACATATTTGAGGACCTATGGATAGCAAATTGAGGTATGATTCTTGGTCTTCTTGATTTCAAAGCTTATAACCCCTTCCCTGCACCTCATGTCCACAAGGAATTCAGAACTCCTTTTCTGCTCTTCCAGACAAAGGGTTTCATCAAAAATGTTGTGACTTACACTAAATTTTGCATTGGAGTAGATGTTATTTCCCCAGAATCCTGGCTAGTATGCTAAAGTTCATACTTCAATTTAGAGATTAAATAGCAATAATAACTACAGATGTCTGATTTAACCCAGTGCTATTAAAGACAAACAATTTTCAGCACTTTGAATGTGTAGGCAGGTACTTTGTAAAACTCAGCTAAATAAGCAAATTGTCGATTATTCATAGAGCTTCGTGCTAGCCAGAACATAGTCTTTTTGAATATGTGAAAATGCAGGAATGGGGATGTGATTTTTTTTTTTTTTAAGGAGCAGGGTACAAAGGTAGATGGGGGAAGAGCAGTGATGGAGCCCTGGTGAGCTCTCTAGCAGCACCTCTGACCACTCAGGCTCAGGCAGAGCGGCTGTCAGTTGTGTGCCTGGGGCCGGGTATCTGGTAAACCAACCTTCATGCAGTTATCTGCCACAACAAAGCTCCTCCTGGGCTTTAAAAGTCTGTAGTCAATAGCATCCTCTCTGTGATGAATTGCATGCTTATTATCTGTTTCTTATATGAGCACTATTTAGTCGTTCATTTTGCTCATGATCTGAAATACTTTTCCTTCTTCTAAAAATAACTCCAATTTAAATGATTTTGATTGAGCAGCATCTGATTTTTGGTGAGTTTGCATATGCCCTGCCGTCTGCGTTCAGTTCTGTTACTTTTTCTGGCCTCGTGCACATGGCTTCTCTGTGAACCATCACGGGTGCCTATGTAAGGAGAAATGAAACACATGCAAAGGAGGGGCACTCTTGTCTTGAGTACCTGACCCTGGAACCCCTGAAGCCTACACTTCTACAAACACAAAGACCCTTGAATGCCTTTTGACTCAGCTCACTGAACGTCTTGACATATTTAGCACCTTGGGATAAAGGAAGCGAATAGGTCAGGACATCCCTGGTATTACAATGGTCTAGGGTTAGGTTTCTTAGCGGTGTTTTCTTTTTATATAATTATTTTATTGTTATTGTTGTTTTTAAGTTCTGGGGTACATGTGCAGGATGTGCAGGTTTGTTCCATAGGTAAACGGGTGCCATGATGGTTTGCTGCACCACCTAGGTGATAGCATGCCTTAGCTCTTTTCCTTCATGCTTTACAATAGAGGTTCCAAGAGCTTGTGATCTGCCTAAGATCCCATTTCCAGTACAGGCTGGGCTAAACACTCAAGTTCAGGTGTCATGGATCCAAAAAACAATGGACTTTTTTTCCTTTTGGTCTTTATTTTATTACACAGCAACACAAAAATATATTCTTGTTATAAAGGATTGAGATGATATAATGGCAAAGGAAAATGTGAGGGTTTCCTTCCCTTACTTCTTCCCAGCTCTCACCTCTTGCTCCAAAGGTAACCACAGCAAAATTGTTGGTGTGCATCTCCGTCTTCTCACCAAGAAGGGCACACATAGAAGATCAATATACATATTCATGTGTGTTCTCATTGACATAGATAATCATAAGAGTGTCTTACAAAATGGATGAGGAGGTTGAAGAAAATTATGCTTTTAAAGCACTTTACTTGGTGCCAGGCAATAGACTAGGTTCCTAATAGTGCTCTCACCAGCGGCATGGGGTAGGTTCAATTATTTCTACCCATTTTATTGATGTGGCAGCTGAAGATCAGAGAGATTGTCACCTGTGGCACAAGGTCACACAATACTGAAACTGGATTTGAATCCAGTCAGACTTGCCCAGTGTCTCAACAGCTTTGGCCACTAGGTTATGTGGTTATTTTATAGGCATTATTTTTCCACTTGATTTTTTTCTCTTAGTAATATTAGCTTGAACTGTTTCCATATGTGTAGATATGAATTTACATCATTCTTTTAATGGCTACGTGTGATTCAATACTTCTTTTTTGGGGGTTGTTTTTCTGGTTTTATTGATGCTGTTGTTTGTTTTGGTTTGTTTTTGAGATGGGGTCTTGCTCTGTCGCCCAGGCTGGAGTGCAGTGGCATGATCTCGGCTCACTGCAGCCTCAGCCTCCTGGGCTCAAGCAGTCCTCCTACCTCAGCCTCTCAAGTAGCTGTGACTACAGGCATAAGCCACCATGCCGGGCTAATTTCATTTTATTATAGAGACAAGGTCTCACTATTTTGCTCAGTCAGGATAGTTTTAAACTCCTGGGCTCAAGTGAGCCTACTGCCTAGCCCTCCCAAAGGGCTGGGATTAGAGGCATGAGCTACCACACCTGGCCTGGCATTGATATTTGTATAGGTTGTGACTTAGGAATCTAGATTTATGTTTCTCTAAGTAGAGATCCAGTTGTCCACTCTAGTTATTGAATAATCCATTCTTTCAGCTCATTTGAAGCATCACCTTTATCATAAACTGAATTCCCTTGTATGTATGGCTATGCATCTGGTTCCTCTCTAATGTGCTGTTGACTTATTTTTTACTCCCACGCCCATACTAAAGTACTTTAATTATTTTAGACTTAGAAAAAAATTTTATGACAGGAAGGGAAAATCCTTCCTTATTGCTGTTCTCTTTCACACACAAAAATGTATTTTGGGGGTGAGCATTTATTCTGTCATGTAAACTTATAGAAGCAGCCTGTCAAGGTCTATAGAGAAAATTTCTGTGGGTGTTTAGACTGGGAATGTGTTGCATTTTAATAGGTTCATATTTGATAAATCAGCATCTTTTCAATATTTAGATTCCCCATCTAGAAATATAATACATTTCTATTTAGATTTTTTATGTTCATTAGTTAAGTTCCATAATTTGCTTTATGTAGATCTTGCATTGGAGGGTTTATTAGTTGTTATTACAAATGGGATCCCATTTTCCCATGACATTTACTTAATTTTTATTGCTAGTGAATAGGAAACAATGGTTTTTATATATTAATTTTTTATCCAGCCACATGAGTCAATTTTTGTATGCATGATCTTTATACTTCTTTTTCTTGACATCACATTGGCAATAAGGAAAACAATGTAGTATGATATTGGTAAAAGTGTACACCTTTGTCTTATTCCTGTCTTCAATGAGAATGCTTCTAAGGTTTTACCAGTAAATATGATAAATACACTTTATCAACTTGAAGACATTTCTTTCTATTTGTAGCTTACCAAGCAGTATGCTTTTCACCACAGACTACACCATGCTCTTGTCAAGGGACCTTTATTTTTTCACTTAACATTTTCCTTGAGAGTCCAGAGATTGCCCAGACTAACTTGAACCTCCCAGCACTGGCATCCTAGCTTAGCGAACCTGGTTTAGAACTGAGCGCTTAGGATTGAGTAATGTCTTCTTTCTTCCTCCTTTTTGCTCACATTTGACTTCAGATGTCCCATGGGCAGGAGCTACTTTGTGTTGATATTTCCTGCTTTCTCTCACCACTCTCACCCCAGTCCTACCCCCTCCTCCTGCAGAAAAGTAAAAAATTTTACAAATCAATAAAAAGTAGCACGTGGACAAGAACAAGAGCACTACTTCTGGAATTTTCTGGCAGGCACTACTAAAAAGGTTTTTATTCTTAACTTTAACTTCAACTTTTTTTTTTCCACCTGATTATCTTGAGTGGCTAACCACCACCTTATGCTCTGATTGCTAAGCGGATCTTGTAGTTTCTACAGGAAGGTATGAGAAAGGAATTACCACCTGACATCTGATTTCCTGTTGCAGTTTCATGCAGGTTCTGATGGAGGATGCAGCCATTTTTAACTCTTTCTCGGCCACTGCCTTGTACATGGTTAATGCAGAAGAACTTTTTTGGTGGTGGAGTGATGAAAATTATTTAATCACAGAGTCTATCTGAGAGTTTTTAGGTGGTGATGGTTTTTTGCTAGACTGTGAATGAGAAGATTTGTTCTTGTCAGGCATGCATTTGGAACATGACTGTAATGTGACTTGGCACCTGTCTAGAAAATTGTCCCTGTGTCCAGTGACACTTTGCTTTGGGGAAGTCAACACCTGCTGTGATGGCATCTGTCATATTTAGGAATGTGAAATGCACATGACTAATGCACAGCCACCTTAGTAAAATGCCTTTTCCAGAAAACTCTTTGTGTAAGCCACTGGCAAAAGATTGTTGCAAGCTACATAGAAGAGACTTTGGGTTCTTTTTGAGATGAAAACAGTGAATGATATGTTTTACTATAGCTGTTCTCACTTGACGCAAGTGGGGTTGATTTTATTATTTTCAGATTGTTTAGCCAAGAAACCAAGAATCTGCTAAATATAAGGGTCATTATTTTTGGTTGGTTTGTTAGAAACAGCATTAGCCCCCAGCAAGGTGGGGTTTTGGGGGGATGGAGTGACTCATCTCAGGCATATGGTGTGTGTGTTACTGGCAGCCATCCAGGTCGAGAGAGAGACATTGAAGCCAGATACGCTGAGAGGCAAGGCAGTGCCACCGGGCAGGCCCGAGTAGCTGGCCTTTGATCCCCTCCCAGTTTCAGTGAAGTTGGCTTTAGCTTCCAGGGCTGTTCGTGTAGGAAGTTTGGTCAATTAGACAGTTATTTTTCCTTTTTCAGCATCTTCTCTTTTCTTCTAAATCCTCAAGTCCAGAAAAGATTCTGGAATCCATGACAAGGAGTAAACTCAACCTTCCCTACCTTTTCTCTTGCAGGCAGGTGACAAACATTACCACCCCAGCTGTGCACGATGCAGCAGATGCAACCAGATGTTCACAGAAGGAGAGGAAATGTATCTTCAAGGTGAGGCAGACTCAAGAACACTAGACGTTTTCCCTGCTGGGAGAAAGGAAATCTTGCTATGTTTGTTTGATTGTTTTTAGAGAAGGAGGCATGTTATTAGCTGTGAGACTACCCAAATCCAAGATGATTGTGGCCAAAAGTTACCTCATCAGTTAGTATTAATCAGCCAAGCAATTGACATGCTGGCAGTGAGCCCCTGAGGCTGTTCACGAATGAACTTGTGATGCTGCCTTAATCAAACGAATAGGACTCGACACTTGATTTCTCGGATGTGGGGGAGAGCGAAAATCAGCAATACCTCCTCTCCAACTCTCCCCAGGAATATGCTTAGGAAGCGAAAGATTAAAAGAGAGAAAGAATTTCTAGAAATTTCTGTAAATGTTACTTATTTGATAGCTACTTCTTTTCTTCTTTCACTCTCCTATGAGAATGTGTTTTTTTTTTTTTTTGAGGGCTCCCAGGCTGCTATTCTCCGTAATTTCAAGAAGAAAATCTCATGTTTGATGAATTATGTCACAGACTTGTTTCACCCCATTAAGATGACTAGCTCTTATGTTGAGAGAAAGAGACAGAGAGAATGGGGGATAACAAGAGAACCCACTCTCTGAAAGAAAAATTTCTGGTGTCAAGGAAGTACTTATTACCGGGGAGCCATTGGAATCCCAGCCCTTTGGGAGGCTGAGTTGGGAAGATTGCTTGAGCCCAGGAGTTCAAGACCAGCCTGGGCAACATAAGGAATCCACAACTCTATTTTATATATAAATAAATATATATATTTAAATATAAATATTTATTTTTATATATATTTAAATATATATATTTATTTATGTTTAAATATATATATTTTTATAAACCATATTATCATCCTATCAATCCTATTATCCATCCCCCCCAAAACCACACCTTGTTGGGGGCTAATGCTGTTTCTAACAAACCAACCAAAAATGACCCCTGGGCCCTCTGCATTCAGAGGATTTCCTGTGCTTTGTAGTCAGCCTTTGAGCCAGAGTCAGTGCTGAAGGGACCTATACTCCTGTCTGCTTTCTGTTTGTTTGATTTTTTTTGTTTGTTTATTTTGGCCCTGGGTTAAGAAGATGGATTCTGCTTTAAGAGAGGATTCTCTTGTAGTCAAACAGCACTTCTGTGTGAGCATTTTACTATTTTTAGCTGGAAAAGGAGTTATTAATCAAACCACGGTTTATCAGTAAAATTAGCAAAACCTGTAAGAGTGTCATTCATTCTGTTTTGGTAATTACTGGGTCTCAGCTGCCTGTGCATGGCATTTCTTGATTTCTCCTTGCACATAGCACTAAGTGTACTTGCAATGAATGGTTTGCTTTGCTGTCTCAGTTTTGTTTGTATACCATTTAGAAAAGTCTGCAGAAAGGATTCTTGAGTATTAAAGCAAAGCCTGGCTGCTCTCCCCTAAAAAGGCTAGCTACATGAGAAATTGACAAGCCAGACTTCCTCTGGGCTTTAGAATGATTGCTCTAAAAAACTGTGATTAAAAACATCATTGAATTTTGAAAGGCCCTATGAAGACAAGTGACAAGCATCCGCCTCTGTGGCCTCATGTGGGATTTATGACACATTTTCCCGAGGACAACAGGCCTTACATCTGCAGTGACAATAGGCAGGTGTCACTTTGCATTTTTCAGCACGAGGCAAATTTATTCTTTATTTGGTCTGTGGGCTTAGATTTTAGCGTGTCAATTCTAGCACTCAAAAAACAGAGACACAGGAGAGCCTATCAATCCTGTCTGTGCTAGAAACAGAGACTCAGAGGCTCTGGGTGCAGCTCTGCACATTCAGAGTGGTTCTGCAGGCTGGAGAGAGAAGGTTTCAAGCTGTGCATGAATACAGCTGTGAAGAAATGGCTGTCTGTTAAGGCTGCATTTGGAATTCCAGGGATTGCTCTAAACCTGGAGTTGTGCTTCCATAATCTTTGCCTGCCCTCTCGGCACATCTCTGAAGAAAGAGCAGTTTCATCTTCTTTAGCATCTGATGTGTCACATTCCTTGTGGGTCTGATCTCTGGAGAACAATGGTGCCATTGTGCAGAGACCCAGTATCCTGGCCAGTGACTCCTGCTCAGCAGAACCTTCACAGTGAATGCTTCTCCTGGGCCTGCACCTGACCCCTGGGCCCTCTGCATTCAGAGGATTTCCTGTGCTTTGTAGTCAGCCTTTGAGCCAGAGTCAGTGCTGAAGGGGCCTATACATCTGCCTGCTTTTTGCTTGTTTGATTTTTTGTTTGTTTATTTTGGCCCTGGGTTAAGAAGATGGATATAATGATTGTTAAATAAGGATTAAAGTATTACTCTGATATAAAATGTATTTTTTTCTTGCCATTAATTATAATATTATTTTAGTGAAATAACTAAGGTGGTGTGAAGTAACTCAGGAGTTTTTTTAAATTGGTAACTTTTCAAGTACGCCCAGGTTGTTGCTTAAAGAGATAAATATTTTAGTGGGACACAGTGGCTCTCACCTGTAATCTCAACACTTTGGGAGGCTGAGGCGGGTGGATCACTTGAGGTCAGGAGTTGGAGACCAGCCTGCCCAACATGGCAAAACCCCGTCTCTACTAAAAATACAAAAATAAGCTGGGCATGGTGGTGCATGCCTGTAATCCTAGCTACTCGGGAGGCTGAGACAGGGGAATTGCTTGAACCCAGGAAGCGGAGGTTGCAGTGAGCCCAGATTGTGCCACTGGCACTCCAACCTGGGAGACAGAGTGAGACGCTGTCTCAAAAAAAAAGAGAGAAAAAAGAAAAAAGTGGTAAAGATTTAAACCACGAAATGTGGAAGCTGATATTCATACTATGAATCTTATTTACGTAACTTGTGCTTTCAACATAGTAACTTTACTTTCTGAACTGCTCATTTAAGTTCTGTCCATCCCCACACTTGAACGTGTCCTTACATGGACCTGTCAGCCTTACTCATATCATATAAATGATATTTTATAGGTATCTAGTCACACAAAATCATATGAGCAGGCATTGGATTCTTACAAAATAAGAGCTTCTATTGGAGATAAGTGTTTTGCTTAATTCTGTGATGCTGGTACCATGTGTAAAAGTGCTTCATAATCTGAGAAAGTGAGGCTATTGACCCAGGAACAGAAAACAACACCAAAACAGTTACTTTACTAGTTTAAAAGCAAAGACTTTTTAGAAAATTACTTAAAAGGTTGAAGGCCAAAGGACATTTTTGGATTTCTAATATAACTTTCACCCTTTCTATTAGTTGGTTTAATTTCTCATTTCTGTGTAGGTAACTATGTATAACTGAATCAATGAAAAATTCAGTAAGTTTTGCTTCTGACTATAGACTCTCTGGTTCACTTTATTCCTCTCAACTAACCACCTTGGTTGTTTTGATGTTATATAAACAATGACTATTATTTTTTAAATTAAATGCAGCTTGTAGAGTACTCAGGCATTCCTTTTAAAGGATGATAATATGGTTTAAAAATAATAAGACATGATTAAGAACTAAATATGTCTTGCATCAACAGACTCGTGCCCAGTTAGTGGTCTCTGAGGTCTAGAATTATGACCTTTATCCAACAAGCTTGAGCTAGTTCAGGAAAACTCACGCAGACTTTGGACATGTCTGATTTTTCTGTGTTATGATTCACTTGGGCATGAAGCAGTAACACCTTCCCGTGATGGGGAAAGAGGGCTAGGAGCCTTTCTCAGAAGTGCTCTAAGAGGACTTTGTATCTTGCCATTTTCTTGGCTCTTAGCAGTGCATTCTCTCTTCTCAGGTTCCACCGTTTGGCATCCCGACTGTAAGCAATCTACGAAGACCGAGGAAAAGCTGCGGGTAAGGGAACAATCAGAACATGAAGCCAGGTGCATTTGTAGGCCCCGTGCTCATGGTCACTAATTCTTGGGGCTAGGGTTTAGGTGAAATGACTTTTTACTGACCTTTTTCTTAGCAACTAAGTTCAAAGGCCTTTTAGCTAGGGAAGGGGGTCCCCCTCTTACCTTAAATGTATTGTGGGTTTTGTTCTAAATGCTTGTGTTAGACAAAGTAAGCCTTGGCCTCACTAGTCAGCTTCTTAGAAAAGCATTCAAGGGAAAAGTCAAACCATGCAGATGAGAAAACAGTGACTCATCAAGTTCTAGCTTCAGCATCTGCTGACCTCACCAGGCTTTTTTGGTACTGAATCTATAATGCACAACTCTGACCCCAGCTCTACATCCATTACTGATATTTTACTGACCTCTCCTTTTACTGCATCCAAATTCACCAGAAGAGACTCTAAAAGCTGATGCCTGTCAGATAAAACCTTTGGGGAAAATAATGATGAACCAAGATAGGTAAATTAGTTAATTCTCAGAACAAGAACACCTCCAGATGGCAATATTTTATGTTTCAGAAGCAAAGAGCTGTACACAGTCATAAAACCACGATCATAATCTCCATCGTGTTCAGATGCCCATTTTTCACGTGGGCTAGTAAGTATTTTTCAGTGCAATAATCATACTGAAGGAATCCCAGTGCTCAGGTTAACCTAACTTAGTGACACCTAGGGAAAAACTGGAGTTTGACTTTACCCTATTTACTGTCTCAGGGAAAAGAATGGCCTGGATTTATTTCGGAGACCAGACTCTAGTGCATAGTATAATCTCTTCTGCCATTAGCAGGCATCAGAAGCTATGTATGTAGCCCCAGGGGCAGCACGGCTGGTTTATTGCTGGGGTCTAGTCACTGATGTGTGACTTGTGAAGGGGTGACTCAGCTTTGGAGCAGTGATTATCAGCGAGACCCATTTGCTCTGCCTTTTTTCATATCCCTTTGCCTGTCACGTTGGGAAATACAGCTGTTATTTTCCTCATGTGTTTGCTTTATTCTCTTCAATGAGCCACACGTATACAGAGGAGATATTTTTCCTTTGTTTTTTTGTCTTTTCTTTTCCTCCTCAACTCACATCCATCAATCAGATGGAGACATTTTACCATTTGGATATTTCAGGAGCTTGTCCCTTCCCTGTGACCCTGAACAAAAGCAGTGCTTTTAGAATGCACAGTTATTGTGAACATACTTAAGTGGAGGGGAAAAAAATACAACCACTTTTTCTCTGAATAATTGAATAAAGGTAAGAACAGCCAAAGAGGAATTTGGCCACCAATCTTAGGGTGGTTTTACTCTCTGTTTCTGACACACAGGCTCCTGAAGTCCATCAGCTGGACAGTCACATGCTGGCATAGCCGCCTGGTTTGTGGGCTCTAGACTCTGGGATTTTTGAGAAACTATGAATGCTTCGGAAATGAGTTACCTTTATAAAATATGAGAACATGAATGATAGTCTTTATTGTGACTTTTATCATAAGAATGAAAAGTTCATCGCATAACTTGGAGATGCTGCCCAGAAACCACCCAAGTAGCTGTAGCAGTTTGTAGTCTCTCTAGTGTTGCCTTTAGGTTTTTAATAATCATTTTTACTTCATCTCTGATGCAGTCTTTTGGGAGACGAAGAGAGGAACGCTAATGAGGCCAGACTGAGTGGAATGTGGGTCTTTTCTGTGTCAGGATTGCTTGAGTTTGCAGATGATGTGACTCAAATGATTTTAAAACACCACCACTCTGATTACATCTTGATGGAAAACTCTCTGGATAAGCTTATGAAAGCAACTAGTGAAATACTTCCACCCATTCGGGCCAAGAGGAGCTATTGTTTTCTTCCTTTAATAAGCCTTCCAGAGAATTCTAAAGCTCTTCTTCTAAACCCGGCATTCACTACTTGGGAGGTCAGGACAGTGCTCTGGGTCACTGTCTTTGGAAAGCTTAGAAGTGAAGCAGCAGCTCCCATGTGCCAGAGCCGGGGTTCACACTGATGTTGGTGGGGCTTAAAGGGAGTAGGTTTTGAACAGAGAAATACATCTTGTGTGCTCTTAAGGGTGTGCTTATACATCACAAATCTTGAGCCAAGATATCCAGGCCTTTCACCACATGTCACATTAGTGCGGTTTCCATAGCAAAATGAAAATGTTTTAAGAATCTTTCAGCAACCCCACTGAGTAATCCACATTTTTGATATTTAAGAACTCATGGGACATTTGTAACAACAGATTCTCAAGAATGTCTCTCAATTGGGTTCACTGGCTTCTTATCCTTTATATATTATAAGAATGTCTAAGCCAAAATAAATGGAGAGGAATTGAAGGGGGTTGGAGCTTAGATAAATATACTGTAACTTGAAGACCAGTTAAGATGCTTTTAAATATGGGCCCAAAAATTGACCCAAAAAATCCACATGTACATCAGTGAAAAAATCCCACTTGATGTTTACTACAAGTTAGTTTTCCCCAAGGTTGTTTTTCTTAAAATACTATTTCTGAATTGAGGCTATTTCTGTGTTCATTTTTCCCTTTTCTCATGTTTCATGGCAGCCGCCAAACTTTCGGCGTTCTCCATCTGATTTCTTTTATCCCAAAAGTCTGATTCGACGCACAGGATGGTCTCCGTCTCTGCAGGTTGGCGCTGTGTCTAGGCTGGGGCTCAGCCACTGTCCTGGGCCCAGGCTTCTGTCGCTTTTCCCCTGGGCTGCTTTTCTCACATAACTTCTTCAGCTCCTGCAGAAAGCAGATGCTTTTCTCACCCCCACGAGCACCTGTCACATTGACTCTGGCCGTTGTCTTCTTGGATGGATGTTTTCATTTAGAGCAGCAGCTAAAGCTTTGTGTTTATTAAAGCAAGCACGTCAGAAGCTGCCTTGATCCTGTGTTGCCACGTTTGTTCGCTGAACAAGTGTCTGCTGAGCACTCAGGTACAGAGCTGGGCTGGATGTGGCAGATCCAGCCTCACAGGCAAGAAAAGACAGATAAATAATTATAAGGTGGTACAGAAACTTGTCCCAGGATATGGATTGCATAGGCCAAGCTCTTTGGAATGTCAATGAGGAAAAGGTCTCAAGGAGCACTTCTTTGGAGGCTGGCTGAGATTTGACCATGAGGGGATGAGGAGAAAGTGGTGGACCTGATGAGGAGATGTGAAGTGTGCAACTGGGAAAGGCAGTGCTTAGGTAGGGAATGGTGTGATTCGAGAAAGGAACAGTGAGGCTGGGCACAATGGCTTATGCCTCTAATCGCAGCACTTTGGGAGGCTGGGCAGGTGGATCACTTGAGGTCAGGAGTTCAATACCACCCTGGCCAACATGGTGAAACCCTGTCTTTACTAAAAATATAAAAATTAGCCGGGCATGGTCGTGGGTGCCTGTAATCCCAGCTCTTCAGAAGGCCGAGGCAGGAGAATTGCTTGAACCCAGGAGGCGGAGGTTGTAGTGAGCCAAGATTGTGCCACTGCTCTCCAGCCTGGGCAACAGAGCGAGGCTCTGTCTCAAGAAAAAAAAACAAAGGAACAATTAAGTGGGAAAGAAAGAAACTAAGAACAGGCACCTACTCTAGAGTCTGGGGGATTTATGTACAATCTCATTTGCTCTCCCTAAGAATTCCTGCGAGGTAGCTAATCTTATTCCCATTTTGCAGATGGGGAGACTGAGACCCATCGTAGTTAGGTAACTTCTCCAGAGTTACTCTACTAGTAAGTGGAAGAGCTAGGATTGGAACCCATGTTTCTGTGAGTCTATCACTCATATTCTTTCTACTATACTGCAAGGAGACAGTGAGAGCAAAACCTGAAAGAACAGAAGAAGGAGGACATTAAATACTGGCTAAGGCTGTTGTCAGGAGGCCGCTGATGGAGTGTAAGGAAGACAGCAGTGCCACCTGCCCAGTGTATCCTGCAGGAAAAGGGAGAGGACTCAGCCGCCCAGCAGAGGAACAGCCAGGCTGGAGATGACGCTGCATGCACAGATCTGACCTTCTTTAAGGGTCTCTGAGAATCAGTGGAAACTTTGACCTGTTAAACTAGAAGCAACTTTCTCCAATCCCATCTTGGCCCAGATGAAACCTGTTCTCTTTCCCTGCTAACAATTCACGGTTGCACTGCAGCTCTTTCAGCAGGGCTGTGTGCCTGTACATTCTGTGACTGTCAGAACTGCACTAAGGAAAAGAAGAGTCTGAGCTTCTATTTTTGTTAAACCTTCACCTTTCTTTAAATGATGGAAAAGACAGAAGTATAGTTTAGAGTAGAAGAGAACCTTTTAGAAGTCAATCCCCTGAGTTTCCTCATTGATAGAATGAAGTCAGATGGGCTGGGCATGATGGCTCAGGCCTGTAATCCCAGCACTTTGGGAGGCCAGTGTGGGCAGATCGCTAGAGTCCAAGAGTTTGACCAGCCTGGGCAACATGGCAAAACCTCATATGTACCCCTCCAAAAATACAAAAATTAGTCAGATGTGGTGGTGCACACCTGTACTCTTAGCCACTCAGGAGGCTTAGGTGGGAGGATCACCTGAGCATGGGGAGGTTGAGGCTATAGTGAGCCAAGATTATGCCATTGCACTCCAGCCTGGGGGACAGAGTGAGACCCTGTCTCAAAAAAAAAAAAAAAAAAAAAAAAAAAAAATTCAGACAGATACAGCAGCATGGCCGAAGCTGCATGGGCTGTAGGAAACAGCAAGCCAGCTGCACACTTAGCTTCTTGACCCCAGGCCTCGGTGCCTCGCATTGTCCCATGATACCAGGTTCCTATGATATGATGTATTTTTCGTACAATCTTCATTCCATGTTAAAGTTTCAGCTCCAGTGGCAGAGTTTCCACACACAGTGAAATCAGTCTCATGACTCCAGAGGAACAGTCAAAGACTGACCCCACTGCAAATGAGTGTTGCTCAGAATTAGTGCTTCCACTTAGCAGGAAGCCAGTTTTTCAATAGTTTTTTTTTTTTTCCAGTAGTATACTCTTAAATAATATTACATTTTGTTAGCCTATGGCTATAACCAAGTGATACATTTTCATGACTTGAAGAAAAATGTCATGATCAAGTGTGAAAATTTTTAGTTTGCCCCAGACCTTTAAGCTTAAGAGATTTGGAGTATCATAAGAGAGAGAGAAAGAGAGAGAGATCTGTTTTCAAGAACTTCTCCTATCTTGTGGTTCAAAGGGACACCTGATTCCTATTATCCAGCTGTAACTATCAGTGAAGTCAACTTCAGCTCTATCACAGAAAGTTGTAAGCAGCTTGAGACCTGGCAGAGAAAATGGGCTGTGTGGCAAGTTCTCCCTTCACCCGTTGGCAATTGAAGAATGGCTTACCAGTACCTTTAAGATGCCAGAAAACTCCAAAGCAAGGCAGCTCTCAAGTCACAGATATTTTGATCTTTTAAGTACTTTGGCTACACAGCAGCTCATTTTCCACCACTTAAAACTGAGTACCCTTAGTTGTTAGATAAACTATCTTCCTTGCAGGGACATTCAGTACTCTGTGCCCCAGAAATAAGTCCTGGTTTTGTTGTAGAGGAAAGTAAAATCTATAGCAGGAAAGTCATTTTGTTATTTATATTGAGAACGAGCTCCATCTTTTCCTGTTGCCTGAATTACAGGTATAAGAAAATGATGAAAATAGAATTACCTAAGAAAAACGTATGCTGGTCTCATTCACTTGGAAGTTTTCTATGAGTAGCAAATTTTGTCTAGAGGTAAAATTTAGTACTGAGCCTGTGTAATTCGCTGTAGACAAAGCACGTGGTATTCCCAGGACCAAGTCTGTAATAATCTGGAGTGTGTCACTTGCTTTCATTCTAAAAGGGAGTTTTTCTCAGCTATGCCTTTGGAGGTTAAAGCATGAATTGACTGACCTACAAAATGGGCATGACTCTTTTCTTTGAAACTAATATTCACTTATTATAACATATGCACTTGTCAAGCTATAATATACCAAACAAACACCATGTGTGTATTTTTTAAAGGAGCTAATTTGAGGCTTTATGTATGTCTAGAATAAGCAGGTAATGTTAGTGGTGTTTGATTTTTGTTTTGTTCATGTCACTACAATACATACTATTTTATTCCTGGCTTTCACTTCATTCAAGTATTTCATCTTTTTGAGCATGTCTTTATAATTCATCAGACAGTTGAATGTAGAGGTGTAAAGATTTATACTGGAAAGATTTCATGTAGTAAAGGCTGATGGCATTCGTGAAACCGTCTCCAGAGACGTGGTGTGTGCCCACAGCACCTCCTGCCTCCTCTTCATACATAAAATTCTTTTTTCCAAAAGAGTTGATTTCACTTTTTCTTTGCTTAGCAGTGGGCATTCAGTATATGCAGGTTTTAAAAGTATTCCTTCTTCTGCAGCTGTTGTCACCACCTTGTCTAGTGAACTTCGACAGAAACCCAAGGCAGGTACTGTCAACATCAACAGGAGTTAGTATAAGGTGTCAGTCACCTTATGTCAGTAGTTGTCCTGCCAGTGTTCATAAGTACGTTCCCATCTAGTTGCCAGATGCCTGTAGATTCTCTCTCCTTCGTAGAGCATGGCTTTGAATACATGCAAATTAGACGAAAGCAGTTGTTGCATCCCTGCTCCTGCTGAACGGAGGGAGGGCAGGGGCCACAAAATGCTCCCCCAGCACTGTCCTTCTAGGAGACCCGTGTGCATGGTGAACCATAATGGAAAGTAAATGGAAAATGTCATTTCTCTACTTACTCAACAGGCAGAGCTCTGGTAAGTGTTTTTAATGGCTAGTATTTGAAGAATAAGAGCTTGAGTGGAAATGGAAGAGGATGTCTTCAATTAATTTTCATTCTGTGGCTGTGCCTTCTGAATGGTAGGACAGACAAAAATCAAGGCATAGGGGAAGAATAGAGGAAAGGTATTTAGAGGGCTTTTCAAAGAAATTTCATGAAGAAAACAAAAAGATGGGCTTTTTAAAGCATCTGGCTATTTATTCGTGATTAAATGCCATTTTTTTCCTCTCTTCTGTTGAACTGCTTGTCTTCTGGGGAGGCGTCTCTTTGTTAATTTTTTTTTTTTTTTGAGGAAAGTGAAAAACCTTGTTGAAATCAAAAGTAAAGACATGAAAGTGTGCTGGGGACATACCTGTAGAGTAGATGGACCCCTTCTTCATGAGAGACTGAGTGAGGATGGCCATATCAACAAGAAGGTTCTTATGGAAGGCTCCTTTCTTCCCTTTGCCAAAATAAGGTTTCAACTATTTGCCTAATCTTATTGGCAAAATACATTGAGTGATCACAACCATATATAATTATTTCTCTAACTACCTTACCTGCCTTCTCCATCCCACCCCACCCCCACCTCCGTGCCAAAGATGGCATCAAAAGAAAGAACTGAATTTTTCCAACTGCGCTTTCAAGTTGATTTTTCTGCAAGGAAAAGACGCTTAAAGGAAAGTCAATACATTGTACCTGCTTTTAGCATGTTAACCATTCCTTGCTGTTTCTTTTTTCTGTAGAAGTGGGCTTGCCTTTGGTAATAAATATTTGAAATTGTATGCATTTATAACATAGACCGGAGAGTAATTTTCTTCACTGTAACTCTCATAGAGAATTCCAGAAACAAGGCTGCTGACCCACTGGGTTATTGAGTTCAGTTCATAATTATCGGGTCACTGTTGTTGCCCTGGACATCTGAATGGGTGGAAATGGTAATTTAGATTAAATCACTACATGTGAGGATCATCAGTTACGTGTCAGGATCACCTGTAAAATTCTGTGACAGCCAAAGAGGTGATGATAGAGTTGAGTTAATGGTAAAGAGGAAACTGTCAGTGGATTTGAAAGTGGGACAGCATGTCAGTAAGTTAAGTGCTTTCAAGGTTGAGATGGTTTCCATCTGAGTGGATGTATGCTGTTGTGTTGGAGGACAGCTCTCCGCCTTCTGAAGATATCTTAGCCGTAACAGCAAATTATAGATTCGTTAGGCAAAGAAAAACAACAGCTGGAAGAATAAAACGGGTTCTTTTAATAAGATGTTAATTTGAAATTCACCATGTTTACAATTCTAGATGTTTCAAATTGAAATATAAATTTCTAAGTATCTAGGATTAAAACTCCAAAAATTATTGTTCAATTTTTAAAAAAGAAATTTTATGATCTTCATAAGGGAGAGACCTTTAACCTCCCACGGTCGAGCAAATACACTTTGAGAGACATTAGGGACCTTGGCAAAAAGCAGGGAATCCATGCGTGCCACATAAGCCTTGAGCACAGTTCAGTAGGCAGCAAACCAGAAACTGTCCTGGCAGATGAGACAGACTGTACAAGGTCATTGTCATCGTCATGGGAAGGGCATTAATGACTCAAGTTGAGACAAAGTCGCTGTCTCCAAGAGCATTTGGAATCACTTCACAGAGTTCTCAAGGAGGGGAAGGGTATCTGTCAGCTCCTGGCAGGACTGCTGCCCCATATACTGTGATGAATTACTTAACATATCTGAGTTCTGATGGGAAGGAGTCCAAGTGAGATAGCTGTGGAGAACGCTGGGGAAGCCTCGTTCTATGTAACTCACACATGAAAGGAATATTCATGAAGAGCAAAACAGAGACATTATTTGAGATTAACTGCCTAAGAAACTTAGTCCAAATCCAAGTGTCTGGAAAATGCTGACTACTTGCCATGTGCCTACAAGGTGCTTGGAGCTATATATGTATTCTCTCATTCAACCCTATGACATAGTTATGCTGGTACACTTTGCTCCATTCTATAAATGAAGAAGTTGAAGCTCAAGAAAGTTAAAAGAAAAGAAAAGAAAAACTCATGTAACATCAAACAACTAGTAGAGCCCAGATCTGAACTGTTATTTAGCACCAAAGCCAGCCTTTTAAGCCCACTCTATTACATAAAATACATGGATGTGTTTTATCCCATCATTTCAAAATAGACAGGAAAACAGAATAGGGCCATTGTAAAAAATAGGCAACAAGAATACAACTCAACTCGTAAACAAGATGCCTATGGAAGTAATCCCCCACCCCCTGCCCCCAGCGTGGGGGTACCATAAACTTAGGAGGTCAGAATGAAGCAAAAACAAACAATGGTAAATTCAATGAAAGAAAAAGCACTTTCCTGATCTCCAAGTGTGTTAGTCCATTCTCACACTGCTATAAAGAACTGCCCAATATGGGGTAATTTATAAAGAAAAGAGATTTCACTGGCTCACAGTTCTGTATGGCTGGGGAGGCTTCAGGAAACTTCCAAACATGGCAGAAGGCAAAAGGGAAGCAAAGACCTTCTTAATATGGCGGCAGGAAAGAGAGAATATGTGAGCGCAGCAAAAACTACCATTTATAAAACCACTAGATCTCGTGTGAATTCTCTTACTATCACGAGAACAGCATGGGGGAAACCACTCCCATAATCCAATCAGTTCTCGCCCTTGACACATGGAGATTATAAATCAAGACGAGATTTGGGTGGGGACACAGAGCCAAACCATATTACCAAGCTATATCAGAGCATTTCTCAACAGTAAACAGTTTGAAGATGCAAGTAGTAGAGTGATGGCCCTAAGACAAGCCAGAACATCAGAAAATTTGATGACCAGTTCACCTGACTTTGAAAACTACTTGACTATTAAAACCTAAAATATTTATTTCTGAATCAGAGAACTTGGGGATTGAGTGTATGCAAACTAGAGGTGATTTGGATCTGAAAACTTTTTTTTTGAGATAGAATTTTGCTCTTGTTGTCCAGGCTGGAGTGCAGTGACACAATCTCAGCTCACTGTGACCTCCACCTCCTGGGTTCAAGCAATTCTCCTGCCTCAGCCTCCTGAATAGCTGGGATTACAGGCATGTGCTACCATGCCTGGCTAATTTTGTATTTTCAGTAGAGATGGGGTTTCACCATGTTGGTCAGGCTGGGTCTCGAACTGACCTCAGGTGATCCGTCCGCCTCACCTCCCAATGGATCTGAAAACTTTTAAAATACAAACGGGACTTGAAAAAATTCAAATTGTTGAATAACTTTTAAAATCTTTAGCTCAACCCTATTAATAGTGTAAATAAAAAAGGTAAATGACTCCAAGAAAGCCTGCGTAACTCACAGGATCCTCTAATCTAGTCAAGAAGGAAAGGAACGAGAAACTGAACTGAAATAAGCTAGTTCTGCCAAGAGAACTGCCTTTCTGTCCGGGAAGTTCTTCATCCCCAGAAGGTAACGTTAAAGACCGTTTCCCTACGTGTACCTGTGTTGTTCTTCAGCTCTGTTTCTACCAGCACATGCAGTACAAGAGCAAATAAAACCATTTAGAGCCATCGCCAGGTGCATCATTACAGCAAAGGCTGAAAGTATCCTTGCCCCACACTTGGCAAAAATAAGGATGAGTAACATACAAGTGACCCCAAAGCCCCAGTGTACACTTTGGCTGTTCCTACAATGTTCTGGATGCTTGTTAATGAAAACAGGCCTTTGTCATAGCAACCCCAGTAACTGAAGACATCTGATGCTCCTGCCGCACACCCTCTCCCCACCCCAGCCCAGTGAGCTATTGCAGTGCTCTTACAGAGCTAGCGCAATAAAAATACTTCCTGTTAGCAGGAATTCTTTTCTGCTACTTGATCTCAATATTTCTCTGTTCGTTTCATTCCATAGTTATGTTGATGGGAAATGAATGATCGCACCTGCCCTACAATACAGGCAAAATTTTAGGGCAGACCTTAAATGCTTGGACTGTGGACCTAGAGTGTCTGAGTTCAAATCCTGACTCTTCATCCCTTTCCTACCTGTGTGACTTGGAGCACTGATGTTTTTTCCTTATCTGTAAAATGGGAATAATAATGGAAGCTACCTCCTAGGGTTACTGAGATTATTACATGAGATTAAGCCTGAGAGGTGCTGAGCACATACTAAGTGGGCAGTAGACATTCGCTGCCATTGATATTCTTGGGTTGCTACTTAAGAGGTTTCATTTTGACATTGAGTTTGACAAATGTGAGATCCTGGTCACTTGAAGCTGAAGGACTACCTGTGGTTAATATCCCACAGAGATTGATACAGGTCCCGCTTTTTCAAGGGGTAGCATCTCCTTGTAAAGGAGGGATGCATTTTGATTGGGTCATTTCCATATTTTGGTTAGGAAACAGATCTAGAAATTGGACATTTCTTGAGTAATGTTATGTGAGTCCCTTTTTCAACATACTCAAAGAAGTAGAGTTTTCTCATATTGAGATATGCCTGTGACTGGTATAACTCCAGCAGGAAAGTGCTCTTGCACGGCAGGTCCTGGGAAGAGGCCCAGAAGTGATGCACCTGGCGCACCTCCACCTGGGTGTGGTGTGATTTCTCCCACTTTCACCTATCTCGAAGATACCAGGGACATTAGCAGAAAAAAGACGGATCACAGTCCTCCAGCGATGAGTCTAATCACTGCCTGACCTGAATCGGCCAGATACGTTTGCCTTCACTGTTTCAACTGTGAGCAACATAGTGAGGCAACGGCCTTGTCTGAAGGAGTTTCTTTGGCTCAGTGATGGCCATATTCAAGGTGTTCAGCATCAGCAGACACAGCACTGAGAAGGAAAGGTCTTATTCCTGTTGTAGAACTATAAATTATCCTCTCCAGGAAATAGCTGCAGCCAAGGTGAGGAAGTGTTCCATAATGTTTTCTCTGCAGTTTTCCAGACTACGTTAGAAGCAGGAGGCCGCTGATCCTACTTGATAAGTTTCCTCTCCTGCTCAATAACCACCTCTTGCTCTCCACGTTCTTCAAGTATATATTATGGGGTCCAGTTTCTTTCATCCTCCCCCAAGGCTGACCCACCAGCCTTACCGCAGCGAGTCTCTGGGTAGTTAGCCTCAAATCGTGTAATTAACATAAGTCAGGTGTCTGCAAACTATTTGTTTACAAATAATAAATTCTAGCTCATTCCCCTCAACTAGGATTTGTGCCTTCTATGTATCTATAGAAAGCACTGGGTATGGACAGGGGTTAAAAAGTAAATAAACTCTGTGAGGGCAGAGAGCATGACTAAAGTTAATGAGAGAGACAGATGTGATGCAAGGAAACCAATAAATATATCATTACACATGTTATTCATGAAGGAAAAAAGTAAGACTGATCCTAGGAGAGAAAACAACAAGGGGAACCAACTCTGGAATCAATCAGGGAGGGCCTCTCTGAGGAGGTGATATTGAAGCCAAGACTGAAGGAAGAGAATCATCCAAGTAAAATTGGGAACTAGGGCATTTCAGGCAGAGGGAGCAGGGAGCGAGGATAAGAACTCCAAGGCAGCCTTGTGCGCCGTGTTCTGTGAGTGATGACAGGTAAGAGACGAGGTAGGAGGGGAAGGCAGAGATACAATCCTGAGGCCCTGGTTTTGTGATTTTATTCTGAATGGATGCTTGTATTAGCCTGTTCTCACATTGCTAGTAAAGACATACTCGAGACTGGGTAATTTATAAAGGAAAGAGGTTTCATGGACTCACAGCAGCTCCACATGGCTGGGGAAGCCTCACAATCATGGCAGAAGCCGAATGAGGAACAGACATGTCTTATATGGTGGCAGGCAAGAGAGCTTGTGCAGGGGGAACTCCCATGTATAAAACCATCAGTCTCATGAGATTTATTCACAATCACAAGAACAGTATGGGAGAAACCGGCCCCATGATTCAATTGTCTCCACCTGGCCCTGCCCTTGACACTTGGGGATTATTACAATTCAAGGTGAGATTTGGGTGGGGACACAGCCAAACCGGTATCAATGCTGGAGACAAAGGCAGAGTAGTGACCATCCAAATGGTGTTCTTTAAAGGTCTCTCTAGTCTTTAGATGGATTTGAAGAAGGGAAGAGAGAAGGCAGAAAACGCACAAGGGAGGTCACTGCAATAATCTGGATGAATGGAGGTGGTGACTGGGTCTGGGACCATGGCAGTAGAGAGGGAGAGAAATGGGCAGCTTTGAGGTGTGCTCAGAGCTAAACCAGAAGTTCTCGTAGGGAACAGTAGCAGGAAGCCAGAGAAAGGCTTCCCCTTGCCTTTTCAAAACCAGATCACACAACTAGTTTGCATTTACCTTTCCTTCTAGGTTGTATTTTACCTTATCCAAAAAGGTGATAAATGTTTCCTTTTTTCACTAGCTTAGTTTTTAGTAGAGCTTAAGGGCCCAGGGCAATCTTGATTCTGAAGCCAGGGTCCGAAATCTTACAAGTCACTGTTTATTTTACAGCCTACCAGGACATCCTCGGAAAGTATTTATTCTAGACCAGGCTCCAGTATCTCCCGGCTCACCAGGTCATACTATCTATGTAAGTATCTACTTCTGGAAGGGACATTTCCGGGACAGGTAAATTAGTGGATTGTCATAGAAAACAAAAACTAATTAAAGTGATTTCTATTTTTGTTATGAGATCGGCTTTTCATTTTTATACAGCAGTCTGCTCAATCGTTTCCCTTTAGATAATTACATTTATATGTGACCATCAACAGAATGATCAGACGACCTGTAAAACGTCTTACTGTGTTGCAGGACTTAAAAAATTCTTGCACCTAAATAGCATGTAGATATTTGGAGATTAATTCTATATTTGATAATGCTGATACTGAGTGTTCTTAAATTCTACCACAAAGATATTTAAATATTTAGCTTATTAATTATGCAGTTCTTGTTTTTAGACATCTGAGAGGATTATTGGACCATCTGTTTGAGCTTTTTCCTTCCCCTGTCATAATTTCAGGAAATTATCCTTAATGTTTGCACTTTTTATCTATTTCATGAATTCTACACAGATTTTTTACCCTAAGTGTTCAGTCACTTAAAAAAAAAAACCACGATTAATATATGGTATACACAGCAATTTCTAAAGAGTATAACTGCTAGGCAAGATGTTTTGGTTTTTGTTTATTTTAAGGCCTGTGCTTTTTAAACAACAGGAAATGCACTAACAACAGTTTCCCAAAGCAATGAGACTACAAAGTAATTGTTCTTTCTGGTTAATTTTCCCAGGCAAAAGTAGACAACGAGATCCTGGATTACAAGGACTTAGCAGCCATTCCCAAGGTCAAGGCAATTTATGACATTGACGCCCAGATCTTATTACCTATGAGCCTTTCTACACTTCGGGCTATGATGACAAACAGGAGCGACAGAGCCTCGGAGAGGTAAGACATTCCTAGTGTTTGTGAGTTGTGCAACAGTTTACCTTCTCTTTGTCGCATTTGTAGTAACTACTGTCTGCAGTTCAGGTAAGTCAGGTGGTCTTTTGTCTGCCTAGTACTTGCAGGTTTCTAGACCAGGTGCTTTGAGGTATTAAGAAGCCCGTTATGAGAGGAGGGAGAACAGACCAACTGCAGATAGAACAACAGTGAAGAACAGCTAAGCATTATTAGCATGCTGGGATGGAAGCTGTCTGGAGGTGTGTGTGGCTGGGGAGGCGCTGTTGAGAAGTGGGTGGGGATTCCTTGAGCTGGGCAAAGCAGACAAAGGAGTGAGGGTCTCCTGGGGGTCTTCGTCTAATGATAAGCTTTATTTATGAGATCAAGAGGAGAGAGAACGCACCTCCTAAATTTTGGTAGCTACAATTTTCAGCAACTTAAGAAAGTTAGAATGTGCAAGAAAAAAAAAAAGTAGAGAGCATAGGACGACAGTTTAGCACAGGGCTGTGAGCCAGGATTCTGGAATCAAATTACCTGGTCTCAACCCAGGGATCACCACATGCTGACTGTCTGACTTGAACCTTGTGACAGCCATTCTGCCCCTAGTTTCCTGGGCCAGGTGCAGCGCTCACGCCTGTAATCCCAACGTTTTGGGAGGCTGAGGGCAGGAGGATTGCTTTAGGCCGGGAGTTGAAGACCACCCTAAACAACATAATGAGACCTCATCTCTATAATAAAAAAAAAATGTGAAAATTAAAGAAACATGGTCCCAGTTTCCTCATCTGTACAACAAATCGGGTAATGATAGAATCTACCTCATAGGGAGTTGGTGAGGATCAAGCAAGCTAATCTACATAAAGCAATTAGCAGAGGCCAAACTTGGGGGAAGTATTGAGCATGTGGCAATTTCTTCCATTGTTGCTACCTGTCCTCTTGGGTCTCATTAATACTCAGCCCACAGACCCATCCCACTGCCGGATCGGAGCCTCTCAGTCCCTTGGGGTCCTCCCCTCTCCAGTCCCATCTGAGGCTTGAAGGTTCTCTGTAGTTACTTCCTACTTAAGTTTTTGTTTCCCCTGGCCTATCAGCTCACTCTCATTTTTTTCTCCTTTAATTTTTAAAGTAGAATCATCTGTGGACTGATTTGAGTCCACACAGAGATATGTTAACAAATAGCTGACAAATCAACTATCCAGCAAAGGTTAAAACAGAAAGTAAACAATCTAGCATCTCACAATGCTTTGAGGTCTTAGAGAAGAAAACATGTGAAAATAGGATTCTGTTTAATTTGTTCTCAATTACAGATGTATAATATTTATTATTTTATAATTATATTTATTTGTCATTTTATATATGTTGTTTCTTTTATTTACTTTCAAATCTGGGTTTTTTTATTCCAGAGCATAGTTCTGCGTGGAAAGGGTCTGTGGGACAGGAAGTGATATACATTTTCATGTAGTGCCACCTAGTGGTCGCTTAGCTGTAGCTGCACGTGTGGCAACTCTCAAGCGCAGGTGCGCTGGCCAGGGTTGCTCAGTTGCCATTGAACCCCACCCAGTTTCATAGGGGATAAGAGACGAGGGGAAGTTCCTGAACAAAGTGCACAGAGATTGGGCTTGGAACCTGTGGATGAAAATTTACTAGTGTTTAGGTCATACAAGCAAGGGGATGTGAGTTTTTTTTAATGGTGTTAAGGATTTGGGTGTGTGGTGTGCGTGTGCGGGTGTGTCTGTGTGTACTTCCCAGCAGCTTTATTCAGGGCAGTACAACATTAAGCACTCAAGGGTTTGAGCTTTGAGGTGAAAATTGCTGCATTTAAAACCAGACTCTGCCAGACGTGGTGGCTCATGTCTGTAATCCCAGCACTTAAGGAGGCTGAGGTGGGCAGATGCTTGACGCAAGGAGTTCAAGACCAGCCTTAGCAAAACTCCATCTCTACTGAAAAAAAATATACAAAAATTAGCTAGGCGTGGTGACACACGCCTGTAGTCCCAGCAACTTGGGAGGCTGAGATGGGAGCATCACTTGAGCCCAGGAGGTTGAGGCTGCAGTGAGCCATGATCATGCCATTGTACTTCAGTCTGGGTGATAGAGCGACACTGTCTCAAAAATAAAAAGAAAGAATGAAAGAAAGAAAACCACAAAAACCAAAAACAAAACAGACTGATACTGACTAACCATATGACTTTGGGGTAATTATATACCTCAGTCTCCTTATCTGCAAACTCCAGATAGAGAACAAGAATACCTACATTAGAAGTTTTCTGTAAAGATTAAGTGAAGCTATTTACATTAGAACAGTACTGGGCATATAATAAGTGCTTAAGAAAAATGCTGGCTGGCTACTCTAGTACTCAACACCCTTAATGTCATAACCTGGAATGACGTCCCATGGTTTTCCCTATGAATAGAGGGTGCCCCTTGGATCAGAAATCATATCTATTAGTGAACTCTTTCCCAATACTCACATCTTGCAACTGAGAGAACTTTACAAGCTGTTCTATTATTTATTCCATTAGTTTTTTTTTTTTTTTTTTTGTTTTTTTTTTTTTTTGAGACGGGGTTTCACCATGTTGGTCAGGCTGGTCTTGAACTCCCGACCTCAGGTGATCTGCCCACCTTGGCCTCCCAAAGTGCTTGGATTACAGGCGTGAGCCACCACGCCCGGCCTATTCCATTAGTTTTTTAACATACTTCTTTCATAGGCTTCATATACGTAGTGCCTTTTTTTTTTTGAGATGGAGTATTGCTGTGTCACCCAGGCTGGTGTACAGTGGTGCAATCCTGTCTCACTGCAGCCTGTGCCTCCCAGGTTCAAGTGATTCTCTTGCCTCAGCTTCCCCAGTAGCTGGGACTACAGGCATGTGCCACCATACGGGGCTAATTTTTGTATTTTTAGTACAGGTAGGATTTCACCATGTTAGCTGGGCTGGTGGTGAACTCCTGACCTCAACCAATCCACCCACCTTGGTCTCCCAAAGTGCTGGGATTACAGGCATGAGCCACCGTGCCTGGCCTTTATACATATTGCCATTTAAGAAACACTGCAGGAGTTGGCTTAGTTCTGTGCAGCCACTGGTGCCCCCAGGGCCCTACTGTCAATGCAGATATAGACCTGGGCCCTGACCTTGAGACCAGCCTTCACTCAGCTGAGACCCCCTAGAGACAGGCTGTAGCCGCAGAGGAGACCGTGGAGTTCATGAACGCTTGGAATATAGAAAGTCCACCCACTTACTATGGGATGTGGGGAAAGGGCAAATTTTATAACGGTGAAGTCCACCCATGGCTGGCTATGTTCTCCAAAGCTCTGTTTGCATTTCATTTCTATTTGAAAGCTTTTTGCATCTTAATTGTAAACACTTTATTCATTTGGAAAATACTTGTTGAGCACCTACTATGTCCCAGGAGCTGCTGTCATCACTGGGAATATGTAGTTGTAAACAAACAGTCCTTGCCCTTATGCAGCAGTGGCATCATGTGGGAGACAGACAGGAAAGAAAGAGATATGTAATATAATTTTACAGAGTTGTAGGGCTCTGAGGAAAAATGAAGCAGAGTAAAGAGAAAGCATGCCAGGGGCTAGACTGCTCCTCTCGATGGAATGGTCACAGAGGTGCTGTATGACAGTGGCTTTGAGCAGAGACGTCAGCATAGACGGGGGAGTAAGCCCTGCAGGTGTCTGGGTGAAAGGCACTGGCAGCAGAAGAGACAGCACATGCAAAGGCCCTGAGGTGAGAGAAGGCTTATCCTGTTGATGGCCCCAGGGAAGCCTGTGTGTGTAGGAGGATGGAAGCCAGAGGTGAATGGCAGTGAGATTGGCAAGGCAGCCAAGGCAAGTTGCCTCATGCCTGGTCACCAAAGTCCTATTTTTGTTATTGCTATTGTGATTTCTGTGGTTGTAATTTAGTCAGCCACGTCTTGTACAACCATGTGTACAAGATCCTATGTTTCAGTAGATGCTGTAACTCCTCCTAGTAAAATGAGCATAGTTTGAACATGTAAGGGAAATGGTTCCAATTTGTCTAGCTTAATCACCTAAAGTGTCACAATCATATCTATTCAAACCATGGTTCTTAGGCAGAGATGTGCACCTGAATCTCCCAGGAGCTTTGTCAGAGTCTACCTGTCTGAGCCCCCACGACAGATACACTTATGCCTGATCACCAGACAGGGAGATGGGGAGGGATGTTGGCAGGTATATACTGGCTAATGTTTCCAGCTGACTCTGATAAGCAACTCTAATTAAAACTGGCAAAGAAGCCGGGCACGGTGGCTCACGCCTGTAATCACAGCACTTTGGAAGGCCAAGGCGGGCAGATCACGAGGTCAGGAGATTGAGCCCATCCTGGCTAACATGGTGAGGCCCCATCTCTACTAGAAATAAAAAAAATTTACCTGGCATGGTGGCACACACTTATAGTCCCAGCTACTCAGGAGGCTGAGGCAGGAGAATCACTTGAACCTGGGAGGCGGAGGTTGCAGTGAGCCAAGATCATACCACTGCACTCCAGCCTGGGCGCCAGAGCGAGACTCCGTCTCAAAACAAACAATCAAACAAACAAACTGACCAAGCGTTAACAAACATTGTGACTTTAAATTCTCTTTTATTTTTCTAGTCTCCGAGGACTTTGTCTCCTACTCCGTCAGCAGAGGTAAGTACTGTTTCTTTTTACCATTTTAACGGGTGGAATTTGAGAATTGCTTGGCCATTCCCTAGACTGGGACTTTTGAAAAAGGATATAACATACAAAAGAACAGAAAAAGTGCCTGTGGGATTATGATGGCTGCGGGGATTACCTCCATGGAAGAGGAGACTCAGACACAGCAGTATATTTCTCTTAAAATGGAGACTGGGGAGTGAAAATGGCCTCACACTAATCTGTGTCTGTCCTGTAAGTGGAAGGAAAGTGTCTACAGGGACATAAGTCACTTGTCCCAATGTGGGGCTCTTTGCCCTCATCTATAATAAATTGTTTTGAACCCTAATGTACTGAAATGGCCATCAGTCATGGCATATTTCTGTACGCAGAGCCATCTTGAAGGGAGGTTACTCCGTTTAGTCTGAAATCAACCATCTGATCTTAAAACCAAGAAACTTTCTGGATGTTATGAAACTGGACTGCTTTTAGGAAATCTCTATCATTCAAAGGAGTAAAAATACCGTAGTATTTTCATGGTTTATGACTGAGTGCTATGAATTATTAATTTCTATCCATATTAATAATTTGCACTGAAATGATGAAGAATTAATTTCTATTACTGACCAAGTGTGCAAGATTGAAGCACCTAATCTGAGGGCTTTTGGTTTTGTTGTTCTTTTATTTAATTTATAGACCAAGCCAAAGTTTCCTTGCCATTTGCTGTCAGATTCCACAAAGCTGTGGTTACTGATGTTTTCATTTAGTCAGTATTCACGCATTCTTTCAAACTTTTTATTTTTATTGTGCTAATAGAAATTTCACAGGACAACGGATTCTTAAAATATTCTTTGTACTCTTTCAACTGTTCAGACAGTTTTATATTGTGTTTGTGTGCATGTGATTTTTTCATACTTATTACCTAATATATCCTTTTCTGTATTTGGAGACAGGTGACATTTTAGTGGTGCTGTGGTATTCCATTGAATTTATATGTCATCATTTCCTTTTCTTTTTTTTTGAAACAGGGTCTCACTCTATCACCCAGGTTGGAGTGCAGTGGCGCGATCTTGGCTCACTGTGACCTCTGCCACCTGGGTTCAGGTGATTCTCCTGTCTCAGCCTCCCAAGTAGCTGGGATTATACTGCACACCATCACGTCCAGCTAATTTTTGTATTTTTAGTAGAGACAAGGTTTTGCCATGTTGGCCAGGCTGCTCTCGAATTCCTGACCTCGGGTGATCTGCCGCCTTGGCCTCCCGAAGTGCTGGGATTATAGGCATGAGCCACCATGCCTGGTCCGTATGTCATAATTTCTTAATTGTACCCCAATTTGTTGAACATGTAACACAGACTTTTGCCTTTATGAATAGTGGCACTATAAAAGTCTTTGAATAAATTATTCCTCCTTTTAAAGGGCATTTGAAATTATTTTCTTGGAATGTTTCCCAAGGTAAGAAGTAAAATACTGACTTTATGGCAACCATCAACTTGTTCTTCAGGAGAATCTACTTAAAATGCCATCAGATCAATGTTACAGGCAGTATAGGTTGGTTGGTGTTCAGAACAAAGGATGAGATTAGAATCAGGAGGCTGGTTCCAAAGCAGGCTCTGCCCATACCAGCTACACACCTACACACAGAGCTCTTACCTGCCTGGAACCTTGTCTCTGCATTAGTGGGGGAGGGAGGTGATACTACGTGGTCTACCTTTTCTTGTTATGCAGATCTGGTAGGTATGTGAACACAGTTTATGAAACTGAAAACTACAATATCAACATGGTCACTGGAATTATTATCTCTCGTCCCAGAGCCCTGTCTCTATGGAGGTTTATAGTTTTTCATCTTACAAAAAAATTTTGTTTAAGAAACAAGGTCTCACTCTGTCATCCAAGCTGGAGTGCCCTGGCACAATCATGGCTCACTGCAGACTTGAACTCCTGAGTAACTGGGACTGCAGGCATGTGCCACCATACCTGGCACATTTTTTTTGTAAAGACAAGGTCTCGCTATGTTGCCCAGGCTGTTCTCAAACTCCTGGCTTCAAGCCATCCTTCCACCTTGGCCTCCAAAAGTGCTTGGATTACTGAGCCGCCACATCTGGCTCCTAAAATTTTGTAATAAGTCCAAGTACTGCAGATTTTGAACAAAATGTATTAGCCACAGAATGCTCATTTGCATATAAAATATCTGCACAATTTGCACATGAAAATAAGTGCATATGTTAATCAAATATATATAAACAAGTAGACACGATAGTCCCTTGGCAGCGTTTGTGAAACTTGGTTCCTACTGAGGTATGGTGATAGTCTGAATGTGTTGAACTTTGTTTCCAGGGGTACCAGGACGTTCGGGATCGGATGATCCATCGGTCCACTAGCCAGGGCTCCATCAGCTCCCCTGTGTACAGCCGCCACAGTTACACTCCAACCACGTCACGCTCTCCCCAGCATTTCCACAGACCTGGTAAGGGTGACTGTTCCTGGAATTCACTCTATAGGACAAACTGTATTTCTGTGATTTTCTTCCTCTACCGTTGATAGCACTTTGAAAAATCGACTCCTAAACATTTCTGCCCCTCTCCCACAGCAAAATGAAAACTGGCATCTTAACTATATTTTGTGCTACGTCTTTTCTAGAAACATCAGTCATTCTATGGCTGTGTTCATTTTGATTTATTAAATAATTATATTTTGACAGCGAACTACTGGAAGTGTTTTTAAAAAAAAAAAATTTTTTTTTTTGAGTTAACGAATTCTTCACTTTGGGACTTAAAATGGAGATCTCCCAAAGAAAATATTTTGATGTGGTTTGTAGACATACCAACATCGTCTAAAAAATTCAGTATTCACCATTTTTAAAAGATGTTTTCTGTTTCCCTTATCTAGGTACATGGTGCTACTAAGCATGCTTGGTGAAGCACTTTCTAGAAAGAGTACCTAGGGCTGTTCTTGATCAGTTTTAAGATCCCTTCCAAGCCTTAGATTTTCAATCAGACTTAGAAAACAAAATCACTTCCAACCCTAAGATTTTCTGTCAGACTTGGGAAACATAAAATCATTAGGCATTGCTACAGTAGAGAGTGCCACAAAGAAACAAAGTTTAGTGGACCTTCCTCTGCAGAGAATTTAGTCTCTGTGGCTACTAGTGGGTGTCTCCAGTAGGAGAAGAATGGAGACCCCAGTACAGACCCAAGATTCCCTGAGAAACAGATTCACAAGGAGGATTCTGGCCTCTGATAAAACTTAATGGTGATGATGTGCGTCTACGAAGATTTCATTCATGTTAAGCTTCTTGCTTCTGGATGGGTAGATGAGAACAAACCCATGTGCTGCCTTTTTAAAATAAATTGTACAAGAAATAAAACCAAAGGAATTAACAGAATGATAAAAGGCTGCAGTCTTCTAAGACTCTAGATTTAATGCTTGTAGAGAATTCAAACTATTTGATCTTTTGATAATGTGTAATTTTCTCTATGCTGATAAGTATTTATGCTATTTATTGAATTATATTAAATGAACATTTTCCGGAAAATTGATTTCCCTTATTTCATGGGCCACTATATTCATTTTAATGGTGCCCAGGGCATGGATGTCAATTTAAGCCCTTGTACATCTGGGTAATAAATCCTTTATGCTGCCACCCTGCTTATGTACATATGCTGAGGTCACTGAGACCCCAGCCATGGAGTTATCAGAGTAGAATGGAGTTATGGGGGCATCATTGTTCCAGAGACCCCTGAATAGTGAGGGGACTGGTCAGTCAACACTTCTTCCCCTAAAAGCTCATGTCCTCATTGAGAAAGTTTTCATCTGTTCCAATCATGGTTCTGTTGCCAGTAGGCTTTAGAACTTTCTCCTTTTCTCCTTTCACAATATATTACATGTATGCCTAATGCCACTTTTTAGGCTTTAGAGTTATTATTTTGAGGTCTGCCCTTCTTAACTGCAGGTGGAGGGATTCTGGTAGCATACTCGTGATCCATGTAGAACACCCCAAAGTGTCCACTCCACAAGTTCTAGATGCCAGATGATGATTTAACCCCCCCCTCAGTCTAGGTTGGATTTCAATGGTCCATTCTTCCTGAGATAACTGAGTTTCCAGCCTCCAGTCCTCCTGCTGCAGTTCTCAGGATCATAGATCCGTCCTTGCCACCCAGGGAACACAAATAAGTTTTCCTTCTATGTAGACAAAATAAAATTAAATTTCCAGTGGGATAAGTTTGTAGCTTAAGAAAAACACCTGATCTTTACATATAAATACAGTGATTGTCATTTTTTAAAATTAGCATTTCAGAGGGTTCTGTTTTGTCAGGTGCATTTTACACACAGCTGTTGTTGAGTTTAAATGACGTGCCTGCTACTGGCTGGACAGAGACCATCCGGGTGACCATTTCTTCTCACCAAAGCCATTTATTCTCAGAGAGTGACTCTGTACCCGCCTGAACCTCTTTGCAAACTCTCCCCCCCCCCACTTTGCCTCAGCCTTAGCAGGTGCATTCTTAACCCTTTCTCCTTCCTCCCTTTTCAGCCTCCTGATTAACGTTCTTGATTTTGTTTTCCCTTGGAACGATGGCACTTTCCCTGCTCCTGTGTTAATTTCTGTTCTTCTTTTCTGTTTCCACCGTGCCCTGCCCCTGACTCCTTGCTGCACAGAGCTTTTGTCTCCTGGTGTGCAGAGGTTGTCGTACCTGCGCACCAGCAGCCTCAGCCCCACCCACAGCGACTCCCGCCCCAACCCCCCTTTCCGACACCACTTCATTCCCCATATCAAAGGTAAGGAGGCAGGTTTCTCCAGGCAGCGCCCTGCATAGTGGAGATTTATTAGCACCCTGGGAAGGCTAATAAGGTGTATCTCCGAGAGTTAGTGCCGAGCTTTTGAGCTCTCAGCATGCCTGCGTGTGTCATGACTATACCCAACGGTTGTCTTAGAACGGGCATAGCATCTCTCCTTGGGAGAAATATGTCACTTCTAAGGGCTCTAGATGAAGAAACAGGAAGTATGCTTAAGACCCTAAGATTTATTATCCACTACTTTGAAAAAAGAAAAAAAAATATATATATATATATTATTATTTTGTTTTTGGATGTGTCAAAACAAAATATAATATATATCCTTGGAGTATTTTCCTGGATTCAATACACAACATGTCTCAGCAAAACACAGTAGTGTATACTAACAAATATCCAAAAGTTGTCTTACCAGTGATAAGCTATAACCATATTAACATGTTTGGGCAGCATTAAAAGATCTATGGCAACATCAGTGTTTCTCTTTGAGCCGAGTTGTCTTCGGATTTGTCCTAACTCCCACATGATGGAGAAGAGAGGCTTTGCCTTCTGTTTTCTGTTCCTGCCTCACGTTTCTGCCCCGTCCCTTTGTTTTCACTGTTGTCGGCGACGCTTCTGCAGCCGTCCTCAGCTGGAACTCTCCACACTGGGGAAGCCCAGAGCCCCGAAGAGGGTACGAAAGGGCCATAATTTAAAATTAAGTAGGAGCTCCCAGAATGGTGCTAACTTGATTTGAACCAAATTAACCAACAATCATAGCTGAAGGAGGGAGGAGGAGGCAAGCACAGACGTTATCACAGGTCTTCAAATAGTCCTAAAGGACTCTGATCATGCTGCTCCGCATGTCACACCTGAAGCTTGTTCTGGTTTACTGAATTTTCGTTGTCACTCTATCCAAGCTTTTCCTTTTTGTTCACTTGGTTGTTGAGCAGCTGAGTCCTAAAAGGTACATGGACTGTACTTACCAGTATGCAGTGATTTTATAAATTTGCCAGTTTCAGCATTTTCTATGCTTTGAAAATAGTATTGTTTATTGAAGCAATCATGCTTATCGACGACACACTTGCCATTTGCCATTAGCAAATTTTTTGATAGGCACAACACTTTCTAAAACTCTTGACAGAATATTTTATTTTATTTTATTTTATTTTATTTTTTGAGACAAGAGTCTCGCTGTCACCCAGGCTGGAGTACAGTGATGCAAACTTGGCTCACTGCAACCTCTCCCTCCCAGGCTCAAGTGATTCTCCTGCCTCAGCCTCCCGAGTAGCTGGGATTACAGGTGTGAGCCACCACAGCCAGCTAATTTTTGTATTTTTGGTAGAGACCGGGTTCTGCTCTGTTGGCCAGGCTGGTCTCAAACTCCTAGCCTCAGGTGTTCCAGCCGCCTTGGCCTTCTAAAGTTCTGGGATTACAGGCATGAGCTACCATATCTGGCCAACAGATTATTTTAAATTATGAGTGCTAATTAGTATTTTGGGGGAAAATTTTTATTTATAAAATGTCAAGATGATACTTTAGAGAATGTTTATAAAATCATAAAGAAATTATGTTGTTTTTTTTTAAAAAAAACCTTCAATTGCATATTTTAAAGAGATTTTAATATAGCAGTCATTAGCCAAATTAAGATTTTGGTTATTTCTGCTGAGGTGGGCAGATTGCTTGAGCCCAGGAGTTCAAGACAGCTTGGGCAACATGGTGAAACCCCGTCTCTACCAAAAAAAAAAAAAAAAAAAAAAAAAATTAGCTGGGCATGGTGGTACATGCCTGTAGTCCCAGCTACTCAGAGACTGAAGCAGGAGAATGGCTTGAGCCCAGGAGGTGAAGGTTGCACTGAGCTGAGATTGAGCCACTGCACTCCAGCCTGGGTGACAGAGCAAAACCCTGTCTCAAAAAAAAAAAAAAAAAAAAAAGAAAGAAAAAAGATTTTGGTTATTTCTGGTATTTAAGAAAAAATACATTTTGATTTAATAAAATATAAACTCCCTCACTTGGTTAATATATATTTCAACTTTTATAGAGACACTTTTTGTAGAAAGAAAAGTGTCACAGGTCCTATAAAGTTATACAGTTTGTACAAATAACACAGCACCAAGTGTCAGTGACTGCTCAATGACTAACACTATCTCAGGTCCATGAGTAGCCACGTGGAGAGCTGAAAAGCCCATGGACATTGGAATCTTGGGTTTAAATATGATCTCCGTCATTTGCTAACTGTGTGACCTTGGGTTGTTTATTTATCCTCTTGGGTGTCACTTGCCTCCTCGATAAATCAGGAATAGTGAGACTCCTGCCTCACGAAGTGAAGTGTGTTGGTGTGGAGCATGCCCACCTTGGTCAGCGTGGTGCTCTTAAATTGTTTTTTTTTGTTGTTGTTTTTTTGGAGACAGAGTCTCAGTCTGTCACCCAGGCTGGAGTGCAGCAGCACAATCTCAGCTCACTGCAGCGTCCACTCCCGGCTTCAAGTGATTCTCTTGCCTCTGCCTCCTGAGTAGCTGGGATCACAGGTGTGCACCATCACACCAAGCTAATTTTTTGTGTTTTTAGTAGAGACGGGGTTCACCATGTTGGCCAGGCTGGTCTCAAACTTCTGACCTCAAGTGATCCACCCACCTCAGCCTCCCCAAGTGCTGGGATTACAGGTGTGAGCCACCATACCTGGCCTTAAATCATTTTTGACGGCACCATTCTGTTCGTTTTTCACAGCATCCTTAAGAAATGGGCTGAGTGAGGAGACCAAGCAGCAGGGGCCCTGGCCAAGTAACTTTCCAGGGGCTCACCACTAGGACGTGGCAGTGCCCAGACAAGACCCAGGCCCTCTCCACCCCAGGAGCATTCCTTCAGATGAGGGCCACGTGTTTCAGTATAAATACGCATAAAGATAATTTTTAAAGCACACTTTTATTTTTTACTTTTGGCCAGAAAATTGCATTCTTATTGAGGCTTAGACCAAGAACAATCCTCAGTCATTTAGATCACAAAATTAAGAGCTATTTACTTTTCCATAGAAATATTAAATGGTTATAAAAATTATGCCACCCTATGTTCCTAAATGGTGCTTTATTAAAAATGTAGATATACATTCTTTTCTGTTTTCAGTCCGCATTTGAAGTTTTTGACGTCATCAGATATTCTGGGTTTAAATGATAAAAAGCATTAGGCCAAAAGGAAATAGGGACCCTAAACTTAAAAACATCCAGTAGTCTCTCTCCCCCTTTTCTTTTTACTAGACATGTCCCTATAGTTTGTTCATATGAAATAGTCTTTATGCTTCAGATGCAAAGTGTAATGTACGTAACAGTATATACTTAGTTTTTCAATCATATGAGCTTTTTGCCAACCTAAAAGATAAATCATTGGCTACTTTGGGCACAGCTGCCTCTTGGGCAGTCCTGCTCCACAGGGAGCAGTTTAAAAAAAAAAAGATACATCATGGAGATTTTGGACATTAAAGATATTTTTTAAAAGCCTAGTGTATTTGGCTAAATGCCGATTCTCCATATGTCTTAGTTATTTTGAAAAACATGTATCCATTTACATGGAAGATCTCTCCAGCACTTGGAAATTTCAGAATGGGGGAACTTATGGCCATTGAGAAACACGTCCAAGATACCTTTGAGATAAGTCAATGTCTTCCAGGGTTTTCTGTGGCCCTTCATTGACTTTTATCTTGGAGCTTATCTTGGAACTTGAGGGAGTTTTTTTAATGGATGTGAGCTGGGAGCTTGACCTAAGGTAGGATGTCCATCCCAGAGGCAGGCAGGGGGCCCTTTCACTCTGGTAGCCAGAAGCCCAGCCTTCCATTGCCCAAGTCCACTTCCTGGTCCTTGTTTCTGCAGCACGTGACCCAGGCCTGGGGCTCACTGAGCTGAGGACGCCTGCATGGTTGTAAAGCTGAGATGCATGGCACAGACTGTTTCTCTATTTCACTGGCTTCTCCGTCCATTTTCCATAACATCCATTGTTGGTTGGGTGTATTTTTATTTCTGTTCTCCAAACTTACTTGTAACCTCATTCTATCTTAGTATATCTTTGGGCCATTTGGACAACCTTATGCCTAGAGATTTGGAAAAACCATTTTCATTTTGTTTGGGGCTTTGTTTGTGAAGTGTCTGCTAAGTTTCTCTTCCTTCACCTTTGAAATACTGCTAGACATGACAGTCTGTGTCCATGAAGTATAAATGGGATTTGTGAGCAGGAGGGCTACATATATTAAGTCTCTTTGAAAGGAATCTTTTCTCTTTTGCTATAAATATGAGTTGCCATGATATAAATATATATTTGACACTTGCTGAAGGAAACTGTAACTCTTATTGATGCTTTAGACAAGAACCAGCAATCTTAAAACTCTCACAAAATTCTGGATGCTGCCAAGTTATCTTAAGGATCTCTCAAGATGTTCATTTATATTTGGGAACGTAAGCACTCCGAGTCCAGAAAGCTCGGCAATGCTCCAGCAGGTTCCCACAGCAGAATTGCACACCCCCGCTTTCTATTCACTTGCCTTAGAATTAGTCACTTGGGCTTTCATCTGCCAAAATAAAGAACAGAAGTGGAGACAGGCATTTGGATTTGTTAAGTATGGTGAGAATCCCGTAAGTGAATGTTCCCTCAAGGTCTAGAAAGTTGGCTTACTAGGCTAACAGGAAAAGAAGTAAAAATGAAGGCCAAGAAATAGAAATAAAAACATAAATAGAAATACAGTAGCTTGTCACTGCAGTAGATAAGAACACTAACAACTTAGGGTGGCCCAATCTGAGAACTTAAAGGAACAAAATAGCTATGAGTGTGATATATATGCTATTGTATTATACACACACACACACACACACACACACACACATACACGCACACACATATACAGTGGTTTTGTTTTTTGTTTTTGTTTTGAGACAGAGTCTCACTTTGTCCCCCCAGCTGGAGTGCAGTGGAGTAATGCTGGCTCACTGCAACCTCTGCTTCCCCTGGCTCAAGCAATTCTCCTGCCTTAGCCTCCTGAGTAGCTGGGATTACAGGCGCCTGCCACCAACGCCTAGCTAATTTCTGTATTTTTAGTAGAGACAGGGTTTCACAGTGTTGGCCAGGCTGGTCTCGAACTCCTGACCTCAAGTGATCCACCCACCTCAGTCTCCCAAAGTGCTGGGATTTCAGGTGTGAGCCATCATGCCCAGCCTATTCTTTTAAACAGTATCTTATTCTCGGTTGGTAGATGATGACAACAATGATGATAATAATGATATCTTCCAAATATGATATTTCATCTAGTGTGTCGCACATTACTTTGTCTAAGTAAGAAACTAGGCACAGATGACCGCTTAGGGCCCCCATCAGTTATTTCCTGCCAGGGTTGGGTTCAAAGTTATATCATTTAAAGATAGGATGTTGGCTGAGTGCAGTGACTCACACCTGTAATCCCAGTATTTTGGGAGGCTGAGGCAGGCAGATCACTTGAGTTCCAGAGTTCAAGACCAGCCTGGGCAACATGATGAAACCCCATCTCTACTAAAAATACAAAAATTAGCTGGGTATGGTAGCACATGCCTGTAATCCCATCTACTTGGGAGGCTGAGACAGGGGGAATCACTTGAACCTGGGAAGCGGAAGGAGCTGGGATCGTGCCACTGCACTACAGCCTGGGTGACAGAGAGAGACTCTGTCTAAAAAAAACAAAATTAAAAATAAATAAAGATAGGGTGTTTAAGTTAGAAAAGGGAAAGAGTCCTCTTCTTGAGAATTTTTATTTTTCTTTTAAATGCTCAAAATTTGTCATGCCTTTGGTATTTCAAGGGCTAAGAATTTGGTACCTAGCAACATTATCTATTCCAAGACCTTATTCCCCAATGAGTGGTTGTGATACGTGAAAATCACATTCCGCAGAATTGCTGAGATGGGTGTGTCACTGGGTCTCTCTTTATCTGATTTTTAAAAATGCTTTATGGGAAGTTTTAAATGATTATAGTTAAATCTACTTACAAAATTTGAACATATTAGTTTTTTTTTTGTTTTTGTTTTTTTTTTAAAAACAACTAGAGAGGTCAACAGTTGCTAAAGACATACAGCAAAATATAGAACCACACCCAGCTGGTGACGGCATTCAGCCAGAATCCACTCCTTGGGAATTCGGAGAGCTACTCCATAACCTCTGAAAGGCTTTTGACCATATTCAAGAGGTGGCAGGCTTCTACGGACACTGGCCAGCAGAGGGTCTTGTTGACAGAAAGATTTTAATACCTGGACAAATGTCTAATTCCAGTAACCTTAAATTGTGTGTCCTCCATATGCAGATATTTTTGTGTGTGCATGACACTGGCTAATAATTATGAAAACTGATTTAATAGAAGTTCATTTGATTGCGTATTATAACCAAAACCTATGAGAACTTTCCTGGAAACATCTGATTTTCTACAAGGACAGTGGAAGTCGATGTGAAAGAACAAAAGCACGCAGCCATGTGGTTCAGAAGCAGTGGCAAAATAGAGACCCGTTATACTTTCTTTTGAGAAAAGACCACAAGCCGGGCACGGTGGCTCATGCCTGTAATCCCAGCACTTTGGGAGGCCGAGGCAGGTGGATCACAAGGTCAAGAGATCAAGACCATCCTGGCTAACACAGTGAAACCCCATCTCTACTAAAAAAAAAAATTAGCTGGGTGTGGTGGCACGCGCCTGTAGTCCCGGCTACTTGGGAGGCTGAGGCAGGAGAATCGCTTATACTCAGGAGGTGGAGGTTGCAGTGAGCCAAGATCGAGCCATTGCACTCCAACCTGGGTGACAAAGTCAGACTCCATCTCAAAAAAAAAAAAAAAGAGAGAGAGAGAAAAGACCACAAGAATTATTGTTTTTCAGTTATGGATTACTCTTGTTAATAATTTCTAATGTTCATAGGATTAAATAATTTTTTTTCAGTGAACAGTTAAATTGGGATTGTCAGGGATTGGCTGTAATGAGAAAGTTGTAAAAGGGAGTGCTGTTGTGATCCTACTGCTGTGTATGGTAGGTCTTTACTTACCATCAATAGGTTCTTGGAAACTGTGATTTAACTGAATTGATATATAGCAAAACTAGTTATTCCCCTCAATGTTGTGACGAAACTAGGTTGAAAAAATGACTTTCCTTAAGGACCAGCTATGTGTCATCTCGCTTAAAGTTTCAGTTTCCAAGAACCTATTGATATTAAGTGAGGAATTACTGCACTAGCATCTGGCTTCCTTTAATTTAGAGATTAGAGAAAAATGATGGTTAATCTTGCCATGGCACTCACTAAATTAGGCCAATAAATAGCTGTGGAGGTAATTAATTGGCCTTCTTCAATCATACATTGACAGACATTTATTAAGCACTTACTCCTGGCCAGATGATACACTGAGCCCTGAAGATGATAAATGAGGCCGAGTTTTAATTCAGCAACAGGTTTAAACACTGTTTCCTTCTACATGCAAATCATAATCTTCCTTCCCGTTTTCCTCTGTGTTTTTTTATATTCACTTTTTTCCCAATATGAACTAGTTACTTCTCTTTAGGAAAGGGATAACATTTTTATAAATTAGCTTTTCAATAGATCAATAGTTTGGGATGATATTTCATAATTTTTAGAAACTAATATATGACTTAAGGAAGTCAACATTATAGCATATTTGGGGCTAAACTGACTCGAGAAGAAAAGACAAAAGTCTCAGAACACCAATAAGCAAAAGCCAGGAATCTAAATTTGATGCAGTAATAGACACAGATCTCATATTTGGAATATCTTACTGCCCATTTTGTATAGATCTGTACTCTGGTTACTTAAAAAATGTACATGCTGAGACATTAAAATTCTCTTAAATGTATTTTAAAACTCTAATAATTGACATCTTTCATACTTGACTGGCTAGATTTAGGAAAATTTGACCTGAATCAACTGGCCAGAGTGCTATTTTCTGATGATCTACGATTTATTTAAAATTATTAGTGTTAATAGATAAATAAATTGGACTTTATCAAATTTTTTAAACTTTTATGCCTCAAAGAATTTCTCCCAAAAAAGTGGAAAGACAACCTACAGACTGGGAGAAAATATTTGCAAATTTATATTATTTCTGGTAAGAGACTTGATCCAGAATATATAAAGAACTCTTACAACTCAATAGTAAAAGTAATTACCACTACTGATTTACTTAGTTTTGATAGTCCTGCATCTTCTGGTGTCCTCTTGAGACAAGATGTTTGCCCAGACATAGGATAAGAGGACAATTTAGGCCAGTTGCAAATCTCTAATTTTGTACAAGCTGAATCAGTTCATCCCAACCATTCTCCTGGTCAGAAGGGAGGGATGGTGGCTATGGTGGCACTGAAGGCTTTTGCAGTCACCCCTTTGCTCTCTTTTCTGGCTTGGTCCCTCTTCTCTCCTCCAAGAGCACCATGCTGTCCAGACAAGGTGGCCAGTCCTGTTGCTCCCCGAGACCACACCCTTCCACACCCTCCTTTCTCATGACGTTCCAGCCCTCTGGATATGGGCTTCTCACCTTCCCATTCACCTACCCTCCCACCTGGTGAGCTTACTCTTTGATGCCCACCTCAAACCTAACTTGAAGAATTGGTGACACCTTCATCTGAGTCTCATAGCATTTTTCTTATACCTCAGAGTAAACAATTACATGTCATTATATGGTATTTGTTTTCAGACTGTCTTCTTAGATAGCCCCTAAGTCCCTTGAGGGCAGGGACTATATCTCATTCATCTGTTTGTCCTCAGTAGTATTCAGTGCCCAGCCATAGTAGGTGCTCAATAAATGTGTCAGTGATTGAATCATTGGCCTGGGTGGAGGCTCATCTTTGAAGTGAAAGGTGGGGAGAGGTATAAATGGTCCGAAGTACCTGGTTGACATGGGTCTGACTCTAGCTTGTATATTTCAAAGTAAGGAAAACAGAAACATATGCTGCAAATGAAGGCACTTTGTATTCCTAAGGGGAAGGACTTGGTCACCACACAGGTTCCCAGACTTAACCTTCAGATAGGAGAAACCTCTGCTAATTGCCAGCCGCTGCCGTCATGCTTGGGAGTGATTTGTATTTGGGTTTGCCTAGCCTGCCCCCTTACGTGCTTGGGATTTAACCATCTGACAACTGATCTTGAATCATGAGCAAGAAGCTTTCCATCCCTCCCAATGTCCTCTCCATCTAATCAATTTGCTGCAAGCTCACAGCTTTCAATGCATGCCATCGGAATGACGCACCTGACTGCTAGCTGCTTCTAACCCAGCTCCACCTGAATTCAAATCTCTATGATGGAAAACTAAACCTGATTATCACCTTCGCGAGCCAAGTTGATAAATTGAGTTTGTTTATTTTGTTTCTCCTTTTTGATGAACCTCCTTCCAGTCTGTTGTTTTGAATTTTTATTATGCTTGCTTTGTTTTCTTTGTTTCTCTCCCTTCTCTCATTTTGTTTTTTCCATTCTTCTCATTGGAGGCAATGAGCCGTCCAGCGGCCGGAACTCCCCCTCTCCCTTACCGGCCAGACAGCCGCCCTCTAACTCCAACTTACGCTCAGGCCCCTAAACATTTCCATGTTCCAGGTAGGAGCTGACACAGTCTGTGTCTTGGTGTCCTGTCACAGTGTAGAATGTAGCCTTGTAACCTCGTCTCGTCTCATCTCTCATGCTCTTTTAATTGGGATGCACAGTTAACCCTAAATTGCAGGATCTGACCTAGGGGGCCTTTCAAAAGTTTTATGTGTTAAATACCAGGATTACGTTGAAGCTTTATGCCTTTTCAAATATTTTTTGAAGAGTGTGGGTAATGGGCAAAAGCAGTTGGGTTGTTTTGTTTTGTTTTTTACTAAAAATTTAATTGTACCTTTTTATCATTGCCTTCTAAGGTATCTTTCTGTGGTTTGCTGTCATTGACTAATTATCGCAATGGCAATCCAGTCATCCTGAAGATTGGACCACAGTATTACTTGAGAGAATACTTTTATATTTCCTGTTTTTCTCTAACATGGAGACTTTCTCCAAAGACATTTCAGAGAGTTGTAGAATTGGGTGAATTGGTTGGTCTTTCTGCAGTGCATAGCAGACTAGCCACCTCCATAGCCCATGAAGATATCTTGCAATTTAGGCTTGGTGCTGCAAGCTTTGCCCTAGTAGTCACAAGCATTTGCTGTCATAATACAGATGGTAATTTGACATCAGAAACTGACAGAATCAGAGCCCATTAATATAATATCTTAATGTTTAGAGTCAGCTCACTTTGTAAAGACAGGATTAACCATCAGAGGTAATAATATATTTCTCCCAGCAGTATATTGTTTTTCGCTTCGTTTAGCTACTGAAAGTAGTTTAAGAAATTACCCACTATATTAATGTAAGTGTACATATTTAGAATCTATAATCATTTTTTCTTTTGCTTCTAAACTTACCTAATAAAACAGAGGAAAGTTCACTGAGAGTTATATCACTTAGTTGGGACTGTCCTTTCTAAAAAAGTTTAATTGAATCTTGAAAATTAATGTTCCCTATTTGGGATTTTTCACATAAAAATGCCCCACCAAGATACAATGCCCAAGGTTCTGGGGAAACAGAAACCTTTTGAAATTTCCTGAGTATTTATAGCTAAAGCAAAATGGTTTCATAATCCAATGGGGTCTTGTATAAATATATAAAGAGTATTTAGCATCTCTTTTCTTTTTCATTCATTCATTCTTTTTTAAAAAATTTGGCCTGTATAAATTAGGATTCGTTGAACATCCCATCAGCACACCAGGCTAGCCCTGCACATAAAAAGTTTCTATGTTTAAAAAAAAAAAAATACTCTGGATTTTTCTACATTGCTTTCCACTGTTCCACTCATTAGTTGAAAAGTAAATTGAGCCACTGGTATCTACTGGGGGCTCAATTTCTAGACAGTAGCAATTTGGGGTTTTCCCCAAACTGGTTATGTCTTTCTCACCATAAGAGTACCTCCACTGCTTGCATTTCTTCCTGTTTTAATCCCACTTTCAGTGAAGTGTGTATTTGAAATAAATGGCTCGAGTTAACCACATCTTTATATATCCTAAGATGTATTACAAAGGCTTCCATAACACTTGTCTATAGTAAGCCGCTCATTTCTATTATAATTTTTCTTCCAATAAACTCAATCTTTGTAATACAGAAATTAACCTTCTGAGTTATTTTTGTTCAAGATCCTCAGTTTGATTTGCCCCTTGATTGATCTGTTTTTCCCATCGCTGAACTGATTCCCATAATCACACACCTTTGCTTTTCATTTCCACAGATCAAGGGATCAACATTTACCGAAAACCACCCATCTACAAACAGCATGGTAAAACCCACTTTCCTGCGCGTAGCTTTTAAATAGCAAAGACAGCTGAACTTCTCCTTGCTGTCCTCTGAAAGGCTTTTCCTGCTGCTGCTTTTGAGAAACTGGGGCGTCCAGCATAATTATGCCTTTCTGGTCTACTAAGATGTAAATATTGTGAAATTGATTTTCCTGGATGGAGAGCACTTAGCTTAATTAGAAAGCTTCTAACCCGTTTCTGAGCCCATCAAACCATGTTTCATTCCATCCCTAGAGAAGGGGAAGTACTGGTCACACAGCAACTCACAAACATCCTAGTGAGACTTTTTTTTTGCCATCAAATATGGTCACCCTTTAAAATAAGTTTGATGAGACTAATTTAAACTAGTGAAAACCAGCCACCTGGAAAAACTAATTTGACTGAGCCTACATCAACATGGCTGTCCAGGTCTCCAGTTTCTTATTGGGCATGAAGACGTCTGCACGGTGGAGTGAACAGGATGCAAGCTAACGCAGAGGTCGAGGCCCTGGTCCCACTTTCTCCCTAAATGGCTCTGTGATGTCGTTTCTCTGTGCTTCCATTTTCTGTAAAAACAGTTAGTTAGATTAATTTGTCTCTGGACTTCCTGCAAACTAAGAATCACTAACGTGCATGTATAATTGTGTTTTCCTTTTTTTAACTCAGGAAATCACATGACTTTATTAAGTCACATTTTCATTCACCATCATTAAGTCTCTGTAGACATATCTACTATAAATCTTTGTGAAAAGATAGCCAAAGCTGGTCTTCAGGTGATTTCAGAAAATTCTACACAAATTGTGCCTGGAAATTTGAAGGCTGCCTTTAGAATCCAGTTGACATTTATGAGTCCTTAAGAATTAGGATAACATGAGGCCAGGTGCAGTGGCTCAGGCCTCTAATCCCAGCACTGTGGGAGACTGAGGCGGGTGGATCATTTGAGGTCCGAAGTTCAAGACCAGCCTAACCAACTTGATGAAACCCTGTCTCTATTAAAAATACAAAAAACATTAGCTAAGCATGGTGGTGCATGCCTGTAATCTCAGCTACTTGGGAGGCTGAGGCAGGAGAATTGCTTGAACTCCAGAGGCAGAGCTTGCGGTGAGCTGAGATGGCACCACTGCACTCCAACCTGGGTGACAGAACAAGAAACAAAACAAAACAAAACAAAAAAAGATGACATGAAAATCAAATAACTTTGGAAATGCACAAATTTTAGGCCAAAATCCTAGGAAGACAAAGGAAAATGTATGTATTGCAGTGGTTGTAGAACTATGATTTTTTTTCTCATCTTTTTGTTGAGGTTTTAAACCATCCGCTTGCTTTTTAAGTTTGTTAACATTGTTCTTTTTTTTTTTATGGTTTACTGTCTTACCACACACTCATTAACATATGAATGTTTAACTACTGACTTCACCAATTCTAATGCGTAAGTACTGTTCAAAGTCATCCTATTGTTAATTTAAGAATAAAATTATCAGAGTTTGATTTGTCAACTTAGAGACTTTAAAAATACTATCTTTAAGTCCACCTCTCTGAAGAAAAACAATCAAATAACTAAAATTTAAGGAGATTGGACAATGTTAGATTATTTGTTTAGAAGGGATTAATTGACTTCTTTTCATAATATTTATTTTGACTGAAGTCTTTCAGTCTGTTGTCATTAATTAAAAATAGCCCAGCCAGAGCAGCGCTTTCCAAAGGATGTTTTTGCAAAATAGCCATTCCATGCCAAAGAAATAGTTCTTATGCCCAAAACTCACGTCTGTGCCCTGATGCATTTCAGAAATGCTAGATTTTAAATAAAGCCATACTTGTTCTTCACAATGCAGAACTGAGAACTTTTCATATGCTAACATGTTTTATCCATCTTTAAGAAGGGGATTTCGTATGTAGTGTTTTCCAAGCTGAAATTTTTTTTCTCATAATGTTACAGATTCAGAGAAACACTGTTTCATGCTTGGCCAAGACTTTACCTCCTAAACTGGGCACAGTGGCACACAGCCATGGTCTCAGCTACTTCAGAGGCTGAAGTGAGGAAACTGCTTGAGTACAGGAGTTAGAATCCAGCCTGCGCAACTTTAGCTAGATTCTGTCTCCAAGGAAGGGAAAAAGACTACCCCTTTTTATTGGGTGACCTTGGTTAAGTTTTTAAGCAAATTGAGACCCAGAAGGTTACTCGAAAAATGGAGGACTTAGTGCTGGAGATTCAAAAAGTTATTTCCAGATTTTAAAATATGTAAGCCCAGAAGAAAAAAGTTATTTAAGGCATTATAAATACATTTTGAAATGCTTAGTAACATCCCAGGCCAGTTTGCAAAATCAGCCAAAATCAGGGTCTGTCCATTTAACCTGGTTTGTTTTGCTCCATCTCTGTAGGTTAGGTTTGGGGCTCTATGCTGTGACTCCTCCTCTAAGCATAGCCATTAAGAACTTTGTGAACTAATATAGATGTTAGTTTGCCTTTGTTGTTTTAAAGTTGGATAACTCACTTGTATGCACAGACCTTTGAACAAAACAATGAGTGGGCATGGCAAACATAAGTTTCAATGCCAATTTCCTTCAAGCTGAAAGTGGATTTTCCAACTTCCTTTTCTCCTAGGGCTCAAGGACACACATATATGTATAGTATATAAAGATTAGAATGAACTGGACCAGACCAGGTGTGGTGGCCCAAGCCTGTCATCCCAGCACTTTGGGAGGCCAAGGCAGGTGGATCACCTTAGGTCAGGAGTTCAAGACCAGTCTGGCCAGGAGAAAGCCTGTCTCTACTAAAAATGCAAAAATTAGCTGGGTGTGGTAGCATAGGCCTGTAATCCCAGCTACTTGGAAGCCTGAGGCAGGAGAATTGCTTGAACCCGGGAGACAGAGGTTGCAGTGAGCCGAGATTATGCTACTGCACTCCAGCCTGGGCGGCATAGTGAGACTCTGTCTCAAAATAATAATAATAATAATAATAATAACAACAAAGAATGAACTGGACCAATATATTGTGGCTTCTTGCCCAAAGATGGAAAGCCAGCCAACCCTCTAGTGATTAATAACTGCAGTTAAGTGACAGCATCATATTTTCAACTTAGCTCTTTAATTTTAGATTACTAATGACTCTAGGAGAGTGTTTTCCACTGGAACTTTCTATGAGGATGGAAATGTTCTATATCTGCACTGTCCACTACAGTAGTCACTAATCACATGTGACTACTGAGCAGTGAAATATGGCTAGTGAAACTGAGGAGCTGAATTTTAATTTTATTATTTTTTTGGTTTAAATAGCCTCATCTAGCCAGTGCTGGGCAGCACAGCTCTAGAATAGGATTTTTCAGATGTAGATGATGTGTAGAATGAAGCTTTGCTTCTGATGTAAAGTGAGGAAAATGAGTTGACTTGTCAGTAGGTTCCTCTGAGTGACTGAGCAATGGATAATGGTAATAAACAGAACTTTCTGGAACTGAAACTTTTGCCAGAGAACAAGAAAACTATGTAAATGGGGTTGTAGTACCATTGTCTTACAGACCAGTAGCTAAGCAACCCCCTGATTCCTATCTAGATGCAGCTGCCTTGGCAGCCCAGAGCAAGTCCTCAGAAGATATCATCAAGTTTTCCAAGTTCCCAGCAGCCCAGGCACCAGACCCCAGCGAGACACCAAAGATTGAGACGGACCACTGGCCTGGTCCCCCCCTCATTTGCCGCCGTAGGTATGCAACTGTCACAGCTAAACCAAAGAGACAAACTGCTAGGACAGCTCAAGATGAGATGCTTAAAAACATGCAATAAAATGTATCCTATCGTGAAGATTTTAAAGAAAAGTATGACCAAGAGGTAGCATAGTAAAAAGAACTAATGTGGTATTAACTTGTGTATGAAACACTTGAAAGTTACCGAAACACATCCACCAGAGTCTTGTTCTAACCAAACCCACTGAGATCCAGAACTGCTCTAAAACCAATGGTTTGCATGAACTCTCAGAGTTAATACCACAAAATCAGTAACTCTGTTGAGCATAATTGAGTCAAAGCCTTACGGCAAGAACATCGTTGTATATAATTAGAGTCTAGTGGGTGAATTTACCGAATGTTTGTAGAAGCATGACTTCTTTCAGTTAAATTTGTTTTAGACTCTTTCTGAGTTGTAGTTATAATTCTTAACAACCAATCTTAACACTGAAGCACTTTCATTTTTCTTGAGAGATCTCGTTCTCCATCATGAAAAAGAGCTATTGCAGAGAAGTAGGTGTTCTGAAATATTATTTATGTGAAGTTGTGTGATTTTACATCTATCATCTTCATGAATTCTGTGCTAAAATGTCATATTTCAGCTGTTCCATTCTTTGCTTTCCGCTTTCCAATTATGTCTCTGTCTTTAGTATATTCTCAGTAGTGAACTCACTTGGCCTAAAAAGAAGTATTAGCAAACCCAGAAGCTAACACTGAAAATTGAGCGAGTCAGCTTTACAAAGATATGATCTTATTACATTTTTGTTGACAGCCTAAAAGGCCTTCAATTTTCCAAAATGTTCTCATCTTCATTGTGTTATTTTTTTATCAAGTTATTTTTGGAATATTTTTCACAAGCAATACACGTGGATTTTAAATCAACTGATATTTATAGAAAGAATTTAAGGAAAATCTACCTCCTAACTTCATTATTGTGATAATGAAATACATTGTGATAATGAAATTTATCTAGTCCTTGCAAACTTGTGTCTATTGAGTTCCATTAGTGTAAACTAAAGAGAGAAACTTCACATTGACATTTATAATTGTAAGAATTAAGAACCAATCATCAGTTTTTCTGTACCAATCCATGCCCTCCAGGAAGTTCTTGAGGCCTCGAGGGTGTTAGTTTAGTAAATTGCTTACTGGGGACATTAAAGCAGCTAAATTTTGGAAAGAGGAAGAATTAAGTTTTTGTCGTTGAATTTATTATCACTAATAGTTTAAAGCTCTTTTGGATTCCAAAAGGAAAATGCTGAAAACTAAGACTATCAGTTAAACTTTATTTTGATTAGATTAGCAAACTTTCCTGTTTCCTCCCACAGCCAGAATAATCCAAGCAACTTAGGAAAAACAATAATTATCTTAACTTCCCAGCCATTCAGACAGATTCTTCCTTTCCTTTCTCTGTCTCTCCTTTTCCAGAAAGCTAAAAAAAATTGCGTACAATTTACTATATTGCTCCAAAATAACATTGTAGCCGTATTAATGCTTTTTATTTAACTATTAGTATAAAACTCTTTTGTGACCATTTTTCAAAGGATGAGAAAAAGAAAACTTTAGAGACCCATTTCTTGAAATAAATAGTAAAAGTATGCTTTCTATTGAATTTACTAGTCGTAGAAGACAGAGTGATAGTACCATAAAATTGTAAATATTCAGAAAAAGAGAAAACTACAAGATTCGAACACAAAACAATGATATCTTACCTATCTCTTGGTATGTAGATAAATTTGCATTTCTTTCTATTTGAAAATTGAGGCTGGGTGTGGTGGCTCACACCTGTAATTCCAGCATTTGGGGAGGTCAAGGCAGGAAGATTAGTTGAGCTCTAGAGTTCGAGATCAGCCTGGGCAATATAGAGAGACCATATGTCTGTAATAAATATTTAAAAATCAGTAGGGTGTGATGGCATACACCAGTGGTCCCAGCTATCCAGGTGGGTGAGGTGGGAGGATTGCTTAAGCCTGGAGGTCGAGGCTGCAGTGAGCCATTGTTGTATTACTGCACTCCAGCCTGGGCAGCAGAGTGAAACCTTGTCTCAAAAAAGAAAGGAAAAAGGAAATTGACTTCAAAGACATCAAAATAACAACTGGAGATGCCCTCCCCATTTACTAACATGGCCTTAGACGCAATTGCAACAGCAAACCCAGTTCTAACTGAGCAGGCTACTCGGGAGGCCAAAATTCAGGCCTGCCTCGCATCAGGCATTGACCTGGCTTGCCACATGGGGCCCTTTTCTTGAGAAACCAGCCAGAAGTGCTGAATTGGTTTCGGGCATTTTTTTTTCTTATGTTATTTACTTAAAAGTGCTAAAGACCACTGCTGACCTTGCCAGCCTAACAAATTGAACACAGATGGACTAGCCCGTTAAGATTCCCTTGTCTTGGGGCTGATATGAGAAGTTGTCTTTGCTGTGGAATTAGGACCTGACATGAGACGCAGATCTAGTGGCAGAGAGGAAGATGATGAGGAACTTCTGAGACGCCGGCAGCTTCAAGAAGAGCAATTAATGAAGGTTTGTCCTTAAACTACCTTGCTGCTGTCTTCAATTCTGTTCACATAAGGTCTATATTTTTTGAATGACTGCTACGTACAAATCACCTAGATAGGCAAGAAGTGGTCCCAGTCTTCAAGGGGCTTGAAGTCTGATAGGCAAGACAAGACAGGTGTCTATTAATGGTAACTAGAATATGGCAGAATACGTGCTGGGCTCTAGAGGAGATGGCATTGATGCTGGAGGTCAGAGGGGCATGGAAGGCTTGGGTTTTTGTGGGAAGGAAAGTGAGACTGCATGGGGCGGGTGTGTGCAGTGCGCGTGTTGCAAGGCTGCTGGAGAGCCAGGCAACGTGGTGTCCACCCAGGCTCTGCTGAAGGAATGATTGTGGGATTCAACATTGCTCCAAGTCTTTTCCCAGGATATGGACCAGGAGAAAAGGAATGAAAGGAACTGCCAGCATGAAGGACTCCTTTTCATACCCTCCTTCCTATAGCAAGGGCCTGCAGCAGCCCAGAAGGATAGTTAGTTATAAACTCTCCCACCAATCAAGAGGCTGCTGAATCCTTGGAAATGATGTTTTCTAAGCACATAGGAAATGCATGTGATATTAGTCAAAAGATTCAAAGTTGCATTTATAGTATGATCTCAGTTTTATATGTGTGTATACAAAAATACTAGATAGATACAAATCAAAAGATAAGTGTGTTATTTATGAGTGACATATCATGGGTTACTCTTCTTTTCATTTTCCAAAGTCTGTAAAATGAGCATGTATTACCTTTATTTCTTGTTTTTAAACAAATCAAGGCAATTTCTTTTTAAAGAATACCACCCGCAGTCTCCCCTTTCCACATCAAAAATTCACATGCACTCACACATGCCTTCTGAGGTCTCCTGGCTCTTTAGGGAGAGCAGAGGAAGGAAAACATTCTTCTAACATAGAGCCTGACTTAGGGAAATGGAGCTTTGAAGCTGAAAGGGCTAAGGGGGTTTAGGGTCCCAAATTTGACCTACCTCTTCAGGAGCTGCCAGCCTCTGGGAACACTTGCATTCAGGCCCTCCAGCCTGAGGAACTTCTTGTGGGATCTGCTAAAAAGATACTGCAGTTCCATGAAAGTAATTGCAGGCTTTGCTCTCTTTTTTTTTTTCTTTTTTTCTGTGAATAGCTTAACTCAGGCCTGGGACAGTTGATACTGAAAGAAGAGATGGAGAAAGAGAGCCGAGAAAGGTCATCTCTGTTAGCCAGTCGCTATGATTCACCTATTAACTCAGGTGAGCAGCAAATCCCCCAACCTTCCCTGATTCAAGAGCCAGCCACCTGCCTGCAAGGAACCCGCCTTGACTGTTCACTTATGGTGGAACCTACAGAGTATTCCCTGGGCAAGGAAGTGTGGGAAACCCACTCCATGTCTTCTAGAAATGGGGGAGCCCTTGGAGGTTCTCATGATCCATGAAGGCCAATCCCCATATACTAGGTTTGTCTTCTAGAACACTCATCTCCAAGGGAAGCAGCAAGAGGAAATCCTCTAGAAAACATGATGCTTTTTTTTTCTTAAGAGAACATGAACAAGACATTTTCTAAGCATTGTGATTTTATATTAATATCTTCAATACAGGCCAGGTGCAGTGGCTCACGCCTATAATCCCAGCATTTTGGGAGGCCGAGGCAGGTGGATCACCTGAGGTCAGGAGTTTGAGACCAACCTGGCCAACATGGTGACACCCCATCTCTATTAAAAATACAGAAATTATCCAGGCATAGTGGTAGGTGCCTGTAATCTCAGCTACTCGGGAGGCTGAGACAGGAGAATCCCTCGAACCTGGGAGGCGGAGGTTGCAGGGAGCTGAGATTGTGCCATTGCACTCCAGTCTGGGCAACAAGAGTAAAATTCCTTCCCCACCCACCCCCCCAAAAAAAACTTCAATACAAGAACTGAGAACGAACAGTGTTTTTGATACTTTTGAAGAAGATGACTTACATCCTGGGCTGAAATAGTCTATCAGTGTATTTTCCCCTGCCTCTATTTGTCATAAGCCAACTCTCTCTTAACCCACAAGATTTCTTCTCCTGTATTTTGAGCCAGAGCATAATTTTCTCCTCTAAGAGTTCCTTTAAAAATGCATTTAGGGTCAGGCACTCTGGCTCACACCTATAATCCCAGCACTTTGGGAGGCCAAGGCAGATGGATCACCTGAGGTCAGGAGTTCAAGACCAGCCAGACCAACATGGAGAAACTGCGTCTCTACTAAAAATACAAAATTAGCTGGGGGTGGCAGAACGTGCCTTTAGTCCCAGCTACTCGGGAGGCCTGAGGCAGGAGAATCGCTTGAACCTGGGAGGCGGAGGTTGTGGTAAGCCAAGATCGCAACCATTGCCCTCCACCCTGGACAACAAGAACGAAACTCTCTCAACAAAACAAAACAAAATACATTTAATGTTCACTCCATGCAAGCACTTTTGCTAAACATTTTATTTAATGTTTACAACATGCCAATGAAGTAGATGTGGTTATTAGCAACTGCAGCATTTTCATCTCTATTTTATAAATCAGGAGACGGGTATAGAAAGTGAGTTAACATAGCCAATGTCACACTGCCAATAATTAGCAAGACTAGAATTTAGAAGTCCACGTATTATAACCCCGGAGCCCACACCCTTACCTGGAATTCCTGCTTCCCTTCATAGATGCCTCACTGGCATTGATCTTGGATTCGGTGGTTTACAAATCTTTAGAGTTTCTTCTAATTCTGAGATTCTGCTCTATAAGAATGTATAACATTATACCTACATAGATCAAGAAATGAAGAATTCGGAAAAATTCAACGCCACGTCCAGAGATACAGAGGTATAAAGTTGCAGAAGCAGAATTCAAGCCCAGGGCTGCTCCCACTAAAACCCAGCAGCCTATAAGGCTTCCATGCCACTGACAGATACCCTGTATCAGGCCTCCCAGGAGTCCAACTGTAGTTGGCTGGTAGATCTTGATAAAATACAGGGTTGGCCTCCAGTTCAGTTACTGCTACCGTATCCACTGGGACGTGGGCTAATGTATTTAGATATTTCTGCTTTACATCCTTGCTCAGCTGTTTAGAAGCTTAGCAACCTTTGGCAAGATATTTTTCTTAGCCCCAATTTCTCCTTCTGTAATATGGAACTAATAATAGTGTTATTAGGGTTGTATTGAAGATTCAAAGAAATAAAGCACGCTGAACACTTAGCGCCATGCCAGAGCTGTAGGAAGCACTGCTAGCTTCAGCACCCACTCAACTGTGTGGACTCGCCCTTCCCTCCTTAATCATCTCACAGTTCACCCACTCCTTGCAAATATGGTGGCAGCTTTTGAACATTTGGGCCCAATATGATTTGAATTCTTTTGGTATCTTCTATTCTGTGAGGTAGAAACTGCCACTTTCATTAAAGAATTGGACTTCTGGCTGGGTGCGGTGGCTCACGCCTGTAATCCCAGCACTTTGGGAGGCTGAGGCACATCGATCACAAGTTCAAGAGATCGAGACCATCCTAGCCAACATGGTGAAACCCCAGCTGTACTAAAAATACAAAAATTAGCTGGGCACAGTGGTGTGCACCTGTAGTCCCAGCTGCTCGGGAGGCTGAGGCAGGAGAATCACTTGAACCTGGGAGGTAGAGTTTGCAGTGAGCTGAGATCACACCATTGCACTCCAGCCTGGGAGACAGAATGAGACTCTGTAAAAAAAAAAAAAAAAAAAAAAAATTGGACTTCTGAACTTCTGATTTCCTAACAATTGGCTTTTTACTTTTTTCTTTCTCAGCTTCACATATTCCACCATCTAAAACTGCATCTCTCCCTGGCTATGGAAGAAATGGGCTTCACCGGGTAAGATTTCTCCCTGATTAGTTGTTTCTTGCTTTCCTCCCACCTTGGCCCTGGTTGAAGTGTTGACTTATTGCCTGAAAACGTCTGACTCTTGATCTCAGCATTGGAACATAATGAAAATTTTAACCTCTCTGGTCGCCTGGTAGATTAGTTTGAGTTACAGGCAAAATAAAATATTTCTATGGAAAGAATGAGAAATTAACTTTAGATAAAGGAATGGCCTGTATATGCTTATGGGAAAACTATATTGTAAAACTGTATGGCAAATATTTTTACAATGAAACAAAAAGTAATTACTTGAGCCATTATCTCTGCTGTAAAAAGATATAAGAATGTGTATTATAACCATCCTCCTTACAAAAGCTAGAATATAATTATGTAACTATGTAGGGAAATGCATTTTTATTTATCAGCAAGAGATCCCTGCTTACCAAGAGCGTGCTGAGCGGGGCATTAGTACACTGCCAAAGACAGAGAGAGGTCATAGCAGTAGAAGAATAATAGGGAAAAAAAATGATGAAGGTCCCGGAATTTAGCTTGGGAAGAATTCCTAGGATTTTATAAACCCTTTCTTCCTTTTCACCTGACTCATAAACGATCACTATGATTTCCTAATAATTGTTTTCCTCATTTCAGCCTGTTTCTACCGACTTCGCTCAGTATAACAGCTACGGGGATGTCAGTGGGGGGAGTTCGAGGTAAGACTCCCATAGCCAGGCCGAGCGTGACCATGTCTTCCCTCAAGGCTGAGGTTCATGAGAGTCAAGGATACTGGCTGTGTTCACGCTGTATGGCATCCTTAGAGTAGGCTAACTTCTGTCTTCTGTGAGCTAATAGGGCAATAATTTACATAATTTCAAAAGCTAATGAAATCAGACTGTAAGAAGTGAGTTTGTGAGAATTCATTCATTGCTCATACTAGGTGTTGAGCACTCTATCAGATACCTAGACGCCAGGCACGGTGGCTCACGCCTGCAATCCCAACACCTTGGGAGGCTGAGACAGAAGGATTACTTGAGGCCAGAAGTTCCAGACTAGCCTGGGCAACAAAGCGAGGCCTGTCTCTACCAACAACAACAAAATATATATATAATAATTAGCTGGTGGCACATGCCTATAGTCCCAGCTACTTGGGATGCTGAGGCCAGGAGGATTGCTTAAGCCCAGGAATTCAAGGCTGCAGTGAGCTATGATCATGCCACTGCACTACAGCCTGGGTGACAGAGCAAGACTCTGTCTCTTCAAAAAAAAAAAAAAAAAAAAAAAAGGAACTAGAGGTACAACAATAAGTGAGACATGGCCTCTGCCCTCAAAATGCATATGGCAGGAAGAAAGAGGTCTGTGTGATGAATGTTATGATCAGAGATGCCAAGAGAAGGAAGCAGTAAGTACCTTTAGGTGGTCAGCAAAAGCTTCCAGGGGAAAAGGATGTTTTAACTGTTAACTCACACTGGAGCAGGCATTTCCTGGCTTCAGGGAGGCTGATGGGATAACACGTGCAGAGTCTGGGCGCAGAAAGAGAACATGGTTTATAGGGAGAATATGTTGGGAATTTCAAAAGAATGTAGTCTCTCTATTAAGGGTTCCATGTTTTTCCATGGCCTTTTCCTTATGATATTTTCTTTTCCTTTCCTTTTCAGATTACCAGGTATGGAACACTTTGTCTTTCTTGAATTGGCCACACCAGCAGAACAGCCATTTTCCATTCCGAACTGCTGGCCCCAAGGCAGCAGTTTCTGTTGAGAAGATGCTTGCTGTGGTTGATCTGTCTATTACTCCATAGCTGTGAAGAGCAAGCATGCTTGGTGCCTGGGTCATTCTGTCCCTGTAGGCTTGGGGACACCACATGAGCCAAGCCAGGTGTAGGGGACTCTCTTGCTTTGGCCTTGGAGAGTCTTCTCTGGGGTGGAAGTGGACCAGCATCAAGGGTCTGCTCATATACAGTTTTTCTTCTTTTACTTATAATCTCTCAGTACTTTAGTCCACCCTTCTCCTGCGTGTTCTCAGATGAAAAGACACTTATGTCTTAGCCAACAGGAGCGAGCAGTTTGCTCTCATTGCATTCCTTTCTCACTAGAACCTAAATCTTGTAACAAAACAAAACAAAACAAAAAATGTGATCGAGAATAGGAAAAGAGGAAAAATGCAGAGAAAATCAAGATTAAAGATAAGAAAATAACAATAATAGACTTGGCCATCTTTAAAATGTACCATATACTTTCATTCATGGAGCCTAATTCAGGAATTAGTCCATAGCTATTAAGCCAAGATCTCTGATTGCAGAAGAGCTGTATTCCTGCTCTTATTCAGCAAGAATCTCATTTTGAAAACTACATAGTCATCTAGATGACACAAATGAAATAGTGGTTAGGACTGGAGACCCAACAGGGAGTTGGGAGCCAAAGAGTGCTCCCTTCAGTTCCCCAGGCTATTTCATGCCCCACCTCGAACCGGCATCTCTGTTGCAGACGCTTCCAGATGGCCACATGCCTGCAATGAGAATGGACCGAGGAGTGTCTATGCCCAACATGTTGGAACCAAAGGTAAGTGTAGCTGTTCTCTTTCCTCTCGTATGGGAATGACGTAACACCATAAACAGATTTGATGTTCTATCTCTTCATCATTCTCAAAGTGTTATAGGCTGGTGTGTTTGGGCGAGCCATGTCATGAATATGCACCTTGCCCACATCAGGTCAGCAGGTTCAGCCCTTACAGGGCATGGTGCTATATGTTCACAGTGAGGCACCAGTCCCTCTCTCCCTATGACTGAGGTATTTCCTTGGCCTCTGCCATGTGCATTGCAGAGCATATCCAGTGTTAAGAGGAGGGGTACAGACTACTCCATGTAGGGTGGCCAACATGTCCATGTTTGCTAGAACTTTCCCTGTTTCAGCACTGAAAGCCCTGCATTTCAAGAACCTCAGTCCTGGGCACACTGGGATGCCTGGCCACCCTAGCTCCAGAACACCCTGTTCCTTCAGAGGTGTGCAAGGGCTTGCACTCCCGGATGACCATAACCAGGGCTCATTTTAATATGTCAGTTGCCAGAGCATTGCTTCTGGGCCTGCCTGACCCCATGGATTCATGAGCTAGTCATGGAACAAGATCGTTAACTCCAGCACAGAGGCATCCTGCCCTGTGACAGCATCGAGTAAAAGATAACACCTTGGCTGGGCACAGTGGTTCATGCCTGTAATCCCAGCACTTTGGAAGGCCAAGGCAGGTGAATTGCTTGAGTTCAGGAATTCAAGACCAGCCTAGGCAACATGACAAAATCCCATCTCTACTAAAACTACAAAAAAAATTGCTGGGCATGACGACATGTGCCTATAGTCCCAGCTACTCAGGAGGCTAAGGTAGGAGGATCACCTAGGCCCAGGAGGTCGAGGCTGCAGTGAGTTGTGATTACACACCACTGCATCCAGCCTGGGCAACGGAGCGAGACCCTGTCTCAAAAAACAACAACAACAACAACAAAAATCATATGCTTGTAATATCCATTATCTTCTAATGTTTACCTTCATCCCAATACATAGTTAGTTAGTGTTCTGCCACTCAATGAAGCCCTCCTAAAATTCAGTGCTACCTGAGATCCCGGTGGAGAGCTGAGAATGCCTAAGATTCTGTGCCTGTCCCTGGAAACTGGAGCTTCCACTGGCCTTGCGGGAGGAAGACCCATCACTCAGATTCTCTCATGATAGTCTCTTGGAAGCTCTGTCTTGGGAGTACTACATTTTAGGTGGATTCTACTTGTTAATAAAATAGACTGTGGTGTTCTAGAAGAGGTGTTTTCTTTCTTCTCAGATATTTCCATATGAAATGCTCATGGTGACCAACAGAGGGCGAAACAAAATCCTAAGAGAGGTGGACAGAACCAGGCTGGAGGTAAAACAAAACAGAAAAATCCGGTCCCAACTGCAGATCCCTATGCAATTCCCCCAGCTCTCCCCTAAGCAATGTTTTATTTCTTCAGTGAAAAAAAAAATCAAAAAAGTCACCCTCGTGTCATAGTAGAACTAAGAAGTAACTTTGGAAAAAAAAAAATGCAGGTTTACTCTTAGATCAGCATAAAAATGCCTGGTAATATCCAGAAGAATGACCCAGGAGGTGGGCGCAGTGGCTCACACCCGTAATCCTAACACTTTGGAAGGCCAAGGTGGGCAGATCACTTGTGGTCAAGAGTTCGAGACCAGCCTGGCCAACATGGTGAAACCCTGCCTCTACTAAAAATATAAAAATTAGCTGGGCATGGTGGTAGGTGCCTGTAGTCCCAGCTACTCAGGAGGCTGAGGCAGAATTGCTTGAATCCAGGAGGCGGAGGTTGCAGTGAGCCCAGATCACACCTCTGCACTTCAGCCTGGGCAATAGAGCCCGACTCCATCTCAAAAAAAAAAAAAAAAGAAAAGAAAAACAAAAAAGAAGAATGACCCAGGAGACACAGAATGACTTAAGTCATTTTCTTTGAAACTTCATGTTGCTATAATTATGGCTAGTGATACAGAATGGGAATCTCTTTCTCTCTTGAGATATTCTCAGATCCTTATCTTCCCTAAGTTGGAGTTAAGTTCAGGGGAAGCTGTGGGAGCAGGAAAGGCTCTCAGAAGAAAAATTTATACTGGACAAGTTTCTTTCTTGACTGTTTCCACATTCCTTGTTGAAGGGTTATCTGGGTACAAATACCCAAGATCTCCTTAGACATGGAAGACTAATCTTTGTATTATAGTTTTCCATCCCAAAGATTTTAATTAAGAAAAACCTTGGCTGCCAATCTCAGAAAGAATGATTACTTTTTCCTAACAAAAGGCAGTACCTGGGCATAAAGGTCAGGCTGGCACAGAGAATAAAGGCTCCAGGATCTTGGGGGGACTTTCTAGGGGGAATGACAGATGGGAAGTCTTCTCAGTAGGACAAGCATCTACCTTACCTCCTATTCCTCAGCCAGAAGGAAGCCCCGGGACTCCCCAGGGACCACGCTGGAGATCATTTTCTTTGGCTTTCTATTGCGATAGTCCATTTTCCTTGCATCTTTTCAACATTCCGAGGACCTGGAGTGGAGTTGTCTGTAACGTAATAAATCACCTCTCTGTGTCCCATCACCAGTCAGTGTTATTATTATAATCCCCACTGATACTCTGCCAGCTCTTTTATCTGATGGGAAGGGCTCCTCACCTGGCCCGACCAGGTAAGGAATATTGATGTCACAAGCATCAGAGATAGGCTCCTCTCCCGTCTTCCTGCCTTGTTTTTCAGAATGACTCTTCATATAAACTATAGAGCAACTCTCAAGGCCATTCGTGTGGCCATCAGGACTGACAGCTGCTCTTTTTTTCCCCCTCTTCCCAGCGCCACTTAGCCCCTGAAGTGTTTCGGGAAATCTTTGGAATGTCCATACAGGAGTTTGACAAGTTACCTCTTTGGAGACGCAACGACATGAAGAAAAAAGCAAAACTCTTCTAAGTTCCCACTCTGAATGGCAATTAGAGAAAGGACTGACCGTGGCAGTACCCCAGAGGATGTCATATTGAGGCCCAAACTCAATTGGAGAATTTGCAAGCTATCATTGCTCAGCAATACCAAAAAGAGAAAGTCTGGTTAAAACACCCATGAGTCCAACATCAGGCCAGCCAAGAGTAACACTTGCCAAGAAGCATGGGGTAGAAACGTCTGTGTTCCAAAACACAGAGTAGTGCCCACATGACCTTTTCACATGACCTTATGTATACAACAGGACCTGCGTTGTTTTCTTCTTTTGTTTTCCTCTACCTGTTCTCCAACAGTAGTGCTGACTGTACTGAAAAGAGCCAGCAAATGCCCTTAGGATGCCACATGGGAAAAATCAGTTGTCATAATTTCAAAGTATAAATATATTTATTGTGTAGCGCTGTGGCTAAGAAGGAAGAGTGAGGGGTCTGTCCGTGTGGCGGCAGTGATTTCATAGCCACCTTTCTTGACTGGCGTCATGTTGCTTCACCTGCGCTCTGGCAGGTGAACAGGGCGGGTTGGGGAACAGGGCAGCTCTGTTTGAATGGGGTGAAAAACAGCAAAATTAATTCTTAACAAGCTCCTTGTTCTCTACTGTTTGCCGGGACCTGGTTGGCAAATGACTTAGCTATTAGTATATTTAAAAACTGTTCAAAAGCAAAAGAGAAGGAACAGGAATGAAAGGGAATCTTTTCTTAACTCTCTGCTTCCCGTAGCAAGCCTGGTTCCTGGTTTCTGCCTAGGACAGGAGCTGTCTCGAGCTCCACCTTTGCAAGGAAAGGAAAAACACAAATTGCCTTCAGATTGGCTCAGTGGCATGCCATTAGGTGATTTTGCCCAGGGGCCATATCACTCTTGGCAAAAAAAAAAAAGTCCCATGTCCTACTGACTCCAGTCCTTCCATCATTGTCCTCTGCTGTCTCTGGCATCCTATGAATCAGATCAAGCCCATACTGTTGGTTTTTAAGGTTTCTTTCAGTAATAGGCTAAGGAAAGACATGTTTTTCTCTTTTAAATCTCTGCAACTCCAAAGTAGACTCCCTTAAACAGATTTAATTTGGCCTTTTCAGCTTTCTTCTTGCCTAGCTCTATTTACTTCATGGGTGTGTGTGCGCGTGTTGGTTTCACTCACTCAGAGTAATTTTGTGAGTGTGCATGTGCTTTTTAATTTCTACGCGAATGTTTGTCCTACGTTGTTGCAGCTTCTAAAGACATTTTCACCAAGTGTGTGTGACTCAAGATCAAGAGTGAGGCTAAACTGCGCCCCCAACATCACTTCCTTTGTGGAAAGGTGTTGGCGCTGATGTAGCTTATAGCAGGATCGAGGAAGGATGAGGCAGGATGTGGAGGTCGGAGAATCTCACGAGAGCCCCTCAGACTCTGCAACACTAGATTCAAAGTGAGCCTAGAATTTCACCAACACGTGTGTGCATATAAAACCACATCATGATTCCCTACATGAGTTAGATGAGGGAGAGTTTGTGTCACTCCACACCCAGGAGGCGAAGTCATATTTATTATCATGCCGTGGGGCTCGGCTCAAGAATTTAAGCTCTGTTTTAAAGCCAAAGAAGAAAGCATTTGAATTTACCTTCATATGCCACTGAGAACAAAAGCTCTGAAGTCCTTCCTGCTGGCACCAAGTATTAGGCTTACAAGCTGTCTCTCTGACACCAGTGGTAAAGGAGCAAGTAGAATAGTTTCTGAGTCTGTGTTGCAGCCTCTGACATGTGACTCACTGCTGTCATTTGGGGGCTGGAATGAACACTGTCGCTGTTTTATAGCATCCTCCTCTGCTCTTACTGAAGGAATCTAAATTGTCCTAGCCTTTCAGTGCTATGCATTGAATATTTGAGGACTGTTCTCGTGTGTGTGTGTGTGTGTGTGTGTGTGTGTGTTTTTGGACCTACTAACATACTTAGCAAATGGCTCTGACCGGGTGGCCATGAGCAGACGAGACCAGCCCTTGCTTGGTTGGAAGGCAGGCTGCAGTGTGCGTTTGGCCTTTGGTGTCTCAGTGGCCTTTTGCTTATTCCATGCTTTTCTGTCCCATCTCTCTGTCATCCTCTTTTCCGTGCCCTCCTGCACTGGCAGCCTTGGCACAGTGGCTGGGCATCCTCATCCTTGCTTTACTCTGGAAAGTGTGGGGACAGAGAGGATGGTGCATTTCCAATGTTTTCTTACCTGTCAGTAACAATGGTGGCCACATGGGTCCCAGCACTTGGCTGGTGGAGAGATTATTTTTCATTATGAAGCTAATAAAGGGCCCCCATGTTTTATATTGATTAATGAATTATCACCCAGACATGTGCAGATCAAATGTCAATATAAGAAAAATTAAGGTATTTGGGAAACATGGGCTTAATCAGGTAGTTTTGCTAAAATTCCTCTTCCTTGGTCTTCATAAAGAAGATATGGATCTGTCATAGAATGGGGACATTAGACTGAAAACTGGGACAACCCCCTCCTTATTTTATAGAGACTAGGAGTTAAGTGGCCTGCCTAAGATTGCAATGATAAAGAACTGAACCCTAAGTCAGCTCCCACTAATGAAACCCTGCTTTCCTTGTATCTTTTAAACTCAGTTCTGCATCCAACTTGAGGAGTAAAGTTTCTTTCCATATCAAATACTATATGAGTTCATTTAAACTGCACCTTGCAGAAATGCATTGCCAGAAAGCACCAGTAGCCTCCTGTGTGCAAGCAGAGTAATGCTTTGCTCTGGGGAGGGGTCATTGGAAACTGTAATGCAGAATGGGTCCCCTACTCCATTTCCCAGCAGAAGGCTCTAGCTGGAGGGATGGGTCATGGGCAACCTAGTTCCTGCTAACTGCCAGAGCAAATATGTGGGCTAGAATGCCTTTCCATTTGGTTAAACTGGGCTCAGCATGCTTGTCCTCCAAATGTCCTTCCAGGTCACAGCACACGAGATGGGTATTCTGTGCTTTCACCCCACCCTGTACTACACATGAAAATTCCAGTTATTAACACACTCAAACTAATGGAGCTTGTTCACCCTAGGAGGGGGAATTATATATATGGCAGGCTTCCCTGGTGCATATGTAAAGGGCTACATTTTGGAACATTTGACTTCCTTGGGACTCTTACGTGCATGCTGATGGCATGAAGTAAAAGAGGCCTCTATGATGATATGAAATCAGTTCTTCTTATAAAATTTCTTCAAGAAAATCCAGGCTATCATATAGTCTTTCTGTATGACTTATTAGGAGATATGAAGAGCCTTTGGAAACTTGCACAGCTAGCTATGCATCTACATTTTGGTTTGGGGTTAGTTATGAAATGTTCTTAATATGAATTCTTCAATAACTTCACCTAAACTGCCTGTTCTTCAAAACCTCAAAGAGATCAACTAGGGTTAATGTGTTTGTTTTTAATGGGGGTAGTTTTCTATCTGTCATGGGCTCTAGTATCTACTCCGCTACCCAATTCTGTCATCTCCAAGCTGAGTTTCCTCTTCTGAGGCAGAGGCTGGAGCAGTTCATTTTTAGTTCTCACCCTCTCCATCCCAATCTGGTATATCAGTCAACTCTAACTCAGAAATGTCTAGCTGGTAGTGTTTCTAAAACTTTCACTGGATTTATTTAGACATTGAAGCAAACATTTTTTCCTAGAATTGCTTCTCAGATGATTATATCAAATGTGTATGCTTTTGCGAGTTTCAAAATTCAAATTAACCACTTTTGACTAGGTAAGTCTTTCTAAAAGCCACTTAAAGCTAACTTGGTCTTGGCATCCTCCCATGTATCAAAGGGACAGGTGGCCACACCAGGTTGAGTGCTCACAGAACACTTTTCCTGACTGTCATGGAAGATGGTGGAAGGAAAATGGACTGTCTCGTCAACCCTCCTGTGTCCCCTGAAGCAATCTCAGTTATTAATCACCTCTTCTGTGTTTCTAGTAACTATTTCATCTGTACTCCTTATGCCAGCCTTGATTTTATTTGATTTTTAAAATTACTCTCTTCTAACCAATGAAGTGTTTGTCAGTATGCCCCAAAGCTTGCTCTTTGTGCTCCCTTTTGAAGAACTTTCTATCCAGAAAAAGAGATTATTTGGGACTTGAGATTTGCAGTGATACCAGCTTATAGCAATGATGTACTTTAAGGGAACTATTCAACTATGTCGTGATAGGAGAAAGAGAAACCTTCACTTTGGCATTTTTAAAATACAAAAAAAAAAAATCACTGTTTATTTTTCTGTTTGCTGCCCCAGGAAGCAGTGGGAGGTGGTGACAGATACGCTTTGCATATGGATTGTTATGTTTTTATTTGGGCAAGTTTAATCACGGAAAACTCAAAAAGAAAGGGGGAAATGGTCAGTTTAAGCCAAAAGAAACTTTCTAAGCAATGAATATATACACAGCAAAATTAAACAAATTCAACAATTTCTGAAGCTTGGTATAATTGAATGGCAGTTGTTATTCAATAAAATTCTTCCCAAAAGTGAGTTCAGTTCCCATGAGTCACTTCCTGACCCCCAGTGACCAAAGGTGGACAGAGACAATCGTGTAGACCTTGACATTCAGAAAGATGTGAGCTGCTTACTGATCATATATGCATATATTTCTTTACAGCAGAGGAAACCATTGTCCACAAAACTGATGTTCTTTTGGGGTTTTATGTACAGACTTGTCCAATGATGTGTGTGGTTCCTGTGAGTTGCTGACAGCTCTGCATTGAAGCTCTCTGAGCTCTTTCATTTCTAAGTTGGGTTTATGGAATATTTTCAAATGTTGGAAGGCGTATAGTTCCTCCTGCCTTCCCTGCCCTTTCAGAAATATGAAAGCAAATATTTAGAAGAATTCCTTTTGAAAAGCTGTGTTGTGTTCCCCGTGAAACTGAGCAGGTGTGTGTTGGCGCACTCAGTGCCACGTGCTTGTGTGCAGAGGAGAAGGTGGCCCTGCCAGCTCCACGCTGCTGTGCCTGTGACCCTGACCTGCTCCCCCGCTCCTGTTGCAAGCAGCACTCACTGCACTCCTTTGTCATATACTCTGCATCACTGTCATCCTCACAACTTCGTGAATAAAGTTGTGTGCTTAATTCGTAGACGCCTCCATTCCTGTGTTTCATTTTGCCTTCTCTGGTTCCCTTTGAAGGTCGATCTCATTTTAGAAAGCACCAATGCAACTTCCAATAACCAAAACAAAATCAGAATGAACCCAAAGCTTAGGAATGCATTTTTATCATGTAGGTGGGAAAATGCAACAAATAACAGCAGGATATTCCAGGACTGTGCATCCAATAGCCCAGACCACATTGACCAAGCTGACTAAAGGAAAGAAATGGTTAATAGAGACGTTACACTGTGCTGTGTCATGGATGCTTGATGTGATTTGTGACACAGCAGCTATAGTCCCATCATTTGGACAGAGCTGGGGATTTGAGGAGGTTTGAAGCTGTGAGCCACTATGAGTGGGCCATTTTTTAGTAGGAAGCTAGAATGCAGTAGGAGAAAAGCATCCTTCCAATTTCGGGCATCCTCTGCATTATCAGACTTTACATGAAGAAATTGTGGATGCTACTTACTTGTTACCTTCACTGCCAAGATTTTAGGGTTGCCAGAAGATACAAGGATCTGTGTCCAAGCTGGCCCACTCCAACCACAGCCTGCCGTCTGCTCTGTGTCTGCTGAGCCTGTCCAGGACCCAGTCACACTGGCATTCACATGACCCTCGCCTGGAAGCGGGATACAGGTTATTTTCAAGACAGTAGGCATGTTTAGTTCACCACCATGGAAAACAGGTCAGGAGACCTCAGCTCAAGGTCTGTGTTCTACTCACCGTGGGAGAGTGTCCCCGCTGTGGTCCATAATTATCAGAGCTAGGGGTCATCTCCAGTCCTTATGAACCCTCTGTGGCATTTGGCTCTGGCGGCCACCTCTTCCATGGAAGCTGACCCCTGCCTCACTTCAGTTGCTTGACTTTAGTCAGCGAATCTCACGCCGCCTTTGATGGGAGTGAAAGGATCTTGCCCCACCCACTGCTCAGCTGCCTCTCCCCCAGTGCCCTGCCTTCGGATCTCGCCAAACCACTGCAAGCTCCCAGAACATACCATGCTTGCTCTCTCCCAGGCAGCTTTATCAAAGGCATTTCTTCTGTACGATGCTTCAAGGAGGTGGTGGAGCACAGAGGACCTGACCCTGGGGAAAGCAATTAATGGCCAACGTTGACTCTTTAAAAACAGTTACCCATCCGCTCTTTGGAGTTACCCATGTGAATTTCCCATGGGTTCCGTTTGTTCCAAATTAAAGACAAGCCCAAGTTCCCACCCTTTCTAGGAGCCCATGTTAATGGGCCCAGCCCAACCTGCGTGTAATTCTTTGCATGCCGCAAGTCGAACCTCAAGGTCGGTACTTAGCAGGCATTGCCTCGTACTGCTAGCTGCATAGGTTTCTGCTCTTCAGTTGAACTGTAATGAGATCTCTGTGCTGAGAGCCAGGCACCCTAGCTTTGCATGACCATATTGCTCATGACAGCCTTTCAAAGTAGACAATTGTAGCTCCACTATACCGGTAGGAAACCAAAGCTCAGAGTCTAATCAAACATGCCCAATCACTCAGCCAGTGAGCAGCACAGCTAGAACTGTCCAGGTCTGCCCACTTCAGCTCCCACGCTGTTATCCTCCACATCCCACTCCCTGTGACTGTCTTAGCGCAGGGACTGTGTCCCACGTTCTCAATCTCTCAGGGTGCACTGCACCAAGTGGGTTCTTAGTATGAGACTGGCCAGCGCCCTTCAGTCTGGCCATGAGCCCCAACACTACCACCAAGGCGTATTTATGAACAGTTTGGGGTTTACTCACCATCTGTGTGTCTTGGGCCCATTAACCTCTCTTCAGCCTCAGTTTGTTCATCTGCGGAATGGACAAAATAATAATATCCATCAGAAGACTGTTGCCAAGTTATAGCACCTGAGCACTTAGGTGGTAGCATAAGGACTAGTATTATTTAAATAATCATTTGGGAATGATTTAGTTTTCATTCTGGGCTCTTTACCCCTCCCTCTAGTCATTTTGTTTGTTTTCACAGGGCCTTCCTCATGGGTTCTCCTTCTAGTCTTTATATAAATACTCCAGGACTAAAATAAGCCAACAACCTCTTTTATATACTTCAATAACAGCACTCTCTCCACCCAAGCATAGTCTAAGATAGAGATCCCCTGAAGATGTGCTAATTGGTAGTAGTAATAACCAGAAGTATTACTCAGAGCTGAGTGCGGGGTATAGCATCAGGCTGCCGGGTTTGGGTTCCATCTCCACCAGTAGCTATCTGTCTGACTAACAATTTGTTTAACTTCCTTAAGCCTCAACTTCGTGTCCAGAAAAGAGGAATAATAATGATACCTACCTCAAAATGTTATTATGAGAATTCCTGCAGAACAAGAGCCCGCATGATACAAAATGAGCATTTTAAATGGCTTTTATTAATGAAGTAGCTGCCATGTCATAAGTTCAGTTTGCCCAGCCCTGAACTAAGCATGTTCTGTGGTTTCTTTCGTATAGTCCTTAGGTTGCTTCCAAATAGACCCAGAGAGACTATCTCTGAGTGGTGGGGCTGGGATTCAAACCCCCATCTCTCCAGTCCTAAACTCTGCCAATGGGCAGGTATGCAGAGATGGGCACGGGTATCTCCACAGCACTGTGGCCATCGAGCATGGCAGAATTCTCAAACTGGAAGCATCCAAAGGTGCCAGGTTGGGGCTCAGCTGCTCCAGAGGGGGTTTCCTGGGTGAGGAGGATTGTTTAACCTCCTCCAGGGATGCTTAGAAACACTCCCTGCGGAAGAGCTAAGACTTGTTCCCATGAAAGGTGGTGTTTGTTCCAGAAAGATCTTTTCAATGGTATGACTCACTTCAAAGCAACCAAAGGCTGTAAAAACTGAGCTGCTGGTCCTGAGAGTATTGGGGGGACATTTCCTCAGCGGGAGAAAGCCACCAGTCCTCCCCCAGCCCCTCTTGCCCATTGCTGGAAGAAGGCTACTCTCTCCCCCCAGCTCATTGCTGGGGTGTTTCTGTCAGCACCACCCTGCTGGAGGTGGCCCACTATGGGCGGGAAAGCACTAGGAAGTGGGGGACTTGGAGCTAGCAGCGTCTTAGAAAGCCAGGGTGGGTGGGAGAATAGCGCCCAAAGCTTCAGGGAATCTCAGCCCTAAGAACTCCCTTCTGCACCTTCTTCCCCCACAGGAGACCAGGACTCTGAACACACACGTCCCTTCTACTCTGGCAGAGCTCAGGGATAGGCTGTAGCGAGTCGGGTCTGCGGAAGGGTGGGTAATAGGACCACATTTACTTTACTTTCCAATCTCCACTGGATAAAACTGCTCTCCAGGGCTTGCCATTGAGCTGAGCACAACCGCAGCTCCTGGAGAGGTTTTTCTATATTTATTTGTGCTGTCCCGTGCTGCTGGCTCTTAACTCAGCCCTTCCCATCAGATAAAAAGAAAAAAAGTTGGCTTGGGAAGCCTCCCCTTCAGAGCAGAGGCTGTTCCTGCTTTGCCCCTAGCATATGTTAGCTGTGGGCCCTCCCAGAATATCCCGAAGGGGCTGGAGGCAGGGCAGAGCCTCAGCAGCTTCTAGCCCCAGAGCTAGCCAGATTCAGACACCCAGGTATCTGAGTCCAGATGCTAAGAAGAGTGTGGTCTGATGGCAGCAGCAGTGAACATTCTTTGCAGGCCTCCAAGTGCCAGGTGCTGGGCTAAACACTCTAGGCAGATTATTTTGTTGAATCTGACAAGGGCAAACCAAGACTGGGAGAGGCCCACTGACAGGTGGGTAGCCCCCTCCCATCAAGTCCAAATGCCACCTTCCTCCTAAGGTAGTTACAGCTCTCTGGGGTCTCCACGAGGTTTTCTAAGGATGTCAAGAGGACTGTCTGCAAAGACAAATACTAGGCTTTCTCAGCAAGGTGGAGCCTGGCCATGAATAACATTTTGTTCTAAGCTGGACGGATGCTGGCACAGAAAGAATAGGTTCTTTCGTTCCTGCTATTGTCTTAAAACATAGCTTCTTAATGAAAAGCTAGAAAATGTTGATGCCAGTTACAATCCCATCAGATAAGAGCAAGGGTCAGCTGGCTTCTCCTGTTGAAAAAAAGAAAAAAGTTATTACGCCCCTCCTTTACATAAAAACAAAGTGCTTCAGACAACACAGAGTAAATTGCTCGGATTTATTAACCATTTTTTCAATCAAATGGCTTCCACTTGCACACTTGTGACCTATGATCCTCACAAGCCACCGGGGTGAATAATGCTCCTCTCCATATGCAGATGAGAGCCTGCCTGGCTTGTCCAAGCTCAAAGGGAGACGTGGAGGAGGAGCTAAGATCTGGACCCAAGTTTAACTACAAAGCTCAGGCTTCAGTCCACAAAGAGGCTTTGATTTGGTAGGTCTGGGTTGGGAGCTGGGAAGTCAAATCTTACAACAAAATATAAAAGCCTCCAGATAATTCTGATGATTAGCCAAGTTTGGGAACCCTTCCCCACATCCCGGGGTCTCAGGTCAATGGCAGAGCTGGTCTGTGAATGAATCAAGCATCCATTGCCAGGATTTGTCAGTCACCATCGCCTTCATTCACAAGACCACAGTCAGACAAGGCCTGGGAAACCTGCCCTTGCTGAGACCTCCATGGGAAATCACCCGCATCTTCCTTCAGCTTGGCAAGGCTCCAGCCCTCTGAATGCCTCCAGGGAGATTCCACCGCAATCTGCTCAAGTGTCACCTTATTTGCAAGGAGATTATCTCTTGTAAAATACAGAAGTATGAGATGAGAGAATCAGTTAGGTGCACCATAGCTTAAAGGAAAAGCAATCCACCTGTATCATATTATCCCTTTCTCCCCTCACAACCTTGAGAACCTCTGAATATTGAAAAAATGGCCTAGGAATCTTATTATTGTACCAACTTACTTCCTTTTCAATGTACTCTCAATCTCTTCATTCTATTGTTTGTTAGGAGGGTGAGTATAATAAGTACTGGTCTTAAGTTTTCTGTGGAGACAGTCACTCCAGGGAAACTTAGTAACTGTCCTGGGGCATGGCTGGAGGGAGATTAAGAGCAAGCAAGCCAGGAGCTGTGATTTCAAACTCTTCTTTTACAGAAAGTGGCTGTTTTTAGTTTTGAGCCTTTACATATCTGCATATGCAGTGGGTCAAAATAGTGTCTCCCCAAAAGATGTCTGCCTCGAACCTCAGAATGTGACTGTATTTGGAATAAAGGATCTTTGGAATATTTGTTTGGAATAAGGGTCTTTGTAGATGTAATTCTACCAAAAGACACATGCATGAAATGAGCTACGCTGTGCTATTCACAATAGCAAACACAGGGAATCAAACCAGGAATGGTAGATTGAATCAAGAAAATGTGGTCCATATACACCATAGAATACTATGCAGCCACGAAAAGAATGAAATCATACGGTTTGCAGCCACGTGGATGGAGCTGGAGGCCACCATCCTAAGCAAGTTAACACAGGAGCAGAAAACCAAATACCGCATGTTCTCACTTCTAAGTGGAAACCAAACTTTGAGCACACATGGACATAAGTATGTGGACTCTAAGAAGGTTGGGGAGGTGGGTTAAAAAACTACCTGTCGGATACTACGCTCACCACCTGGGTAACGGGATCTATACGCTAAACCTTAGCATCACACAATATTCCCATGTAACAAATCTGCACATGCCCCTGTGTCTAAAATAAAAGTTGAAAATAAAAGAATCAAGATGAAATCTTAACTAGGAGGTTAGGTAGGAGGAATAAGTTCAAGAGATCTCTTGTACAACATGGGGACTAAAGTTAATAAAAATAGATACTTGAAAATTACTATGAGAATAGATTTTAAGTTCTTGTCCCACAAAAAGTGCTATGTGAGGTAATGCATATATCAATTAGCTTGATTTAGCCATTCCACATGTACACATTTTAAAACATCATAATTTGCGACATAAATATAGACAACTATTGTCAATTAAAAATTAATTAATTTTTTAAAACACTGCCCAAATTAGGCTGTTCCTTTGAAGTATGAAGTAAATTTGATTATTAATCACTAGATTTCCCTCTAGACACCGCTTTAAATGTGTTCCAGAGATCCTGGTACGTTTTGTCTTCATTCTCATTGGTTTTGAAGAACATCTTTATTTCTGCCTTCATTTCATTATTTATCCAGTAGTTATTCAGGAGCAGGTTGTTCAGTTTCCATGTAGTTGTGTGGTTTTGAGTGAGTTTCTTAATCCTGAGTTCTAATTTGATTGCACTGTGGTCTGAGAGACTGTTAAGATTTCCATTCTTTTGCATTTGCTGAGGAGTGTTTTACTTCCAATTATGTGGTCAATTTTAGAATAAGTGTGATGTGGTGCTGAGAAGAATGTATATTCTGTGGATTTGGGGTGGAGAGTTCTGTAGATGTCTATTAGGTCTGCTTGGTCCAGATATGAGTTCAAATTCTGGATATCCTTGTTAATTTTCTGTCTCATTGATCTGTCTAATATTGACAATGGGGTGTTAAAGCCTCCCACTATTATTGTGTGGAAGTCTAAGTCTCTTTGTAGGTCACTGAGAACTTGCTTTATGTATCTGGGTGCTTCTGTATTGGGTGCGTATGTATTTAGGATAGTTAGCTCTTCTTGTTGCATTGATCCCTCTACCATTATGTAATGACTTTTTTTGTCTCTTTTGATCTTTGTTAGTTTAAAGTCTGTTTATCAGAGACTAGAATTGCAACCCCTGCTATTTTTTTTTTTTTTTTTTTTGGCTTTCCATTTGCTTGGTAAATCTTCATCCCTATCTTTACTTTAAAATTAAAATCCTGACATCTCATTTCTATTTTCTGTGATTCGTTATTTTTGAACGATACAAAATGCCAGGTTTATTCTAATGAGTCTGTCCTGGCTCCCAGAAGATGCCTCAGTTCAAATCACTAAGCTTTATGCTCACCATTTCTCAATTTTTGTAATTAAAACAACAAAACAGTATTTAAATGGATCCTTTTCATTCTGGGACAAAATGTCCCGTCAAAGACCAGGCATAATGGCTTACACCTGTAATACCAGCACTTTGGGAGGCTGAGGCAGGCCGATTGTTTGAGGTCAGGAGTTCGAGACCAGCCCGGCCAACATGGTGAAAGACCGTCTCTACTAAAAATACAAAAATTAGCCAGGTGTGATGGCGCATACCTGTAGTCCCAGCTACTCAGGAGGCTAAGGCAGGAGAATTGCTTGAACCCAGGAGGTGGAGGTTGCAGTGAGCCGAGGTGGCGCCACTGCACTCCAGTTTGGGAAATAGAGTGAGACTCCATAAAAAAAAAAAAAAAAAATGTTCTGTCAAAGCTTTGAAGTTCTTTCAGCTTTTTCCAGCTGGGTGTGATGGTGCCCACCTGCAGCCCTGCAGTCCTGGCTACACAGGAGGATGAAGTGGGAAAGTGGCTTGAGCCCAGGAGTTCTGGGCTGTAGTCCACTGTGCTGATTGGATATCCATACTAAGCTCAGCATCAATATGGTGAACTCCAGAAAGGAGGGACTACCAAGCTGCCAAAGGAGGGGTAAACCAGCCAGGGTCAGAAATGGAGTGAGACAAAAATCCCATGCTGATCAGTAGTGGGAGTGTGCATGTGACTAGGCACTGCACTCCAGCCTGGGCAACATAGCAAAACCCCACCTCTTACTAGAAAAAATTGTTAAAAGGCCTTTCCAGTGGTAAGAAATAGATTTGACCTTCTTTGGCCATGTTTTTTCTTTGCCCAAGCAGAGGCACAAGAGAGCATCTCCTAGCACACCTAGCAGAAGTGAGAGAGCTCTCTGCCCTTCTTGAAAGATAGCCAAATGCTTCCAGATCTGTAGCTGTGTTGTCCAAGGATGCCTCTCTTTCTCTGTTGCTGACCCAGGAGTATTAAAATGTTCTGAAAACAGGTCAGGAAGTCAGCTTCCAGATAGAATGGGCTTTTCTTTGAATCTCTGAATCTGCAACCCTTGAATGGAGAAAGCCCCCTCCCCCTTCTCTCCAAGCAGCCAGGAAGTGGATGTTCCATGAAAACTCATTCATATTGGGAAGAAACAAATGCAAATAGGAAAAAATTGCTCCTGAAAAACATGACCCTTGTCTTTTCATATCTGGCCCTACTCTGGCTGAGGATAGAAAGTTGTCTTTCCATTTTTGGAGCTCACACATTACTCCTGTTTCCATTGCTACTTTCTACCTGAATGTGGTTTCAGATTTTTAAAATACACTATCAGAGCACTTTGGTTAATCATATAACTCATCATTCATGTTTTCCAGGTAATCAATAAACACTGTTATAAGAAGGCAACATAGAGGCCAGGTGCAGTGTCTCATGCCTGTAATCCCAGCACTTTGGGAAGCCAAGGAGGGCAGATCACCTGAGGTCAGGAGTTCAAGACCAGCCTGGCCAACATGGTGAAACCCCATCTCTACTAAAAATAGAAAAATTAGCCAGGCGTGGAGGCACGCACCTGTAATCCCAGCTACCTGGGAGGCTGAGGCAGGAGAATGGCTTGAGCCCAGGGGTTGGAGGTTGCAGTGAACTGAGATCGCACCACTGCACTCCAGTCTGGGTGACTGAGCAAGACTCTGTCTCAAAAAAAAAAAAGGCAATGTAGAATAAAATAACTTTCTGGAGGTCTGGGCTAGCAGGGGGCGTTCAAGTGTCTGCACATGGGAAGTGTGCTTCATACAGTCAAAAGATCTCATTTGTTTTCAGTAACATCTGCACTGTATCTAAAGTGAGAGATATGGTGCTGGGTGTTGTGGAAAATATGAACATGAACACAGGCTGGGACTATGGGAGCAATTGCCATATGTAGGCTCAAAATGTAAGGCAATGCTCACTCTAGGGCCTATGTGAATGTTGACCCTGATAAAACACAATCTCTGCCCTCAAAGAGCTTGGAAGGGCCAGGCACAGTGGCTCATGCCTGTAATCCCAGCACTTTGGAAGGCTGAGGAGGGTGAATCACCTGAGGTCAAAAGTTCGAGACCAGCCTGACCAACGTGGACAAACCCCATCTCTTCTAAAAATACAAAATTAGCCAGGTGTGATGGTGCATACCTGTAATTCTAGCTACTCGGGAGGCTGAGGCAGGAGAATCGCTTGAACCTGGGAGGTGGAGGTTGTGGTGAGTCAAGATCATGCCATTGTGCTCCAGCCTGGGCAACAAGAGCGAAACTCCATCTCAAAAAAAAAAAAGAAAGAAGCTTGAAGTCTGGAAGGCAACATAGGTAGGTAACTAATAGACTAGATTTGAGGCTTAAAGTAGATGAAAAAGTTCACAAAATAAAAGCAAAATAAGATGGCCTAAAGACCCAACTATAAAACTGCAAACTATAGAATTCCTTGAAGAAAATACAGGAGAAAAATTCCATGAATTGGTTTAGGCAAAGAGTTCTTAGAAACGATACCCAAAGCATGATCCAGAGAAGGAAAGAAATTGATAAATTGGTCTTCATCAAAATTAGGAACTTCTACTCTTTGAAAGATGTTATAAAGAGAACAAAACAAGTCTGAGATTGGAAAAAGCAATTTGCAAATCACATATCTGATCAAAGACTTGAATCCAGAGAAAGTAGATAAAGAACTCTCAATACAAAGTGTTGCAAGAATGCAGAGCAAGCGGGACTCACACACTGATGATGGGAGTTCAAAAGGATACAATATTTTGGAAAACAGTTTGATAGCTTCTTATAAAGATATAGACCCCTAACATAAGAACCAGCAATTCCACTCCTAGGTATTTATCCAAGTAAAATCAAATACTTAGTTCACACAATAACCTGTACATGAATATTTATACTGACTTTATTCATAATCACCAAAAACAAAAACCGTAAATATTCTTCAACTGGGGAATAAATAAACAAACTATAGTTCATCTATACAACGGAATGTTACTCAACACAAGAAAGGATAAACTTTTGCAAGAACATGGGTGAATCACAAACGCATTATGCTAAGTCAAGGAAAAGTCAGAGGTTTCCAGGGGATTGACTACAGAGGGTCACAGGGAAATTTTGAGGGTGATGAACTGTTCTGTATCTTGTGGTCGTGATTACATGACTGCATGCATTTGTCAAAAGACACAGAATGATACACTAAAAAGGGTGCATTTTGCTGCACCTAAAAAACAATTTAAAAATTGTGAAATAAAAGCAGTTCAAGAAACAAACTTTTATTGACAATGCTAGTGTCTTGGGAGCTGTGCGATGTTGTAAAGGAAACGGGATACATATCCAATCTTGAAAAGTTTACACGCCTTGCAGCAAACCAGGAATTATGCTAAGCACTTGAGCTAAAACTGTGAGCAAACAGATATTAATCACATAATCCCACAAACATAAACAGAGGGGTAAAGCATGTAAAAAATGAATGACCTGATTGATTCTATCAGCAAAGCTTCTCTGGGAAATACTTCTATTTGAGTTGCAACTGGACTAGACATGGGCTGCAGCAGGGTGGAGGATGAGGAGCTGAGGAAGGTGCAAAGGATGACGTGTAAGTTTCTGGCTTGTGCAACAGGCTAGGTGGTAGACCCTGCAGTGTGCACTAAAGGGGGAACAGATTTGTGGTGGAGTAGGAGATCGTGAGTCCAGCAAAAAAAGAACAAGTGTGAAACCACAGAGAGCAATGCCTGATTAAGACTATGCAGTGGACCCAACAGAAATGAAAACATGTACCTATGCAAAAACTTGTACACGAATGCTCATAGCAGCATGATTCATAATAGTCACAAAGTGGAAACAACCCGAATGGCCACCAGCTGATGGAAGGCTAAATGAAATGTGGTATATCCATGCAATGGAATATTATTTGATGATATAAAAAAATGGAGTACTGATGCTACAATGTGGATGAACCTTGAAAATATTCTGCTAAGTGAAAGAAGGCACTCACAAAGACCATGAAATGAAATGGTCTTTTGGAATATTGTGTGATTCCACTTACTATGACATTTCAAAAATAGTGGTATCTATAGCATCAGAAAATAAAACAGTGGTTGCTTAAGACTGAGGGGGATGGGGAGAATAAAGTGGATATTGATGGGCACGAGATTTCTTTTTAGGGTAATGAAGCTGTACCAAACTTAGTTGTTTTGATAGTTGCAAAGCTTTGTTTTGTTAAACACCATTACATCGTACATTTTAAATGGATGAACTGTGTGGCATATCAATTATATCTCAATAATGCTGCTTTTAAAAAGAAAATGATAATCTGCATCGAGATGTTCTTATATGTTCTGTTTAGAATATTGCAACCCCTCAGTGGGAGAATGGTTATAAAAATTATGACCCATCGGTAAGATGAAATTCAACACAAGTAAAAACACATCTAATGACAAAGAAGAGTAATTAATTTGGAAAGATGTAAAGTTTTGTTTTTATTATAAAAAACCAAAAATAAACAGTAAAGAAAGATATAATCACTTTGGAGAAGACAGAGATCCTGGGAGTCTGGCAAAGGCGAAACTCAAAAGCAATGGCCATGCATTTCCAGAGCTCTTGCAGGAGAGCCTCAGAAGTGACTATGTTGGCTTCTTCACTGGTGGGAAGTGGGCAAGAAGCCTGTGTGGTGGCTCATGCCTGTATTTATGGCCAAGAGGGAGAGCTTGAATTTGGTTCTATGCACAGGAAGGAAGGCATTGCTAGAAAAACAACTTGCAGCCAGGCATGATGGCGCATTTCTATAATCCTAGCACTTTGGGAGGCTGAGGCGGGTAGATCTCTTGAGCCCAGAAGTTTAAGACCAGCCTGGGCAACATGGTGAAACCCTGACTCTACAAAAAAACACAAAAATTACCCAGGTGTGGTGGCATGTGCCTGTGGTCCCAGCTACTTGGGAGGCTGAGTGGGAGGGTCACGTGATCCTTGGAAGTCGAGACTGTGGTGAGCCATGATTGCACCACTGCACTCCAGCCTGAGTGACAGAGTGAGATGCCATCTAAAAATAAATAAATAATTTCAAAAAATTTTTTAAAAGAAAAACAACTTTTTAAGCTCTTAGCTCTTTCCTTCAGCTTAGTTCCCCCACTCCCCACCTACCCAAAACTTGGGCACTTCCTAAATGTACTCACTACCATTTTGAAGCACTCACTCTGTCCCAAACATTATGCTAACTTCTTTGCATGCTTCATCCTACAGAATACTTACTTGTTTATTAAATGGGTATTATTTTAATCCCATATGTTTGTTTCATTTAATGAAGAAACCTGGCCAGTGTCACAGGGATCATAAATGATGCACCTGCGCTTCTAACCCAGGCACTCTGACTCTACAACCTGAAGGATACATTTAAATCAATTCACAATCCCCACTCAAGACAATCTTCCTCACGCATCCCCACAACTGTCCCACTTTTACACCCCATCCCAAGGAGGCTCACCTATTGGCTAGACCATAGGCTCTAATGCACTCAGCACTTGGGTACTTCTAGTTGTCATTTGAGTTAAGCAATAACAGTTGTGTGAGATAGGATAGGCATCTTCTGAGAACCCTGTCTTTGTCTTGTGCTTCTATAACAGAATCACAGGGACTGGGTAATTTATAATGAACAGATATTTCACTGGCTCACAGTTCTGGTGGCTGGGAAGTCAAGGAGCCTGGCACTGGCATCTTGTGAGGGCCTTCGTGCTGTTCATCCCATGGCAGGAGGTGAAAGCGTGAGAGAGAGCAAGACAGAAAGGGGGACGAACTCTTGCTCTGTATCAGGAAACTACTCCCTCAATAATATCATTAGTCCATGCATGAGGACAGAACCCTCATGACCTAATCAGCTCTTAATGGTCCCGTCTTAATTCTCTGTTGCATGGAGGATTAAGTTTTCACCACATGGACTTTGAGGGACACATTCAAACCATAACAAGCTCTCAGGTCAGTCGGGGCAGATCAAAGAACAAATCCACAAGTCAAGCACTCCCGCAACTTTGTTCTCTGAACGATCCAAGTTGCCACATCTTTATGCACTAACAGGTTAGGCTTCTCCTGAGGAAACTGCTCCTTAAATGCATAATTTTTTTAAAAAAAAATTCTGCTTCTTGACATCTAGGAGTTGATGGTTCTTGTCTCCGAATCTTATACTCTGAATGATTCTAAGGTCTTCCATAAACATTACTTGAATTCTACTAAAAAGTCGAATCTAGTGATAGAATGAGATCCCTAGACACTGTGCGATTATGCTGGCCTGGTTTCAAATATTCTGTCCTCCTAGGGCTTCCTCTATAAAAGATTCCCATTTATATTCTCTCAGTCATTTCTGTCAGAAGATATTATGGCTACCTTAGGCTGTTTCCAAAAGTTAGGAAGTTGTGTTTCAATGATCCTCCTCTTTCCCTCTCCTCCCCTTCTTTTTCTTTATCTCTTGTCTCTTTCCCCTCTCTCCTCCTATATAGTTTGATCGTAAAAGACAAGTATAGCTGTGTGATCTGGCCAGAGCACTGAAGTGATCTCACAGTAACACAGTGTTCAAAATATTCAGAGACCCACTGTGAGTCCTGTTTGCAGGATGAACGCTCCTTGAAGATTTTCTTCCATAATTTACCCAGCATGACATTTTTTAGACACTTTATTGTGGACTCCATCAGGTGTCAAGATAACATGCAGCCATCGGCAGAGAAAGGAGAACACCATTTCCCCAGTTTGCAAACTGTGGAAAATAGCAGCTCCTTCCACACTTCACTCCTTAAACTGTGGCATTGGTATCACCTGGAGCTTGTCAGAAATGTCGAATCTCCATTCCAACCCTAGATCGACTGAATCAGGTCTAAAGTTTAAAAGGATCCCCAGGTGATTGCTATACAAGTTAGAATTTGAGAATCACTGGCTTAGATTAGGCTGTTTTTCCAGTAAGGATAGACTTTCTGACCAAGTGCGGTGGCTCACACCTGCAATCTCAGGCACTTCGGGAGGCTGAGGTGGGGCGAGCCCAGGAGTTCAAGACCAGCGTGGGCAACATAGTGAGATCTAATATTTACAAGAAATGAACAGAATTACAGAGCATGGTGGCATGTACCTGTAGTCCCAGCTACTCAAGAGGCTGAGAGGTGCAAGGATCGCTTGAGTTCAGGAGGTTGAGACTGCAGTGAGCTGTGATTGCACCACTGCACTCCAGCCTGGTAGCAAAGCAAGACCCTGCTTCAAAAAAAAGGATAGAGTTTCCTGTCTCCCTTTGGGTCTGTAAGTCCCTTAAGAGCTTTGTGCAACTTATTATCCAACAAAGTGCCTGGCACCTTGCTCAGCTAGGTGGAGGGTGGTAGCTGAGTGGGTGGTAGATGGGAGCTGGGTGGTTGAAATGAGAGATCCAATTCCAATACTTAGCACTGAGCAGGTCTCTTTTGCCTGTAGAGTGATGGCCATTGGAATGATTGGTAGTTCTGTTTTCTCTGCCACAGGAGTCCTGATTCCCATGACGTTATCACATTACTGGGAAGACTCCCTCATTTTCAGCCATCTTAATAATTATTGCATCTAATACCGATTGTGAACTTACATAGACACACTGAGCCAAACTCCACGGATTGTCTCATGGAATCCTCACAGTAGCCTCTGAGGTGAGTAGAATTTTCATTCTCATTTGACCGAGGGAGAAACTGAGGTAAAGAAAGTTGATGTAAGTTGTCCAACATCACCCAGCTAGAAAGAGATGGAGGAGAGATTCTAACCTAGACTCCAGAGCCCGTATTCCTGTGTTTCTTAATCTCTCTTTTCTTATTTCATTATGGACTCCCCCAGGAGTCTTCTTAGACATTTTGTGCTAATCGCTCCCCTGTGAAATTTTAATGCCGCAGATAAACTCTGTATCCATTTACATTCTCTTTCTGTGTGTGTGTGTACGTTTATATACTGTAGGTGAGATTTTTTTTTCACTCTTGCCCAAGATCCAATTTTCATCCCCTTGAGGGCACAGTCACTACTGCTGAGAATGTTTTGCTCTTTCATTCCCTCATTCCATGAATCACTTGTGGGCATTCACTATGTGCTAAATTGTACTCAGTGGGGGAGCTTGGCTTGGTGTCTGGGGCTTGAGAAAGGCTGCCTTTGAGCAGGAGAACAGGACCAGGGCCCTTGGCCAGGTGTAGCAGCATTTCCCCATCATGGAGGCCACAGTGACCCTGGGTTCACAATCAGCACAGCGGCTGGGAATCAGGAGCCTGGAGTCCTGCCCTAGCCCCACCAGGACCTGCTCATGTGGCTCTCATAAGCTAGGCCATCTCTCAGCACCCCTGTTTCCAATCTTGATGATGAGGGGTATAAACTCAATTGACACTTTTAAAGGAAACATAAGCTGTATGTCTAAGGGTAGGCAGATTGGTGAGCTGCAGGCAGCACACAGGACCTATTGGAGAGGTATCTGGTGGCAGGAATACCAAGATGCCTGCCCGTGCCCTCTGGACTGCTTTCTGTTCCACTTCCATCTCCCATGGGGTTGCTTGGCCAGAGCCCCATCGCTAGCCACCTCTTTTCCTTGGATACTAATAAAATCTTGTTTCTGCAAGATTGGACCAATCTCTAAAGTAGTTTCTTCCCCTGTTGCCATCAATTACCCAGATCCATGACTTTAGAAAAAAAGATAAAATGTTACTTTATCCACTCAACTACAGGAAAAGGGGTCCATAAAGAGTTCACCCAGGATCTGAGGAGCTGGAAGATGTCTTAGCCAGGCATGTGAACCAGGAGTGAGTGGTGTTCTGAAACCCAGGAGAGAGAGGGGGTGGAAGAGCTCAGCCATGCTAAAAGAAGGATGAAGACACTGAGCTTTTCCGGCCTGATGTGGTGCCCAGGCAACTTCAAGAGGCCTTGGGGAGCTCAGCTTGCTGGCAGCAAGGTGCTGGAGGAAGCACCCACTGCAGAGAAGTGGATGACTCAGTGTGAGTGGCTGTAGGTGTGTAGCAGGTCCCTGAACCAACAAATCTGTAAACCCAACCACCTGAGGTTTGCCAGCCCTGACTGGCTACCAGGGGACCTCTGTTGAGTTCCTGTTCACATTTGTAGTCTATTTGGAGAGAGAAGACCTAGAAAAATGGTCTTTATTTTCTGTTACCAAGCAAGAAATGAATCTTGACTAAAGGTATCATAAGATAGCAAGAATCCTTTCAACTTTTCAGTCCATTCAAGAAGTTCTGGGGTGCCTTGATGGAAGAGGAAGTCTGCTTGGCTGGATCTGGGAGAGCATTCCAGAAGGGAAAGGCATTGCTCTGCTGATAAGGAAGTGCTTCTAGGTGTGAAGCAATGATCCCTCTCTGAGCTCCCCTGGCCTGGGGACTCTGAGGAACCTGTGGAGCTGCCAGTTCTGGTCCAGCTGAATTTCTGCTTGAGCCTCGTCTGAGAAATGATGATCTTAGCAATTACAGGAAGAGTTGCGAAAAAGAAGAAAAGAAAAATCATCCAGGAAGTGAATCCAAGATCAAGACCTTGGCAATTGTCCAGGAACCAGAACAACTCAGGCAAATTTCAGCGAAGCTATGAGACTTACTCAGGATGACGTGGGGTTAGGACTGCCCGGTGAGAAAGGTCAGCGGAGCCCTGAAGAGAAGCAGATGGACAGGGAGCCTTTGGTGCGATACTGTGTCTGGGCTCTGGGGCTGATGCTCCTGCTCACCAGCATCAGCTGGCATCTCCCTGGATTCCTGCATCCTTAATACCAGGTCACAGGATCGGGTTCAGTATTCACTCTAAGTTTCCAAACAGCTCTGAAATAGTCTATACACATGGGTTAGAAATCACAGGAGGAAATGGGAGGCAAAGGGCCTGCAGGTGAGCCAGGGAGTGTGAGATAAAGACAAAAGGGAAACGGTAGGAGCCAAAGACCGATTGAGGATGTGTCTGTTCACTGAGTGGTGGAACCTCTGATTTTGATGGGAAGATAACTACAGAATTGGTCCTTTTGCTTCCTCCAGCCCCAATAACTGGAGAAGAAACCCTTTTGAGAATTTGAGAATCCATCCTGTTAGCTAAGAGTAGGTTAGCTAAGAGTTGCCTGCGTGATTTCAGGAGGAAAGTAAGAAAGGTGATGAGGGAGGGTCAATTCTTGATCTCTTCTGGAGAGTGGGGGATGACATATCAGAATCTGAGGGTGGGAGGGTCATTTGCAAAAGCATCCAGTGTGCTTTCTGGAGTGAGAGAGGAAAGGGCAAGGCTGAGTTAGCACCCACAGAGCCTCGAGAGGAGGGGCCAGCGTCTGCACGTGGAGTAGAAACCCATCGGGCCTGCTCAGCAACCATCCTAGGGACCAAAAAGGGCCCAGGACACTCAGGCCGCAGAAAGGAGGTGCAGGCTCTGGACCATGAGCCCCTGAACTGCAGTGTGACGTGGGCAAGCACACTGGTTCTCAGAATCACCAATTTCTGTATGAAAGCAGGGTCAGAATAGAAGTGCCCTACCTCTGCCACTTCCAAAACTGACTTTCTTGGGCTCTTTGATCTTGAATTATGTGGGTCTTTAGAAAGTTATTTTTTGTTTACATCACAGGAATATAATAAGGAAATTTATAAAACCCAATGAATTTGAATCGAAATGTGAATGAGCCCTGTGTGGATGTTGCAAAGCCACAAGGGGTTAAATTGTACCCAGGTTTCGGAGAGGAGGAAACAGTGCTGAGCTTCCAGAGGCCCAAGATTCCTATTGATGGTTTTAAGTGTTGGGTTTTCTTTTTCTTCTTTTTCAGTTTTGTTCTTGGAAAAGACGGTGAATTCCCGTTTTGAATTCACTCTGCATACATTTCTGATTGATTTTTGTTTGTCTAGAGACTCCAGAATTTGCCAAGTCTCCATCAATAAACTACAGAGTATTTAAGGAAGAGGTAATTAAAGAGGCTGGAGCCAGTGAGGAAAGCGGCAGATAGGGCAGGCAAAATGGAGATATTGAGCTGTCCCCAGCCTGGAGGGAGGTGGCTGCGGTTACAGGAAGTGCTCAGGGAGTCGGCCACCAAAGTGTTTGCTGGGGTAAAGCTCTGCCCAGCTGGAGCCCTGGGAAAGTCTGAACTAAGGGCTATGTTAAAGCAAAGGAAATTGGAGTCAGGAAACTTCATTTTTGATTCTTAGTTTTGAAAGAGAGATTACTTTGAGATTTTGGATGAGTCCCTTAACTTCTTTGAGTCCTAATTTGTGAAACAGAGATAGCTCAATTTGCTCCCCCGGTGGGACAGTCAGCTCAAGCAAATGGCTGCTGAGTGGGACCTTGTCACCTGGCCCCGTTGGCCCTGGATGACAGCCAGGACTGGGACCAGAGACTTGAGGCCTGCTTCAAAAGGAAGAGCTGCACCATCAGATTCACCCTGAGAATGCTAAAGGAAACCAGGACCCATTGCTAATAGTCTCTCGACACTGGTAGAATGGAGGGTGGTGGCCAGGCAGGGCTGTTTGCAAGATGAAGAAAGAAAGGGAAGCAGAGAGAGAGAACACAAAAAGACAAGATGCCCTCCGTCCTGCTCCACTCTCCAGTTCCAGCTTGCACGGAGCCCGCGGAACGCTCTTCCCTCTCTTCTTTCCGTGAGACATCAGCATTCTTGCCACAGCCTCTGACTTTTCTATTTCCTGAACCCTTCTGAGCTAGGCCCACATGGACGAGCGGCTGATGTCAGGAGCTGAGCTGCAGGCTATAGACCCAGAGCTCTAACTCCCCTAGGGGCACCATGGGCCTTTCACCTTCTCCAACTCCCCAACCTGCAGCCCACCTCTGCGTCTCTGGCTCAATGATGCTCATCTTTTCCTGCTGGTTGTCCCCATCCCCACCCGCAAAGCAGCCCAGGAGAGCAAGACTTGTTTGCCCTCCTCATGCTCTGCAGTTCCTGGTGACACCTGGCACACAGCAGGCCTCACATATGAGGGCTGGGTGATGCCGTTCACCTAACACTGAATTGCTGGAAACTGCAGAGTCAGCCTCAGCTCTTCCTCCTCCATCACACTCTGCTCAGGCACAACTTTCAGGTGTTTCTGCCATCAGTCCTCTCTTCCCCCATCCACTTTTCCACGGCCCCATAACTTCTCACCTCGTGGGTACAACAGCCTCCTGTGCTCCCCCTGCTCTCAGGCCCGGGGGGATCCCCCGGGATACCCACTGTTCAGTGCTGCTAATCTCCTTGACCTCAGCTCAGCACTCTGTGCCCTGGAGCAGTGCTGCGCCCATCTCTCCAGCCTCACTTGCTTCACTCCTGACTTCTCCCTTTCTGCTGCAGCAGCAGAGCTGATTGATGCTGAAAGGACTCATCTCCCCACCTCTGTCCCCCACTGTCCCTTCTGCCTAGAAGGCTGCACTCACTGCACCTCTCCTGTCACCTCACTAACTCGAACTCATCACACTCAGCCAACTCATCGCACTTGTCTAACTCATGGAACTCAGCACAGCCATTGCCTTTTCCTAGGGGAACTGGGCTTCTCCGGGCTGGTTTCAGTGTCCTCTTGTGGGTTCCCAGAATCCCTCGTGTTTCTGTCTTATGAGAGCATCTGCCTCTTGATCCTGTGTTGTTCACTTGGCTGTGTGCCCCTCGAGATGGTAACAAATAGCTTGGTACTTCCTATGAGTGCCAAGTTTTGTGACTATTTGGGGGCTGGCATGGTGGCTCACACGTATAATCCAGCGCTTTGGGAGGCCGAGGTGGAAAGATCACTTGAGCCTAGGAGTTGGAGACTCCGTCTCTATAAATAATAAATTTTTTAAAAACCCAAAAAACTAGGCGAGTGTCATGCTGTGTGCCTGTAGTCCTAGCTACTTGGGAGGCTGAGGTGGGAGGATTACTGAAGCCCAGGAGGATTTTTGGTTGTTGTTTGTTTTTAAACATTTTATTTCATTTAAATTTTTAAATGTTTATTGATTTTTGAGACTCTCACTCTGTTGCCCAGGCTGGAGTGTAGTGGCATGATCTCAGGTCACTGCAACCTCCACCTCTTGCATTGAAGTGATTCTCATGCCTCAGTCTCCCGAGTAGCTGGGATTACAGGCGTGTACCACCATGCACAGCTAATTTTTGTATTTTTCATAGAGACAGGATTTCACCATGTTGGCCAGGCTGGTCTTGAACTCCTGACCTCAAGTGATCTGCCCACCTTAGCCTCCCAAAGTGCTGGGATTACAGGCATGAGCCACCGCACCTGGCCTAAACATTTTATTTCATTTAACACAACACATCCCAGTTTTACTTTAAATATATTTTTTAAAATATTTAATTTTCTGATTATTATTCTTTTTTTTTAAAACTTTTCCTTTAGATTCAGGGACAAATGTGCAAATTTGTTGTGTAGGTAAATTGTGTGTTACAGGGGTTTGGTGTGTAGATTTTCTCATCAGGTAATAAGCATACTGCCCAATAGGTAATTTTTCAATCCTCACTCCCCTCCCACCCTCAAGTAGGCCCTGGTGTCTGTTGATTCCTTTTTGTGTCCATGTGTACTCAGTGTTTAGATCCCACTTAAAAGTGAGAACATGTGGTATTTGATTATCTGTTCCTGCATTAGTTTGCTTATGAAAATGACCCACAGCTCCGTCCCCTCCTTGCTGCGAAGGACATGGTCTTGTTCTTTTTTAGGGCTGTGTAGTAGTCCATGGTGTGTATGCACCACGTTTTATTTATCCAGTCTACTGTTGATGACCGTTTAGATTGATTACATATCTATGCTATTGTGAGTAGTGCCGCAGTGAACATACATGTGCATATGTCTTTGTGGTAGAACCATTTATATTCCTTTGGGTATATAACCAATAATGGGATTTCTGGGTTGAATGGTAGTTCTGTTTTAAATTCTTTGAGAAATCGCCAAACTACTTTCTACAGTGGTTGAACTAATTTGCATTCCTACCGGCAATGTATAAGCATTCCCTCTACAACCTCGCCAGCATCTGTTATTTTTTGACTTTTTAATAATAGCCATTCTGACAGTATGGTATCTGATTGTGGTTATGATTTGTATTTCTCTAATGATCAATGTGAAGCCCAGGAGTTTGAGGCTGCAGTGATCCAAGATGGTGCCCCTGCACTCCAGCCTGGGCAACAAACCAAGGCCTTGTCTCTAAACAAATAAAAATACACATTTGGAGGCAGACAGCTCTGGGTTTAACGCCTGCTCTGCTCTTTTCTAGCTGTGTGACTTTGAGCAAATTGCTTAACCTCTTTCAGCCGTAGCTTCTTCACCGCTATGAAAGACATCACAGTCATACCCACGTCACAGGGTTATGGGGGAAACTAAAGGCAGTAATGATGTATGGTCCTTCGCACCATGCCTTGCTTGTGGGGAGGGCTCCATCCGCACTAGGTGCTAGCACAACTAAGAAAAATATGTCCACGTGCTGCTGGGAGGGGGTGAGGGAGGTCTCCAAACATCAAAACCACATCTGCTATTCCAAGGAAGAATTAAGAAGTCTTTTAGAAAACAGCCACTGCCAAATCTTCCTTAAGTGTGCCTTCAAGGAAGTTGGGGAACTTGTTAAGAAACCAGGCACCCAGCACAAACCGTGACTGAGATTTTAAAGTGAAAACTGAAAAGTTTAAAAGAACACATAGATCTCCGGGGATGGGGGAAGCTGGGGAAGACTTGCTCACGTTAAGGGCCTGGAGGGGCCAGTGGCAACAGGTAAAGGATGCAGTGTGGCACTTGCTGGATGGAGGCAGTGCAGGGTGGAGAGTCCAAGTCACCGCCGAGCTTCCTTCTGGAACCGGCGCCACCCCCTCCAAGGCGGTCAGGTTTCCTGGGCACCCTGGAAACGGCGCTCCCCAGCTTGTGGCGTTGGCCCTGGAAATACAGGTAGAAGGCAGCAAGTGGATGTTTTCGCACACCCTAAAGTGTGCGCGATCGGCAGCGGCTGCCCAGAGAGGTTCCCAGAGGATGGGAGCAATCCCCAAGGAACAGGGAGCAGGCTTGGTTGCCCCCACCCCTACCTTAGTCGCCCCCTCCAGGAACGCTTAGGGCCGAAGCGCTCTGGCTCGGGAGTCAAACGGGAGGCGCTCTAAGCCAGTCTGGACCTCCTAGCTGGGACCTGAGTCTCGCCCTCCAGGCATTGGGTTTGCAGCGGGGTGGAGTTGGTGGGGGGGCGGACAGTCTTGGAGTCCCACCCAAGCCCGGCCCCCGGAGCCTCCCCCAGAGTTTGGGAACGTCCCAGTCTCACTCCCTCCGCCGCCCCGGAGCCGGAACGTGAAGGGAGTGCCAGGCGGCCGGGGGCGGCGAGCGGGGCCGCGGGTGCGCACCGACTCCAGCGCCGACGGTCAGCCCCGGCGGGCCGGAGTTCTCCCGCGCCAGGACAGGGGCGCGTGGGGCGCGCCCTGGCGGGGGCCTGGTCTCACAACCCGGGGCGCGGCGGCCCCGCCAGGAGGTCCGGCCGCGATTGTGACCTCACGGGGAGGGGCCAGCGCGGCGGCCTGGGCGCGGAGCCGACAGCCGGGAGAGCAGCGCCGGAGCCGAGCGGCGAGGAGCGCACTCCGTGGCTCCGATGGAGCGGTACAAAGGTGAGAGCACCGGGTCCCCGCGCGGCGCGCACCCACTCCCTTTCGCCCAGCACAGCGGAGGGCAGGGCTAGGACTGGTCTCGCCCGGAGTCTGGAAGAGCAGAGCCCGCAGCCCCGCCCAGCCCGGACCTGGGCGGAGGATGGGGCGACTGTGGCGCCGCGGAACGGGCGAGTGGGCTCTTAGGTGGTGGCCGCGGCGCAAGCCCTTTGATCCTCCGGGGCGCTGAAGGAGGGGGGTCGTCAGTGGGGGGGCGTGGCGGGGCTTCTCACCTGTTGCAGGAGAGAGGGTGCGCCCGGCGCCCCACTCCACCCTCAGTCCCGCCGCGCGGGAGAGATGCCCGGGGCCGAGGAACCCCCGAAGAACGTGGGGAACCGTGCCGAGCTGCTGGGGGCAAAGGGGCGGGCTGTTGGGTCCTTTCGCCGGGGCGCCCGCCGGGCTGGGGGCTTCCTGCTCGGGGCAAAGCGCTTGGACAGTAGAGTGGGCGCGCAGACCCACTCCGGGCTAGGTCAGGCCTCCCCAAACGTCTAGCGGTTCGGGTAGCCGTTTCTATCCAACCCCTTCTCTGCTCCCCTACCCCAAGAAAGGAGGGATGCGAGGGTTGGGGGCCGAATGGAGTGCCCGGCAGGTGGAGCTCCTGGAGGCGTCCCGGCCGCTGGGCTTAGCTCAGTGCGCAGCTGGGCGAGCTTTGGGTTTGATGGTGGCCAGGATCTCCTCCAAACCCTAGTGGGCGGGCCGTCCCGGGTGCGCCCAGTGCTCAGCTTAGCACCCGCACTCGGAGCCTCGGAGCTGGTCAACAAGTCTCCATTGCGGTTCTTTTGAAAAGGGAGTACAGGGAGTGCGGGTGCTCCCCCCCCCCCCCCCATCCCCCGCAGACCCCTTCCCTTTGGAAAAGCCTCTTGCCTTCTCTGGTGCTGGACCGGTCTTCGCCAAACCTGCGAGAGGAAATGCTGCTTCTATGTTTGTTTTCCCCTGGGAGAGAGTAATAAAAAGAGAACGCTCAGATTCCCAAGGAATCTCACTCCCGGCGGGCTCTGATCCCTGCAACTGACATAAAGGGACCTGTTGGGACCGGCCTCATTCCCGACAGTAGTCCCGTCTTTCACTTTCCCATTGCTTTTCCTCATCTGGGTTGCCCGGTTACTGAAGATGAAAGATCCAAATCCCAGGCAGAGCTTCACAGATTCAGGAAGAGGCTTTGCCGACAGCAGGGAGTCGGTGGCGGGGTGGGGTGGGGGGGGGGCAGGGTCAGAGGAGTTGGCCACCTTTGATTTCTTTCTGCAAACCCTTCCTGAAGCCTCTCTCGCATTTCCAACCCAGTGGTTTTCTTCGTCTCAAATTCTCCTGGGATCACGTCAGTTTTGTGCTTGAATGACTGAATGCGCACTTACGCTGTGTCAGACACTTGAGGAAGCCACAGTGCAGCTCCTGGTAACAGGGCAGTTTGCACTCCCTCCCCCACCGAGGGCCCTCTGCCCTTTGGGAGGGACCCTCTTTGGGAATTCAGGCCTTGAGTTGAGCCTGACCGGAAGTGTTGGCCTCTGGGGTGCCATCCAGCTCCCTGAATTGCAAAGCTGGGGTGTGTGTGTTTGAGGAGGGGGGTGTTAGCTGTAGGTTGCAAGCTACTTTCTCAAATCAGCATATTAATCTCTCTAAATCAGGGGCAGATCACATTTGGGGTCTTCTTCCCAAATGTCCAGTTGTTCTCAGAAGGCTTTTTCACTGACAGCTTTTGACTTGGCCCTTGACCTGATGACAGTCTTCTTAGTTATCTTTCTCTCTCAGGAGCTTGAAATCCTCCCATCCTTGAAGAGGATCAGTTAGGGGCTTTTTGCCAACTGAAGGAAACTTAGTTTCCAGTTCAGGGTGTTTATGTTTTTGGTAACACATGTATCTGCCTCATTATTTTGCAGTAAATCAGACACAGAGTGGTAAGTGGGTAAACTTGAGAATTACCTATGTTTCAGAGGCTAATCCAACTCAAATTCCAGTGTTTGACTCATGAGAAAAATCTTTATTTTGTCTCACTCGTGTCGTGCTGCTAATATGTTTACTACACCTTTCACTGAGGAATTTGGGGATTCCTCCAACCCCAGGATATAGAATTCCCCATTTTCCTGAGAGGCAGATGAATTGCACTTTGAACATCCTTTAAATAGAAAAGTTCGTCTGTGCAAAATGAAGCCCATCTCTGCTGGGCTCACGTCAGTTTTGTGCTTGAATGACTGAATGTGCACTTACGCTGTCTCAGACACTTGAGGAAGCTACAGTCCAGCACCTGGTAACAGGGCCCTTTGCACCACCTCCCCGACCGGGGCCTCTTGGCCCATTGGGAGGGACCCTCTCTGGGAATTCAGGCTTTGAGTTGAGTCTGACAGGAAGTGTTGGCCTCTGGGGTGCCTTCTAGCTCCCTGACTTGCAAAGCTGGGGTGTCTAGTCAGTGTAATTGACTAGAATCAATAGTCTCCTCTTGCTTGTCGGAGATAGGGGCACTTTTTAAAAGTTATTGGAATAACTAGGTATAGTGGTTCAAACAACAAAGTTAAATAGAAAAAGCAAGGTTTATTTACTTGGGCTCTCAGAACCTAAGTAAAAATTGTAAAGAAAAATTCTTATTATGTGCGACACTTTTTAAATGTGTTATTTAAATGCCTCTTCATTCTGTTTCTGTATTTCCAATTTTGAGCTCTCCCTCTCCCAGGTAGGTGGAAATGCCTTGTGGCTGTCTTCAGAGTCTCAAAATGTTTTCTCTAATTTGCAAATCTTATAAAGCAGTTCATGTAGGAGAAATTGTCTTTCCATGTTTTTTAGCCTGCTTGTTATATATTGTACATCCTCCAAAAATAGCCTTGCATTTTTAGGCTCTGAGTAGATTTTCCATTGTCTTGCAGGATGTAAAGAGAGGTCTGGAGCTGACGGGTGGTTGGAATATCACCCTATGTCTAATGCAGAGACACTTCCAGACTTCTTCCCCATCCCTTCCAAGATTTCTGCTAGATAGCCATGGCTCGCCCAAGCAAAACTAAGGGATCATGGAGTATGTGGGAATCCCTTCCTAGAGAGATGGTGCTTTTATGAGAGTTGCCATAAATAGCGATGGTAAAGTGGCTGTGTCTTGTATGTGAATCTCTTTGGTGTTGTATAAGCAGTAAGACTCTTGCAAATGTCAGGATGTGGGGCCAAGTCCTACAGGGTGCTTTGAGAAGGTTCCCATCCTTATGTGTTTACATATTTATAACTCTCATAAGGGCATCCTTTTATCGCTGTGCATGAGCCCATTGGCTGAACTCACCCAGTGTGGTCACGCATTCTGGTTCTAACTACTCTCCCAGCTGGTGAGTGAGTCTGGGCCAAATGTGACTGACCTACTATCTGTGGATTGTGCTTGGAACATCCATGCCGAAGCTTCCTGAAATTGCATCACATTTGGATACAGATGGGCCTGGTTGAGATATTCAACTTCAATTTTGATCACAGTAATTGGTTCAAAGTGTAATCGTTCTTTCTGTGTTCTTTTGTTTCTGAATCTGATCATCCAGTCCCCCCACTTAGCTGTAGGGCGCTGGAGGAAATCTGAACTACAAAGACTCAAGCCAGTAAAATACTTCAAAGCTTGTATGGGAATCCTGAGATTTGTGGTCAGGGAAGGTCTGAAAACGAAAAGCAAGTTAAAAGAGATGGGTATGCTACCTTCAGGAATCATCTGTATTTGTTATTTTTCAATGCCTACAAACTCAGGGTTTTTTCTACCTAAGTTCTACCTAAGGCAGTAGTTCTAAACCTTTGCTGTGCATAGAATCATCTGCAGAGCTTTCAAAAATATGGATGTAAAGGCCCCCACCCAAGACATTCTGATTGAATTGGTCTAGGGTACAGCTTGGGCATTGTATTTTTTAAAGGTCTTCAGGTGATTCCAATGTGCAGCCAACGTTGGAAACCAAATTTCCTTTTTTAAAAAATGAAATGTCAAAGTAGCAAAAAAGATCAGTAATTATATGTATACTTTCCTTACCTGGAAAAGTAAGAGCAAGTGTGGGGTGAAAGGGATACCCCCCTTCCCCATACTCACATGAGGTGCCTTAACCAAATCTTATAATACCTGCAGAAATCTGCTGTAATCACCTTCAGCTATTAGAGGCTTTAAAAGGCTATGGAAATGTTGCTTAAAAACGATCTCAAATGTGGTGCTTAAAATCCTAAGCTCAGGGTGTGCTCCTTGTACTTGACCCTCAGCTCCCTGACTTTGAAGTTGCGTGGGAGCCCTGGATGATGTGGCAATGAAATGGTCTGAAACAGAAATTCTGAGAGGTCACTTTTGGTGCCGAAAGGCCAAGCAGAGTTGGGGAATTCTGCTTTGGGCCCTTCCTCTCATCTGAAGGGGTGGGAGCTCTGGGAGCTGGGCTGGTTCCAGCACAATTAAAGGGCCAGGAAGGGCCAAGGAGCTTCAAAGCTGAGGAAGCTGTGCCAGTTTCCTTCCAATTCCCTTTAATAACGGGAAATGTTTCTTTAAAGGCTTCTGTCATTCAGAGAAGAGAGACTTTCCCCAAGCTAAGGGAGAATGGCTTGTTCTGTGCAGAGCCCTGGCTGAGACATGAAGGCAGTCATGGTGCAATGAAGAAAGTAGCGGCTCAGGAACCTGGAGGCCCATGGGTTCCATTTCCTTGGGCAAATTGCTGAGCTCTCCAGGCCTCAGTTTCCCCATCTGGAAAATAGCCTCCTGTGTTCGTAGTGTTCCTCTATCTGACTTCCCAATGGCTCTTCGATGCTAGTTCTGTGGTCACTGAGGAATCTTTGGAGGGAGGATGTGTCTTGGGGAGGAGAGGGAGGGGAGGGAGGGAATGTGGGTGGGTAGCCCAGCAAAGGTCAGTTTGGGATTGTGATTCTTATAAATAAAACCAATTTCCTGTTGAGAGCTGGAGAGCAGCAGACTTAGTGGGAAAGAGAATACCATAGGCCATGTGAGGAATTCATTTCTCAAGGACTTGTGTGACTGTGTCTCCAAAAATTGTTCATTGACCCCAGAGCCACCCTCTGAAACACGGAGCATTATTCACTCCCATTTGAGAGACAGGTCACCTGAGGCCTACAGAGATTAAGCAACAGTTCACACAGTCAGCAATAGAACATAATATCACTAAGAACTGAGTCTCTAAAGGGTAGAATTCCTCTTCAAGGATTTATTTAGGAAAGAAGTGCTCAAAGCATTTCAGATTCATTCCTTATCAGTGTTCCTTCAGCTATTAAGGGACTAGCTGCTCAGTTAACTCTCCTCGATCTTCAGGACCTAGTTCACATGTCTCTTCAACCAGGAAGCCTCCTGACTCCCACTGTGTGCCCTCATTACTCTTGGGTTAACCTCATCAATGCAACAAATATTTGTGGAATTAATTTCACATTGTCTAATAATTGTACATGTCTATGTTTGTTTCCCCTGCCAGGCTGAACTCCTTCAAGACAGGGACTTTGTCTTTCCTCTTCTTATGTCTCCCTCTAGCCCCTGGCACACTGCCAGCTGCATAGTAGGTGTCTGGGACGTGATTGGGGAATGGGAGAATGAACAAATTCCAGGCAAAGAGATCACATATTCTCCCATGCTCTAGCTCTGGAGAACAGGCCTGGTTCCCAAAAAGAAATGAAGCGAAATCTCAAAGGCAAATTCCAGAAATGGAGATGAAAGCCCACAGTGGCCACCCTTGGCTTTCCCGACTTGAGCCTTATTTCTGTCTGTTCCAGCACAGGGGTGTTGCTGTCTGGTGGTACAGAGAAGGATCCGGCAGGTTTCTGCATGTGAGTATGAGCCTGTCTGTGCCCTCTGCAGCAGCTCACCTGGCCTCCAGGGCTCCCGAGGGCGCAGACCTGGCTCTGCCCATGCTCTGGGTGGATGGTTGAGGGAGATCATGGAGCTGGGCGCCAGCCTGGGCACTCAGGGGCTCGGGGTTCTAATCTGGCTTTTGCCACTAACTTGCTATGCGACCTTGGGCAAGTCAATTAATCTTTCTGAGCCTTGTTTCCTCATCCGTGTGAGTGAGGATAATGAGTACTAATCTCCCTTGCAGGCCACTTGGTGGAATAACTTGTAAGAGCTCTTGGTAAAGACTTTGAGAAAGGGAATGTTAAATTAATGCAGGGGAGCAGATACCCAGAGACCTCTGGTATGTGGTTCTGATCCCACCAGTTCCTGCCTTCTCACAATTCATTTGGGCTCTGCCCACTGTGTGCTTTTCAATGCTGTTGGGAGATCTAAGCCAGGGCTTCTCAGCCTCTAGGCATCCTAGCTTCTCAGAGGTAGCATCCGTGTATTCTTCATGTCAGTGGAGAAAGGGATAGGCAAGGAATTGCTCATTCCTTATGTGTAGAGCCACATCCTGGTCCTGCTTGACTTTTTTCTGATGTCTCAGTAAGTCCATATAGGAGAGACTCTTAAATTCAAATAGTAGCTTTGAGCCGTTTACTAATTTTCTGTCACTTGACTCTCATATTCTCCTCAGTTAGTTTCAAGACACAAACTAACCACAAACTGTATTGAGGAGAGAGAGAGGGAGAATGTGTAGAAAGAGAGGAGGAGCCTGCCTCCCGCTGGATGCGTTGTATTGGACAGGTGCAAAACCATGATGAGGCCAGGGAACATGGATATCACATCTCTCAGCGGACTTTAGTATTAGGGAGGAGTGGGAGAGGCACCCATGCCAATTGAAGCTCTTTTCTGCTGTTTTCTAAGCAGACCCCTGAGTTCTCTTCTCACTTCCTGGAGCTCCTTGCAGGATTTCAAAGGCAGATATAGTCCTGGTGGACTGTGGTGAGCTTGTACGGAAGCTCAGCCCCAGCACATTACAAATCAGCCTTCCGCTGGAGATAAAACCAAGACAGGCTAGCCAGCTGTTGGCTCAGAGGGGAGCAACCACCAAGCACCAGGAAGAATCCACACTGGGTGAATGTGTGGTCCTACCTTTGGAGGTGGCTTTCCCAAACTGAATGACCAGCCTTCCCAGTTTGTTTGGGACTTTCCTGGTTTTACCACTGAAAGTCGGTGTCCCAGGAAACCCCTTAGTCCTGGGCAAACTGAGATGGTGAGTTGCCCTATTACTGGACCTAAGCTTTAGTAAAAGCTTGTGAATCAAGAGTTTGATTTCTTCTTAGCAAAGATGAGCTAGAGCCAATTATTTTGTCTCTTTGACAAGAAAGCAAAAGTCCAAGGCTTAAAAACTGGCAGATCGTAACTAACCACTAGTGATACACACCAGCATGCTAAGTGAAAGAAGCATACTGCTATTCAAGATTCAGAAGCTTACACGCTGAATGATCCTATTTATATGACTTTCTGGGAAAGGCAAAACTATAGGGAAACAGATCAGTAGTTGTCAGGACTGGGACTGGGGGAAGGCGTGAGCCACAAAGGGCATGTGGGAAATTTTTGGAATGATAGAGATGTTCAATGTCTTTATTTTGGTGGTGGTTACACAGCCATATATACTTGTCACAATTCAGAACTGTGTAGTTAACAGGGCTTTTTTCTGTGTGTAAATTATACCTAAATAAAGCTGACTTTTAAAGACACTCTTAGCAGTTGTGATGCTGTGGTATAAGATGAAGGATCAAGGTTAAGGTTGGTGATCACGGGTTGTAAATAGCAACTGAGTCTTGGTGTGGGTGTGTCTGCAATGGTTCTGGAGGTGTATATTGCAGAAGAGGGTGAGAAATCTCATACCTGATGACATCCTAAATGCCAGAGACTTTTTCATTAGGCACAATCAGTGTGATAGTGGAAACTCTCCCTTCGTTTAGAGAAAAGAGAAAGGCAGCTCCCCCTAAAGGCCAGGCAGCCAACGAGTCCAGGAGGATCATGGAGTATCAGAGCATTAGACTCAGGTTCCCACCCTGGGAACTCTGCTCTACCCACACATGGATCTAATGTACTTACTTTGGCAGCCTGTCTGCAAGTCTTTTTTTTTTTTTTTCCACCAATAAAGTTATTGTATTAGAATTGAGTACTCAAGTCTGCACCATAATTATTTCCTGGTTGACTTTTTGTTTTTGGCAGTCCTGCTTGTCTATGCTAGCTAGGATTGATTTTGAGGGGAGAAGAACCCATGATTTATCTAAATAACACACCCAGTCCCATTTGATGTAAGGAGTCAGTCCTCTTATCTCTAGACAGGGAGAAGCCTTTTGATGTAAGGGCAGAATTACCAGTCATCACCGCACCGGGCCAGGGGACAGGATGTGGAAGTCCCCAAGAAGGAATAAGTATCTCTCTGGTGCTCCTAATGGAATTTTAAGATCTTGGTGGTTTTCTTATTATCTTTTTAAATCAAAGCCCATGTTGAATTTGCCTGTTCTTCAGGTGAATTTTGTCTGGCTCTGTACCCTGAGAAACTGGGTCTGTGGCTGTATCTCTATTAAGCACAGCCTGTTGGAAGGCTGTGGAACTTCCATCCGTGAGGACCACATGGGCTGAGGTCACATTCAACCAAGAATTTTACAGGAGAATTTCACACACGCAACTCTTTTAAAATCACAAAAACATCCAAGCCACTAGTCACCCACAAAGGCAGGTCTTTCCACCTGTTCCAGGGTGTTCTGGAAGAATTACAGACTCATAGCCAGTGCAATTCTTAGTTCTAATTGTCTTGGCTTTGTGAGGGGGAAAGCATTGATGTTAGAGAGGCAGGAAGTGTTTTTTGTGTGTATTTGAAGTGAAATTTCCTTGATGCAGGGTCAGGCCTGGCCTGTGGCTGGTCTACCTAAGAAGGGTTGGGTTTGGGGCAGTCTGGTTTGAGTGCAAGGAAGAAGCTGGGAGCTTATGAATGGGAGATTCCAGATGCTTCCTCCCCCTGGGTTGCAGACCTCTGCCACCATCTCCCCTGGGCTGCCTGGGCACACGGGCATCTGTTTGGGTTTGGGGGACTGTCTTAGCCTTCCTGTTAGCCCAACAAGTGGGAATCCTGCCATTTCCTTCCATCCACCCCCCCCATTTTTTCTCCCCCGGTTTTTAACACAACAGGATTTATTCATGTTCACTGTATTCAAGTCCCCAGATGGGGGGGAGAAAAAAGATTGTGTTGAATGAGCTTATTGTTTGGAGGTTTCACTGACTTCTTTTATTTCATACCCACAGTCCTAGAGAACATATTGAGCTGATTTACTAAAATTCTAATGTGGATCTTTTGGAAGGAACTCTGCTAGGGTGCTTGGTGTCCCTGGTATCAGGGCTGGGGCCATCTCTTCTTCATCCTTATGGTCTTGGGTCTCCTTGGAGGCAAATATTCTGTTACCATCCTAGACTCCTTATCAGCTCACAGTGGTCAGCACCCTACTGCCCTTTGCATTGTCAGGACTTTTGCAGCACCCAATTCTAACACGTTCTTTGAATAAAGATGGACACCAACATTAGGTACTACAGTTAACAGAAGCCCCTGTGGCTTCTGCTTGGCAGTTTCCTGCACACATGGAGAAAGTAAAGAATGGTGAAGTGGCCCCTGCTGCTCGAAGGCCCAGTGCAGGGCAGCTGGTCGTTGACAGACATGGCGGAGTTGAATTACATGTCTTTGGAATGTTTTAGAGATGGGGTCCCTACCATTGATGTTACTGGAATTGTTGCTGAGGATCATGGTGTGCGTGGTGGTCAAGCACGGTCATCTGTATGGCTGTGACACAGTTGTGCTATGTCACTTCCAGATGTCTGAAGCCCCTGGAAATCTGAGAGAGCAACGGCAGGTACTTGAGCTGGGTGAGGCTCATGTCTCCCAGGAGTCAGTGGAAGCTTGTCTCTGGTTCAAGTCAGTCACATCCCAGTTGTTCTGAAAGGAGCCTCAGGCAAAGCACGAAGGGTGGATCTCAAAACCACACACACAGGTGTTGAATGATGGCTGCTTCAGGCCACCTCTTGGGTGCACAGAGGTTCACACTGGCTCCTGCACCTGCATCTCTCACTCCCTCCCTGTCCTCTTCCCCCTCCTCTTTTGTTTCCTTCTTGACTTTCTCCCACTTTTTCACTCTGTTTCATTCTGCCACTTCCATTCAGGCCTACAGGTCTCCTGGGTCTTGAATCCAAAGAAGGGATTCCCACTGAGAACCCGAGGCCAGAAAGACACAGAGGAGAGTCAGACCCTCCCACTCTCTCCTGGTCCCCAGGCCTCTGGTGGTCTCAGGCTCTCATTTCAAATAGCTGTGGCTTGAATTCCAGGCTTCCCCCAGGAGAGGCTGGTGACCTCAGAGTTAGGGTGGGGAAACTGGGGTTTATTCTCAGCGTCTTACTCCCTCCTAGAAGTGCAAGCCTTAATGGAATTTGTTCATTGTGGCCACTGCTACTTCCTCAAGCCCTAAAAGGTGTCACTTCTCATGATCTGCTGCAAAAAAAATGGTACCTTCTCCCATCCTCAGGTCCAGAGTTACTTGCTAACCCTGGGACTTTGCCTACAGTCCCACCTGGGACAGTGTAGGCTAGTGTCACAGTGATTAGGATCCCAGGAAAGGCACGCTTATTCTCTTTCTGTGGGTCCTTAAACAGTGCTGTGGCTCACTGACCACCAAGGGGTGGAATCAAAATCTCTGCACTGTGTGGGGCTCCTCCCATCACCATCCCAAGTCCCCTGGAACTGAGTATCAGAGGAGGGACTGCTGTCCGCCCAGGGGGGAGCATGAGAACGTGTCCGTTGTTTGGATAAAAGTTCCAAGCATGAAGGCTCAACATTGACTAAAATAATTTTTTCCCATTGACCTCCTGGTTTCTCAGTGGGCAAGCACCCATCTCTCACCCATCTGAGGCTGGTTTGGTGTATGTAATTATAAACAGCTCTGGCTGGGAGCGAATCTCCAAGAGTTATGGGATTCAGGTGTCACTCCCAACTCACCACGCACCAGTTCCTTTGAGAGTGGAAAGGCTGTTTTGTTCTCAGAGGGAGAATTCAGGCCGTTGCTTTTGAGATCAAATCCTTCCAAAGCCTGACTCACTCTCCCATTCCACCCGCAACTTCCCTCCCTGCCCCCAGCCTCCCGGTCTGTACTCTCAGTGAAAGAGGCTTCAGGGACTCTGATTCGTGAGTGAAGTTCTTAGCATGTGGGTTTTTGCTTTTCTGACCTGGAGGTAAGAGTGTGGATCATTGAGTGCTCTCAGGTGTGCAGGGAGCCACGAGGATATTTGCTGTTGAGGATAAGTACAAACCAGCAGCCCACATCCCCTGTGTGAGAACAGGGGCTCACTAATCAGGGCAGGAGCGTGGGCTCAGGTCAGTGTCAGCCTCGTTTCTTGGCTACAGCCTCATCTCTGGCGCAGACCATGGCAGTATGGGAGTGAAAACCTCTTGTGCTAAGCAGGAGGCCTTAGGAGAGTATTGGTGGCTTTGGGGCACTAAATTACCTCCCTTTGCCTAGCAGTAGAGTTGGGAGTCATCTCAGAGCAAAAGTGATCCAAGGACTGTGTTGGAAAATGCCTTTGGTAGATTCAAAGGATATGGCGTGCTCCTATCTTGGGGGCCTGCCTGCTTCCTCCTCTCCTTAAAACCGTAAGCATTAACTTTACAGTTATCAGGTATGATCAGGGCACATGCTTGTTGAGGGAAAGGAAGTGTCGGATGACAGTCAACCTCTTTTTCTTGAAATTTCCTAAAGCTATTTACCTAATGCCCTGAAAGCATAAGACTTGTCCTATATTATTTTCCTGCCAAGGGAAGGTTGAGGCAGCTTGGAAGAGAGACACTGAGAGTGCAAAGGACCTTATTCTCTTGGGGTGGAGAGACTTCAGTTCCTCACAGGCCTCCTCTGTGCTTTCAGGCTTGGCTGCCATGTGTCTGTGTGTATAGATTTCTTCCCTGGTTGGAAAAAATAATAAAGGGGGTCACATTGCATGCAGCAAATATTCTCCCCAAGTGGCTTTTTAAAAAATTACCATTATAAGTGTGAAAATGGTTTAGATTCAGGAGGAAACAGCTGGCTGGCAGCATTCCTGGTGGGCTCCTGGGTAAGATTCTGTGGTGTCACTAATGACTTTATTTGGTACATTTCTGACATACGCACACTTGACAGTTGGGGAATTTTGTGGCTGAGAACTGAGGTAAGGGAGGGAAAGTCCTGATTTCATTTAGGACAGTCCAGACCTGTCCAAGGGATATCTCTTATCCACCTTGATAGTTTAACTTGGATGCACACAAACCTTTTTCTTTATTTTCTTTTTTCCTTTCTTTCAACAAGGTCTTGCTCTGTCACTCAGGCTGGAGTGCAGTGACACTATCATGGCTCACTGCAGTCTCAAATTCCTCGGCTCAAGCCATTCTCTGACTCAGCCTCCTAAGTAGCTGAGACTTACAGATGCACACTACCACACCTGGCGAATTCATTTTTCATTTTTTTTTTTTTTTTTTTTTTTGGTAGAGGCAGGGTCTTACAATGTTGACCAGGCTGGTCTTGAACTCCTGGCTTCAAGCAGTCCTCCTGCCTCAGCCTCCCAAAGTGCTGGGATGACAGGTATGAGCCACTGTGCTTTTCTTTCTAGGATTCTGTCTATGGGTTTCTCTGAGACTTGAATACATTGCTATCCTAGCTAAGATAAGCCTAGATTTCCTGAGACCCCTGAACCAGGTCCTGTCCTTGAGTGCAGGTGGCCTCTAGGGCAGCTCGCCAGTGGCTGTGGGGGAGAGTCAGGAGGGTCGAGCCCTTTCTGTACCTGGCTCATTCCTATTTTTTCCAGCCTCTGCAGCCATTCCTCACTTCGCTCCATTCCTCACTTCATTCTGTGTCGCAGTCATACTGGACTCCTTGTGGTTCCCTAACTTGGGCTTTTGCATGTGCTAGTCTATTGGTTTGAAATGCCTTCCCTTTAGGGCTGCCTGGTAAGCATATTTGTCAAGGCTCACTGAGCCCTAACACCTTGACCCTGGTCCCCACTGGATACCTTAACCCTCATTGCATCCTGTACAACCCTCATGGCCATGGTCATTGTGTCTGTGCTATGGTTGGTGGAAGTCTACATTTCTAGTAGGCTATAAGCTCCTTACAGGTCAAGGACAGTATTCTTTGTGTTCATAGCACTAGCCCCATGTGTGGTATATGGTGAGTAGTCAAGAAACGTGAATTGGTTGGGCTTGGTGGCTCACGCCTGTAATCCCAGCACTTTGGGAGGCCGAGGCAGTGGATCACCTGAGGTCAGGAGTTCGAGACCAGTCTGGCCAACATGATGAAACCCCATCTCTATTAAAAATACAAAAATTAGCCAGATGTGGTGGCAGATACCCATAATCTCAACTACTTGGGAGGCTGAGGCAGGAGAATTGCTTGAATCCAGGGGGTGGAGGTTGCAGTGAGCCAAGATCTCACCACTTCACTCCAGCCTGGGCTACAGAGAGAGACTCTGTCTAAAAAAAAAAAAAAGAAACAGGAACTGAATGATTGAGAAATGGTTGCTGTCCTCAGGTTTTCTTAGAGTTGGATTATATAAAAGTTAAGGGCTCTGTTCACTGAGTGACACCCTGGACAAATTTAATAGGCAGCTGGCAGAAAGGAGAAAAAGATTTACAATGTCTAAAGGCTGTTCTGTTAACATTTAGGATATACAAGGAACTCCTGCAAATCAACCAGGAAAAGGCAGTAATCTGCATAGAAAAGACAGTGAATCAAGGGTATGAACAGGAGTTTACAGGTGAAGGAAGCTGCCAAAAGGCTAACAAGCATCTGAAGAAATGCCTGGGCTCCTTTAGTCATCAGAGGCAAGTCAACCAAAACCACCACCCAGTAGAATGGCAGATATGAGGTGGCACAATGCCACCTTTTCCCAGGGATGCTGGGATCAACCATCTTCACACAGAGCTGAGGGAGTGGAGGCTAGTGCAGCCAGTTTGGAAGGTAGACTTTCTTAATTGCACTGAAGACTCACTTACCATATGATCTAGCAATTCCCAAAGAAATGTCTGCATCGGTCCATAAGGGGGCAGGGTCAGGGATGATCTCTGCAGCATTATTTTTCATGGTGGAGAATGGGAAGCCGTCTAGGTGTCACTTGGGAGAGGGAACAGGTGAACTGATAGATGCACGTCTTAAGAATTACCCAGCAGTAGAAGCAATGGATAAGATGTGTATCCAGCAGCATAGATGAATCTTTAATCCACAATGCTGATGAAAAGGTAGGAATCAGAATAGGACAGTTGACAATAGCACTTATAGTCATTAAAAATTCACAGCCGGGCTCGGTGGCTCACGCCTGTAATCCTAGCACTTTGGGAGACCGAGGCAGGTGGATCACGAGGTCAAGAGATCGAGACCATCCTGGCCAACATGGTGAAACCCCGTCTCTACTAAAAATACAAAAAATATCCAGGCATGGTGGCACATGCCTGTGGTCCCAGCTACTCAGGAGGCTGAGGCAGAAGAATCACTTGAACCCAGGAGGCGGAGGTTGCAGTAAGCCAAGATTGTGCCACTGCACTCCAGCCTGGCGATAGAGCAAGACTCCGTCTCAAAAAAAAAAAAAAAAAAAAAAAAAATTCGCAAGGCAGTACACATTAAGCAAAACACATGCAAACAAAAAGGTACATATTAGAAAGGTCATCATTGTTCAGATGCTGGAGAGGATGTGGAGAAATAGGAATGCTTTTACACTGTTGGTGGGAGTATAAATTGTGGAAGACAGTGTGGCAGTTTCTCAAGGATCTAGAACTGGAAATACCATTTGACTCAGCAATCCCATTACTGGGTATATACCCAAAGGATTATAAATCGATCTGCTATAAAGACACAGCATACGTACGTTTATTGCGGCACTGTTCACAGTAACAAAGACTTGGAACCAACACAAATGCCCATCAATGATAGACTGGATAAAGAAAATGTGGCATGTATATACACGGAGTACTATGCAGCCATAAAAAAGGATGAGTTCATGTCCTTTGTGGGGACATGGATGAAGCTGGAAACCATCATTCTCAGCAAACTAACACAAGAACAGAAAACCAAACACTATGTTCTCACTCATTAGTGGGAGTTGAACAATGAGAACACGTGGACACAGGGAGGGGAACATCACACACCAGGGCCTGTCAGGGGCTTGGGGGGAGGGGGTAGCATTAGGAGAAATACCCAATGTAGATCATGGGTTGATAGGTGCAGCAAATCACCATGGCACATGTATACCTATGTAACCTGCACATTCTGCACTTGTACCCCAGAACTTTAATAAAAAAAAAAAGAAAGAAAGAAAGGTCTTTGTTGTTGTGGGAGGAGAATGGAATATGGGGAGAAAGGGAAGCTGTATGAGTTTGCTTGTAGCCTATTGTCAATACCAGAAGCCCACAAATAATTCTGACTTGGAGCAGAATTTGACATAGTGAGAGTAATACCAGAAGCTCAAGCAGTGTGCTGTGGAAAGATGGGGAGGAGAATCCCCTCCACCCCCCACCCCATGGAGGAGTCATGGGGAGGCCATTTTCCTTCATAGGAACTTCTGGACTGTCCAAGAAGCTCCCATGAAGCTGTGATAACAGACCATCCTTAGGTTTGACTCCAAGGCTTGCATTTGACTGCCAGGGCTGTAGCGGTGGTTAGCAGTCCACCATTGCCACAGAGGGGAGGAGACACACTCTCCTTTGTGGCAATCCTGGCTTTTTGGATGTCTGGCTTTTGTAGCTGTGTATTTTTTAGTCGCCTCCAGCCATTCTGAGTGCCTGAGCTCTTAGTCATATTTGGGTTCACATCGCTAAGTATAGGTCATGGCTGAGAGCCAGCATCCAAATGTTTATCACACTGAGTAAAAATGCAGTGGAATTAGGTTTTTCTAGTACCTGATTGATTGGACACAAGATGACTAAACTCTGTGAGCTAGGGGCTTCATTTTGCTCCTGTCCACCCAGAAGAGTCACTCAAAGTCAGTGTATCCAACCATGATACACTCCCCTCTCCCCCTCTTCCCCACCCCAGGCTGATCTGACCTTCCCACCCCCGGGCTGATCTGATCTTCCCACCCCGGGCTGATCTCATCTCCCACCCTGCGCTGATCTCTCCCACCCTGGGCTGATCTGATCTTCCCCACCCCGGGCTGATCTGATCTTCCCACCCCGCGCTCATCTGATCTTCCCACCCCGGGCTGATCTGATCTTCCCACCCCCGGGCTGATCTGATCTTGCCACCCCGGGCTGATCTGATCTTCCTACCCTGGGCTGATCTGATCTTCCTACCCCCGGGCTGATCTGATCTGGACAGAGTTGGCCTCTGATCCTTTTTGTTCCATCACTTCTATTTCTACTTGAATTACAAGTTGCTTTCTTTTAGTTAAATCCTTTTTCGAGATTCACAGGTCCACATGGACCAGACGACCAGTGTCCCCGTTTGCCTGGCATTGGGTCCTACCTGGACCCCAGAGGCAGGACCTGGTGCTGCCTGAGGTCTTGCGATTGTGGGCAGGAGAAGAGCTAACTCTTTGGGGTGTGGGCTCAGGGTACGGGGGAGCAACTCCAATTGCATGTAAAGCCAGTAACTAAAGTTTAAGTCTTCCAGAACATAGAAATAACCCCTGAGGTTGCTCTGGTGGTGTCACTGTTTTCTCATCGTTCTTTCTCATGCCCTGGATGTTGTTTACTGATGTCTCTTCCTTCTAGCTGTTCTTCATCCAACCTGTCCATCCTTTACTGACAGTGTTCAGTTTCTGTCCATGTCTCTGCTCCTGCATTTCCAATTCCTGGGTCCCTTGGACTTTGATATATTAAGTGAGGGGACAATAGAAATCTTCATTTGCTTTCTCAAGCTCATGTATCAGCCCTAGGGTCCTTTCCAGTTCAAAGGCTGTGTGATTTTGTAATGAATGTGCTGCTGATGTCCTTAATTCACCCCTTTGCATGGGAGACTGTCCAGGTATTCGCACAATCAGCATTTTCTGAGCCTTACTTTGTACCAGGCACTGTCTCAGTGCAGAGGTAGGCAGGACGTGGTACTGACGAGGCCCCTGTCCTGCTGGGGCTTGTATTCCAGTGGAGGAAAGCAGACCACAGACGTGCAAGCACAGTTCTAAAGCAGGTGAATTCCAGACAGTAATGAGTCACGTGAAAAAAGAAAGCAGGATGTTGTGGGAGTAGCTTGGTGATGGTGGGGGGGGGGGGACATTTGGGTTGAGGAGGTAACATTTGGGTTGAGACCTCAGTGAAGAGGAGGAGCCTGCCGTGTGGAGAACCAGGCCCAGGCAGTGGCAATTGCAAAGGTTCTGAGGCCATCCCAAGCTAGAATGGTGTGTGTGCCTCTGTGTGTGTGTGTGTGTGTGTGTGTGTGTGTGTGTGTGTGTGTGTGTGTGTTTTCATGAGGGGCTGAGAGGGGCTTGTCATTGAGGGGGAGGGGTGGAGAGATGAAGTGGGAGAACAGGCTGGTGTGAGGGGAGCTTTGATGCAGTGAAACTGGGCTTCCCTGCCACCCATCTGAGTGTCCGCTGTCCCTTCCAAATGGGGAAGTCACCTCCAGGTAGACCCCCTTGGATCCATCTTTTTTCCACAGGAAAAATGTGAGCATATCCTAAAACAATATCCTCCTTCATCCTTTCCCAAGAGGTCAAGGTGCTACAAACCTGTTGTAGTTGTCCACTTTTCACTGAAGGGGGCCCTGGGGTGAGAGAGGGCATGAAAGATGCCCATACTTGCTGGGGGTAGGGGTAGGAAAATTGCCTGAAAAGATCTTTTCAGGAAAAGAGACCTGAAATGTGGTCCTGTGTCGTTCCCGCCAGGCAAAACCAAGGAAAGAAAGAAAGCTTTTGCATCCCTGACTTGACCCAGAGTCTTCCCAGTGCTTTCTTCCATGAGGCATGAATGCTTCATCCCCCACCGTTCAGACTGTCTGAGGTCTATGTTTAGTGGGAGGAAATAGAATACTCTTTGAAAGTTGCAAGGCGTGGCTTCGTGCAGATCTGGTTCATATCAGGCTTGGACATTGCAACCTTGAGCAATCACTTACTCTTTCTGAGCCTCAGTTTCTTTATCTGAAAGAGATTGATACCTTCTTCCTTGGAGATCTGTAAGGTTGGAGTGAAATTTTGGACTTAGAGAGATTGGCAGTAGGTTCAGCACACGGTTGGAGCCCGTAGTGCTAGCCAGTGGTGAAACAAGGCGTTGAGCTGAATGCACCATGGGTCTGCCATGTTTATTTCTGATGCCTATAGCCTTTGCTCTCAGTATTGCTGCCATTAGTTTGTATGTGTGGCAGAGGAAACTGAATCATGGAGAGCTGTTTCCTGTTTCTGACCCCATCTGTATGGAAAACTTATAAAAAAACTTATTATCAGTCTTTTATCACCTGAGCCTCAGGTTTCTCTATCTGTAGTAATCACTACTACCCTCACAATGCAGAATACCAGGAAGATCAATTAAAAACTATGTATAAACGTGTTTTGAAAGCTGGAAATCACTGAACAACTGTGTAAGATGACTATCGTTGCGTCAGGAGTTGTAACTGCAGGCTAAGGGAAGCCTGCAGTGCTACCATAGCTATTGGTAATTTGCTCCTGACGAATTATCAGTTCTGGAGTATTTATGGCCAGAAGGCAGACTCTCCTGGCCATGGAGACCCTGGGCTGGGTGGAATTGTGTTTGAGATTGGCTGATGAGATGAGCAATTAGATACAGGATCACGTGGACAGGGAAGCGAAGGCTCAATAAGGAATTCAGTCAGGCCAGTGAAGTTCATTCCAGTCCTGCAGGGAATGGACCCTTCTGTGCCAGGGTGCCTGTCTGCAATGGAAGTGTCCTCATTTTGCAAAGCATGGGGGCCGGTAAGCCCGTTGCAGTCCCAGGACCGAGGCCCACATGGCCTCAGCAAGAGTTGCAACTCCAGAGGAACATCTGCCTGGGGGATGTGTGTGTGTGCCCTAGGTGCTGCAGCTGGGTGTGCTTTGCTCGGTCACTCCCTGGCTGCTGCTTCCTTAGCCTGGCCAGGAGGGCCTGCTGGGCCTAAGGAGCCCCTGAGCCTCCTGGCAGCTGCTGTGGAGCAGGTGCAGTTCCGGCTGCTGCCTGAGTAGGGCAGGGCTGCTTGGAACATATTCATCTCACCTCGCCCGACTTCTAGCACCGTCTGTGCCAGAGCCCCCACTTGTCAGCCCTGATTCTCTTCATCTTTCCTGCTTTGCAGCTGCTGCTGCTTTGTTGATATTAAGCAGGGCATCATAATCAAGAGTGGTTATTAGAAATAATAATTAAGGCCAGTACCTTTTCCTTTTTTTTTTTTTTTTTTTAAGAGACAGGGTTTTGCTCTGTTGCCCAGGCTGGAGTGCAGTGGTGCAATCATAGCTCACTGCAGCCTTGACCTCCAGGGCTCAAGAGATCCTCCCACCTCAGCCTCTTGAGTAGTTGGGACTACAGGTGCACACCACCTGCTCAGCTCTTTTCCCTTTTTTATTTCGAAGTATGTTCCATCCTTTCCCTCGTTTCCCCCTCACAAATATCCCGTTAAAGGTGTCAGAAGTCCTATGATAGACATTTTCTCTATGAGGTTACTGAAGGAGGGCCTGGGACCTTAACTTACCTGTCTCGCAGCAACTCACTTGGAAGCTGTTACTACCAGAAGGTGGATTTTGTGTGTGTGTGTGTGTGTGTGTGTGTGTGTGTGTGTAACTAAATTCTGGGGTACATGTGTATATCGTGCAGGATTGTTACATAGATATACACATGCCATGGTGGTTTGCTGCCTCCATCCTCCCTATCACCTACATTAGATATTTCTCCTAATGTTATCCCTCCCCCAATCTCCCCACCCCCTGCTATCCCTCCCCTAGCCCCCTACCCTCCAACAGACCTGAGTGTGTGATGTTTTCCTCCTCGTGTCCATGTGTTCTCATTGTTCAACACCCACCTATGAGTGAGAACATGTGGTGTTAGGTTTTCTGTTCTTGTGTCAGTTTGCTGAGAATGATGGTTTCCATATTCATCCATGTCCCTGCAAAGGACATGAACTCATCCTTTTTTATGGCTGTATAGTATTCCATGGTGTATATGTACCACATTTCCTTTATCCAGTCTATCATTGATGGGCATTTGGGTTGGTTCCAAGTCTTCACTATTATAAACAGTGCCACAATGAACATATGTGTGCATGTATCTTTATAATAGAATGGTTTATAATCCTTTGGGTATATGCCCAGTAATGGGATTGCTGGGTCAAATAGCATTTCTGTTTCTAGATCCTTGAGAAATCGCCACACTGTCTTCCACAATGGTTGATAGAAGGTGGGTTTTCAGACTTTCAGCCGAGTCTCAGCCCGGCTGCCCACATCTGGTAGTGACCACGCTCTCTGGCTTCTCGTCCCTTCCTTGGATGTTTTCTACTCATCATCTCAGTGAATCCCCAGGGACTCCTGAGAGGTGGTGGTAAGAACCTGAACTATTCAACTCTCACCCCCGACTAGGTACCTACCTGTAGCCTCCCTGGAGTGGCTGAACACCTGGAAGGGATCCAATAGGAAAAGCATTTTAGAATCTTTCACTGACATTCTTGCCACTGCTTTGCACAGGGAGATGTTTCCTGGAATGCTGGAACTTGTTTGCCTGAGCTAGGCTGAGTTAAGAATGTTAATCAAAGGCTTCCCAAGGCTTTTCTGTCAGACACTTTCATTTTATTACAGGCTGGTGGAATCACAGTGGGGCGTGGGGGCAGGGGAGGCAGGTATCCAGCGGTAAATGTCATTATCCTGATTCTGAGGATGGAAGATATTGAGGGTGGACACTGAGGCAGGCCAGAGGCAACCCCAGCAAAAGCCCAAGGCCAACCTGGCAGCATCCAAACCCAGCTCTATCTAACTCTCAGGCACATTCTGCTGCCCGGTGTAGCTTGATCAAGCTGGACATGACCTCCATCCTCAGATGGCTTCATCCCCGGCCTGCAGTCATGTTTGGATATGACGTTAAATAGGATGTCAAGTCCTCCAGCTGCAGTCAAGCCATCTTGGTGCATTCCTTTAGGATGGGGAGGAAGGTGCTTCAGCATCACTCACAGCTGAGCTTGGGACTCTGTGGCTATCTCTGAAGGGGGCCCTGTCCTGATGAAATAGCCTTTCCTAAAATGGGGCTTCTCCGTGTGCCTGGCTTCTAGCCCTCCTGTCTCCTTATCCTGTCCCTGCTGTGGCAGCTAGGCCTTTGCTCACACTGTTCCTCATACCAGGGAGCTGCTCCCATCCCTCCACCTGTCCAATCACACCCACATTCACTCCCCCGCTGCCTCTTCCTGGAAGCCAGCCCTGGCTCATCACCTCTGGCCCCTGCTGCTTAGACTCCATACGGGGCTCAGTCAGTACTTCACGCCCCTGGCCTATGTGGGTCTCTGTTCCTGGTGTCTCTGTCTTGTCCCCACATCTAATTTCACAGCTCCTACAACGTGCAGCAGAGTGTTTGGCACACAGGTGGGCCTCTGCTTTGTTCCTGATCATTCCCAGGAGCTTCTGTTGAGTTTTCCATCTGCCCTTCTCAACCAGGCTTGAAGCCTTTGACAGTCTCTGCTGAGTGTGTGGATCCCAGATTGCTATGGGCATGTGGAGGATCATGGGAGGCGAGGCGTGGTCCCTGGCCACAGGGCACAGCCCACAGCAGGCAGTGGGCTAGGCTGTGGCTGGCTCCTGTTTCTGGAGGTAGTTGTTTAACCGGTGCTGCTGGGCTCCCCGTGAGCCTGACGTGCTGTGTGGTTAGGGTATGGCCTTGGACTCTGGCTTGGCAGAGGAAGGTGAGTATTTTTCCTGTTTCTTAACATTTGGAAGGAAAAATAAGTGAAGTTGTTCTCACTTGAAAAATAAATCTCCACCCCAGGCAACGTTCAGCCACACGCCATTCGTGCCCAACAGCTGACTCTCATTTGTTGGCAAGTGTGCTGGGTGATGAATGTCCTCCAACCACGCTCACAGCGGCCCTAAATGGAGGCTTTGGACAAGTGTGGGGGGGAACAATGGCCCTTCTCAGAGAGCTTGCAGCAGACGCGCCCAGTGAAGTTGGTTCATCACTTGGAGCAGGGTCGGGATGACAGACAAGATGCCATTGATGAAGCCAGGAAGGCCGAGCAGCCAGCCGTGGAGAGGGTGCAGCTAAAGACGGGCCGAGGCAAGAATGGGATTCATGGCTGCCGTGAAAGGCCCTGAATAATCAGAATGAATGATGGTACCTCTCACATACTGTCTTCTGGAAGCCTCCTTATGGGATGATGGCTCCTCCTCTCGACATATCTGTAAAACCCTCTGCAGTTGTCACTGGATCATGGGGTTTGAGAGGGTCCAGTCCTTTTAGGGCAGTCCATATTGTCACATCCATTGTCATTGAATGGACAAGGGTGCTGGGGCCAAGGGAGAAGCACCGGGGCCAGGACCCAAACGCGGGGCCTGCTTCATTCTTCCTGGGAGGAGGTTGGAGGTGGAAGGGGAAGACTGAGAAGAAGAGAAGATAGACTGAGGATTCAGGAAGAGGGAGGGAGCGTCGCTGTCAGCCTCCAGGCCACATGTTGGCAATCCCCACCTCCGCCCAGCTCTGCTTCCATTCCCATCCCTGGTTATGTCTCCCTAGCTTTCCAGGGCAAAGAAAAAGGGTCAGTTTCCAAGTTAGTTGGACCCAAGGGGGTAAACTCAGTTTTTCTTTCTCCTATTCTTTTTGTTGTTTTTGGTTTTTCAGATGGAGTTATTTTAAATAATTTAAAATAGCATAAACAACAGCTACACATTTCAAATTGCTATTTCACTCTGTAAGGAGTTCAGTGTAGTAATTTTACATTTATATTTTTATGGCAAAGTCATACATGCTTATTATAAAATCTGCATATGTAGCAGAAATTTGTAACGTAGAATATGAAAATCCTTAGAGTTCCACCCTCCATGATAATATCTGTCAGGGATATGTTATATTCTCCAGATCTTTTTCTCCTCTCTGCAATAATAAAAAAGCCCCTTTCTTCTCTCTCTTTTCTTTTCCTTCCTTCTCTTCACCCTTCCTTTGTTCCCTCTGTTCCATCTTTCCTTCCCTTCCTCATTTTTCTCCCCCTCTTGTCCCTGTTTTTTTCCCACTCCTTCTTTCCAACCCTTATAGTAAAACGTTCTAAAAACCAACAGAGTACAGCAGAAAGGAAGCCCCTCAGAGCCCAGTTCATTCACTTGCCCTTGCCAGAGGCAAACACTGTCCCAGATTTTCATGTATCTTTCAAAATATTGTCCACATAGAAGCAGCCATGCACGTGCAACTTTTTTTCTTTCCCCCAAACAAAGCATACTGTTGATCTTTTTTTCCTCTTTTCTTGCTATATAATAATTTATGTATTTATGGAGTACATGTGAGTGTTACATGCATAGAATGTGTAATGATCTGGTCAGGGTATTTGGGGTATCCATCACCTGAAGTGTTTATCATTTTTATGTGTTAGTATCCTTTGAAGTCCTTTCTTCTAGTTACTTTGAAATATGCATAATAGGGCGGGTGCGGTGGTTCACGCCTGTAATCCCAGCACTTTGGGAGGCTGAGGCGGGTGGATCACAAGGTCAAGAGATCGAGACCATCCTGGCCAACATGGTGAAAGACTTGTATTTTTAGTAGAGACCCCGTCTCTACTAAAAATACAAAAATTAGCTGGCCATGGTGGTACATGCCTGTAGTCCCAGCTACTCGGGAGGCTGAGGAAGGAGAATTGCTTAAATCTGGGAGGCAGAGGTTGCAGTGAGCTGAGATCACGCCATTGCACTCCAGCCTGGGTGACAGAAAGAGACTCCATCTCAAAAAAAAAAAAAAAAGAAAAAAGAAAAGAAATTTACATAATATCATTGTTAAATGTAGTCACCCTATAGTGCTATCAAACATTAGAACGTATTTCTTCTCTTAATGTATGTTTGTACTCATTAACCACCCTCTCTTCGTCCTTCTCATTCTTTTACCCACCCTTCCCGGTCTCTGGTATCTGTCCCTCTATTCTCTATGTCCGTGTGATCAACTTCTTTAGCTCTCATGTATAAGTGAGGGTTGACCTTCTTCCTTATGTCGAGGCTGTATCTCAGAGCCCATTCCTGGTAGATTCACTGCTGTGTTCTTTGCACTTCTGCTCTGTCTTTCCTTTATATGGCGATTGCCAGTTCATATAATCACCGGGCGTTTACGTTTTGCCCCAATCCTTTGCTATGACAGACAGTGCCACCGTGACTCTTCTTGCATGTAGGTTATGGCAGACACATGAAAAATATCTGCAGCGTAAAATCTCAGAATAGAATTGCTGAATTGAAGGATATGTGTGTTTACAATTTGCAAAGATGTTACCAAATTGCTTTCTGGAGAGGTTGTGTACTTTTTCACTCTCATCAGCAAAGTGTATGTTTATTTCCCCAAAGCTTCATCAACAAAATGTTATCAAACGTAGTCATCTTTGCCCCACAGAAGGGGCAAAGCTATCTCTTTATGGGATCTCTCCCTGTTAATTTGTACTTGTTTTTTTTATGAGTGAGATGGAACGGCTTTCCGTATGTCTAAGAACTCTGTGTGTGTATGTGTGTATATGCTCTTGATATGCATTATCTTTTGTTGTTGTTGACTGTTGGTCTTTTAATTTTTTAGAAGCTTTTTATGCGTGAAGGAAATTAACCCTTTGGGTATGAGTTGCAAATATTTCTTCAGTTTTTATGTTTTGACTTGTTTTACGTTTATTTTTTTTCTGAAATTGGATTTTTTAAAAATTATTTTGTGGTCAAATTTATTCCTTTTTATGGCTCTGGGTTTTGCTTATACTTAGAAAATCTTTCCCTAGAATTATACTTTAAAAAATCTCCTGTGTTTTCTTTGTGTTTTTAAAGAACAGCTTTACTGAGATATTAATTCACATACCATACAATTCGCCCGTTTAAAGTGTACAATTCGATGGCTTTTGGTATATTCATGGACACATGCAACCATCACCACAGCTAATTTCAGAAGATTTTCATCATCTCAGAAAGAAACCTTGTACCTTTTAGTGATCACCCCTTCATCCTTATATTTTCCTCTTCTCATCCCCATCCCTAAGCAACCACTAATCTACTTTCTGTCCCTACAGATTTCCCTATTCTGAACTTTCATTTGAATGGAATCATATACTATGTAGACTCTCATGACAGACTTCTTTGACTTGGCATAACGTTTTCAAGGTTCAATCTAAGTTGAAACCTGTATCAGTATTTCATTGCTTTTCATGGCTTAATAATATTCTGTTGTATGGGTATGCATGGATATAACACCTCTTGTTTATTCATTCATCTGCTGATGGAAATTTGGGTTGTTTCTACTTTTTGGCTATGATGAATAATGCTGCTATGCTGCTGTAACCATTCGTGTACAAGTTTTTGAATGGATATATGCTTTCATTTTTCTTGGGTGTGACACACACACACACACACACACGCACACACGCATATACATACATACACACCTAAGAGTGAAATTGTTGGGTCATATGGTAATCTATGTTTCATCATTTGTGAAATTGACAGACTATTTTCTAAAGCAGTTGCACCATTTTACATTCCCATTAGCTGTGTTTCCTTTTGTACTTTTGTGATCTTATATTTCATGTTTAAAATTTTTGAGCCATCTAGAAGTCTTGCTAAATGATATAAGGGTCCAAATTTGTGTTTTTTCAGATGGCTACCCCATTGTAGTAACAATGTTTTTTGATTATCTTTCCTTCTCAATGTCTTTATTATAAATGAGATCATTGTCCACATTAGGGTCTATTCTGTATAATGTAACCTTTTGCCTTTATCTCTCTGTCCATTCATATGCTGTGGACGTACTGCTTTAATTATTGTAGCTTTATGATATGTTCCCTCACTCTTACTTTTTGAAAACCTACTCATCATAAGCATTTATTAGGCCTTTATATATAGTGCAGGGTTAGAGACTATGTAAACCAAACTCAACATTGTTCCTGCTGCCTGGAAGCTTGTAATGAATAAAAGCTAGTTCTATTTCCATGCCCTCTGACAAATGCATTATATAAATTACTCTATTTAATCCTTGTAAGTCTATGAGGGAAGGTAGAGTTTTTTCATTTCTAGTATAAATACAAGGAAACTGAGGCTTTGAGACAAATCTGGAGAAAGAAACCTACAGTATTGCCTTTCAAAAAGCAACTGCATCAGGTGTTCTTCCCACACCAGGGAAGGGTGGTGGAAAATTCCCTTTAATGTATTCATTGGAGCCCTTGGCTTTCTTGTGGTAGAAGAACTGTGGTGAGTGAGTCTTGTGAGGAGAGCCCCACATCTTGGAATGAAAGCCTCTTGGACATAAATATGGTCATCACTCAGTGCTAAACTGCCATTGAGAACCTAGGTAGTAAGGAAGTGGGGGTTTGACTTTGGCTATATTCTCTTCTCAGATTGTGTAACTCAAGATTCCTGGCAGGGATGGAGTTTGGGGTTCCCCCCCAACCGCCGCCTTACAAAGGGATAACGAAAGTATTTGCCGCATAAAACATACAAAGCCCCATAAAGTCCCAACCAATGAAATCATCATGTCTTCCCAGGCAGACCCAGTCTTTGACCTTGGCCAATTTCCACCCTCTGGGGAGCTGTAAGGCAAGGAAACTGATTCACTCAAGGAAAAGACCGACTTAACTTTCACATCCTCAGACTTGATCAAACACTTGGGGTTTGGGGGTTATGGGATTAGGAGAGCATCATGTATTAATGTGTAAGAATGTGGGGTAAACCCATGCGGAACAAAAAAACCTCAAAAGGATTTTGCCTGGAACTAGCAATAAACATGCAATCCAAGTTGCCTTAATATTTCAAAACTTCCTCTAAAGGAGAAAAATGTTCATATGTCTGTCTTCTTCCTCCCTCTATTATTCCTCAAGACCATTTGTTTTATGGGATGCATTTTAGTTTTAACTATTCCATCTGGTGGCGGATGACTCATTCTTTCTTTCTTTATTTTTTAATCGTGGGAAAATAGTATATTTAGTTCAGGTCAGTGTGACCTGGTTTTGAAGATCCTAATTTTGCTGACTTTGTCTTCGCTATCACTGTTGTGGAGGAGCTGGGTAGGTAGTCACTTTTCTGTCTGGTGCATGGCCTGTAACAGGGGCAGGTGCTTCCTTATGGTTGATAGGTCTGGGGCTACTCTGGTCCAGACTCCTTCAGTGATGGCCAGTGATGACCAGATTATCCCCCACCTTTTTTTATTTTTATTTTTTATTTTTGTAAGACAGAGTCTCGTTCTGTTGCCGAGGCTGGAGTGCAGTGGTGCAATCTCAGCTCACTGCAACCTCTGCCTCCTGGGTTCAACCGATTCTCATGCCTCAGCCTCCTGAGTAGCTGGGATTAGAGGTACCCAGCATCACACCTGACTATTTTTTTTGTATTGTGAGTAGATACGGGCTTTCACCATGTTGGCCAGGCTGGTTTTAAACTCCTAACCTCGGGTGATCCACCCACCTAGGCCTCCCAAAGTGCTGGGATTACAGGCATGAGCCATCGTGCCCAGCCCAAGCTTCTTCTCCATGAGTTCTCTCTGGAAACTTCTTGGACTGTCTTGGGGAACTGGAAGATGAGGGGCCATTGCTTCTCCTCCTCTGGGCCCTTTTCTTGGCTTTGGTGTTTTGGAGGACAGCTAATTTAATTTCAAGCACTATCTTAGATTTAGAGGTTCACTGAAAATCTAGAAGAAGTGAGATACCACTGCAGAAGGAGCAAGACTCCATTGCTTGATGGAGACAGACCATTTCTCACATAGAAGTTATAGTCCATTGTACTAGAAGGCATTCATTTATGTTCTAAATCTCTTGGCCTCTGAGGATATAATGAGGACAATGGCAATATTTTAAACATTTGTCCATGGAAAGCGTATCAGCTCATCCTGGAAAGGGCTCTGATTTTGGTGTGTGTTCTACCTCTTCTGGATTCCATCCAGGCAATTACAAGTGTGTCAGCTGGAAACAGTTAATAGAATAATAAGGTATAGGTATAAGCTTCAGTAGGATGACAGTTTTGCCCCTGATTGACAGAAAATTCTCAATTTCTTGTGTCAATACAGAGCTAATGCCTATTTTAGAAACATGCTTATCATTGAAGCGGGAAAGAATTGTAAGCAGTTGTCTTGAGAATTCCGTGAATAAGGTAAAGAAGAATGCTTCTTCAGATTCTTGCAAGCAGAGCAATCCATTTGCACATGGTAGAACACCTCGTGATTGGGACCCTCGTTCTGAAGGTCCTTTCCTTTGACATGGGCTGTTTTTGTTGTGGCAGCCCTCCTTGCCTGGGAGGCCTTACGGCAAATAGGGACACAGCCAATTGTAGGGTCAGCACCAGTGAAGACCCAGAAAAACCATGATACAGTTTCTTGGGAAGTACCCTTGAGAAGTGTAGAAAACACATTTGAGCTCTCTGTAGAATCCCTTAGACACATGGAAGACTTTGGTTTCCCTTGGAAATGGAACCACATAAGTGATGCTCTCTCCTTAAGCCTCTCGAGCCCATAGGTCCTTCTTCCTCTGTGCTTCCCAGCATTGGTTCACAGATACCTTGCTGAGTTGAAATTAAGGCATTTGAGGACAGAAATGCGAGTTGAAATTAAGGCATTTGAGGACAGAAATGCATCTTGCTCGTTTTTGTATCTTGGAGTAAGAGACCTCAATAAATAATTATTGAATAAACCCCATCATTACACTGGGGGAATCAAGTAACCACTCTATACCATTGACTGCTATTTTGCCAAGACCTTGGTTCCATAAGCAACATTGACCGTGGATGCATGTTATACTCCTTTGATTAAGTAAGTACATATGGCATATAGTACAGTCTCTGATATAGCAGTCAGTCAACAAAGTCTGTGTCCTTCCCATCCACCCCACCACCCCTTGATGGGCACAGTGGTGACTTCTTTCCAAGAAGCACCTCACTGTCCTTGATTGGACTTCACCCAGAGTCACCTAGTTTACAAATCATGCTTTGAGCCACATTTGATCCTTGCATTGGAACTGGCCTCTCTGGAGATTCTTAGAGGCAGAATATCTCTGCTAGGCTTTCCAGATAGTCTGGTAAAACATTCCTTCTGCTACACTTGTGTGATAACTCTTTTTGTGCTAGGTAAGATGGAGTTCATTGTATCTCATATTTGGTTGTTCAGAAGTGTTCTTTGACTTGGAAAGTCTGGGACTAGGTAGGAGAGGGGGTGAGTGTGAGTTAGTAAACCATGGACCAAAGGTGGTGTTTCATTTGTAGGATGACCCTGTCTTGCGTAATACTCCCAGAGATATTTGAAAACATCAAGTTGAGTGCCCTTCACCTTCCCTGTGTTGGCTCAGCAGGTGAGGGATATGCCACGCCCAGTCTCCTGGGGTCTCTACTCCATCTTGGTCCTTTCCCTCCTAGCTCATGGCTCTGTGGGTGGTGACTTCTAGGGAGGCCTGAAAGCTCCAACAGTTTCTCAGTCTCTAGCTGATTCTGCCTGGGTGGTCTATTATTCTTCCCATGTTTCTCTATCCTTAAGTCTTCAGTATTTCCAGCCCTTGGATAGTGTTGAAATTGTGTGTGTTTTTAACTGAGTGTCGACAGTTCTGGATGTAACAAGTTCAGCAACTGCATTATCAGGGTCTGAACTGGCACTGTTGTTTTAGCCCCTGTGATCCTTTCAAAATGCTCTTTCTTGTGGATTTTGAGTTAGGTAATTGCTGGAATTCTCCTCTAAGGGGAGTGGTGATTGTAGAAGTTCTTCTGAGTAAGAAGCTGAATAGGCTCTACCCCATGTTAAAACAAATGTGCATTTATAGGATCCAATCCAGACTGTCTCTATCCTAGTCAGATACTACTTTACTAGAATCATCAGCAGCAGAGTTTAGTTCTCTAAAGAGAGGCATTGATTCCCTCTCTTCTTCACTAAATTGGAAGTCTTTAAGTGTAGATGACATTTCATACTGATTTGTATTGCATCTGCCACCCCTGTTCTATCTCCACTGGATCTAAGCACAAGGTCTGGTCATAGCTGAAGCTCCATATATATTGATTTATTTCACAAGTCAAAGTGTTTATGCAGCAATGAATAAACATATTTCTTCCCCTGGAAGATCACAGTCTCTCAAGTTTTCGTACAAGGTTGAGTATGTGCAGTTCCTTTAAGGGGGTGGCTTTTTGGCAGCGGTAGGAGGAAGCTGTACAACTGGCCATGGAATATTTTGTTGTTCCAAATTCAATTTAAAATTTTTATATTTGTTCCCAATTAGACTCTTAGAGGACTGGAGTGTGAAATTAGAAAATTGAAGTCACTTTTCTGGTTTTTGTTTTCTTGTATTTTTGTTTTGTTTTGTTTGAGACAGGGTCTCACACTGTCTCCGAGGCTGGCATACAGTGGTGTGAACATAGCTCACTGCAGCCTCTATCTCCTGGGCTCAAGCAATCCTTCTGCCTCAGCCTCCCGAGTAGCTGGACTACACCTGGCTAATTTTTCAAAATTTTTAATAGAGACAAGGGCTTGCTATATTGCTCAGGCTGGTCTTGAACTCCTGAACTCAAGCAATCCTCCCTCCTCAGCTTTCCAAAATACTGGAATTACAGGTGTGAACTATGATGCCTAGCCACTTTTCTTTTTGTCTTAAGGCATGGGTTGGAAAACTACTCCAGCCAATGGCCTTCGAGCTGAGAATGATTTTTACAAATAAACATTTGCAATGGATTTAATGATAGGAAATGCTAATGTTAAACCCCAATTAAGCAAAATGTTACCCCCACTAAAAAAAATTTCCATTCTCATTGGTAGCTATGTATTACAAAGCATTGTACTAAAGTATTATTATATTTTAGATTTTGTCAATGAAACATTTGTGGACATATGAATTCTCTCTGGCTCTAGTAGTAGTATCTACATAATAACTTTGATTTTGCCTGTTGACCTGCTCTAGAATCGGGGCTGGCAAGCTTTCCTGTAATAAGCAGATAGGAAATATTATAGGATCTGTGGCCCTATATTCTGTGTTGCAGTGACTCAATTCTGGCATCCTAGCATGGAAGTAGCCACTGGTGCTATGTAAACAAAAGTGCGTGGCTCTGTTCCAATAAACATCTATGGACGCCGAAGTTGAAATTTCATGTGATTTTTATGTGTCATGAAATACTATCCTTCTTTTGATTTTTCCCAGTCATCTAAAAATGTAAAAGTCATTTGTATGGCTTGAGGGCCATATGAACACAGGTGTTGCGTCTGATTTGGCCAAAGGTATATAGTTCACTGACCCCTGTTCTAGAGGCTCAGAGAGTAGCCACCAGTCATGCCTGACCCAACTAGGTTAGCTCAGACACTCTAGTGAACCTGGAAGAATACAAAGGCTAATGACAAACTCCCTTCTCACCAAATCCATGATCCTGTTCCCTAGCCCTAAGGGACCTAAACCACCTCTCTCCACACCCCCACCCCCTTCCTCCCTCTGCCCCCCACCTCCATTCCTTCCCATCCCACATGCCTAGCTCTCTAAAATCTGTCTAGGAAAGAGTTTCTTCAGGATGCAGCATCAGCGCTGGGCTCCTTCCAGCTCCTAGTTGGAAGCTCTTTCCAAGGATGGAGAAGCTGAAACAGCTGCATTTTTTTTTCTTCTAGAATCATCCAGCGAGGGGGTGAGTTCAGGACTCTGGCAGCTCCTGTGTAAATGCTGAGCAGCTAAAGACAGCACAAATCCGGAGCAAATGCTGCTGCTCCCAAACCAGGGAGAACAGCTCATCAAAGCCAGCGCTCCAAGCATCTGCGTTTATTTTGAGGCCAGGGCTGGGAAGGGGAGTCTCTCGCTCAGCTGGGTGTCCATGAAGAGGCTCCAGGGCAGGATCACATCTGCGGCTCCTTCAATGAGACCACTGTCCTGATTGTCAGTCCTGTTGCCCCTGGCATTATGGTTCTGTGCCAGAGGTTTAGCCAGCTGTGCTGTTTGTCTCACGAAGAAGGTTTCCAGAAACGCTTTTTCTCTTTCTGCTTGAATGACCAAGTTTCAAAAAATCCAATAATAATGTGCAGGCGATTCAAATCTGTAACTGTAGCTGGGATATTTGGGGTCACGTTGCCTGGGAGATTGAAGGGGTGAATGTGTAAAAGTCTATGAAATAACCAACAAAATATCCTCCCAAGCCCAGAATGCTGAAGCAACAGAGGAGTGAGGGTGGATTGGGCTCACAGAGTTTATAGGAATGGTTTTAGCTTATGGGGCTGTATGGTGTCCCTCTCTGATACGACACAGAAGCTCCGTGAAGGCAGGGGCTGTATGTATTTATCCTGTACATATGCTAGGAAGAAGCCGTCTTGGGACTTTACTGCCATCCCAGCCAGTATCTTCTGTCCACTGTGGACCGAGGCTGTGCTGATTCTATGGACAGAGAAGGGGCAAGATTATCTCGCTACTTTGGGGGTAAGGGTTGGTAGGTAACCATGGTGACAAAGGCCTGGGGACTTCGAGGGGGACAAGGGAGCAGAGACAGAGCTCTGTGGGTGTGGCCTTGATCTTCTCTTTGCTAGCCGCCAAGTGACTGTCTCAGTGTCCTCCTTTTGGGGCAACCTGTGGTCAGGGGACTTTGAAGTGCTAGGATTGAAAGGTTTTGTTGTTGTTTGAGACAGAATCTATCTCTGTCGCCCAGGCTGGAGTGCAGTGGCGCAATCTCCACTCACTGCAACCTCCATCTTCCGGGTTTAAGGGATTCTCTTGCCTCAGCCTCCTGAGTAGCTGGGATTAGCCCAGCTAATTTTTGTATTTTTAGTAGAGGCAGAGTTTCCCCTTTTTGCCAGACTGGTCTTGAACTCCTGACCTCAGGTGATCTGCCCACATCAGCATCCCAAAGTGCTGGGATTGCAGGTGTGAGCCACCATGCCCAGCCAAAAGTTTAAAAAAGTGAGGAGGAAGGGATTGTCCTCATTGACATGCGTTTCCTGTAATGCAAATTTTGCAAAATAATAATTATGTAGGAGTTTTTAAAATTTAAGACAGAATCTCCCTGCCATACAGGCTGGAGTGCAGTGTCATGATCGTGGCTCACTGTAGCCTCGACTTCCTGTGCTCAAGCCATCCTCCCACCTCAGCCTCCTGAGTAGCTGGGACCACAGGTGCATGCCACCAAGCCTGGCTAATTTTTAAATTTTTTGTAGAGACAGGGTTTCACCATGTTGCCGGGGCTGGAATTATGTAGTATTTTATAAAGGATATATTTTAAGACATACATTGCATCTATTCAATGTTATACCATGTAGCTGGTAAAAGGAAAGGGGCATAGCTGTGTGTTGCCTCCAAGGCACATTAGCAAGTGAAAATAGCAAGGTACAGGATGCTAGAATAGTGTGAGCTTACTTGGATAAAATAACTTTATTTGTGTTTTTCAATGAATATTTTATACAGAGAATATTATGCATAGGAAATTCCTGGAAGGTTGCACAGCTTATTGATGGTCATTGCCAGGAATGGGCTGATGCTGGGAGGGTTTTAAGATGGAGGAAGTTTTCATTGCATGTGTTTTTATTGCTGCTTTATATATATATATATATATATATATATATATATATATATACACACACACACATATGTATGCTCGTATTTATGTTATGTGTATATAAATATATATTTTTTCATACATATTCACTCCATTTTTTCCAATAAAACTTTAATAAAAATAGAAGAAAATATACAAAGAAGTCATTGAGAAGGCATTTGGCATCATGGAAGCTTCCGGAGCTGGCTACCCTTGGCCTGTTCTGGACATTCAGATATGGAGAATAAAGCAAAAGACAATACTGGGTCATTTCACGGGTGGCAAACCCTGCCCCTCCCACCCGGCCCAGCCCTGTGCAGCTTCCCTTATCTGAGCCATAAATTCTCGGACACACAATGGCAAGTCAGCCCAAGGCTGGGCTTGGTGTTTACAGAGGGAAAATCTGGGAACCTGTTGTAATAAAGAATGGCATCCCAAGCTCCTGGCTAGAAGTGGGGGCTCCCAGGGCAGCTGCAGAGACCAAGGAACTCAACTAGCTGTGGTCATTCTGGGGTTAACCTCTCCAGCTAATCTGAGATTCTCCACAAAGCGACTTAAACATCAATCCCCAAGCCCAAGGAGAAGCTTCAATTTGGAACAGATTAGTCAAGAATTTTGCTGTTTCATCCAAGTTAAGGGAAAGAAACCTTTGTTGTTGCTGTCTCTGCAAGATGTGACTTGCTGGGGAGAAGTTATGTAGTGCTTCCCATGAAGAGAGGCTTCCATTTTATCTTTTTTTCCTTGATAAAATATTGTAAGCCCCACCCATATTATCCATACACTGGAGGCCTATTTAGTTCACTAGGTATATGAGCTATAAAGGGATGTTTCCCCCCCCCAAAAAAATTTTCCCTTTGCTCTTGTGCTATTTTCTTCTAGTTACTTTGAAATATACTTAATAGGCCCGGTGTGATGGCTCACGCCTATCATCCCAGCACTTTGGGAGGCCGAAGCGGGCAGATCATGAGGTCAAGAGATCAAGACCATCCTGGCCAACATGGTGAAACCCCATCTCTACTAAAACTACAAAAATTAGCTGAGCGTGGTGGCATGCACCTGTAGTCCCAGCTACTCAGGAGGCTGAGGCAGGAGAATCGCTTGAACCCAGGAAGTGGAGGTTTCAGTGAGCTGAGATCATGCCACTGCACTCCAGCCTGGCGATAGAGTGAGACTCTGTCTCAGAAAAAAAAAGTAAACATAGGAGATTTTCCATGGCCCAAATTCTGACCTTGGTATTTTTGTTTTGGACTGATGAGGGGGCTTTTGCCTGCCAGCCTACTTCCTTCAGAATCAGTGTTCACAACTCCGCATCCCAAAGGCTTTCCTTCCCTGATTTGCCTCTTCCCAGCTGAGCTGGATTTCTTCTTTCCAAGATGGTTACCAAATCCTTGCCTTTCTCCTTCCCATCGCCTTCTCAGCACAACCCCACCTGGCTCTCTCCTTTGGGAACTGAGTATCATCAACCAGACTGAGCAGTGTTCAGCATGATTTTAGCCGCTTCTGTCCAGCAGCTGATGAAGAGAAATGAGAGAAGGAGCCGCTCCAGCATGGCCTGCCAGCCCGTGGCCAGGCACCTAGGGAGTGTCCTCTTCATGGGCCCGCAGGACGCCCAGCGGACACCAGCTTGTCACAGTGAGGACTCCCAGTATGGGTGCAATCCCCAAGTAGATGTCACGGTCGTGAGAAACTTAAGGTTCCATTTAATACTGTCTTGCTGTCGCCTAAGTCCCAATGGTTGGAGAAGGCTTTTTGGAGAAAGCAGGACTTGAACTGGGCTTTAAGGGTTACATAGGATTTATGGAAAAGGAGGGAAAAATAAGGAATTCCAGATGGAGAGAAATAGTGTAAGCGGATAACCATACCGAAGGTGCTTTTGGTGACCCCAGTGACCTCCAGTGGCAAGATACAGAAGGGGGCATAGGTCCCCTCTGCCGAATTTCACTCCCAGTTGATGTTCAAATGAAACCAGGTCTCAGACCAATTCAGCTGCACTCCAAAAATCTGTTCGCAAGCAGGCCCCAGAACAGTCTGCCAGTTGACTCTATGGGCCCCAGCTCTCTGGCATTTAGGTATCCTGCCCAAAAAAACATCTGACTTAAGGTAAGTGCGAGAAAATGCCAGGGGCAGGATTTAGCTACCCTAGTGGATGAGGCAACAGATTCTTCCAACTTTCTGTGGACCCTGCATGGCATTTTGTCCTGAGCCTAGGTTACAACTGTGAATGGTGTGGCCTGCTGGGCTTACCCAGACACTCAGATCCTGTCGTGTGAGGGTAGAAGTGCCGGAACAGTATTTCCAGCCACTCCATTTCTCCTGAGCGCCACTCATTTCAGCAGAGAAATATTTTTAGCAACCACAAAAATAGCTGAAGGCTTGTAGTAGCTGCTTCTGGGTGTGGACTTCTGATCGGAGTCCTTTGGCCAACCAGCAGCCTCTGGTGTGTGTGATCTGATGAGGATACTCTCACGACCAGCTCCTCAGTCTTGCAGAGTGGATTTAATTAACCTATATGCACATTATAGGTTACACTGTTCAAAGAGGAGGATTAAAGTGAATTATAAACAGTATTTGGAGTATTTGGAGTTCGGGGAAAGCCTGAGACACTAGTGTCTCTGATTTTCTACTACTGGTGGGGAAACAGAGTCGGGGGGGGGGGGATCCACTGGCCCGGGGTCACCCTGCTTGGTGGTGGCAAAGGAAAGCTGGGTATCTCAACTTCAGGGAAGACTCTCTTCCCATTACTATCCTCTGGATCCTGTATCTGGGCAGGTGGTACCCAAAATAACAGAAGAGTACAATGTGGGCGTGTTCATTTTGTTGGGTGTGGTCATTGGTTTTGGACTAACGTACAAAGATTTTATCTGGTAGAGGCACACTGAAGTATTTATACATATTGCAGTACGTATATATATTATATTTTAAATCTACTTGTTTTAAATACTTTGGCAAAAAAAGTGGGGGGCACAGGTGAAAACAGAATGGCAAAATGTTTAGAACTGATAAAGCTCAGAAATGGGTTCATGAGGGGTCATTATATTATTCTCTACTTTGTATGTGTGAAAATTTTCATAATAAAAAGTTTTGTTTAAAAAAAAGTAGAAATGGGTATCTCACTATGTTGCCAGGGCTGATCTTGAACTCCTGGCCTCGATGTATCCTGCCACCTTGGCCCCTCAAAGTGCTGGGATTAGAAGCGTGAGCCACCACACCCAGCCAATAAAAAGTTTTTAAAAATCGGAAGTGATTTTTCCTACCCAGCCACAGAAACCACTGTCGTGAGGAACACCCATAGTTGGCCCCCCAAAATCTCATAATTGCATTTTGTGAAAGATAGGATTTTGTTCCTGTTCTAATTTTGTTACAGTTATTAAATAGTGGCGTCGGTTTTGCCGTGGCCAACTCCTTCAGGGCAGGTGCAATCTTTTCCTCCCTAGCTTTATTGAGGCATAATTGACAAATAAAAATTGTATACATTTCAGGTATACAGTGTGAAAATTTGATATACATGTACATTGTGACTTGATTACCAATGTCAAGCTAATTAGCACAGCCATCATCTCGCATAGTTACTGTGTCTGTGCATGTGCATGTGTGTGTGTGTGTGTGTGTGTGTGTGTGTGTGTATGTGTATTGTAAGAACACTTAAGATCTATGTTTAGGTCCGACTAACATGGAGAAATCTCATCTCTACAAAAAATCCAAAATTAGCCAGGTGTAGTGGCACATGCCTGTAATCCCAGCCACTTGGGAGGCTGAGGCAGGAGAATCACTAGAACCCGGGAGGCAGAGGTTGCGGTGAGCCGAGATCACACCGAGCTGAGATCGCGCCATTGCACTCCAGCCTGGGCAACAAGAGCGAAACTTGTTCTTAAAAAAAAAAAAAAAATCCATGTTTAGCAAAATTTCAAGTAAGCAATACAGTATTGGCCGGGTGTGTGGTTCATACCTGTAATCCCAGCACTTTGGGAGGCTGAGGAAGGTGGATTGCTTGAGTTCAGCAGTTTGAGGCCAGCCTGGGCAACATGGCAAAACCTCATCTCTACAGAAAATACAAAAATTAGCCAGGTGTGGTGGCACCTGTAGTCCCAGCTACTCAGGAGGCTGAGGCGGACAGATTGATTAAGCCTGGGAGGTGGAGCCTACAGTGAGCCATGATCCTGCCATTGCACTCCAGCCTGGGTGATGGTACGAGACCCTGTCTCAAACAAATAAAACCCCCAAACCAAGACAATCTTATTAACTATAGTCAGCTGCTGTGCTATACATTAGACCTCCTGACCTTATCCATCTTATAACTGAAACTCTGCACCCTTTGAGCAACATGTCTCCATCCACCCCCACCAACTATCATTCTACTCTCTGCTTCTGTGAGTTTACCTTTTTTAGATTCTGTGTATGAGTGAGATTGTGCAGTATTTGGCTTATTTTACTTAGCGTAATGTCCTCCAGGTGCATCCATGTTGTTGCCAGTGGCAGGATTTCCTTCTTTTTAAGGCTGAATAATATTCCATTGTGTATATATGCCACGTTTTCTTTATCCATCCATCTGCCTTACACGTCCTCTTATCTACTGCGCCAAGTAAGACAATGTCGCACCAGCCCACTCTTAGCAGCCATTTGTGCAATCCCGCTCCTGGTGACTCAGGCTTCTTATCTCTGCTCCCTGTCGGCATGGTATACATCATGTGTTCATGCAGTTAATTATTCCAAATGCCATGCTTCAGCCTGGCCTGCAAGAGTGGGAAGAATAAGCAAACTTTCTCTTTGTATTAAATTAAATTTGCATGCGCCTTCCCAGAGCCATCAGCGGCTGCTGTTGATGTTGCAAAACATTATCCCACAGTTAGAAAAGGGTGGGGGAGCAGTCTCCCTTCCACCCCTATTGCCAGTTCGGCCTCTTTGCCGAGGAGCCCGGGAAAGCTTGGAATAACCTGAAATAAACTTGCAAGTTCAAGCAGAGCCTTCTTTCCTGTCTTACTGGCAATTAACAGTGATTTACTGGGGGTTGCATTCTAGCTGGGGCTCGGTCCTCTGTTATCAGCTGCTTGGGGACTGGACTCATTATTGGCCAATTCCTTGCTGCTCTGCAGACAAGCCCTTCCACACTTAGCTCTTACCCACAACCACATCCTGTATTGTGCAGTGCTGGACCGCCCTGTGCTGACGTAGGGGAGGGGTGTGCAGTGAAGACAGCCCCCATAGACAGATGGCTCAAATCCCTGGGTAATTTTCCCCCTGTCATTTTAGGGGTGGAATACACCCCCGAATTTGCTCTCTGTGACAGGTTCTCAGAGCACATGAAGTTGGCCTGATAGAAATCTAAATTCCCGGATGCCTGACTGCAAACAGCTGGTGAGGTTTTGCCCTGGTATAGACAGGGTGTTTCCAGAAGGGCTATTTGTCTTCTCGCCTTTTGTCAAGAAGGCTCCTGTAACACAGAAGAGATGGGAAGTCACCCAAAGCTCTATTTCCCTTTCACCTCAGCCAGTAAGTGATGTGTGGGCTGTCACCTTCCACACATTTGGGGCCTTGTTCATTGGTGTGGCACAGCCCGGCCATCTTAGCTGACCAGCCTGGGCCAGACACTGCATTAATACGAAAAAGCATGGAGAGGGGGCTCGATTTGTCAAACGTGACGAATTCTGCTTACGACTGAGTATCAGAAAATAGTGAGTCACCCCTGAAGCCCTGGTAGGTTTCTTCTTATCGGATAAGAATAACTGCTTCCCTTCTTTTACCTCCCTTCATTGACTGCCTTGAAAGGTGGAGCTCCATTTCATATTTTTACAACTTTAGTTGAAGTTAGGGGTGTATTTTCTTTCTCCTTTTTCAGGCTTGGGTTTGGGTCTTCTGTTTCCATTTTCAGAAATCCTTTAGGAAGTGTGTAGGGCACAAATCAATGGCATGGTCACAGCTAGTGGATCCTGCACTGCCCTTCCGTGGATCATCTCCGTCCTTGGGTCTTGAGGACTCTGCACAGCACTATCCACTGGTGTCTGCTGTGGAATTCCTCTCCCCCAGAATCCCTACCGGGCACACCTTTTATAGCCCAGGCCTGCCTCCATTGTGTAGTTCATGTGTTTCACATGTATCTGACAAGCTTGCCTTTTTGGTTAGAGGTAGCATCTTGTTCCTGGGAATAAAGGCACACAGCTCTTCTCTGTCATTAATGAATCTACTCACTAAATATTTATCCTGTGACACACTTCTGTTATCTGTCGCAGCCCCAAAGATGGAGATGGTACAAGTACATGATGAGGATCTAGAAAATTAAGAAAAGGCTGGGTGCAGTGGCTCATACCTGTAATCCCAGCACTCTGGGAGGCCGAGGCAGAAGGATCATTTGAGGCCTGGAGTTTGAGACCAGCCTGGGCAATATAGCAAGACCCCCCATCTCTATACAAAAAGTTTAAAAATAATCTGGGCATGGTGGCCCATGCTGTAGTCCTAGCTACATGAAAGACTGAGGCAGGAGAATTACTTGAGCCCAGGAATTCAAGGCTGCAGTGAGCCATGATCATGCCACTGCATTCCAGTCTGGGCAGCATAGCAAGACCCTGTCTCAAAAAAAAAAAGAGAGAAAGAAAAAAGAAAATTAAGGATGGTCAAAGAAAGGCTTCCCCTTAGACCCATCATGGCAGCTGGATTTGGAAGGAATTGGGCTAGAAAGGCATTTGCAGGGTCCGTGAGCCTCATGGGGAGTGTCACTGAGGAAGGGGAGGAGTTCACTGGGGCTACTGTAGGCAGTTTTCTACATAGGATAAAGATTACCTTTCTCAAACTAAGCCTGCATAGTATTTATTTCTAGGAATTCTCCATAAGGATTTAAAATTGTATATTTTCATTCTAGTAAAATTTTAAAAAATTATTTGAAATATTTTGGATCATCTGAATGGCCGCCTTATGACTGGGAGTTTGGTGCCTCGTTTATATTTCCTATCCGGTTGGTGCCCAGGGATCACCAAGAATAACAGTTCCAACTGGACTCTGGGAGGAGCCACGAGGGCATGACTGGGGGCACCTGCATTGTGTGTTGGGTTGGGAGTGGAAGAGAACAATGTCCACACTGAGACCCTTCTGGTCCAGGGGGAGTAGGAGAGGAGAGGCAGACCTTAAGGAGACCTTGACTGCTAAGGAATGTTGGGGTACACAGAGCTGGGGGAACCCCGGAAGCCTGGAACCCTAGGAGCACGGGGCACAGGAGTGCCAGTCCTCAGCTGCATGGGACTTACCACCTGTCTTGAACCAATGACTTAGCATATTTATGCCCCCGGACTCTTTAACCTGTCATGTTATTTGAATCAACTAGGAGGTCACCACGTACTGGAATCCCTCAAGAAAGAGTTGGTCCGAAGCATGGATATTAAAACAAAACAAAATTCATGACCCGAGAAAGAGCATGAGGATGCAGAAGGCTCCCCCTCCCATTCCTGGCCCTCTGTAGCCAGCCTGGTCAATCAGCTCAGCCCCTGGTAGCTGAGGAGGAAGGATCTTGCTCAGCACCCACCAGTGAGAGACCTCAAAGAAGGGGGTTTATTAATTTGGGCTTCCATGTGTCCTGTTGTGGGTTGAATTGTATTCCCCTCAAAGACGTACTCTGGTCCTAACCCCTGGAATGTGATTGGAAAAGGCTCTTAGCAAATGTAATCAAGTGAGGATAAGGTCATACTGGATGAGGGCGGACACCTATCCCGTGACTGGTGTCCTTATAAGAAGAGAATTTGGACACAGAGAGACATACAGGGAGACACGTGTCAACAGAGTCAGACAACATGTAACAACAGAGGCAGAGATGGGAGTGATGCAGCCACAAGCCAGGGAATGCTGAGGATGACCAGCAGCCTCCAGGAGCCAGGCAGAGCCAAGCAATGTTCTTCCCCAGAGACTCCAGAGAAAGTGGGACCCTGTCAGCATGTGAGTGTGGATTTCCAGCCTCCAGAACCACGAGAGAATAAATGCCTGTTGTTTTAAGCCATTTAATCTGTGGCACTTTGTTGTGTCAGTCCTGGGACATGGATACAGGCCCCTAGGATCTTGGCCCACATGAGGGGTGACTGCCAGGCCCTCCCCTGACCTGGACAGCAGCAGGAGCCCAGGGGCAGACCCTCTGCAGTTGTCACAGCTGTGACTGAGTTTTAACAAAGTGGCAGCCTGCACAGGAGAATGTCAGCATGCGAAGAGGGACTCAAAGAACGAAATGTTAGGGACAGCTTGGCCCTCGCCCCCTTAACCTTTAACCAGCTCCGCAGCAACAGCTGCTGCTCAAAGATGCCTTGGTATTGAGTCAGCAGCACAGCCTGGGGAAAAGGAATGGGCTTTGGGGTCCTGGCTCAAATCCTGCTCTGGCCATTAGCTGTGTGACTGTGGCAAGGCACTTTGTCTCTCAGAGACCTCAGTTTCCCCATCTGTAAAATGGGGATAATGCTATATTTCATATATAGGTGAGGATTAAATAAAACAATGTGAGTAGAAAGCCTGGCATCGCAGGCCATCACACGACAGCACTGTTCTTTCATGATATGAGCAAAACAGGCTGAATCTCAGAGGGCAGAAGCCAAGTGGAGTGATCAAGGAAGGCTTCCTGGAGGTGGTGAGTGAGCACTGCATGCCAGGCCAAAGATCTAGGCTTTGACTTTAACTCTGGCACTGGTTTTGTCTATAACCTTAGGAAAGTTGCTTAACTCAGAATCCTCAGTTTTACAATTGGGTAATAAAATCTCATCTCACAAGCTTGTGGAGGATTAAATGACATTTAACTAAATTACACAAGTGCCCAGCCCAGTGCCTCTGCATTTGGTAAATGTTGGTTGGAGCCATGATAGGGCAGGAGGGACCAGGAGCCAGGATCAGAGAGCGAGGGTTCAGCTTCATTCTTCCTGCTTGGGGCTGGTGGGGGCCCAGCGGACTGGCTCTCGAGAATGGCGCAGTGGACAGCTGGCCTGATTCTGGGCCAGTGAAATGCTGCCTGGAGCATGCATGGCAAATTCCGTAGGCAACATGTCATGGTAAAGAAGCCAGTGGGCTCAAGGACCATCCAAGAGATGCAACTTGGAATTTCTAAGTCCAGCGTACATTTCAAGAGTCGCCCCTCCTTGATTCCCAGGAACCCCTGTTTCCCCAGTTTGCTACTTATATGTTCAGAACCTGCTCCTGCAAGATGACAACGCCCAGTGCTGAGAGGCTCGGAGCCCACTGTCACCACGTGAGGGGCAGACCCTGGCGGAGGGCAGCCTAGGCACGATCCTCTCTGGTGGACGTCACACAGCTGTCCCTCCCCACCTGTCAGGCTCCCACCAGGGAATCCCCCAGCCCACTGTGCATCAGCTTTTCATGAGCAGTATTCACGATTATCTATGGCACAAATGGAGGGCCTTGTTTCACCAGAGTGAATGTTTTCAAATCAGAAGTTTTTGTCTGACTGATTTGAAACATAATCAAATTCTTATAATCCAGTGGAAAATCAGATTTTTTCCAACAAGGTTAATCTTTTGTAAGTCTGTTCCTTACAGGGGCTCTTTGTTTTCTTCCTAACGCTATGGACCCATATTCTGCTCTAGCTCCGTGAGTTGACGGGGGGTGTATTAATTTTCCAGGGCTATCATAACAAATCACCACCACAGCTTATGATGGTTTAAAACAGGTGGGCTTTATTCTCTTATGATTCTGGAGCCCAGAGTCCAAAATCAAGGTGTCAGCAGGGCCGTGCTCCCGCTGCTGATTCCAGGGAAGAATCCCTCCTTGCCTCTTCCGGCTTGTGGGAGTGCCCCGTGTTCCTGGCCAGGGTGGCATCACTCCCATCTCTGCATTTGTCTTCACCAGGCTTTATTCTCTGTGTCTTGGATCTCCCCTCTCCTTTTTCTTATAAGGATCCCAGTCGTTGGGTGCAGAACCCTCCCTAAACCCAGGATAACCTTATCTTGAGATCCTTAATCTAATTACATCTAAAAAGATCCAATTTTAAATAAGATTCACAGGCATTAGGGGTTAGGACTTGGACATACTCTTTTGGGGAGGGCATAATTCAACCTTCTGCAGTGGGTAATAATAACATGTATGAATAGTGCTTTGTGTCTGGCAGTTTTCACGTGTCATCGCATTTAATTCCCGTACCAACCTTGAGAAATAGATATGATTTCTCTCTCACTTCAATGGGTACGGAAACCAAGGCTCAAAGAAGTGATAAAACTTGCTGAAGTTCACAGCACTTGTTAGTGCAACTGCTAAATTCCAATTCTGCCCTCTCCACTCTACAGGGTCTACCCTTTATCATAAGAAAGAAAAAATTGAATAGCTGTCATGATAAGATAATAAAATATTCTAGCATCCATTTTTGCATAGAGAACCACAGAAGAATACCAGGAATTTTGCGTGGAGGCTCATCCAAAAGGTGCAGAAAAGCTCATATAACCAAATTCTAGGTGATAGCAGGACAACCTATACTGTGACATGTGGATGTGCACTCCAAGAGGGCCATACCCATTTTATTTAGTGGCCAAATCTAAGAGTCTAACACACGTTGGGTGTTCCATATGCATTTGGTGCAGAAGTGAATTCCCGAGGAAATGAAGCCGTGGGAAGCACAGTGATGTAGCTGGCTTGGGACACCACTCCACTATGGACTGTGATGCCCTAGTTGCCAAAAGGAAGCCAAGATGTTTCCATCGCTTTGCAAACTCAGCACGAGAGGTGTCCCAGCCTCTCTGTTCAGATTTCCTGTGTCTGAGGGGGAGTACTGATCTTGAGTGAGTACTATCCCTAGGCTTTCGGCTTAATGTTTTTCAGGGTAGGCATCTGTGTTAAAAGTCAGGTGCCCGGAGTTTGGGAACAATCTCCAGACAGTCTAATTGATATTTCTGGACTGGGTTAAGGCATCACAGGAATGCTACTGAATTCTACACCTTCTCAGACAGAAACTTACCCACCTTCTTCTGCTCCTGTTGATTTTCTGACCCTTACTCCTGTGATTCCACCAGAAGAGAATATATGTAAGTGGGGGGTGATATGGTTTGGGTGTGTCCCCATCCAAAGCTCATCTTGAATTCCCACGTGTTGTGGGAGGGACTTGGTGGGAAGTAATTGAATCTTGGGGGAAGGTCTTTCTCATGCTGTTCTTGTGATAGTGAGTCTCACGAGATCTGCTGGTTATTAAAAGGGAGAGTTTTCCTGCCAAGTTCTCTCTTCTCGTCTGCTGACATGTGAGACTTGCTTTTCACCTTCCACCATAATTGCGAGGCTTCCCCAGCCACGTGGAACTGCGAGTTCTCCATTAAACCTCTTTCCTTTGTAAATTGCCCAGTCTCAGGTGTATCTTTATCAGCAGCATGAAAACAGACAAAGGAGGAAATGTTGTACTGATGCAGGAATTTTGTTTGGAAAAGAAAATGCATGTGCAAAGTTCTGAGAACTTCTGAGCCTCACACAAGAGACTGTCCTGATCCGTGGGGTTTCTAACTATGTTCATTGGAATAAATTTGGGAGAGAAAAGTACGTAGGAAATTTTAGGTTTCAGGACAATAGTGGTAAGTGGTTATTTCCAACTGCGTAACATTTTTCTTGCCTTTTTTCTTTTTTTTTTGAGACAGGGTCTCGCTCTGTTGCCAGGCGCCAGGCTGGAGTGCAGTGGCGCAATCTTGGCTCACTGCAACCTCCGCCTCCCAGGTTCAAGCAATTCTCCTGCCTCAGCCACCAGAGTAGCTGGGGCTACAGGCACACACCACCACACCCAGCTAATTTTTGTATTTTTTTAGTAGAGACAGGGTTTCACCATGTTGGCCAGGATGGTCTCAATCTCTTGACTTTGTGATCCGCCCGCCTCGGCCTCCCAAAGTGCTGGGATTACAGTGTGAGCCACCGCGCCTGGCCTTTTCTTGCCTTTTAAAAAATGTATTTCCACTTGAACAGATCATCTCCCTGGTTTACAGAAGCTCTCTGTACTAGTCAGGGCTTCAGAGAAACCTGGTCAGTCGACGGTCGGACGGTCTCTCTCTCTCTCTCTTTGTCTGCCTATCTATCTATTTGTCCATCTCTCTGTCTGTTGAGATATTGAGGTATCTATCTATTTGGGAAGAGATTTATTATAAGAAAATGACTCACACGGTTATAGAGGCTGAGAAGTCCTAAGATCTGTGGCTGGCAAGCTAGAAACCTCGGAGAGTCAACAGTGTAGTTCTAGTTTGAGTCTGAAGGCCTGAGAACCAGAAGGGTCGGTCAGAGCTCCAGTCTGAAGACCTGGAGGTTTGAGACCCAGGAAGAGCCAACTTTTTAGCCCAAAGGCAAAACAAGACTGATGTCCCAGCTCACACGGCCAGGCAGAACGAATTCCCTCCTAGTCTTTTGGTCCTATCCAAGTCTTCAATTAATTGGATGAGGGCCAGTCACATTAGAGGGGGCCATCTGCTTTCCTCACTCTACTGATTCAGATGTTCCTGTTACCCAGAAGCATCCTCACTGATACACCCAGAAGAATGCTTGACCAAATGTCTGGGCACCCTGTGACCCAGTCAAGTTGATGCATAAAATTAACCATCACTCTCTCTCTCTCGGGCAAATGTTTGTCCTTAGCTCTGGTGAGGTGGTAATGTCATATACATGATTCTTTTTGGTGTCCTTGGTGAAGTTATATTCAGTTAAAACAGGATTGGAGGGGCCAAGCCAGAAATCCAAAAGAGGTGCTCTTTTTTTTTTCTGAGACAGAGTCTTGCTCTATCGCCAGGCTGGAGTGCAGTGGGGCAATGTCAGCTCACTGCAACCTCCGCCTCCTGGGTTCAAGTGATTCTTCCGCCTCAGCCTCCCGAGTAGCTGGGACCACAGGCACGTGCCACCATGCCCGGCTATTTTTTGTATTTTTAGTAGAGACGGGGTTTCACCATGTTGGCCAGGATGATCTCGATCTCTTGACCTCATGATCCACCCGCCTCAGCCTCCCAAAGTGCTAGGATTACAGGCGTGAGCCACTGCGCCCGGCCAAGAGGTGCTCTTAAGATGGGAGATCTTCTTAGCCTCTGAGTTTCCACTGGCTTCCTTTGCCTCTTGCTCTGACCCTGTCAGCACCTTTTTTAAATGAATGAAAAAGATGGATAGGATGTACTATTACGGTGTACCAAGAGCTATCTGGGTTTATTTGACCAGGCCTGCACTAAGCCAACAGATCACTTGTTTGAAGCCTAAAATCCAGAGTAAAAGGCTTTGATTAAAACATTATTTGGGCCAGGTGCAGTGGCTCACGCCTGTAATCCCAGCCCTTTGGGAGGCCAAGGCAGGTAGATCATGAGTCAGGAGATCGAGGTCAGCCTGGCTAACACTGTGAAACCCTGTCTCTACTAAAAATACAAAAAATTAGCTGGGCATGGTAGTATGGACCTGTGTCCCAGCTACTCAGGAGGCTGAGGCAGGAGAATCACCTACATCCAGGAGGCGGAGGTTGCAGTAAGCCAAGATCGCAGCACTGTACTCCAGCCTGGGCAACAGAGCAAGACTCTGTCCCCTCCCCCCTCAAAAAAATTATTAGCCAACCTTTACCTTTCCTTTAACAGTTCAACTCCCCACAAACTCATTCTGATGAGGAGACCTGCTCTGCAGGGTGCGGGGAAGTTGATCCATTTGCAGATGACTCAGATGAATGGCACCAGCAGTACTGGTCTGTGGATGTTCTTTCAGCCTCCTTTCTGCCATCTTTCATTTCTCGGTTGCTCCTTTGAGAATGAGGATTGTTTACACGTGGGGCTCACAAAATACATTTGATGTGGTGGATTTGTTTTCTTATTAGCTAACTTTATCAGAAGTCATTTTAAACCCAGTTATAACATTGTTATGGTTTGCAGGTTGACCACCCCTGCTTAACAAATATTATACTAACAAAATTGTTACCAAGCTAGATTTGCTGAGAAGCTTGTCAAGTGTTAGAACCGCTCAATGTTACACACCAGGAATCTTAATAACAGTGGTCTCAGCTCTTGCATTACCTCTTATAATGTATTTTTTGAGTCTTTTACCATTTTCTGTTTGTTCTCAGAGGATGTGATTTGATCACTGAAAACTTATACTAATAACCAGGGTCAAAATGGACCTGTATGTATATACAAATCTAGGCAAACAATTGTCTCTTAGATATGCCTTCTCTGCTAAGGCTCTATTTTCAAATGACTGTGGTTTTTATTATCATTATTATTATTATTTGTCATTGAAAGAAGAAGGGAGGCCAGCTGAGGAGATAGTGGAAGGAGTTAGAGTGATTTGAATTCAGATCTGGATTTTCTGGCTGTGTGACTTTGGGAAAGTTATTTAACCTCCCTGGGCCTGCTGCTTCATCTAAGGGATGATGAGATATACCGTGTAGGTTTATCACAAATCTGAGTTCAGTGAGATATCCTTTGTCGTCATTTGGCTGACTTCATTATTAATAAAAGTAATTCCTCTTTTTTGGGTTGTAGACTTCTTTTCTTTGACTGCTTTATTATTGATAGCATTTTGTGTTATTTCTTTAACTGTAATCCTATCTTCATAGTTTATTTCAATAGAAAATCACTCATCATAAAATCTATTAATCCTTGTTGCCGAATTTAAACATCATTGAATTTTTTGCTTCACTTTATGCCAAATTATATTCAGAACAACAGAAAACAAAAGGAGTCTTCTTTTTTTCTAGATTTTTCTAATTCACTTCACTTCGAAGTGGGCAACTCTTGAACCACATTGGGACTGAGAGTTAGGATTGTTCTGGAGAGGCTGAACTCTCAGACAGGATGCTTATACTATAGGAATCTGATTTGAGGTTTGAGACAGACAGAATTTTAGCATTTCAGGGCCTTAAAAGCACTGAGAAAGTAATGTATTGTCAAAAGAAACTTAACACACTGCAAATAAGCCCCTATGAGAGAATGGAAAATAACCGTGATTGGAAGGACAGGAGCTGATTGACTAATGATTGATTCTAAATGTCACTGATTATAAGAAACTTTTCCTTTAATAGCACCCTATTTGAGGGAAGGGACTAAAGGAAACACGACTACATTACAGGCAAACAGAATTGCAACATGCATTCTTCTTTCATGATTTCAGGGAATACATGCAAATGAGAAATGGGGAAATCAGAATTTGCATGTTTATCGTTCCCACTGCATTGCTTAGTAAGACCCAGGCAGGGAGAAGATACTCACTACTGCTTTCAATGGAACATGGGATATAGAGGCACCACCTGGGAAATGCTTGTTGAAGAATTGTTGTGGGTAGACAGGGCTGCTGTGAGATTGGGGCAGGGAGGGCCTGAAATCCTGACCACACCTTGGGGCCTCCTTAAAGCCTGTTTCAAGGTCAGTTCTGAGCAAGTGTGAGTGTGCGTGGGTGTTGCATGAGAGAATGTGGTTACATCAGAGAAAGAATGGCTAAAGACAATTTCAGGGTGTTTGAGGTTGGAGGCCACAGTTTTGGAGAAATTATAGCAAGGAGCATAGGCAGGGCAGGGAGGTGAGGAGCCGAGGAGTCCTTTTGAGACTGGCCAGAAAGGGAACAGAAGATATGATTAAAGAGCCAAAAGCAAACTTAAAATATTCCCCAAAATGAAACGCTCTGGAAGAGTCTGAAATTGTACATCAGCAGTTTCTTTTGACAAATTTTGGCTGAAACATTAAACAAAAACAATGATCCAACTCAAAAGCTCTGTGATACCTTTAACTTGTTTATGTAATAGGGCTTCAAGGGTTTAATTTAGAATACTTCTGTGATGAATAACTGGCTCTTGTTCATGTAAACAAAGTACAGCCCGCACGGAGTAACCAAATCTTTTTCATCCAGGTCGTGGCTGTTGTCCTGAGGAGAGAGCGTTCCTTTTTCAGTGCCTTCTCACCTTGGTAAATCACGACCAACACACGTAGAAGCCCTTTCCAAGCTTTCCTCACTGCTCCCATGGAATTCTCATTCAAGAATGACCTTCCTTCTTTCCTTTGCTCTCTAGGATACAAAACTAGAGAGCAAAGGGTTTAGGAAGCCTTGGGCAGGAATAGGAAATTTGGGTTTTCTGTGCAACCTCGATGAAGTCCCTTTCTTTCTCTCTCTGAACATCGTTTTGTTTTAATCAGAGGGAAGACTTTTTAAAATGCTTTAGAAATGCTCCAAAATAGATGTTTTAGATCAGTGCTATCCAATAGAAATAAAATTAAAAACACATGTAATGTTAATTACATTTAAATTTAAATTACATTTAACATATTTTAAACTTGAAAAAAATAGATGAAATTAATGTTAAGAATTAGATTTTATTTAAATCAACACATCCAAAATATTTCAGCATGTCATCAATATTTTAAAAATGTTTATTTTACATTCTGTTTGTTTGGCACGGGTGGGGCACGAGTCTTTGAAATTCCATCTTTATTGTATGCTTGCAGCACATCTCAATTCAGACTGGCCACAGTTCATGTTCTCAATTGCCACACGTGGCTAGTGGCTGAAGAATTGGACAGTTCCAGTTTAGTCTGTTGATTACTAAGTGAGCCCCACTTAGAAGCAAAGTTAATTTGAGGAAGGTCCTTAAAAGGCCCACCTGCCCACAGTCTAGAGAATTCCTTAGACCTTGCAGCTTTGCGTTAATCCATTACAAGCCTGGTGTGGGTTCACCATTATCCACAAGGGCCATAAAAACATGAGGAAGTTAAAGGTCGGTTTTGAGACAGAAGAGGGAAAAAGAGCCGAAGAGTCCCTCCCTAGGTCCACAATCCCATCTCCTCAACTCCCAAATCCCAACGGGGAAGCCAGAAGTTTTTTGTAAAGCTGGCACAAATGAATTTGGAGATAAAAACTGCCCTGACATCATGTGAGGTGAATCATGATCTGTGTATCTCACTTACTATAAATCATTGTATATTTTGTTATAGAAATATTAATGCACTTTATTCCCGAGTATTTTCCCAGACTCTGCTGGGGAAAATGCACCATGTTACTTTTCTAAAATCTGAAATACACTGAATTTCAAAATATCTCTGGCGTTGGGAGTTTCAGATAAATGCTTTTCAACTTTTTGATTGTGACCATGGTAAGAAATGTGTTTTATATTGTTGCCCGGGTTGTGCAGGCACACACATACACATACACACACACTGATGCACACACACATACACTTGAAACAATTTTTTTTTTTTGAGACAGGGTCTCTATTACCCAGGCTGGAGTGCAGTGACACAATTACTGCTTAGTGCAGCCTCTACCTCCTGGGCTCAAGTGATCCTTCTACCTCAGCCTCCCTGGTAGCTGAAACCCCAGGCATGTGCCTCCACACCTGGCTAATTTTTTGTAGAGATAGGGTTTTTTCATGTTGCCCAGGCTGGTCTCAAACTCCTGGGACCAAGCGATCCTGACCACCTTGGCCTCCCAAAGTGCTGGGGTTACAGGTGTGAGCCACTGTGCCCGGACCCAACAGAAATTTTTTGAAAGAGTATGTGCCTTTATTAGATGGTATGCATTCAAATATTATCTACTACATACATTTAAAAGACTACTTTTTAGGGTAGTTTTAAGTTCACAGCAAAATTCAGCAAAACTATTGTTTTTTGTTTGTTTGGAGACAGAGTCTCGCCATCTTGGTTCACTGCAACCTCCACCTCCCGGGTTCAAGCGATTCTTCTGCCTCAGCATCCGAAGTGGCTGGGACTACCGCCTAATTTTTGTATTTTTAGTAGAGACAGAGTTTCACCATGTTGGCCAGGATGGTCTCGATCTCTTGACTTTGTGATCCATCCAACGCGGGCTCCCAAAGTGCTGGGATTACAGGAGAGAGCCACTGTGCCTGGCCTAAAACTACTGTTCTTTAAAAGCTACCAGTGCTAATGCACTGAATTGACGGCATAGCCCACCTGAAAGACTATAGACTATAGCCTATAGTTTCCAAACCACTGCTGTGGGCCCCGTACTAGGGACCATGGGGGAGTTACACAGGGATGTAAGCATCAGTCAGAAAAGAAGAGAGAGGAGAAGGGCTTTTGTTGGGGAGGCAACCTCCCCAACCCACATCCATCCCTAGGCCTGCTACTGTGGTTTAAATAGCACTGATTACAGCCATAGCCTTGAGTGGTTTTTGGCTCTTGTCAGTAGTTTTCTAATGGTTTGGCCATGGTTTATCCAGGATAATTACCTGGTCCTATCAATCTTGTGCTTGGACTTTCCAAAGGGAGCAAGAAAGTTAAGATTCTATTGGGCCATTTTATGACCTTGAAAATTTGCGGTATGCCTTATATAGGGAATGGTTTATATGGAGCCACCATCTGTTCAACCTTCACTTCTGTATTATAAAAGACTTTTTGGTCATCAGTGACTGAAGCCCAGCTTATGTGAACAAGAGAATTTATTGGTTCATGTAGTTGGCAGATGCAAAGTTAGCCTCAGGCATGGCTGGACCTAGGGACCCTATCTATGTGGTCAGGACTTTGTCTCTTTCTCTAGTTATCAGTTTTGTTCTCTTTTGAGCACTGGCTTAATCCTCAGATTGAAAAAGAGGAGTGTCCTCTAACTCCAATTATGCATCCTCATGGCTTGCAATCCCAAGAGAAGAAAGTTATCTCTTTCTCCCAAAGTTCATATAGCAAATCCCAGAGAACAGTCTTGCTTGAATTAGTTGAACTCATCACCAGGGCCTGAGGGATGACCAGACCTCAACTGCATCCCCCATCTCCTATGGCTTAGGTGGAGCCGGTCAAATCTGAACCGTATGGAATAGGTCCTCCCTTTATACAAAGAATGGGAAAGATAGACCAAATGATTAATTTCCACTCATTATTGATTCCTAACTTCTTCACGGCTTAAGAGGACTGATTTCAAGTTGATGTGGTTCAGATAAAGGAATTACGGGCTCTCTCCTGATTATCAGTTCTTGTCCATTAGAGGTGCTACACTCAACAGAAGCAGGTTAGTCTAAGCTTGACAGCCATTTAGAACCACCTGCTCTGTTAAACGTGCTCCTTTGTGTGGCAGCTTTTGCTCTTACACTCTTCCAAATATTAAGGATCATTTTTAGCAGATCCTTTTCTTGTGCTGTCTCATAATTTAACAAACACGTTCCATCCATTTCATTAGCTGTTCTGGCCTCTAGGCTCTGGCCCCTGGCACTGAGGACTCGGGCGTGAAGGTTCCGGGATGGCATTCTTTCCACAGCTGTTGTGCTCCATGAGCCAAGAGTTGCAGCTTCCACTCTTGTTTCTTCCATCAGGCTGCCCCAGAGGGCTCCACGATCTTGAAATCCATCAGCACTCCCTGGAATAAGTGAATGTCTTCCTTTACATTCTTCTCTCTCTCTGCTCTGCTTGGCCCCCTGGGGCTTTGGAATTCCCCCCTTCCATTTTCACTCCTTTTTTTCTAAGGCTTGGTGAAGTTTGTCTGCACTGTCCTCTGTCCACTTTTCCTCTCTCCCCCACCCCAGGACTTGCTGACATTATATCCCAGGCTTCTCAAGGTGCTTTTATCTGAATCTTTTCCCACACTTTGCTGTCCTTAGAATGTTTTTGAAGTCCACTCTCTGTACAGTCTGTTTTAATAAGCAAATCTTTACCAATGTAAGGTTGACTCAGAGTAACAGAATAAACTCAAGGCTTGGGGCCAGAAGGACCTGTTGATTCTGAGCTCTGATACTTGCTGTGTGACCCTGGTGGAACTGTATAGCCTCCTTTGGCTTCAAATCTGGGGATGGTAATGCCTACTTCACAGAATAAACTAGAATTGGATCTACAGATTGCCTGGTCCAGATTTTGGGGTCCAAGAATGTGCTGGTAGTTCACTCTCAGTTTGCAAGCAAAGGAAATCCAATTTAGTTTGGCTTAAACAAACAAATAGAGTGCTTTGGCCACATATTACTGAGGGGTACAGAAGAACAGCTAATTTGAGTCATGGCTGAATCTAAGCGCTGAAATTATGCTGTCAGGAATCTCTAGGCCCTGTTTCCCTTCTCAGGCAGACTGCTTCTGGAGATGGCAACAGCAGTTTCAGGCCAACATTCTAGCAGCTCAACCCTGAGGAAGGAGAAGCCCACTTCCTAGTGGTTCCAGGGAGAGTACCATGGCTGATGCTCATTGGCTTGGCTCTGGTCATGGGTCTGTCTCTAAGCCAATCACTGTGGCTGGGGAATGAAATGTTTTGACTGGTTCGGTCCAAGGTCATGTGACTGTCCATGGAGTTGAGTATGGAGTTTTAGTTCCACAAATATAGACAGTGAGGGAAGGGGGTTTCCCAAGGAAAATTTGGCTCAAACTATGAGTGAATGGATGCAGAGGAAGGGAGAAAAGCAACAGGTATCCACTGCACACTCATGGATTATTCCTTCTGGGGCAATGTTGACAGTGCTGTGGTGTTTGTGGAACACTGCCTGTTGTGGCTGTCGGAGGGATGGAAAGGGGGCAGACAGGCAGAAGGATGGAGAAAAAACTAAAGGACCTGGTAGCCACCTCTCAAGTCATAGCCTGGAGTTGACTCTCATTCTTTCGACCTGTTTCTAGTGTTGACTTTAACCTGTTGAAATCTAGGCTAAGCTACAGAAAACTTTGAAAACCTTCACTCTTTCATTCTCAGTACTGTATGTTTGTATGAAGGTGGTTTCCTGCAAGGATTTAACCCAAATTCCTCCCCCAACTGTTTCTGTTGCTGTCTACCAGGACATAATTTGGTAGTCCTGCAAAATCAAACAGGACATCTCCAGTCGCTTTTTTTTTTTTTTTTTTTTTTTTTGAGACAGAGTCTTGCTCTGTCACCCAGGCTGGCGTGTGGTGACTCCAACTCAGCTCGCTGCAACCTCCGCCTCCCTGGCTCAAGTAATTCTTGTGCCTCAGCCTCCCCAATAGCTGGGACTACAAGCCTGAGCCACTACACCTAGCTAATTTTTTTGTATTTTCAGTAGAGACAGGGTTTTGCCACATTGGCCAGGCTGGTCTTGAACTCCTGACCAGATAATCTGCCCTCTTGGCCACCCAAAGTACTGGGATTACAGGCATGAGCCACCGCACCCAGCCTCCAGTTGCTTTTTGGAAGCCGTCTGCTAGAATCACAATGTGTGTGTGTGTATTTAGAGTCTATGGAGAGTTTTCTCTACCACTTTTATAGAAGAAATGAGGGTTTTATTTAGCAACTAACATTTAATTTAGTGTAAGCACTTTAGGAGGTTATTTTGTGATCTTCACATTAATTCCATGAAGTGTAGGTACTGTGATTAGCCCCATTTTACAAACCAGGAAGCTGAAGCATAGAGAGGCTCATTAAGCTCCCCAAGGCCACACAGCCAGTATGTGGTGCAGCCAAGAGTGAACCAATATGTGGAACTAATGTTTCGGCAATTTGAATCTGGAACGTGGTACCTGTGGGAAGGGTGGAGGTGGCCGCTCGTTGCAAGATCAAGAACCCAGGGCAAGAGGAGCTTGACTCTCAGGGCACTCCCGGTTCAGGGGGAGTGTAAGTTCAGGTGAGAGTTACTGCAGGTTCCAGCAGCCACCAGGGGCCAAAGAGGCTTGGGGCCTGGGGCAGCCCAGAAGGCCTTTGTTTCTCCCCACCCCAGCTTCCTTGAAGCCCCAAGGAAGGGCTTTTGCCTGGTGGTCCAGTGGGCACCTAATCAGCCTCATGTGCCTCCCCCGCTGGCTGACTCCAGTGTCAGGGTGATAGTCACTTTGGATTGCTGGGGCTGATTTTGACATCCTTGAAGGCAGAGGCCTGGACAGGATGAAAAGGTCCTGACCAGCACACCCATCCAATGATGTTTCATTACTTTTGCCAAATGCCGGAAGGAGAGAGTAAATCTGGACATACGGCAATTTTTCCCCCTTCCATCCATCTGTGTCTTTTTTCTCTGATACAAATATCAAGTAAACAGGGACAAACTGTATATATTTGTTTGTTTGTTTGTTTTTTGAGACAGAGCCTTGCACTGTCGCCTGGTCTGGAGTGCAGTGGCCAGGTTCAAGCGATTCTCCTTGCCTCAGCTTCTCAAGTAGCTGGGATTACAGGCACTCGCCACCACGCCTGCCTAATTTTATTTTATATTTTTAGAAGAGATAGGGTTTCACCAGGTTGGCCAGGCTGGTCTCGAGCTTCTGACCTTGTGATCTGCCCACCTCGGCCTCCCAAAGTCCTGGGATTACAGGCGTGAGCCACCGTGCCCAACCTACCAACTTAGATTATAGCCCAACTGAAAATGTAGCAGCCACTGCACGGCTTCTTCTCTCTGTGTAAAAGCTTCGTGCTTTCTGTATTGAGGAACAGGGGGAGACTATAAAGAAGGCATGAAAATTTCCCATAACCCCTCCACTGAAAGATAATTGCTATTATCGTTTTCCAGCCTTCTTTTTCCCTATCTGACACAGTCTTTCCAATGTGAACTTGAGTGACCCCTAGCAGCCTCTTGTTCTGAGGCTAAATGGTTTGTGCTGGCTGTGGGACTTGCTGCGCAGGGAGATACCCAGCTAAACCTCTGTGCCTCCCCACCTGCATAACTGGCCCCCGCTGGCTCTGAATGAAGCCACTCTTCTGGTAGATTGCATTTAAGGAATGTCTTAAATGGGCTGAGGAACAAAGGTCCAAAGCCTCTTTGTCTGGCCTGGACCCTGGTGGCCGCTGGAACCTGAAGTGTCTTGAGTCTGCCTCCACATGCCCTCTGAACTGCTGGAGTGCCCCAGGGGTTGGATTTCTGTCACCCTGGGTTCTTTCTGATTCTGATCCATAGGTGAGCAAGCCACTTCCATGCCCTTCCCACCTGTACCCTTGGAAAATTATCCCACCAGAGCACCACCCAAGAGTGTGACGCCTCCTGTCCTTCCAGACTGTCAGCTGCCAGGGGCTGCCTCTGTGAGCTCACTTCAGAGCTGTTAACTGGGCCAGATGGGGACTTGAGAACCCTTTGCCCAGACCTATTGGACTGACCAGCCCAGACCCTTTAAATAGGAGGAGCTTTCATTAGTGAAGGCAGGTGGTATGTGTCTGTCTATCTGTCTAGAAGCCTTATGGTCAGCAGATGTTTTCTAAGCACTGGCCATAGATTAGCACTGAACTTAGATTAGCATTATCTAGCACTGTCTAGAACTTAGCAAAGCACTATCTAGGCACAGTGGGGGAGGAAATCAAACCAGAAGATATAGTCCCTACCCACACAGAGCTTTCAATTTGCCCTGTGTGCTATTGGGCTGGACAGACAGGTAGTACTTCTGGGCAGTTCGAGACAGAGTGGATGTGGCCCTTGGCAGGACTGAGTTGTTTTCTCCCTCTCTGTGCTTGGTTTCATGTCTTCAGCTGTGACTGTGTGAATTTTCAAAGGCCCTATCTGAGAAGCTTTGGTTCCAGCTGGCTCCTAAGCTGGGGTTGGAATTCTGCTCTTGGGGAGGTTTGTTCCACTGGAGATGTCAGCAGGGGGCAACTCGACTTGTATTTCCAGTAGAGCAAGCCATGGCCCAGCGTCTGTCCCATCTCCTCAGTTTCATCAGCTAATCTGGGACTGCGGAGGGTGGGCAGTTCCTGGGGAAAGTGTTTTAAGTGATGAGACTCAAAGATAGGTGAGAAAAGCAGATCTTGCAAAAATGATGGCAGGATGACCCTTGCGGGTCAGGCTTAGGGGGGAGCAGAGCATTCACAGTGCTAGGAAGTGAAGCAAAACCCCTCTCTCCCTCACCATTTCTTGGAGATGGAGATAAAGAAAAACTTCTTGAGTATTTACATTGGAGAAAGTTATTTACATTTCTGGCTCAGTTTCCTGGGTTTCAAGCAGGCAGAAATGACTACAGTCTGCTTTGGGTGCTGATTTTCAGTGATAAGAGCTCCCACTTGCTTAAGCAGGACAAAAAACTGAGTACAGTGATATTTAAACATATAGACATTTTGAGACATCTTGACCCTTGCCTTGTACACTCTGGCTTTTTCTTTCTTCAAGAGACAGGGTCTCATTATGTTGCTCAGGCTGGATTTTAACTCCTGGGCTCAAGTGATCCTCCCATCTCCAGGGTTGCTGAACTACAGGTGCGTGCCAGCACACCTGGCTCAGCCTTCTTTTTCTTTTTCTTTCTTTTTTTTTTTTTTTTTTGAGACAGAGTTTCACTCTTGTTGTCCATGCTGGAGTGCAATGGCATGATCTCAGCTCACTGCAACCTCTGCCTCCTGGGTTCAGGCAATTCTCATGCCTCATCCTCCTGAGTAGCTGGGATTACAAGTGTGTGTCATCACGCCCAGTTTATTTTTGCATTTTTAGTAGAGGCAGGTTTTGCCATGTTGGCCAGGTTGGTCTCGAACCCTTGACCTCAAGTGATCCATCCACCTTGGCCTCCCAAAGTGCTGGGATTACAGGCATGAGCCACTGCACCTGGCCCCAGCCCGGCCTTCTGCACTCTTACTGTCCAGAAGGAAAAGGACTTTAGGAGAAAACATATTTTCAGGTATATCTGACTTTATATAACAGGCATGAGCCTAGAAAGTTCTACATGTAGATCAGAATTGTCATATAGAAGCACTATGAAAGTTTGCTTTTTAAGGAGCTTGACACATAATTTTATAAGGTAAAATAACTTCATAAAGCAAATCATCACAACTTTAGGTGGTTCTTAACCTTGGCTGTGCATTAGACGCACCTGGGAAGATTGAAAAGTCCTGCGCCAGGTTACACCCAGACCAATGACAGCAGAATCTCTGGGGGTGTACCCAGGCATCAGGACTTTTGAAGTTCCCCAGGTGATTCCAGGGTGCAGCCTGGGCTGAGAATCACTGCTTTGCCTCTTGTATGCATGACTCAGAGTGGCCATACATTCTGTGAACTTAAAGCAGGGCATGTCCTGTAAAGTCAGCAGTAAGGTGCCTTTGAGAGCATGGCAGTCTGGTGCTGGAATGCAGGAACTGCTGTTCTGTGCAGAAGTGCCTAGCAGAGGAGCTATAAAGATTCTTCCTAGAAAGAAAAAGGAATAAACTTCTCATGCATTGCAACCTGGATGAATCTCATATGCCTTATGTTAAGTAAAAGAAGTCAGACTCCAAAAGCGATTCATGCTGCCATGGTCTGGGAGTAGGGAGGGGGCTGCACAGAGAAACTTTCTTGGGTAATGGGAAGGTTCTGTGCCTTCATTGTGGCAGTCATGGTTAACACAGCTGAGGGTGCTTGTCAAAGCAAATAGAATTGCTCAGTAAAAACAGGAGAGTTAGCCAGGCGTGGTGGCTCACGCCTGTAATCCTTGCACTTTGGGAGGCCAAGGCAGGTGGATCACTTGAGGTCAGGAGTTTGAGACCATCCTGGCCAACATGATGAAACCCGGTCTCTACTAAAACTACAAAAAAAATTAGCGGGGCATGGTGGCGGGTACCTGTAATCCCAGCTACTTGGGAGGCTGAGGCAGGAGAATCACTTGAACCACGAAGGTGGAGGTTGCAGTGAGCCAAGATGGTTCCATTGCACTCCCGCCTGGGTGACAAGAGTGAAACTCCGTCTCAAAAAAAAAAAAAAAGAGAGTTTACTGTATTTAAATTATATCCCAATAAAAAAGTTTTTTGTTTAAAAAATTCATTGCCTTATCAATAATGAATGGATAAGTAGAATGTTGTATATCCGTATAATCGAATTATATTTGGTCTTAAGAAGGAAGTAGCCATACATGCTACAACATGGATGAACCTTGAAAACATAATGCTAAGGGAAAGAAGCTGGATGCAACATTTACACGAAATACACAGAACAGGCAAATTCACTGGACAGAAAGCAGATTTGTGGTTGCCAGCCTCTCAGCATAGGAGGAAACAGGGGAAGTCACTGCCTAATGAATTCTCCTTTGAGATAAAAAAGCTCTGGAACTAGATTGTGGTAATGGTTGCACAACATTGGGAATCTTAACATCACTGAATTGTAAACTTTAAGATGGTTAAAATAGTACATTTTATGTTATCTGTATTTAACTATCACAAAAAAAGAAAGAGGGCTGGGCGTGGTGGCTCATACCTGCAAGCCCAGCTCTTTGGGAGGCTGAGGCAGGAGAATCCCTTGAGGCCAGGAGCTCAAGGTCAGCCTGGGCCACATTGCTAGACTCTGTCTCTACAAAAAATTTAAAAATTAGCAGGGTGTGATGGTGCCTGCCTATAGTCCCAGCTACTTATGGGGGACTGAGGCAGGAGAATCACTTGAGCCCAGGAGGTTAAGGCTGCAGTGAGTCATGATTGCACCATTGCACTCCAGCCTGGATGACAGAGTGAGACGTTGTCTCAAAAAACAAGTAAAGTAAAATAAAAATAAGAAAAAAATCCTACTTTCTATGAATAGGCCAGACACGCAGTAGAAACTTGGTAAAGGCTGACTCAATGTTTTGCATTTTTGACGAAAAGGGACATTTGCTCTGAGGTCACCCTTCTTAGGTGGCGTGAAGGGGTCTATTTTTCCAGAAGCTCCTCTTGAGAACTTGAGAGCCCTCTCTGATCCGGAGGAAGTTCTTCGACATTTTCCTCCCTCCCTGGCATCAGCAGGATGCTGTCGCTTCTCGCAGAAACCTTCACAGGGCTCCTGACTCTGACTGCTCCCCAGCAGCTGGGCTCATGAGGATAATACACTCAGTGGCTTGATCTTGATCTTGGGAACCATTGAGGAGAGGGGTGCACGTCTTTCTACATAAAGCGCAGGTCTGCTCAGCTTGACATTGGGAAGGAAAATCATGTCCATCTCAGGTCTTCAGCAAATGCAGCTGAATAAATAAAAATGTGTGCATAAAACAGCAGGGAAGCTGTTAAGAGTGGCTTTTTTGGCGTGTCGGGAAGGCATTTGTGGTTGGGAACTTAGTGACCAAAAAGCAAGACAGCCTCAAGATGAGAAAAGCTGGGGGAGGAGGTCATCACCACGGCAGAGGGCAATGAATGGAGCAGTTGAACCGCCCAACCCTGCGTGGGCCTTGGAAGTCCCGAACAAGAATCTTATTGACCCTGAGCAGACAACCTTGAACTTTAACAGAGCCGGGATGGAAAGCCTGCACAAGGGCCTACAGTTTTCAGAATGAACAACACATTTATGTCTCCCTCCCTCCACGGGAGGACAAGGAAGAGACCAAAATGAAAGTGTGGGGGATGGTGGGGGAGAAAGGAAATGTGGTGAGCGGGTTCCAGGGCCTCGGGCAGCAGCCACATTCCTCTAAGGGATGCCTACCCCTCTGAGCCCTGGGGGCTGAAAATGTCACTGAGGTTGGCACACACTGGGGCCTTGCCTTTGTTGATTGTTATTTCCCCAAGCCTGTAGCTGGACCCCGAAAGGGTGTGTCTGGAGGGAAATCACTCATGGCCTCCAGTGTCCTTAGCGCCTTGTCGGACACTCAAATCTACAAAACACGACCCTTGACCAGAAAGAGCTTCTGCCTAGCCCCAGAGATAGACACACACCCAGATGACTGTGCGCAACTGGTTTTAACAGTCCACAACCTAGGGAGGCAGATGCCAGCAAGAGGGCTGAGTGCCGCTGGTCACGGTGGCTTCATGGAGAAGGGCTGGCTGGACCTGGAATAATGATACTGATGTGCAGAGGAAGGGGAGTGACAGCCTTCCCTTTTGACCCTCTCTCATCCCCAGGCCTGTGTTCCTTCAACCCTGGGGCTTCCCTTCACCTGCCACAGCCTAGAAGAAAAGGAGGGTATTGATATTGTCCTCAGCAGACAGCACCTGAGAGTCACTCTCCCCTACGCATCTGCCTGGCCCTCCCCACTCCCCGACAGGCAGGCACCGCGGCTGCCTGGTTCACCAGTGTCTGATGGCATTCCACGTCTCCACCACCCAGTGCCTACGTCAGCAGGTCCTGTGGGCTCTCCCTGTCTCGTGTCTCTAGTCCACTCTTTTTCTTCATCTTTACACCCTTTACCTTGTGGCGTATGAAGGACTGAAGGGCAGGGGCCATGACTCAGATACACTTTCCTGGCGCTCCCTTGGAATGACTACAGCCAACGGATGGATGGCAGACACAAGTGCTTTGAAATTGGAAGTGATTGGATTTGATCCCCCATGCCACAACTCACCAAGGATTGGCCAAATTAGGTTGTAATTCAGCCTCCTTAGCCTATTCCCCGCAGCTGTGCACTTGCAGGGTGGTTGTGGGAATTGAGGTGGTACAGCTGGTGGCATGGGGCACAGCTGGTGGCATGGGGCACAGCTGATGGCATGGGGCACAGCTGCTGTGATTAGCTCACACCCTCGTCATTCCATATGCATTCATGAGTTTTCATCTAACTGTCCTCCCTGCCTCCGCTGCCAGCCCCCTTCCATCCATCCTCCCCACTGTTTCAGGATTATTCTCTCTAGTCTGCTTGAAAAACAGCCTTGCATGGCCCTGCAGAATGAGGCACCAACTCCTAAGCAGGACGATAAAGCCGTCTTCATCTGCATCACCCCAATCCACAGTTTTGGCCTCAAAGCCCACCTTCTCCCCTTTGAGGCTCACACCTCCCCCCACCCCACCATGCTCCATGTGCCCCCAATACACAGAGCCACTGGGTGGTTTCCCAGACACACCATGTGCTTTCAGGGCTCAAGTTTTCTGAGCATCTTATCCCTTTTTCTTTTTCTTTTCTTTCTTTTTTATTTTTTTTTGAGACAGAGTCTCGCTCTGTCACCCAGGATGGAGGGCAGTGGTGTGATCTCGGCTCACTGCAACTTCTGCCTCCTGGGTTCAAGCGATTCTCCTGCCTCATCCTCCTGACTAGCTGGGATTACAGGCACATGCCACCACGCCTGGCTAGTTTTTGTATTTTCAGTAGTGACAGGGTTTCGCCGTCTTGGCCAGGCTGGTCTTGAACTCCTGATACCAGGTGATCCACTCACCTCGGCCTCCTAAAGTGCTGGACTTACAGACGTTACAGATGTGAGTTACTGTGCCTGGCCATCCCTTTTTCTTAAAATGTCTCTGCCCTTCCCCAGTGAGCTCCTATGCATTCCTCAATGACAAGCTAAAATTCCTTTCCCTGAGAAACTCGAAGAGATTGCCTCACTTTCCTCATTGCGTTGCTGGTCCTGGAGATATCCCTGGATTAGTTCTCTTCTTACCCTGTGTTCACTGGGCCCCTGGGAGGCCTGAAGACCCCTTGGGTCACCTTTGTCTCCCCCGGGGCCAGGCCCAGTACTTTCCACCCTTTGGCTTGGTACATATTGGCTCACGTGTAATAGAAACAAAGGCCATTTTCCAGGAATCAGGCAGCTTTGGGAATAGCCAAGGATGCGGAAGTGAAAAGATACTTAGAGTTTCTGTGGCTTTTTTTTTTTTTTTTTAAGTGGCAGCAGAGGGACAGCCTTGAGAAACTCAGAAGTCAGGAAAAATACAGCTTGACCCCAATTGCCTTGCAAGGCCCTTCACTTTCCCTTGTCCCCTGAGGCTGAGTTCAGGGCCCAGTGTCCTTGTCCTCAATTTATTCTCCCTGGTTTGGCTTCTTTAAGCTCACTGCTTTTGAGCCTCTTGAGTTCCTGCAGCCGACGGGAAACTCATGAATAGCTGTTAGAAACAAAACACAACACGAGCTAAGGCCTTTGAGTTGGGAGACCACGCTTTATTCTTTCTTTTAAATGCTTCCGTGGCCCAGCCTAGTAGATGCTGAATCAATGCTCGTGGACTTGATGGTAGGAAATGTTTGTTTGCAGACCGTCAGGGGTCACATTGATCAAGCTGGATTATGGTCCCTTCTGATTTTATCTCAGGCAAGAGTTGAGATTTTGCCACCGTCGCTCTCCTTTCGTTTCCTTGTTGAATTCAGTTTCCCCGACTTGGTGCTGTCTCCTGTTCTGCTCCGGTTCAGCTCAGTCATCCAGGCCCAGCAGCACCATTGCCTTGGATGAGGGCACGGTGATGCTGGCAGTGTGGCTCCTGGCCCTTGGTGAGCCAGTCTGGCTATAGCAGGGCATGAGGCAGAGGCCTCTAGCTCTAGCAGAGAAGCTCCCCCTGGGTCGGATGGTGGGAGGCCCTACTGGTTAAGGTCAAAGTCAATAGGGCAACTTTTGCTGGGTGCAGCGTCTAGTGATGCCCATAGCAACTGATCCCCACTGATGCTTCTCTCTCTGTGGAGAAGCTCCTGCGGCCCATGCTCTTTGGGCAAACATTTGACTACTGGAAGAGCTTAGTCTCTGCCCTGTACTCTGGTGTGCCGAGTGGCAGCCTCCCTCCCTCCTTCCCTCCTTGCTGGTTATTTGTAAATCTGCTCAGTGTCATGGTGGCGCTTACCAGCAATGCCAGGGAGACAAGGGGGGTGGGGTTGAGGTGAGCAAATAAGTGCAGGCTTCCCACAAAGTGCCTGTTTCTCCTTAGCCACTGACTTGCCCCCACAGTGACACAAATGAAGGGCTGCCCATGCAGACAGGGAGCTTATGCTGGTCTGGAGCAGAGCAATCACGAGGAAAGCAGGAGGGGCCAAGTGTTCCAAATGGTGGGCAAGTTGCTGGGGTCCAGGTTTCAGAACAGCTCATTCATGTGGTAAACTCTAGGAGTTAGAGCCAGGCACAGTGGCTCATGCCTGTAATCCCAGCACTTTGGGAGGTAGAGGTGGGTGGATCACCTGAGGTTGGGAGTTTGAGACCAGTCTGACCAACATGGAGGAACCCCTTCTCTACTAAAAATGCAGAATTAGCCAGGCTTGGTGGTGGCGCATGCCTGTAATCCCAGCTGCTTGGGAGGCTGAGGCAGAAGAATTGCTTGAACTCGGGAGGCAGAGGTTGCGGTGAGCCAAGATCACAGCATTGCACTCCAGCCTAGGCAACAAGAGCAAAAGTCCGTCTCAAAAAAAAATCACATAAAACAACACAAACAACAACAACAACAAAAATTCTAGGAGTTGGTCTAATGGACACCATTTGGGGGAAGAATTGTTTGGGTTCTCAGTGTTGTGACTGTACTATGTAAGCTAGATAAGTGGAGGAGATGCTTCGAAAAATTCCATCTGTTCCAATATTTTGGCTAGATAGGAACTGCTGGATACCTGGATTTTTAGTGGGCTTGTCTTTAGTTCTAATCCAGGCCACTAAACTTTCATTTACTCATTTAGTCAACAAATACTTTTTTTTGAGACTAAGTCTCCCTCTGTTGCCCAGGCTGGAGTGCAATGGTGTGATCTCGGCTCACTGCAACCTCTGCCTCCCAGGTTCAAGCGATTCTCCTGTCTCAGCCTCCCAAGTAGCTGTGATTACAGGCATACGCCAACATGCCCAGCTAATTTATCGTATTTTTGGTAGAGATGGGGTTTCTTTTTCTTTTAACATTTTTTTTTTAATAGAGATGGGGTTTCACCATGTTGGCCAGGCTGGTCTTGAACTCCTGACCTCAGGTGAGCCACTCATCTTGGCCTCCCAAAGTGCTGGGATTATAGGCATGAGCCACCACGCCTGGCCGAGAGAGATGGGGTTTCATTGTGTTCCCCAGGCTGGTCTCAAACTCCCAAGCTCAGGCAATCCACTCGCCTCAGCCTCCCAAAGTGCTAGAATTACAGGCATGAGCCACCCCGTCCGCCGAAGTCCACAAATATTTATTGGACATTTGTCCTGGGCCCTGGAAATGTGAGCTCCACACAAAGCCTGTCCTTGGAGCTTGCAGCTAAATGGTGACACAGACAGCTACACTATGGCGCAGTCAGAGCTGTGAGAGGGTGTCTTAGTTTCTTATTGCTGTGGTAACAAACTACCGAACTGGGTGACATAAAGCAACACGAACTCATTAATTTACAGTTCTGGAGATCCGAATCTGAGAGGGGGCCACGGGGCTCTGTTTTTCTGGAGGCTCTAGGAAAGAATCTACTTCCTCGCCTTTTCCAGATTCCAGAAGCCGCCTGTGTTCCTTGGCTCATGGTCCCTTCTCCAGCCCCAAAGCCAACATGGTATCTTATCTCCCTGGCCTTTACCCGCCTACCTCCCCTCTTATAAAGGCTCACCTGCACAAACCAGGATAATCTCCTTAATTAAATCACATCTGTGATGTCCCTTTGCTATGTCAAGTAGCATATTCACAGATTCGGGGGGTCAGGTCATGTACATCATTGGGGGCTCAATATTTAGCCCACCACAGAGGCCAGTGCTGGTAACACAGGATTATCTGTTAAAGAGGCCCAGAGAAGGGGCCTCAGGAGGAATGTTATCTAGACTAAGACCTGAGGTGTTACAGCGGGTAGCTCATTATACCTGAGCAGGGCAGGAGAGGGTGCCCCACCCTGCCCCACACACTAGGAGTGTTGGATGAACCACGACCTGACGGTCAGGCAGTTGTTAACTGTTTCTCTAAGTAATCATTGGTCACAGCCAGTGCCAGGGAAAGGCAGGCTCCTAACAGAAAACACCTGAAACCAATCAGCAGCTTCCTAGTAAGATCTCAGGAGCGGGAGAAGCAACTCGAGATCCCAGAAGTACGCCAGCGTATAAAACGCCAAGTAAAGGGGTCAAGCGTCACGCTTAGTTTCTTAAGTCGCCCATGTGGCTGCGTTCCAAGCTGGACTGCTTTTCCTTCCTTTCCTTACTGTTCTAAAGCTTTTTTTTTTTTTTTTTTTTTTTTTTTTGATGGAGTCTTACTCTTGTTGCCCATGTTGGAGTGCAATGGAGTAATCTCGGCTCCTTGCCACCTCCGCCTCCCGGGTTCAAGCGATTCTCCCGCCTCAGCCTCCCGAGTAGCTGGGTTTATAGGAGCTCGCAGAATACAATTAGTCTGGCTAATTTTGTATTTTTGTCAAGACAGGGTTTCTTCCACGTTGGTCAGGCTTGTCTCGAACTCTTGGCCTCTGATAGTGCTGGGATTACAGGTGTGAGCCACCGTGCCCGGCTAAAGCTTTTTGACAAACTTTCACTTCTGCTCCGAAACTTGCCTCAGTCGAATTCTTTCTTCTGGGGAGGCAAGAACTGAGGCTGCTGCAGAGCCGCGTGATAACTACCACCGGTAACAGAACGACAGGTGTGATTTAGCAGAGGAGAAGACCGTGAAGCATGAAAGCCAGAAAAGGAAAGAAGGGTGCAGTGTCGGGGCTGTGGAGTATGACAGTGACCATGGGTGAGGCCGCTGCAGACTGCGGGGCTTTGGAGGCCAGGTAGGGCTTCTGAGGAACAGGTGTGGCTTTTTGTTTTGTTTTTCTGAGACAGAGTTTCGGTCTGTTGCCAAGCTGGAGTGCAGTGGCATGATCTTGGCTCACTGCAACCTCTGCCTCCCCAGTTCAAGGGATTCTCCTGCCTCAGCCTCCCAAGTACCTGGGACTACAGGCGTGCACCACCATGCCCAGCTAACTTTTCTATTTTGAGTAGAGACGGGGTTTCACCATGTTGGCCAGGATGGTCTTGATCTCCTGACCTCAAGATCCACCCACCTCGGCCTCCGCAAGTGTTAGGATTACAGGTATGAGCCACGGCTCCCAGTTTTAGGTGTGGCTTTTAATCATAGACAATCTGTGAAGAGATTCATACTTTAAAGCCGTGCAGCCAAGATGTGACTTGGAACTATAAAACTTCACAGCTGGAAGGAACTTGACAAAGCATTTGACCTAAAAGACCTAAGAAGTAATGGGCCCAAAGCCACCCAGGGAGGATCAAGATGAGACCAACCCTGCTGCAGCTCTAACAGCAGAGCTCAACAGCCCTCAAAACACTTTGGAGGTAGTGCTTTCTTAGTTTCCTGGAGAGCCCTGTGAGGGCAGACGTTTGCAGTGGAGGAGATAGAAAGTTGGCAGACGAGGCCATCGTCACTCCTCCAGCACCTGGTATGCCTGGGGCTTCAGCGGGGGTTGTTCATCTCCATACCAAAGGCTTGTTTGTCTCTCCCTGTGGCCCTAAAGCTGAGAATCCCACCTCCTGCCCACTCCCCGCCCCACGCTGCCAGACCTCACACCAAACCCTTCCTCTTGGAACCAGAGGGTTCAAGGTGTATCTGAGCTGGGCCTTTGGAGAGAAGGCAGGTGCTGTAAGTGTCTTCTGTTTTCTGTCTCTAGCCCTGGAGCAGCTGCTGACAGAGTTGGATGACTTCCTCAAGATCCTGGACCAGGAGAACCTGAGCAGCACAGCACTGGTGAAGAAGAGCTGCCTGGCGGAGCTCCTCCGGCTTTATACCAAAAGCAGCAGTGAGTGTGGGCCCCGGAGGGGGGCAGAGGCCTCTTCGCAGACAGATGGCTGTGAGTCCGTGCGGGTTGCTGTAGCTAAGGACCACAGGTTGGGCACTATAAACAACACTTATTTTCTCACACTTCTGGAGCCCAGAAGTCTAAGATCAAGGTACCAACAGGTTTGGCCTCTCCTGAGGCCTCTCTCCCTGGCGTGCTGGTGGCTGTCCTCACATGGGTTTCCTCTGTGTCTGTGTCCCAGCCTCCTCTTTTTATTTAACTTTTTTGAGGCAGAGGCTCATTCTGTCACCCAGGCTGGAGGACAGTGGCTCAATCATGGCTCACTGCAGCCTCAACCTCCTGGGCTCCCAAGTAGTTGGGACTACAGGTGCATGCCACCATGCCCAGTGCTTTTTTTTTTTTATGGAGATGGGATTTCGCCATGTTGCCCAGGCTGGTCTCGAGCTCCTGGGCCCAAGCCATCTGCTCTGCCTTGGCCAGGATTACAGGCTTGAGCCGCCGCACCCAGCCCTAATCTCCTCTCTGTTTTTGTTTGTTTGTTTTGAAACAGAGTCTTGCTCTGTCACTCAGGCTGGAGTGCAGTGGCATGACCTCTACCCACTGCTACCTCTGCCTCCCAGGTTCAAGCAATTCTCTTGCCTCAGACTCCAGAGTAGCTGGGATTACAGACACCTGTCACCACACCTGGCTAATTTTGTATTTTTAGTAGAGACAGGGTTTCACTATGTTGGCCAGGCTGTTCTCAAACTCCTGACCTCAGGTGATCCACCCACCTTGGCCTCCCGAATTGCTGGGATTACAGGTGTGAGCCATTGTGCCTGGGCCCTAATCTCCTCTCTTTATAAGGTTATCAGTCACAGTGGATTAGGGCCACCCCAATGACCTTATTTTAACCTAGTTACCCCTTTGAAAACCATATTTCCAAATGCAGTCATATTCTGAGGTATACTGGGTGCTAGGATTTAATATATGAATTTTGAGGGGACACTCTTCACCACATAGCAAGGGTGCAGGACTGACCCAACTTGGGCGGGAGCCCCAGAAATCTCTCACCACTTGACATAGCAGCCCATGGGTGAGGTTTTAAACAAAGTATTTTCAAAGCACTCTTCCATGTTGGTTGAAAGTAGAAATAGAATAATAAATTATAATAATAGCGAGGGCGTATTGAGCATTCCCACGAGTACATGTAATAATCTGTTTCATCTTCAAGACCTCTCTGTGAGGCTGGTGCTATTGTTAGAGAGGGAAATGGAGACCTGGAGTTTAAATAACCTGCTCAATATGATACAACCCAAGGGAAAGCATAGTTGGAAGACTGTGTAAATTACAGAACCCTGAGTCCATAATTTTTCTGTCTTTTTTTAAATTGAGATAGAGTTTGCGTATAATGTGCTCATATGTAAGATAATCAATTCAGTGAGTTTTGATAATTGTTTACCCCTGTGTCCTCATCACCCAAAACAAGATATAAAACATTTCCATCATCCAGAAAGTTCTGTCTTGGCCATTCCCAGCTACCCAACACAAGCAACCATTGTGCTGACTTTCTCTTGGCATGGATTAATATTGCCTGTGCTGGCGCTTTGTAGAAACAGATTCATATGATGTGTACTGTATTTCTGGGTTCTTCTCTGGAGATTCATCCATGCCATTGCGTGTGTCTGCAGTTTGTTCCTTTTGTTGCTGAGTAGTAGTCCGTTCTGTGAATAGATCACAATCTGTTTATCCTTTCACTTATTGATGGGCACTAGGATTGTTCACAGATTTGGAGTATTACGAGAGACAGCTAGGAACATTCTTCAATAAGTCTTCTTGTGGACATATGGTTTTCTTTCTAGCAAATTCAGATTCTTTTAAGAAAGGAAAAACCTTTTTGTGAAGTCCTAACAGTTGAGTTGATTTTGATGTCAGATGTTTGAGAATTGGAAGTGCTGTTTGGGGACAGTTGGGGGACCATGTGAGGGCATCTAATCCATCTGCCTCTCAGCAGGGGCAGCCCACGTCCTGCCAGAGAAGGGAAGTGTCCACCTGCCCCAGTCATCACAGTCCAGAAATACTTCATTGTATCCAACCTGAATCTGCCAGGTTACATTTCGAGGCCTCTCCCCCTCCTCTGTTCCCTGTGGAACTAGTCTCTAGTCTCTGAATAGCAGTCGTAAAGCCGAGGCATGTTGGTATATGCCCATTTGCCCTCTCTTCTGGAGGAATCATCTGCCCTAGCCTCTCATCAGAGGTGTTTTCCTTCAGCTTTTGCAGCTTCCCAGGCTCCCGAAGGCTTTGTAGGAAGCGTCCGCCAGCCTGCTGTCTGCCGCCGAGAGTGCTAGTCAGCAACACATCAAAGAAGTCCACCATGGGAATGCAGATGGGAAATCCACATTACAAAGCGAGAAAGTTAGAGGGGGATGACTCACTCCATGAAGGATTCTTCAGTGGAATCCTCTGTAAAGCACACTCCCCAGACCACTTAGATGTGCTCCACCTTGAACATTCAATGATAAAGAATGCCTCTGTTGGGAACTGGAAAGCACCTGTTTGTGATAGGTCTGACTCATGGTTCTTGGTGCTAACCGCTCTGGCAGTACCTCCTACATGGGGTCTCTTTTTTTGAATTAACCTGTGATGTGGCTTCCTGTAGGATAACCCTTTTGTTCTGCCCTTGATCAGTTCTTATAAAGTCAGTCCTTCCCCTCTCCTTGGACTCTGCAGCTCGTAGTGGGTGGGAAGCTGCTGGGAACTGGTCACGGGTTCCCCAAGGTGAAACGCCTCCAGAGTGCCACCCATGCACAGCCACTCGGAGGCTTGGGGCTTGTGTTCTCAGAAGTGAAGCCCACTTGTTAGTAGCCACTGTTTAACAGAACTTCCCTTCTGGTCCTCTTTGCACCCCTTGACTGCAAAGTGGGTAGGCTCTGCAGAAGATACAGTAGCAGCCAATATTTATTGTGTACTCTGTGTCCCTGTACTTAATGTAGTAAATGACATGGATGATATCATTCATTCCTCATCCCAAAGCTTATTCCCATTTTACCCGCAAGGAAACCAAGCCTCTAAAAGTCACTTGCCTCTTGAGGGCAGAGCCAGAGCTTGGGCCTGGGCAGGTGGACCTGACCTTATCTCCGCCTGCTCTATTGCACTGCAGTAACTGTTGAGCTGCACAGGACAGAATCCTAAACACACGTACCAAACCTGAATTTACAGAATTCTTTCCCTCGGCCTCCCAGGCCTGCCTCTATCAAAAAATTGGCTCAGCCTGTTGAGACTTGTAGGTGGAGGCAAGGTGATCAGCTCAGCCGTGGTCCACACAGGCTGAGCTGTTGGGCACTTGCACGCATTTTGGGCAGGATGTGTATGTGTGCTTTACACTTTACAAATGGAATTGTCTATCTGGGTTTTCTGATCTTTTTTTTTCTCAGTGTAACACAAATTTTCTACCCTCTTTGCTTTCTGTCTGGATGGAGAGGTCAAGGCACAAACTACGATCTGTTTGTGGAGGGCTTTGGTCCCTGGGGTCTCTTTCAGCCTTCACCAGTGAGAGCTGTGTCTCCACCCTGCCAGCCCCCACACCCGCCTCACACTCCCACCCCTACCCCTCAGAGGCTCCAGGGACGTTTCAGTGGCTGCCCCTCTCATAGAAAGCACGTCAATTGTTCTCTAGCCAATGGCAGCAAAGAGGTTCATGTTCTTCCTCCCCCACCATGCCACTTCTCTGGGAAAGGCCACCCTCTGCAGACCTCCAAGCACTTCGAGCTCACCTTCCCAACACCTTCAGGCCATAGTCATTTCCCACCAGCTGTGTGACGATCGGATTCAGGTCTGTCTCCCCCTGCTAGACTATGGGGCTCACAAAGGCAGAGACAACATCTGTTTTGTTTTCTGCTGTATACCCAGCACTTAGTACAGTGCTGATGCTGAATGCACTTCTGGAGATAATTGAGTGAATGATAGAAAGTTCTCCAGGCCAAGGCTGCCACCTCCCAAACAGGACTGAGAAGTCTGGCCTCCCTGTCCGCAGCCTTTCTGTCTAGGGCCAGGTTTACTGTACTTTTCCCACAATTGCAGAAGGTCTTGGGAGCCTCTTACTTCCCAACCTGGATAGTCCTGGATTAGCAATCCTCTGGAAATCAAAACCGAATCAGCCTCAGCCTACAGCGCACCCAAGGTGGGCCGATGCACCCTCATCAAGTGGCCAGCCTGAGTTTTCTCTGCACTTTACAAATCGTCCTCTTAGAAAGCACCAGCTCAGAGTATAACATTTAAAACAGTAACATTTTGCCTTTTATTTTTTTGTACAGGTGCCTGAACTTAGTTAATGATACAAAAAAATAAAATGAACACTGAACACTATTTATGCTCCAGTTCCTTTTTCTGATTTTTATCAGCATTATCTCAGTATTTTGGAGCAGTTGTGGTTTGCCTCTGTTTCTGCTTTACATTATTTTATATTTAGAATTGCTGCATGAACACATTTCCATGTGTCGACAATTCATAAACTTTTTCTGCTAGTCTGAAACATGATCGTATAATTAAACTCTAAGTCTTGGATATCTTTGTAAACAGCAGACACAGAGCTACCTTGGGTAGAGTTCAATGCTGGATGAATCCTAATGTTAAACCAGCCCTCTATTGGTAAATGTTTAAGTTGTATTCTTTTAAAAAAAAAAAAAAATTATGCAACATTGCAGTGAATGTCCTCAAATAGAACTTTCTGTAAACGCTGGAGTTTATCTGTAGGATAAATTTCTGGCAGTAGAAATGCTGGATCAAAGAATATGAACACAAAAATTTCTCCTCCAAAATCATCTCTAAAGTGGCCATGCCAATTTATATATTCTTCAGTATCCATTTAGTTTTGAAAGGACTTGCTGTGTGTTGATGTGCCCTGGTTTATGTTGCCATTTTCCAGTTGTTCAGCCTTTGAGTCACTTCCCATGTTTTAAGCTCTCATTTTTCATCTTTGTTAGTTGCAAGGTTACCTTACCTTTTCAAGCCCCTAGGATCTGAGTTTTGTGTGAAAACGGAAGAGTTTGGTTGAACAGGCAATATTACATCATGATTGTTTTCCATGCTATGCAGACAAGAAAACAGAGGCACAAGGGTTAGGCGCTTTGCCCAGATTTATGCCGTATGGCAAAGTTTGATTGAGACCAGTCTCTTCTCTCTCCCTGCAGGGCGCTTTCCCCCTGCGCCATGCTCTGGAGAAGGGACCCAGCCCCCTTTGAGTCTCAGTGGATGGGAGTCTGTGAGTTCTGGTTTGCTCCATTTGTACCTCATAGCTGCCACCCATAAACTGCAGTCCCTGACACAGGGGGTGACATTGCTGACTGGTCCTGGCAGGGCAGGGCACCAAGGTGATGAAGCCAGGCGCTGATCACTGAGGCTTCTCCAGTCCCCTCCTGTTCCTCTTGGCTCTCGGGGCCCTGCTCTTCAGGCCTGTTGGCTGGCGTTCGGGCGGTCTGTGGCCGTGGAACAGAGTGACGCTGAACTGCTTCCTTTGCCAGAGGTTAGAATTGGGTCCTTTGGCTCAGTAATGCGGTCTCCAACCACTGGAATTTATCAGCCACAAGTTTCTAGGAAATGCAAATTCAGGCTGCAGAAGAAATTCAAGAGGATTTTGATGAAGAGAAACACTAGGATGAGCTTCCTCTGAAGGCTTCTGAAGAAAGGGGCCTTGGGGGATTGGAAATGGAGCAAGAGTTATGAGGCCAGCTTTTCTCTGCCCAGACAGGCATGGGAAAGGTGACTTAAACCGCACAGAAGTGATTTTAAAGGAGGGCATGGATTGTGCCACTGCAGGGTATAATCTATAGAGCCAGTGGCTGGTGGCTCTCCAGTTCTTACTCTTGGGATACTTACCCCTTTAAACTCAGAACACATGTGATTTGGGTATTCCGGTCCCCCTTTACCCATCCAATGGCCCTAGAGGCCTGGGAGCTAAACTTCCGAGTCTTCAGTGTGACCTGCCTTATCTACACATCACTCAGATTAACCTATTCAAGTAATTCAGGCTAGAGTAAGAATGACAGACAGAATTTTTTTTTTGAAATGGAGCCTCTCTCTCTCTCCCTCTCTCCTCCCCTCCCCCTCCCTCTCTCCTTCCCTCCCTCCCTCTTCCTGCCCCTCTCTCTCCCCTCCCCGCCCACAGGCTGGAGTGCAATCTCAGCTCACTGCAACCTCTGCCTCTGGGATTCAAGCAATTCTCCTGCCTCAGCTTCCCAAGTAGCTGGGATTACAGACATGCGCCACCATGCCCAGCTAATTTTTGTATTTTTAGTAGAGACGGGGTTTCACCGTGTTGGCCAGGATGGTCTTGCTGTCCTAACCTCGTGATCCACCTGTCTCGGCCTCCTGAAGTGCTGGGATTACAGGCATGAGCCACTGCGCCTAGCCAATCAGAAATATTTTACAATTTAAATGTAATGCTAGGAAGCCCAGACACATCTCTGCTTGGTGGGATAGAAGGCAGATCTTTGAACTTAAGATTTCTTTTTTTTTCTTTTTAAGATGTAGTCTCACTCTGTTCCCCAGGCTGGAGTGCAGTGGTGTGATCTCGGCTCACTGCAAACTCTGCCTCCCAGGGTTCCAGTGATTCTCCTGCCTCAGTCTCCTGAGTAGCTGGGATCATAGACAAATGCCATCATGCCTGGCTAACTTTTGTATTTTTAGTAAAGAAGGGGTTTCACCATGTTGGCCAGGCTGGTCTCTAACTCCTGACCTCAAATGATCCGCCCACCTTGGCCTCCCAAAGAGCAAGATTTTATTCCTTAAGCTATCCTTCTGTATCTTACCTGCCCCCGCACCCTCAGCCAGGCTAGAAAACTAGCAGTCAGCAACTTGTCATTTCTCTTTTGGAAATCTGTCAGCTCTTTCCATGTTGGACTACTCTTTCAATCCCTTGAAAATGCTGTATGCTTTTACTGGAATGCAAACAGATGAAAACGGCTCTGGGGGGAACAGGGTTTCTAGCTGGAGGCCCTTTCTCTTCATAAAGTCACAGGAAGCCCATGGCTCCTTCCTTCTGCAGGCTCCGATGAGGAGTACATTTACATGAACAAAGTGACTATCAACAAGCAACAGAATGCAGAGTCTCAAGACAAAGGTATGTGGCTGGGATCGCTGAAGGGATGGCCGCTCCGGGGGATGGGGGAAGGTCCAAGCTGGTTCTCTCCCCACCTTTCCTTCCTCCCAGCCAGCACACAGACCGGCCTAGCGGAGTTATTTTTGGAAGCCACATTTTGGTTGGTGGTATTTTGGGTTGATGTATTTTGGGATGTTTCAACAGGCCACCCCCTCCTTGCCTGTTGGATAAGGAATCTGGCCCTAAAACTTTTTGGCTGTTCCCAGCATCATCCCAGGAACAGGAAGTCATAATTCAGATGTTCGAAGAAAGCAGCTGTGTGTGGTGCTGATCCCCACAGTTCTGCCTTTATGTCTTTTGATAGAAGTCTGTGTTGAGGAAGAGGAGAGAAATAAATGGTGGTGTCAGCAACTGCCTTGATAGTTAAAGATCATGTTCAAAGGTGCTGTCTTTGGCGGAACATTTTCTCTCCCATGGGAAGGACATATGCTGTCTTCCATGTTGCCTCACTCTTCTGCTCTGCTTTGCTGTCTCCTTTTCCCTTAAGGCCTCCAGGGAGGGGCCTGGCAGGACCCCAGGGAGGCCCAGAAGTATGCCAAGCTGCCTCATTGCAGAAGAGGCAGGCTAAGAAGCTCCATCTCCTAACTCCCGGGCCTGTGACTTGAATGCAAAGGCTTAGAGAGGGGTGGGAACACAGCATTGCAAAGCACTCAGTCCTGTCAAAGGCTTGTCTTTGAGACATCAGCCACCAAAGCCCCGAGGTCAGGCCTGCCCAAGCCTGTCTGTCCCAGGGCTGGCTGAAATGGACAGGCTCGGAAGTGTCTTTGGCACCATTCCTTCCAAGTGCACTGAGGGTTGGTGGCCTAACTTCCCCATTGTGGCTCCTTCACTTCCTGCCCCTCCACCAAGCCTGGGACTTGGCAGAACTCATCCAGATGAGGTTGGCCACTCTGGCCAGGGTCACTTGCCTTCCCGGGTAAACTGTGGGAGGAAAGAGCCATAATCACAGGGTCCATGCAGAGAGTGGCTGAATATAGTGGCCACTAGGCAGCTCCTCTGCTGGCCAGAGCTCTGTGGCTAGACCTTTTTTTTTTGACATGGGGGCTGGGTAGGGGAGCAGGTACAGAGGCTACCAGAAATGCCAGGCACATGGCTGGGGCACTGTTGCACCCTATTCTTGGAGGAAAAACAACTTTAGCTCCAGGGACCACCTGCCTGGGTAATTAACACCTGCTCAAAAAGAACTCACGGGGTGCATGTGACCAGGCATTTCTGAGTAAGGAGACCCTGTGTAAGGCCGGGCATCCCTCACCAAAGCCTTCTCCTTTTGCTGCCTGCAGCGCCTGAGGAGCAGGGTCTGCTGCCCAACGGAGAGCCCAGCCAGCACTCCTCGGCCCCTCAGAAGAGCCTTCCAGACCTCCCACCACCCAAGATGGTAAGTGTCAGCCCAGGACCCCTGATTTCCCTGATGTGAGCCCCTTGAACTTCGAGTTGTCCTCACAGTGTGAGGACTGTGTCTGGCATTTTCTGAGCAGCTACTGCGTGAGGGACTGGAGCAGGTGCAGGTAGGGACAGAGCAGAAGTAAACCTGCCTACAGGTGACTTGCTTGGGGCCACAGTACTCCAGACACTGAGGGTGATGGGTCTGGGGAGATCTGATCGAGTGTCGCCTGATGCTACTCAGGCTCTTTACCCAGCGCCATGTGGACAAGGCCGTGAACAGCTGTGGTCACCAGCCTAGGCCACAGTGACCTTTAAAAACTTTGCAAAAGCCAGGTGCAGTGGCGCATACCTGTAGTCCCAGCTACTCAGGAGGCTGAGGCAGGAGGATTGCTGGAGGCCAGGAATTTGAGGCTGTAGTGCACTGTGATTAGCCACTGCCCCAACCTGGGCAACCTAGCAAGACCCCGTCTTTAAGATATAAAATAAATGAATAAATAAATAAAAATAATAATCCCCCTACATTGTTCTACAATTAAAAAGTAAAGGAAAAGTAAAAATTCATAAATCATATCATACTGCCCTTCCTGTTTGAACCTTACCAATAGTTCTTATTAAACATAGAAAAAACATCCCGTTCCTTAGCATGGCCCCAGGCCTGCGATCTCGCTCAGTTGCATGTCCCACCTCCTCATCCAGGGTCTTCACTGGCCTCCCTTCTGCCCCTGGATTCTGTCACTGTGGTCAGGGCTGCTTTAGGGAGTTTGCACCTCCTGGGCCCCTACCACTGTCTCATCTCTCCAGAGTTCTTAGAGACACTTCTGCTGACGTGGCTAAGTGAGGCATCCCTCCCCCGTCTGCACCCGGGTTGCTGTCGACCCACCACCAGTTACCCGCTCCATGGCACCTGCTACTGGAATAGTGTTGTGTATTGGCTCCTCGCCTGATGTCAGCTCCCTAGGACAGGGACCTTGTTTGTCATTTACTATTTTGCATCCAGTATCTGCAGACGTGGACAGATGCAGGCCATACGTAAATATCCATTACTTTGGATGGATGGAATTGTAAAATCATATGGATGTGGGTTCAAATCCCAGTTCTGCCTGCTACTAGCTCTTTGACCTTGAGCAAGTTATTTCAAGTCTCTGCTCCTCTATTTCCTGGTTTATATGGAAGAAATGCTCACATCTGTCTCATCCGATGGCCTTATTCAATGGGCTAAGGCTGGCAACCCCTCAGCACTGTGTGTGGCATACTGTGCTAGTATTCAGTGAGGTAAATGGTAGTATTTATATTTTAAGGGTGAGGAAACCTAATGTCACACAGCCTGTAAGTGACAGAGTCAGAATTTGAACCCAGGTTCTTGCCTCTGTAGGGGATGGCTGGGAGGGATCCCGGGGAAGGAGTAGGGTCTCAGCTTAGGGGTTTATATGGGTAGCCAGGGGGCCTGGGGTCAGCACCAGCAAGAAGCTACGCTGCCGCCAAGTGGCCGTCACCTCATCTGTGGCCTCTTGTTTCTGTAGAGGAGGTCCCAGCCTCAGAATGGCTCTGGACCGGACCCTTCATTTGTGCCTTCCTGGGGGGCAGGGGACACAGCTGAGGATATGACTCCACCATGTGGGGTGGGTGGGCAGTTCTAGAGTATCTGGGACAGCTCCCTCGAGCTGAGTGACCTCTCTTCCCCAGACAGAAAACCCATCCCTTCCTCCCCTGATCCCAGAGCTTCCAAGGTGCCAGGGAGGCTCGTCCTGCTGAGGGTTTGGCCCCGCACAGCTGCCTGGCCCTGGGTTCCCCATCACTTGCAGCAGCACCTGGACGTCCACCTGGGGTCCTCAGGGCCCATGGCGGGGCCAGGATCATGCCTCGGTCACAGGCTTGGTATGCTTGTCAGCCACGAGCCCGGATGTCCTCACTCCAACCCTACAGACTCAGTAGAGAGCAGGTCTGTCCAGCGATAGAAAGGGCAGCCAGGGGTTTGGAGCGACGTCGTGGGTGTGGACAGTGACTTAAGCAACTATGGCCTCTCTAGGCTGCTGTTGGCACAGCCAGGTGCTGTGGTCCTTGCTGGAGAAACAGATGTTTGTTTGCCACGGTTGATGGGTTGATGGTCTGGCTAACATGGCCATCTCCACCCCACTGTCCCCCTGAGGCCTGGACGTGCACTGGCCCTGCTCTTACATGAGCCGCTCTGTTGGGGGAAGCCACCAACTCCCTCAGAGGACATCGCCATGGCTAGTCTGGGAGGCTGGGGCTGGCCTGTCCACTCACCCCCCACCTGGGAGTCTTCCACAGTGTACTCTGGGGTGGGGATGCTTGGAGCTGCAAGGACGCCTTAGGTCCTCTGGGCCACCCCCTCATCAGTTCTTGTGTCTAGTCTAAGCCAGGGGTTGGCAAACTGTAGCTCAGTGGCCAGATCTGATCTGCAGCGTCCTTTAGTAAACAGTGTTTTACTGGAACACAGCCGCAGTTACTTAGTTTTATTGGTCTGTGGACTTCTAAGCTACAGTAAGCAGAGTTGAATAGTTGAGATAAGACGGAGGTCCCGATAGCCCACAAATCCCTAAAATATTTACTCCTTGGCCCTTTCCTGAAAAGATTTGCAGCCCTCTGGACCTCTGGTCTGGTCAATCCTGCCAAGCCTGACTCGCTCACACAGTCCCTTCCTCTAGTCAGAAAGTTATTCAGGTTTTGACGTTAAATCTCTTCTGCATCTTCATTTAATATTCACGGTCTTCCTGTAATCCCAGCACTTTGAGAGGCCGAGGTGGGCAGATCACCTGAGGTCAGGAGTTTGAGACCAGCCTGGCCAACATGGCAAAAACCTGTCTCTACTAAAAATACAAAAATTAGCCAGGCGTGGTGACACGCGCCTGTAATCTCAGCTACTTGGGAGACTAAGACAGGAGAATTCGTTGAAGCCGGGAGGTGAAGGTTGCAGTGAACTGAGATCATGCCACTGCATTCCAGCCTGGGTGACAGAGCGAGGCTCCACCTCAAAAAAAGTATATATATGTAATTCACAGTCTTCACCATCATGATGATGATGATAATTAAAATAATAGTCCTTTCTCCTTAACCCTGTGAGATGAGGATCTCTCTCCTTGGAGCTCTGATAATAGGTCATTGTGTCTGTTTAATCATGTGACTCATTTAACCCAGCATCCTTGAGAGCTGGGACTCCATCCTGTGGTCTCCTCTGTACCCACCCCAGAGTACATTGGTTTATCCTCCAGCAAACATATACGCAAAACTTTTCTCCCTTTCTTATTTTTACATTTTATTTTTTTAGGATAGTAAGAGCTAATATGTACTGACTAGTGATAGGCACGCTTCAATCCTTTACAGCAACCCCATGTGACGGAGATTTCTACTCTCCCCATTTTATGCCAAGTCCAGAGGTCAAGTGAATTGGTCAAAGTCACACAGCGAGGGTATCCCAGTGTCAGGGTTCAAGCCTGGTTCTGGAGATCGGACTTCCCTCCTGCCCTGCACTGTCTCTCCATAGTGAGCCATTTTCAGATTTTGCAGTGTCAACCTACAGGCAAAAAATGGAGGCCAAATACATGTAAGTAGAGAGTTTATTCTGACCAAATTTGAGGGCTGCAGCCCTGGAGCACAGCTTCGAGTTACCCTGAATCCATACTTCTAGTGGCAACAGTTACAAGTGGGTTTTCAAAGGAAAAAGAAGAGGCAGTTTTTAAGTTATTTACCAATATTTTACATTAAAATACCATAAGCTATTGATCAGCTAAACATTGTTCTTTGTATCATAAATTCCAGGAACCTGAAGATAATGGATGAGGCAGCTAGTGAGGAATCAAAGGGCTTTAAACAGTTGCGCCCAGGAATGGGGAGGGGAGAAGAGTGCCTGAAGTCCCCTACTCCTGTCCCTCTGGGCTTGATACATTTTGCACGCCTCACGCAGCTCAGACTCCTCTGAGCAGTTTCTTTCCTCTCAACAGAAGCTTTGGAGACACGCCTGGCACCACCCTCCACAGGACAGGGGGCCCCCAGTGACAGACCTGGGGTGATAGTGACCCCTGGGGAACTCCCGCAGATGGGTTCACTCCCCTCTTTGTCCTGTTCGACTTTCCAGAATCCTGACCTGGGATCCAGATCTTGGGTGCCCAGAGCTTCTCTCCAGATTGGACCCACATCCTCATAGAGCAAAGGGTCCCAACCCCCACCTGATGGGAATGGAGCTTCTTGGAGGCTGGAGCTGGAGGCCCAGCCAGATCAGGCTGCATGAGCACTGGGCTAGCTGGGGGAGTCCTTACTGCTGCGGGGCCGAGGGAGGACCCTTCCTCTGTGGACCCTAGGGAGCATGTTGTTAGTGGACCACGGGGCAGTCTTTCACCATCTCAGCCTTTTCTCAGGCTGCTGGCTGGCCAAGGGGACCAGGAAAGGCTGAGAGTGGAGAGACATCTCGCCAGGCTAGTGCTGGCAAAGAGGGAGGCCCATGTGCTAGCAGTTACCAATGGCACCCGTTGTCTGCTAGGGCCTGGCTGCCAGGCAGGAGCCAGGGCGGAGGTGTGCTGCACACCTGGTTCCCTTCAGCAATGCGTCTGTTGGCCTAGTACAGTGTCAGGTTTGCTTAGAAAATTGACCAAATCCTTTGATTCCTTCCTTTGTGTGGGGTGCCGTGTGCCAGAGGAGGGCTGAAGGCTATCCTGAGCCTGCCCTGTGCCTCGTATCAGCTCTGTTGGGGCAGGACCAGATCTGGTGCTGGACCCGGGCTGTGGCCTGGCCTCAGCTAACCCTCTGTGATGCCCTGTCAGGGCGATTCTCTTCGTCTCAGCTTGCAGGACAACAGTCCAGTAGTTGGGCTCCTGTCACGTTAACTGTCCCCGCTCCCCAACCTGCACACCCTGGGGCTATGGAGGGACCCCGTCAGTGATGACAATGGCCTCCTTGTATTTACTATGGGCCAGGCTCTGTGAAAACACTATCACGTTTTGTCTCATTGAATTTTCAACACAACCCTAGTATTATTTTATAAAGAAAAGCAAGGCTCAGAGAGGCTGTCACATACCCAGAGTTAAATCTATGAGGTCTTAAAGCCTGGATTGAAATCAAGTTACATGAACTCTAGGGTCTACATAGACAGACTGTAGATTCTAGGTCACACAGGACTGGACTCTGGGGACCCTGATATCCTTGCCCTGGGGGAAGCTGGAATGGATACTCTTGCAGCCCAGGCTGAGGACTGTCCCACAGGGCCTAGGGACAGGCTGCCTGTCCTCCCACCATCTCCTGGGCCAGGACCAGGGGAGCTACCTCCATCATGGGTCCCCCACATAAACCCACTTTTTACGGCAGGAGTTTCTGGATTCCTAGCGTTATCCTTTCCCCCAAATCACAGGGGTCCGCCTGAGCTCAGGGCTCTGCGCGGTCCTTCCATTGGCTGCTGCCTCCATCATCTCCCCCGCTACAACCTCCCCTATTCTATACCCCACCTGTGCTTTTACTCGGAGCCTCCTTGAAGGCCGAGGCCTTCCCCTCTCATACAAAGGGCCCAGCACAAGGACTTCTCAAAATCAAGAGTGGGAGAGAGCATGTTTCCAGTTCTGCCACTTCTGTTGTGAACTCTTTATGCATATTCCTGTGGAGTTTCATGATTCAGAAAGACAGTGGGGGGCTGGGCATTGTGGTTCACGCCTGTAATCCCAGCAATTTGGGAGGCCAAGGCGGGCAGTCACTTGAGGTCAGGAGACCAGCCTGGCCAACATGGTGAAACCCCATCTCTACTAAAAAGACAAAAATTAACTGGGCATGGTGGTGTACCCCTGTAATCCATGATACTCGGGAGACTGAGGCAGGAGAATCACTTGAACCCAGGAAGCAGAGGTTGCAGTGAGCTGAGATTGTGCCACTGCACTCCAGCCTGGGCGACAGAGTGAGACTCTGTCCGAAAAAAATAACACTGGAGACCCATGTTCAAGGGTGCTTACACATTCGTGGCCCATCTCTCATAACAGTAATGCAACAGGTTGCCTCTCTTTCTCCCTCATGGTTGCTTATAAAGGTAGCTTACTGAAGTGTAGCTTCATAGTGTAGTGCTGACTATACAGGTGAAGGGAGGAATGGAGAAAGATTTCACGTTCTGTGCTGCTAACACAGTTACATGTGTTCTTTATTCTACTCAAATTACACGTGTTCACCTCATCCCACATAAGAAGCTCAGGGTCCTCTTTGAGACTTGGCTCAAAGATCACATCCCCCTGGGCATCCTTCCTTGGTCCTAAATGTTCCTCACACCCTCCTCTGGTTCCCACAGAACTTTGACCTTGTCCATTATAGCACTACTGTATCACAATGCACTTGACCAGGAGCTATTAAAAATTCACCAGCTACTCAAGCTTTTCTTAGGACTGACTCCTGACATTTCATTGTGTCCCTCTCAGCTAGTACATGGAAGTCATTCAATATTTGCTGAATGAATGATTCAACTATATTATGGTAAAAGTGTGGGATTTAGAAACCTGGTCCTCTTTCTACATGTGCTGTTGATTAGCCCTTGTCCTAGAAAATATATTCTATTTAAAAGCCACAATAGCTATCCCAACAGTCTAGCACTCTCTGGACCTTTAAGTGCGTGATACACCATGTACATAATGATGTTTTGTGTGTATTGTAAGGGGTTGAACCTCATTTTGCAGGGGAGAAAGCTGAGTCTTGGCAAGGTTAGATTGTGCCCACAGCCCTTCCATGGCTACAGATCCGACACTGTGGATGGTGACTGATGGGATTCGTGACATTACATGTTCTCCCTCCCAACTTGATTAAAGTTTGAAGTCCAGCTGGGCATTTTTGTCTTCTAGACTTCCACCCAAAGAGTTATTTCCAAGTTGCTCCCAGTGTACCGTGTCTGCAAATGTTTGTCTTATTTGTTCATACCACAGATTCCAGAACGGAAACAGCTCGGCATCCCAAAGGTGGAGTCGCCGGAGGGCTACTATGAAGAGGCTGAGCCGTACGACACATCCCTCAATGGTACATCCCAGTGGCTGGGGCTTGGGAGGATGACTAACTGCTTCCCACACAGATGTTGGTGCAGGCTTACCTGGGGGGTAACGGCTATGTTCATCTTGGGGTGGAAGACAGAATAGCCTGGGCTGCTGTGACCAGAGAGCATGGTCCAAATTGAGAGCTGGTCACAGAGCATTCAGCCTTCAGTGTGGATGGGGGAGCCAAGACCCATAGCAGATCTGGCTGTCCTGCAAAGAGGAATGAGGAATGAGGCACACCACCAATAGGTTGACTACATCTGATGTTTTCTGTGGTTCCTGACTGTAAGTTGCGAGATTTCAGTGCAGAAAGGTGGTGGAAGGGAGGCCAAGAGGCTTGAGGCTCTGGTCAGCAATGGAAGTGGCTGAGTCTGAGCGCAGTTCCCACGTTCTTTCACTGGACTCATAGTCAGGGTGCTCCCACTGTGTCAGGGATGGGAGCCCAGCCATCCCAGCACTGACATTCAGTGAGAGGAGACAGACAACAAATAAACAGTGTGCATCGGTGTTGATAAGTGTCAGGATGGAAAACAGGACAGGAGCTGGGCTTCTGCAGGACAGAGGAGTTGCTTTAGATAGGGAAGGCTTCTCTGATAACGTGGCTTAAACAGATTCCTGAATGAACTGGTGAGTGAGTCAGGCAGAGACATTCAGGAAGAACTTTCCAGACAGAGCACAACATCTGCAAAAGCTCTGAGGCAAGAGAGCTCTGGGTGTGTCTGAGGAATAACAGGGAGGCCAGCCTGACGGGAGCAGGGGGAGAGTGACAGGAGAAGGGGACGCGGATGGGGCTGCCAGCCACAGGAATGACTTGGGCCTTTCTCTGAATGAGGCAAGACTGCAAGCCTCCAGAGGGTTCCTTAGGGACTGGCCCCACTTAGTGTATTAGTCTGTGCTCATGCTGCTAATAAAGACATACCTGAGACTGGGTAACTTATAAAGGAGAGAGGCTTAATGGACTCACAGTTCCACATGGTTGAGGAGGCCTTACAATCACGGCAGAAGAGAAAGAGCAAAGGGACATCTTACATGGCAGCCAGCAAGAGAGAGTGTGTACAGGGAAACTCCCCTTTATAAAACCATCAGATGCCGTGAGACTTACTCACTATCACAAGAGCAGCATGGGAAAGACTCACCTCTGTGATTCAATTACCTCCCACCAGGTCCCACCCATGACGTGTGGGAATTATGGAAGCTAGAATTCAGGATGGGATTTGGGTGGAGACACAGCCAAACTCTATCACTTAGGTATTGAAAAGATCGCCCTGGACCCTGTCTGAGTGGTTCTGTGGGCAAGGCTCATCCTAACGTCTGTCCTTGGCTGGTGGTTCTCAGCCTGAGGAAGTTGGATCAAAAGTGCTCTTGGTGTGGGGATTTGATTACACAGGAAGGCCCCGAAGGTTTAGGAAGAGGTGGTTGTGACCCCCGTCTCTGGGGCAGCTGGACTGTGGTCCTCCCTTCTGACCTCCTTCTCTTTCCTTCCTTTGTAAACGGAAGGGCTTTGAAAGCATAAATCAATCAGCAGACATAAAAGGCCAGGGCCCCCGGGGCTGGGAATGAACTAGGCTGAGGAAGGTGGTGTTGGTTCCGTAAAGAGCAGGACCGGGAATGAGACAGAACCAACCTAAGTGCCCATCAACCAGTGAGGGTGTAAAGAAAATGTGGCGCACACACACCACAGAATACTACTCAGCCAGGAAAAGGAATAAAATGATGTTCTTTGCAGAAACTTGGATGGAGCTGGAGGCCATTATTCTAAGTGAAGTAATTTAGGAATAAAAAACCAAATATCCTATGTTCTCACTTATAAGTGGGAGCTAAGCTATGAAGACACAAAGGCATAAGAGAGATATAGTGGACTTTCGGTACTAGCGGGGGAAGGTTGGGAGCAAGGATGAGGGAGTAAAAGATTACATATTCGGATGACAGGTGCAGTACCTCAGAAATCACCATTAAAGAACTTATCCGCCTGTACCCCAAAAACCTACTGAAATAAAAAGAACAGGACCAGGGATGAGATGGGACCGGTGACTGGGAGCGACACGGGATTCCCCTGCCCTTCCATCACACTTCCCTGCCGCCTCCTGCTGGGAAGGCTGTGGGAGGCAAGCGCCTGTTTGGGCCGAGGCTATTCTGAGACACTGGCTTTGTGGGCTCTGGCACTTAGCATTGACCCCCTGAGCGTGTGAGGTGGTGCCAACTCACCAGTCGGGCTGTGATTTCAGACCAAAGCCGAGGGTGCGGTGCTGCTGTCTGGATGCTCGTTGAAGGTGGAAACAGTGACTCACCACCCTCAGGTGTGGCTGGGCCAGCAGGGGCCTGCCTCCCAGACGCACCAGGGGGCTGGTCTGTGGGGCAGACACTCCATCTCGACACAAACAAGTGATCAGAAAGGCCAGGGCTTGTTGGTTTTGTCTCTCAACGGTGAGTTCACACTGGTCGTCGCCAGGACTAGGGGTCATCCCAAGGACAGCTTGGACACACGTGCAGAGAGGGTCAGGAAAGCTCCGAGATGGAGGAAATCCAGCTGCGAGGTGGGAGGGAGCGTAGGCCTGCCTGTCCTGCCAGGGAGCGGCCTGGGGGATGACTGGGGAGAAGCAGTCACGCTCAGCACAGAGGGAGGCCTTCACCTGCCTTACAAGCCGGCCTGGCCTCAGGTCCCGCCTGGTGGAACAGTGCAACATGCAGGTTGCAGCCGGAGGAATGGACATGGGGCCCCAGCCCCTTGCTATAGTTGGTTGGCCATTGTGACGTGCTGACTTCCTGCAAAAGGCCATTTGCTTGGATTCTTACCAGCCCAGTCCCCACACTGCTCCCTGGGTCATGTCCCTGTCTCTGAGCACACGTGTAATGGGTGCCCCGATGGCCTGTGCTGGGGATATCAGGGTTTGCCCTGCTTGCTAGAGATACCAGGTACTTCACTGATGGTGTCTCCCCCTGGGGTAATGCTAGTGGCTATAACAGATAACCCAGCGCTTCTGTTTCTAGTAGCACTGTGCAAACCTGTTTCTCTGTGGGTATTTCAGTGCGGAGCATTACTTGTCCTCATGTAGATTAGGTACCCAGGCTCCTCCCATGTTAATCTCAGCCACCCTTAAGGGCCACAGGATCCTCTGCAAAGAGAGAGCAGAGAACCCCTATCTACTTCTTAACATCGCCAGCCAGAAGTGACACACATCACTTCTGCCCACAGTGCCTTGGTGACAAGTAGTCACAGGGTCATCTCTGGATGCAAAGGAGTCTGGTTCTGGGAGGTGATGTCCTTGGCTGGGCAGTGGCCTCACCAACAGCTCGCACCTCTGATGGGCTAGCACTAACCTCTGGTGGACTGGCAGCCAAGTTGCCACATGTACGTCTCTCCGTGCCTCTGCACTTGGGCGTGCCCCTCTCTTCATCTTGTCTCTCTCCTCTTGCCTCTGTCTGTGCTCCTGGATGTCGTGCAGGTCACTCTGGCGGATTTCTCCCCACTGGAGACCCCAGATGGGTTCAGGTGCCCGAAGGAGTCATTTACGCCACGATCACCTTGGGTACTGCTTGCTCCCTGAGCTGGAATGCCAGTGATTCCTTGCCTGCTGCCTGGCTCTCCAAGACATGTGCATGCCCCAAGGGTGGCCACTGCCTGCTTCCTGTCCTCCTGCATGGGTCTGCATGTGCATGCCGTGTGCCGTCCTCCGGGGGAGCAGCCTACTTGGCTTTCCATGGACCCCTGAGTGTGGTGTCAAAACACATGGCTAAGAGACCCACAGCATGCAAGGCTGTTCTGCCCTCATTCCATGGGACACAGTGGGGTAGAGGCTACCTGGGGATGGCAGATGCGGATGGAATTATCTGAGCATCCTGCCTCATTCCTGTTCACCTCCTAGAAGCCAAGTATCTGTCATACTGTTTTTGTTTTGCTTTTTGAGACAGAGTCTGGCTCTGTTGCCCAGGCTGAGGTGCAGTGGCGTGATCTCCGCTCACTGTAACCTTCACCTCCCGGGTGCAAGTGATTCTCCTGCCTCCGTCTCCACCTTCCAAGTAGCTGGGATTACAGGCGCACATCACCATGCCCGGCTAATTTTTGTATCTTTAGTAGAAATGGTGTTTTGACGTATTGGCCAGGCTGGTCTTGAACTCCCGGCCTCAAGTGGTCTGCCCTCTTCAGCCTCCCAAAGTACTGGGATTACAGGGGGTGAGCCACCATGCCTGGCCAAGAATATCCTATGTTTATGGTGTGCTGTGATCCCTCTTAGGGGTAAAAACAATTGTTAATATATTTGCTCTAAATTTCCTCCAAGCTACTCCAGGAGTATGATTTGGTGTTCTGTTCTTTTTCTTTCTTTCTTTCTTTTTTTTTTTTTGAGACAGAGTCTCTTACTCTGTCACCCAGGCTGGAGTGCAGTGGCATGATCTCAGCTCACTGAAATGTCCGCTTCCCAGTTCAAGCAATTCTCCTGCCTAAGCCTCCCTAGTAGCTGGGATTACAGGCATACGCCACCATGCCCAGCTAATTGTTCTTGTATTTTTAGAAGAGATAGGGTTTCACCATGTTGGCCAGGCTGGTCTCAAACTCCTGACCTCAAGTCATCTGCCCACCTTGGCCTCCCAAAGTGCTGGGATTATAGGTGTGAGCCACCATGCCCAGCCTCTTTTTTTTTCTTCTCAATGTTTTTTCTTTCATACCTAGTCCTGTTGATGATTTGCTGTTCTTAGCTTCCTAATACCCTCATGGAGGAGGATGGGCAGATGTTAGATTTCTTCATGAAACATGTGGGGCAAACCCAGAAGCACAGAACAGTGGGGACTCACCCCAAATTCTTCACCCTTAACTCTGTAGCCTCCTCCATTAATTTACTGAAGGAAGAATCCCAATGACATTGTATCATTTTTTAAATGTCACTTATTATACAGATAATGCAGTGCTGACAATAAGGAAACAATGTATACATCACCCTGATCCTACCACCCGTCGAATCAACGATTTTTAGCTTTTTCCTTTGTTGCCTTGCAGTGCTGATCTATTGCACGTACAGTTCTAATTGTGCTTTCTCCCTTATCATACCTTAGGGAGTTTATCAAGCTGCACACTAGTTTTCAGAGTTTTAATTGATTACAGCTGCATGGTAGGTTCCTAAGTGGGTGAAATCATGCTTTACTTACCCAGTCGCCTTCTGCTGACTGCTAAACAGCATTTGAATGAATATCCTAATGCATGTACACATTCCTCCCCCACCCCCCTCCTTTTTTTTTTTTTTTCTTGAGACAAGCTCTCTCTCTGTTGCCCAGGCTGGAGTGCAGTGGCACGATCTCAGTTCATTGCAACCTTCGCCTCCTGGGCTCAAGCCATCCTCCCACCTCAGTCTCCCAAGTAACTGGGACTACAGGTGCACACCACCATGCCCAGCTAATTTTTGTATTTTTTGTAGAGGTGGGATTTGCTGCCCAGGCTGGTCTCGAACTCCTGAGCTCAAGTGATCCACCTGCCTCAGCACCCCAGAATGCCAGAATTACAGGCATGAGCCACCACTCCTGGCCCCTTCTCTTTTTTAAAAACTTGTTTCCTAGGGTAAAATCCAGGACTGGGATTAGTGGATCAAAGAGTATGGGTATTTTTATGGCTTTTGAAGCAGGCTGCCAGACTGCTTTCTGAGAAGCCTGTGTTATTTACGTTGTCATCTGTAATCAAAGAGTTCAGTGTTCCAGTCTAGGTAATACTGCTATTTTCAGTCTTATTTAATAGGTATAAATTATATACTTTTACATTAAGCCATAAAGAGGAGTAATGTCACATGACCTTTAAAGAAAACTGATATTAAAATATTTAAAATGTTTTTAGAAATATTAAAACACATTTTCATTGTCACCATTGCTAGAATGACTACTGCGGGGGCCTCATTCTATTTTTCTATATTCTAATTCAAATGTGCTTCTTAGTAAAATCTAGCTTTACAGCTAGGAGAAAGGGCTTCTGGATTCTTCTGCCAAGATTTAGGGGCCCATGGGCTGGTCCTCTTCTGAAGGATGTCATGGGAATGAAGGCAGAGTGTCATTCAGCCTGACTCAAGGGGACAGAACAAGGACTGCCATGCAGAAGTCAGGGAAATAGATGCTGGGCCCATTTCCTAACAGATAGGGCTGCCCGGGAATGGGAGTATCCAGTGATCGGGAGAGGGTGAGCCCTCCCCGGGAAATTCAGGCAGAGCATCAAGGTTATGATAGGATTCCTGTGCCAGGGGTCGGACTGAAACCCTGAGGTTCCCCTTTCTTCCGTGCCCTGCTTTTCAGGGATGGATGGATGGATGGATGGAGATAGGTAGGTAGGTAGATAGGTGGATAGATCAATCGATAGGCAGATGAAATGATTGATTGATTTTTTTTCTTGGTTTTTGTTGTCCTTGAATAGAGCAGTGGGACCTGGGAACAGAACGACTCTTGCAGGGTGGTGGGGGCAGAAACTAGAAACTGAGGCAGGTGAGGTGTGCATAAATCCTGCATGATTTGTGCTCTGATGAGTTTTGGGATTCTTTCACAACAAAGAGGAAGGATTGAAGTTAGAAACGAGTAAAGGGAGCTACATTTGTGCCAGGAGGTATTCAGCAGGGAAGGAAGCAAGCCGGGTCTGTGGAGGTTTTAAAAAGGGCTATGGCGAGGAGAGGGTGTTTGGGAGTAAGAGGTGGCCCCTTCCCCAGAATGCACTTCCTGCAGTGGTTTATTTGGTCTTTTATTTCTGAGGAGCCACAGCCCCTTCCTCAGATCAGGGACTCAGCCAGGTCCAGCCAGGCCAGTGGCCCTTACAGGCCTGTGCCGTGCACAGCTCAGGTGGAGCGCAGATGGCGTTCCCTTCCTCCTGAGCCCTTTGAATGCCAGATGCCAGGCCTTGAAGAACCTGGCAACACCCCACCCCCCACGCCTTTCGTCTCTCACTTGAGGAAGTACAGGCCCCGAGAAGGAGAATGGCCTTGTCAAGAGCAAACAGTTGCTCTGCAGGCCAGTGTCTTCCCAGGGTTTCTGTGGAGTGGGGGAGTGACAGGATTAGAGGAGGAAAAGGGAGAGACTTTGGTTTGAAGTTATTTGTGTTTTGTGGCCAGAAGCAGCATCCAGAAACCTCACTGAGGGGTTTGGGGGGCAGGAAGGCCAGCCCTGGGATCTGGCTGGTGGCTGTGGGGCTGGTGTGAGGGCAGGGAGAGTCGGGAGCTGTGGCCTGGCCGCTGCTGCTCCTGCCCTCCCCCAGTGCCACTGCTTCAGGACCGTCCCCTGCCCCACGAGGCCCTGACTGAGCTGGTCTTCCTTGCAGAGGACGGAGAGGCTGTGAGCAGCTCCTACGAGTCCTACGATGAAGAGGACAGCAGCAAGGGCAAGTTGGCCCCTACCAGTGGCCGTCGCCAGAGGCTGGCATCGAGCTGATGCGTGACGCCCGCATCTGCGCCTTCCTGTGGCGCAAGAAGTGGCTGGGACAGTGGGCCAAGCAGCTCTGTGTCATCAAGGACACCAGGCTTCTGGTCAGTCCGCCTCACCCTGTCTTGTCCCCCGGCTTCTCTCCTTGGGGGAGGTGCAGGGAAAGGGAAGGAGGAACAGGATGGTCCCTGACCCTGGGGGTTTCAAGCTTGTTTATATCCGGGGATTTTAACTTCTCCCTAACCTGAAATTGTATGCAGGATTTTGTGTGCATGGATGAATGTATATTTTCTGAACCAGAAAGATCTCATGGTTTCATCAGGCTCTCAAAGGGGGCTGTGACCACCACCACCTCCCCTGTCCCCGTCCCATCCTCCTCTTTTGAGACACACACATCTTTCTGTCCCCGGGTCCGTTTTCACATCCTGTCCACTGGAATCCAGTCAGGCTCCTGCAGCCCAGCCTCAGTTCTGGCTACCGGTTTTTGTTTTGTTTTGTTTTTGAGCTGGAATCTCACTCCGTCGCTCTGGCTAGAGTGCAGTGGCGCAATCTCAGCTCACTGCAACCTCCACCTCCTGGGTTCAAGCAATTCTCCTGCCTCAACCTCCTGAGTAGCTGGGATTACAGGCACCCACCACCACACCCGGCTAATTTCTGTATTTTTGGTAGAGACAGGGTTTCACCATGTTGGTCAGGCTGGTCTCGAACTCCTGACTTCATGATCTGCCTGCCTTGGCCTCCCAAAGTGCTGTGATAACAGGCGTGAGCCACCGCGCCTGGCTCCAGCTACTGTTCTTATCTGTGCAGCTTGAGAATGGAAGGTATCTTCAGAAGCAACAGTATTGTAAACTACTGATTATAAGACCAGACCCATCAAGGAACCAGATATTACTGACAACAGTCCTGTTTCCTGCTATTTTAAATTAAAATTCCCATTTGTGTGTCCTGATTTGAAATTCCACGAATTATTATAAACACCTTTTCTTGCCTAGTTACAACGGGCCCTGCTGTGTGCCAATGTTATTTCAGGTAATCCTTTTAAGCAGCCCTATAAGGTTCCCCCCACTTTACAAATGGGAAGCCAAGGGGCGAAGTATTTTCTCTGGTGGGGAAGAGCGTCCTTCCTTGCTTTGTTAACACATCATCTTCCTAACTAGGCAGATACGAAGCTTAGTTTTTGTGCCCTATGGATCCTTTACTGTAGAAGCCAAGCAAGCAATGCAGAGAGGTGAAGAAAGAGTGAAAGTCTGTTCCACTTTGGAGAACTGAAGGGTGTCCACAGAGGAGGTATTTTAGGGTCCCCCCCCCCAACAAGGCCTGGGGCAACTTTGAGCCATTTGGATAGCAGCAACCTGGAGCATCCTTGGCTGAGGCTGGTGAGGAGGAGGCTTGAGGGAGAGAGGGACAGGACAGGATGTGACGAACAGGAGTTTCTGATATTTGAGGTTAGGGCTCCAGGCTTGCTTGGGGTATCCAGCCTCTTGGTCTTGCTGGGTAAAGTCAGGCTCTCGGAGGGTCCTGCAGTGTCCAGTGGCCCCTCCTTTGTAGACATTGCCTCTGCCTGGCACCCCTGTCAAAGTGGTGGATCTTCCTTCTTTCCTTCCAGTGCTACAAATCCTCCAAGGACCACAGCCCTCAGCTGGACGTGAACTTGCTGGGCAGCAGTGTCGTTCACAAAGAGAAGCAAGTTCGGAAGAAGGAGCACAAGCTGAAGATCACGCCCATGAACGCCGATGTGATCGTGCTGGGCTTGCAGAGCAAGGACCAGGCTGAGCAGTGGCTCAGGGTGAGGGGGCACCAGGCTGCTTGGAGGGGCTCCTAGAGTTGTGGCCTCTGGCTTTTCTAAAGGGGTAGATGATAGGGTCAAGGGTAGAGGATTTGTGATCCTTCAGGTTTGCAGGGCTTCCTGTGTTCTAAGTGGTAGCGATTTGTCTTCTGCAAATGGGTTACAGCAGCTGCTGCTAGCTCTGAATCCTCAGTAGCCTGGACTCGGGTGCAGTGGAAACCTGTTTCCCTTTTTGCTTCTAGTGAGGCATCCCCAGCCTCCTTATTGAAGAATACATGTCGCTGCTTCTTGCCACGTATTTGCCATAGACCAAGGACTAGTAGCAACTTGAACCCACGTAACCACACTGGGGATAGCTGGGGAATGTTAATGTCCCCATTTTACAGGAGTAGGATTAAGACTCAAAGGGTGGAGGTGATGGATGAAAGTTGTCTGGCAAGTGGTGGCACACTGGTTCTGAGACCTAGGACTGTCTTGACACAGTGCTGTGCCTCCTCCCACCATGAACATATGTGGTCCACTCTGCCCACACTTCCCCGGGCGTGATGACTATGAGGCACTGGGGAAGGGGCTTGCCTGCCCCAGGTGGAAGATGGGCTTGATGCTTCCAGCAGGTATCAGGTTTGCACCAGGAATGGATCCCCAGTTCCAGAGGGACCTCCAAACTTAGCAGGGACTCTGGTGAGGCCAGCAGAGCTAGAGCAGTCCCTCCCCCTCCTTCCTGCTGTCCTGTCTCCCCCCCCGTCACAGCCACTCTAGCACAGGAGCATTCTATCCACCCCCGCGCCCCACTCCACCTGCCACCCTGGCTAAACATAACCACCTTGGTGAGCCTGTCAGAGATAGATCTGACCGCCTTGGTAAAACATGACCAAAATATACCTGCCCGAGGCACTGGTCCACCCGTAGGGCTGAGTACCCTAGATTTGGAGCAGGCAGCCTGTTTTTGTAAACCCACTGATTGTTTTGGAAATTCCAGGCCTGGCCAAACCAAGCTTCTAGAAGGTGCTGACAGATATCTCAATCTTTATTGCAAAATCTTCAAGTGGTGAAAGACAGTGGTATATAAAAAAGGAAAGGCTACTGCATAGACAGGTTTGTGGTTTGGCTTCATAGATCTCCATGTGGGGTAGGGTTCCTGAGAGAGCTAACAAGCTTTGAAAGGCCAGCCCTGGGCATTTGAGAGCCAGGGCTCTGAGTTCAAATCCTGGCTTCACCCCCTTTATATATATTATTGCACTTTAGGTTCTGGGGTACATGTGTAGAACATGCAGGATTGTTGCATAGGTACATACGTGGCAATGTGGTTTGCTGCCTCTATCCCTATCACCTATATCTGGCATTTCTCCCCATGTTATCCCCTCCCCAACTCCCTACCCACCGCTGTCCCTCCCCTAGTCCCCCCCCCCAACAGACCCCAGTGTGTGATGCTTCCCTCGCTGTGTCCATGTGTTCCCATTATTCAACACCCACCTATGAGTGAGAATATGCGGTGTTTGATTTTCTGTTCTTGTGTCAGTTTGCTGAGAATGATGGTTTCCAGATTCATCCATGTCCCTACAAAGGACATGAACTCATCGTTTTTATGGCTGCATGGTATTCCATGGTGTATATGTGCCACATTTTCCTTGCCCAGTCTATCATTGATGGGCATTTGGGTTGGTTTCAGGTGTTTGCTATTGTAAACAGTGCCAAATTAACATACGCATGCATGTGTCTTTGTAATAGAAAGATTTTAATCCTTTGGATATATACCCAGTAATGGATTGCTGGGTCAAATGGAATTTCTATTTCTAGGTCCTTGAGGAATCGCCACACTGTCTTCCACAATGGTTGAACTAATTTACACTCCCACCAACAGTGTAAAAGTGTTCCTATTTCTCCACATCCTCTCCAGCGTCTGTTGTCTCCAGATTTTTTAATGATCGCCATTCTAACTGGCGTGAGATGGTATCTCAGTGTGGTTTTGATTTGCATTTCTCTTGACCAGTGATGGAGCATTTTTTCATGTTTGTTGGCCTCATATATGTCTTCTTTTGAAAAGTGTCTGTTCATATCCTTTGCCCACTTTTGAATGGGTTTGTTTGCTTCTTTTCTTGTAAATCTGTTTTAGTTCTCTGTAGATTCTGGATATTAGCCCTTTGTCAGATGGGTAGATTGCAAAAATTTTTTCCCATTCTATTGGTTGCTGGTTCACTCTAATGATTATTTCTTTTGCTGTACAGAAGCTCTGGAGTTTAATTAGATCCCATGTGTCTATTTTGGCTTTTGTTGTCAATGCTTTTGGTGTTTTGGTCATGAAGTCCTTGCCTATGCCTATGTCCTGAATGGTTTTGTCTAGGTTTTCTTCTAGGGTTTTTATGGTGTTATGTCTTATGTCTAAGTCTTTAATCCATCTGTAGTTAATTTTAGTGTAAGGTGTCAGGAAGGGGTCCAGTTTCTGCTTTCTGCACATGGCTAGCCAGTTTTCCCAACACTATTTATTAAACAGGGAATCCTTTCCCCATTGCTTGTTTTTGTCAGGTTTGTCAAAGATCAGATGGTTGTAGATGTGTGGCGTTGCTTCCAAGACCTCTGTTCTGTTCCATTGGTCTATATCTCTGTGTTGGTACCAGTACAATGCTGTTTTGATTACTGTAGCCTTGTAGTATAGTTTGAAGTCAGATAGTGCGATGCCTCCAGCTTTGTTATTTTTGCTTAGAATTGACTTGGCTATGCGGGCTCTCTTTTGGTTCCATATGAAGTTTAAGGTGGTTTTTCCAGTTCTGTGAAGAGGGTCATTGGTAGCTTGATGGGGATAGCATTGAATCTATAAATTACTTTCGGCAGTATGGCCATTTTTACAATATTGATTCTTCCTAACCATAAGTGTGGAATGTCTTTCCATCTGTTTGTATCTTCTCTTATTTCCTCGAGCAGTGGTTTATAGTTCTCCTTGAAGAGGTCCTTTACATCCTTTGTTAGTTGTATTCCTAGGTATTTTATTCTCTTTGTAGCAATTGTGAATGGCAGTTCATTCTTAATTTGGCTCTCTTTAAGTCTGTTATTGGTCTATAGGAATGCTTGTGATTTCTGCACATTGATTTTGTATCCTGAGACTTTGCTGAAGTTGCTTATCAGTTTCAGGAGATTTTGGGCTGAGACGTTGGGGTCTTATAAATACACAATCTTGTCATCTGCAAATAGAAACAGTTTGACTTCCTTCCTTTCCTAATTGAATACCCTTTATTTCTTTTTCTTGCCTGATTGCTCTGGCTAGGACTTCCAATACTGTATTGAATAGGAGTGGTGAGAGAGGGCATCCTTGTCTTAGTGCCAGATTTCAAAGGGAACGCTTCCAGTTTTTGCCCATTCAGTATGATATTTGCTGTGGGTTTGTCGTAAATAGCTTTTGATATTTTGAGATATGTTCTGTCGATACCTAGTTTATTGAGAGTTTTTAGCATAAAGGACTGTTGAATTTTGTCAAAGCCTTCTCTGCATCAGTTGAGATAATCATGTGGTTTTTGTCTTTGGTTCTGTTTATGTGGTGAATTACGTTTATAGACTTGGGTTTGTTGAACCAGCCTTGCATCCCCAGGATGAAGCTTACTTGATCATGGTGGATAAGCTTTTTGATGTGCTGTTGCAATCGGTTTGCCAGTGTTTTATTGAAGATTTTTGCATCTACGTTCATCATGGATATTGGCCTGAAGTTTTCTTTTCTTGTTGAGTCTCTGCTGGGTTTTGGTATCAGGATGATGTTGGTCTCATAAAATGATTTGGGAAGGATTCCCTCTTTTGGATTGTTTGGAATAGTTTCAGATGGAGTGGTACCAGCTCCTCTTTGTATGTCTGGTAGAATTCAGCTGTGGACCCATCTTGACCTGGGCTTTTTTGGCTGGTAGGCTCTTGATTTCTGCCTCAACTTCAGCCCTTGTTATTGGTCTATTCAGGGTTTCAACTTCTTCCTGGTTTAGGCTTGGGAGGGTGCAAGTGTCCAGGAATTTATTCATTTCTTCCAGATTTATTGGTTTATGTGCACAGAGTTGTTTGTAGTAATCTCTGATGGTAGTTTGTATTTCTGTGGAATCTGTGGTGATATCCCCTTTATTATTTAAAAATATGGAATGCTTCACGAATTTGCGTGTCATCCTTGCGTAGTGGCCATCCTAATCTTCTCTATATCGTTCCAATTTTAGTATATGTGCTGCTGAAGTGAGCACGGCTTCACCCCTTTTTAACTGAGTGATTTGGGGCTGGATGCGTTAATGTGCACAAAGTCCTTGGCACTGTGCCCGGTATATACTGAGTGCTTCGTGAAACTTGGAGAGTACACATAAGACCACTGAGGCCCAGAGGGAGTGAGGGGCTTGTCCTGGGCTGCAGAGCTGATGAGGACTCAGAGGTCTGGGCTGTTGGTTTCTCACCCCAGTCTCCTGCCTCCTATCCCTCCCCATCCTCACCCACTACACACACACTCATTTGCACACATATATGCACACATGCACATTCATGTATACATTTGTACACACATGGACAAATGCACACTTATGCACATTTGCATACACATTTATGTTCATGCATACGTTGTGTCTGTGTGTACACACACACATACACGCATACGCACACACTCTGCTCTTGCTTCCCAGTTCCCCGAGCTGTTCCTCTGACTGCTCAGATCCACCGACCCTTTCCGTGACCCCTAGCCTCCCTCCCCAAACTCTCACGCCCTCTTCCAGAGACCCCTGCCCCCAGAGCCTCTGCTGGTGGTTTCAAAGACAAGAACGCTTTTAGAAGGCACAGACTTTCTGTGTCCAGCCTTCACAGAGAAACCCCTTTCCCCCGGTCAGATGCGTGCAGGGGTGGACTTGGCTGGAAATGCCTGCTCTGAGAAGCTGCCCACTTTTGTGCTTTGGGAGGAGGGGCTGGTCCACCTGTCCAGTGGGCTCTCCACCTAGCTGTGTTAGGTTTGTGAAGCTCATCTACCTTCCTTGAGCCTCTGTGTCCCAATTCTGCATATTCCCACCCACACCCAGGGTGAGACAGGTATATAACAGTAAACGGGGATGCTGACTATGGGACATGGGTCCCAGTAAAGGAAGGCACAACGCAGGTCTTTTCCAGGGAAGCACAACCCTGCTCCTGCCCCACTCCTGAACTCCTGGCTTAGTGGTGCTTTCCCTGGTTGGGGGGCGTCTGTGTATTTGGCCCAAGCTAATAGGGATGGCAGTCGATGTGTCTGCCCTGTGCTGGGTACTTGACCCACAGCCACTCACCGCTGGGTTACAGCAGAGGTATTGTCCCAGCTTGCAGATGCAGTGGCTGAGGCTCAGGCTCAGTGTCACACAGGTGCCAGCTCTAGTGCCTGCGCTCTTCTGGTGCCACTGTGTTGCATATTCAGTGTGGACCACAGTCCCGAACTGGAGTGCTGGGGCTCTTCTGATTTGAAACCTGTTTCCACAAACTGCTCTAGGCATAGACTGAAAGAGGAGGATCTTTGAAGTCACTCTCACTAATTCCGCACCTCTGAAGGGCTTCCAGGTGGGCAGTGTGTTTCTGGTCACCCTGGGAGTCCCCCCAGGAAGAAGGGAGTGTCCCTGGTTCAGACTGAGGCACTGCTTTGCATAGTCAGAGCCACCGCTGACTTTCTGCGTGTGCCCACAGCCCAGGCTCCATTCCTCCAACTGCCCAAACCCACCTACCCTCTCCCTGACCCAGCCTCCCTACCCAGACGCTCACGCCATCTTCCTGAGACCCCTGCCCCATAGCCTCTGCTCAGGGTTTCAAAGACAAGAATGCTTTCAGAAGGCACAGCCTCTCTGTGTCCAGCCTTTATGGAGAGGCCCTCTTTCTCCACTGGTCGAATGAAGGAGCCAGTGAAGCAGCCCCTTCCCAGAGGGAAGGGTGGGTGGGTGGTGGCAGGCGTGTCCAGAGAGCCAGTGGGTCGTTGGAACAAGGCAGTTTGCAGGCCTGCTCCTCAGGCAGTGTGGAGACTCCATGGAGAGTTGCGCGACCTCTGAGAATCCAGGGGACTGCCGAGCAGGGCAGTTGCTCATCACACGTACATCAGTACAGTAGCCCTGCCCGGAATGGTGGCAGGAAAGGGGCTCGTGGAGCCCTGGGCTGGCGGCTCTGGTCATCTTTGGCCTTTGCTGCCAAGGGCCCCCTCTCATGCTCCCTCATGTGTCGGACCTGCAGAAAGGAGCCTACACAACCAGCCCTCCCCCGCTGCAGCCTACATAGCTGGGTTCAAGGCCATGTGCAGGCCTTGGGGCTGAGGCAGGGATGGGGGTGGGTCCTCTTCCTTGGAAATTCAGCATCTTCTCTCTCACCTCACCTGCTCTCCCCAGACCTGGAGGGACCTGGCTTCCGCCTGACTGTGAGTGCTGGCCAGAGGACCTCAGCCTCTGCTGACAGCTTCCCTCTCGCCTCAGGTCATCCAGGAAGTGAGCGGCCTGCCTTCTGAAGGCGCATCTGAAGGAAACCAGTACACCCCGGATGCCCAGCGCTTTAACTGCCAGAAAGTAAGCCTCTGTCCTGCCTGGAGGGAGAGTCCCCTTCCATGTTTTCTCCTAAAAATTAAAAGTATAAAATTGGGAGCTTGGTTTTTATATTTCAGTCCAATTAATAAGAAACATACAATGCTTGAGGCCATGTACAGTGGCTCACGCCTGCAATCCCCGCACTTTGGGAGGCCGAGGCAGGTGGATCACCTGAGGTCAGGGGTTTGAGACCAGCCTGGCCAACATGGTAAACCCCGTCTCTACTAAAAATACAAAAATGCCAGGCATGATGGTGGTATCTGTAATCCAAGCTACTCAGGAGGCTGAGGTAGGAGAATCACTTGAACCCAGAAGGCAGAGAGGTTGCAGTGAGCCCAGATGGCGCCACTGTACTCCAGCCTGGGCCACAGAGGAAGACTCCATTTCAAAAACAGAAAAAAAAAAGAAACATACAACGCTTGGAAAAGAGCAATAGCTCTAGCTTGGCAGGAAAATGGATAAAACTGATACAGACCTAAAATATTTTCTTGCTTGTGGGTGCCGGGGGTGGGCGGGTGGTGGGGGACAGAGAGAAGCTTTGTTTGAACAAAAGTCACTTTGGCCTGCATTCTTAAGCAGGGAGATTGATTTTATGAGGCACTTCCTTCCCCCTTATTCCTCAGTCGGGCCCCTGGGCTTGGGGCACTGCCTCAAGGCTGATTGCAACCAAAAGACTGTGTCATTTGCAGGGTGCTTTGGGGGAGTTTTGGGCTTAAAGGTCAAGGCTGAAGAAGATGAGTTAGGTTCTGGCCAAAGGGAAGATTGTCACCTGTGGGGTCACATTTCCTGTCCCCGAGTACCTGCAGGTAAGTGTCCTGAAGGCTAGGCACACACGGAATAGCCAGAAGGTCACTGTGGCTCCTCTCAAGAGGCACACAGGGGCTTGAGCAGGATGGAGGCCAGTTATTCTCCAGAAGGCACAGGTCATCCACCATGGAGAAAGAGCCCACAGTCCTTCCAGATTCCAGAGTGACTCAGAAGGGGCCGTTTTTCATTGTCTCATTTATTCCTTGGCCACTGACAAGCAAACACAAGTTGGAATGAATCTGGGTTTTCTTCACATTGGGGGAAAGAAACAAGAGCTGTCCCTAAAGACTCAGCACACAGTGCTTCCCTGGCCAGGGACTGCTGGCCCTGGACCCTGCCTAGGCCAGTCAGTTCAATTAACTGTTTCATGGGAGGCTGTCAGCTTGTTTTCTAGAGGTCTAGAGTGTGACGCTCTCAAAGCAGCTTGATTAGAATATTCTGAGGGCTTCGTGTTCTAACAGCAGCAGCTGCACTTTTCTAGGGATTATCTCTAGTCCCCCGGCACCCCTTAAGCAGACTGGGATGTCATCCCTCCGTGACACACATGCAGAGTGAGGCTTAGAGAGGCTCGTTTAACTTGGGCACTGGCCTGCAAGCAGAATGCTCCGGCCAGGACTCAGATCATGGACTGTCCCTGTGTCGATGAGCCAGCCCATGTGGTTAGAACAGTCAGCTCTCAGAAGACTTCTTCACTCTCCCAGTATGAGTGGTTTAGCTTGACAGTCAATGTCATTGGGGTTGCAAACTCTAATACCACCCCCTGGGCAGCCTGCTTGCCCTGCCTGCTGGCTACAGGGGCTACTGTCACATCAGGCTGAGCAGCCATTTGGAAGCTGGGCCGATGTCTTACCGGTGACCTGGATTCTGCCATTTAGGTGGCCGTCAGGGGTTTGGTCAGCTCACCTCTGGCCTACAACCAAGAACCATCTAGTATTTTTCCTAAATTGTGGTCTCCAAGGTAACTGTTCCCAGCCAGTGATCCCCATTCATGTCTCTTTTGTCCATAGCCAGATATAGCTGAGAAGTACCTGTCAGCTTCAGAGTATGGGGAGCTCCGTGGATGGCCACCCTGAGGTCCCGGAAACCAAAGACGGTGACAACCTGGGGTTGGGAGGGGAATGGTGTCCCAGGCTGGGAGCCTGGGCTGTCGGGCTCAACACCATTGGGTTTAGCCACTGATTCTAACATGGCCTCCCATTAATAAACTACTTGGAAATACTACTGCTGACAGACCCCGGGAGAAGGGAGACACGGTCGAATTGAAGTTAAGCTTCATGAAATGCTGGGGCTAGAATGTTCTTCATCTCTCTTGTTTGCTTTCCCTATTACAAATCTCTTTGAGCCAGTACAGTCTGTAAAGATTCTCAAGTGGTTACATATTCTGTAAGAACTCTGTGTACCCCTTTTGAGTGTGTGACTTTAAAGACACCTAACTCTTGGCCTGCGAGTCCCGGTTTGGGGGGGATGTGTGTGTGTGCATGTGTGTGCACATATGTAGCGGGGAGGGATGGGTGGATATAGTGGGAATGGATTTGCTATTTTTTCCATCTCTCATGGGTACGTGGGTGGACCACTTGCAATACCAATTGCTTTCTGTCTCATTTTGACAGTCAAGAAGAAATGTTCTGCTGGCCTCAAACTGAGCAACCTAATGAATCTAGGCAGGAAGAAATCCACCTCACTGGAGCCTGTGGAGAGGTCCCTCGAGACATCCAGTAAGAACTATAGCTACCTCCAGGTCCAGAGGCTCATTCCCTGGGCTGGAGCCTGTCCTCAGGAAGGCCAGCTCAGACAGCAAAGGCAGGGGGTTTCAGGTATCGCGTAAACATCTCTAGGGATGGAGAGCCTGCAGCCCTCAGGTTCCCGTCTGTTGCTACTGCAGGCAGGTCCTTAGGCCTGACCCGACTCTCTCTTGCTGCAGTGTTGGAGGCTTTGTGGAATTGAAGGCCAACTGACTGGTGTCCTCCTAGTATTCTTTTAAAAATGATGTTCATTTGATCTATGTTTGCAGGGTATGGCAAGCACTGTATTAAAACAGGAGCAAGCAGAAGGATGCCAGGCACAGTACAGAGAGCCTGCCTGAGGGAGGCGATGATTTTATACCCATAGCAGGCACTGTGCCATCTTCGTAGCTATCGGAACTCAGGGACAGAGAACTTTTCTTGCCCTGTGGTCAGAGAGAGCTTTGTGGACCTGAGGCTTAAGGGCCATGTAGGTGAGGAATGGGCCAGAATGGTGCCTGTGTGCAGGAGCAGTGACTCTGAGATGGGAACAGGCGAGACCGTGAAGGGGACAATGAGAACCCTGTGCTGGTGCAGAGGGTATGGGTGCAGGTAGGCTCTTAGAGGATGTCTCTCCACCTTCACTCGAACTTGGGGAAACTGAGGCTAGGAGGAGCAATAGGTTTTTCCTGGGAAATATCTTGGGGTGGGCCTAGTGTCTTGATCCCCAAGCCGGGGCACATTGCTGTCAGCCTTCCTGGGGCCTGAAAGTCATTACTGTCCCATCCTTGGGTTCCCTTCCTGAGTCCCAGCTAAGTTTTCCTGTGTTTTGAGGCTGGTAGGGTGGTGGGGGGTGGACTAGTAAGGCAGCAGACAGGGCCGTATCTTTGTCTTCTCCTGCTTCTTCAGCCAGGGTGCCAGGCAGTGGCTTCAGAGGGCATGATGTTTGGCCTGGGAGCCCGGTCCCAGTGAGTCACTGTCTGAGAGATGCGGCTGCCTTATTGCTGATGTCTACTCAGCAGTGAAGCATGCTCCCTGCAGCTAGGGGAGGGCTGAGAGAGAACACAGCTGCTCCCCTTCCCAGGACTGGGGGATGCTTAAGGGACCTGAGATCCCACCTCTCATGATCCACAATTCTCTTTGGTCCAGAAGGTTGTGATGGGCGAGTGTGGCAGCTCCGTCCTGGTCTCTAATTCTTCCACTTTGTGTTAATGTGGCTTGGCGATATGCATGATCCCCCACTGTGTGTCTGGCCCCAGGCAGGAAGGTAGCTGTGCACTTTCACCCTATTGCCTGGTTCAGTCAGCCAAAGCTCAGGGCACCTTCCAATCCCTTAGGACAGGGAAGGTGTCTGATGGGTTCTGAAGCTGAGATTCTGGGGGAGACTCTAAGGAAGCCCAGAGGCAGTGCCAGCCTTGTACACACTTAGACACCCATGCCCTCCTGCCCCCGCATCCCCTCCTGCAGCTGTGCCCCCTCCTGCAGCTCCACCCCCTCCTGCAACCATGCCCACTCCAGCACCCCCTCCTGCAGCCCATCCCCTCCTGTGTCTGCATCCCCTCCTGCAGCCCCATCCCCTCATGCATCTGCACCCCCCCCCTCCTGCAGCCCCATCCCCTCCTGCAGCCCCATCCCCTCCTGAAGCCCCATCCCTTTCCTGCATCTGCACCCCCCCTCCTGCAGCCCCATCCACTCCTGCAGCCCCATCCCCTCCTGCAGCCCCATCCCCTCCTGCATCTGCACCCCCTCCTGCAGCCCCATCCCTCCTGCATCTGCATCTCGCACCCCCTCCTGCAGCCCCATCCCCTTCCTGCATCTGCACCCCCTCCTGCAGCCCCATCCCCTCCTGCAGCCCCATCCCCTCCTGCAGCCCCATCCCCTCCTGCAGCCCCATCCCCTCCTGCAGCCCCATCCCCTCCTGCATCCGCATCCCCTCCTGCAGCCCCATCCCCTCCTGCAGCCCCATCCCCCTCCTGAAGCCCCATCCTTTCCTGCATCTGCACCCCCTCCTGCAGCCCCATCCCCTCCTGCATCTGCACCCCCTCCTGCAGCCCCATCCACTCCTGCAGCCCCATCCCCTCCTGCAGCCCCATCCCCTCCTGCAGCCCCATCCCCTCCTGCATCTGCACCCCCTCCTGCAGCCCCATCCCCTCCTGCATCTGCACCCCCTCCTGCAGCCCCATCCCCCTCCTGCAGCCCCATCCCCTCCTGCAGCCCCATCCCCTCCTGCAGCCCCATCCCCTCCTGCAGCCCCATCCCCTCCTGCAGCCGCATCCCCTCCTGCAGCCCCATCCCCTCCTGCAGCCCCATCCCCTCCTGCATCCCCATCCCCTCCTGCATCTGCATCCCCTCCTGCAGCCCCATCCCCTCCTGCAGCCCCATCCCCTCCTGCAGCCCCATCCCCTCCTGCATCTGCATCCCTTCCTGCAGCCCCATCCCCTCCTGCAGCCCCATCCCCTCCTGCATCTGTGCCCCCTCCTGCAGCCCCATCCCCTCCTGCAGCCGCATCCCCTCATGCATCCGCATCCCCTCCTGCAGCCCCATCCCCTCCTGCAGCCCCCTCCCCTCCTGCATCCGCATCCCCTCCTGCAGCCCCATCCCCCTCCTGCAGCCTCATCCCCTCCTGCAGCCCCGTCTCCTCCTGCATCTGCATCTCCTCTTGCAGGTTACCTGAACGTGCTGGTGAACAGCCAGTGGAAGTCTCGCTGGTGCTCTGTCAGGGACAATCACCTGCACTTCTACCAGGACCGGAACCGGAGCAAGGTGGCCCAGCAACCCCTCAGCCTGGTGGGCTGCGAGGTGGTCCCAGACCCAGCCCTGACCACCTCTACTCCTTCCGCATCCTCCACAAGGGCGAGGAGCTGGCCAAGCTCGAGGTACCACCGGCCTGCGGGGGCAGGGAGCAGGGCCAGCCAGGGTGTGGCAGTGGTGGCTGTTTGCTGCCAGTCTCCAGGACTGTAATCCTACCAAGGGAGAATCAATGTTGCCGCGTGTTATTTTTACTTCCTTTGCCTGAGATTGTTTGCATTTTTAAAAATTTCCATTCCTTTTCTGACCTCAGGGTGGTTGTGTTATAGGAGTGGGACCATGAGCTACTTCCTGCACTTAGGGCAGGAGTATTTATAACTCTCTGAGCTGCTGGGAATTCAAAGTGGGTGCTGTTTTGTTTGGGTGTCACCAGTTGGGAGAGCCTCTAGGCCCAGTACATAAAAACCACACTGTTTGAGCTTATCTGGGGGGAAAAAAATTGTTTGGTGATACAATTACATTCCTCTCACTCCCCACCCTCTGTTTGATGTGATGTTACATTTACAAAAATAAGAAGTGACATAATGCCTTGCGTGTGGAGGCAGGCAGAGACCGAGTCCCTTCCACGCATGGAAGCACACACTTGCCCATGAATGCCCCTTTCACTTAGTCTTTGACAAGAGGTCCCCATCCATACCTTGCTCCAATCCTGCCCTCTGGTGGCTGAAAGACTCACATCGCAATTGCTTCCCAGGGCCCAGTTTATAGCTTACATTCATTCATCCATTCATCCCTTCCCCATCAGTAAACATCTCCTCAGCCCAGGAATATGGTGGACAAGAATAGGGACTCCCTGTCCTTGTGGCACTTACATCCTACTCAGCAAATCACCCAACTGGCCTGGCGCGGTGGCTCACGCCTATAATCCCAGCACTTTAGGCGGCTGAGGCGGGCAGATTACCTGAGGTTAGGAGTTCGAGACCAGGCTGACCAACATGGAGAAACCCTGTCTTTACTAAAAATACAAAATTAGCCGGGTGTGGTGGCGCATGCCTGTAATCCCAGCTACTCAGGAGACTGAGGCAGGAGAATCACTTGAACCCAGGAGGCAGAGGTTACAGTGAGCTGAGATCATGCCACTGCACTCCAGCCTGGGCAACAAGAGCGAAACTCTATCTAAAAAAAAAAAAAAAAAAAATCACCCAACTGATCACTGAGCTACAATGGCTGGAAAGAATTGGGGAGGGAGGGTGCTATGGATATGTACTGGGGGCTGGATGACAGGCTGGAGGGGGAGGGGACAGGGCTTGATCCTAGGAGCAGTGGAGCCCTGATGGCTTTCAGGGGAGGGCGGCAAGCTCAGATTGGGGTTTAAGATGCTTCCTCCAGCTACTGGGGTGGGAGTGGATGGAAGGGGAACAAAGAAAGGAACCTGTTAAGAAGCTGTCACAGCTGCCCAGGACAGAGACGCTGGCAGCCTGGACTAAGGGATGCCCATGAAAAGCTGTATTTAGAATTCAGCTAAAACTAAACAGGGGCTCTGTGTGATGGTTCACGCATGTAATCCCAGCACTTTGGGAAGCCGAGGTGGGCGGATCACCTGAGGTCAGGAGTTTGAGACCAGCCTGGCCAACATGGTAAAACGCTGTCTCTACTAAAAATACAAAAATTAGCTGGGTGTGGTGGTGATCACCTGTAATCACAGCTACTTGTAATCCCAGAGGCTGAGACAGGAGAATTGCTTGAACCCAGGAGACAGAGGCTGCAGTGAGCCGAGATCACACCACTGCACTCCAGCCTGGGCGACAAAGCAAGATTCTGTCTAAAAAAATAAATAACTGGGGAAAGGAAACCAACTAAATGTCAAATTCTGCTCATGGCCTCTTTGATGAAGGGAATGTAGCAGCAAACGTGCTGGAGCTATGGGTTATACCAAAGGGGGCTGATTTTCCTCATGAAAGTAAACGTGTAGCTTTTATAAAATGCGCATTTTTTTCTCATTATAAAGGTAAGAAACCATGTTGATATTTTAATAGAGGTACCCAATGTATAAATTTGATTAGAATGCATTGTCCCCTGGGAAAAAGTTACCAAATTCACTGGGATTTAGATCATGATTTAGTAGCTGAGCTGGTGTAAGGCATTTAAGATGTCCTAACTTTACTGAAGCCATGAACAAAATTAAATTTGAATATTGTTTCTTAGGGATCCAGGCAGTCTTTCGTGTATGGGATGAGGGCGATGACATGCATTGTTCATAAATACAAGTGTCAAAAGACACATAATTTTTAATAATCATTTAAACTATTAACAGGTGATCACTTTAACAATTTTTAATAGTAATCACTTGGTGATAACTAACAGTTTTCACCTCCTGGAGACACAATGTATATAAATCTCATATAGCCCTTGGGACAAAAAGTCCACAGCATTATTGAGGTGGCATCAAGAAGTCACTGACAGGGGCCAGGCACGGTGGCTCACGTCTGTTATCCCCAGCACTTTGGGAGGCTGAGGGGGGCGGATCCCAAGGTCAGGAGTTAGAGACCAGCCTGGCCAATATGGTGAAACCCCGTCTCTACTAAAAATACATAAATTAGCCGGGCATGGTGGTGTATGCCTGCAGTCATAGTTACTCAGGAGGCTGAGGCAGGAGAATTGCTTGAACCTAGGAGGTGGAGGTTGCAGTGAGCCGAGATCACGCTACTGCACTCCAGCCTGGGTGACAGAGTGAGACTCCATCTCAATAAAAGAAAAAAAGTCACTGATAGGAAATGTCATTTGGGGCCACTGGGGGGTGGGATATGCCGGTGATCAGGAGGAGCATGGCCCCAGGCTGTCACAGGGGCTTTTGTGGGTGGGCTTGGGGATAGGGGTATGGGCATGGCCTGGTGGAGAGGGGGTGGCACCAGGCAGCACAGCCCAGCCCTGCTCATGTCTCTCTCGGCCTCGTTCCAGGCCAAGTCTTCCCAGGAAATGGGCCACTGGCTGGGTCTCCTGCTCTCTGAATCAGGCTCCAAGACAGACCCAGAAGAGTTCACCTACGACTATGTGGATGCCGACAGGGTTTCCTGTATTGTGAGTGCGGCCAAAACTCTCTCCTGTGAGTAATTTGGGTCCTTCCTCTGTACACTCTTCCATTCCTGGCCATGCTGTAGGCCCTGGGTCAGCCAGAGCCAGGGGTAGCAGAGAGCACGGGGTTCCACCCTGCTCTGCCCACAGCAGAAAGATGCGAAGCCCAGGAGCAGCCCTCAGGAGGCCCAGCCCAGAGCCAGGAGCTGAGCTGAGAGCCAGGAGCTGAGCCAGGCTTCGGGCCCGAAGGTGTTGGCATCCTTGGCTGTAGTTAGACTCTCCAGCTCCTCCAGGCAGTGCCGTCACCTTTCCTGACCTCCTCCTCCTCCTCCTCCCAGTGAATCCCTCACTGGGTCTCCAGCACACTCTGGAGAGAAGCAGGTCGGGGGTGGTGCTTCTGCTTCCAGATGAGCAAACTGGGGCTGAGGGAGAGTTGTTCTCCAGTCAGGGTAGTAGGGCCAGTCTAGTGGAAGCCGGGCCGAGCCACTGAAACACAATCCGTTTTCTCATGGACCAAACGGGGATAGTGTCTGGCCTGCACCGCCCTGAGTGTACTGTGAAGATGAAATGAGAAGGGGTTTCGTTGTGGTTGCTGCAAGAAGATCCTAGAAGGGAGGAACTGGGGAGAAGATGGCAAAGGGATCCTAGGAGGAGGGGTATGGCAAGGGAAGGCTGTCTTTCTGGGAGGAAAATCTGGAACCAAGAATTCCAGGAAGAAGGCACTGGGAAGAGGGAGGAGGTGCCCTCAGATCCATGGAGGTGGGTGTCAGCCCCAGATCTCTTGTGTGGCCACCACTTTCATGGCAACCACTCATCACTGGGGATCGTTGGGAACCTGGTGCTTTCGCCACCCTGCCCCCGAGTGCTTCACGCCTGCCACCTTGCCCTGTTTCTAGACTGATGCAGAGAAAGATCTCAGAGCCCAATACTTACATCGATGGCCTGCCTAGCCAGGACCGCCAGGAGGAGCTGTATGACGACGTGGAACTGTCGGAGCTCACAGCTGTGGTAAGGACCCGGCCAGGCAGTGACCTGGGGCTCTCCAGACTTCCTCCTGCAAACCTCAACACCTGGGTGCCAGAGATCATTCGAGTATCCCTGAGATCAGCGAGTTCTGAGTCACCTACCAGGCCATTAGTGCAGACACCTGAGTGCAGCAAGGCTGTCTCTTATACTCGAGGCTGTGCAGTTTGCTTGGCTTGGGGACTTCTGTAGATGAAACACCGTCAGGGCTAGGGGTGTGGTGGTGGAATTGGGGATGGAGGCACCAGTAGGCTTCGAGGTCCAAATCGATCGTCGAGGTGTGATGATCACACCGATGGCAGCTCGCACGTGCCGGGCACTGACCCCTGTGCTGAGCTGAGGACCTCCTGCAGATGATCTTCAATTCTAACCACCTTATGGGAAGGTGCTGCTATTTTCCTCCTTACAGGTGAGGAACTTATAAGGTTCAGGGAAGTGAAGTGCTGTGTCTGGATCTTCCACCTTGAATGGCACAACCAGGACTCAACCAGTGGCCCCCCTAGGAGGCAGGGAGATCTCTGGGAATATTGTGAGGTGGGCACAGGAGCTGTGAGGCAGGGCTGGTGCCCCCTCCACAGCTAGGGAGCGGAGGTAATGGTGCATGTCCCCAACTCCTCTCTCCTGCAGGTGGAGCCTACCGAGGAAGCCATCTCTGCTGCGGATGACCCAAGTGAGAGAGAATCTGACCGAGTGTACCTGGACCTCACACCTGTCAAGTCCTTTCTGCACGGCCCCAGCAGTGCACAGGCCCAGGCCTCTTCCCCGACCTTGTCCCGCCTGGACAATGCGACTGAGGCCCTCCCTGCAGATCCAGACCCAGGTCCCATCCCAGATGAGCCCTGCATAAAGTGTCCAGAGAACCCGGCGGGAGCAGGTACAGCCCCTCCCCTGAAGGTGAGCCGGACCACCTCCCCAGTCCCTTCAGCCACTGAGTCATGTCTGCTTTCCCCAAAGCAGCTGGAGAGTTTGGAGCCTGAGGAGCCTTCCCGGAGAATCCCCACCATCAAAATTCAAACTGAACAGCAGAAATCTCCTTCCCCACCGAGCTGCTCCGACACCCTGGTGGCCACCCCGCCTGGTGCCAGCCCGCCTGTGAAGGACAGGTTGCGCGTGACCAGTGCAGGTACTTGTGCTTGGGGAAGTTACCCGATTCCATTGGTATTAGTCAGGGTTCTCTAGAGAGACAGAACTAACAAGGTAGATATATATGTAGGGGAGTTTATTAAGGAGAACTGACTCACACGATCACAAGGTAGAGTCCCATGATAGGCCTTCTGCAAGTTGAGGAGCAAGGAAGCCAGTGGTGGATCAGTCCAAGTCCCAAAACCTCAGAACAGGGAAGCTGACAGTGCAGCCTTAGTCTGGGCCAAGGCCCGAAAGCCCCTGGCAAACCACTGTAAGTCCAAGAGCCCAAAAGCTGGAGAACTTGGAGTCTGATGTTCAAGGGCAGGAAGCATCCAGCACGGGAGAATGATGAAGGCTGGGGAAGACTCAGTGAGTAGACTCTTCCACATTCTTCTGCCTGCTTTATTCTAGCCACGCTGGCCGCTGATGAGGTGGTGCCCACCCAGACTGAGGGTGGGTCTGTCCCTCCCAGTCCACTGACTCAAATGTTAATCTCCTTTGGCAACACCCTCACAGACACACCCAGCAACAACACTTTGCATCCTTCAATCCAATCAAGTTGACACTCAGTATTAACCATCACACGATCCTCTTCAGGGTTAGGAAACAGGGTCAGAGAGGTAGAGGGACCTGTCCAGGGTCACACAGCAACTAAGATGTGGGCCCAGGTTCCTTTCCTATCCCTGCTAGGCTGGCCTGGCGTCCAGCTCTGCTCCTGTACCAAAGCCGCAGGTTCTGTGTGAGCCTGAGGAGTAGACTGGGGACAGCCTTCGTGGTCCAGCCGGGCTAACCTGGGGCTTCCCTCTCTGGGTCTGTAGAGATCAAGCTTGGCAAGAATCGGACAGAAGCTGAGGTGAAGCGCTACACAGAGGAGAAGGAGAGGCTTGAAAAGAAGAAGGAGGAAATCCGAGGGCACCTGGCTCAGCTCCGGAAAGAGAAACGGGAGCTGAAGGAGACCCTATTGAAATGCACAGGTAAGAGGCCTCCCAGGTCGGGAGGGACCCTCAGCTCAGAGGGCCGTGTCAGCTTGCACTTTTTGGGGGAAGATCTGGCCGTCACCTGCCTTTCCAATCAGTGGCTGGCCCTGGCCCCTTCCACCCTGGGCCTAGGTGGGGTGCTCCCTGCATGTCCTCTCTCCTCCAGTCCTGTCTGAAAGGTCATTCTCCTGCACAGAGAGAACACCTCTGACCTAACGTCAACAGGATGAGCAGGTCATCGTAAAAGCTAGTTAAAGGAGGAAGTTTTGTAGGATTATGCCTAGGCCTTGAGTATTTTATTGTCATTTAAATGCATATTCCTTGGCCCCTCTTCTGAGGACCTGGCGCTGCAGACTTTCTGAGCTCTGCTCAGCTGACTGGCGTCTCGTGTCATCCTCCATGCATTAACTACACCTATTAATGCATCAGCCTTCATTTCTTTAAAGTGAACAAAACCTTAAGACACTTGCCAAGAAGTCCTTCTAGATTATCTTCCAAACCACATATCATTTGACAGCTATTTCCTGGCAATCTGCCTCTTTTAAATTTTTAAAATTAAAAATTAAAATTGAGATGGGGTCTTGCCATGTTGCCCAGGCTAGTCTAGAGCTCCTGAGCTCAAAGGATTCACCTGCCTTGGCCTCCTAAAGTGCTAGGATTACAGGGGTGAGCCACTATGCCCGGCTGCAACCTGCCTCTTCTAGAACCTTTCCAAAGTATTAGACTTAGTTTTCGTGGCGTAACTGTGTTTATTTAAACTGCAGAGTTGTGTGAACAAGTGCAAGCAGCAGTGCAGGTTTGGGACAAACTCAGCTGGCTGATGACGGAAGGTCTTGAGGGTGTGAAGTCACCCACTGGCTCAATTACAGCTTTATTGAGACATAATTTACAGATCATGCAATCAACCCATTTAAAGTGTGCAAATCAGTGGTTTTTAGTGTAGTCACAAAGTTATACAACCATCGCCACACTCAGTTTCAGAAGCCTGTACCCATTTGCAGCCGCTCTGTTTCCCCCTACTCTCTTATCCCTACACAGCCACCGACCTGCCTTCTCTCTCTCTAAATGTGCAGCTCTGGTTTTGAGGGTTCAGCAGTCTTGGGTATTGCCGGTGCACAGAGGTATGGGGCAGTAGCCGGGCTTCCTTATCACCCAGCTGAGACTAGAGGGTGGGACCTGAGCTGATGAATGTGACCAGGGGTTCCTCTATGATAGTTCTCTGAAAGCCCCAAGAAACCACTGAGCTGGGGCTGTGAGGGGGGGGCACCAGGGATTCGCACCCCTTCCTCTCCTGTGTGGATATTCTAGGTGGAAGAAGAGATCGCTTTCATTATAAGTCACTCACCTGGCAAATAAGCCCTGTTGGTCCTGGGTTAATAAGCCACAGATCGTCAAAAAGTGATTCTCAAAGTATTGATATTGACCTCTAAATCTGAACTGTATTTTTTTTTTGAAGCAGAGTCTTGCTCTGTTGACCAGGCTGGAGTGCAGTGGTGTGGTCTTAGCTCACTACAGCCTCTGTCTCCTGGGTTCTAGTGATTCTCCTGCCTCAGCCTCCCGAGTAGCTGGAATTACAGGCATATGCCACCACACCCACCTAATTTTTGTACTTTTAGTAGAGAGGGGGTTTCTCCATGTTGGCCAGGTTGGTCTCGAACTCCTGGCCTCAAGTGATCTGCTTGCCTTGGCCTCCCAAAGTGCTGGGATCACAGCCATGAGCTGCTGTACCCAGCCTGAACTGTATTTTTTTAAACTCCATTCCTCAAAACATCATTGGCATACTTTTTCTTTCCTTCTCTCTGTAGAGATGGTCCTTCAATAGCATCTGTGAATTTTTCTTAAACAGTGGCCCTGTGCTCAGGATGCTATGTGGTACATATGTGAAACCCTCCTTTCCTCTAGCAGTGAGCTCCTGCTCTCTAGGATACAGGCCATAGGCATCATTCCATGGTGTGGCAGCATCAATCCAAGAGGTCCAGGGTTAAGAGGAGGAGCCAGGACTGAGGACTCCTGCTCTGTTAGGCCTAGGGAGCCAGAGGATTGAGGGAACTCGGTGGGGCAGGTCAAGCTGCCTAACCCTCCTCCACGGGCCATGAATAAAGCCCCTCACCCTTTTGAGTTGCTGTCAAAACAACCGAGTCTCTGAGAAGCTACAAGAAGGGACTTAGGCCTCAGATTCATGCCCTTTAGTGAAGCCAGAGCTCTCCTCCCCTAGAGCCTGCCAGCCTTTGCAGAATGCTAGTGCAGGCCTGCAGGCTGCCCGGAGCACCCAGGCTCCTCCTAGCTCTGAGTGTTGGGGGCAGACCTGTGGTTCTTCTTGGGTCGGGGTGGCAGGGTGTATAGATCCTGCCTCCACCCAACAGGGCTCCCTGGCCTGGGCTGAAATGCTATTCTCGGAGGTCTGCATAATTCTCTCTCCAGACAAGGAAGTCCTGGTCAGCCTGGAGCAGAAGCTGAAGGAAATTGATGAGGAGTGCCGGGTCGAGGAGAGTAGGCGCGTGGACCTGGAACTCAGCATCATGGAGGTAAAGGACAACCTGAAGAAGGCTGAGGCGGGACCTGTGACGCTGGGCACCACCGTGGACACCACCCACCTGGAGAACGTGAGCCCCCGCGTGAGTGCCGGAGCCACAGCCCCTGGCCTGCTTGCAGGGGTCTCTGGACACGGGTTGGGGCAGGTGGGTCGCATGTCCCTCCCCTTGACTCAGTCCTTGCTCTCCTCCTGTAAACACAGCCCAAAGCTGTCACACCCGCCTCTGGCCCAGACTGTACCCCAGTCAACTCTGCAACCACGCTCAAGAACAGGCCTCTCTCGGTCATGGTCACAGGCAAAGGCACGGTCCTCCAGAAAGCCAAGGTAAGCAGCCACTCTCAGCCTCCCTTGGGGCCAGCAGAATTGTCACTAAGGTAGGGCCCATCTTCTGACCCAGGTGGTGCTTTGCGGCTTTGGCACCTGCTCTGAACAAGGGCTCAGCACTCACCAGGGAGAGGCAGTGGTTCTGGCTATGCCATCCATTTGGCTCAGTCTCTGGCACTGACCAACGAGAAAGGTGCCTGCACTTGGTTCAAGTGTCCTTCCCTGTGAGCCTGGGGATGCTTCAGTCCTTGGCCTCCACACAGTTATGGGTAGATTCCAGGGGGACAGCTGCAGCTCAGGGACAGATTGTGACTGAGTTTTCAAATAAAAAAGTCAGTGACCCCACAGGACTTCTACCATTAAAACTAAAACAGACTCATATAGGTGGTATGAATTGCCCACCCAATTAGTGGCAAAGTTCACAGCAAGTTGTAAATTGAGGAATGTGTGCTATGATGGGGTTTCTCCCTGAGGGCTAGACAAAAAGTGTCATTTACTCATTTGTACATTAAAGAACATGCCTAGTTGCTCCTATCCTGCTTACCTGCTAGAGATATTTGGAGGCACCCACAACAGTGGCTAATAAATCCATGCAAGCATCTGAGCCTCCACTCTCTTGCTGCCATGGCAGACATCACTTACAGCATTCTTTGTTGTGCCACAGTCTCAAAATCTCTGAATACGTGTGCTAAGCAGCAATGAACACACAAGGTTTGAAACATATTTGTCATCTCTATGCCTGTTTCTATGCTTAAAATAGTTTTTCTCACATTTTTTTCTATGTATGTCAAGGTGGCTACAGTGGATAACTAACTTTCTTTTTTGTGGGTGGGTGCTGGTATTTGAATGGTATCCTAGGAATGGGAGAAGAAAGGAGCAAGTTAGAAAACAAGCTTCAACTAAAGACTCTCATGTCAGTATGGACCTTGGTGACAATCCTGCTTTGTTAAGCAAAAACTCTGTGAAAAGGTGAGTCTGTTTAGAAGAAAAAGCAAAGACTGAAGTACTGTGAATGGAGAGCTTCAGCTAAGAGGAGGCTCTGTCCCTTTTCAGAGCCAAAGGAAATAATAATACAACAAAAAAGATGCTTCTTTGGAGACCTAAGTCTGTTGGACGTAAACAAGACGTTGTATTTAGGGATGCTCTGTGTTTCTTTTTTGACGTTTTCATCAATTGCTTTATCAAGATTTTAAAATAGTGAAAACCTTCTCATGTTTAGACTTCGGTGGAAGATGAATCAAGGAAGCAGGGCCCTGTTTTGTGGGTCATGTGGCTTTGGTGAGTGAGAAGACCATCCTCTCTTATCTAATACTTAGCAGCTGGGGATTAAACCATCTTTGCCTTCACTTCTTTCCAATATTACCAGGCCCAACTCAGTCTTCAGTGATTTTAAACAGCATTGATATCATCTATAAAGCCATCTAATGACATGAGTTTTGAGAAACAGTAATGGGGAGAATATTGGGACCAAGCTGAAGCACTAATCCCACTAAATTAAAGACTTCTTTCCAATCCAAGGCAGACCTGAATCAACTGTCTTTAAATAAAATTTTAAGTGATGCTGTATTATATAGGAAAAAATGTTTAAAATCTTCTCATTTAGAACAGTGAAAGTGTCTTTTGAGATTAAACTGACTCTTTACTATAGGGAAAAAAATTACCCTGTGTTTACAGATTCGTTCCTGTGGTCAGGCCATTTTTAAGGAAAGAGTTATTTAATATAATGCTTAGTCCCCCGATTTTAAGTTCTGTTTAATGTCCATTCCCCTTCCAAGAACAAAGTGGTGATATTTGGTTAGGGTGGTCTCCCTCTTAAAATTGGTAGTGCTGTTCCTTGTGCTCCCCCTGTCTTTTCCTCTGATGGCATTTTTTTTTTTTTTAAACACAGGTTGAAACATTTCATCTATCTCTGCCTCATTTCTGGGGGTTGTATATCAGAGTTCTCTAACACTGGTTCCTGAGAACTAAAGGTCTTTTTTTATTCTTATTGTCTTTCTAATACCAGGGCATTTACTTCCTCTGTCATAAACATTTGGTAACCTTTTACCAAGTGGTGAGTTAGATTTTTTTTTTAAATAAAATGTTCATTGTATTTGAGGTTTTCCTTGAATTTCATGAAATGACTTGGGGCAGGGCCTGGGGGGGCTCTCAAGGAAGGAAATGTTTTGGTTATTTACTCACCTAGCAGGAGACTCAGCCTTCTTGAATCAAAGAGCATAGATAAGGCAGGAAGAAAATTTTAGTTGTACAGTTAACAATATACCAAAGACACAGGAAACATCTGCAGAAATTGATCACATATAAGTGAATGAAAAATCAGTACGCCCAGAAGTTGAAATATACTTTTAAAGAATTCTTGGGAAAAAAGAAACATACCAATACTGGGAAGGTTGCCCAAGTAGTAATTAAGGAAGTTTATAGCAGAAATCTGTTTATTTTAAAAATGACAAAACCAAAATCTGGTTCATTAGAAAGGCTAATACAATAAAGAGAAAACCTAAGGCAATATAAAATAGAACTGAAATGGAGGCCTTACATACAGACACAAGATTTTTCAAATTATATGTGTTTTCTACTGCAAAGTTAGTACAGCTCCGATACCAAAAATTCAAAACAAATTGTAAAAGAAAACCAATCTCATTGGTGGACACAGATTAAAAGAATCTGAAATAAAATGTTGGCAAATGAAATTCAGCAGGGTTTATAGAATGATGTGTAATAGACTTTATCCAAAAAAACAAGAGTGGTTCAATTACTGAAAATATACAAATGGATAATCATCACATTAACAGATTAAATGTAAAAAAACAAAAAAACACATTATCTTGAAGGAAGAGGAAAAAGTATACCATAAATCTCAACACATAAAAAACACTCTTAGTTCATCTAGGAATATACTAATACTGGGAAGGTTGCCCAAGTAGTAATTAAGGAAACTGATCAAGTAACTGGTCAAGTAACCCATAGAAAACAACTATAATGATGAAAAAGTCAAGAACCAGATATGGATACCTGTGACTACTGCTGTTTGTGAAACATTATTCTGGACGTCCTAGGCAATGCAAAATGACAAAAAAAAAAGAAGTGGTATACAACTGTAAAAGGAAGAGACAAAACTAGCATGTGGAAATATTTCTCTAGAAAAGCAAGAGCCGATTATTAAAGCAAGAGTCGATTATTAAAGCAAGAGCCGATTATTAGAACTAGGGTGTTCAGCAAGATGACTGGAATCAGGATCATTCAGAGGAAATAAGGAAATTTAAGGCCGATATGCAATGTTTTAATTCTTGCAAAGAAAAGATATTTCTATCTTACTTGTATAATTAAAGATAAAAATAAAAATTAAAGCTAGAAATTAAAGCTAATTTCTATTAAATGAAAGAAAAAGGCTTGACTAATTAGGCCATAGGATAGCACTCCCATCTGCTGCTATGGGGGACACTGACAAAAGCTGACCTATGCAGTGGCACTCTCACTACGAAAAGGGAAAAAAATGTTTCAAAGGCTGGGACCCCCATCTCCTACAAAGAAACAGTAAAGGCCTTTACTATGTAAGTCCAGAGCCCAGAGTTTGCTGTTTAAATCTAAGAAATTCAATCAGGGCACCCAAATACCAGCCCTGAACAAGACAAAAAGCCTGCATTATAACATGGTTAAACTGTTATTAAAGACAGTGAATTCATATAATTTCTATTACATCACAGATCGGCATCTGCCAGGGGGCCACATGATCCTGCCCTGGACATTGCTTTCTGTGAAGGGAAGCATAATAACAGAAAATTATCAGTGAAAGTATCCCTTGAACACAGATGATTGTTATGACTTAGTGTCTGGTCCACCAGACATTTTAATATTTCAAATCATGGTGATACTGCTTCAAGCACTTTTCTTGCACCAGAAATCCTGAAGTTCTTAAAGCCAAAGTACCCTTGAATGTTTGTATATACAACATTATGTTAAAATATTTATATTTCAAAGAAAAACAGGCTGGGCATGGTGGCTCACAGCTGCAGTCCCAGCACTTTGGGAGGCTGAAGCAGAGGATCATATGAAGACAGGAGTTCGAGACCAGCCTGGCCAACATGGTGAAACCCTGTCTCTACTAAAAATACAAAAAGTAGCCGGGTGTGGTGGCGCATGCCTGTAATCCCAGCTACTCAAGAGGCTGAGGCAGGAGAATCGCTTGAACCTGGGAAGCAGAGGTTGCAGTGAGCCAAGATTGCACTCCAGCCTGGGCAATAAGAGCGAAACTCTGTCTCAAAAAAAAAAAGATGATAAAGTTTCAAGTTATGTCAGAGCTCTAGAAAGATTTCTACTGAAAATACAACTCTAAACAACACAACCAAGGGGAAGAAGTAATTCCTAAATACTGCAAGGGTAAATATCTAGTTTGCTAGAGAATATTCCAAATAAGCCTCTTTGTCACATAGGTACAAATATTCCTGTTTAATAAATAACCAACATTTCTTGAAATATTCCTTTAAAAACTGTGTAGTAAAGCAAAGCAAAACTAAAACCTAGACAGCGTAAGATCAATGCTTTAAAAAGCAAAAATCTCTGTAAATTTCTTTATCCTATATTTTTGAGTTTAAGAATCTTTTCTTTGCCCCACTAAAAGGAGAATAAGGAAGGAATTCCATAAACATGCCAGAACTAACTCCTTCTAAGTAACTTTTTTTTTTTTTTGAGACAGTTTCATTCTTGTTACCCAAGCTGGTGTGCAGTGGTGTGAGCTCGGCTCACTGCAACCACTGCCTCTCGGGTTCAAGCCATTTTCCTGCCTCAGCGTCCTGTGTAGCTGGGACTACAGGCACCCGCCACCACACCTGGTTAATTTTTGTATTTTTAGTAGAGATGAGGTTTCACCATGTTGGCCAAGCTGGTGTTGAACTCCTGACCTCAGGTGACCCTCCCACCTCAGCCTCCTAAAGTGCTGGGATTACAGGGGTGAGCCACAGCCTCCGGCCATAAACTTTTTAAAAAGGAAGCCCCTTCAAGTGGACACTGCTCACTACTCAGACCAATTTCACGTGGCCCCTCCAGACCTCGGCCAGTGGCACACTCAGCCTCTCCCCCCCATCATCAAACAAGCTGGTTAACTGTTACATTTCAGTCTGGAATCTTTTCAAGTCTCTCCCACACACAAAATGCAGTCACCAGAAGTCACAGATGCCACTCAAGTCCCCTTTCAGACTCAATGCAAATACAACCAGAACGTCTTGGGGGAGGCAGAAAAGCTGCTGCTTTCCATTTTGAAAGGCCATGGCCTTCGAGGTCCAGAAGTAAAGGCCTCTGCTGGGCATGACTGTGTCAACAACATTCTCGCTAGCATTGACTGTGGGCAAGGAACGTCAGGCCACCAAATTTAAGTCTCCAGGACCCCTTGTTATCCTCAAGGGAAAGGTGGCAGATGACGTAGTGTCAACAAGGCACAAGCAGGTACAGAAAGTTGGTCTTTACTTACACATCAAAAAGTTTCCACATCATCCTTAGCGAGTGACATCAGCTGCTTTCTTGTCCCTAAGCAGCATGGCTGCAATCAGGACATCCTCCTACCTTGGTGAGAATAGCAGTTCTGGTCACAGCAGGAAGAACCCCAAGGGAACAGACGTTCTAGAGGGCAGGCACCATTTCAGTGCCCAGGGCTTCTCTGTAGTTGCTGGGAGGGTACAGCTTCTGCCCTCCTGCATTGGAGTCACGTGCCTCGGGGGGCATCTCCTCTCAAGAACCCTGGGGAAGGAAGTAAACTCTGAGGACAGGAGTGTCTGCATCCCCCTTCTCAGCCCACCAGCAGCTCCTGAGGGACCCTTCAGGTCCTGCCCTTACTCCACAACCCACCTCGCCCCCCAGCAGAAGATGCCAGATCAGAGACCCCATCTGATTGTCCTCTACACCCTCTCTCTCCCTGGCCTTAGGAAGCCAACCTCTGCCGGTGGCCAAAACCCAAGGCTCCAACTAGACTCATCTTCCGATTTCTTGTTGTTCTAACTTCGAACTCAGGAACAGGAGTCGTAAGTGGGCCCCTAATACCTCCCAACAATCACTCTCTAGGTCCTCACCTGTTACCCTTTCTTGATTGTCACTTACTATCTTTCTCTCAAACCTCCAGTGCCTCCTCCTCACACTCAGCTGTTCCTCCCATTTTACTGAGCAAATAGAAAAACACCCAAAAAGAGTCTCCAGCAGCTCCCACCCCCAGTTTACCCACCCCTGCCTCCCTGTACCCTGGATCCACTGTGTCCCCCAACCGAGGCCTCCCTGCTAGTTGTCAAGACTTTCTCCAGGGTGCTTAGCACCGTCAACATACCACGTGTTATATTACAATTAACTTGCTGTTGTCTGTCTCCACATTAGAATGGAAGCTCCATGAGGGCAGAGGTTGTATTCATTTGTTTACCGCTATGTTCCCGCACTTAGAACAACACCTGGGATGCAGGAGGTACTCACTAAATGTCTCGTGGGTAAATAAATGATTGAATAATTCCTTCCACTGGACCAATGTTTTAGAACGTGCCTTCAGCTGAGTTTGTGGGACTTGGCAGGACTCACAGTACCATCCCCAGCTCACACATACAGAGCAAGAGCTCCACTCACGGTTCTCGCAGTGGGGGCCCTCCCAGCCATCCTGGCACTCGCAGCGGTAGCTTCCATTCTGCAGGACGCAGCTGCCCTCATTCATGCACGGGTTGGGTTTGCAGAGGTTGACTGGCCGCTTGGCTTCTACAATGGAGAACACACCCACCAGGCCGGGGTTAGACCCAAGACCCCCACCCTAAGCCCAGTAGAGGTGCAAGGTACTAGAGTCATGTCTCCCTTTGCCCTGTTAGCTCATAGTTGGTGCTGCATACTACTTGGGTAGGTTAGTAAGACCCGGCTCTCCTACAGACTCACGGAGATTCCATTGCTCAGATGTGCCATACACGTGGCAGACATTCAAGAAGGTGAAGAGGAGGTCACTGGCAAAAAGAAGCCTTGGATTCAGGCTGGCCTGGCCCTGTTAGCTCTGGGCTCTGTCACTGCCCAAGTCAGTGTCAATGTGGGATCTTTAGACCTTTAGGGAGCTTATGGGTAACCTAAAAATGTGTTCTGTTTAATGGGAATGCATAAATTCTCAGGTTTGGGAGGGAGTTATGTATTACATTTTCTGCACCTTAAATGTGAAATGGGGACAGTTATGCCTACTGGAGGATTTGATATGAGCAAGGGATTTAGCACAGAACCTGGCACTTGGGAAGCAAGTGCTCAGTAGCTGGGAAGAGCTGCCATCCTTGTAATGATGTATGTGAAGGCTCAGGCTGAGGGCCTGCCGTGGAGGCAGCCATGAGGGTGTGGATTCCCCCGACTCACCTCCACACAGCCACTCAATGAGCACGTCCTGGTGGTACTGCAGGTCGGTGTAAGCCGCCACATGGATCAGGGAGTCCCAGGGACCTGCAAGCCTCCGCACACCCTCACTTAGGACAGGCCCCACGCCCACGACCAAGACAGAGATGCCATTGTTCCTCAGTTTCTGGGCAGGGACAGCCGCATCCTCTGTGCCTCTCCCGCCTGTGAGCACCACCACAGCTTTGGGGACACCAGGCCGGGCGCCCCTCTGGACAGTCATCACCTGGTCATAGATGTGCAGCAAGGCGGTGCCGGCCGAGCCCACCCCACCCAGGTAGGGAGCCTGACTAATGGCCCGCAGTACCGCAGCCCGGGGTGGGTTTGGCGTCAAGCCCAAAGGCAGTCTGCACCTGGCTGCCATACACCACCAGGCCGACCTGTGTCACATCAGGGTTCACCTCAAACTGGAGGGCACAGCTTCTCACAAAGCTCTGCATTTGAGCAAAGTTCTCGGGCCCTACTGAGGCGGAGGTGTCCAACATGAAGACGAGGTCCAGGGCTCGTGTCCTGCAGCCTGCAGGAGCAAGCAGAGGGGCTTTAGCAGTGGATCTGCCAGCCAGAGCCCCGCCATGGGACCCAGGGACTGCTGGGTTGGGTGGGGCCCAGGTCAGCCAGGGTATTCTGTTCACTGTAGAATCTACCCTCCATGCCTGCTTTTAGCCTCAGAACAGCCCTTTCCTAGAATATTAGCAGGAAGATGAGTGCCCAGCCAGACCACCTTTCCCAGCCTCCCTGGCAGCAAGGGTGGCCATGTTTCCAAGTTCTGTCTGATGGGATGTGATCAATTTCAAACTTCCACCTCAAGGTGGAAGCCATAAGATGATCAAGCCTTCCTGGCTTGGACCACTCACCTCTGAACTGTGTAAATTCCTATCTTATGTAACCCATGGGGTTTTTGGGCAGCCCTTTGTGACAGCATCTTCACCTATGCCTTCATACCTCCCCCAGTATGCAGGGCACTAATCAGATAAAATAGGCCCATGCCTGCTGTCAACAGGCTGACAGTCTAGGGGAACAGACATGAAATGCACATAGAATTACAAATGATGTCAGCAGCGTGGAGGGGAAAAGCAGGGGGACTCCGAGATAGACCAGTAGGGTAACATAACAAGACTGGGAGAAGGGATCAGAGCTTCTCTGGGGAAGTGACATTTCAGCTAAGAACTGACAGGTAAGTAAGTATGAGCCAGAAGGCCTCTCCCATGTGAGGATGCAGAGAGGCCAGCAAGGACCAGGCCACAGGGAGCTCTCAGAAGTCAGGGGAAGGAGTGTGGGTTTTATTCCAAGTGCAAAGGGGAACCACTGGAAATTCTAAGTATGGAGTCAAGTGGATCTGATGCTTTGATTATTATAAAAATAATCAGAGTTTTTAAAACCATTCCCCACACCAGGAAAGTCTAGAGACACTATCACAGCTACGGGGAAGACAGGCTGAATACATGTATTGTGGAGTCCTGGATGGGATTCTGGAACAGAGAAATGACATTAGGTAAAAACTAAACAAATATGAATCAAGCATGGATTCACTAAATAATAATGTATCAATATTGGTTCGTTAATGGTAATAATGTACCATACTAATGCACGGTGTTAAAAGGAGGGGGAAACTGGGTGGGGGATATAGGGAACTCTCCACTATCGTCAATTTTTTTTCCTATAAATCTACAACTATTATTTAAAACAAACAAAAAAAACAAACAAAAAAACCCAACCAAACAAAAAGCAGAACAAAAGCACTTAGACCAGCCTGGAGGGGCAGGGTGGGAGTGGGCAGCCAATCCGTCCTTCCCCCTAACAGGAGAGAAAGGGGGAAGGACCACTGCCTTGGGGACAGTGGTAGCATCAGGGCTGAGCAGAATGGCATCCGTAGCCTCCCATGCCCACCTAGCAAGCGGAGAACTCCAGGAGCCCTATAAAGGATGTATTTCACTCATGCCTGTAATCCCTGCACTTTGGGAGGCTGAAGTGGGAAGACTGCTTGAGCCCAGGGGTTCAAGACTAGTCTGGGAAACATAGCAAGACCACATCTCTATAAAGAACAAAACAATTAGCTGGGCATGGTGGTGTGCACCTGTAGTCCTGCTATTCAGGAGGCTGAGGTGGAAGGATCACATGAGCCCAGGAACTGGAGGCTGCAGTGAGCTATGATCGTGCCACTGCATTCCAGCCTGGGTAACAGAGCGAGACCCTGTCTCAAAAGAAAAAAAAGGATATGTCTCGGCTATTACATCTCTGTCCGTGGGCCAGGCCTCCATGCGGGGACAGTGTTCTTTAGAGTGCCTTCCAATAGGGGTGATAAAAAAATCAACTTCATGGCTTGCAAAACAGAATAGAAGAGAAAAACATCAGAATGTATCCCAGGTAGACAGGATAAGTATCCTCTCAGGAAGCGTTTGTTTCAGTTGTGTATGGCTGCAGCAGCGTGTGTGCATGTGCGTGCATGTGTGTGTGTGTGCACACACATACATGTGCATGTGTGCACCAGGAATGCACTTCCTTCTGTGAGTTCCCATCAAAGGAGCCAAGAAGCTGCTGCTCTGGAGCCTGCTTAGTAGATTCAGAGCTCTTTGTAACAAAATAAAATCGTGATTAATAATGATAACAGCAACATCTAGGGTTTGCTGAGTGCTTGCTCTGTACCAAGCATGTACACTGCTTATCTTATTTAATTCTCACTAAAGACCTCTCAGGAGGTACTACTATTAGTTCCATTTTATTGACAGGTAAACTGAGTAATTGTTACGTGACTGGTACATGAGAGTGGGGCTGTGGTTTCAGCCCCTAGCACAGGTGCTGGCAGAGAATGATGGTTAGGTGGTGGCCAAGAGGAGGAAGGACCTGCTCACTGACCAGCTAGGACCTTACCTGGCTGCGGCTGGCTGCACAGCTTCCCCCTGCAGCTCAGGGATTTGGTTGAGCAGATCCCGAGGGTCTGAGTAGACCATCACGTGCTTCGGGCTGCCCGTGATCTCCTCCAGCTCTGCCCGCACGGCCTCACTGCCCACACCCAGCAGGAGCAGCCCTCGTGCCCTTATGTGACGAGCTGGGCCAGCCACCTCATCCTCAGCATGTGACTCAGTGAGCAGAACCACCACTCTGCGTGGCCGGTCCTGGCCTGTCCTGGTGACACTCCCGAAGCCACGCTCTGCCGCCTGCCGCAAGGCACTGCCCGTTAGGGTTGGGCCACCATGAAAGGGGATGCCATCGAGGCTCCTGACCAGGTCAGGCACATCCTGGTACTCTCCCACGGGCACCGCCACCAGCAGCTCCCCTGCTGTACGTGGCCACACCCACTCGGGGCCGAGAGTCTTCGCTCAGCATGGCCTGCACAAACTGCTTCACGAAGGCTTTGGTCCGCAGGAAGCCGTCCAGAGTGGCGCCTGCAGAGCTGTCCAGCAGGAAGAGGAGGTCGATCCTGCATTCCAGGCTCAGCTTTGGGGCTGCGGGGGATCACAGCAACACCCACTGTCAAGCCGTGGCCATGCAGCACGTGATCTGTCCCACCCGAGATGCCTAAGCGCCACATGGGGCAGGAGGAACTCTCTCCCAGGAGGAGATGGGGCAGAGAAACTGTGGCCACCCCGGGGTTAAGTGACCAGTGGCTCATCTCAGAGTTAGAGACCAGGCCAGACATGGCGCTTTCCCTCCTGGCACTCACTAAGGGTTTCCATCTGACCACTTTTTAAAAAGAAAAATGCCATCTATGTTATTTTTTCCCATTACGGGTAGTCCTGTGTGTGTGCTGAGAAATCTTTGTCAACCTCAAGATCATGAAGATATGCTCCTGTGTTTGCTTCCAGAGGCTTCACTGCTTTGCCTTCTGCATGGAGGTCTAGAGCCATGCTAGAATGGACTTCTGGTAGAGCTGTGAGGTACAGGGTCAAGATTAATGGTTTTCATATAGATGTTCAACTAACTCAATATCACGTTTCTAAAAGTTCTTATTCAGCAAGCCCTTATACGCGCCAAGCATAGTACTAAGCACTTTGCATAATCTCATTTAAAACTCTTAACCACCCAAAGAGGTAAACTATCATTCTACAGTGAACAATAATTCTACATTTCAAACCTCTAAAATCAAAAGGAATTGGGGCTCCTTGCTCTGCTTTCATAGGATAGAGAAGAAAAGACTCTCCCCAGAACTGGGAGCCAGAGTAGGGCAGACTCCTGCCTTCAGCTGGGCTGGGCAGTGCTCAAACTTCAAGCAATGGCCATTCTGCAGCTGTAAGCTGAAGCCACTGTCTCATCCAGAGCTCAGCCACCCGAATTATCTACTCACGAAGCACTGAGAAGCTGTGCCATACGAACTGCAGACCAGGGGTGCATTGGAAAGCAGCTGGCTCGAGGGCCAGTTTCTACCCAGCAGCTGGAAGGGTGGGCAGTGAGAAGGGGAGCCTGTCCTCTCCTTGCTGCCCAGGGGTCAGTCTTGCAGGGCCGGGGCACACCTACCACAGTTAGCCTCCCCCTCCGAAGGCCAGCGGGCAGAGGCACTGGTACCCGTCCAGTCCTTCTGGAACACACGTGCCTCCATTCTGGCAGGGCTGCGAGTCACAGGGGCCTATCAGAGAGATGCCCATTAACCACTAAGCACCGCAGCACAGAGGAGCAGAGAGGGTTGGCCAGAGGTGGGGGTGCAACTGGCTGCCTGCTCTAGCGGGGGGCCAGCCCCTTCCGTCCCCCCAGGGTCCACCAGGAAACCTGCAGCAGAGAGGGAAAAGCACTATCGAGTTCATAAAGGAGGGGCTGGGCACAGCTGGTAAAGGACGCTCTGTAGCAGGCTTGGGAAGGCTCTGTGTGTTGAACTGCTGTCCGACTGGAGCTTGGCAAGGAGGAAGCTCCCAGTAGCATCAAGTGTGGGTGTCTCAAGACTCAGGGAAAGCTGCGGTGCCGACAGGGACCTATCTTCTAGGTTCTATACGGGGTTGTTCTTAATGGCCTTTGCACCTGGCAGAGCAAAGCACACGAGCCTTTGGATCCTGCAGCCGGGCTGCTCGGCACTGAACATGGCCTCTTCCACTTCCTCGGGCCCCTTAATTAACCTCTCCCAGCTTCATATCCTCACCTAAAAAGGAGTGATGGGAACTGAACTCGTTTGTGGGGTTGGTGTGAGGATTAAATAAATTAATCCACAGAAAGTCTCAGCACAAAACACACACTCCCCCAACAGGTAATGACAGTATTGACTTTTAGATGTGAGGTGCAAATTAGGAGCAAGGCCTCTTCAAAGCTGAAAGTTTACATGGGAATCCACAGCCTTGTCAAAATCAGGCCCATTCTGAAGTGTCTGATCTGATCCCCCTGTGGTTCCTGCCTGAGCGTCTCATTGCTTTCCTTATCAATTATTACAAAATGTAACTAAAACCATGGGACCTCCTTCCCAGGGTGACAGAAAACAGGCTCTTCATGTGTTCATGTATTCCATGGGCTGGATAAGCCACTGAACGTGGTCACAATTGAGACTGGCATTTTCTTGTCCTTTTTGCTTAAAAATATTGATCTGTTACTTGATGGCCACATCATTGTAATTAAAATACAGACTTTTCAAAGGCAGAAAAGATTGAGGTTGAGTCTGGGCACCTTGCTGGGCCTGCTGTCGTATGAGCCGGAAGACCGTGGAAATAACTGGGGGCTCACTGACATCGGCAACAGTGGCTTTGAACTGAGCATCTACTACGTGCCAGGGACTGCACTAAGCATGATACATGCATGGTCTCATTTCATTGTCACGACCTTATGAGGTAGGAACGGTAAAAACCCCATTTGACAGATGAGGAAGCTGAAGCTCAATGAACAGAAGTCACGTGCCCCAGGTCAGATCGTTGGTATGAGGCAGAGCTGGAACTGAAAACTGTTTCACTCTAGTTTCCAAACCCTAATTTCTGAGCAGAAATAGCCCACTCTCAGATCCTCCTATGCTTCGGAGGCCATGATGCTGGAACTGTAAACCTTGAGGACATGCTGAAGGGATCACCTAATCCCAAATAGGGACACTCGCTACCTGCCTGTGTGTCTAACTGCTGGCATTGCTTTTGGGAGGCAGGCTACTGACTGGGAGCAGCAAATCCACCCCCAGGACTGACACCTACACATTCAAGTGCAATTTCTAGCTCCCAGGTCAGTGTGGTCACTAGCACCTCAGGTGAGGGACAGTGAGGGCACACTGGGGAACCAGGCTGAGTGATGCATAATGGCATCAATGATTCCTCATGTTAATTTGGGATTTTACAGGCTGAGGGAGTACTTCCATGGGCATTACCTACTGAATCTTCACCAGGACCTCATGTATGATGCCTCCTTTCATATGGAGGAGGGAAATAAGCTTCCAGACTTTGGGCAAACATCACCCCATTTTACAGACGAGGAAATCACTCAGGTGTCTTGCCCTCAGTTTGGTGCTGGTTTTGAGGATGTCTGCAAAGCTGGTGCTTGCTGCCTGCCTTTCTCTGCCTCTCACCAACGCACAAAACACTGGTTCAGGGGAGTAATCCCAAAGCCGCCACTCCATTCTTAATGAGAAAACACCATTGAGTGAGCGGAGAGCACACTCTCCAATGCCTCCCAAGTGCCCCATCCCTCTGCCCTGGAGCCAGCTGCAACTCCACCCTCTGTCCCAGGACTGTAAAAGCCCTTTCTTTACAAAGCAGCCTGGGCCCAAGGCCCTGAAAGAACTGGTAAATGCAAGAGGCAGACCTTACCTGGGCAGGTGGTCCTGTAGCAGGTGGTGGGCTGGGTTAGGAACACTCTCTTCCAGCTACAATCCAAGTAAACAGAACGACAGATCAGAGGTGTAAAGGGAAGGCAGAAAACGGAAGACTATTTACAACACCAAAAGCTGATAGAAGATTCTAATGTAGAAATGAGTTAAGAAAGACTTCCTTGTTTTCTTTCTTGATTTTACCCTAACTTTTCTCTGCGCATAGAGAAGGGAATGTTTCAAACTATCCAGTGACAATTTAAAAAAAAAAAAAAAAGGAAAATAGGCTGGGCATGGTGGCTCATACCTATAATCCCACCACTTTGGGAGGCTGAAGCAGGGGGATCGCCTGAGGTCAGGAGTTCGAGACCAGCCTGGCCAACATGGTGAAACCCTGTCTCTACTAAAAATACAAAAATTAGGTGGGTGTGATGACATGCGCCTATAATCTCAGCTACTCAGGAGGCTGAGGCAGGAGAATCACTTGAACCTGGGAGGCAGAGGTGGCAGTGAGCTGAGATTGCACCACTGCACTACAGAGCCTGGGTGACAAAGTGAGACTCCATCTCAAAAAAAAAAAAAAAAAAAAAAAAAAAAAAGGTAATATAAGCTGACACATTTGAAGTTAGAGACATCCACATGCAAAACTCCTAACTGTGGCAACAGCTTTTTACTCTAAGTTAGTTTCTGAGGCTCACAACACAGTAGGGAGAGAAATATTGGGAACTGGGCAACCGGATTTTGGCTGTGTGACCCCAGACATGTTACTTTCTGGGCCTTCAGTTCCCTCTTTGTATAGCAATTCTATCTGCAGTTTTCAACTGTATTCCTTAAAGCGTCAAAGAGAGAAGAGGACTGAGGGAACAAGGGTCCAGGCCTCCTGGGGTGCCCCAGCCCCACCCCCTTCTCCCCAGGTGTGCTGCCTCTATCTGGTCTGCACAACAAGTGTCCACACAAGGCTCTGCAGTTCAAGACTTGCAAGCCACTGGACTCAATACTTCTCAGGTGTGCTGGAGACTAACATTCTGTGATAACACAGCAGCCACCACTCCTGGGGTGCCTTCCACCTGCGGGGTGTTCCATGAACCACAGCTACTGGAAGAGATGGTTCTCTCCATGTTCCAGATAGGGAAATGGGTTCCGAGGGGCTGACTTAGGTCCCCTGAGGTCACACAGTAACTGGAACACCACAGAGCGGGTGACCATCTGACTCCAAAGCCCCCCACTCTGCCCTCTGGACCTCACTTGTGCCTCTCCGGAGTCTCTGGGGCCATGTGCCCTGCTGCCACAGGAGCGGTTCCCCATCCAGGGGCAGAAAGCCCCACTCTGGGTTGGCAACAGCTCCCTGGGATGGCCTCACCGGAGGAGACTCTTGGGCCTTGGCAAAAAAGTTCCCTAAAGTTCTCCAAATAAGGTTTCTCCCAGTGAGATCCCACCCTGGGCTGCCCACCCCAGGGGCAGTCCAACCAGGTGCCCCTCTAGGGCAGGGTCTTCCCAGGGGTAAAATGGAATAAAAGCCAAGTCAACTAAGAGCTCATGGTGTTGCTGAAATAAAGGTTGCCAGGGCTGGACGTGGCAGCTCACGCCTGTTATCCCAGCACTATGAAAGGCCAAGGCAGGAGGATGGCTTGAGCTCAGGAATTTAAGACCAGCCTGGGCAACATAGTGAGACCCCATCTCTACAAAAACAAATTTAAAAATTATTCGGCCACGGTGGTGCGTGTCTGTAGTCCCGACTACTTAGGAGGCTGAAGTGGGAGGATCACTTGAGTCTGGAAGTTGGAGGCTGCACTGAGCCATGATCACTCCACTGTACTCCATCCTGGTGAAAGAACAAGATCTTGTCTCAAAAAAAATACTAAAAAGAAAAACAAAGGTTGCCAAAGTGCCGGCTCATTCAAGAGAAATTGTTTTCCCTTCCATGTCTACTCTTAGTGACTTCATAAAGCCACAAGTCCTAGCCCAGAAAGCTCCCTGGGGCCCTCGCTGTCCTCAACTCAGGCCTGCCCTGGAAATCGGCATTTATGGAACAGACACTATCAACAGGGCTCTGCAGGGACCTGCACACAGCTTGCCCCTCACCTCCCTCAGGTCTGGACACAAATGCCACCCTTCTCCGCACGGCCCTCCCTGGCCACTCTATTTCAACCACCTGCCTACCCCTCCACATCCCCATCTTGCTGTCATTTTCCTCCACAGCACCTGCCACCACTCAACAGGTTATGTTCTGTATTCATTTTGGAATGGCTGCCTCTCGTCACTGGAGCATCACTCGTGAGGGCGGATGTGTTTCTGAGATGCTGGTGCTGATTCCCCCAGGACCTGGGTGAGTGCTGGGAGCACAGGAGGCCCTCAGTATGTATTTCTAGAGTGAGGAAATGAAGAGCTCCCAAATGCTTCATTCTAGGAGCCTGCAATATTATCGCATCTACCTATTAAATCACTGCTTGCTCTCAACAACCCTGTAAGGCAGGTGCAAATGATTACCACGCCCCTTTTCAAACATAGAAACATGCAGTGGTAAGTTCACAGCTCCCCCAGTGGGGCTGCTGGGATTAGAAATTCAGCAGCCTGTCAGCAAAGTCTGAACACAAGGCCTACGTAGTCTACACTGCAGCCACCAGCCTCTCCCAGCTGCTCCCGGATCTGAGTGCCTTGCCCACTGCCATGGTTCTGAATCTTGCAAAACTGCTTGAGCAGCCCCTTCTCTGTGACATCCCAGAGAGGACAGACTCCACCCCAGAACCTAGGATGCCTCAGGGTGGCCGCTGGTCTCCTTTCCCAATGCCCTGCTCTAGACCATGATTCCTTGGGGGGCAGCAACTGTGCTGTCTCCTTATCACATATTGCCCGGCTCAGAACAGGCACTTAGAATGTGGCCACCAAGGAACGAATCAACTCCTCCTTTCACTTGAGAGCTTGGGTGCTGAGGAGAGCCTGTGGTGGCCCCAGTATGGCAGGAGGCCCCCTCTCCTCTGACCCTCATATAGGGGGCTAGCCTTTCCTAGAGAAACAGTCTTTGGATTCTCCATCGGTCCAGCACAGCCCTGAGGCTTTTCAGCCAATCCACTCTACTGCTGTGCGCTGTGCTGTGAGCTCATCACTGGGAGAGAGCCAAAGGGCAAGATGTAGCTGATTCAAACACTGCCCCAGCCCCCCTGGAAAGGGAGAGTGGCAGAATCACTGGTCTCTGGACAGAGGTGCTAAATGGCAGGTAGTCTAGACAAAGTGCCCAGGGACAGTGCCGGGGGTGTTGGGAGGGGATGGGCCGGCGGCCGGGCAGCAGGTGCTCTTGGGTGCCTGGGCTCCAATCCCAAAGAAGCCAGCACCCCACAGCCTCCCTGACTGGAATTCATCTGAGGATCTTGATCCTCTTGCCTCACTCAGCCCCTCTAATGTGGAAACTGGTGTCAGAGGAACCAAATTACTAAATCAGTATCACAAGTCCAGACCACCGCCCTGCAGGGCAGCTCTTGGCTCGCTCACCAGTCTTGCAGAATGCCTGGGACCTTGCCACCAGCACTCGCCCTGGGGTGCCTGGGCTGCATGTTAAGGCACCCAGTGAGTAACTGTGTCTCTCCCTGTTCTCCACACTATGTCCCTGGCTCTCTCCCAGGTCTCCCCTTTGATCCCTGTCACAATCACCATGGCCGGGCCCCAGAGTGCTACCCTCCTGCAGCCTGTGTGTGCTCAGGGTCGTGGGCCTCCATTTCTACCCAGGCCAAGCCCAGACCTTGCAGACAAACCTGTAGAAGGGACAGAGTGCTGCCAGCACTGCTCGGGTCTGCCGAGATCCTCTCCAGCACGGGGCATTGCCAGCGAACTCCCGGACCGTCTCCAACGTCCTGTGCTCACAGGGGTGAGCCTCGACCCTGCAGTCTGTGTTCACAACACACACCCACACCAATGGAGGAGACAGGGTTCCACCTCTCCCTGTCACGCATACTCCCAGCAGCTGCTCCCGCTCCTGGGAGGCTCCACCACACCCCCGACCTGGCCACCTTCTGCTTTCTCAGGTCAGAGCACACCTCTGGGTGAGGGTCGCTGCTCTGCCTGCTCAACGGGGCATCCCATGTCTGAGCATCTCCTCTTCTGGGCCCCACCCCACACAGCTTTTACATAACGTGCACACATGTACATCCCACATAACGTCCTCACTCTGGCTCCTGGGTGGACCCTGACAAGGATGACTAGAAAGCAGGGATCTCGCACCAAGCACAAAGCCTCCTTGTGTTTCTCTGTGCAGAGCAAGGCACGGGGAGGAGACTTGGCTCTAACTCCTGAGCAGGGGACAGGGAACTTACTAAATGTGGATCTCAAGCCCCGAGCCCCTCTTCCTCCACAAAGATAAACTCAGGGCTCCCAGCCTGGGGAAACCCACAGGGCGGGCACAGGGAGACAGCAGAGCGCCCAGGGTGGAGGCCGCTGGTCCGTTTCTCTTGCCTACCTGCCCTCCCTCCCTGGGAGGCTCTGGGACCCGATCTCTTGCCTCGGGGAACCCTCTCCGACCCCACATGGCCCTTTACTCCCTCCAGGCTGGAAGGTCTTACCTGGCATGGTGCTGGTGCAGATGGCAGAGCTGCTGAGGGTGCTGAAGAGGCCATTGCTGGCGTCCTCCACCTGCTCAGCCAACAGCACGTGCTGCTCTCTCGGCTCGCTGGCCAGCGTGTGAAGCTCCTCCCACCTGTGCCAAGGGGTTATGACAGCTTGTGGCCCTGTACCCACCCTCTTCCTGCCTGCTCATCTCCTAGGCCGTGGGCTCCTTGTAAATGGCAGCACAGATTTAGTGTCTGGTTTTATAAGACCCATAGCTGGTGAGGAAAACAGTTAACCAGAAAGAAAGTTAAAGAACATGGTTCTAGGCGAGCAAGCAAAGCACAAGTAAGCATAGCTGGAAACAGATAAAAACAGGGAAGAATGATAAACAGTGGACATAAGAACTCGAAGGCCAGCAACATGAGGCCATCTAGAGGAAGCAGCCAGCACCCTCAATAGCCTGAGGGCAGCGCTGTTTGCGCCAGCAGGAAAATGATGTGCAGATGGTGACCCTAGGAGGTGAAGAAAGGGTTAGGTGATATTGAGACACCTCGCTTTAAGAAGACACGCAGTCAGGTCAGGTACAGTGGCTCATGCCTGTAATCCCAGCACTTTGGGAGGCCGAGGCGGGCGGATCACTTAAGGTCAGGAGTTCAAGACCAGCCTGGCCAACATGGTGAAACCTCATCTCTACTAAAAGTACAAAAATTAGCTGGGAGTGGTGGTTCGTGCCTGTAATCCCAGCTACTCAGAAGGCTAGGGTAAGAGAATCGCTTGAACCCGGGAGATGGAGGTTGCAGTGAGCCAAGATCATGCCACTGCACTCCAGCCTGGGTGACAGAGCAAGACTATCTCAAAAAATAAATAAATAAATGAGAAGAGGATACACAGTCAGTAATGCATCTAGAAGAATCCTGACCTTGAAAAGTGATCAGGGTGGACCAAGGTTTAAGGATAGGGCAAAAACCCTATTCATCTCTAAAATTCAGGTATGTAAAACTTCCCATTCTCCTCTGAATGCACATGAAACAGACTCTCCTCCCAGGACCCAGGACTGAGCCCCGGGGGGGAACATATGCACAGGAGAGGCTTTGCACAGCCATGACCTGTAGGCGGTGCTGCCAGCCCCAGAGCCCTTCACCCCATCAACGGACTTTCTTACAAGCTGCCAGGTAATTCAGATGCTGAGCCAGAGCTGAGACCTGTCAGAGAAGGGGCTCAGAAGTGGGGAAGAGACTGGGTGTGGTGGCTCACACCTGTAATCCCAGTACTTTGCGAGGCAGGAGGATTGCTTGAGCTTAGGAGTTTGAGACCAGCCTGGGTAACACAGTGAAACCCTATCTCTACAAAAAAAAAAAAAGAAAAAAAGAAAAAAAAATTCAAGATGAGCTGGGTGCTGTGGCACACACCTGTCGTCCCAGCTACTTGGGTAGCTAAGGCGGGAGGATCACTGGAGCCCGGGAGGTCAGGGCTGCAGTGAGTCGTGATCGTGCCACTGCATCCCAGCCTGGTGACACAGCGAGATCTTGTCTCAAAAACAAAAAAAAAGTGGGAAAGAGACTGAACCAGTCTCAGTTTTTTGCTTTATTGCTTGTAGAGTTTGATGCTGCCCTTGGCAGTGACCCTCAAACTCTGCTGGGCATCAGAATCACAGAAGGCAGGATGAACTGCAGATGGAGACTCTCTGCCTCCTCTGAGTTTCTGATTCAGTGGTGCTGGGCCCCAGGGTGTGCCTTTCCAGCAGGCTCCCAAGTGATGAAGATACTGTGGTCCAGGGAGCACACTACGAGAACCAGTGGCCGACAGCGACTCAGCCCTTCAGTGGGAGTGGGCAGGGGTGGGTCAGGTGGTCCTGGGAGCCCTACAGGGCCCTCAGCTCAGGCCATCCCCCTCCCAAAGAATCGCTTCTCATCTCTCTAGACCAGAGCTGCTCAAAGGGCAATGGGTGGTCAGTGCAGCTCCCTAAGCATTAAACACTGGTGCAGAGGGGACTAGCGCAGACACTGAGAGGATGCATTGAGAAACTAACTGGACAGCGACAAGACAGTCATATTGTGTCTGCTGAATCAAATAATGAACATTTGAACTTACATTGTGTTCATTTGATTTTTCCCTTAATTATTTTTATTTTATAAGATGGAGTCACCCTCTATCGCCCAGACTGGACTGCAGTGGCACAATCTTGGCTCACTGTAATCTCTGCTTCCTGGGTTCAAGTGATTCTCCTGCCTCAGCCTCCTGAGTAGCTGGGATTACAGGTGCCCACCACCATGCCTGGCTAAGGGAAGGGAAGGGAAGAAGGAAAGAAAGGGAAGGGAAGAAGGAAATGAAGGAGGAAGGGAAGGGAAGAGGGGAAGGGAAGAAGGAAGGGAAGAAGAAAGGGAAGGGGAAGAGGAAGGAGGTGAGGGGAGGAAGGAAAGAAGGGAGGAAGGGAGGAAGGGAGGAAGGGAGGAAGGGAGGCAGGGGGAGGGGAATGAGACAGGGATTCCCTCCCACGTGGCAGGCTCCACCCTCACGGACAGACACTTGGCAATGGTTATGCTGAAGGTACTGTGTCTAGCACAGTGTGGGAAAGGGTGGGCAGCAGGCCATGAGGCAAAGTCCCTCTCTCCTCTCTCAAGGAGTTGATATTGCCTATATTTGAGAAGACAAAATAAGCCACTGAAGGAAAAGGCAGGCTGCGTTAAACACCAACTTGCTGCTGATCACGACGACGACGACGATGATGTCATCACCATTTCCAGGACACAGAACAATCCTGGATGTCCTCACCTTACTCACCGCTCTTCATTCTCCATCACTCTACCTTCTTCCTCTCTCTGACCTGCACTTGCTGGCCATTGGTCATCTTCTCTCCCTGTCCCCACTACTTAGATGACCTTATATCAGCTCTAAAAACCACCTCAAATCAATCTCCGTGCCTGTCCCCTCTTCCATGTTCCAGATTCTCACACCCAACTGTCTGCTCAGCTCCCCACTGAGCTGTCCGATGCACACCTCAAACTTCCTCTGTCTGAAACAGAACTCGGTGTCCCTGGCTCTTCCCCCTTTGTTATCTTTCCATGTCTGGAGATGGCACCACTATTCACTCTGGGGCTCAAGTCAAAATCCTCAATTCTTCTTTCATACACCCACCTCCAATTAGGCAGCAGCCACTCATTGCTCTGCCTTCAAAACAAATCCTAAGCCACACCAGGCGCGGTGGCTCATGCCTGTAATCCCAGCGCTCTGGGAGGTTGAGGCAGGTGGATCACTTGAGGCCAGGAGTTCGACACCAGCCTGGCCAACATGGTGAAACCCCATCTATACTTACAGAGAAAAAAAAAATTAGCCAGGTATGGTGGTGTGCACCTACAATCCCAGCTACTCACAAGGCTGAAGCATGAGAATCGCTTGAACCCAGGAGGCGGAGATTGCAGTGAGCCGAGATCGCACCACTGCACTCCAGCCTGGGTGACAAAGAGAGACTCTTGTCTCAAATACAACAATAACAACAAACAAATGCATCCTAAGTTGAGGCCTGCAGCTGCTTCCCTCTGGGGGCCACCATGACCTCTTATGTGAGCCATGCCAAAAGCCTCCTAATCAATTTCCCCCTCTTCCCTTATTTCCTCTCCCACTCCTGTCCTGTTGGAATGTTCTCTACACAGCAGCCAATGTGATTCTCTGAAGATGTCATTCCCCTGCTTAAAACCCTCTGAAGGCTGTCATCCTACTCACAATAAACTCCAGCATCTTTTCCATGCCCACCAAGTCTCTGTGGCCAACTCCCACCTCTCCCATCCTTACTTCTTGTGTTTCTGCCTCTTGCTTGCTGGGCTTCAGGCTGTTCTTTCCTATAACACAGCAGCCTAGCTGCTGCCCCAGGGCCTTTGCACTCTTGCCGTCCCACCTGCCTGCCTTTCCCTGCCTTCCCCTGATATTTGGAAGGCTTATTGTTCACTTCACTCAGGTTTCTGCTCAAAAATCAATTTCTCAAAGAAGACTTGACTGACCTCTCGATCTAAATAGCTTTCCTCTCTATTCCCTATTATTCTTTAGCCTCTTACCCTACTTTATTTTTCCCTTTTACATTTTACTTCCATCTGAAATGATATTATGTATTTATTCATACACTTATTATCTAGTTCCTTTTCTAGAATGGAAACTCCATGAGGGCAGGGACTTTGTATTATTGTCTCTGTATTCCAAGGACCTAGAATAGTGCCCAGCATGAGAAAGACAACCCTGGATTTATTAACTGAGAAATTAAATAATGTACTAAAATTAATAAAGAGATTTCTGTGTGCAGGCACAGTGCCCAGACCAGAGTCATTTCATGTAACACCCACAATAACTATTGGCCCACAACATAAGTCACGTCCATTTTTAGGTTTAAGAGCGTTAAGGATCTGTACCGCTCTCTCTTCTAGGAAAGCCTATTTACCCAGCAGCTAGACAAACGGGGTAAAGGGGGAGTAGACAGACTTCCACTCCCCTGGCCCCAAGAGTAGGCTCTACCTCAGGCTGATTAGGATCTTTCCTCGGATTGTTAAACTGGGGGAAGGGTCTTTTCTCTCCAGGGTGAAGCTCTGGAGATGTGAGCTGGGCACCATCCACAGCTTCAGTTCCGGCTTCCTGAGAAAGTCAAGGTAAGAGAGGAGGCAACAGGCAGAGAACAGCAGAGATGTGTGGAAGAATCTTGATGGCACTGAAGTCCCTGGCTCCTGCCCACCCCAAGGGACCCCCATCCCACCCAGTGAAATGAGATGATTCTATGAATTTCTATTTTTGCCCAAATAAATTTCAGCAGTTTCTGGCACTTGCAACGAAGTGTTTGAACAAAACCAAAGTCAGTGCAAATGCTTAGGCTCCCCAAGATTGGAGCTTCCTGTGTGTGCACTGGATCCAAAATGGCAAAGTGAGGAAAAGACAGATCCAGGGAAGGACCCGGACGGCTCTTCCAGTCCCCCTCCCTTCCCATGGCCATGTCACGATCCCCAGGCTGACCACCTGAGGGCTGACCCAGGGTGACTGAGGCTTTTACCTGGGAAACCTGACCCCCACAGCAAACACGGTGACACCCCTTTCCTTCAGCTGCTTGGCCGGCAGTGCCACATGCCCCTGGGACTTCCCGTCAGTGACAATGATGAGGATCTGCGGCACAGAGGCATTTCTGCCTCCAGGGAACCCTCTGTGTAGAAGGTTTTTCAGAGCAAGTCCCGTCTCCGTGCGCCCTCCTCTGTGCACACCCAGAAAGAAAAAAGAAAAAAAGTGAGTGGTTCGGGGAGGTAAGGTTGGGATGAGAGCCTGAAATCGATGGGCTCTTCCGTTACTAGCAATAAGTTGCTTTCTCCTAGCAGAGGCTGAAAGCGACAGTTCTGCCATCTAAACCACAACAATGAACAGAAATTACTTTTTCCACGCATTTGAGATTCACCATGCACGTCTCTGTTGTATTCTGTAATAACATCATTCTTTGTGGGCTGGGTGTGTTTATTTTCTCCTCCCCGAGTGATGACTCCTCTGACAGCTCTTGTCATTTATCTAACATCTGCCTCCCATCTTCTCATCCCTGCATCATCTCCTTGTTACAGCTCAACATCTTGGGTTGGGAAAGCAGATAACTGAGCTTAGGAAAACTGTGTGAGGAAGGATCCATAAGAGTGAAAGGCAGGGCTTCAAGGCAAGGGTGTGATGAGTCTTTTCTGTGATCCAGGCCTTTGTGGGCCACGTCCAAATTCAGGGTTGGGAGCTGGAAGGCTGAGCTGTCTGACCACCTCCAGATCAGGGCAGGTTACAGGGGTCCCATCTCATCAGGATGCCAATGGTCCTCTGTTGACCGTGGCTTGCTGAGATTCTCTCATCCTCACAGCTCAGTTACAGGAACTGTTGACTGAGCCTGGAATCCCAGAGCAGGATCTCTGCTGAATCTCAAATTAGGAGGCTCCTGTAAGCATCCCATCAGAGAGAGGACTGCCAGCTTTGAGTGTCAGCTGGACAGAACATAATGACTCACTACAATGGATTTCAGGTTACTGAACTGTGAGTCATCCCTGTTGCAGCCAAACCATTCAGCAGATGGTAGCCCATCCAAACACGATCAGCAATGTGAGGCTGATGGAAATGCCACGGTTATCAACTGTACCCTCAGACAAAACCCTGTGGGAGCATTATTCTGAAACAGTGACTCACCATAGACTCTAGATAAGGGATACATTTATACTCAGATTGTACCAACCACCATAAATTAAGGCAATGCCGGCCCAGTGCAGTGGCTCATGCCTGTAATCCCAGCACTTTGGGAGGCTGAGGTGGGCAGATCAGGAGGTCAGAAGTTCAAGACCATCCTGACCAATATGGTGAAACCATTTCTATACTAAAAAGACAAAAATCAGCTGGGCATGGTGGCGGTCACCTGTAGTCCTAGCTACGTGGGAGGCTGAGGCAGGAGAATCGCTTGAACCTGGGAGGCAGAGGTTGCAGTGAGCCAAGATCGCACCACTGCAGCTTGAGCCTGGATGACACAGTGAGACTCCGTCTTAAAAAAAAAAAAAAAAAAATTAAGGCAATGCCTACCTTTAATTCAGCCCCTCTATCTATGGTCATCCTTCTCATGTGAAAACATCTAACTGACAAGAGGCATGGGCATTGCCTGCTGCGTGTGTGTGTGCACGCACACGTGTGTATGTGTGTGTTATTTCTCATGCAAGTCTGACATGAGTCCTCTTGCCCAGGCATCTCTCCTAGTTGGCTCCTCTCCAAGCAGCCACTCAGGAATCCAGGCTCCTTTCATTTTGTGGGTCCACCTTCCTCTTGGTCCTCAAAATGCTCTCCATTCAGCAGGAAGACAGGGAAAGAGCATGATGATTGTGCTTGGGAAGGATTTATGGGCCAGGCCTAGAATATTCTTCACTTCTATTGCTTTCTAACTTAAGCAAGCTCTTAAAAGGCAGTTTTCCTTGCAGTGCTCCATAAAGTTAAAAAATGTCAACAAGAGCTGACAATTCCTAGAATTAACAGTCTTGCCTATAATACATATACATACATACACTGACATTTGTATCAGTTAAAAATTCATTAACTTTTTTCAACCCATGAGTATTTACTGTGGATCCACTGGAAGGAAGACAGTGAAATGGAGACGAGGAAATATAACCATGATCCCACCCCTTACAGAACTCCCAGTCTAGTTGAAGAAATGGGATCTACAAGATGGCAAGTCAATAGGAATGCAAGGATGCAATTGATAGGAATTCGGAGGAGCAGATTCATTGTGGGGTGGAGCTGTCAGGAAACAGGCTCCAGAGGGGGAAAGAGCTTGTAAATGGGGTCTTGGTGAATCAGCTGATGAGGAGAGGAGGCCATTCTGATTACAGGAAGGGGCTCAAGCAAAGACACAGGTGAACAACACAACCTGTGTTCTGGAGCTAGTGAGCGGAGCTTGGCTTGGGCAATGGACTTATCAAAGACAAACAGAGCATACCAACATGGATGAATCACCGAAGAGGAACACTACACCAGCATCAGTGACTGCCAGGTGCCCCCTAACTCCTCTCACACCCTGCTGGATCACACATTAGACACCGAAGACCACCAACCTGATTCTGATTCCCACTAATACTGTTTCCTTCACCAAAGAGCTCTTGTATCTAAAAAGAGTGTTCCTCCAGGGCTACTGGCAGGGCAGAGATGGCTCCCGTTTCTAAAGGATAATATTAGCGCTGACATTCCACTTTGTGCCAGACACTTCACACACCTGTTACTGAATGTAATCCTTACAACCATGGTAAAAGGTACAAATACTACCCACATTTAACAAACGAGGAAACTCCACTCCGAGAATAGTGATAATAACTGCTAAAATCTCCTAGGCACTTAACATGTGCCAGGCGCTGTGCTCAACCTATGTTTATCTATATATGCTTAGCATATTCTCATATGATTCTCGCCACAGCTCTCTGGAATGAGGAGTCCAGAGAAGGGTCTAAGATTATGCTGCTCCTGAGTGGTGAAGGCAGGACTTGAACCCAGGGCCCTCCAATTCCAAAGCCCAAGTTCTGAGACAGAGTCTTGCTCTGTCCCCAGGCTGGAGTGCAGTAGTGCAATCTTGGCTCACTGCAATCTCCGCCTCCTGGGTTCAAGCAATTATCCTGCCTCAGCCTCCCGAGTAGCTGGGGCTACAGGCACGTGCCACCGCACCCAGCTAATTTTTGTATTTTTTAGTAGAGACGGGGTTTCACCATGTTGGCCAGGATGGTCTCGATCTCTTGACCTCGTGATCCACCCGCCTCGGCCTCCCAGAGTGCTGGGATTACAGGCGTGAGCCACCGCACCCAGCCACCAAAGCCCAAGTTCTTAAACTCATCAAGGAACCTGACTCTCATCTGGCTGGCGGAGTCAGAACTAGCGTTTAAGCCCAGTCTGGCTGATTTTGAAACCAATGCTCTTTCCTCTCCAGGGGTCAGCTAAATCTGACCTGCTGCCGATTTTTGTGAAGTTTTATTGGAAAAACAGCCACACCCACTGATTTGTGTACTGTCTACACCGAGACCATTGACTTGAAAATACTAAAATTATTTACTATACAACCTTTTACTGAAAAAGCTTGCCAACCCCTGTTCTAAATTATCCTGCCTAAATGCTCACAAAACACTCTTCTCATCCAAAGCCAAGGTGCTTCCGTGGCCTTGAAGCAACCTGTGCCTCTACCCACTGGCCAGTGAGCCCTATAGCCTCCTGCTGTGTTCTTGGATCCTGAGGTTCTCAACCAGTCCTTGCCGTCTCTCCCAAAAGCCTCCCCTCCCTTGTGGCCCATCTGATCATTACCACTCCTCCTACAGGTTCACAGCTTCAGGAGTGAAAGAAAAAGCACTTGTTCCCATACTCTGTTCTGTTTCTCATAGGGTTCTGCCCTTGGTCCCTTCAGAGTTAAACTGTTTTTCCTTTCCATCTATCACCTGCAGGGCAAGGCTTGGGTTCCATCCAGATTTTATTTTCTTTTTGAGATGGAGCCACACTCTGTCACCCAGGACAGAGTGCAGTGGCATATTCTCAGTTCACTGCAACCTCCGCCTCGCGGATTCAAGCAATTCTCCTGCCTCAGCCTCCCAAGTAGCTGGGATTATAGGCACCCGCAACCAAGCCCTGCTAATTTTTGTATTTTTAGTAGAGATGGGGTTTCACCATGTTGGCCAGGCTGGTCTTGAACGCCTGACCTCAGGTGATCCGCCTGCCTTGGCCTCCCAAAGTGCTGGGATTACAGGCATGAGCCACCGTGGCTGGCCCATCCAGATTTTCTAATGGTTCTGGGCCTCCCTCTTCACAACCATCAGCCTGTGGTTACAGAGAAAGTAAGTTTCAGGGACAGGAGAGCCCAGCTGGCCACTGCACATGCCTGCCAGTGTTTACCCTTCACCTTGCTCAGCATAGTGACACCGATGCTGTCACCCTCTCTAACTCGGCACTCTGTTAAGGCTTCCCCACAAGAACCCTGTCTGCTGGCTTGAGACCAAGGTAGGTGAGATTCCTCATGGCTTGACCTCTCAGAAGTGAAAAGAAATCCCTTCACTTACTCCAGGGAGCATTTCTGCCTGAGAGTCTGTTCTGAGCTCACGGTCTGCTTCCAGATAGGAGGGCTCTGAGGCCAGAGTCTCACCAGGATTTTCCTAATTTGTCTCAAACTGGACTAAACTAGGTTGCAAGTTGAAGGCGCACAGATCAGCTACTGTCTTGGGGGGTTTATGATTGTCATGCATGAACTGTTGGGGGGAGGGGAGGACTAGAATCAAAACATTTTGCTATCAGTGCAGTCAAGTAATTAAGAACATGAGCTCCAGAGTTGAAGGGGCCCAAATATTAGTTCTGCAATATCTTAGCAGATAAACTTGGAAAAGTTACTTGAGTCCCAGTATCCTTCCATGTTAAAAGGGGAAAGAAAGAGTATCATTAAAGGGTTAAATGCTGGGTCCAGCGCCTCTGAGGACCTAGTGGGTGGCTGTTACCAAAATGAACCCACATCAGCCTACTGTAAAGAAGTTTATCTTTTGAGTCTAGACTCAAATTCTAGCACTCTTAAAAATCTCTCAGATATAGATTTTCAGGTCCTATTCCCTGACAATCTGTAACCTGGCCTGAGAATCTAGATTTCAAACCAGCACTCCCTCCCCATCTTGCCTCCCTGCAAGTCATTCTGATGTCAGTAAGCCATGAAACAGACTTTGAAAAATAGTTCATAAGAGGCCAGGCACAGGGGCTCATGCCTATAATCTCAGCATTTTGGGAGGCCAAGGTGGGTGGATCACCTGAGGTCAGGAGTTCAAGACCAGCCTGGCCAACATCACAAAGCCTCGTGTCAACTAAAAATAATAATTATTTTAAAAATTAGCTGGGTGTGGTGGTGGAGGACTGTAATTTCAGTTATCGGGAGGCTGAGGCAGCAGAATCGCTTGAACCCGGGAGGTGGAGGTTGCAGTGAGCCGAGATCGTGCCATTGCACTCCAGCCTGAGTGACAAGAGCAAAACTCCATCTCAAAAAAAAAAAAAAAAAAAAAAAAAGGCGGGGATGGGAGGAAGAAAACCCACTGTAGGTACAGCTTTGTTTTTTTTTTGTTTTTTTTTTCAGCAATAGACAAAAATCCTGGAATCAAACTAAATATTACCTTTTAGGAGAATGATAAAATATATTGCAATAGCTGAACTTGGATGATTAATCATTAAAAAGGAGCAGTGTGAAAAATAATACAGCTTTATGTAAAAGCACACCAAATAATAAAAAAAAAAAGAACAAAATACTTTGTAATTCTAACTAGCCTAAAAGCCATATTAAAACATTAATGTGGTTTGAAAGGGGCCCGGGAAGGCTATAAAGGATTTTGTGCTAAGGTAAAGTGGGGGACGAAGCTATGGAGGGAGTCCGAAACATTCAGTCACAGGAAACCCAGGGTTGTGCTCCTGTGAGATAAATGAAATGAGCAAGCCTGGGCAGCCAGCGGCCGGGAGCTCTGTGCAGTCAGGAACTAATCACCAGCCCGGTCTTATCTTGATTTTATGTCATCATGGGGTGTAATGTTGGAAGATTTGACTGTAATATTTTTTAAACTTCTTGCAAAGTAGCAATAAGGTGGTTGTCAGAGCAGTTTCTTAGCTACCTCAAAACATGCCTTGGTCTGGAAAGTCAAGTGTCCTGGGTCTGGGTCGAGCTGCCCTCATCAGTCCAGCTTCCAACATTTCACTGTCGCTTGCTCGAGGGGATACCCCATTCTCCGTGACGTAATTATTACCCATTGCATGCCTGTATCAAAACATCTCGTGTACCCCATAAGTATATACACCTACTATGTACCTACGAAAGTTTAAAATTTAAAAACAAAACTTCACTGTAGAAAAAGAAGGAAGTGCCCCGGAGAGGTCATCACTCCCATTTGGCCCATGTTCCTCCGTTCTGATTCATAACAGCCTGTCTTCATTTTTAGTGTCCTCAGTGACCCCACAACTGGAGCCAAAAATCAAAACCTCCTTTCCTTGTTTGTTGTCACTTACAGTTGTCCTGGGATACATAAGTGCTAACCATATGCAGCCCCAGAAGAGCTGACCTGGTTCAGACACCTAAGAAGTCTTCATTCTCCACCCACAGTGTCCTCAATCTTAGTGTGTCTCTACATTTCATGTCATAAATAATGCTTCTCAAGCCCTTAGTTATGACCTCAACACAGCTGAAAAGAAGCTCAACTAATTATCTGGGGGGAGGGTGTGGGGAGAGGGAGGCATGGTGAGAGGTGGGAAAGGACAGCTGGGCGGGGCCTACTGAATTGTCCGTGTAACCCGCGGATCCTGGCCAGGGCACCTGTTTCTTCTCAACCTCAGTATCCTCCTCTGTAAAATAAGGAGATGGAATATATACTAGATGATCTCTAGTGCTCCTTGCTCCTTTTTGGACCAATTCTTTGAGATTTGATTAGTTTTTCAGGCAGGAGCAGAGCTGAATTCTTTGAGTCAAAGTCACCCAAATGGTCTTTGACTTCAGAGCCCTAAACTTAAACAACAGCCTTTTTCTTCTGAAAATGCATACTGCAGGTAATGGGTCAAGTTTTTTTTTTAAAACTACCTTATTGATATAACTTATATAACATAAAATTCACACTTTTAAAGTGTACAATTCAGTGATATTTAGTATATTCACAAAGCTGTGCACTCATCACCACTACCCAAGGCCAAAGCATATTCTTTACCCTGAAAAGAGCCCCGTACCCATTAACAGCCATTCCTCATTCTCTTCAGCCCTTGGCAATGACTCATCTACTTTTTATATTCATGGATTTGCCTATTCTAGACACTTCGTAAGAAATAGAATCGTATAATATGTGTCCTTTTATGCCTGGCTTCTTTCACTTAGCATAGTGTTTTCAAGATTCCTCCATGCTGTAGTGTGAATCAGTACTTCATTCATTCTTACTGCTGAGTAGTATTCCATTGTTTGGATATACCATATTTTGTCCATACATGCATCAGTTGGATATTTTGTATTATTTTCATTTTGGAGCTGCTATAAATAACACTGGTATGAACATTAACATACAGGTGTTTTTGTGGGCACATGTTTTTAATTCTCCTGAAGTGGAATTGCAGGGTCATATGCTAAGTCTATGTTTAACATTTTGAGGAACTGCCAAACTTTTTTTCCAATGTGGCAGGCACCGCTTTACAATTCCACAAGCAACAGATGAGGGCTCTGCTTTGTCCACAGCCTTACCAACACTTGTTTTTGTCAGTCTTTGAGCCATCCTAGTGGCTATGACATGGTAGCTCACTGAGGTTCTGATCTGCATTTCCTTAATATTTAATGATGTTGACAATCTTTTTGTGTACTAATTTACCATTTGTCTACCTTCTTTGGGAAAATGTCTATTTACAAGGTGTTTTGTGATGTGATGAAAATGTTCAAAAATTAATTAGGATAAAAGTTGCTTAACTCTATAAATATATTCAAAACCATTGAATTGTACACACTTAATGTGTTAACTTTATGGTATATAAAACATATCTCCATAAAGCTGTTTTTAAAAAGTTAGTGTGGATAACAGTCATAGGGAAGGGTGGGGAGCCTTTTAAACGGGGCAGATTCCTGGCTGGGCATGGTGGCTCACACCTGTAATCCCAGCACTTTGAGAGGGCAAAGGCAGGTGGATTGCTTGAGCTCAGTTCAAGACCAGCCTGGGCAACATGGCAAAACCCCATCTCTACAAAAAATAGAATAATTAGCCCAGTGTGGTGGTGCATGTCTGTACTCCTAGCTACTTGGGAGGCTGAGGTAGGAGGATGGCTTGAGCCTGGGAGATGGAGGTTGCAGTGAGTCAAGATAGCAGCACTGCACTCCAGCCTATGCAACAGAGTGAGACTGTTTATATAAAAAAAAAAAAAGCACATATTCCTAAATATACCAAGAGCAGAGAATGATTCCACAAACCTGGGAGGAGCACCTGCACTGTGTGTCTTGGTCAAAGATATGGAGCAAAGCTGAGACTAGTCTCTGTAAGAAACCAATTATTGCAGGCCCCTAGGGCACAAAGGCTCCTGGGGAAGAAGAAAAGGCGGATGTGCACTAATATATTTTTAAACACATATTAATGAGCTCTTTCCTTTTGTACTTTCCTGCATGATGACTTGCCCCTTAATCTGTGCAAGGGCAGAGGAAGGGGCTGGGATAGTCTCAGGTAAAAGACATTCTTGAGGCCTGCAGGGCTCTCAGAATCCCTCCTGTACCCACTGTGGGGCCTCAGGCTTCTTGAGGGCACTGGTAGAGGCCTGCAACTAGGAAAAGGCCCTCAGAGCTCAGGGCCTTTGCAGTGGGAGGAGACAGCCATAAATGGCTGTGACCATGGACTTTGGAGGACTTCAGTGGATACTAGTACAAGGGGCAGTAGGAGCCCAGAGTGAATCCAGAGACCAGAGTGGCAAGGGGCAAATCAAAGTCATTATTCTGTGAGGGCTTGGAACATTACATATGTGTATATGTATACATATACACATGTGCATATGTATATATGCATATATCTGTGTATCACATGCATATTTATATGTGTATATATAATATATAAAATATTTATACACAAAATATAGGTGTATAAAATATGAGTGTAGACACACATCATATTCAGATGAACACATCAACTAACTTATAATGTGGGTAAACATATGACTATACATATATTTAGGGGGTGATATTGTTTGGATGTCTGTCCCCTCCAAATCTCATGTTGAACTGTAATCCCTCCTATCAGGCCCCAGACCTACCAGACCTGGTGGGAGGTATCTGGATCATAGGGGCAGATCCCTCATGAACGGCTTGGTATCATCTCACATAAGATCCGGTTGTTTTAAAACGTGTGGTCCCTCCTCCTCTCTCTTGCTCCTGCTCTCGCCATGTGATGCACCTGCTCCCCCTTTGGCTTCCACCATGACTGGAAGCTTCCCCGAGGCCCTTACCAGGAGCAGATGTTGGTGCTATGCTTCCTGTACAGCCTGCAGATGGGCCAATAAAAGTTCTTTTCCTCATAATTTACCCAGCCTCGAGTATTTCTTTATAGCAATGCAAGAACAGACTAACACATTAGGTGTGTATATGTATGAGCACATAACCAGATATTCACAATGTTTAAAGCACTCTCAATAACAGAGGGGGGCACTTACTCTTTTTAGACCACAAAAATGGCTCAGAGAAGTGTGGTGAACTGTGCAGCTGCAGTGGTCACAAGGGACAGAAATGGGACTAAGACTCAGTGTTCTTCCTGTCCCTCCAGGCTCCAAACCCTATTTGTGACCTTCAACAGCACTTTCTCCTGGGTAATTGACAACTATACATCACAGCAGCAATTTTTTTGCTTGCATTTAAATTCCCATCTGGGACATTATCATGCAATAAGGAGGGGGCAGCCTTGAGAATGGAATTTGTATGACCCTCTGTGCCCAGCTGGGCTCCTGAAAGCAGCCCACAGTCCTCTCTGTGAGCCCAGAGCAGGGCCAAACCCTTCAAGGGAGCGATTTTAAGAGTAGCTGGCCTCACCGTAACCCACAGCAGTATCTGATCATACATACTTGAAAACCATCCTCTTGATTTTTGCTTTCACTTCCTGTTGGGTTGAAAATGAGTCCAAGGGGAATTCCAGATGAGGAGTGGAACTGAACTGGAATGCTCCCACTCTGACCTGTAGGAGGAGACAGGGGGTTCAGGGCCCCGAGACTGGGGTCAAGTCAAAAACATTCCTAAGAGGAAAGAAGGGGCAGGAAAGGTTAACACCGCTGCCTCCTACCCACTCAACGAACACCAGTGCCAGAGCTTTCTCCAGCTCCCTAGAAGAAGGCTCCAAAGACCCATTTGAAGAACCTGGAAAAAAACGGCCAATCTGTTTGTGTTCTGCACTGACAACCCCCAGTTCAATCTTCTTGACTTACTCCGGCTAGGCAGCTGAACATTCTGGCAGCTTTCTCAGCTGAGTTTGTGCATCTTTAGGGCAGGGTCTCTGCTCACTTTTATCAACTGCCTCCCAGCTGCCAGTGCTGTCTTGAGCAGTTTCATGCACTGTCTCATTTAATCCACAGAGACACTATTAACACCCACATTATGGTTGGAGAAACCCCAATGTGGAGGATATATACCTCTGGCCCAAGGCAAGGGCTTACGTGCCCAGGGCCAGTAAGAAAGGCAGCCAGGTCACTGGACTTTGTGCCTGTGGTCTTCCCTAAGACCCGTTATACCTCCTGCCTTCCCAGCAACCAGCACAGGCCAGCAGCCAAACGCTCACTGACCCAACTGGGGCTGCTGCAAAAGCTGACCACAGCCCCCATCACTGGTAACCCATCACTGACCACAGCCACCCCACAACCTGGTCCTTCACTGGGTGGTCAGCCCTGCCAGGCCTGCTCCTGCCAAGCTAGAGAAAGGCCAGGTCTCTAGACCACAGTCAGACTGGGGGAACAATCAGCATCCACAACTGAGACAACCAGTATTGGGGCTGAAGTTCTTCTGTAATGAAGGAGTGAGAACACTGGTGAATCCACAGAGACTGAGTGTCCTAATTGAGGAGGCCATAGGAGATCCAATGCCTTGCAAGACTGGAGAGAAGAAACTGAGTAAAGTTGCTCTCTGGATCCTTAAGTCACTTGCATGTCTTGAGCAGAGAAGGCTATAAATATTCAGGTTTCCTCCGGAGGCCTCAAGCCCTGCACAGAATCCTTGGTTCTCCAAACCCTCTGGAGAAATGACATTCTCTGTTACTATTCTCAAAACCAACCCTAGTTCTGGCCAAGACTGCAAATGGGCTAAGTGAGTCATGTTTAAGCAATGATGCTGCCTTCTGCTCCCCACTGAAATTCGCTCACTGCCATTCCCTTGACAGGCCTGGGACTTGGGAGATGATGGAAATGCCCTGCCACACCAGGCCAGCTGCATCTGCTCCGGATCAGCGGGGTGGTGTTCCCTTTGTACCCAGGATGCTCTGGGGGAGAAGCTGGTGGGTACCATAAGCAGGAAGAAATGTCAGTCTTCAGTGGGCATGTTGGGGAGATGGACACAGGAAAATGAAGCCACGTCTCAGGAAGAAGCTTCTAGGAAGGAGCTCTTCCTAGGTTTTCCTTGAAGTTAGTGTGTGATTAAAAAGGGGCATCTCAAACCAGGGGGAAAAGATGATCTAGTCAGTCAATGATATTGGGACAACTGGAGAGCAATCTACAAAAAAATAAAGGATAAACTACAAATGAATTCAAGATTTTGGTGTGAAAATCTAAATATGAAAGTTCTAGAAAAACTTGGGAGAATTTCTAAAATTTCAATGTGTAAAAGACCTTACTTTCTATTACTTAAAATCCAGAAGCCGCCGGGCGTGGTGGTGCACGCCTGTAATCTCAGCACTTTGGGAGGCCGAGGTAGGTGGATCACAAGATCAGGAGTTCAAGACCAGCTTGGCCAACATGATAAAAACCCGTCTCTAACAAAAAAAAAAAAACAAAAATCCAGAAGCCATGAAGGAAAGATAAATGTGACTGCAAGAAAAAAAAAAAAAAAAAACCAACAGCTTATGCAGGACAAAACATACCTTAATGGAATGAAAAAAAAGACAAGGGTTAGCTTCCTCAATATATAAAAGAGTATCTGGGAATCAACATATGAAAAAACAACAATCCAACAGAAAATAGGCAAAGGATATAAACAGAGATCACAGAATAGGAAATACAAAATAACTCTTCAGTGGAAAGATACCTGGCCTCACCATAATAAAATAGCATTTTTTCCCATCTGTTTAGCAAAAAACCAACTACAATATTTACAAGGTTAAACAAGTGTTCTCAAACATTGCTTGTAGAAATGTAAATTGGTACAGCATCTATGGAGGGCAATTTGTTAATATTTATTGAAAATTTAAAATGCACAGGGCTACTGGAAATTTATCCTACTTCCACATGTGAAATGATGTTATTTACAAGAGCACAGTATATTTGTAACAGCAACTATCCATCAATAGAGGTTAATTAGACCTTGATAAATCCTTTTGATAAAACATTTTAATGAGCTGTAAAAAAAATTATGCCTGTATACAGACATGGAAAGATTTCCAAGAAAATGTGAGGAGGAAAAAGGCATGAGACAACAGTGTGTATAGCAGGCTATCCTTTGTGTAATAAGGGGAGAGAGAAGAATATATATTCATCTTGCCTGCATTTGCACAAAGGGATTCTGGAAGGGACTCAAGAAAACACGTTGAGGGATTGGGCAAATGGAAGACCTGTGGGTGAGAGGGAGGCTTTTCACTGTACATCTTTTTATTGAACCCATGTGAATGAATGAATTAGTTGAAAAAAATAACTTCCCCTGAGACCAACAGCTGGGTGTATTTACTTGGGTTAAACAGGAAGAATATAACTTCAAAACAAGAAGGAAGCAGCTTAAGTCAGTCGTTAAGGCATTTTGTTTAATTGGTGGTTTGGGAACCAAATAGTTGCCTTTTATCTTTAGTTTACTGTATACTCAGAAACAGGTCCGCCCAGCTGTCTCACCATGCTGTAATCACTCTGCCCCAGTTATTACATTAGAGCCAGGAAGTGAAGTTCTTAGCTTTTAAGTGTTAAGAGGAAGACTTCAAATACCTTAAATCCACCTCTACAACGGAGCATCCATGAAAGTCTTAATTTACAGCTACTTGACATTTCTTCTTGAAAACTAAAGTTAAAGAAAGTAAAACTGGGCACAAATCAAATCCCTTGTACACGGAGACAACAAAAATACAAAAACCGCAGCAGCAAAAACATAAAACCTGAAGCCATAAGTCAGACTGACCCACCTTAAATCACCCTCATGCAAAATCCCTTTTGCAGCATGCCAAGGGCTCCACTTGACCTTGGAGGTCAAGACACTCACTCACCCAAGCAAACACTCAATTCCTCTGCTTCCCAAGTCTTGCTGCGAGAAAGTTTTTCTCAAGCCCAAATCTAACTCCCTGAACACCCAGACTCTACCCTTAAAAAACGGAGCCATTGTTCTCTCTCTTTCACATGAAAATGATAATCAGGTCCCTCATTTATAGAAGTTTCCAGGCCTCTGGCTGTCCTGGCTCCCCTCTCATGGGCACTGACTGTTTTGCCCATGTCTATCCAAAAACTCAGCCCCCAAGACTCAATGACACTTTCTACATGTGGTCCAGCAACGCCCCGGTTAAATTCCCTGAACTCTGGGATCTGCTCCCAACAGCATCAGCCAGGAAATTTCTTGTCACAGTTTTCTTACACCACTCCCTCCACCCACACATACACTGCCACACTGCTGGCCATTTGCTGTGTGACAGCAGGGTGTGAATGCTGAGGGTCAAGACAAATGGCCTAATGGAGCAAGTCCTGGGCTGAGAGTCAAGAGCCCCAGTTCTTCCACACTTAGCTCTCTCCTGAGGTTGCTGTGTGACCCTTGGCAGTTACTGAGCCTCTCTGAGCCTGTTCCTTCATCTGTGAAACATGCACTAATTATCCATAGGACTCTTCATTCCCAACTTGCCAACCCCAGGTTCTCCAGGCTACTCATTTCAGGACATGCTACATCAATTCCAAGTTCAACAGTGTTTAATCTTTATACTACTTCCTTCATGAATAACTAATGATGCTTTATAAGGGAGCCTTTTAAAAGCAGGGTCCTGTGCAGAGGATGGTGGGGGAAACAGCACTTCTTGGCCCTGGCCCTTTTAAGGTCTATGCTGGGTTAACATCATGGTTAGAAAACTTCTGGGCTGCTTGTGCCTAGCTTGAATGCCTGCTATGTTATCTTCAGAAGCAAGATGTTATCTTCAGAAGCAAGATGTTCTCAGGTCCAGGGAGTGTGCTCCAGCTCCCAAAATGACACAGCATTCTGCAGAAAATCTGGCCCTCATGAAAAACCACACATGCTCCTAAATCCCAGAGGTTTTACTAGGATTAATCTAGGAATGTGATCTTGGAAAACCACTTCCTTCCTCAACCTGTATGCAACTGGTCTCTAATCCAAGTAATTACAGCTTTTCCAAAATACAAGCTTCTCAGTTTTTAAGTTGACTTTTGGGTAGGTTCATGTGATTCAAAATCCAGAAAATATTTAAGTTTGTATTGATGAGTCGCTTCTGGCCTTGTGCCCTGTCAACTCACTTCCCAACCTCCCCATCAATAAGAAGCACTGTTTTCAGCCTCTTGAAAATCCATCCAAAGTGTATGCAGATACAAGAAAATACAAAGACAGATTTTCATTCATCCCCCCCTTATTTTGTACGTAGAAAGTAACATGTTATACACACCATTTGCAGCTTACTTTGACACTTCATTTGTTCTGGTGTTTTTCCATATCAGAGAGCTTCCTCACTCACTTTCCAGAATTGCCTAGTGCTTCAATATATGCATGCATCCTAATGGATTTTTGTGTCCCTCCTCAATGTACATTTGGATTGCCTGAAATCTTTTTTTTTTCTTTTGAGACAGAGTCTCACTTTGTCACCAGGCTGGAGTGTAGTGGTGCGGTCTCGACTCACTGCAACCTCTGCCTCCCGGGTTCAAGCAATTCTCCTGCCTCAGCCTCCCAAGTAGCTGGGACTACAGGCATGTGCCACCACGTCCAGCTAATTTTTGTATTTTTTAGTAGAGACGGGGATTCACCATGTTGGCCCAGATGCTTTCAATCTCTTGACCTCGTGATCCACCTGCCTCAGCCTCCCAAAGTGCTGGGATTACAGGCATGAGCCACCATGCCCAACCTGCCTGAAATCTTTTACAGTTACACACATAATGCTGCAATGAATAACTCCATATGAGTACTATTTTGCATGGGCATGAATATTTGTAGAATAAATTCCTTGATGTAGAATTGCTGGGTTAAAGGGTCCAAGCCTTTGTAACTGGGATGAATACTATTGGATTCCCCCCTAGAGGCTGCACCATTTCACACTCCACCAGCAGTGTATGGGAACACCATTTTTTTCAAGATTCACCAATGAAGCATGTCACCAAATTTAGTATTTGTTTGCTAACCCAGCAGACGAAAAATTGTACCTTAGGCAGAGGGTCTGCTGACGCTCTGAGTGAGTGAGGTTGGGCTTCTTTTCATATGCCTACAGGCCTTGCATGTTTCATTTTCTGGGAACTGTGTTCCTTGCTTATTTTTCTATTGGATTGTTAAAAAAAATGCCCCTTTTAGAAATAAAAGTCACAGCTACTGCTGTCTGCTGTATTTAAGACTTACTATTTGAAGAACAAGAAATGAGAACACTGGCTGGATTCATTCAAGCAGGAGTAGCTCCTCTCACGTGCAAGAGAGGGTAGGAGCTGTGCTTCATATTCGGTCTGCTGAGGTAGTAATAGCTTTAGTCTGCTTAGCATGCTTTCCCTTTCCCATTGTTCTGCAAACACAACCTCTCTTTCTAGAGGAAAGTCAAATCCACTCCCATCCCAAAAACATGGCGGAGCTCTTAAGGTCTGGCCAGAAACTCTCTTCCCTCTGACTACTGTGATTGGTCAGTGGATTATCATGTGACCTAGGCCTGCCCAATCAGAACCCTCCCTAGGACTTTGGCCAGATCTACAGAAAAAGAAGTTTCCTAATTTTTACTGGGGTCTTTAGCTTGAAGAACAATGCAGGACAACTTGGCTACGTCAGGAAAACCTGGCTGGGAAGGAAGTCAACCAAAAGAAAACAAAATTGAGAGATGGGAAAAGAGAAGGATGCCTCATAGCCTCAACTCAGCCTTTGGATCCCACCATGCCTGGAACCAGGATTCAGCCCCTTGGTCTTCCAGCTCCACAAGCCAGTAGATGCCTCCTCTGCTTGAGACCGGGTTTCAGAAGACGCCCTACACAAACACCAATGAGACTTGCACTCACCCTCTCGGGGCTGATGTCTAGAGCGTCACAGACTGTGATGGCAAAGTGCTTGGACCTTTCAAAACTCCTTTTCCCGATGCTGTGAGACCCATCTAGCAGAAACAGGATGTCCACTGCAGCTGAGCACCACATCACTAGGGAGAGTGGGACAGACAGGTGACAACCAGTAACAAGTGGGTTTCACTCCTGAAGCAGAGTGAAGGCAGAAACAACCTTGTGGTGGGCCAGGCTGCTGCCCCTCTTAGCATGAAAGGGGGAGAACTAACCTGCAGAAGGCGGCCCTCCTCTGAAACAGGAGGCACTTGCACCATAGTGATACCCACAAATGGGTCCTTACATGAAAGCCCTTGTATTATAATAATGGAAGAACCTAGTTCAACAACACCAATTAAGCTCTATGAGGGGGTCTACTGGGCCAGTGGGCAGCACTGAAAAGGCTTGGTCCCAGGCCTTGGGGGGCCACAATCTAGTGTGGACACAGGCACCCTGATATGTGAGGCCATGTTACCCAAGAGTTCAGTAGCAGTACTAGCAGCCATGTACAGGGATACTGATTAGAGTGGAAGAGGAAGGAACATGGTGGGGAGATGGGCATGGCAGGTAGCCACCCGGTTACCTGGTGAGCAGGTAACAGAAATCCTTGAGGTATAGGCCAAGTAATTCAATAATAAGAACTTACTGAGGTTGGGCATGGTGGCTCACACCCAGAATCTCAGCACTTTGGGAAGGAAGGAGGGTAGATTGGTTGAGTTCAGGAGTTCTAGATCAGCCTGGGTAACATGGCGAAACCCTGTCTCTACTAAAAATACAAAAAACCATAGTGGTACATGCCTATGGCCCCAGCTACTTGGGAGGCTGAGGCTAAGGCAGGAGGATGGCTTGAGCCCAGGAGGTTTAAGGCTGCAGTGAGCTGAGATTGTGCCATTGCACTCCAGCCTGGGTAACAAGAGGGAGACCTTGTCTTTTTAAAAAAAAAAAGAAAAAAAAAACTTATTGAGCTGTTTTTGTTTTTGAGATGGAGTTTCCCCTCCTGTTGCCCAGGCTGGAGTCCAATGGCACAATCTTGGCTCACTGCAACCTCTGCCTCCTGGATTCAAGAGATTCTCCTGCCTCAGCCTCCTAAGTAGCTGGGACTACAGGTGCCCCCCTTTGTTTTTAAACCAAGGAGAGTAACTTGGTCAGGCCCCTGTTTGGGGAAAATGACTCTGGCCACAGCATGAAAGGAAGATGGGAGAGGGGCAGAAACTCTCTGGGGGAACACAGTTCTCCTCCAGTCCCATCACGCAGAGGCCTGAGTGGGCATCTGGAGGGTGAGGAAGAACCTGGGCTTACTTTTGCTGGCAGCTGAAATCTTCCTGATGGTTTCTCTGCTTACGTGGACTTCCTGGAGAGAGAGAGATGGGGGCACTAGGAGAGAAAACACCAGAAGCAACCATTAAACCGCTGAGAGGGGAGGGGGCTCAATCTCCACGTTAAGTGACCGGACTGAACAGGTAACAGGAGAGTAACCTAGAATGTGAGGGAGTGATGAGTCTTGCATCTCAAAAATTACCACAGATAACACAAAGAAACCCCCCAGTTCCCCCACTTCTGTGAGTTATCTTTGTATTAAAATTAAATGTGGGTAGTTCAAAGACAAAGAGTAAAAATAACACACAGTGGGACTCTGAAAATTTTCGGCCCTGGTCAGGTGTAATAACCAGAGTCCCTGGGATGGCAGCTCCTTGCACTACCTCTAGGCACATCCTTGGAAGCTCCCTCACTATCCCCCACCTGCCAGGCCCCACAAGAAAGACATCTCACTGCCTTAAAAATTAACCTTGATGGCCAGGCCTGGTGGACGGACTCCAGAGACTTCATTCATTTAGTCTCTACTAAAAATACAAAAATTAGTTGGGCATAGTGGCACACGCCAATAGTCCCAGCTACTCGGGGAGGCAATGAGAATCGCTTGAACCCAGGAGGTGGAGGTTGCAGTGAGCCAAGATCACGCCATTGCACTCCAGCGAACTGTGCTTCTCTGCACCCCGTGCTCAGCTGTCATGGCAGGCGCCAGGCTTCAGGTGAGCCCCCTTTGAGCCTGGGTGACATCCCCAGTGCTCCCTGTGAAATGTCCTCAGGACGGCAGAGGCTTTCCCTGGACAGGCAGCTGCTTCATGTGTGATTGCTGCTGCTTTTTCCACTCAAGTCAGCAGCCCCTCTAAAGACCAGCTGCCTGGGCTCTGGAACTTTTTTTTTCCTTTTTTTTTTTTTTTTTTGAGACGAAGTCTTGCTCTGTCACCCAGGCTGGAGAGCAGATGAGGTTTCACAATGTTGGCCAGGATGGTCTCGATCTCCTGACCTCATGATCCGCCTACCTCAGCCTCCCAAAGTGATGGGATTACTGGCATGAGCCACCACATCCAGCCAGGGACGGAACTTTAATCTGTAGGATGGGTGATCTATTGAGCAGGCAGCATTGAGACTAACTAACCTAGTCAAATTCTTTCGTTTTATAGACATGACAGTCAAATCTTAGAGGGAATTTCTATACATTCTTATCTTTCCAGAGAAGCTGAGTGGTAAGACCAACCCAGGAGTAGGGAGAACTGGGTGTTAGTCCCAGCTCTGCTAAATGGCTGTGTGACCTTGGGCAAGTCACAAGGCCTCTCTGGAACTCCCCTGCCTCGTCTGTACAACCCAAGGATGATCAGATCAAGTGCATGTGACCGAGATCGGGAGGCTAGACAGGGCCACAGAAGGCAAAGGTCCATGATCAGCTGGAACAGAACCTGCACTGTGCCTGGAACTCCAGACACTTCATTCAGGCCCTGACCCCAAACACGTCTCACCACTCCCCAACCCCTTGGCCATGAAGCTACTGTGTTACACTTTCCCATCCACCCCCACCTGGCTTAGAGACAGAGGGAAACAGGTGGGCTGGGCAGCCAGGCTGGAGCCACAAGCCCTCAACTTCCACCAGCCTTTCTGATCTCCACTAGGTTCCAGGAAACAGGCAGGTGTTAACAGTAGCCAATTCAGCAGAGAACAAATACCTACTCACAGAAACACACACAGGGAGGAACAGCAAGAAAGAATCCCGAAGGCCACTGTGCCACCACTTGACTTTGCAGAAGAGGATTCCAAGCCTCACAAGTCTACCTGTTCTTACTTTTAAGACAGCAACATGCAGACACATCAATTCCTTCCTACCTTCTCATATTTCAGAGAGGGTAGAACTTGAAAGGGACAAAGTGGGAAGTAAAAAGAAAGTTGATTTGCTCCATTATTCATTCATTAATGTACTTCCAGAGCATAAACCATGAGCCACGTCCAGTGCAGGCCCTGAAATAATACAGTGGTGAGTAAAGAATGCTAAAGAATGTACAGTCTCTTTCCTGAGGAGCTTACATCTTATGGAAAAGATGTCATTTTTTAAAATGCACACAAAACTCCTTTCTGTGTTAACTGCTACAGAGCAGGCGCTATAGGGGGCTTGAAGAGGGGGATGTGACCTGATCCAGGAGGTCCCGGGGGAATTGTGCTGGGGCCAAAGGATGGGAAGGAGTTTGCCGGGGTGGCTTGCTGGGGCGAGGGGGTGATCCAAGCAAAGGATCACCATAATTCAGAACCTCTTTGGTGGAGAGCAAGGATGCAGGGCAGGACTGGAAGGAGAGTGGGGCCGTGGGGCAAAGGGCACAGGGAGGGGGTCCCAGAGCAGACTCATGATGGCCGCAGAATAAGATGAGACAAAACCTCTTAAAAGCCACAGAAAGTCGAGAGAGATCCAAGATGGCCGATTAGCAGCAGCTCAGGATTGTAGCTCCCACTGAAAGCGCAGAGAGTGAGTGGACACCACATTTTCAGACGAATTTTCATAGCCCACGGACCAAGAGATTCTTGGCGGAGGAGCCCCATGGGTCGCCAGCGCAACCCTTTTGGAGGGCGCGGCCGTTTTGCAGGCGCCCCGACGCGGCGGTTCTCAGTCCGGAGTATACGGGACTGAGTGCCCTTTGGTTGGCGTTGGAGCTCAGGGAAGGCAGAGTCTCCCATTCAGCTGATTAAAAAGCGGACTGAAGCGGGGAACCAGACCGGGACATTCCCGGGCAGAAAAGTGCCACGAATCTTAATGCCGCTGTTTCAGCCGGCATAGTGGGTCGCCGCAGGGGGAAGGCTGGTACCCCCCTCCACAAAAAAATAAAAATAAAAACAGCGGTTGGAACTGCTGAAGATTGAGAGTTTCACAGCAAGTGCAGCTGAACCCAGGAAGGTCCAGCTCTGTGGGGGGAGGGGCATCCGCCAAAGGAAAATTAAGAAATAGAGGAAACTTTATCACCAGCAAGCTGGACGTCCACTCAGAGACCTAGTCTGAAGGTCAGCAATTACACAGACGACAGGTGGATAAATCCACGAAGATGGGAAGAAACCAGCGCAGAAAGGCTGAAAACACCCGAAATCAGAGTGCCTCTCCTCCTACAGAGGATTGCAGTGCCTCATCACCAATTGAACAAGGCCTGATAGAAAATGAATGTGAGGAATCAACAGAATCAGGCTTCAGAAGGTGGATAATGAGAAACTTCTGTGAGCTAAAAGAACATGTTCTAGCCCAATGCAAGGAAACTAAGAACCTTGAAAAAAGGTTTCACGAAATGTTCATGAGAATGGACAATTTAAAGAGGAATATAAGTGAATTAATGGAGCTGAAAAATACAATACGAGAACTTCGAGAAGTATGCACAAGTTTTAACAGTCGAATTGATCAAGCAGAAGAAAGGATTTCAGAGGTCGAAGACCAACTTAACAAAATAAAACGAGAAGACAAGATTAGAGAAAAAAGGGTAAAAAGGAATGAGCAAAGTCTCCAAGAAATATGGGACTATGTGAAAAGACCTAATCTGCGTTTGATAGGTGTACCTGAATGTGACAAAGAGAATGAATCCAAGCTGGAAAATATTTTTCAGGATATTATCCAGGAAAACTTTCCTAACCTAGCAAGGCAAGACAATACCCAACTCCAGGTAATACAGAGAACACCACAAAGATATTCCTCAAAAAGAGCAACCCCAAGGCACATAATCATTAGATTCATCAGGGTTGAAACGAAGGAGAAAATACTACGGGCGGCCAGAGAGAAAGGTCAGGTTACCCACAAGGGGAAGCCTATCAGACTCACAGCTGATCTCTCAGCAGAAACCCTACAAGCCAGAAGAGAGTGGGGGCCAATATTCAACATCCTTAAAGAAAAGAACTTTCAACCCAGAATTTCATATCCAGCCAAACTAAGTTTCATAAGTGAAGGAAAAATAAAATTTTTTGCAAACAAGCAAGTACTCAGAGATTTCATTACCACCAGGCCTGCTTTACAAGAGCTTCTGAAAGAGGCACTATGTATAGAGGGGGAACAATCAGTATCAGCCACTTCAAAGGACCCATCAGTAAGCTGCATCCAGATCCATCTTACGTGCAAGGATATACAGAGACTCAAAACAAAGGGATGGAGGAAGATTTGCCAACCAAATGGAGAGCAAAAAAAAAAAGCAGTAGTTGCAATTCTCATCTCTGATAAAATAGACTTTAAAGTAATAGAAACTGAAAGAGATAAGAAGGACATTGTATAATGGTAGAGGGATCAATGTAACGGGAAGAGCTAACGATCCTAAGTCTATGCGCACCCAACATAGGAGCACCCAGATACATAGGGCAACTTCTTGGTGACTTACAAAGAGACTTGGACTCCCCACACAATAATAGTGGGAGACTTTAACATTACATTGTCAATATTGGACAAATTAATGAGACAGAAGGTTAAGAAGGATACCCGGGACTTGAACTTAAACCTCAAACAAGTAAACTTAATAAATATTTACAGAACTCTCTATTCCAAATCCATAAAATATACATTTTTTTTTCAGTAACACATCACATTTATTCTAAAAGTGACCACATGATTGGGAGTAAATCAATCCCTAGCAATTGCATAGCATTTCATAGGTTTAAATGAAATATTGGTTGGCTGTTTGTTTGTTATTTTCCTCCCTTATTCCTTCCTGTCTCCATTGTATAACACAATTATTAGTATAAAAAAAGCTTTTAATATCCATTTGTAGACTGCATTCTAGCCTGGGCAATAGAGCAAGATTCCCGTTCTCTCTCCCTTTTTTTCTTCTTCTTTTTCTCTTTATTTCATTCTTTTTTTCTTCCTTCTTTCTCTTTAAAAAAAAAAAAAAAGAATGCATGAAATTTGTTTGCCCTTAAGTTTGTAGAGAAAGAGGGTAAACAAGCAGAGAAGAGTCCAAAAGAGGAGATATAAAAATAAATGCTACAATTATAGATGTGTAAAAAAAAAAAAAAAAAGAAAGTCACTGAAAAGTTTTAGTTGGGGGTGAAGAGGGGTCCAGACATGATCCAATTTGCATTTTGAAATGGCCACTGTAAAGACATGGAATCAACGTAAATGCCCATCAATGACAGACTGGATAAAGAATATGTGGTACATATACACCGTGGAATACCATGCGGCCATAAAAAGGAACAAGATCACATGTCCTTTGCAGGGACATGGGTGGAGCTAGAAGCCATTCTCCTTAGCAAACTGACGGAGGAACAGAAAACCAAACACTGCATGTTCTCACTTGTAAGCGGGGAGCTGAACAGTGAGAACACAGGGACACAGGGAGGGAAACACCACACACTGGGGCCTGTCGAGGAATGGGGTGTGGGGAGGGAGAGCACCAGGATAAACAGCTAATCCATGCTGGGCTCAATACCCAAGTGATGGGTTGATAGATGCAGCAAACTACCATGGCACACATTTACCAATGTAATGAACCTGCACATCCTGCACATGTTCCCTGGAACTGCAAAATAAAAATGAAAAAAGAAATGACCACTGCATGGAGGATGGTTTGGAGGAGGACCAGGGACCCAGGGAGACCAGGCAGGAGGCTACTGAAGTGGTCCAAGCACAGGATGACGTGGCTTAGACTAGGGAGATGGCCACAGAGGGGAGAGACGCGCGTGGATTCAGGAGACCTTTAGAAGTGAAAATCAACAGGATTTGAAACAAGCAATCCTACCTCGACCCGGAGTACTCCCCCACCACCAGTCAAAACATCTTACCTCTGAAAAACAGGAAAATACAGACGGTTTCCAGCAACAGGAAAGGGGGCATGTTGATGTAACTACAGGAAAAGAAAGAATCAGCAATTAGTCCTGTGAACGCCCCCAAGTCACACCACCAAGCAAGATGCCAACTCAGCCTTTTCCAGGTCACAGATATGACCCTACAGGCCCTCACTACAGTAACTACAGTAGTCTGGAAAAGACCCCCAGTTCCCAAAGCCATGTGAGACTTTGCTCCAATTACTTTCATTTTAATGAATCTAACATCTAATGTTAGTTTTAACGAATCTGACATCTAACGTTAGATTTAATCAATCTAACATCTTCCCCAGGACACCTCTCTCACCCATCCCCAAATGCACCCCAGCCCTCCACAACAGGCCCCGGGAAGGTTTGCTCTCCTGCTCTCCCCAGAGTTAAGAGGCCCCGGTCTTGGCTCTGCCTGGGCAATCTGCATTTTGAAATGGCCACTGTAAAGACATGGAATCAACCTAAATGCCCATCAGTGAGACTGGATAAAGAATATGTGGTACATATACACCGTGGAATACTGTGTGACCACGTGACCCTGGGCAAAGTCACTCCTCTCGCAGGGTCTCCATTTCTTCATGGGGAGTTAGAATTCAGCAGGATGAAGATCTGATTTTCAATGTCCTCATGTTCTGAAACCTTCTAATGAGGTTAACAAACCTTTCCCTACCTAACAAGACAACATCTGAAGAAAGCCTGCACTATCTACTAATAATCTAAATTATCTACTAATCATCTAAATTATTTATAAATTGTAATCTGGCTGAAGGAAGAAATTTTTTTTTTTTAATGAAGTCTCACTTTGTAGCCCAAGCTGGAGTGCAGTGATGCAATCTTGACTAACGCAACCTCCGCCTCCTGGGCTCAAGCGATTCTTGTGCCTCAGCCTCCTGAGTAGCTGGGACTACAGGCACATACCACCATGCCTGGCTAAGGAAAATTACCTTTTAAGAAGTTTTTTCTTAAAAAAACTTTACTACCCAGGCAGGAGTAGTAAAGTTTTTTACTTTACTGCCCCATGGTGGCAGAGAGCCTACATGAGCCCAGGGGCCCTAGTCTTCATCCTGGTGCCCTGTGACCTTGAAAGAGGCTGTGGTTCCTCCTTTACAAAGTGAAGAGAATGGCCCCAATATGGTTAAACTGTCTTGTGGTTTTAAAAGTCCCATTGGATCCCCTCCATCATGGACCTATGTTTAGACCTCAAGATATATCCAGCTCTGTGGTTTTTGTTTTTTTTAGACATACTTATTTCCGTGGATTTCTATTTTAAGACATACTTATTTATTTGCATATTTAAAGTTTACACACATGCCATGACTCCAATGTTTAAAAAAAAAAAAAAATAACCCCTTAACAGGCTCTGAGACACATAGTCTGTTCTGTATCTCAAGCAAGTCCCTAAACAGAGGTAGAGCACGTGTTTCTGTTTTACACACTTTCATATGGGAGGTAAGTGGTTAAGGAGGACTAGTAACCCAACCAGGCCTACCAGGATGCTGGACAGACACAGAGCATTCCTATGGGAATGCCACCAGAGGAAAAAATACAAGTCTGTACAAAAATCTTTATTTTCATACTTAAGAAGAATCACATACTCATTTGAACAGCTTTACTAGGCTTGGCCAACCTGGTAAGTTACACACGCACTCAAGTACCTGGAAGGTTATTGCACAGCTCCTTAACCGATAGAGTCAGGTAAAAGTGGTCACTTTCCCCCACAGCCAGACTCTGCATTTGTCTCCTGTGAGGACACCATGGCTGGCAAGGGCTGAGGGGCGGCTGCAGTGAAACCTTGTCTCCAGATTACGAACTAGTGTAAGTAGCACAATTCTCGTGGCTATGTTCACTTCAGAGTGTCATGTTTGGTGATGTGGAGCTTTCTGAATAGAGAGGTTGAGGCACTGTCAGGTGCTCAGTAGAACAAATGTTTCCTGTAGTGCTCTAGACTGAGGGCGGCAGTCAATGGTAAAATAAATATCAGTAGCTCATTCCTGACAGGGTACACAGCAGCCCTGGCTCAAGGATTCCTCCCCATGCACAATTTCTAAGACTGTGGGCTAGGTGATTCTTTGTTTTGGCAATTGGATGGTTTTGATGAATTTGCTGTGATCCAGGGGTGTTCAAATACTTCTCTGAACACTGGCTCTTATTGCCCAAGCTGGAGTGCAATGGTGCGGACTCAGCTCACTGCAACCTCCACCTCCTAGGTTCAAGCGATTCTCCTGTCTTTCAGCCTTCCCAGTAGCTGAGATTACAGGCCAGCACCACCACACCCAGCTAACTTTGTATTTTTAGTAGAGATGAGGTTTCACCATGTTGGTCAGGCTGGTCTCAAACTCCTGATCTCAAGTGATCCACCTGCCTCAGCCTCCCAACGTGCTGGGATTACAGGCATGAGCCGCCATGCCCAGCCTAACCCATGATATTCTTTTGTAGGTCTCTTGGTATGTGTTTGCCTCAAAAGGAGGCTTCCCGACTAAAAATTCATAGCAAAGAACTCCAAAGCTCCAGAGATCCACCTTCTACTCATGCATCTGACCTTCAATCATCTCATGGGGCAGGTAGTCCAGGGTGCCACAGAGAGTGGTCCTCCTGGAGGATGGAGCATATACTGACCACCCAATATTCTGAGACTGTATGGTTATTTTCATGATGCCACCAGATTCTACCTAATTCTAGAATATGCACCACTTGGAAGAGTCTATAGAGATCCTTGGATTTCAAAGAAATCCTGAAACAAACTATTATAAAACAAATGTCCCCGCCAGCTGAGAGTCTTTGTGCAGGGTCTTCCTGCTTCAAATGACTAAGAGGCTCAAGCCTTCCCCTGATCTAAGGGAAAATCAGACACCCAACATGGCAAGAGCCAGGAAGTCAGGAGCTCTCCAGATACGATCAAAGGGAGAAAGGTGGTGGGGAGGATACCGGCCAGCAGCACCCACTTCCTGCTAGCTTACAGCCCTGCGCATGCCAGCAAGAAAGGACTCATGATTTCCCTTTCTCCTAAGGACATGTTTTTTTTCCCCCTTTTTTTACTCCACACCACAGAGGCAAAACAAGTCCCTACTTGCCGCCTGGGAGTCAGGCAGGGGCAAAGCAGCGAGGATGCGGTGAAGAGCTTCTCAATGCCATCTCTAGTTCTTGTGTTCAGGACGATTTTCTGGAGTTACAGCTTCTGACCCTCAGAATGACCCTGAGATTGAGGTTCAGGCCTGGTAATTGTTTATACAACAAAGATCCTAGCAGCCACCTCCCCCAGGCTGCTATGTGAGGATCATGTGGAAGAAGTACAGAAGGTTCCTGCCACATGGGAAGGCATCCAGTAAACACAGGCCCCTTCCCTCCATGCTATGAGACCAACATAAGCAGCTTCTTCTTGCTCCACTATGTGCCTCTGCTTGCCCCACTGAATGTTTTTCCAGAGTTGCCCAAGTTTCTGCTCATTAAAACAGATTGTATGTTGGCAATCTGCAGATGCACCCAGAATGTCAAATGCCTTCTCCTAGCTGTTTGGATCAATCAGACGGTGTTGGCTCTGTAACCTCCATAGCACCTCCCTCTCCTGTGCCCCTCAACACAACCCTATTGTCACAGAGCCCGCGCCGAAACTGCCTGGTAATATGTTTGTCTTGACTGCCAGGTGGCAAATGCCTGAGACTACGGACTGTATCTTAGTCTCTGCTGGAGCTCCAGAGACCTGCCTGTGCCTGGAGTATTGTAGAGGAAGCCCTTGCTTGGTGGATAAACAAAGCACCAGAATGCCTCCTGCAGGAGGGCTAGAGGGATCCTTCCAGGTGTATCATTGCACTCACTGTGTTCACTGCACCTTTTTTTTTTTTAACCAAGATGAATTAAACAAATGCTACTGTGATGCTGGTGAACTATTGTTTGCACTCTATTCCCACCCAGTCGTCTCAAATATGCAGCTGATTCCATTCTCATGTCAAAATTTTCCTACAATACTAATTTGACCTCCAAAATACAGCCCTACACCTGGAAAGCTTTTTTTTTAAAGGATGAATTCCACAGTAAAACTCAACAGCTTCTGCCATGTAGTGAGCCTTTCTTGTGTGCCTGCCGCCAGCTTCCACCTTTCGTGTCTTCTTCCTGATCCTCACAGCCAGCCAGGGAGGGTGTATTATCCCCCATTTCGAAGGTAAGAAAGCTGAGACATGGAGAATGAAGTGTTTTGCCCCGCTTACATAGCTAATCAGTGGATCGGATTCTTCATTCTGACCTCCCAGCGTCACCTTCCCAGTTCTGGGGAAAGCAGCCTCAGAATGTTCAACAAGGGAGAGGTGTAGGGGCTGTGGGTAAGAGGCGATACTCTGGCAGAAGTCCAGGCTCCAGAAAACAGGCCATGAACTAGGGGCAGTAACAGAAGCACAGAAGCATAATTTTAAAAATCTGCCACCCTGAATCCCACCTGTTGGCAATTCCACATACCCACCCCGACCCCAGCTAATACCTGCCAGCAACTCCCAGGCTCCATTCAGCACAAGGTGAGATTTACCAGGGCCCTCTGCCTTCTTACAAAGTAGTTGGTAGTGATCCACAAGCCCGGGGCAGGAACAGACTGCCCGGGGCTGGAACAGACCACCTGTTCCCAGGTACACCTCGCCAAGCCTTTTCCACTACAGCACCTTGCTCATCATGTTGTTCCCTTCCTCATGCTAATCCCATGTGTTCTTCCTGGCTTCTGTGTTCTTATCCATGAATTTAGATCTTCCCACGCACATCCCTGATCTCCTCATCAGAGTGTGGCCTTCAGATCCTGCTTCCACGCAGCACCAGCTGCATGTGGGACAGCAGGCATGTGAAGGCTGCGATGCCACAAAACTTCCCACTGTGCACTACCCAGAAATTACATTTCCTGTGACACAGGAACACATAAAAGCCAAAACAAAGCTACTTTTTTTAAAAAAAAAAAAAAAAAAAAAGAAGGGCCAGATTGGGGATAGCTGAAGGCAGTTTTGCAGGATAATGTCTGCCTTCTCTAGGAATGGAAATGAAATGAGTGGAGGGAACAAGGGGAAACCACTTCTACCTCCTCACAAAATCCAATTCCAACCCCAAATAGTTAGACTGGCTCTCGGCAGCCTCCTCTGAGTCAGCAGGATGGAAATCTGAGCCCTCTACAAGAACACTACATGCCTGAATGAGAAGACTAAAATCAGAGGTAAAAATCTCTGGCGGGGGAAGTCCTTGCCATAACAATCATCTTCCTTGTCCCTTTGGCAAAATATCTGGCTCAGGCCCAGAGAGTCAACGGATGTGGATGACACGTTTCTAGTTTGACACGGCAGGGAGAGCATTTTAAAAGCTGCTTGGGGAAAGTCACGCTTCCCCAAAATAATTAGTAAATTTTCAGAACCCAGCAGCCTGACAACCTAAAGTTAGCACAAGGAATGAACAACATGCTATTTATCAATTAGCTGGAGGGTCAGGCAGAAAAGCTGGGAAGATAGGCACAGATCACAAGCCCTCCCACCGTCTCTGCATCTGCAGGGACAGTTTTAGCCAGGAGAGAGCTCATGTTTGTTTTGATGGGCCATATTTTAAAATGCTTTAAATTGTACACAATCTGAATTCACTGTATGGGACACTGGGATTAGCCCTGAGGTATGGGAGAACACAGGACCCAAAGTCCAGAATGAGGATTCCAATCCAGCTCTGCTCCTAGCACCTGGGTGACTGCAAGCAACACCCTCCCCTGCCTAATGGGGAGAATCTCAGTTTCAAAAACTCCCCCAGCATTGTAAAGATCCAGTGAGATAGGGTAGGACAGTCTCTGCTAAGTAGTAAAACACTTTCTAAATGAATGGTGTTAAAAGTTTATCAGTACATTTAATATGTTCATTTAAAAACACTCATAACCTGTAGTATAGACATCATCACATCCATTTTTATAGATGAGGAAATGGTCTTAGAGAAGATGAGACCCAAAGCCACAGAGTGAGAAAACTTCAAGCTCAGAGTCCAACCAAGGACTTCTCAGCTATGACCAGAGGCACCGGTACGCAGAGGCACGCGGTACAGAGGCACGCGGTACAGAGGCATAGGTAAGCAGAGGCACACGGTACGCAGAGGCACCATGGTACACAGAGGCATCGTGGTACATAGAGGCATGTGGTACAGAGGCATGGGTACACAGAGACACCGTGGTACACAGGCACAGGTATGCAGAGGCACCGGTACGCAGAGGCACGGGTACACAGATGGACTGGTATGCAGAGGCACCATGGTACACAGAGGCACATGGTACACAGAGGAACGTGGTACAGAGGCATGGGTACTCAGAGGCACGGCGAGGCACCATGGTACACAGAGGCACCATGGTACGTAAAGACACTGACACACAGAGGCACTGGTATGCAGAGGCACCGTGTGTGGTATACAGAGACACTGGAAAGAGCAACCATCTGATGGCAGGACACCTGAGCATGAGCCTCCTGGGTAAATTCCTCCACTTCAGTCTCTCAGTTTCCTTCTAAAACAGAGGTGACAAACATCCATCCTATTTCCCTGGAAAGGCTGTCGCCAGGATCCCATGGAACCACAATGCAAAGGCTCCCAGGACAAGGCCAAAGTTGCCTAATTTGAGAGCAGGGAACTCTAGTTTAAGAGAAGAGACTCGTGATCACAGAAGGAAGTGGAGGACTGAGGATAGTAATCACATTCCAGGAAAGTCAGCAGGTAATGTTGTGGGTGGAAGAGGAAAAGTAGGCAGTCCAGCTGTTTAGGAGACGAAAGGGCACAGAATGGAAGGGACTTCAAATGTATTCAGCTGTCCCAGTGTCCTGCTTTGGGGTTATACAGAAATATTTTGCAGGGAATGCACGTACAGTCACCAAGAGACTTCCAATAGCCTCCTTGATGATGTAGGGGGTGAGCGGGGAGGGAGGTTTGTTTTATTTTAAAATAGCCTTATTGGATAAAATTTAAAATGAGTGATTCTATTGCAGCCCTCCCAATTAAACTAGGTTTTCATTTACTGATACATGAACTGCAGGAGTTTGAGGACCACTGTTCTAAAACAACCTCGTAGTGTTGCTGACCCTCCCATTGCTATAAGTATATGAAATTTCATTTATCCAATAAAAATTATTAAGCATCTGCCCTGTAGCCAGTACCCTTCCAGGTGCTGGGGAAGCAAGGACAATGCTTTATAAGATGCACACATGGCGGGAAAGTTATTTTAAAAAGGCATTTTCACCAGGAGCTTATCTCCGATGCCATCATGGCCACATAGCGATTGTGCTGTTTATGATGCTCACTAAAAAGCCGGGAGGGGGAAACGTCAATGTATAGTACTGAGCAAAAGACACCAATCTGAAAAGCTATGTACTGCATGATTCCAATCGCAGACATTCTGGAAAAGGTGAAGCTACTGAGACAGTAAGAAGATCAGTGATTACCATGGGTTGTAGGGAGAGTGGGATGAATAGGTAGAGCACAGAGGATTTTTAGGTTAGTGAAATTATGGTGTTTGATACTATTACAGTGGAATTACATCATTTTACATTTGTCCAAAGCCACAGAATGTACAACAGGAGCAAACCCCAGTGCAAACCGTGAACTTTGGGTCATGATGTGCCACTGGAGTGGGGTATGCCAATAATGGGGGAAGCTGTACGTGGGTCGGGACAGGAGGTATATGGGAAATCTGTACCTTCTGCTCAATTTTGCTTTGAACCTAACACCCTAAAACTGGGTCTCGGTTACCTGATCTGTAAAAACATGGGTTTCTGACTATGATTCATTCCAGGGGCCTGTGCCTATTGAAGGGAGGGGAAATATTAGCTGTAATCTCTGGATGGTAGACCAAAAACCAGATTTAATGAAAATACACTGATGGTTTTCAGCCAGACAGAGATGATGAGGAAAGCAATCTTCTCCAACCTGGGATTTGCCTGGGGACCTAGTCTGAGAAATTCTTATACTACTAGATGGCAGCTCTGGGCTGGATTTCTACAAAAAAGTAAGGCCCAGGGAGCTCTGTACCACCATCAGTCACAAGAGAGGATGGCTTCAGGCTGCTGAAAGCCAGCAGCATTTACAAATTCATGCCTGTGGCTTCTGCCAACTCTAGTGATACTTCTCTGACCTCTTCACTTTTCTGACTCTTTTCAGTAAGTCGACATTTCTTAATACAGTGTCACCTTCAGAGCAAAAGAGACCCTTGAATTTTTGGGAATGAATCTATAAAACACTTAGAGGTTGTGGTGTTTATTTTACCTGAAGCAGATTTTAATTTGAAAATCGTACAGGTTCTAATTATTTCGATCTCCAAAACATCACACACATAGATAAACATGGTGTCACCATGGCAAGGCCCCTCTCAGCTGGAGCCCTGGATTCCACCATCGCAGGCAGCAAGGTGCCCTCCTTCCCTCTCTTCTGTCTGGTGGCCCCAGCAAGTTTCCAAGGTGCAATTCTGAGACCCTCCCATTCACTGTCCCAGCAGGTGGCCAAGGGCCCAAGGCCGGAGGGAAGTAAAGGTCAGCTTAGCTAGGGAAAGGTTAGCCTTATGAGAAGGGAAGGAGACATGCAGGAAGCAGGGCTGAGCCTGGTGGGGAATTCGCTAGAAGGACAAACTCCCGGGGTTCCCATTGCCCAGGCACGAGTGTCTCAGGGCAGCCGGCCCTTCTCCGGTTCTGTTGCAGACACTTCACTGGGGCACTCGTTCTGCCTGGGAAAACTGCCCCGAGACCCCTTAACACTTGTGTATGTCCTGTAATGGGGTGTAGGGTGGAGGCGGTCATGTCACCAAAGCCTTTATTCAAAAGGTGAGTCCCTTTCCGCTGCCGCCAGGGAAGGGGGCCCCGCGACCGTGCCAGGCGAGCAGCTTGGGTTTAATACATGCCCTCCTCCACTCCTGCACCCGGAGCCTCTACCCCCTTACCTGCGGACCGCGCCCCTCTCCAGACTCGCCCGGGGCGGACCGCGAGAGGCCAGGAGGGAGGCGCGCGCCAGGTGCGCTCTTTCCCCCAGTGCCGCCGTCCCGAGAAGGCCGCGCTCAGGTGCGCGCAGACAGGCGAACAAAGCCCGCACCCTCCGCGGGGCCGCGCAGCCCTGCCGCTCGGGACGGGGCGGCCGGGCAGAGCGGGCCTCTGTCCTGACGGCGCGAAATCAGGCAGCTGCAGTCCCCGCTGGGCCGGCTGGCGAGGACCCGGGTGCCACAGCCAACTCGGGGCTGGGACTCACCGGGAGGAGCACGGCGACCAGCGCTCAGTTCCCCGGGGCGGCTCGGCTTGCAGGCGCGGGGCGACTTGAGCCAGGGGGCGCTAGGGGCCTGCAGGAGGGGCACCCCAGGGCACTGCTGCCACGTGGGACACACCTGTTTGTCTCTCCCAGGAGAGGGCGGCAACATGGCCCGACCTCGCTGAGGTCGGAGGCACTCCCGCCAGGGAGGTGCATTGGGCACTTCTGGGAACCCGGCTGGCCTCGCCCCTCGTGCTTTTTAACGCTGTATCGGCCAAGGTCAGCAAATAAAGCAACACTTACTTCTATGCGGGACACCCAGCCTCTGAGCGGTGCAGCAGCGAACGCTGTGCCATCAGCTGACTCCTCCGCGGGCTTTGTTGCTCCTTGAAAAAATGTTGACTTTGGCATCATTCCTATTTGTCATGGCAACTGCCTTTTAATTACCCGTCTCTATTACTGCAGTTGGGTAATAAGCGGACCTTTTGGCCATCATCCTTAAGCCTAGAGGGTGTTTAATTTTTAAAAAAGTCATATTCTACAAAGCACAACGCCTGGCATGAAGCTTTATATAAAGTCAGCTCTCAATGAACGTTGACTATGACTGCACAATCTATAATTTCCATACTTCATTTAAAAACTGTCAGGGCATAGTATCTGCTCATTGCAAAAAAAAAAAAAGTTGATAAATTACTCATTTTCCACCACCCAGAGATAATCACTGTTAACATTATAGGTGTGTTATTCTACCTATGCAAAAATGTGTTTTTAGTTAATTTCATACAAGCTGCACATTAACCAGGATTTCCACTTCCTTTTGTGAACGTCTATGTTTTGAGCCACTACATAATGTTCTAATGTACTTAACCTATCTGCTATTGTTGAATATTAAACTTTCAATTTTAATATAATTAGATGGATTTGTGCTTTGGTCCAATTACTTCCTTGTAATAAACTACAAAAAGGTAAATTTCTGGGATACGGGGTTTATACAATTTAACACTTGATGTATATTACCAAACTGTCTTCAAAGAAGGTTGACCTGCTTCCTCTTTTCCATGCTCCTTCCCATTATTCTCATGTCAATTTCATAGGAAAATAATTCTGTGTACACCTTTCCTGTCTGTAGTTCTGTTTCCAAACCTCCTGACATTGACAGCTTCCAGTCAAAGTGGCCCACGGTGACTTTAATGCTGCAGCCTCACTGAAGGAGGCTGGGGGAAGGACTCATTTTTCCCTTAATTCATTTATCCCAGTAACATTTACTGAGCACCCAAAAGTAAAAAGAGGGCCACACCAGAGCAGCAGACATCGTGTACTAGCATGCCATCCCCGCAGGGGACAGCAATTAGTTTTGAGGTCTAACTGCTGGGGAGGGATGGTCTCTGTCTCTAGATCAGCATTGTCCCAGATAAATATTATGCAAGCCACGTGTATAATTTTAAATGTTCTAGTGGCATTTTTTTAAAAAAGTGAAAAGAAACAGGTAAGCTGGATTTCAATATTAACCTAAAGATCCAGATTATCTCAACATGTAATCAATAAAGATGTTTTATATCGTCTTCAAAAATCCTGGGTTTTTGTTTTTGTTTTAAGACAGTCTCACTCTGTTGCCCAGGCTGGAGTGGAACAGTGTGATCTTGGCTTACCAAAGCCTGCACCTCCTGAGTTCAAATGGTTCTCCTGCCTCAGCCTCCCAAGTAGCTGGGATTACAGGCATGCGCCACCATGCCTGGCTAATTTTTGTATTTTAAGTAGAGACAGGGTTTTGCCCTTTTTGGCCAGGCTGGTCTCAAACTCCTGACCTCAGATGATCCACAAGCCTTGGCCTCCCAAAGTGCTGGGATTACAGGCGTGAGCCACTTTACCCGGCCAATCCTGTTGTATTCTATACTCACAAGCACATCTCAATGTGGACTCACCCCATTTTTACATGCTCAATAGTCACATGGGGTGAGTAGCCTGTGCTGCTCCAGAGGAGACATCCAACAAGGACAGACCCCAGGGCCTCAAGAAAGTGGAAATTCTACCTTTGACAACCCTCTCTCCACGCCCCTTAAGCTGTTTACCAGGTGCCAGCATACTTTTGCCTAATCAGGTTTACCTTGGAGAAGTCAAATTTCAATCCTGGTTATTCCTGACAGATTTGGAATGTCTTTAATTAGGGGGGTTACTTCACATTTTCACTCTGTGATTAAGAAGAACTGAAACTATAAATACGGTGAAGATACCTGTTGCTTCAGACTTCTTCACATCAATGTATAATCAGCCTGTCTGGGGTGTGCAGGCAGGAGAGAAGGCAGGTGGTGCAGGCCCCGGAGAGTGCCGAGTGGGTGACCAGCAGGGGTGGAGGTGTTTTCTGCAGAAAGTTAGGTAGCTACTTTTGTCATCCATGACATCCCTTCCTTTGTGAAGATTTATAAGGATTTAAAAAATAAAGTGATTATGAATTACCATCATCCTAAAGGGCAGGTAAGCTTCTTGCTTTCCAGGAGCTTGCCTTACTCATCTTGCCAGCCCAATGCCCAGTCATTTGCACACAGTAAATACCCTCTGAGAAATAAAATTCCATATCCTCCACTGAACGAAAGGACCCTCTCTTGTCCAAGGAGACCGCAGAGAATTTTTTTTTTTTTTTTTTTTTTTTTGAGACTGAGTCTCACTCTATTGCCCAGGCTAGAATTCAGTGACTCGATCTCGACTCACTGCAACCTCCGCCTCCCGGGTTCAATTGATTCTCATGACTCAGCCTCCCGAGTAGCTGGGATTACAGAAGGCTGCCACCAGGCCCACCTAATTTTTGTATTTTTAGTGGAGACAGGGTTTCACCATGTTGGCCGGGCTGGTCTTGAACTCCTGACCTCAAGTGATCTGGAGAAATCTTAAAAGCTGAGTTCCCAGACATGACTAGAAGGGAGGCGGGACAGTTTGTTACACCTGCTGCTTCACTGCCATTAGGCATTTTTTTTTTTTTTTTTTTGAGAAAAAGGTCTTGCTCTGTTACCCAGCCTGGAGTACAGTGGTGTGATCTTGGCTCACTGCAGCTTTGACCTGCCTTGACCCTGGGCTCAATTAATCCTCCCACCTCAGCCTCCCCAGTAGTTGGGACTACAGGTAACATGTCACCACACTAGCTTTTTTTTTTTTTTTTTTTTTTTTTTTTTTTTTTTTTTGGTAGAAATGAGATTTCCTTGTGTTGCCCAGGCTGGTCTTGAGCTCCTGGGATCAAGCAATCTGCCCACCTCGCCCTCCCATAGTGCTGGGGTAACAGGCATGAGCCACAGTACCCAGCCTTCTTTCTTAAGGGTTAAACAGAAACTGGCCCTTTGGGAAAAACTTGCCCCACCCCTGCTATTTTTGAGGGTCTTACCATATCCCCCAGGATGAAGTACAAGTGGTGCAATCAGCTCACTGCAGCGTTGACCTTCTGGACTCAAGCAGTCCTCCTGCCTCCGAAGTAGCTGGGATTACCACCACGTACCACTGCACCAGTTGCTTTGGGTAGAGATGAGGTGTTGCTCTGTTGCCCTGGCTGGTTTTGAACTCCTTGAACTCAAGGGATCCTCCCACAGTGTTGGGACTGCAGGTGTGAGCCACTGCACCTGGCATCTACCATTGACATGAACCAACATTTGATGCTGCCCCTCCCTTTTAAGGTTTCAACAAACCAAGCAACCAGCATTCCTTCCTAGGAGACAATGGACCACAGAGTGGTTCTGGCTAGTTTATCAAGATGCACAATGAGGGTTGCGTCCTTGGCTTCACCTTTTGACCTAAGAGGGCCAAAAACTCCACCCCAGAATCCTGCTAATGCCATTTTTTGTACATGCAACCCATGAAGAGTCATAAAGGTTAATTGCCCATATATATCTCCTTTCATAAATATTCATGACTCTTCCTATAGCTTACTGTGTATTTGGAAACGCTATGCAGCATAAATTCCGGTTTTATTTTTCCCACCCTGGAAGTGTGTTTCCAATCTCTGGCTGGAGGCTATATTCCCCAGACTGCATCAATGCCCACCCTGCAGGTGGCCATCCTTTGTGAAAAGTCAAGCTCTCCTTTCCAAATTCATGAACTTTCTCATTCTTCAGTTGACACCTTCTACAAGGTTAATTCTCAAGTCACCCTGTACCATGTGTCTTGGCTGTAAACACAAGACACAGGACTTTGAATTTCATTCAGGAACAAATGGAGACATCCGTACTTGGTGACATGCATCATCATGAGGCACCCATTGTAGTAGAGCGACCGTGGCTTCAGAGATGGGGGTGGTGGGGGGCTCCTGCCTATTAGCTTTGTAACACAGAGAAGATGCTTCACTTCTGATTGCTCAGTTTCCTGACCTATCAAGGTTGATGGGTACAACAGTTCCTAACTCTGCAGAACCCTAACTAAAATTCTTTGATCCAATCCCTCAAATAAGGAACAGACACAAAGAAGAATGTTTAATAGAGCTGCGAGAGTTGTGTATTTTCCAGAAGCCACATAGTAGCCTTTAGACATGCCTCTCCAAATGTGCTCCACAAATACTTACTTTAAGGCAGACACACGTATGTGGAAATGAAGATTCATGACACTGGGAATTTGGAGAGGAGCTGGATATAACATAGAAGTATTGACAGTTTGATGTCAATAACTGAGCCCTCGTACTGAGGAATAAAGTAACAGGAAACAGTACCTATGAAACAGCAAAGAAACCATCCCAGAGGAAACAAAGGGCCTGACTCGGAAGTGCTCAAGAGGCAGCAAATTAAGCCACAGCCTAATTTGGTCTGTGTTCTGATAACTGGGGCCAAGAGCAAGGAGGGAGAACAAAGTTGGGGGCACAGAGAGAGACAGGACGTGAGGAACAGAAGTACTGCCATCTCAAAGCTAACGCCACTGAGGGTTGGAATAGTACCAATTGTTGTAAGCGTAAAAGCATCCATCCCAGCTCCTACTTAAGACAGTGAGAATTACGCACAAAGTTATATTGGATTTTTGCTGTTGGGAAATGTGGTGCTTTCTGGCTGAACCAACTAAACACAGAACAAAGGCACAGGCTTGGGTAACAGTCACTCAGCCAACATTTGAAACTTTGTGAATGCTCCACATCAAACTGTCAATACTTCTTTGTTATTTCCATCTCTTCTCCAAATTCCCAGTTCATGAATTTTAGTTTTCACATATGTTTGTCTGCCTTAAGTATTTGAGAAGCACATTGAGAGAGGCATCTAGGCACACCCTGGAGGCAGAGTAGGCTCCTACCTTATAAGCATCAGAGTCTATCTCACTTCCTGGAAGGTTCACATCACAGGAGATAACGACCTCTTCATCAAAAGGTTATCACCACTAGGTGTTAAAAACGGCATTCCCTCAGGGTGTTAAGGGAAGCAAGCAAGCATGGATAAAATAGCTGAGGCTCCATAGCTCACTAACACCTTAAATGAAGCCAGTTTTAGGTTATCTGAAGCTACACCCAGAATGCAAGAACTTTCCTAGGAAAATCAGACTCCGGTGTGTAGATCAGGGCACTACCGGAATGTTAATGGTTGGTTCTCTGGACGAGCCTTCTGCAGTTCTCACCCTGTGCGATTGGGCAGTAACCTTACCTCTAACAGAACTTAACCACCCTAATTCCAGCAAGCAAAACCATTCTACCATTCTTTCTCAACTGCATGTTTAGAACACACAGATTACCTTCCAATTCCCTTTATCTGGAAAAACAAAAACCACTCCGATAATCTTGTATGTAGTTAGAGCTGTTTGGGAGCAGGTCTGGCCACAAAACCACCTACACTGGTGAGGAGCCCAGGTGTCCTCTTTGGCTGATCCCAGAAGAGCTCGACTTGCCAAATCCAGGCAGCTGTGTTGGTGAGGAGCCTGTTAGTAACACCAACGATTTACTGCTCATGGCTGCCAGTCTCTCAGCAGTGAGCCTCACAGTCACTTATTTTCTTTCTGGGAATTTGGCAGCTTAGGGTCCTGCTGATGAAGATCTTCATGTGTTGGCTTCCGGAGCTGTTATTACATAGCAAGAGAGACCAATGTCAGAATAGTAATTATCCTCATCCACAATTTTGAGACTTTTACATTTCTAGCTGCTGCAGCAAAATAATTTTAGCCAAACAAGCTGCATATTAAGTATGTCCCTTTTCCCTCGTCAACCCCCCAGGATTTCAGTGTTCATGACAGAAATCTCTTCCCTGGCAAACTGGGTAAGATATATTTTAATATTTACAAGGCCTCCACCCAAGAATAAATCATTCGTTCAGATACATGGTCTCAGCTCTACTGTACATATGACCAAACCAGGTATTTTGAGGGGATCTGAAGACTGGTATGATAGGGCTATGCTGGCCCTAATAAACAATAAATCTGGCACATACCTCAATGTCAGACTCATAGCTGGAGCTCAAATATTCATTGAATGAAACATGCAGCTGGTACATTAATTAAAATCAGAAACATGTTAAATCTACTCAGAAATAAGACCTGATGATCCAGTATGTCTAATTAATCCAGGAGACATTTAACCCATCTATCTGTGAGACTAGTGCTATAGATATCAGTCTCTCTTGGAGACCAAGGCAAATTAGCTGAATCAGCAAATAATATTAAACTCCATTTAATTAAAACAGTTCCTATTCAAATGTCTAGTACCATAGGATAAAATGTTACAATTTGAAGACAAATTTTGACTCCTGATTGTCTGTGTTCCTTGTTTCTCTAATTTTCCTTAATAAAAGGGCAATTTTGTGATTCCATCGTCTTGTCTGTACTTCCTCTGTGGTTAGAATAAAATAGACAGCATGAACAAATTAAGTCTCTAATTCTCCCAGTACGTACAAGAAAGAAAATTAAATTGGCACACACACACACACAAAATGCTTGCAGTAAGAATGAAAGAGAAAGCTGGTTGGGAAGTGAAATAATTTTATTGAGCAAAGCAGCGTGAACTGTTATCTAACAGAAGCACATCAGTGTTTGACAACTTTTATATGAGGAAAAATTCCATTTAATCTAACAGATTAGCCAACATACATTGTCAGTAAACACAAAAAAATAAAGTATCTTTTAAGTAACTGCTATGAGCTGGTGAGGAACATCTTAGGTTTCATAGTCTGACCGTTAAATCATGAAAAAATTCAAACTTTGGGGTTGGCAGGAAAGCCAGCTGGCCCATAATCCTGCATATGTGTGGTTCACCTGAGATTTTATATGCTTCAGGAAAAATATATACTCTTCTTTGTCTTTTTACCTTAAACTGATAACTGTATTTGGGTTTCAGAAACAGCAAATTCTATCTACAACAAATATCTAACTGGCTACAGGTTTCCAAAGCTGTGAACAGCAGGACAGGGAAGGTAAAGTTCCTTCTCCAGGTAGAGGGGTCCAGAGGTCAGACAGACTCTGTGCCCAAAGGCCAAAAGGAAAGTAATCCAATTAAGGACAGACAGACAGAAACTCATGACCTCCAAGTGGACAGGAAAGAGAAGATAACAAAGAAACAAGAAAGCAAAGGACATTTATTATGTGGAAGAGGCGGAAGACAGAGAATGCAGTGAATATTACAAATTATTTCAAACATACAGAAAATGAAACTCACATCCACCAACTAGTTTTCGTTTTTGTTTGAGAGACAAGATCTCTCACCCAGGCTGGAGTGGAGTGGCACTATCATAGCTCACTGTAACTTTGAACTCCTGGCCTCAAGGGATCCTCCCTCCTCAGCCTCCTTAAGTGCTGGGATTACAGGTGTGAGCCACACCTTGCCTTTCTTCAGTACCTTTTAGTAATAAAAAGTTACACATATAGTAGAAAGCCCCTATGTATTCCTTGCCAGTATTCTTATAGATTTGGTATGAATTTTTTATACAATATTTATTTGGTGGGAAGAACTTAGAGAAAATAAAAACTACCAACCTAGTAAGAGAATGGCAGGCAGGCAAAAACATAGAAGGTCGTTACAGAGAAATCAGAAAAAGAAAAGGTTCCCACAAACAAAAACACCAGGTACTGTACTTTCTCTCCTAAGTCTAGCCTTTGTGGTTTCCTTTAAGTGTTTACCTCCAAGAGAGGCTGTTTCTGAAAAAGAAAAAAATCAACTGTCGTTACGCCTTATACAAAAACTCAACATTGCTATGGCTCTTAATTTCAAATACAAGCAAAGCAAATACTCACTTTTAATTGAAATTACACATTTAAGTCAGAAATGTCAGGTAAGAAAATTAACCACAACATAGCATGATATATGCTAAGTAGAGCTTTTTATACTCCCCTTCACAAATATAATATATAGCTGCTTGCACTCTCCTTCATATGTAAAAGATATGACATTAACTTGTGTGTTGAAACATTTATCACTTGAGCAACAGATTAGAGGGTTTTATGTTCTTATCACCACAATACTTCTGTTTTAGCAATTTTACAATTCAATCTGTAACAACTAAATTTCTCCAGAGATGGTGAGATACACGGTTTTTGTTTTGTTTTGTTTTGAGACATGCTCTCACTCTGTTGCCCAAGCTAGAGTGCAGTGGTGCCATCTTGGCTCACCGAAATCTTCGGCTCCCGGGTTCAAGCAGTTCTCCTGCCTCAACCTCCCCAGTAGCTGGGACTACAGGTTTACACCACCTCGCCTGGCTAATTCTGTATTTTTTTTTTTTGATAGAGGTGAAGTTTCACCATGTTGGCCAGGATGGTCTCACACTCCTGGGCCTCATGTGTTCTGCTCGCCTCAGCCTCCCCAAGTGCTGAGATTATAGGCATGAGCCACTGTGCCCAGCCAAAATACATTTTTACACCCATTCTATCTCAAAGAACAATTCAAAGGAATAAATACTCAGCTGTATTTTCACCACAATGAAGTAATGCTTAAGCAACCATGTACATCATTTTTTCCTAATAATGTAATCCTCTAGTTTCATGCCCTATGGAACTGATCTAAAGGATACTGTACATATAGCAGCTAAGGGAAGTTAAGAGAACTGAGTTTTGAGTCATAAGACCTAGTTTCAGTTTGTGTGTGATTTTGGACAGTCATGTAACCCTCTCTGGGCCTCAACTTCCATAACTTTAAAATGGGTCCTACTTTCTTTTCAAGGGTATTGTGAAGATTAAGTATGTGAGTAGATGTAACAGTGCTTTGTAAATATGCATACCCAAACACAAGGTATTACACTGTATTTGAATGTAAACAAAATATGTATTCCCACAGTAGGGAAAAATCCAGTTCAGCTACTATGCTTTAAATCAAGTTTTCCTTTGAAAGCTACTAAGCCCTGTCTTAAATCTATCAAGAAACAATGAAATTTCACCTTAAGGTACAGGTGTGTAAGCACTCTCAATAAACTTACAAAAAGGCCTATTACCCAGCTAAGAAGCACAAACAGGCCAACCAACTTGGTTAAAAATATAATGACTTGGTACTAGGACTAAACTCCAGAAATCCATGTCATTGTACGTTCCTTAATTTATCAAATTAAAATCACCTAAATTAAGTTTAAGATTAGCCGGGCATGGCAGTGTGTGCCTACAGTCTCAGCTACTTGGGAGGCTGAAGTGCGAGGACTGTGTGAACCTGGGAGACAGATGTTGCAGTGAGCTGAGATTGTGCCACTGCTCTCCAGCCTGGGTGAGAGTAAGACTTAAAAAAAAAAAAAAAAAAAAAAAAAATTTAAGCTAAAACACGCAAAACAGTAGTCAGTATTAAGACAAAGTATTAGAAAAGACTGAAAACTGTAATAACCCAAAATTTGCAAAAGGAAATGTGAGAAGACAGTTGATCTTGCAATAATTATGTTTAGCTTAGAATTCAGTTTAATCTTTCTTAAAAAAAAAAAACAAAACCAGAACAGTCTATTACCATATGGAAAGTATGTTTTAATACAGTTGGTTTTTACTTAAGAGTTACTACACCCATAAAAGATTCACAAAGAGTAATACGGCTACCTCTTGGGCTATTTCCAAACAGTCTAATATAAATTGCTTGTTAGCCAACAAAAGTGCACATATTAAGTAAATCAAAGTTCCTTTGCTTTTGGCTGGAACTATAACAACTGCAAGAAGGACAACTTCATTCTGAGATCAGAAGTTTGTTGTTTTTTGAGATGGAGTCTCACTCAGGCTGGAGTACAGTAGTGCAATCTTGGCTCACTGCAACCTCCACCTCCTGGATTCAAGCAATTTTCCCATCTCAGCCTATCAAGTAGCTGGGATAACGGGCATACACCACCATGCCCAAGCTAATTTTTGTATTTTTAGTAGAGACAGAGTTTTGCCATGTTGGTCAGGCTGGTTTTGAACTCCTGGGCTCAGGTGATCTGCCCACCTTGGCTTCCCAAAGTGCTGGGATTACAGGCCTGAGCCACTATGCCCAGCCCTGATTACAAGTTCTAATTGGCTCTTAATCAAAAATTTATTTCTGAGAGCCATCTTACAACAAAGGATCCCAGACAGTTTAAAAAAAAAAAAAAAAAAAAGGCGGGGTGGGAGGAGGAACTACTGGTTTAAAACTCACCAGTATGTTCTTTATAGACACTGGAATCACCACAGCCAAAAGCAGGGAGTATGTTTTGCTTTGAAATAAAACATACCCTCAGTGCAGCCCACTTTCCGTTCTTGGCCCTTTGGATACTCCTCACAAAAAGCACTAAACATATTTACAGCAATGTGCATAAGTGAGATCTGAGCTAATTTCAAATCTAGACAAAAAATCTGAGGCTAAGCTTTACCTCACAACAACTTTTACAAGTCCATCCACGTATCAGTAACATGGGCATTCTCAAAATCAAACAACAATAAAGAAAGGCTATTACAACTGGAATGCCCTAGGGGCTGAGTTCCCTTAGCAGTGGCAAAGGAAAATGATCAGAACAAAGCTACGAAGACAGCAGAAGCAGGATAACCAAACCTCAGGTCATTAAACCACAAAAGTCCAGCCTTAAAACAGGTTTCACGTCGTTAGCTCTATCCGGACAATATACCTGAAGATGTCACATTGGTGACCACAAAAGAGGCAAAAACATCAAATTTATCTTATTTAACTTTTTAACAGTTTTTTCATTTCAATAAATTTATTTTGGTTTGTTGAATTGTTTAAGAGGAAGAGAAGAATGTGTTCATGTTTTTCAACCTGTGGGTGAAAAGGAAAGCATATGATTTAATTTCTAAAAACATTAGGAGTATAATTTCACTTGAAGGAAATTTTACCTACTTGCTTCTGTAACTCTGTGCAGCAGCAATTCATCCTGTACATCTCTTCTAAAAGCAAGTACAAAAAAAAAAAGGCATTAGATTACATATAATGTAAAGAAGAAGAACTTGGGAGTCTAAACATATACAGATAGCTCTGACCCTTGTGCCTGGGTTCCGACTACAAAGACCTGGAGGGATCCATTTGGGCTGTGAGATTATCTACTACCGTGGTCTGGGTTTGACCATATTAACAACCATGTCTCCAAGGTTTAGGTTCTTTGTCTATCACATATGGAATCTCTCTCTTTGATTGAGGCCAGGTCTGTCAAATATACACCTTATCAAGTACCAGGAAGATGCAATCTCAAAAATAGGACTTCTGATTTTCATCAGGATCAAAAAGCAAACTGGAAATAGGGAACATGCAGAACACCTGGCATTTCCAAAGCTCTTGGTGTCAATCCCCACAGCAATGCTGCCGAGCAGAACTATCTGGACTCGAAGGATTGCCTCTATCAAGGAGGCACTCCCAGGCAGCCACAGGAATGAGAGCCCTGCCACTGGATTTGTGGAGGAGAAGAGAGTATGACACAGGGATTGAGGAAAGATCAAGTCAACTAAATTGATTATCTGTTATTCCTCATACTTAACATCTGTTATTAGTAACACTTGAAAAGAATACCTTTATTTATAGCACTCTGCCTTTGAGGTGTGATGTTTTTTGCCAGCCCAAACGTCACCAGCTTATCAGCTACGTCGACTGTCCCATTCTCGGAACATTTCTCCACTGACACCTCATGGACATTCTTAGTAATTCCTTTCACAGAAAGCATGACATTCTGATTCAACATGAAATTTTTTAATAGCATTATTATTAATTGAGAAGAGCTTCCATTCAGTTCCATTAATCCTGGAAAAGATGGATATTACAGTCTTTTAGTTCCTTTTAAAAAGATAGTATTTAGATAAATTATGTAACAATAACAAGCAAAAGGCTTTACTGGATTCAGCTGGATTTCAGTATGCTTTGATGTACTACTGCTGGTGCATTACAAAAGGCAAATTTATTCAATAAATATTTATTGATCACCTAACAAGGCATCAGGCATTAATCTTGGACTAGAGGGCACGAAACAGACACGTGTGTCCTTCATATATTCCAAAGGGAGAAACAATAAACAAAGATAATTTTCCAGCTCTGAGTCAAAACCAAAGAGGACCATAAGGCAATCAGTATGGTAGCATCTGCAAGACCTTTGCATAAAGATATCAGGAGTAAAAGCAAAAAGCTACTTTAAGTATTTTTGTTCACTTTATTAAAATTCCAGCTGAGGAGTTGAACATATGCAGATTTATTATACATAATATGGTAGCCAAAAATGGTGTCCTCTGAATGCCTCCAGTCCCTAAAGAGATGTGACAAAGCAGAAGGACCCCAAATGAGAGGCCAGACACCCTGCTTCACAGACACCAGATACCCTGGTTCATAGATACCAGACACCCTGGTTCACATCCTGGCCCTGCCACTTACTAGCTTAGAAATGAGGGGCAAAACCGAATCTCTGAACCCTGACCCTCTGAAACTAATCTATAAAACAAAGACTGAGTATAGTCTTTGTGAGAATTCAATAAAGAATAAAGGATATAAAACTTAAATGAAAACTCTCGTAATATTTAAAAATATTTAGGCGGTTACTGGAAATACCATGTGATTGACTTAGAGCTGTGAAACATAAAGAGGAAAAAAAAAACCTGCACCTAAATTGGAAAGTGACTTAGCTGTCTACCTTCAAATGAACATCTGATAATTTGGAAAGGAAGCTCCAGATGGCTAGAGGTGATTGGTTGCACTCTGCAAAGAGGCAGCGTTTCAATGTTTCCATAGTCTGCATAGAGCACCTTCACATCAGTGTCTGATGTCCCCAGAACAACTGCACGATACCAAAAATCATCACCTGAAAATATAATGAAATCTCAGTAAGAACTTACAGTCAATGACTTCTCCTACCTTAAGAGAGTTATTCATAGTTATATTTACATCACTTAAACATCCATGCCAAAATTTGTGGTTACAGTTAAAATTAAATATAAGCATTTACCTCTATACTACCATGAAAAATGTAATTTTTTTTTTTTTTTTTGAGACAGGGTCTGGCTCTGTAGCCCAGCCTGGAGTGCAGTGACACAATCGTGGCTCATTGTAACCTCCACCTCCCAGGCTCAAGCGATTCTCTCACCTCAGCTTCTCGAGCAGCTGGGATATAGGTGTATACCAACAGGCCCAGCTAATTGTTTATTTTTGGTAGAGACAGGGTCTTGCCATGCTGCCCAGGCTGGTCTTGAACTCCTGAACCCAAGCTATCCTATGGCCTCAGCCTCCCAAAGCGCTGGGATTACAAGTGTGAGACACCACACCCAACCTCTAATAGGATTTTTTTTTTAAATGCATAAAACCACAAGAATAGGGAACAAGAGAAAAGACAACAGAATACTGGAAGCTGGAAAGCAGATGCCTGAATGAAAATGATCTAATAGAGCCATGTAGCTCAACCACAGTTGGCAGTGGGGAAGCCAAAATGCAGCCCAGCTCGCATCACAAATCCCCAACCCCTAAAGCCTCAACGATTGGTGTTACTCATTCAAAAAGCAGGAGTTAAGATGGAGTTGGAAATGAAGATTGGCTAAGGAAGCAGAGTTACTTGCAAAGACATCTGAACAGGCTTTAGCTCATAAACTCATTTACATGTAACACCTATTTTTAAAGTTACTAAAGAGAATGGTGAGCTTTATGTTCCCATGTTTTAATAATGCTTCTACTTGAGGAAAGAAGACTGGAGGTTTCCTCTCCCGAGAGGATGAACCACACAGAAGCCATGGACTAGAGAACGTAAGGCAGAGCAGATCAGGGAGAGTTTAATACTGGCAGGCAAGCTGTACACTTCAGGCAGGAGGCAACCAGCCCCCATGATGGCCCATCAAATGGTGACACCGGGAGTCCACAGTGAAATGGCACAACCAGATCACCCACAGTGAAGGCCACCAGTGGACAAGCCCCTGTCCACTCTCAAAGCAACTTCCCAATAACTTCTCAGTGCCCCATGTTAAATACAGGAACAGCAAAGGATCACCAGAGATTTGAAGAAAGCCTCTAACATCACAGAAGAGACCAAAACAAAATAGGACCTTAGGGAAGCCAAGGCAAAGGAGGAAGATGACAGTGAACATTACAAGACTGACAATAATATCCTTGGAGAACTGACATTCCACCCTTGAAAGAAGAACAGGGTAGTATTAAAAAAGATGAAAGAGAGAAGAGGATATTTAACAGAAGAGTTCAAATTCAACATTAGAACACTTGGAGCTCCGAAAGAGAAGAAAACAAAAGGAAATAAAAGCATTAATTCAGGAAAGTTTCTCAAACTGAAGCTCAAGAATTTCCAGCCTTAAGGGGTCTGCTGACTGACTGCCCAGCACAATGGTAGAAAGAAAAACACCATACTAAGGTCACATCATAAATTTCAAAACAGGTGATGAGAATACTAACAGTTCCAGAAAGGGGGAAAAATGTACGGTTTGTGGAATCCAGAATAACATCAATCTTTTGACCAGAAACACCAACAGCTAAAACACAATGAAAGAAGTGCCTCCAAAATTGTAAGGGGAAGATGATTTCCAATCAAATTCTGTACCCGGGCAACCTATCAATTAACTATTAGGATAAAGACTTTTTCAAACATGGGAGATAACAGAAAATTTATCTTACATGCACCTTTTCTCGGCTTCTGGAGGACGGGATCCGCCAAAACACTGGAGTAAATCAAAAGGGAAATCAGGGATCCAAAAAACAAGGTGGGGCGAGGGAAGAAGCAGTCTAGCTAATACACTGTGGGGCAGTCCAGGAAACAAGGGGGCAGGGCTGAAATGATCCTCAGCACGGTGAGGAAAAACCCAGGCTAACAGCCCAGGTCTGGGGGACAAGCAGCCTGTACAGAAGCAGGTTGGAAGGCTGAAGATGCCTCCAATATGGAAAAAGTTGATAAAGTACATGTAGTGTTCTGGGGAGTTTGCACTAATATGGAGAACTGGCAATAGTCAAAGTATATAGAACATTAGCAACAAAAGCGGCAAAGAGAATGTAATTGTAATGTACTGCACAGCTCAGCTATAATGTTTATGCAGTCCTAATGAAGTAAAGCAGAATACTTACCGAACCAAAAATTATGATTTATTCTGGGAAGAAAGGGAGAGAAAATGTAGATCCAGTTGTCATACAAAAGAAAAAACTAGTGACATCTGCAAGACCATGAAGTTTGAAGGTTCCCAACTTGTGTCCCCCAACAAAAGTACTTTGGTGCCCATCTAGCCACAAAAATGCCTTTTTAAGAGGTTTGGGATCCAGACGGGGGGTCTGAAACTCCACTGGAGCACAAGATTGAGGAGGGCTCTTTCAGAAGGCAGACCCATGCCCCAGTGGCAGACTTTTAGACCTTGTTCTCAGCTTCTGACTGGAAGCAGCCCTGTCCCCCAGGTGAACTCAGCTCTAGCCCCACTTGGCTGCCATCCTGCCACCAGCCACCACTGCCCAGGGACTGGCAGGAGCCATGCTTATCCATGCCCCCAGTCACAGGCCTGCCAACTGGACCTGACTGAGGACCATGGAGCAGCCCTACAACCTGACTCCACTCCCATTAACCTTGATCCCAGAGGTAAATCACAATATTTACTTCAAGTGTTATGTTAGCTTAAGAAATTTGTTAAAATGGATAATGATCAAAGCATACCTCAACAATGAGCCTGACTCCCTGAGGCATTTCATTCTTCTTTTAGTACATTCACATATAGAGCCCTATAAATTCTTTGCAACCCCTCCATAAATAAATGTAATGTGACTGATCCACTAGAATAGACTGTAGTTATCTTGAGCTGGTTATCTATAAGTACTGACAGATTTGTACAAATCTACCTACATTCTTGCCTAAAAATAATCTATATAGAATCGAAAAGCTGAATAACATGAATTAAATCCACGACATTGCCTTCCTTAATTTCTCTACATAAACCAAATGAAATATGCAGCTAAAATATCAAAATCTACATAGCATCATGTAAAAGAAAACAGACCGAATACCTTTCCTCAAATATTTTCCCTACAAGAACCTTACTTGTGTATTTGGCACAGCATGCGTCTCCAATTCCTGGTCTATAGGGTGGGCGACTTTTCGGAGCATTGCAGTACTCTAGTAACTCAGCTGTCAATAGGCAGAGCTTTTCCTGATTTTCTAAAATATATAAAAACAATCTTTTGTGAAGAAAATTTCCAATGTTACTATTGACAGTATACGAAAGAATGGCAAGTCTAATCAAAAAATCGTTTGTGTATTAAAATATGCATTATATTTAAAATATATACATGTATATACAATATGCATTGTATTTAAAAATAAATATACCCACGACTAGTTGCCATTTGCAGAAGGGATGCAATCAATACTGGGCGGGAATAGGGAGGAAGTCTCCGGTGGATCAATTTCTTGATTAGGGTGGTTATGCTAGTTTGTTCGCTCTGTGAAACTTATTAAGCTGTATTTTTACAATTGTTTAGTGTACTTTTCAGTAAGTGTTACACTTAATAAAATTTTTCTCAATAGTATTTCCAATTCATCATACCACATGCTGTCACAAAAAACCCTAAGCTCCTGCTTTTTAATACACAGAATAAAAGTAATTTTGTAGCATTAGAGATAAATTTAAGAGCAGTTATTAGCATTACCACAGTTCTAACTTTGACAGTTTGAAACAAAGGTTCATTTTTTTGGCCTTAAAAGTGTCTGCAAATTATTCTAAAAAGACTGCATTCAACTTGCACTAACTTTTATTCAGATACTACAAGAATAAAGTCATATACATTTAAGATATTCCTTAATTGTAAACTTCCATGAAACAAAAAAAGGAAAATTAAAAATAAACTTCCACATGCTACCTCTCTTCATGGTTCATTCCATTGTGAAACGTTTCTCTAAGCCTCTAACATGTAGCAAAGCTATGATTACGGATGGATTACAAAGTCTGTCAATATATCTAAAACAGTAAATAAGATTCAACATAATGTGTTTTTAAATAAGAAATTATACAGTAATTAAGGACATTTTTGTTATTAAAAAGGTGTAGACTACCAAGACCAGGCTACTGGATAGGTAGGTGCTGATTGTAGTAGGGCTTCCCTTCCCGTTCCTGTTTTTTTTTTGGGAGGCAGAGTCTCACTCTGTCTCCCAGGCTGGAGTGCAGTTGCACGATCTCTGCTCACGGCAACCCCTGCCTCCCGGGTTTGAGCAGTTCTCCTTCCTCAGCCTCCTGAGTAGCTGGGACTACACCGGCTAATTTTTGTATTTTTTAGTAGAGACAGGGTTTCACCATATTGGCCAGGATGTTCTCCAACTCCTGACCTTGTGATCCGCCCACTTCAGCCTCCCAAAGTGCAGGCATGAGCCACTGCGCCCGGTCCCCACTCATGTTTTATAACTAAATTTGCCCTAAGTGTTATGATCAGTTCTTCCTTTAAACAGTGAGCCTCTTTTCCCATTCACTTCCTAAGGAATTCAAGACCAGCACTTTCATTTTACAGTTTAAAAGATGAGCATAAGTATGTCTCGAATTTTGGTTTCTTACCTGGCATCCCGTTTGGTAGAGCATAAAACAAGTTTGGGCTTATGATTTCTAATACCTTTGCTTGTACAGTTTCACTAACCGGCAATTCTATTGTCTTCCATTGATCAGCTGAAGAGGTAGCTGAAAACATACAAAACACAGGCTTCACATGGAATTAAAAAATTTTACTGTTGTTTTCCTCAGTAACATATTTAATTCAATCATTTGTTCATCAACTGATTATCAACGTTTGCAAATTCCCAAAATAAAAATCTGCATTTTCACAGAACAATCTATTCAATTTGAGGGATTTTGTGGGCAGTGAAAAAAAGTTGACTACAATGAGAACCCTTGAACTATTACACTCCTGTAGTATATTTCTGTATTGTATTTCTATCTGTGAAATATTTAATATAATTCTTACAATTTACTCAATCTTTAAGGGAGATTTATCTATATAATACATGTTTATCTGATAAGTAATTGAGTATATTTGTTCAATAAAATAATGTTTCAATAAATACATTAACCTATTAATCTATGTCCATAAAGCATACTACAGGAAAACTGTCATTTATGATGAAAAAATTTTCATAGTCTCTCAGAGCAAGGAATAACAAATTTAAACAAATAAATGGTTTTAAAATGTTACCTTGAAGTCCCTGTGCATGAACTTGAAGCTCATGTTTATTAACAAGTCTGTCATTTGGTAAGTCTTTACGTGGTAAAGCAGATTGTAAAACCAGATGTTCATCAATCAGAACATCACTAATTATTAAGGGATAGGAAGTGGAAAGATCGGTGAGTTCAACTCCTGTCCCATTTTCAGTGATTTCAACCACTCTGGCTTGCAATTTTATCCCAGCAACACATATCTGAAATCTTGCTATGGTTTCTTTAGACCAATCCTTGTTTTTAGGCTGTATATCTGGAAAATAAGGACAGTAGTAAAAAGAATCCTACGTACAAGCTTCATTTTTGCTTTAATAATAAATACTCAGGACCAGGTCTTCGCCAAGTTTACTTTCCAGGTCAGCAATCCTGAGTATCTTCAATATCCTCCATGCCTGACTCACAGATAATGCATTTGCTGATACACTGTAGGATATAAGGAGGCTCAGGATCTTCCTTACTTTCCCCGATAACGTATCTTTACCTGGCATTTTCCAATAGGAAAAAATAGGAGTACTATTTGTTTTAGAATCCACCATCATGTTTTGTTATGTGTAAAATCACGAGTTAACCATTATGCTGGTACAAGACGTCAACTAATACACTTCTACTTTTGTGGATGGACAGTTTTCTAATAATTTCAAAATGTTTTTCATTATGTAAGCAAAAATTATTTTTTCTTGGATAATTTTGGCTTACATCCTTGTTTTCTTTGCAGTGATTTTTCAAACTTGAACGGGCCCTACGCAGAGTTTCTAATTTTGGTAGGTCTGGGGTGGAAGCCAAGGATCTGGAGTTTTTAACAAGTTGCAATGTTGATATTGCTGGTTTGGGGGCCTTATTTTAAGCAGCACTGGAATAAAACACAGTAATTAAAAACAATAATCTGGGCTGGGCACGGTGGTTTACGCCTGTAATCCCAGCACTTTGGGAGGCCAAGGCGGCAGATCACCTGAGGTCAGGAGTTCAATACCAGCCCAACCAACATTGAGAAATCCCATCTCTACTAAAAATACAAAAAAAATTTAGGCAGGTGTGGTGGCACATGCCTGTAATCCCAGCTACTTGGGAGGCTGAGGTAGGAGAATTGCTTGAACCCAAGTGGCAGAGGTTGCAGTGAGGCAAGACCATGCCATTGCACTCCAGCCTAGGCAACAAGAGCAAAACTCCATCTCAAAAAGAAAAAGAAAACCAAAAAGAACAATAATTTGAAACTTATTGTAAAATAGAGAACAGATAAGCAGAAGAAATAAATGTGTCTATGCTGCCTGACTTGACCACTGTTAGCATTCTGGAGTCCAACCATCCACAATTTTTATGTATAGATGTTAAAGATAGACACATGCACATACATACACATTCTCTTATAAAGTGTTTATAATAATAACCGCTACTACAGGTATGATGCCAAGCACTGTTAGTGCTTTGTATTTTTCTTTTATTAGCAACTCTGAGGAAGGTAGTAATAATTTCCAGATGAGGAAACAGAAGCACCAAAAGTTTAAATAATTTGCCTAAACGTCTCATAGAAAAGCAAGCAGCAGAGTTGGCTCTGGAGTCCATTGTCTTTGTTACAACACTCTTTATAACCTGCTTTCTTCACTTAAATCATGAATAATTCTTCATATTAGTAACACATACGTAACATCATCTTAATGAGTGTGCAATTAACAGTTAAACATGCAGAACTTTCTGAGTGCCAGATCCTGTCCTAAACCTTCACTTAATTCTCCTAACAACCCTACGAAATAATTACTATCATTACCCATTAAATAAATCATTTACCCAATCTGCTATTATTGACTATTTATGTTATTTTGCCATTATTAACAGCAGTGTAATAATTATTTTTACCTACTCTGTGCAATTCCCAGATTTCTCTGGGATAAATTACTAGGAGCAAAACTACTAAGTCAGAAGGTATGAACACTTGAGGTTCTTGAGGAATCCTGCCAAGGCCGTCCAGAGGATCGTGCAGTTTCTACTCCCACGGTCAATAAAGCAGCTGTTTCCCTACCCTGACAACACTGGACATTCTGGCCAATACTGTAAATAAACTTCTAAGTTTTATAATATGAGGCAGGATCTTCTAACCCACACAAAATGTTAAAATTGTAGATAATACTCAGAAAATTATATGCCCCAAATATTAGAAAGTAGTTGAGAAAGTTTCTTATTGTATACCATACCTGCTAACCAGCACCGTATCCCCTGAAAGGGAAGGTTTAAAAATGATGATGGTATCATTCGGAGTTCATCTGTAGTAACTTCTTCGATGTTTCCATAATCCACAAAATGTACTTTAACATTTCCATTTGGTAAGATTTGCTTGACTAAAGCACGATACCAATTACCGTCACCTAGGTTTAACACAGAGTTTGTGACATGGAACATTTCCTTTCTATCGACACTTGAAATACTTATTTTGAAAAAGCCACCCTTTATCTAAAAGTAGGTAATCAATTTGCTTACTTCCCCAAATCATACCTTTCGTTTTTCAAAATTCAAAAATCTCTAGAATTAGAGAATTCTCAAAATCTATTTTTAGACTATCTCCAAACTTTGTAGTACCACACTTTTAAAGATTTTAAATTAAAAGATTTTATTGAAAACCTATCCAATAAGCAGAGTGTAAAGGTGAAGGTAAGACTTGAATATACATGTCAGTTTTGGACACGTGTAATACTCTTACCACTAGCAGCTCAGATTATTTTACTTGTTATGTGGTAAAAAAAAAAAAAATAAGCAGTGGCAGGGCGTGGTGGCTCACACCTGTAATCTCAGCACTTTGGGAAGCTGAGGTGAGTGGATCACGAGTTCAGGAGATCGAAACCATCCTGGCTAACACGGTGAAACCCCGTCTCTATTAAAAATACAAAAAATTAGCTGGGTGTGGTGGCACGCACCTGTAGTCCCAGCTACTTGGGAGGGTGAGGCAGGAGAATCACTTGAACCCAGGAGGTGGAGGCTGCAGTAAGCCAAGATCGCGCCACTGCACTCCAGCCTGGGTGACAAAGCAAGACTCCATCTCAATAATAACAACAATAATAAGTAGTAGTAGTAAAGAGTAGAAACATTCTTGTAATAAAGATAATTCATCAAATACATTTTCAAAATACTGTAAACACTTATAGAGTGACCAGAAGAAATAATGAACCTGCCGTGAATAGCTCTTCCATGAGCTAACTTATTTTAATATTATCAGAAATTCTGGAAATAAAAGCATTAAAATAATGTTTAATAAAGTTTAGGCAACAAAGCATCACTAGGAGATTCCTTGCTACAAAGAGAGAAGGAAAAACATATGACATCGTAAGTATTCATTTAGTCTTGGCCATGAAAAATATTTGCTTAAACGTTAAGAAAATGTACACTAAAAATAAGGGTTGAATGTCAAGAAATATAAGGTTCTAAAAGTCAAGATTACACCAACTGGAACTTACCTGCAAAAAAGGCACAACAAGGTTGTCCTGCCTCTGCCTTGAAATCATTAGGTAACTTCTGCTGGCAATGTTCTGCTAATGACTTGTTCAAATCATTGAGTTTCTTTAAAGCTGAACATAAAATACATGTAGCATTTAATATTAGAAGATACAGAAAATAAATTTTCCTTTAAAGTCAGAAAATGTCTTGATCATAAAAATCCCAGGGAGGGGAGGGTGGGGAGGGATAACATGAGGAGAAATGCCAGATATGGTATGCACCTAAAGTAAATTAGTATTTTTAAAAATTTAAAAATTAAAAAAAATTTAAAAAAAAATCCCAGGTACCTCCCCCAAACTACTATTTTTACCCCAATGCTTTTCCTTATTAAAAAAATTATTGGGCAAATTAAGTTGTTACTTAGTTAATAGTCTCAATAAACCCAACACTAATGATTTACTGGGCACAAAGACATAATTACAGCATGATTATCAATACACTAAAGCAGGAACTTTGCAGGTAGACAAAACATACAAGCCCATAGAGAAACTAAATAAAAGCTGTCCCAAAAGTGACTATAATCACAAAATGGATGGCACAGATAATGTATGCTAAGAAGTCAGGGCTCACGAGCTCTGTATGCTGCAGGTTTCATAAATTCAAAGTATACCATATTTGAAGGGGGAGGGTATTTCCCGAAGGAAAACATGGCTCTGAGACAAAGGATAAAATCATGAAACTAGGCAGCCAAAAGTGGGCAGCAGGCTAGCAAAGCAGACAAGTGGACAGGCGGCCTCTAGAGACAGACATCAGAGGTGTCCCTGCAAAACGCAGACCATGGAGAGCTTCTGCACGCAGAAGAAAGGGATCTGAACCACTCAGCAGTATCAGAAGTGTGTGACAAAGCCTCACTTACCGAAATGGAAAATAAATTCTAACGTGTCAGATGTTTCACCTTTCAGGTTAGCCTAAATAAAGTTTAAGGACACATGATAGGCAATGATACACTCTGTTGCTGGGAGATTGTTTGGCTGGCCTCTAAGAACACTAGCTCTCAAAAGCACAAACACACACGTTCCTTTGACCGAATACTCTAATAACAATTTTAACAACTTGCCCCAGGGATATACTCCTAAAGTAAAAATCACAGTACAAGGATTTATTTTAGTAATGAAGCTTGGAAATCACCAATTCTGTATTTATTTACAATTAGGTTAATTAAATTAGGATAAACCCACACAGTGGAATACTATGTAGCCATGAAAAAGAATGGAATAGAGTCTAAACACCAATGTGGCATCACAGAGTAGCTCCTGGAACAGAAGAAGGACATTAGCGGAAAAGCTAGCGAAAACCAAATAAAGTTTGGCTTTTGGTTACTAGTAATATACCACTGTTGGTCTCTTTGTTGCAACAAATGTGCCATGATCACATGCTAACTACAGGAGAAGCTGGGTGAGGGGTATATGGAAAACTCTATGTACCATCTTTGCGAGTTTCTGTAAACCTAAAATTATTCCAAAATAAAAACTTTTATTTAAAAAGAGACTGGAGAAAACACTATGTGAATTGATATCCAAAACGCAGTGGAAGAAAAAATGCAAAAATTACTTACCACTTTATACCATTTATAGATACATAAAAGGTATATACTAATACAAGCGTATGTATAGAGTATCTCTGAAAAAACATTTAGTGAGAAGAGGAACCAGGAAACTTACTTTCCACTATACACACTTTTGTAACTTTTGAATTTTGTAACTTTTGAAACATGTTTTCATGTTTCCTTCTTCATCTTTAGAATTTTTAGATGTTTGTATAATAATCACCTATAAAAATAGAAAGGAACTTCAAAATTGTAAATTTTAACCTATATGCAATGGTGGCCTACCTACCATTCTGAATGAAGGTGGTCATTCTGAATGAAGGAATGACAAATCTCTCAACTATGGGGGTCAGACAGGGCCTTAGTTATCTAGTTATATGTCCTTATTTGACAAAGAAAAAACAAGATTTGCAAAGTCAAGATCAATGATGCTCACCAGAATGGCTCGAATGAAAAGAAAACACAATGCTTGTGAGGTTGTGGAGTAACCACATGTTCCTTAATCACTTCAGAAACTGGCCTTTGTAGATGGGGAAGCTGCAAATTTACATACCCTTTATGTCCCAACAATTTCATTCCTAGGTATGGACTCCATGAAAATGCCTGCGCATGTACACCAGATGTGCTGTAATGTTCACAGCAACATCAATCTATAGCCCAAGCAAAACAAGGCAAGCATCCAATGGTAGAAGGAAACAAACTGCAATACAATTCATAGGATGAAACACTATGCAGCAAAGAAAAACAAGATACAGATACATGTAACATACAATGAACACTATGCAGCAAGGAAAAACAAGCTACAGATACATGCAGCCATGTCACAGTGGAGTGGGCAGCAGCAAGGCACAGAGGCTCACATAGTGTGTAATCCCATTTCTATAAAGTTCAAAACCAGGGGGAGAACTAATCTGCGCTATTAGAAAGCAGAATGTTTACTTTTGAAAGAGAGAAGAGGTAATGATGGGAGGGGATAGGAGGAAACTTCTGGAATACTGGTAATGTTTTATTGCTTGACTTAGAGGCCGGTTATACAAGTGTGTGGAGTTTGTGATAATTCATTATGTTGTACTCCTATGTATAAATGTATCTATATGTTACATTAATACTTCAATAAAAGTTACATTTAATTTCTTTTTTGTTGTTGTTGTTGTTTTCTAGAGACAGGGTCTAGCTCTGCTGCCCAGGCTGGAGTGCACTGGCATGATCAAAACTCACTGCACCCTTGAGTTCCTGGGTTCCTCATCCTCTTGCCTCAGCATCCCAAAGTGTTGGGATTGTAGGTGTAAGCCACTATACCAGGCCAAATTTAATTTCTGTAAATGAATTTAGGAGATATTATATGAAATATAAACTGGTTTAAATACAAACAGGTATTGCTGAAAATAGAAATAATGGCTTAAACAGAATAAAAGCTAACTAAGTACAACCAAATCTTTCTTGGAAATACAAATACCTACTTGGTTCTTCTTGGAAAGAGGTACTTTTATCACTCAGTAACCAACTCACGTGAAGTTATTATCTACGCCAATGTATTTGTAAAAAGAAACAAATGACAAAAATCAACTTACCATCCTCTTTAAGCACGTGACAATAAAATTCTCCAGGACTATATATTACACAGACCACAACATCTACTGTTTGGTCAACAGCAAGTTCAACCCACGTCCACTCCAATGGATTTACTTTTCCTTCCACACCCAAGGGAACTGTGAAAATAATTAAGTATTTTGCAAAATAAATGGACATAGTGGAGGGAGGATGCAGCGAGGCTGGAGTTGCTGAGGAATCCGCTTTTGAAGAATTGAATTTCCACTAACTTTCTAAGTGACTTTATAGGAATATTAACCTTAAAGTCAGTCTTATAATTATTATCTAAGTAAACTTCAAATTTATATTTCTGATCAGCTGCCAGCAACCTGTACAACTCTCCACAAAATTTTATTTTTCAAACATTCTTAAAATATTTAGATGAATGCTTTATTTAAGATGAAAGGCATTCAACATAAATTCTTTGTATAAGTACAAGAAACCTGTATTTACAGAACCATCTGAACTCCAGAACATGCATTATCTAGTAAACATTTTACTTACCACTGGCTTCTTTCACGTCACTGGGTTTATCTGCCACCATCCCCTGTTCTCCCATGGCAAAGCCTGCATCTATGAGAACTTTGCTAATGCTGACATGAGGAGTCTTGGATTTATCGATAAGCTCTACCAGGGAACTGTTTTCCAACTTGTCCACCACTTTCACTGTGATTATTTTGTTCTGCACAAGTTTTTTCATGAGACAAATAGCTTCGGGAGTCCAAATTCCTAATGATGGCTTTACTCCTAACAAAGAATTTTGAATGAATGTTAAAATTATTTTAAAGCATTTAGAAATGTAGCTCCTAATTTCCCCAAGTTAAACTTAAGAAACCTAGGGCAAACACTGAAACAAAAACATCTCACTTAAGAACATAAAGATGAATGCATCATTAACAAAGAAAAAGCCTGCTGGTTGGGTGCAGTGGCTCACTCCTGTTGGGCGCAATGGCTCATTCCAGCACTCCTGGAGGCTGAGGCAGGAGGTTTGAGACCAGCCAGGGCAACATGGCCAGACTCACATCTCTACCAACAACAAAAGAAAAAGCTTGTAAAAAGCTTCTATAATATGTAAAACAAAACCCACATAATTTCACTGACATAAAACGTCCAGAAGTAAAAATCCACAGAGCCAGAAAGTAGATTGGTTACTACCCGGGGAGAAAAGACTAACCATAAATAGGCACAAGAGACCATACTGGGGTGATGGGAAATGTTCTAAATCAGACTATAGTGATGTTTGTACAACTTAGTAAATTTACTGAGAATTACTGAATTATATTTCTAACACCTAAAGTGAACATTATGGCAAGTAAATTATAGCCCAATAAAATTAAGAAAGCCATACACAAAAAGTATAAAACAATCCCTGAAGAAATACTGGTCTCTTAGATTAACATATGAAACATCGGTGGCACTTACAACTCAATACTGACAGGGCACCTAAAATCAGCAATCCCCAAGTTATGCTTCAGTCAGTTCATTAAATGCAAGGGATGCAAGGGCCAAGTAACTTATAAAAAAATGTTTAGCCTCACTGGTAATTGAGCAAATTAAAGTGATTTCATTTTTACCCTATCAAAATTGGCCAGGATGAAATAACATAGAAGCATCCTTCTGATGCACCAATGTGTACAGAAGGGACTCTCTCACACTTTTTTGGTGGGCATGTTAACTAGGTCAACCCTTTCTGGAAGACAATGCACAATATGTATCACAAACATGAAAAGAAGGAAACTTACTGACCCATTCCACCTGTGGGAATGTAGCCTAAGGAAGCATTTCGGGATATAACTACATTTTGTAACATTGCCTAAGGAAAAGATATGGGATAAGCTGCAAATGTCATTATAAAAATGTTGCTTCGAGCAAATACTTTGAAATACCCTCTGAGATAGGAAACTCCTTATAAATTATGGTACATTTTAATGAAGCCAGCTGATGGATGTGGAAAGAAATCTCTGATCCTAGTGGGATAAACGACATGTACAGGAAATTTTAAGCATCTGATTATGTCATTTTGAGAAGCAGCTTTTCCCTATTTCATGTATCTTTTCATGTTTCCTTCTTCATCTTTAGAATTTTTAAAGAATATGGAGGCTATGAAAATTCCATACCTGCTAGCACACACTTTATAGCTTGCATTGGCAATTCCAACAACTTTGGGATTATGGGGCAAAGTCTCATCAAACTAAGGATTTCAAAGTTTCCATAATCTACATATCCGACCAGTACAGATTCTTCAGAAGCGTAAGCCAAAACGGAGGCACGGTACCACTGATCATCTTCTGAAAAAGGGGAGAGACTCAATCTCAAATAATTTTTCCACTGTAGAAATAAACAAAAACCTTTCCTACTCAAATTAGAGATGGTCATTTATAGATTTTTCTTTAACGGATATCAAGTTTATACAACAATATGTTTACTAATTTGGCTTATCAGAAGCCTTCAACTCCTAAAATGTAACCTTTATTAGTAGTGTACTACATTGATTATGCCATATGCTGTCATTATTAGTTTACATGCCTTATCTTTCCAGTAGAGTTAGCTCATTAGGACAGAGAACATATACTGATCATGTGAATCACAAGGTCTCAATCAGTACATGAAGCATTTACTAGCAAGACTAGTTATAAAACACCTGGCAAGCATGAGTCAACTAGACTACACCAACCAACTGATCAATTTACTGAAGGATTACTGTGTCTCCCCTTCCATGAGGCCCCTGGACCTCTCTTTGGCAGAGAATAACATAACCTGGTTATCATAAGGCAGGACTTGTGCCATACAAAGGCTGCACCATGACAGCTCCACACTTCCAGGCCCTCTTGCTGTTTCAATAAAACCAGTGAAGATATGATCCTGGGAGTTTGCATATCCACCTATTAGCTTAAACAGAATTATCTTTACCAGTCTCCAAAAACCAAAAGGCTGACAAAATAACCCAAAATACCTCCTTTATACCTCCATCTCCTTGATACACACAGGCCCTCTGCCCTTACACAGATCAGACCACACTCCTTCCAACCAGTTTAATTTGATCTATTTAAAAACATGATTGGTTGACACTAATACTCAAGCTTCAAATCCAGCCATCAGTGCAAACCAAAGACTATGTTTCAACAGTTTTTACTCAATTGTAAGTTAAAAAATAATAATAAATTTAAAAAATCAGTAATATTCTTTCCTTACCTGAGAACCGAGCACAACATATATCACCAATGGCTGGATAAAAATCAGAGCGCGGAGATAACGGACCACAGTATTCACTAAGGGACGCCTGAAGTTCAGCAAGCTTACCTGCGGATCAAGATCACATCTTAAACAAATATGTATATATATATTATTTCTACATGTCAAGTCTCTTGAAGTATTTTAGCTTGACAGAGCAAATCAAGAGAACTGACTTACGGCCACTTTGCAGTTGCTGACAAAGAAGTCTTCTGGTGTTTGAATGTGGGCCACCACACCACAAAACTCATCACCTATATTCAAAGTTAACACTTTCGGGATTAGGTCACTTTTGTCTACAACAATTTTGTTTTCAGCTGTCATTTTTCCAGCATCTTCATGATCACCTTATCAGAAGGAAACAGAAAAGTAAGCCATTTTGTTTTCATCCAAAGTTAAAAAAAATACATATATATGTATATATGCATGCTTTAATCATTTGAAAAAGATTATGACTATGACTGCAAGGTTCCTGGAAGATGGCAGTCTGAGTGCTCATGGTGTTTCTTCTCCCCCAATAATAAATGTTTATAATACAGGCAGTTTTCGATGTCACCAAAAGCTAGAGTGGTCCCAAGAAAAAATCAGTTACTTAGAAAAGACAAGTTCAGATCTTAATTAAAACGTTCTATAACAAGACTCTTATAGTTCCTAAAAGAGTTCAAGAAAATGTAATTTGGAATAGATATCCTCTCATTATACTGAAGTAGAAACATATCAGATTAGGACCTACTTACTCTACAGTGAAATGATAAATCCCACAGGGAACAATTTATTAGGATAAAATATAAATTTAAGACATATTCAACAGTTCAAAAAAGATACAAGCAATCTAAGTAACAAGTCAAGAGAAAAGTTAAGTAGGGCCAACCTAAGAGTCTAAGAAGGAAAGCCTTCAAAAGCACAATGAAAAATAACTCAGGAAACTCACAGAAATGAAAAAAGCATACAGTCTATACAATTCCAACTATTCAAGGAATATATTTTTAGCATTAAGATACTTAGCAACATCATGACAACATATCAGAATCCTGGAAGATAAAGAAAAACTACTACTGCTTTAAGGAACTAAAGGATAAGATATCATTCACATAAAACTAAGGCTGACTTCATTGTTTTAATCACAGAAACATGAGAAAATAATTATCTATATTATAGATGAAAGGAAATGGTTCTCACCATTGAAGACCAAGGGGTGACTGGGATAGACCACAAAAAGTGGAGGGAATTTTGCTATTTAGGAGTGACCTCTCAGAACGTAGTACAATGGATTCCTGAAGTTATGTTAGAAATCCCACTGAAATGGATAACTGGCTCATAACAGTAGCCCAAGTAAATTTAATGATCTCAACTGTAAAAGAGGCTCAAATTAAAAATCATTTCTTTATAATGTTTCCCCCCCCGCCAATGAAATCACAATATAAAAAGGGAAAAAGGAAGAGAAAAACTTAACAGCAAGGAAAAGGAACCACTGTCCTGTTGTTTCACAGCACAGGATGCATAATGGTGGAAAGAGCACTAAACTGGAGTAAGGGGGCCGAGATTTTGGTTCTACCATCTCCACGCTTAAGGTGACCCACTGGACCAGTCAGCTTCTGTTTCTTCATGAGTACAAAGGTGGTGTGGGAGATCTGGATGGTTCCTTTCAGCTGCATGAGTCTGTCATAAGATCCTCCATGAGTTACTGTTTTTTTTTTTTTTAAGAGACAGGGCCTTGCTATGTTTCCCAGGCTGGAGTGCAATGGCTACTCACAAGTGCAATCATGGCACACTGCGGGCCTCAAACTCCTCGTCTCCAACCCATCCTCCCACTTCAGCCTCCTGAGTAGTTGAGACTAGAGAAGCCAGCCACTGCGCCAACTTTTAAAAATTGTATTGGCCAGCATGGTGGCTCACACCTGTAATCCTAGCACTTTGGGAGGCCAAGGCAGGCAGATCCTGAGATCAGGGGATCAAGACCATCCTGGCCAACATGGTGAAACCCATCTCTAATAAAAATACAAAACAATTAGCTGGGCGTGGTGGCAAGCGCCTGCAGACCCAGCTACTCGGGAAGCCGAGGCAGGAGAATCGCTTGAACCTGGGAGGAGGAGGTTGCAGTGAGCTGAGATCACGCCACTGCACTCCAGCCTGGACACAGAGCAAGATGCCATCTCAAAAAAAAAAAATATATATATATATATCTTAAACATCTAATGTAGGTCAGATGTCATACTAAGCAATGGGGAGAAATAGTTAAGTAAAAGGCCACAGTCTTTGCATCTAGATATTCTACATCTTGTAGGAGACAGAAGATTTCAAGCAGGAGCTACAATGTGATAAATTTCACAAGAGGGTGCACAATCATAATGCAGGCTGAGCGCAGCTGGGCTTAGCAACACTGTAGGAGGAGGGGGACAAAAGCACAGTCATGTCGCTGGCTCGGTGTGCGGATAGTTGAGACCAAGTTGTAAAGGCTTTCAGCCAGGCTAAGTTAAAAATGGGCAGGACAGGAGGGACAGATTTAATTCTGCCACAGAGGCACAGTTAAATTCTTAAGAAAATGGTTTAAAGGGAAGTCTCAGCAATATCCCTTATCTCATCTTTTCTAACTTCCAAATCTGATTCTCCCACACCCACAAACATGACTTGAATCCAGCAAGCTGAATCCAGAGGTGTCTCAAGTCTCCATTCCCTATGTTGGCTTCAGAATTGTGTCCAACCCCCTTAACACAATTCCTGGGACCTTTAATGATCTGCTCTAGCTCACCTCCTGACCTATACCTCCCCATCCTACACCTCTTCACCAACTGCCAAATCCAGCCCTACTTATTTTTCAGTTTCTCAGGCCTGACCATGCTTTTTCCCCATCTCTAGGCCTTAACACATGTTCCTTTTCTTGCAGCAAACTCCTCACCCCCAGCACCTGGTTATTTCCTGCTCCGTGTGGCATCACTTCCAGATGGCTTCATTGCAAGTCTTAGGTACCTTCCCATCTGCTTCTATCGCACCCTCCATTTCTCTATTACACCTGATTTATCTATCTTACATAATTTCTTCCCTTTGTACTGGATGAAGGCACCTTCATAGTGCCTTAGGGAAGAAGATATTGCTCAGTGGTTTTCTTGTACCTTCCATTGGATACCTTCATAGCATCTGATATTATTAGTGACTCCCAGTCCTGGAAGCATTTACCCTCTGCTGTTCTGGCAAGGTTTTTCCCATTCTGTTCCACCTTTCCCAACACAGCTCCTCACTACATGTTGCAGGCCCCAGCTTCATCCTCCTCCTTATTCTTCCTCATTCTGTTGCACCAGCAACTTATGGTTTCAACCATGACTACCACTAAACCACTGTTTGGTTTCCTCCTCCAAATGACAAACAACCGAAAGCTCTTCATCAGAGCTGTCCCACCAAACTTTGTGTCTCAGACATATCACATAGGTAAATCAGACAGAGAGATAAACTATGACATCAGAAAATTGTTTCAATTGTCCATGAATGATGATTGTGGAGCTTAGAAAATGGTAGCAGGGAAAGAAAGAAAAAAGGCATATACAAAGGATACTTGGGAAAAAGAATCAATAAAGACTTGGCAACCAGTTAGATAGGGAAACGGATGAGAGGTAGGAAGAAGTCAGATTTAAGGATGAGTCAAGTGTGCTTATGTGACAGAATGTGTCCAACCATGGACTATGACACTGTCAATCTGGCAATCACCTCTGATGAATGAGCCAGAGACAATGAATTATATCTACTCCTAAAGCAATAGGTACGGAAGCAAAGGATCAAGAAGACAATACAAACATAGGTGACTAGGCAATCAAGAAATAAAATGCTGAAAGCAAAATTTCTTGGTTCGCTTGTTAATCTACATAAACCATACACAAAAGTTTTTACGGAAGTAAAAACTGTAAGAAACATTGTCCTACTGGAACAGAATTTTATAGCCCTATTAATTACTGGTGGATACCCAAGAAGGAAGAAAAAAGAACTAAAAAAATGTGAGCTAATAAGCCCTAAATCGGTTGGCCATGGTGGCTCATGCCTGAAATCCCAGCACTTTGGAAGGCCCAGGAGGATGAATCACCTGAGGTCAGCAGTTCGAAACCAGCCTGGTCAACATGGTGAAACCCTGTCTCTACTAAAAATACAAAAAATTAGCTGGGCGTGGTGGCGGGCACCTGTAATCCCAGCTCCTCGGAAGCTGAAGCAGGAGAATTGCTTGAACCAGGAGGTGGAGGTTGCAGTGAGCTGAGACTGTGCCATTGCACTCCAGTGTGGGTGACAGAGCAAGACTGTCTCAAAAAGAAAAAAAAAAAAATCAAAGAAAAAAAAAAAGCCCTAACTCTAAAGTGTTATGATATTTGATACTTCATAATCTCTGATTACCATGTTAAGGATTCGTGTGGAAAATGGACAGAGGAGGAGAACATGTAGGAAAGATTGAGATTAGAAATGATATACTAAATACAAAATATACTAAATACAAAATAGCATATTTAAATCATCCATAGAATGTTTATCATTAACAAGTCTTAGCAGTGCTAAAGTTTCGCCTGTGTTTAGTAGGTAGATGCTTTTCAATCTACTCAATTGAAAATACGCTCAATATCAGTATCAATCTATACTCACTTTGATCTGCACTTTCCTGCTTAGAATCTTGTCCGTTGGGTTTCAAGCCATATCCCATTTCTATGAGCACATGGTCTAAAAGTTTTCCTAAAAAGTGAACAAGAAAATATACCTCTGTTGAGAAACTATACAAAGTATTATGCGAAAAGCATAAAGAAGAAACAAATCAATCATACAACCCATATTTATAGCTATCAATCGGCTGACATGTTTTGTCAATTCAATTCCTGTGGGTGAACTATAGTAACACCTAGCTTAAGAAACTGAGGCAAGTTTACTACAGTCACTTGACAGAATTTCTCTGAAATATAATTTTTAAAATTTTTGTGAGTATACAGGCATACACATTTATGGGTTACATGACATGTTTGGACACAGGCATGCCATGTGAAATAAGCACACCACAGAGAAGGCGGTAACCATCCCCCTCAAGCATCCTTTGAGTTACAAGCCATCTGATTACAGTCTAAGTTACTTTAAAATGTACAATTATTGACTACAGTCACCCTATAGTGCTATCGAATAGTAGGTCTTATTCAGTCTTTTTAACTATTTTTTCTTTGTACCCATTAACCATCTCCACCTACTCCCAGCCCCCAACTATCCTTCCTGGCCTCTGATAACCAATCTTATACTCTTTATTTGACAGAAATTTTAATGAAAAGATTTCACTTCAAAATCCATATGCTTAGAATGACCACTGTTTATGGGAAACAAATTTAAGACGTAAGTACAGCTGAAACAAAGGTCAGCATGGATCCAAACTTTAAGTTCCTTGAAATAATATCCAAAAGCTGAGATCGTAACATGAAACACAGCAAAATAGATTTTTTACTTAATTTCACAAGAGATTAGCTAATTTTCTACCAAATCAGCCATAACACCAGATCTCTGAAAGCAGAGGGACGATACCTGGAAACTGGGAGGCACCCATCACACTGTGAGAAGTCATTTATCAAACAGGTGAGCGGTCAGAAGGAAGAAGAGAATTCTAAAGCATTTCCAATTCCACAGCTTAGCTACTATTTACTAACTAAATGTAGTTCTGTGAAGGTTACTCCAAGAAAAGCACTGATAAGGGTGAACTCAGAGAACTTCAAGAATTTCTCCCAATAAAGGAGTCAAAATTCATAGATATTATAATGGCTCCATTGAAGGGATAATAATTATGCCCACATGAAGTCTAAACCTAGCCCGTTAAGCCACCTAATTCTGTGAATTTGTGCCACATCTTTGACAAACTGTCAATTTCAAGAATGGGTTCAGTCACAATCTGAGTGACTCCAGAGAGCAGTTTGCCTGGCCTCACGAGATGTTTCCACTTCTTCTGAGTAACAAGTAGAAATGACATACCCTTTTTTAAGTACTCAACTTAAAAAGAGCTCTTACCTAAATTTGGCAGCTTAACTTCTACAGCAAAGGTAACCACTTCTTCTTCCAAGATGTCGACAATCTTTATGAAGCAGTACTGCTCCATTAACAGTGGTTTAATAGTTTTGATACAATCAGTGCTCCAATTCCCTTCTGCTGGGATAACGTTGGCTACAAAGCACTTTATGGCCTGAAAGATTTTACACAGGTTACTTACAAAAATTGCTATTTACAAATGACTTTTTCTAATTAATGGTATATAAAAGAATGTATTCCATGCTGAAAATTTATCACAAATCTTCAAGTACTAATGAGATAGACAATTTTATGTATAATTATTACTCTGTTCCTGCTCTATTCCTAATGCTTACTTTTGGTACTTGAAGCTTGAGAAATTCATGAAAGAATAATTATCCCTAAATTATACATAAATTAAGGCCACTTCCAGATATGATAATAAATACAGAAATGATTGTTTTGAAAAGCAAATTGAAAAGATGTACCTAAAAATGTTAGTTTCTCACCTTGGGCAGTATTTAACTAAAGGTCAGGATAGTCCATGAGTGTTTATTTATATAGCATAGGTACAGTAACACAGCAGAATAGAACAAGCAAACATTGTGCCCATCAAAACATTGAAAACAGCTCCTTTGGGACACTATTAAAAATCTAGAAAGTAGAAGACACTCACACAAGGAGGAAACAAGTCAATGTTTCTGTTGAGTTGGTAAATTCTGTTTAATGGAATTATTTCTTCACTTCCATAATCAATATACAAGACGTGTGCCTTCTTTTGTAGCACATCAACATCTTGTATGATCACTCTGTTCCAGGTCTGAAAGTGAAATATAATGGTACTCTGCATCAAAACAGCATTTCACAATCTTACATTTAAAAACCCTCAACCAATCTATAGAACATGCGAAGCAAAGGCTCCTGTTCTGAGGCACTCAATTAAGAAATCAATTTTCTGAGAATCTTGCTAAGAAATCCCTAAAACTGTCTAGTTAGGACATGTTATTAATAATATGCACAACTATTCCAAAGCTATTTCTAGGCCATGAGACTGTCACACACTAATGCCTCAGCTACACAAATAAAACACAAGCTCTAAGACTAGCAATCCGGCTATAACCGGTAATTCAGGAACCCATACACAGAGCTGGAAAAAGGGTAAGACAGGGAGGAAGCAAGCTGAACAGAGCACGGGATACAGAAGAAGAGGAACAGAGGGGTGATCAGAGGCTGGCCTTAAGCCTTGTCATGCATCATTAAAAGCTCTGGTGTTCAGTTGCTATTACCTAAGTTAGCTCAAACATTTGATTAAATATTTCATTAGGGGTTACCTGATGAGCAGTGTACTTGGCAACGCAAACTTCCCCCTTAACAGGAATATAGGCTTTTTCATGCATGTTTACGTATGTTTCTTTTAAGCTGGTAGAGAGTTGGTTCATGTATTCTAAAACTTCTGAAGAATATAACTGCACATAAAAGTCCCCTGGGTGTTTGAATTCAGTAACTGTACCCTTTCAAAGATAAAAAAGAGGAATAATTCATAAGGCACACAAGCAAATGTAAATTTCTTAAAGCCTTCTAAGATAGAAACAGCACTGTAGGCAGTTTTTGCAATGTTTATTAACTTAATCAGATATGTTTTGTAGCTATCGTGTGAACTGAAAAATAGGAAACAAGAAAATACATACAGTTCTCTGGATGTCTGTCTATGGAGACTGAAGAATAACAAATACCTTTATTTCCATGGTTTTCTTAAGTTGTAGGCTTCTCAAATCAGAAAACAATATTTTCTTAGCCCAAACGGCTATGTCCTTGGTAACTCCATGTGGATAGTCACTCTGGTTTGGAAAAAATCAAAACAACAACAAAAGAAAAAACAAAAAAAAACACAAAACTGAGTTACTGAAAAGCACGTTTTAACACTTCTATGGCCTCTACATGCCAGAATCGCAGCCACAATATCCTGACTCTTAGGCTTGAATTAAAGAACACAGAAATAGGGAAGGCCTCCAAGAGTCACTAAACACCTACCGTCCACAGGCAGCGTGCACAGCACTGGGGATAAGCCAAGAATAAGGTCGTGCTGGTAAAGAGAAGGTTGAGTTTATTAAAAAAAAAAAAAACAAAACAAACAAACAAAAAAAAAACGGTGGTGGTGTAGGTAGTATTTTAAATCTGCACTTGTTAATGTTTTCTGTAAGAATGAATACTTGAAGTCACATTTTTTAAAGTAGAGGCTAGAAGCAGCTAAAGCTAAAAATTATTCATAAATATGAGTTGGACATGACAGATGTTTTTCACATTACAAATAATTCAGCCCATGTAGTTGTCTAAATGGAGAACTACTATCATAAAAAAAATCCTCCTTTGGTAGATAAAGTAGGCCCTATTAGAGTACAGCACGCAAAGCTAAAACCTGTGTCTGCAGAGGATAAAGGGACTCTTTCATCCACGTGATTTTACACTGAGATGCTGCCACATCCTTTTTGAAAAAAAAGACTGGAAATAATTCTCAAAAACCCTTGAGCCGAGGCGGAGGTTGCGGTGAGCCGAGATTGCGCCATTGCACTCCAGCCTGGGCAACAAGAGTGAAAGTCTGTCTCCAAAAAAAAACCCTGATCATATCACTATGGTGTACATATTTATATAATAGGAAACTTGCTTTTAAATATTGATAAAATATAAAAATAGAAATATGCCCAAAATATTTATCTCACATCCTCCTAATTCAATAAAGAAGAGTCACTGAAAATTTAAAGACAAAATATGCCATACCTTATTGTTTACTTCAACATCCTTTGTTTCAAAAGATGATTTATTATCTTCAAGTTTGTGGAAACTGAAAGCAAGAGATTACAATACTTATACTACAGAGGCAATTAATGGTAGGGACTATAAACCACAATTATGGCACATTCTCAATGAACAAAATCCTGAAAGGCCAGTTTCTTCCAGAATCACAGTGGTAATGTAAAGCCTCCCAATGCTGGCTACACAGTGGTCCATATCCTGTGTGTGCATAGGTGTGTTTCTTCCAAAAGCCACCTAATGAGAGAGAGTATCTCCAAGCCTCAGTTTTCTTATCTGTAAAATGGAGGTAACTCCCTACATTACTTATACAGAATTTTGGGGTCACATGTGAAACTTTTGTAAACTGGTAAATGCCATGCAAGTACAATTTATTAAAAATAAAAACACAACTTGAAAGACATGTAAGAGTTCCAAACTTATTAAAAACCAGGAAAGTACACATGATTAAAAGTAAGGCATTCTAAAGCTCTGAACATTAAAGAAAAACTCTTTTAAGGTTTTAAATAATAACATGTACTATGTAATAAAACAAATACTCATGAAAATTAAGTTCGTAGAGCTGTTCACTTCGGATTTGTACACTTTGTTACAGAGCTTAATAAAAGTAACTTCTACTTGGTTGTGGTCTGCTTAATTGGATTCTTATTCTATCAGAAAAAGACTTTTTATATAATCCTTAATGAATAAAAAGATCATGGCCCCTTACTTTGGTTGAACAGGCTTGCACACGATGCTGTGTGCCGACCAGTCTCTTCTCTGACATGCTGTGGAGCAATAGTAGGTCTGCTTGCACTGAGAGCACCTCAGAGATCCTAGAGAACACCACCCATCACATCACCAGTGTCACTCCAAATAGTTCACATTAAGATCAAGACATTCTCAAAGCCCACACTTTATCAAACGTCATTCTATGTACCATATTAAGAAGACTATCTGAAGAGAATCATGCCGTTTAGGATTAGGTATTCGGATTACACTTTTAAACCCCCAGAATATAGAGAAAAAAGGACTACAGAGATTTAAAAAGGGAGATCAGACTGGGACGCATAACCGAGTTTCCTAAAATAGACCTCAGAATACATGTTATAAAAGCAGCAAGCCACCGGGTGCAGTGGCTCACACCTGTAATACCAGCACTTTCGAAGGCCGAGGCAGGAGGATCACCTGAGGTCAGGAGTTCAAGACCAGCCTGGCCAACATGGTGAAACCTCATCTCTACCAAATATACAAAAATTAGCCAGGCATGGTAGTAGGCACCTGTAATCCCAGCTACTCAGTAGGTTGAGACATGAGAATCGCTTGAACTCGGGAGGCAGAAGTGGCAGTGAACTGAGATCATGCCACTGCACTCCAGCCTGGGCAACAAGAGCAAGACTCCATCTCAGGAAAAAAAAAAAAAAGCAGCAAGCAGTGGTGTAAACGGTGCAGTGGCTCACACCTGTAATCCCAGCACTTTGGGAGGTCAAGGTGGGTGGATCACTTAAGGTCAGGAGTTTGAGACCAGCCTGGCCAATATGGTGAAAGCCTGTCTCTACAAAAATACAAAAATAAGCTGGGCATGGTTGTGTGCACCTTTAGTCCCAGCTACTCGGGAGGCTGAGGCAGGAGAATCGCTTGAACCCAGGAGGCAGAGGTTGCAGTAAGCCAAGATCAAACAAAGGAAGAAAAACTTTGTTGTAGTGAAAACAGACTTGTACAAATGCCTGAAATGGCTTACTGTGTATCATGAAAAACAACAACAAAAAAACCAATGAGAATCACACCAAAAAAACACAGAGATTTTGAAATAAAGTATTTTTTTACAATCCTATCAGTGTCCATGCTAAGAAACAGGTTATCGGCCGGGCGTGGTGGCTCATGCCTGTGATCCCAGCACTTTGGGAGGCTGAGGTGGGCAGATCATGAAGTCAGATTGAGACCATCCTGGACAACATGGTGAAACCCCGTCTCTACTAAAAATACAAAAAAATTAGCGGGGCGTGGTGACGCACGCCTGTAGTCCTAGCCACTCGGGAGGCTGAAGCAGAAGAATTGCTTGAACCCAGGAGGCAGAGATTGCAGTGCGCAGAGATCGCACCACTGCACTATAGCCTGGGTGACAGTGCGAGTCTCAAAATAAAAACCAAAAAAAAAAAAAAAAAACCAAAAAAAAAAAAACAAACAGGTTTCTAAAAACCAAAAACAAACAAAGACGTAACAAAGAAGTAACCACCAACCAGTCTGGCCTCAAATGCTCCCACCCTAAAATAAACTTAAAAAAAAAAAAGTTAAATATCCAAATAACCAGTAATAAACACAGGAAAAACTGCTCAAGATCAGCGATCACGAGAGCACTACAAATTTAACCATAAACTGGTAAATGCCATGCAAGTAAAACTTATGTATTGAAAAATTAGAACTCAAGAGGCATATGACAGCTCTAACTTATACCACGGGAAGGACTATAACTAAAAAGACAGACAACACCAAACGTGGACGAGGATGTAGAACAACCAAAACTCTCTACCAATGGGAACAGAAAACGGGAGAACACCTTGGCAATGGTTTGGCAGCTTCTTATACAGTAAAACATACACCTACCTTTTGACTCAGCCATTCGACGTCTGCCTGTGTACCCACAATAAAAGAAAACATATGCAAACGCTTGTACAAAAATGTTTAGAGAGCTCTATTCGTAACAGACAAAAGCTGGACCTAGCCAAAATGTTCTACAATAAGAGAACAGATCAACTGTGGTATAACCATAAATGAGATACTATTCAGCAATAAACAAAAAATAATGATACATGCACATGCATTAACCTCTAAAGTATTGCTGTACCTGAAATAAGCTTGACACAAATGAGTCCATGCTGTATGATTCCACTTATGTGAAATTCTGTGACAGGCAAAATTCATTTATGATTAATAAAAAAAAAAAACACAAAAAACAGTGGCTGCTTCTCAGAAGTAGGGACTGGGAAAGGACATGAGAAAACTTGCGGAGACAGAAACATCCTATATTATGACAAGGATGTTAACTCTGCGCATTTCAATGCATGTGATCTTCCCCTAAAAAAACTGTAATCATCTTCATCCACTGAGGAAGCAGAAAGAATGTGAAGAGATGGGTTAAGAGGCACGGCAGGATGCTCACAGCTGCTGAGGCTGAGACAGGTGTGTGGCATATGGACACTGTTCTATACACTTCATGTTTAACATCTGCCATAATGAAAATGTTTTCCAAATATGCAGAAGAAGAATTTAGACACCTAAGAACAATATGCTTACCAAACAGGCCACAGCGATGGCAAGTTGTTGACCGAAGAGGAGGTCCTAAGGAGGTGAAGAGCCCTGGATTATTTATGGACAAGGAATTCTCGACCAACTTGTGTAATTTTTTTGACTTTGCAGGATGTACATTATTTTCGGGCTTCTATTAAGAACAGAGAAGAGCAATGTTAGAATTTGGCAATAACTTTTCATTTCAATACTAGATTTGGGACTACTTCAGAGAGAGATCAAGTAGATGTACTTTTCCTTATTCCTGCTATTAAGGTAAACAAAAACCCTAAACTTATATATAAAATAAACATAAGGTGACTCTGGAGACCCAAAGAACGACATGGCCATCAGGTCTCTGGGTTTTCTTTTTGCCTCATATAGACCAGACTGGGTCCTGGAGAAGCCAGCAACCCAGAAACGCCCAAAGGCAGAGAATATAGAAGCTCCAACAAGAAAAGCCCTGCTCTCTAGCTGGGTGGCATGCACCTGCAGCCCCGGCTACTTCAGAGGCTGAGGCAGGAGGAACACCAGAGCCCAGGAGTTCAGGACTATAGAGCGTTCCGATAGTGCCTGTGAATAGCCACTGCACTTCAGCCTGGTCAACACAGTTAGGCCCTCATCATTTAAAAAATTAAATTAAATTAAAAAACCTGCTCTGTCTAGCCAAAGGACCAGAAAAGAGGCAGACCAACAAGATAGAAAAGTTAACATTAACTGCTCTACTCCAAACAAACACCACAGACAAAACTGTGGCCCCCAATCCGATCCGCAAAAGGACAGTGTGGGGGTCAAGATTTCCATCCTCACAAGGCTACAAAATGAGGTGTCTCAACCGGCTCACAAGTGTGGTATCAGAGAAGGGCAACAGAATAGAGTGCCAGCACTTCATCCCTGAAGTGGGAAGAGGATGACATCCCTCCCTATGGAGACCACACGGGGAACCTGGGTTTCCACCTGGCAGCAATGAGGTGCCCCCGACCCCCACCAATGTGGTGTCAGGAAAGGCCTGGTGGAGAGTCAGGACTTTCCACCACCATTCAATACTAACTGGTGCCTCCTAATACCCTCTTTTCTTCAGTCCGCCTACTCTCCACTGGGTTACTAGAGACCAGACGGGGAGCTGTAATGAGGTGCTCACCACTGTCAGCCAGAAAGCAATCAGTTGAGGCCTCCTGTGAAGCTAGAACTTCCATCCTTTCCCAACAGAAAGAAGAGCTCCCCAGTTGAATATGAGAGGCTGAGTCGGGAAACTGGACAGCTACCCCCCACCTGGCAGTAATGACCTAGCAGCCAGAGCAGTGTCAAAAGGAAGCCAGCTAAAACAAAAAGTTTAATTAAGATACAGAGGCTGGGTGTGGTGGGTCGCACCTGTAATCCCAGCACCTTGGGAGGCTTAGGCGGGCAGACGTCTTGAGGCCATGAGTTTACGAACAGTCTGGCCAACACGGTGCAACCTTGTCTCTATTGAAAATACAAAAATTAGCTGGGTGTGGTGGCATGTGCCCATAATCCCAGGTACTCAGGAGGCTGAGGCATGAGGAATGCTTGAACCCAGGAGGCGGAGGTTGCAGTGAGCTGAGATCACGCCACTGCACTCCAGCTTGGGCAACAGAGCAAGGCTCTGTATCCAGAAAAAAAGAGTGTCATAATATCCAAGATATCCCAGTTTTAATAGCATTCAATAGAAAATAACTTACTGCTCCAAGAATCAGGAAGATCACAAGCAATTGCCGAAGAAAAAACACAATCAAGAGGCCAACATCAAGATGACAGAGACATTCATTTATCTATAAAGATTTTAAAGCTGTCAATCAATACATTAGCAAGCAATTATGAATACACTTGAAACAAACGAATAGGGAGTCTCCCTAAAGAAATAAAAGACAAAGAACCAAATGCGTATTTTTAAACTGAAAAGTATAACCAAAATAAAAAACACAACAGCAGGCTCACCAGCATAATGGAGGGAAAAGAGGAAAGAATCAGTGAACTTGAAGACAGAAACACCAGATCTGAACAACAGAGTGAAAATTAATAAGTGAACAGTCCCAGGAACCTGTGGGACAATAACAAAAGATTAGTACTCATGTCTTCAGAAAGGAGAAAGAAGGTAGACTGAGAAGTACTCAAAAAATGACTGCTGAGGCCGGGCGCAGTGGTTCACCCTGTAATCCCAGCACTTTGGGAATGCCAAGGTGGGCGGATCATCTGAGGTCAGGAGTTCAAGACCAGCCTGGCCAACAGGGTGAAATCCCATCTTTATTAAAAATACAAAAATTGGCCAGGCACGGTGGCTCACACCTGTAATCCCAACATTTTGGGAGGTTGAGGTGGGCAGATAACAAGGCCAGGAGATCGAGACCATCCTGGCTAACATGGTAAAACCCCATCTCTACCAAAAATACAAAAATTAGCCAGGTGTGGTGGCACAGACCTGTAATCCCAGCTACTCAGGAGGATGAGGCAGGAGAATCACTTGAACCTGGGAGGCGGAGGTTGCAGTGAGCCATGATCGTGCCATTGCACTCCAGCCTGGGCGACAGAGTGAGACTCTGTCTCAGGAAAAAAAAAAAAAAAAAAAAAAAAAAAAAATTAGCCAGGCATGCTGGCATGCGCCTGTGGTCCAGTTACTCAGGAGACTGAGGCAGGAAAATCACTTGAACCTGAGAGGTGGAGGTTGAACCAAGATCACGCTATTGCACTCCAGCCTGGGTGACAGAGGGAGACTCCATCTCAAAAAAAAAAAAAAAAATTAGCCAGGTGTGGTGACAGGCATTTTTAGTCCCAACTACTTGGGAGGCTGAGGCAGGAGAATCATTTGAACCCGGAAGCAGAGGTTGCAGATCATGCCACTGCACTCCAGCCTGGGCAACAAGAGCAAACTGTCTAGTTAAAAAAATAAACTGCTGAAAACTTCCAAATTTGGCAGGAGATATAAATCTAATTCAAGAAGCTCAGTGAGCCCCAGAATCAACTTAGACTAAATACCAACAAGACACATCTTAAACTTCTGAAAATTAAAAGCTTGAAAGCAGAAAGAGGAATATAATTCCTTACTTGCATGAGGTTGAGGGGGAGTTTAAAAAGACAAGATTTCTCTTTTTCTTTTCTTTTTTTTTTGAGACAGAGTCTCGCTCTATCGCCAGGCTGGAGTGCAGTGGTGTGATCCCGGCTCACTGCAACTTCCATTTTCCCAGTTTCAAGCAATTCTCCTGCCTCAGCCTCCCAAGTAGCTGGGACTACAGGCACGCACCACTACGCCCGGCTAATTTTTTTGTACTTTTTAGTAGAGATGGGGTTTCACCATGTTGGCAAGGATGGTCTCGATCTCTTGACCTCATGATCCACCCGCCTCGGCCTCCCAAAGTGCTGGGGTTACAGGCGTGAGCCATCGTGCCCAGCCAAGATTTTTCATTAGAGACCATGGACGCCAGAGGAAAGTGACAAAACATTTTTCAAGTTCTGAAAGAAAAAAAATGTTATCTGAGAAACTAATCCAAGGAAAATATCCTTCTGGAATGAATGGGAAATCAAGACTTTAAGATGAAAGAAAATTAAGAGAATTTGTTACCAGTAGCTTTATCCCAAAAGAATGGCTTAACGAAGTTCTCAAAACAGAAAAGAAATGATAAAGGCAGAAATAGAGAAGACAAACACAACAGGCCTGGCGAAGTGGCTCACACCTGTAATCCCAACACTTTGTGAGTCTGAGGTGGGAGGACTGTTTGAGCTCAGGAGTTCGAGACCCGATACACAAAACATATTAAGTACTTTCTCCTCTCAAGTGTTCTAAATTATGTTTGAGAGTTCAAGCAAAAATGATAAAACTGTTTGAAGGAGTTCTCAATCTGTGAAATAGAGTACGTAAGACATAAGTGGGTGAAGGTAAAGGAATGTAAGGGGATGTAAGATGTTTACAATATACTCAGATGGGTAAAATACGACTGTCATAAGTTGTGTAGACATAATGTAGTATGTAGAGCAACCACTGGAAAAAACATACACACTTGAAAACACCGGATAAAAGTCAAAATAGAATTACAAAAAGTATACGAGTAACCCACAAGAAGACAGGAAAAAGAAAAAAACAACAGAAAACAAAAATGGCGTCAACTCTCAAGTATCAATTACATCAAACATAAATGGTCTAAATATACCAACTGAAAGACAGACTATCCTAGTGAATTAAAAAAAAATTACCCAAATATATGGTGCCTATAAGAAACTCATTTTATGCATAATATAGACAGACTGAAAGTAAAAAGATGGAAAAGTATGTAAATGTTAAGAAAATATGAGTGACTGTATTAATATCAGATAAAACAGAACACAGGGGGAAGAAAATTACCAGAGAGGAGGACATTATAATGACAAAAGAGTCAATCCAACCCAATAAGACACAGCAATCCTAAATATCCATGAACCAGAGCTGCAAAATGAGAAGCATAACTGAATTGAAAAGAGACAACCCGGGATTACAGTTAGAGATTTCAATACCTTTCTCAACAATTGACATAACCAGATATAAAATCAGCAAGAGTACAGAACTCAACATCACCAATCAACAAGAGCTATTAGATATTTATAGGTCGTCTGACCCAACAACAGACAGACAAGGCACATTCTTTTCCAGTGCCAAGAGAATATATACTAAGACCACATCCTGAATCATAAAACAAACCTCAACAAATGTAAAAGAACTGATGTGGTCCAGAGGGTGTCTCTGACCACAATAGACTCAAACTAGGAATCAGTAGCAGAAAGAATACAAATAATCTTCAAACACCTAGAAACTAAAACATATGTTTCTAAATAAAACAAGAGTTAAAGATGAAGTTTCAGAGATAAATAAAAGACACACTGGGGCTGGGCAGGACAACTCATGCCTGTAATGGCAGTGCTTTGGGAAACCAAGGTGGGAGACTACTTGAGGTCAGGAGTTTAAGATCAGCCTGGCAACACAGCAAGACCCCCATCTCTTAAAAAAAAAAAAAAAAAAAAAAAAAATTAGCCACACATCTTTAGTCCCAATTATTCCAGTAGGCTCAGAAAGGGGAATTGTTTGAGTCTAGGAGTACAAGGCTATAGTGAGCTATCATTGTGCCACTATACTCCAGCCTGAGTGACAGAGGGAGACCTTGTCTTTAAAAACAAAAAACAAAACAAAAAACCCACCCCCCCTGAACATATGAAACTCGTCTTCCTTCTTTCTTTTTCTTCCTTTTTTTCTTTCCTTTTCCCTCCCTCCTTTTCCTTCACTATCTCCCTCCCTCTTTTCTTTCTTTTTTTTATTAATTTCTTGAGGGGAAAAAAAGCCCTACCCCCACACACAAAAAGACCCAAATGACAAATGACAAAAAAAAAAAAAAAAAAAAAAATGCCCAAAAGCAGAAGAGACAATGAAGATAAAAGCAGAAATTAATTAAATTAAAAACAGAGGGAAAAAATGAAACAAAGACCTATTTCTTTGGAAAGATCAGTAAAACTGACAAATCTGTAGCAAGACAGACAATAAAGACAGAAATTAGCAATATGAGAAATGAAACAGGCAACATTACTACAGACCCCATTAATACTTAGAATATTTCCGCACACATAAATTTGACAATGAAGACCAAATGAACAAACTTCTGAACACAAAATACGGTATGAAATAGACAATTTGAATAGACCTTAATTATAAACACTAAAGAAATTGAATCACAGTTTTAAAACTCCCCCAAAAGAAATCTCCAGATCCAGATGGTTTTCATTGGAGAATTCTACTAAATGTTTAGAGAAGAATTAACAGCAATTCTATACAATCTCTCTTCCAGCAAACACAAGAGGGGAACACTCTCCAATTCATTTTATGAAACTAATATTACCTTGATACTCAAACCACACAGACAGTATAAAATTACAGACCAAAATCTCTCATGAAAACATATGTAAAAATCCCTTTCAAAATATTACCAGATAAAACTCAGCAATATGTAAAAATTATTATATACCATGACCAAGTGGAGTTCATTTTAGGAATGCAAGGCTGGTTAATTCACCAAATTAACAGACTAAAAGGAAAGCAGTCACTACCATATCAATGCAGAGAAAGGACTTGACAAAATTCAACACCTATTCATGATAAAAAGGATCAGAAAATTAGGAAGAGAGAAAATTTTATCAGCTTAATAAAGAACATCTACAAAAATCTACATCTAAATTTAATGGTAAAAGACTGAAGGTTTTCCAAGATTAGAAACAAGGCAAGGTGTCCACTGTCACTCTGATTCAAACCTAGTGCTGAAAGTTCCTACAGTTAAGTGCAATAAAGCAAGAAAGGAAATCAAAGGCATATACATTGGAAAAGAAAAAATAAAACTGTCCCTATTTGCAGATGAAATGATAGGCTATGTAGAAAACTTCAAGGGATCTTACAAGGACTTCAGCAGCTGGGCCTGGTGGCTCACACCTGTAATCTCAGCACTTTGGAAGGCCAAAGTGGGTGGATCACCTGAGGTCAGGAGTTCGAGACCAGCCTGACCAACATGGTGAAACTCCATCTCTACTAAAAATACAAAAATTGGCCATATGTGGTGGTGCGTGCCTGTAGTCACACCCACTTGGGAGGCTGAGGCAGGAGAACTGCTTGAACCTGGGAGGCAGAGGCTGCAGTGAGTCAAGATGTTAGTACTACACTCCAGCTTGGGCAACAAGAGCAAAACGCTATCTCAAAAAAAAAAAACCTTCAGCAAGGACACAGACAGAACATAAACATACAAAAACCAATTATTGTTCCATAATTATAACGAACATGGGGACAGAAATACAACAGTATTTGCAATTATTCAAAAAAATCAAATACTCAAGTGTAAATCTAGCAAAACTTGCATAGGACCTGTAAGCTGAAAACTACAAAATGAAAGAAATCAGAGAGCTACATAAATGGAGAACACTATGTTCATGGATCGGAAGATTCAACACAGCAAAGATGTCAGTAATTCCCAAATTGATATATAGGTTTAATGTAATTCACATAAAAATTTCAGCAATATTTTTCATGGTTAGAGATGAGATTATTCTAAATTGTATATTGGAAGGCAAAGGAATTAGAATAGTTAAAAAAAAATTGAGAAAGAAAAAAGATCAAGTGAAAGGAAATCACTCTTCACAATTTCAAAATTTATTACACAGCTCCAGTAATCAGGACTGTGTGGTGCCGGAGACACAGACACATAGATCTAAAGAAAATAAATCACTTAGACTAGATTGACACAAATATGTCCAACTGAATTTTGGCAAAAGTGTGAAAGCAATTCAGTAAAGAGAATTTTCAACAGATGGCACTGGGGCAACTCAACATCCATAGGCGAAAATAAATCTCAAGTTTCTTAACTTAAAATTAACTGAAAATGGATCAACACTTAAATGTAAAAACTAAAACTATGAAAGTTTTTGGAGAAAAATGAACATTTGCAGGATCTAGAGTATCAAAGAGTTTTAGACTTGACACCAAAAGCACCAAAAACAATCCATTAAGGAAAAACTGACTTTATGAAGATGAAAAGACAAGCTACAGATTAGGAGAAAATATTTGCAAATCACAAACTTGACAAAGGACTAGTATCTGAACTATACAAAGAACTTTCAGAACTGAACAGTAAAAAAAAAATTAGAAAACAGACAAAAGTCATGAAAACATTTCACCAAAGAAGATGTACAGATGGCAAATAAGCACGTGAAAAGATGTTTAACATTATCAGTCATTAGGGAAATGCAAGTTAAACTACAATGAGATAGTACTACACATCTATGATGAAAACGGGTAGAATAAAAATCCTGACAACGCCAAATGCTGATGAGGATGCGGAGAAACTGAAGCACTCAGGCATCCTTGGTGAAAATATAAAATGGTACAGTCACTCTGTTTTATAAGGAACTGCCAAACACTTTCCAAAGTATGGGACTACTCTTCAAAACAAAAGCTGTACCCTGGACATTTATCCTGGAGCATTAAAAACATGTTCACATAAAATTCTGTACACAGAGTTTTACTTTTAATAGCCAAAAACTGAAAACCTCCCAGGTGTCCTTTAACAGGTAAATGGTTAAACAAGTTATCCATACCATGGAATACTACTCAGCAATAAAAAAGGATCAAACTACTGATGTAAACAACAACCTAGATCAATTTCCAGATAACTATGTGAAATGGCAGAAGCCCATCCCAAAAGGTTACATACTGTTTATATGTAGCCTTTAATAGTCTTGAAGTGACAAAATTGTGGAAATATGGATATCAGTGGCTGCTATGGATTAGAGGAGGGCAAGGGCAGAAGGAAAAGTGGATTGGCTACACCAGAACAGAAGCGAAAAGGTACGTAAAGGACACTTGCCTCGATGGAAATGTTACATACCTTGATGGTGTCAATATCAATAACCCAGTTGTGATACTGTACTAGAGTTCTGCAGCATGTTACCATAGGGGAAATAGGAGAAAGACTACGCAGGATCTCCATTATTTTTCACAACTGCATGTGAATCTACAATGACCTAAGAGAAGTTTCTTTTATAAAAATGTACATTAAAGAAAAAAATCTGATCTTGAATGACACCTACAAATTGAACACTTCTTTATTAAATACATACCAAAACATGTTTAGGATCTTTTACCCAAATGAGAACACACACAATAAAATAACTTACAGTATTCACTTCCTTTGGTGAATTACTTTCAACACTTGGTGATGACTCTGAGTCTCCTAGGGAGAAAAGACACAATTTCAAATAAAAGCAAAATAATGCTTTTTATTGCTAATAATGAAAAATAGTATAACTAGGTGATATTTAAGTAACAGGACTATGTCATAATGACCTTATAGCTACACCAGAACATAAGCGACATCCTACTTTTCCCAACAGAAAATAAGGACTTAGGTGGGTGCAGTGGCTGTAATCCCAGCACTTTGGGAGGCCAAGGCATGTGGATCACTTGAGGTAAGAAGTTCAAGACCAGCCTGGACAACATGGTGAGACCTCATCTCTAGTAAAATTACAAAAATTAGCTGGGCATGCTGGTGCACGCTGGTAATCCCAGCTACTCAGGAGGCTGAGGTAGGAGAATCACTTGAACCTGGGTAATGGAGGTTGCCGTGAGCTATCGCCACTGCACTCCGGCCCCGGCGACAAAGACTCGGTCTTGAAAAAAAATTTAAGATACGAATAAAATAAGAACTTGTCTGAAATTTTCCTGACTAGTGCTCCTCTCATGGTGAACTTTTCTCCATTCACTAAGGCAGTAACTCTCAAATTTTCTGAGATTCAGAACCCCTCCGCACTCTTAAAAATTGAGGACCCTACAGACCTTCTGTTTACATGGCTTATTTCAATCAGCATTTACTGTATTAGAAATTAAAACTAAATTTAAACTATCCATTTAAAAATAAACACATTACATGCTGATAATTTTTAAAAACTGTATTTTTCAAAACAAAATATAGAAGAATTACACAGTTTTTAATGATTGGCTTCACAGAAGACAACTAGATTCACATATAGCTTTTGCCTTCACTCAATGAAATGTTGCTTCTGGTTCAAGAATCTGAAAAAAAGTCTGGCCTCCCAGAGATAAGTATTTGCAAGGAGGAGGAATACTTAATGTCCTTCTCTGTTAATTGTGGATATTTGCCTTTAACAGTACACCAAAACAAGTGGTGTAGGATTAGAAGCAATGTGAACTCTAAAACTACATCAAGGAACTTTTCATACTGTTAAATTAGAATTCACTGATTTATCCTGCACTTTGAATGGATTTTTGCCCATGCACAACAGCAATACCACCTGGAAAACACAGGTTCACTGAGTTATGCAGCGCTGCCAAATGTCAACACATTTCATTATGAAATAGCAAAAATTCTTGTGTTAGAGCCTGGTGTGGTGGCTCATTCCCGTAATCCCAGGGTTTTGGGAGGCTGAGGCACGAGGATCGTTGGCACCCAGGGGTTTGAGGCCACAGTGAGCTATGATTGTGCCATTGCACTTCAGCTTAGGTCACAGACACTGTCTCCAAAAAAATAAAAATACTAATATCCATGTGTTATCACCGTGCATCTCACCAGAAAAGTCTTGGGAAGTGCTTAAGCTCAAAGCGGCGAACACAAGTTTCCTAAAATCCTAATTTGCTTGAAAGTTTGAATTTTGTCTTTGACAAAATAATATCACCTGTTTTCCTTGAAATAACAGGCTCACTTTGTTAATATTTGAGAAAATGCTTGCCAGGTAAGTCTGAATAACCATTTGTCATCTTTTCAAGTAAAAAGTATGCTTCAAGAAAAAAAGTTTCTCTTTAGCTCACAACTCAATTGCACACATGCTTTTCCTACTTCAGAAGGCAGAAGTTAGGAGATACTTCCCATTTCATTACACAAAATACTAAAAATACTGTACACAATGGTCAAGCTTTAACAGAATACCTTTAACTGCCCCATCAAGGGCATTTTTAACCGAAATTGGCATTTTGTTTTCCTTTTAACTGCAAGTGCATGACAATGAAAAACTTGATGAGCCCTAGCCCAGGTTGGCGCTCCTGCCTTAAGCTGAGCTAATAATTTGCTTTTCCACCATCAGTGTAAACTTGGCATAGCAGAAAAGGCAAATAATGTAAGGAAAACAGTTTTGACCACCTGGGGAAGCCCAGAGGCCCAAGGGCACATTCTGAGAATTATATCACCATGTTAAAACATCGTATCTCATACACTTTCAGAGGCTAAATTCTACCAGGTCCTAGCCTCCTTAGAAAGCAGGTTTTTAGAACTGGGACTAAAGGAATGATAAATAAATCACATGAAACCTGTTAAAATCTTAGCTATATCTTTGTGATACATGCATGAAGTTTGTACATTATATTTAAGATACAACCACTCTTTAGAACATCCATAAAAAAGCCAGTGTTTCCTTTCTACATTCCTAGTATAGTTCTCTGTGGGGAAAAAAGCTCATTCTTTCCCCAGGAATTTTTTCTAAGATTAATGAAGCCAAAAGGTAGCTACTTGCTACCTGGTTCCTTCTAAATTAATAATTAAATGCAAATACTGTAAGGTAGTCATGTGCCTGTTCTGTTAATAGCCCACTGGTGTGTGATTATATATACTTCTGGTAAGTCACAGAAACCATGAGAATCAAGAAGTAGGAAGCCTGTGGTTTTTCACTCACCTGCTGGCAATTTTTTCCTGTCTCCTTGGGATCCAACCACTTCTCCATTGATGCAGCTAGGGTTTAAAGAAGCTGAACTGTCTTCCTGACTAGCCAAATATTGTTTGGTTTGCTCACACAGCAAAAAATTGTTCTTTTTATTTCCATTCTCTGAGCTTTTCAGTCTGAAATTAGGACGATTAGGAAGTGCTCCAGGACTTCTTAAAGACTCATGTGGTGGAAGCTTGTTTCCATTTTTCTCAAAATTAAATGGTTCTGTCATCTTACAAGGAGGTGCTTCCAAATTACTTCTTGACATCATATTAAATGGCGATTTAACACTCATAGAGGTCTAAGGAGAGAAATGTATTTAAAAGACAACTTTTAATTGCAAAATTCCAGAAGAACTGCAGGCTCACAGGAATTCTCCCAAGTATTTATGTAACAGATAATGCCTATAAAACTATTTCAAAGCAGATTTAACCATGACATCAAAACTTGACCTATAAGGCACAAGCAAAATACCAATTCTCTGTAAGTATGAACTCTAAGTTTAATGAAATCAACAACAGACCAACTCACGAAAGTAAATTTCAGCGTTCAACACCATTCCTTTTAAAAGCTTGTGAAGCAACACTAATAGAAAAGGTCTTTCATGTTTTAAAAGAAACATTCCCAACCTAAAGCTTACATACACCTAATGGCAAAATGCAACAGAAGAGGTGTGTTTAAATTGGTCATCACCTACCTTTCTACCCTCTCCCTACTTTATGTTACATCCAGTCCTTGAATATGCTGAACCCACTACCCAGAATGCCCTCACATTCACTGCCTGACTATCCCGCTCAGCCTTCACAATCCATCTCAGCTGACCCGTCTTCCCTCCGGTTTTACCAAGGCCTCTGCTTTAATCATCTCCAGCTGAACTTCCACAAATTGTAATTTATATCTACTGCTTTTAAGGACCTATCTATGCATCTTTCTCTGAAAGTAAGTTGGAAATGTCGCAAGCTTTCCAAGTTTAATTTGTCACAAAGTGTCTCTGAGAAACCTCTCTCCAGAAAGGATGCTGGCATGTTTTTCCATTACTCTTAAAGAATGCTAAGTGCCCTGCCCAGGGGAAGTAATTAAAAGGGACAAACACCTCTTCTTTTGAAGTAGTGACTGATAGCTTTGTCTGCTCCCAAAACAGCTCAGAAGGGGAGGAAAAATGTCACAGCTGAAACTCGCATGAGTAATAGCTAAATGTTAACATGATCTTAAACAGAAAAAAAATAAATAGCAGTTGATGTCCTAATCTCATTTCTTATTCTAAAGTAGGCCTAACCTAAACCAATGAGAATACAGACAAGATAATGAAATAAAAACAAAAATATACAGGCACACTCAAAGGTAGGGAACTCTTATTGGACCAGACCCTGAGAAGATCCCTAACAGAATGACCACAGGTGAGCAGCGATGGGGGCAATCCTGCAGCTGACAGGGGCAGTACAACTGTATGGATAAGCATGCCTAAATTGAAGGGACAGACTGAGAACTGCAATGTTTTATGCACTAAGAGAGCAATGCTGTTCAATTACAAATGAAAAAAAAACTTCAGGGGAATCAGGTGGTGGTGGAGAGAATAAAGTCTAGACTCTGTACAAGAAACACAAAGAATGTGCATTAAAATATTTGAGTAACTGCCAGACAAACAGAAATGGAAGACATAACTTTAAAACCACGGAAGGAAATCTTAATCCAACAGAAAAAAAATTCAAGTACAGAAAATATCAAATAAGATGACAGAATCAAGCCCAAGTAATGCAAGTATCAATCAATTGGTCTCAAAAAGAAAAAAAGAGACAAACTCAGGGAGAAATTATTCAGCAAAATGTTAGGCACAAAGGCACACATGTAACCAAATTATATGGTAAGGTTCCAAATAAAAGGACTAAAATGTGTGCTATGCAAACAACCGAAAGATATAATGTTAGGCCAGGCAGTAGCCCATGCCTGTAATCTCAGCCCTTTGGGAGGCTGAGGCAGGTAGATCACCTGAGGTCAGGAGTTTGAGACCAGCCTGACCAACATGATGAAACCCCATATCTAACAAAAATACAAAAAATTAGCCAGGCATGGTGGCACACACCTGTAATCCCAGTTTACTCGGGAGGCTGAGACAGGAGAATTGCTTGAACCCAGTAGCTGGAGGTTGCAGTGAGCCAAGATCACACCATTGCACTCCAGCCTGGGCAACAAGAGCAAAACTCTGTCACAAAAAGAAAAAAAAAGATGTAATGTTACTATCAGTAGCACATAAAATCAAACTCAAGGTAGAAACTATTGAGACAAATGAAGATATTTTACATTTATTTTAAAAACACAAACTGGGCACAGTGGCTCATGCCTGTAATCGCAGCATTTTGGGGGGGCCGAGGCAGGCGGATTACTTGAGGTCAGGAGTCCGAGACCAGCCCGGTCAACATGGTGAAATTCCATCTCTATTAAAAATAGAAAAATTAGCTGGGCATGGTGGCAATGTGCCTGTAGTCCCAGCTGCTCAAAAGTCTGAGGCAGGAGAATCGCTTGAACCTGGGAGGCAGAGGTTGCAGTGAGCTGAAACAGCGCCACTACACACCATCCTGGGCAACAGAAGGAGCTTCTATCTCAAAAACAAAAAACAAAAACACTCTAAGGACATAAAGCAGCCAGGAATCTTTCAATCATTTTAATGTTGTTTCGAGGTGTGTAAAACAAAACCTGATTGAAGAAGAAATTCAGTCCACTATGATAAGGACACATCTATCTCAGATAACTACTACTCAGAGAGAAAACAGGCAATGGTAAAGACTATTTCAGTAACACAATAAACTTGACCTAATCGGGACTAATACAACCAAGAATATTCCTTTTTTTCAACACTGAGTATATACTGGACTGCAAAAACCACCTGGACTACAAAAAAACTAGTATCATACAGGCCACAGTCACCCATCATAATACACACAAATCTCCCTCTCAGATCACGCTTCCCAAAGAATCAGCCTCCAACAGCCACGGGTGAGGGGTTTCGTTAAAAGTGGTTAAAAAAATCACGAAGGAAATGATAGCAAACCTATAACCACATGACAATTAAAGCTTACCAAAACAGTAAACAGGCCAGGAAATATCACAAAAATGACAAGTCTGATGCCTTTTCAAAAGTGGGATAAATACTAAGAACAACCAGATACTGTAGCAGACTCAAATGCCATTCAGCCTCTGATTTGCCAGCTAGAGTTAGCGACAATACTGGCCACAGAGTTCTCCTGAGGGAGCTTCTGAGAAAGCTTTCCCCTGTTCTAATGAACAGGGACAGACAGATGTGGCCAGCAGAGTCCTTCACCCCTTTCTACCTACAACACGTTCCCGAGGCCTGGAGGTTTATCACCCATTTTGTAATCAGGGAGAAATAAGCACAGCCTGAGGATGGTGAAGGAGAAACTCAGAACCAGGTGTGTCTGGCGGTTCCTTCGTGTCCCCACTCCAGCTCTGGTTTGCCTATGCAGAGACACGCTGAGGCATCAAATAAGCTGTTATTTGCAGGCCAATCATTACAGTAAAATAAATGAGCAAAAGGCATGAACAGAATGCAGAGAGGAGGAAGATAAGCTCATAAACATAAGGGGAAAAACATTCAACCCCATCTATTGTAAAAAAAAAAAAAAAATCAACATGAAATAAATATGCATTATTTTCTGCCAGTGAGTGCAATTAAAAAGTTAGGCCACTCATTACTCAAGGAAGCAGAAACTAATATGTTCTTTCTGGGAAGCAACTTAGAAATACGTACACATGCGCATGTAAGGCGTTTTAAAAAAGCATTCCTAGCCACTGACTTGGTACCCCTACAGCTGGAAATCATGCCATTAAAATAATCCTAAATACCAAAAAATCCTATGTATAAAAATATCCATTTAAAACAGCAAAAAAGGCCTGGGCGCAGCAGCTCACACCTGCAATCTCAGCACTTTGGGAGGCAGTGGTGCACTCCCATATTCCTAGCTACTTAGGTAGGAGAATCACCTGAACCCCGGAGGCAGAGGCTGCAATGAGCCGAGACTGTGCCACTGCACTTCAGCTTCGGCAATGAAGTGAGACTCTCAAAAAAAAAAAAAAAAAAAAAAAAAAAAAAAAAAAAGGAAAAAAATAGTTAACTGTGATGCTTTTAGTAGACAGTATATTACACTATCATTCAGAATCCTAGTTTTCAGAAACACTAATATGTCCGTCAGAATGGCAAATGAAAGAGCAGGAAAAAACCTGTATATTCAATATAACTGACAAAGAAAATCAAAACTCCATGTTAAAAAAAAATGACAGGCCGGGCGGATTACAGGCTCACACCTGTAATCCCAGCACTTTGGGAGGCCGAAGCAGGCGGATCACGAGGTCAGGAGTTCGAGACCAGCCTGGCCAATATGGTGAAACCCCGTCTCCACTAAAAATACAAAAATTAGCCAGGCGTGGTGGCTTGCGCCTGTAGTCCCATGCTACTCAGGAGGCTGAGGCAAAACAATCACTTGAACCCAGGAGGTTGAGGTTGCAGTGAGCCGAGATTACGCCACTGCACTCCAGTCTGGGCAACAGAGTGGGACTGCGTCTCAAAAACAAAAACAAAAGATAACTGAAATATATTACATTACAAATGAGTATTCTGGGGTAGATGGGTTGATAAGGATACCTTTTTCACTTTCCAAATTATATTGAATAAATGTTTTTATAGAAGAAAACATTTTAAAGATTGAAGTATCATCTAATAGTAACCTCTTTTTCCAAAAATGTGGTAATTCTTTTTTTTTTTTTTTTGAGACAGAGTCTTGCTCTGTCACCAGGCTGGAGTGCAGTGGTGCAATCTCGGCTCACTGCAACCTCCACCTCCTGGGTTCAAGGGATTCTCCTCCTCAGCCTCCCAAGTAGCTGGGACCATAGGGGCGTGCCACCACGCCCGGCTAATTTTTTTGTGTTTTTAGTAGAGACGGGGTTTCACCGTGTTGGCCAGGATAGTCTCGATCTCTTGACCTCGTGATCCGCCTGCCTCAGCCTCCCAAAGTGCTGGGATTAAAGGCATGAGCCACCGCGCCCAGCCAAAAATGTGGTAACTTAATTCTAAACCAAATAAAGGATCACAGCAAAATTTAAACCATGAAACTAGCGTATAGTCATCTTCTTCTCAAGACAGAGTTGGATTCTCAATATGCTGCTGTAATTTACATCTGAGATAGCCTTTCCTAACACTGTCCTTATTTGGTAACTCAGGCTGCCAATCAATCTACAGTCAGCGCCTCACCATCCTGTATTACAGTTTCCTATAGACGTTTAAGTTATTTTAAGTTGCTTGAGCGCAGGAATTCTTATTTTTAAAAATCTAAAAATACCTTTGAGTTCCTGCAGTATCCACCACGGTGCTTTATAGAACTAGGTATTCAAAAGATTTTCGTATGATAAAAACTATTTTAAATGCACTATTGCACTGTTTTCATGCCAACCTGGACAGGGAAAATGACACTTGCTGTCTGAAATGACATCTGGCAGTCTTAAGTAGAGAAGCACAACAGGCTATGAGGTTTGCTGAAATTTAATAACAAAACTTCATGTCTCACAACGATTCCTCCAAAATCCAAAAAGTACTAAATATATTTGACCTTAGAAACATCAGCGTTAGACTCACTATAAAGTTTAAGTAGCAAATAAAGAGGATTTATACTTAAAAGAAGGTCCACCCTATGGTGAGATATTTGGAGGAAGATTTGAAAGACTCACCCTATTCAGGAATTTTCATTACAACACCCAGGACAAATAGACATCTACACCTGTTCTGGGCCCAGAAACCTCTGGTATCCTTTCATTCCGGACAGCCAATTGTGCTGCAGTGCTTTTTGTAAAATGGTTCCCTTCCCAGCTGTTGCTGCCCTGTGACCACGACCCTTTAAACACCTGAGACTCTTATACTGACAGGACTCTCATAATGGAACACAGGATTCCAGACACGGGTTGGCAATCTGCCAACAGGAAAGTCATGATGTCCCTGACTTTGAACACTACTTCCATTTATGCATTAGCTTTTGGAGCATGTGGCCAGTACTACTGTGAATCCAGGTAAAACGTTGTCACCTAAAACCTTTTGGAATTTTTAAAAAAATATGTAATTATACCATTACATGTACTTTGGTTTCTTTGATTTACAGTTCTATGAATTTAACACATGCATAGATTTAGGCAGCCACCACACTGGCATACAGAGCAAGCTTTTAAGGATGAAATTTTTTTTTTTTGAGACATTGTCTCGCTCTGTTGCCCAGGCACAATCTCGCTCACTGCAACCTCTGCCTCCCGGGTTCCAGCATTTCTCCTGCCCAGCCTCTCCAGTAGCTGGGACTACAGGTATGCCCCACCATGCCCGGCTCATTTTTGTATTTTCAATAGACACGGGGTTTTACCATGTTGGCCATGCTGGTCTGAAACTCCTGACCTCAGGATCCGCCCGCCTTGGCCTCCCAAAGTGCTGCGATTACAGGCATGAGCCACTGCGCCCGGCCGTCAATTTTTAACATTACAAAATACCAGTAAGACTTAGCATTTATTCCTACTTGGCTTCATTCTGTGTTAACCACTGGGAATATCTGAATCTTAAGTAAGTAGGCAGGCCCTCTGGCATAATGCTGTGATTCTCATCCTCAGGCTGAAGACTTGATACCCAGGTAAACAAATGTGACAGATTATTGCCGCAAAGGCCCTGAAGCTGCCTGGGCTAACCTCACCCAGTTTTAAAGCAAGCAATCTCCCCCCTATACAATCTGCTATTTTTACATGCTACTGGTGATAAAATATATTTAATCATTCTGGAATCCACAGTAATTAAATGTTGATTCGGCTAACACAAAAGTTAACTAGAAGAGTCTCAACATTTCTTTACGTTATAGGGTACCTCATTTTCTTAGAATTGGGAATCACTGATGTACTAAAAAAGTAGTGGACTAAAAGTGACTCATTTCTATAGTTCTACAGGCAAAAACGAGGCCTCAGCTTTCTAGATCTCTTTGTTCTGTACTGCACACTTTGAACCCAGTAAGGCTTGAAGCTCCCTAAGAGCAAACCCTCTCTCTTCCTTGGCATCCTACCAGTCCTCCCTGATGTTGCTGGGAGCTTCCTAAGATACACTGTCGACAATGGGGTGGGCCATTTCCTTTCCCTCTAGGATACCACAGGCTAGAGTTCTTTTAACATCGTAAGTGCATGCAGAGATACTCGGCTGTAATTTTTTTCCTTCTCTAATGCTTGCTTTTGTCTTCCCGGCAACCCCATGTATTCTGCAAGAACCATTCTACTCAAAGAAAACATTCCGGTTTTAAAGCGGCAGAACTCAATGGTTCAGAAAAGCATGAGCTCTGAAGTCAGCCAGATCCAAGTCTCGTCTTGCTCATTTAGCCATGCTATCTTGGGCAAATCACTTCATTCTTCTAGGATTCCGTGACTGCGAAATGTGGATAGCAGTAGTTAACTTCCTCGTAAATCCTAACCACGAGGACTAAATGGGAGAGTAAGTAAATCACTTAGCACAGTGGCTGGTACTTCCTAAGTGCTCAAAGGACCGCTATTATTTCTGCTCTACTTTTATATCACTCCTACAAGCACAAAATTTCTTCCATTCATGTGGAAACAGCTTGCACGTTTAAGATGAAAATTTCAGGACTGAAGTATTTTTAATTGGTTATTCCTATAGATAAACAAGCGAGACTCGGGAAATTGGAATAACTTACCAAACCCCTCAAGGCCAGCATGTCGCACAGTTTTGATGGAAATGCAGGTCCGCCTCCACGGCCTTGCATTTTAGCTTACAGTACCCAGCTGCCTAAGGAAACTGGACGCCTCAGTTCCCTTAGTTCAGAGGTGGAGAAGGGTTAACATATTTACAGCAAGGGCCCTAAGGCCTGGAAGAGCTATTGGCGCACAGCAGGCACTCCTTAAACCAACCAGCGCCAGCTGACCCACATCTAAGTGAATGCCCCAGCATAACTTCCTTTCCTATAAGAGGAAAGTAGGGAAAAAGAGAGTCTAATTTTGTTTGTACCGTAGTTTTTAGTTAAACGAAGGCACTGAATCCACAGACAAGTTTCTCTTAGAGAGAAAGTGAATGTTTGCATTTGAAGGAGTGATGCCTGGAAGTGCTATTTTCCAAACCCATAAGAATCCTCCCACACCAAACCCTCCGACCTTAGACCCGCCCTTCGTAGCCAAGGTTCCAAGTCTCCTATCTCCACTTCCAGGCCCCTTGTACCCGCTCAACGCCCAACCTCAACGTCCAGCGCCCAACGTCTGGCCCCCCAACGACCGAAGCCCCCTCCCTTCCCCTCCATGCAGTCCCTCTCCCTTCCCTATACGCCTGGGACCCTGACCTGGAAAGAGGCAAGAGGACTGCGTACCCAGCCCTGTCTCTGCAGCCTGGCGGTGGCGGTGGCAGTGACTGCCGGTGACTTGCCGGTGCTGGGGAGCCCAGCCGCCTGGGGTGCGTCCAGCACTCCCCTCGCCTCCAATCCCGAGTACGCCTTCCTGGCTCCAGCGCGCGCCTGCGCACTCCGCGCCCACGTGCACCTCGAAATGTCCACGTGCTCCCTCCGCCTTCCCCCGGAAGCAGCTTGTGCTCTAGTTGCAGGCTCAGAAAGTTCCTTTGCAGAAACTTAATTTTGTTCTAGCTTCTTCTAGAAAGGTGTCCCTGGGAATGCCTTTGGCAGCTTTTGGGCGCAAGAGGCAGACTTTGCTCGAAGGTCACTTGGGTCGCCGTGGCCACTTAAAGGCCTTACAATCTTTTCCAAATGAATCAACTGCCTCTGCCTGGTCTTGGAAACAAAACACACACGTGCTCATACTTTTTTTTCTTCCTGACTGAGGGCATGTGATTACACCTGTTGGTGTTTTGGTGTTACTTAAAGACAAGTTTTGTTTTGTTTGTTTTTTTTAACTTTTTAACAATTTCGTAAGAAGGGAACCCCTGTGTACCTATCATCTAGTTTCCACATTATCAATTGATGGTTCATCTTGTCCATCTGCCGCTTAGGCACTCTTTCGGCATCGTTTTGAAGCAAATCCAAGAACTGTAAATGTGAGACAAAGCAGCCAACGTCGGCCTCTGGCCCCCAGCATACTCCTCCCTCACTGTGAAAAGGCCATGTTTGTTTATTGTGTTTGTCAGCATTTAGACCCCCCTGATTCAGTAACAGCCCTCCGGAAGAAAGCCTGAGGACTATGTAAGCAGGATAGAACTCAGGTTCCCACCTTTCCTGAGAATCACTGCATTTTTAGGAAAGATACATTCAGTGATCTAGCCCTTGCCTTTTTCTGTACATAATGGACAAGATTAATAATAATGCCCAGACTTACTCTTGTACCCAAACTTTGAAGAGATTTTGATTGTATATAGTTACTTTTAATGTAACACCTGGACAGAACCTCTACTACCTAATATATAAAGTGTGCTGACACACTGCTTTGGAGTAGTTTAACAGACATTCTCTGGCTCTCCCTGGTTGCAATCCTTGGTAAGACTCTGAATAAAACTAACTTCAATTCTTTAAAAGTCTGATTTTTTTCCTTTAGTTGATACACCTTTTTTAATACATTGTAAATACACAGAGCAGTTTCAGATTTACAGAATAGTGAAATGAAAGTGCTGACTGGGCACAGTGGCTCACACCTGTAATCCCAGCACTTTGGGAGGCCAAAGCAGGCAGATCACCTGAGGTCAGGAGTTCGAGACCAGCCTGGCCAACATGGTGAAACCCCGTGTCTACTAAAAATAAAAAATAAAAATTAGCTGAGCGTGGTGGCCGGCACCTGTAATCCCAGCTACTTATGAGACTGAAGGGGAAAATTGCTTGAACCTGGAAGGTGGAGGTTGCAGTGAGCTGATATCCTGCCACTGCACTCCAGTCTCCTTAACAGAGCAAGATTCTGTTTCAAAAAAAGAGAAAAGAAAAAAAAAGAAAGTGCTGTGCAGAGTTCTGACAGAAGCCCATCATTTGCCCTATTATTAGTATGGTCTGTTAACATGATACATTTGTTACAATTAAAGAACCAACACTGATACATTATTAATTAAACTCCATAGTTTTGAATTCCTTAGTTTTTACCTATTGTCCCTTTTCTGATGCAAGATCTCATCCAGGATATCATATTACATTTAGTTTTCATGCAGCCTTAGGCTCTTCTTGGCCTGGGACTTCCTTTGACTTTTTGTTTTGATGACCTTGATAGTTTCCAGGAGTACTGTCAGGCATTTTGTAGGATGCCCTACTTTTGGAATTTGATGTTTTTCTCCTGGAAGGAAAGGAGTTATGGGTTATTGGAAGGCAGACCACAGAGGTAAAAATGCCATTTTTATTGCATCATATCAAGCGTACATCCTATGAATATAATTATGACAATTGATGTAGGCCTTGGTCATCTGGCTGTGGTCGTATTTGCTAGGTCTTTCTACCATATTCTCTTTTTCCCCTTCCCTTCTCATATCATTTACACTTTGGAAGGAAGCTATTATTTGAAGCCCACATTTAAGGAGTAGGGAGTTATGCTGTCCCTCTTTGAAGGTGCAGTGTCTACAGAAATTATTTGGAATTCTTCTGCATGGGAGATTTGTCTCTTCTCCTCCATTTACTAATTTAATAATAGACTCATGGATATTTATTTTATACCTTTATAATCCAATACTAATTTATTTCCTTGCTCAGATTTTTCCAGCTTTGACCACTGGGAGCTGTTTCAGTTGGTTTCTATTCTCTTACACACTATCATCAGGTGGAGGGTTTTTGTTTATTAAATACTTTATTACTTTCTGGGATGTTGTATGTTTTCATCCAAAAATATTGTAAGTAAGTGTCTTTAAGAGACTACCACTTTTAAGTAGCATCACCAAAACTTAAAAACAACACTTTATCTTCCTTTTCCTTTCCTTTCTTTTCTCCTTTCCTCGCCTTTCCTTTATTTTCCTTTCTTTCTGACAGGGTCTTGCTCCGTTGCCCAGACTGGAGTGCAGTGGCACAGTCATATAGCTCACTGTGGTCTTTAACTGCTGAACTCAAGCCATCATTCTGCCTCAGTAGCTGGGATTACAGGTGTAAGCTATGGTGCCTGGCCATAATTTCTTAATATCAGTAAATTAGTATTAAATATTTTAAGATACATCAAATATTATTTTTCTTCTTTTTTAGAGATGGGATCCCACCAAGTTCCCCAGGCTTGTCTCAAACTCTTGAGCTCAAGCAGCCCACCTTGGCCTCCCAAAGTGCTGGAATTACAGCTGTGTGCCACTACGCGCAGCGACTCTAATGTTATCTTAAATAGTTGGTATGTTCAAATCAGGATCAAAACATCCTGCATTTGCACTCAGTGATATATTTTAAAAAGGGATTTCTCTTTAAGTCCTCTACTTCTCTTGCAATTTATTTATTACAATAACTGCAGGGGTTTTTTCCATGCAATTTTGTTGATTGCAAAATATCCCCCTGGCAAAAATACTTCACAGGTGGTGTTGTGCTTCTCTTTGTAGCATTTCAGAAGATACATAATATGTAGTTGTTTCACTGTGGAGGATATTAAGATTGATCTAGTAGATTCAAGTGTTGTCAGCCCCATCCATCCATTACAATAGGAAGTGTCCTATCAGTTTTTCATTTAATGGTTCAGACTCACAGATGATCATTACCTAGATCTGTTATTTCATTAGTTTGCAAAATAGTGATCATCTTTCTTTCTGCATTTATTACATGGAGTTCTATAGAGAAGAACTTTCCCACATTGTCTATTTGATTGATATTCCATTTGCAACAGGAAAGGTAAGATGAATGCTTGCTTGATTATTCACCTTTCTCAGTTCTCAGACTGTTGACAACTTTTTGGCATCTTTCCAAGAGGGTCAATGACATTTAAAAAAATGCACTCACTGATTTTTCACATAATGCGTCTCAACTCGTCGCTGTTATTATTTTTGAATACTAAATTTGTCCTGTTTGAGAAATTGGAGCATCTTTGAACTGGCTTCTGAGTCTTTTGGGCACAACTCATGTTATCTTTGCTTTGCTTTCTTCCTTGCTTTGTGCTACAACCAACATGTCCTAGGCTATCCTGCGTATTTCAATCAGCATATCCTAGGCTATCTTGCATATTTCTTGCTCTGATTGGGAATTAGCACTTAACCTCCAAGAGGAGCCAAGGTAACTTTTTTTGGAAAATGATATTTAGAGATCATAATCTGGAGAATAGGAGTGTCCAATGGGTCGGTCACTGTTCTAGGAGTTTTCAGTGGACACACCTTTTTTCATGAAAGAAAAGTGTACCATGAGTTAATTCTTGTATTTCCAAATTCAAATATAGGATTGCAGAATTTTAATGTAATGTCTTTGGTTTATATTTTTCTTTCCTCTTATAGTGAAAAACTAGTTTCCAAAGATGTATTTATATGCTTTATATTAATTGTAAATTCGGAAGTACTCAGAAATAGCAATATCAATGTTATTACTGGCAATATGAGTACTGAAAACAGCTTAAGGTTTCTTTAGTTTTTCCCTCTTGGATTAATGTCTCCCTAGGAAGGTTGGTTGATTTGTTGTTTTAAAGTCCAATCATTTCTGTGACAAGACACTTTAACTGCAAAATGTGCTTCAGTGTAGTACCTTCATTTAAGGAGGAGTGAGGTGCCATTACACCTCCGTGTGTGTGTTTTGCCAACAGTATTGAAGAAGCTTAACAGAACGGTAGTTAAGTTTTGCTTTACAAACTCTTGCATTGCAGAAGCTTCTGAATTAGCTATTTTCATTCATGAGATGTGTATAAGTCCTAAAGCAAAGAACATCGTTTCCCGCACTGAGGAGGTTTTCAAAACCTCCAGAGACTGAACTACTTACCTTCCTTCTCTGGCCCCGGCGGGGCAACGGTACCTAATACACTTTTTGTTGCCATGCTGCGTGCCAGGTTACCCAGCCGGGAGAGGACACTCCCTGCTATCAATGCACTCAGTCTGGAGCCAGGGACGAAGGCACCGACAGTTTATTATTAAACAATGGCAGCAGCGCCACGCTAAAGACACGAGCGCGCTGTTATGAAACCCCCCAGAAGTTTCCCCCAGGGCTGAATCGTCGACCTGGCAGGTAGCCTGCTCCTGGCGACTCCGCCCACGTCAGGTGCAAGGTTTACGCATCAGAGCCGGGGAAGCCACGATTTCAAATTCTCTTTTATTGCTTTATGTCCCTGACTCATGCAGGCCAAAGGGTGAGGAGGAGTAATAGCCAACAAGAGCGCACTGCAGAAAGAAACAACCTGCGTGGGCCCAGAGGAGCGTGAAGAGTCAGGACCGCACCAAGGGCAGGAGAGTCGGCTCTCCAAGTCCGCGGGAGCGTTGGTACCCAGCCAGGCTGAGTGAGTGCGGGGCGGGGCCTCCCGGGCCGCGAGATGGGAGGAGGAGCTCCGCCGTCCCCGCCCACTGCAGACAGGTTACCCAGGACCTCAAGGTGCGCCGCGTCACCCCGCCCGCGCCGCGCTGATTGGTTCCTCCAGAGAGCCCCCGCCCCCTCAGCTGTAGCAGAGCCGGCTTCAGCGTCGCCGCCATCTTTGTTGATGTGTCAGCTCCGCGGGGGCTTGGGGAATCCGCGGCTGAGGGAGTGAGGCTTCGGCTCTGTTTTTCACCGCGGTCTCTTCCTCCCACTCCTGGCTGGTCGGATCCCGCTATGGAAAAGTCAGCCCCTGAGCCAGAGCTCCAGCGGCCTCGTTAGGGTGTGGCCTGAGGCTTGGAGAAGTGGGGTGAGTGTCTGAGGGGCGCTCGGGGCAGACTGGGGGAGTCGGCGGTGGCGGTGGGGTGGGGCTGCCAACCTTCCGCTCCATCCTGCAGGTGCCAGGGCGGGGGGCGGGCGAAGGCAAGGGCGAGCCGGTTCCCCGCCTGGCTCCTCTGAGGGCGCGGAGGACGGGGAGGGCTGGAGAACAGGTTTCAAGCCCCTTCCGCTCCCTGCGTTCCTCCTTCGGTTCCGGAACCTTGGAGACGGCGGAGAGGGGTCAGCGGGGGTCGCAGGGGCTGTGCCTCGAGAGCGACTGAATTGGAGCCCATTGCCTGGGCTGCGTGTGAGCTGCAGCCAAGCCCCACCTGCTCGAGAATCTTTCCTGGACTCAATCGCCTATTTCGCTTTTCGTCTCAAGTTGTCTGTGTGTGTGTGTTTTATGTTTACTGTTGTGATGACTTGTTACCCTCTTCCAAACACTTCCATTACTGTGATTTTAAGTTTCTTAGAAATGATTCTTTGGAGTGGCGGATACTGTTCTTTATGATGTCTTTCAAGGACATCAAGGCATTTCATAAACCTTGGTTGTAAGGGAGGGGTGTCAGATGTATGTCTCCATCTATAGTGAAAAATGGTCAAACAAACAAAAAGCCCTTCCACGTGTCCCCAAGTAGCAATCTTGGGAAACAGTGCAGGTGTAATTATTGTAAGTTTAACAACTTCAGCTAATATTCCCATCTTGATTTTGTTTAGAGGAAAGAGGCCTGGATTTGGAGTCAGAACATCTGGATTAGAATCCTACTTCTTTCACTTGATAATCTTGTTACCTATGGGAATCAGAAGAGAGAATATAGTAAAAATATGCAGTACAGTCACAGGTACTTGGCTGTTTTCTCTGCATGTGTGTTATGTTCCTTTGATGCTCAGCTTTTTGTTTCTTCCAAAACGCTAGGCCGGGTGTTGTCTGCTAAGTTGTGCAGTAAATTACCAGCACACAAGAGGTAGTCATTCAGAAAAAATCTGCTATTAACTATTTTGGTATGCTAGTTGTGGGTGGGGCTTTCCCAACTACTAACTACACCTAGTATTTACAGAGTATTCATCTCGTGGGAAGGATTCAGGTTCAAGAGACACTGATAGTGAAACTGAACTATCTCTGTGTGTAATGTACACTGTTCCCTGTGTAACTTCTCTTCAATTCTTTATCCACCATTACACAAATAAAAAACGATAATAATTGGCCAGGTTCATTTTTTTTCTTTTGTTTTTAGTCTTTTCATGTTATTTTCAATTCAGTGAAGACATTAGATCACAACTCTTGCAGTAGTAAAAATTAAAACTCCTTTTTACAGCATTATAGGCAGACATGTATAATTACTGAAGATTCTCCAGGAAATGCATGGATTGTGTGTGTGTGTTTTTTTAAGGCCCTGTTAAATTCAGAATAACTGCATATAAACTTAAGGTTTCTTTAAACAGTGGAAATACCATAATGTGTCATTGGGTTTGAGTCCCATTTATTGCTAACGGAAAGGGTTGCTTAGTATCACAGCGACCACTCTAACCTTTTAGTTCCTTCACTCATAAACCAAAGAGTTATCCTTTAATGCTGTGCAGTGACAGCATAGCTGAGGATGATTGCTTAGTATGTTCAGTTTAGAAACATCTCTATTTGCAGCTTTATGCTGACATCATGGAGTGAAGATAAAAGCATTGCAGTATACCGACTCTAGGGAAGAGACAGTAGGTTGAAGCACAAAGCAGCCTTATTTAGAGATTTAGAAAATAATCTTTCCCTTTGGAGAATGACTAGTAATCTGCACTGGTTTCCCAAATTCATCCAACAGTTTCGTATTAAAGTAAAAATCCTTACCCTGAATTTTTTTTTTTTCTTTTAGTAAAACTTAAGTTTTTCTTTTATCTCTACCTTTAAATAACTAAAGCTGGTTGTTCAATTTCTGGTTCTTCAGTTTCTCATAAACATATCACTGAGTTTACAATACTGCAGATGTTACAATTAGTATTCATTTTAGGGGCAGCAGTGAGATCATAGATAATTTCATCTTCTATTGTTTCAAACTGCTTTGAACTTTCTTAGCTACTGAGATTTAAAAAGTTTATTGGGCTAAAAGAAAAAAAGGAAAAATGCTGAGATGAAGGGGCAATAGATACAAAGTAGAAATCAGCCCCAGCATAGTTTTGATTGGATTGAGTGTATTTCTTATTAACATTTGTCACTAAGACACAAGAAGTGATAGTCGTAGGATTATGTAGACTACGTAGTGTCTACTGCACTTACTACATAATCTTATAGTAGACAATCATTTTTTTTTTTAATAAACTATAGCATACCAAATTAACCAACCTTGGCCATAGGTGGCTTCAAAATGTAAACATTAACCCAAACTTTTTAATATAATGCAGGCTTATAACTTGAAAAAAAATTTTTTTTAAAGATACTAGCTTTCGTTTTGTTATGTTTTTTGAGACAAGATCTCAGTCTGTCACCCAGGCTGAAGTATAGTGGTATGATCATAATTCACTGTAGCCTTGAACTCCTGGGCTCAAGCCTCCTGAGTAGCTAGGACAACAGGCACAGGCCACCATGCTAATCTTTTTAGTTAAAAAAGAAATTATTATTTTTTTTATAGAACGGATCTTGCTGTCTTTCCCAGGCTAGTCTCTTAACTCCTGGCCTCATTTGATCCTCCCATCTCGGCCTTCCGAAGTGTGGGGATTAACAGGTGTGAGCCACCATGCCTGGCAGCCTTCCTTTTTGAAAAGGGAACTATAGGTCAGATTTTTTTCCCCTTCTTTATTAGTTTTCAGATTTGGAAGAAACTAGCTGGTAATACTTTTTGTGTTTATTTAGACTCATTAAAGTGCAAGTTCAAGCTTCAAATTAGATTTCTTTTCTTCTCTCTCTCTCTCTCTTTTTTTTTTTTTTAGTGAGACGTAGTCTTGCTCTTGTTGCCCAGGCTGGAGTGCAATCTCGGCTCACTGCATCCTCCGCCTCCCGGGTTCAAGCGATTCTCCTGCCTCAGTCTCCTGCGTAGCTGGGATTACAGGCATGCTCTAGCACTCCCAGCTAGTTTTGTATTTTTAGTAGAGACGGGATTTTTCCTTGTTGGCCAGGTTGGTCTCGAATTCCTGACCTCAGGTGATCCACCTGCCTCGGTCTCCCAAAGTGATGGGATTATAGGCGTGAGCCACAGTGCCCGGCCTCAACTTAGATTTCTACATTAGTCTAATAACTTTCTGCTTTAGTAAAGTTTTATAGGAGGTCTGTAAAATTTCCAAACTGATATGACATATATGGTGTAACTTGATAATGTGATGTATAATGTGGCCACTCGACCCTCTTTTTCGTGGAATTTTGATGGACCATAATTTCTCTTTGTCCTGTTATCCTATCATAGGATTTGGTACTATTTGGGAGTTGGTGGAGGGTGGGGGTCTTGCTGCATCTATTGCCCAAGTCTTTTTTGAAACATCTTTGGGGTGTGTGTGTGTGATATAATGCACATATCATAAAGTTCACCTTGCTGTGAGTCTTGGGTGTAAAGCTAAACATATCCCCACAGGGTAAATAACCTTGGCCTTATAAAACAAATTTTTCAAGCTGGTGAACCAAAGGAAACTTTTTTATTCTAGTGCTATATTTCACCTAAAAGAAACAGTATATTACAGTTAAATTTGTGTCAGTCATGGTGGCTCACATCTGCAATCCCAGCACTTTTTGGGGGTTGAGGTGAGAGGATTGCTTGATGTCAGTAGTTTGAGATTGTCGGCCTGAGCAACATAGCAAGACCCCATCTCTACAAAACATTTTTAAAAATTAGCTGGGTTTGGCAGCATGTACCTGTAGTCACAGCTTCTTAGGAGGCTGAGGTGGGAAGATCAGTTGAGCCCAGGAATTTGAGGTTGCAGTGACCTATGATTGTACTCCATCCTGGGTGATTGAGCAAGACCCTGTCTCTGAATAATAAAAAATTGAAAATTTAAATTTTACCCAGAAGCTTAATAGGATGTGACTACTTTAAAAATTATTTCTTCCTTTTTTTTTTTTTTTTAGAACTTAAGAGTTTTTTTGAAATAGCCCCCTCGGTTTTTATCTTTTAAAAGCAGAATTTGATCTGCATGAATTCACTTTATATGAAACTTCAGTGTCAGATATTTCCATCACGTGATACAACATTTTCATGTTTCTTACACAAGTTCTTTTACATCCTACTATTCTATTTTTAAAAAGCTAAGTTAAAAATATTAGCTGGGTATGGTGGTATGCACCTTGTAGTCTTATCTACTTGGGAGCCTTAAGTAGGATGATTGCTTGAGCCAGAAGTTTGAAGCTATAGTGACCTATGATTGAGCCACTACATTCCAGCCTGGGTAACAGAGTGAGACCCTGTTTCTAAACATGAATAAATAAGTAAATAGCTAGCTAGCTTTATCCAGAAAGTGTTTGTCTTTGAAAGTTTTTATCAAAAGTCAGTTATTTGGGGGTTGTGAGCACATTACATTGAACTGTGTGGATGTTTTTTTGATTTGATTTTTGCTTCTGACATTAACTCCCATATCAAAATATTGTTAGAACTAGTCAGAAAGATGTTTATTCTTTTGTTTATGCTGCTTTTAAAGTATTTTTGGGGAATACTTAAAAACTCTTTTGATATAGGTACTTTTCCTACAAAAGACAGTAAACCGTTATATTGAAGAACAGGAGTGGTCTCAAGTTCAGTTTGCTTAATGGATATTACTTGAGAAGTGTACAGCTGATATTATTTAAGAATGATATAGGCTGGGCATGGTGGCTCATGCCTGTAATCATAGCACTTTGGAAGGCTGAGGCAGGCAGATCACTTGAGGTCAGGAGTTCAAGAGAGCCTGGCTAACATGGTGAAACCCCATCTTTACTAAAAATACAAAAATTAGCTGGGTGTAGTGGCAAAGCCCTGTAATCCCAGCTACTTGGGAGGCTGAGCAGAATTGCTCAAACCTGGGAGGTGGAGGTTACAGTGAGCCAAGATGGCACCACTGCACTCCAGCCTGAGCCGATAGAGTGAGACTCTGTCTCAAAAAAAAAAAAAAAAAAGGTACAGTTTAGAATTTAAAAATTTATAGTCTGTGAATGAAGCCAGATTTCTCTTAATAGACTTAAAGCACTTATGCATTTCTTACTTAGCTTCTGATGGAGCCCTGGCAAACCTTAAAGTTAAAATATTGTAACATTAAATACTATAGAATCCATAATACTCTGGTGTTTATTGGCAGTAAAACACGAAGAATAAAATGAGGGATTTCTATTGTATTCACTGCTGTGTTCCCAACATGTAGAATAGTGCCCGCACATGTTAATAGATGCTCAATATGTATTTGGTAAAAATTAACATCTAGTTTGGAAATGTATTTCTTAGTACCTTCATATGAGACTAGTTTGTTTGGTGATAACTTGTTACTGAGTATCTGTGAGTTTGTAATCACCTGACAGGTTCTTGCCTGCTGCACAGATATAGGCAGTTTACTGAGATAGCAGTATTACAATAGAGAAAGTTTAATAAATGCAGAGCCAGCCAAATAGGAGTAAGAAGTTAATTACTCAGATCAATCTCTCTGAAAATTAGAAGACTAGGGTTTTTTTTAAAAGGATAATTTGGTGGGCGAGGGCTAGAGAATGGGGAATGCTGATTGGTTGAGTTGGGGATGAAATCACTGGGGGTTGAAGCCGACGTCTTGTATTGAGTCACAAGATCAGTTGAGCCAGTTTAGTGGTCCAGGTGGCAGGCACCAGCTGCTGTATCAAAATGCAGGGTCTGAAAAGTACCATGAATATGAATCTTAGATTTTACAATAGTGATGTTATATATAGTGGCAATATTTGCAGTTTATCAAATAAACCTAAGTTTTTTGTTATTTATACAGCTAATTAGAAAAACAGGAAATGGAACCAAAAGTCAGTGTTTTCATTTATATGGCTCTTGTATGGAAATAATTTTGTAGAAATGTGAGTTTTTTCATTAAGAAATGAGATCCAAAGTGGGTAATGGTTGACTTTAAGGCAAGTAAAAATTGTTTCTTGACCAGTTGCCTACAGCTGATGAGCTCCAGTAAGAGCGAAACCAGTTCTCACCCACTGAAATGATTTTGAAGTGTGAATTGGTCCTGTAGTACTGTGTCAGAAATAGAAACAACGATGGGGGGAGAAAAATTACTTGAGTTAAAAGGAATTTTGTGACTGTGATGTATTAAATACAGCGTTTCTCCTAATGAGTAAGAGTTGCTGAAAAGTATTATAACCTATATTTGTAACTACTATATATATGTGAGTGTAAATTTGCTTTGTACAAGCACTTTTTTTTAGAGACAGGGTCTCACTCTTGTTCAGGCTGGAGTACAGTGGCACCATCATAGCACACGGTAGCCTTGAACTCCTGGGCTCAAGTGATCTTCCCACCTCAGCTTTCTGAGTAGCTGGGACTACAGGTGCATGCCACCATGCCCAGCTAACTTTAACAAATTTTTTTTATAGAGATGAGGTCTTGTTAATGTTGCCCAGGCTGGTCTCAAACTCCTGGGCTCAATCAGTCTTTCCATATCAGCCTTCTAAAGTGTTGAGATTACACACTGCACCCAGTATACAAGCACTTCTTAAATTAAAATAGTCTTGCAAATGAATGTCTAGTTTTACATCCTTCCCCTTTAGTCTACTACCTGCCATTCTATCCTTAGTAGCCTCGATAACAGCTCTCCTTTTTACCTCAGACCATCCTCCCCGCAAAAAACTTGGAACAGCAGCCAAATTGGCATATATCAGTATTGTCAACTGGAGACCTACGTGAGGACTCAGCTGACTGTTTTTCTTCTGGTTAATGGTGCACATAATCAAGTTCATTGCTTCCCCCCTCCACCCCATCTGCTACCACTCTTGTGCAGCTATTTATGGTTATGACTTTGTTACATGTATACACATAGACCATTGTTAACCCCCTCCTTTTCCTTTGGCTCCCAAACAGTATTCATTTGAGCATCAGAAAGTTTGCAAGCTAAGTAGTTATCAGATGCCAATTTATATGATTCTTCTAAAGGTCATGAGTATATTGCCAAGAGAAGTTCCAGAAAGTACTTGTCTTTTGAAGTTAATCTGAGTCTTCCTTAATTTACAGGAGGAGGATATGTAAAACAGATTCTAAGCTTAGGTAACCAAATAAACAGCTTTTTAAATCTAAATGAATATCCAGCAGGATGACACATTTTTGCTGTTCTATACTGTCTTGCACAGTGTCATCTTACAACCTGTTTCCCATCCACTAAATGCTGTTTGCTCCCTAGATCACTGTGTATAAACCCAGTTGACCCCCATCTTCATTTTTATAACCACTGAAGAGCATTTGTAAAAATGAGAGTAAATATAGTAGAGAATATGTTTGTTAGATTTATTTATTGTTACTGTTATGTTGCATGAGACTTTAGAGTTTGATTCAGTTCAGAGTGAAGTTCCATTTTCATGGAAGTACAAAGATCATTTACAAGGCTAAATGCTGCCTCTTCAAAAAGGTCACAAGAAAGGCTCTATGTGCTTGATGAGTATAAATGCAGTGTTTTTAAATTTACCCTGAGAGACTGTTTTTTTGTGATAAGAGAAAATTTGGAGGAAGATGTGACATTAGAATTGGTCCTTTAAACATAGGCTTTAGATAGACCGAAAGGAACAACATTCTAATTGAGAACAAAGCCATTGAAATGGTAATAAGCTAGTTGGGGGAATTTAGAGTTAGACTGGTTGGGCCAGTATAGTATAGTGAAGTGCCAGGATTTTAGGAATGTGTTGAGAGATAAGACTGGAAAAGTAGTACAACTGGTTTACTGAGGAATCTCAAATCTGGAGCATATACATGAAATGCTTGTATTTTTTCCTGACTAGGTCTCCAGTCATACAGTGTTAAACACTCCTAACCCCTGTACTTTGCTCGGAAGTGCTGTCCTTTGAGAATGTCTTCGTCTGATGTAACTTTGCTGCCACTTTTGGTTACTACAAGAAACGTACTCCAGAAATTAAGGCAGGTTCCAGCCATTAAAAAAAAAAAAATGAAGTCACTCACTCTTTGTTTTCTCTGAAGAAAAGTTGAAACTGTTACCCGCTGCTTGGCTTGAAGAGGTATAATTTGACTCAAAGATGTGCTCCCTCTTCTTTCTCTTCTTTTTTTTTTGAGCTGGAGTCTCACTCTGTAACCCAGGCTAGAGTGCAATGGTGCAATCTCGGCTCACTGCAGCCTCCACCTCCTGGGTTCAAGCAATTCTCCCCCCTCAGCCTCCTGAGTAGCTGGGATTATAGACACTCGCCATCCGGCCCAGCTAATTTTTCTGTTTTTAGTAGAGATGGGATTTTACCATGTTGGCCAGGCTGATCTTGAACTCCTGATCTCAGGTGATCCACCCATCTGGGCCTCCCAGAGTGCTGGTATTACAGGCTTGAGCCACCGTGCCCGGCCTCTCTCTCCTTTCTCTAGCCCCTGAGGAGTTAGAGGAAGAAGACCAGCCTGTGGAGGCAGCACTCTCATTTTACCTGAACCTCTAAAAAGGGAGGAGGTGGTCCTGGCCTCACTCTGGTTCTTCTGGCTGGATTCAATGATGGTCTCTGAGAGGTAGTATTGTAGCAGGAGTGGCTGCGAGAAACAGAGCTCCTGAACACCGAATGGGGAAGGAAAGGGTTTATTATTATTATTATTAATATTATGGCGGGAAGCCGGGTGATGGTTTCAAATTACCCAGCTCGTCTAACAAAGGAAGGTTCTGCCTTTATATAGGCTTATACTTTAGATATTACACATGGAAGAATCTTGGGTTTACAGCCTTAGAAATTACATAGGAAGATTTGCAGCTTTAGGACTCACATGTGAAAAGGTTTTGGGTTTACGGCTTTAGAAATCACGTATGAAACGGTTTTGGGTTTACAGCTTTGGAAATCACATATGAAACGGTTTTGGGATTACGGTTTTAGGAATCACATATGAAAGGATATCGGGTTTGATCTTGTTTTAAGTAAAAACAGTGCCTTCCAGAGAGTTTCCCCAGGACCAAGCCTGCCACCTACAGGAAGGTGAATCAGGAGGCGCCAGTCGGTCAGCCTTTTCTTCTATTGAAATGCAGTGTGGCAGACAAAGGGGAAGTTGATCCGAGATGCTTGGGTCTCCTTCCTCAGTATGTGTGGATTTTGTGGTGGCAGTATTGTGACTCCCTGGCCCCTTTTGCCGCGGAAGAGGGCAGTTGCCCTTTGGCAGAGCCAGTGTAGTACACACTTCAACCTCTTCTCTGGTTTGGGTAACCTATTGCCTGCCTTGGTGCTGTCCCACCCCTGGGCTGTCCAGAGTAACCTGTCCTTCCTTCAGCCTCCTTCCCCCATCACTTGGAGTTGAAAGAAGGAGAGCAGGAGGGGAAGAATGGAGTGAGATTGAGAAACCAACAGTTCAGGTGTTTCCGGTATGAAGTGAAGTGATCGGAGGCCTGGGTTTGGTTGCAAGTAGGGGACAGTGGCTGTAGAAATGCAGGAAACATGAAATTCTCAAAAAAATTTAAGGACAAAAGAGAGAGGAAGAAGTAGATGACTAAGAAAGATGATCATTGACAGAAAAGATTAACTGGGGTTACTCAGTTATAGGAGTTATAATTATGATTTTGAATTTGGCCATTTTGAGTTCGAGGTTATGGTAGAACCTCCAGTGGAAATGCCTATATTTTGTTGGAGATTTTAATATAAAGACATGGTGAGGAAGAGGAGACACAGATAATTTTGATATCTGTAACTCAAGGATACAGAACTGAAAATAATTATGTAGACATCACCTTGCTTCAAGTTATCTAACTGGATGAATTCTAAGAAGGAAAAAGACTTGGGAACTGAATCCTGGGGAATGTAACAGCTGGGGAAGAGGTTAGTAATGCAGTGTTTGCTTAATGTTTTTCTGTTGAAAAATCATGGCACACAGACAGGAACCATAAAGTTGTTGATAAAATTTCTCCCCACTTGTTTTATGCTGGGTGTCACAACACCTTTAAAGTCTTACTCTCCTTTAACTGGATTCTCTACCTGCTACCCATTACATTTTGGTCAGCTCTGGGGTTCAGTTTCTGTTAGTATAGCCTTGACTAGTTACAGTGTTTAAAACCACTTCATTTGTTTTTAGATTGATTTCTAGATTGATAAGATTTTAAATTCAACAGCAAAACATTCTCCAGTTACATCTTAAAGTGAGTTACTTTGTGTGAGGTAATGTAGGTGGCAGTGCCTCTGTTTGAGAATTATTTTACTTTGACTTAGATTTGGAATACAGAGTACTTACAAGGTCTTTTATTTACTCCACTTACTTGTATTGTCTAAACCAAGCCTTTAATACTAGTTTGGGCTTTGGCTTGATTATAAAATATCTGCAGCAAGATAATGATAATTTGGTTGTTTGGAAATATATTTATACAGAGGTAGAGTATTGAGGCCAATGGCTATATCAGTTGATGCTCCAGAAGGCAGGCTAAACTAAAAATTAGCATACATAACAAACAAGCTGGTCTGCTTTTCCTTTCTTAGGCTTATTCCTCCCATTTTCGATATTCCTAGAATAATATTTCTCAAGTACTGGTGTTACCATTTCTGTGCTTACAGGGTTTAATTGAACAAATATTTGAGAACACAACATGTACTAGAAACTCTGCATTATAATTAAGTATACAAGTCTACTGTGATTTATTATGATTTGTTCTTAGCAAAATTCACTCCTGCTTAGTATTCTGAGGATTCTACCTGACCAGTCTTCTCTCTTTTCATCATCCTCTGATAACCACCTTTATCCCAGCCTGATGTAAACATGCATGTTTTTGTTATTTAAAAATTTAGTATATCTCTCCATTAGTTTTCCCTTAGTTTATATCTCTAGTATAAACTAGAGATATTTTCCATTAGTATATCCCTCGTCTGGAATTATTTCTGTTATTTCTGTCAAAACTGTGATCTGCCCACTTTTTAATCTAACCTCACATGGTTTCAGCAACTCGTTACCTTGTACATGCTTTGTTGATAACTGACAAAAGAAGTCAACAATTTTTTTATCAAGATTGCTGAAATATTTTATAATTATATGTTTTAGGATAATTGCAGATGACTAATTTTCATAAAATGGCTAGAATAGTAACCTCCATAAACAGTATAAAAATATATCTAACTTTGTCAAGTTAATTTTTTAAAGTTGCTTTTATTGACGTAGGCAGTGATAGGCTCCATTTTATTTGCACTGAACATTGTTTCTTTCCTGATGAGAATGTTTGAAATGGTACTTTCATGATACTTCCTGGGTTCCTGCCTGGATGAAAAACTTAATTTCTACCAGGGATCCTTTACACCCTGACCTCATTATAGCTCAAGTCTAGATCTCTGGGCTATAGATAGTTGTGGCTTGTTATTTAGCTTTCCTTCTTAGTAAATTTTTATCTTCATTAATGTGCATTGTTTTGTTATCTTGGTTTGTGATTTCTCTTCTAGTGCTTTTATTGGTGTTTTATTTCTCCAGTATTTTCTTACAGATTTATGAGGTAATCTTTTTTCTTTACAGAGCTGAAGAAATCTAAGCATTCTTTGGCACTAATCTTCTAGTTGTTAGTGTTATTTCTTACCTAACATCTTATGGGTATGATTGGACAATGCCAGACTACAACTGAAATTAATTAATGAAGTCGTTTGACTGAAATGAAGAAGGAAAGACAGTGAGACTTTGCAGTGGCCCAACTGCTTGTAGCTAGCCAACTTGGGTTAGCTGTCCTAGTCCTTTTTCTTTTTCCTCAAGGAAAGGCTTTTAAAGGAATTGTTAGTGATGAAATTTGTGGTGTTAGTTATTCCACATCACAGCGTATGTGCAATATGGGGGTTGTATGGGGTTTTGGTTTAAAGTGGTTTTTAATTTCAATGTTTCAATTTCTTAGATGTAAATGAAGATCAGGAGCAGATTTGAAGTACAGAGTGAATTGGTGCCAGTCATCATGTCAGAGACAGACCACATAGCCTCTATTTCCTCTGATAAGAATGTTGGGAAAACATCTGAATTAAAGGAAGACTCATGCAATTTGTTTTCTGGCGATGAAAGGAGCAAATTAGAAAATGAGTGCAAACGATTGTCACTAAACTTTGATAAAACTTTATGTCAACCTAATGAGCATAATAATCTAATTGAAGCCCAGGAAATTTATATTCCAGATCATGGTGGAGGTGAGGATTCTTATGCCAAAATAGACGTAGGCCCAGAAAATTCTGAACAAATATCCAATTTTTCTAGAGGAAATTTTGCTAAACAAGTTTCAAAAACAAATGAAACAGAACAGAAAGTAACACAAATATTGGTGGAATTAAGGTCATCTACATTTCCAGAATCAGCTAACGAAAAGACTTATTCAGAAAGCCCATATGATACAGACTGCACCAAGAAACTTATTTCAACAATAAAGAGCGTTTCAACATCAGAGGATTTGCTGGAAGAAATAGAATCTGAGCTCTTATCTACAGAGTTTGCAGAACATCGAGTACCAAATGGAATGAATAAGGGAGAACATGCATTAGTTCTGTTTGAAAAGTGTGTGCAAGATAAATATTTGCAGCAGGAACATACCATAAAAAAGTAAGTTTTTATACCTTTAGGTTATTTTTTCCCCCCATAGGGAATCAAGATAGAATTCTCTAAAGGAAAATATCATCTTGTCCATTTTTATTTCCACATTAGAATCATGCACATAGTAGCTGAACAATAAATGTGTAGTTATGAATATGTAAGCAAATGTTGAGTTTTTCTAATAGATATCTAAGTTTAAAGTAATATGTTAAATAGTGTAAATGTATTAATGTGCTAGAAATTCTTATAGGCAACTTAGATTTTTCACTTTTGAAAGAATGTGGAAGTATAATATTGTCAAGACTAAGACAAACTGAAAAGGAAATGACAAGTCATAAAATTCCAACACTTTTTCTTAAAATTTTCATTCTAAATTCATTGGTTTAAAAAAAAATTAAAATTTAGAGAACAAGAATTATCATTCAGTAAATAAGAATATATTTTTAGACTTCTTTTGGATTTGTGAAGTTAGTTGTGTTTTCATGATAGTTTAAAATTTACCATCTTAACTGTTTTCAAGTGTACATTTCAGTAGTGTTGTTATATATTTACACTGTTGGACAACTAATCTGCAGAACTTTTTCATTTTGCAAATCTGAAACACTGGATCTGTTAAACAACAGCACTATTTCCACTTGCACTCAGCCTCTGGCAACCACCATTCTCCTTTCTAAGTTTGACTATGATACCTCATGGAGGTGAAATCATATACTTGTCATTTCACAACTGACCTACTTCACTTAGCGTAATGTCCTCATTTACCCATGATGTAACATGTCGGAATTTCATTCTTTCTTAAGACTGAGTAATATTCCTTTGTATGTATATACCACATTTTGTTTATCCATTAATGGACGTCTGGATTCCTTCTGTTTTTTGGCTATTGCTAATAATGCTGCTGTGAACTTGGGTTTGTAAGTAAGTATCTCTTCAAGATTCCAAGGCCCTTCTTAATATAACCCCAAAACAAATACCTGCTATTGCTACTCATATCCTTACTTAAATACTATATTATGTGAATAAACTATATGCTTTTGTACTTGAACCATCAGTGCTGCTGCTATTCTTACATTTTATAGGGTAGCTTTCTCGTTTACCTGTAGCCTCTACCTGTTCTTTTAGGCCTTCCTCTTGAGATTCTCTCTGATGCTTCTTCTCACTTTTCTTAAATCTAGACTCTTACCACTTTCATACCTCCCTTATAAATTATAAGATGTTATACATTTAATAGTAATAGCAGCAAACATGTATATGTTGATAATTATGTGCCTGGCATATTACATATATTAGTTCGTGGATTCTTCACAAGAACTCTCTGTGGCATGTACTGTTATCATCCCCATTGTAAAGATGAGTTACCTGAAACACAGAAAGTAACTTGTTCAAGGTCACATGCTAACAAATGCAAAGTTAAAATCTGAGCTTTGTTAGTAGGGCTTCAGGAGCTTTTTAAAATGTGGTTATTAGAAATGAACCAGTTACAAGTTGTTAAATTTATCTAAAAATATTAGGAATACAGTAGAAAATAGATTTCTCTTTTTTGCTTCATCCTGTGAATATGATTATTCTTATGAGTAGAATAATCATAATTCTGATGTCTGGTGTTTGGAAGATACCCATTGTCATTTGCCCACTCTGTTATGTTGGCCAAGTCAGCCTCTTTGACTGAAAGATTTTTCACCTGAGGGTGACAATACTTAACTGATGGAACTGTTTGTGGACCTTTGGGCATTACACAAATGTCAGATGTTATTTTAAATCGACGTTAATCTTTGGTCATATACATAATGTTTTAAATTCCAAACAAAATGCTTTATGATTCAGGTCAGCTGTAGAACAACTTGATTTTTTTCTTTTTCCTTCATTTAATTTTCTATGAAGAAAATTACCTTTCACTTTCTTTGAAATTTTCATGAATGCATCTATTTCCAAATATCTTTGTTTATACATCTCTTCCCCCCATTTTCCTTTTTTCTCCAGCTTTATTGAAATATATTTGATTTACATTGTGAAATGATTACCACAATCAAGTTAGTTAACACATCTGTCACTTCAGTTACATGTGTGTGTGTGTGCGCGTGTGCTGAGAACATTTAAGATCTGTCTTAAACAAATTTTAAGTGTACAATATGGTATTATTAACTGTTAGCACCATGAAGTATATTAGATCCCCAGAACTTACTCATCTTATAACTGAAAAGTTTGTAGGCTTTGACCAGCATCTCCCCTTTTCCCTCACTCTCTGTGCCCTGGCAAGCACCGTTCTTCTCTTTATTTCTGTTCCTTGATTTTTGAATACATCAATATATTGTCTAAGGTTACAACCAAAATACTTTTTTTTTTTTTGAGGTGAAGTCGCACTCTGTCACACAGGCTGGAGTGTAGTGGCACGACCTCAGCTCACTGCAACCTCCACCTCCCGGGTTCAAACAATTCTCCCACCTCAGGCTTCCAAGTAGCTAAGACTATAGGCGCCTGCCACTATACTTGGCTAATATTTGTATTTTTAATAGAGACGGGGTTTCACCATGTTGGCCAGGCTGGTCTTGAACTCCTGACCTCAAGTGACTTGCCTGCCTCAGCCTCTCAAAGTTCTGGAATTCCAGGCAGGAGCCACCACGTCTGGCCCAAAATTCTTTTTTTTTTTTTTTTTTTTTTTTGAAATAGGGTTTTGGTCTCTCACCCAGGCTGGAGTATAGTGGGTGTGATCTCAGCTCACTGCAGCCTCAACCTCCTGGGCTCGAGTGGTCCTCCCACCTCAGGGTCCCAAGTAGCTGGGACTGCAGGTGTGCACCACTATGCTCAGCTAATACTTTTGTGTTTTTTTGTTATAGAGATAGGGTTTCACAATGTTGCCCAGGCTAGTCTGGAACTCCTGAGCTTAGGCGACCCACCTACCGTGGCCCCCAAAATGACAGGATTACAGGCATGCACCACAGTGCCCAGCCCAAAATTCTTAATTAAGAGCAGTTGTCTGTATACAGAATATGCATTTGGCACGTAAATAACAATTTGAGTGCTTACTGCTCTTCACTTTCCCCCTCCCATAATTATTCACTTGTGAACTATAGCCAGGACTCTTAATGTCTCAAGTAGTTATCTGTAGCGCACTGAGTATGCCTCATGTAAATCATCTAAACCACTGTGCCATAAAAGGCTTGAATAAACATACATGCATTTGCCTTTTTCCTAAACATTTGTTTGATTGTTTACTCACTGTATTCCTAGGCTCAACTGTCACCTTCTCAGAGAGGCCTATCTGGACTACTTATCTAAAATTGCAACTCAAGTCACTCTCTTTTCGTTGTCCTTTGTTTTTCTTAATAGGACTTAATCACCAGCTGACATTTTATTACATATCTAGCGTCTATTTTTATTTCATCCTCTAGATTGTAAGTTCCATGAGGGCAGGGACTATTTGCTGACATATTTCCCACATAAAATCGTAGGGTGCCGAGTAAGCATTAGTTGAGTTAATGAGTGATCTTCAGAATAGAAAGTGGGAAGGCCTGGGGCTTTGGAATTATACCTGGATCCAAAACAAAATTCAACTGCTTACTAGCTATGTGAGCTGGAACAAGTCTTAGGCTTCAGTTTTGTTTTGCTATTAATATATTTTTTTTAGAGACAAGGGTCTTATTCTGTCACTCAGGCAGGAGCTCAGTGTAGCTTACTGCAACCTGGAACTCCTGGGATCAAGAGCTTCTCCTGGGACTACAGGCGTGAGCCATCATGCCTAACTAGTTTTTTTTTTTTTTTTAATTTGTAAAACAGAAGTGATGTCAATAGTTTCAGACTTATTTTGAATATTAAATGAAATAATATACTTTTTAAAATAAAAGCTAAATTTAGCCAAGAACAAATGTGCAGTAAGTGTTAGGTTACAGCTATTGCTATTAGGCCTAGAGTACTTGCTGTTAACTTTCTGAGGTATCTTACATTTCTGAGTACTTTGCAGGTAATTTTTGAGATTTTATTTCTATTTTTCTAGGGAAATTAAAGATGAAATTTCTGCTTACATTTTATTTTGCTGTTTTATATTGACTGTACATTATAACTATTAGAATATCATTTAAATATTTTTAAAATCTGAAGCAAGACTTTTCAGCTTTAGCACTATTGCCATTTGGGGCCGGATTCTTTGTTGTTGGAGTTGTCTTGTGCGTTGTGGGATGTTTAGCAGCATCCCTGGCCTCCATCCACTAGATGCCAGTAGCAGCCCCTACCCCTGTTATGACAACCAAAAACGTTTTCAGAAAAACGCCTGGAGGGGCAGTATTGCCCATGATTGAGAACCACTTATTTGAACCACATATGAACATAATGCTGACAGGATTGGTGCATAATTGAGATACCTAAAGGTATAAATTTGGAAGAGTGTGCTTTTTATTCATCTGATTATATTTTGATTTGAAATATTCATATTTCTAGGGAAAAGTTAATAGCCTAATTGGCTGGAGAATCTTTTGCAAAGTATTATGTTTCACTATAAAAGAATGTTAATTTATTAACATTATAATTAATAATTATAGATATCTGTACCCTAATCCATAAACAGATTATATTCCACATATCATTTTATCTCCATTTCAAATTATGTTTTACATATACTGCCCTTTTTATATTTAGGTTAATTAAAGAAAATAAGAAGCATCAGGAGCTCATCGTAGACATTGGTTCAGAAAAAGACAATTTAAGAGAAGAACTAAAAAAAAGAACAGAAACAGAGAAGCAGCATATGAACACAATTAAACAGGTAAAAAGAGAAAAATCTTCAAAGACCATACTTCAATTAATAAAATAAATACATTCCTGGCAGCTGTTTGTGGCAGCTCACGCCTGTAATCCTAGCACTTTGGGAGGCCAAGGTGGGCAGATTACTTGGTCCCAGGAGTTTGAGACCAGCCTGGGCAACATGGTGAAACCCTGTCTATACAAAAAAAAAATACAAAATTAGCTAGCTACATTTGGTGGCATGCGCCTGTAATCTCAGCTACTCAGGAGTCTGAGATGGGTGGATCAGTTGAGCCCGGAAGATTGAGGCTGCAATGAGCTGAGATCATGCCACTGTACTCCAGCCTGGGTGACAGAGTGAGACCTTGTGTCAAAAAAGAAAAAGAAAAAAATTCCTGAAAAATTGTGTATAAGTTGAAGTTCCATAAGGTAAATCATATTTTAAATACAATTGCGTGACATTTAAAGCATTCTCTTTTACGAAGTAGGACTCATAGCCTGATTTATTTCCTTTTATGTAAGTTTGTTCTTATATGTGTGACTGCTCTACTACATATAGTAGAACATACTCTATTACGTTCAAAATAAGCAGAAAGATTTGACAGTCAACTAGACTGTTTTTGCCAACAGGGAAGAAACAATAGATACATAAAAGTTTATGATTTTAAGTTTATATTTTCGTATGATTTCATTCTTAGTGTTTTTTTGAACTATATAGTGAAGACTGGCTGTCATACTTTAGATTGTATCTGGCTAACTGGCTTTCCTAGACTGTCCTTTTCTTTCTTTTTAAAATTTTTTTATTTTTCTTTTAGACAGAGTTTTGCTCTTGTCACCCAGGGTGGAGTGCAGTGGCACGATCTTGGGTCACTGCAACCTTTGCCTCCCAGGTTCAAGTGATTCTTCTGCCTCAGCCTTCCGAGTAGCTGGGATTACAGGCGCCCACCAACCACAACCAGCCAATTTTTGTATTTTTAGTAGAGATGGGGTTTCACCATGTTGGCCAGGCTGGTCTTGAACTCCTGACCTTGGGTGATCTGCCTGCCTTGGCCTCGGCCTCCCAGAGTGCTGGGATTACAGGCATGGGCCACGGCACCCAGGCTCTTTCTGTTTTTTAAATGAACTCCTCTAACGCATGAATCAACAAAATGAATATTCAGACTAATAGCAAAACTGAGCTAATCTTTATTTTTGAGGTGCTTTTTCTTCTGTGGATAGGATTAGAAGCATTCTAGCCTTAAAAGTATTTTATTTTGTCTCATCTTTCACAGAAAGTTATATAGTGAAAGTATCAGTAAACAGTAAAACAAGCTTTCACTTGATGCATAATTGGAAGGTGACTGAATTGGTAAAATAGTGTGTATTTAATCCTGATTTTTATGTGCTCTAGGGTCCCCCACGTGTAAACCAAACTTAGAATAGTAAAGTGTGAGGGAGCCTCAATAACAGGCTGAATCCATATTTTGGTAGTCAGGTCACTCAGTGACCAGAAACTTCAGACTGAACAGATAGAATGGAACCAGAGCTCTTCCTTTTCACAAGCTTTTTAGTGATTTTTTTTTTTTTAAGAGAAAATTGGATTCACCTTTCTTTTGCTAGCATGTCAAGAACTTTATACTTGTAAATAGAAAATTAGTATAGCAGGCTTTTCTTTCCTAATTTTATCTCTAGATCTACACTATCTAATATGGCATCCATCAGCTGCATATAGCTATTGAGCACTTCAAAGGTAGCTAGCCTAAATTGAGAGGTACTGTAAGTGTAAAATGCACACATAACTTAGAAGAGTTAGTATAAAAAAAAGTAAAATGGCTCATTTTTTTCATGTGGAGTGATAATATTGGAATGATAATATTTTGGGTATATTGGGTTTAGTAAACTATTTCATCTGTTTCTTTTTAGTGTTTATTTTATTTTATTTTATTTTTGAGATGAGATTTCACTCTTGTGGCCCAGGCTGGAGTGCAATGGCATGATCTCCGCTCACTGCAACCTCCACCTCCCGGTTTCAAGTGATTCTCCTGCTTCAGCCTCCCAAATAGCTGGGATTACAAGCACCCGCCACCACACCCAGCTAATTTTTGTATTTTTAGTAGAAACAGGGTTTCACTATGTTAGCCAGGCTGGCCTCAAACTCCTGACCTCAGGTGATCCGCCCGCCTCAGCCTCACAAAGTGCTGGGGTTACAAGCGTGAGCCACCACGCCCAACCTCTTTTTACTTTTTGGAGTATGATTACTAGAAAGTTAAAATTCCACACGTGACTTGTATCTCTATTGCCCAGTGTTGCGCTAGATAATTTTGTAATAAGGAAAATTAGTATATATGTACTAGAAAGTAAGATTTAGGTATTTTTAAACTGGTTTATTGAGATACAGTTAACTTGTTTTAAGTGTACAGTTCAGTGGCTTTTACTTGTGCAACCTTCACCACAATTTTAGAACATGTTATCACCCCAAAAGAAATGCTGCACACATTAGTAGTCACTCCTTATTTCCCTCCAACTGTACCCCCCTCAACCGTGCCCTAAGTAATCTACTTTCTGTCTCTACATATTTGCCTATTCTGGACATTTCATATAAATGGAATTGTATAATAAGTAGCCCTTTGTATCTAGCTTCTTTTATTTAACATAGTGTTTTGAAGGTTTCAATCAAGTTGTAGCATGTATCAGTATTTCATTCTTTTTAATGATTGAATAGTAGTCTATTATATAGATATTTAATGTTTTGTTTATTCCTTCATCAGTTGATGGACGTTTGGGTTGTTTCTGCCATTTGACTAATATGAATAATGCCTCTGTGAACATTCATGTACTAGTTTTTATGTGTACATACGCTTTCATTTTTCTTGAGTATGTACCTAGGAATTAATAGAATGAGTTGGAAAGTGTTCCTTTTTGCGGGAAGAACAAGAATTTGTGAATTGGTATTAATTTTTCTTTAGTTGTTTCAAAGAATTTTACCTGTAGCCATCTGGGCCTGAAGTTTTCTTTGTGGGTAGAGGTTTTTGTTGTTGTTGTTCTTTTTTTATTATTTACTATTTCAGTCTCTACTTGTTATAGGTCTATTCAGATCTTCTATTTCTTCTTGAGACATTTTGATAGCTTGTGTCTTCCTAGGAATTGTTCATTTCATCTCTAAGTTAAATTGTTCATAGTATTCATTCATAATTCTTTTTATTTCTATAAGGTCGGTAGTAATGTCCCTCTTTCATTTTGATTCTAGTAATTTGAGTCACCTTTCTTTTCTCCTCAGCTAAAGGTTTGTCAGTTTTCTTCATCTTGTCAGAGAACCAATTTTTGGTTTTGTTGATTGTCTCTGGTTTTCTTTTCTTTCTTTCTTTCTTTTTTTTTTTTTGAGACAAGATCTGGCTCTTTCACCCAGGCTGGAGTGCAGTGGCATGATCTCAGCTCACTACAATCTCTGCCTGCCAGGCAAATGATCCTCCCACCTCAGCCTCCCACTACAGGCATGCAGCACCACATCCAGCTAATTTTTGTATTTTTATGTGGAGACGGGGTTTCACTATGTTGCTCAGGCTGGTCTCGAACTCCTGAGCTCAAGCGATCCACCTGCCTCAGCCTCCCAAAATGCTAGGATTATAGGCATGAGCCACCACACCCAGCCTTGTCTCTGTTTTTCCATTCTGTTTCTTACTTTCTTCCTCCTCTTGGTGTTTGGTTTAGTTTGCTCTTTTTCCAGTGTCTTAAGATGGAATTTTAGGTTATTGATTTGATACCCTTTTTTCTTTTTTTTTTTTTTTTTTTCAGACAGAGTTTCACTCTTGTCGCCCAGGCTGGAGTGCAGTGGGGTAATCTCGGCTCACTGCAACCTCCGCCTCCTGGCTTCAAGCAATTCTCCTGCCTCAGCCTCCCAAGTAGCTGGGATAACAGGCGCCACCACCACACCCAGATAATTTTTGTATTTTTGGTAGAGATGGGTTTCCCCATGTTGGCCAGGCTGGTCTCGAACTCCTGACCTCAGGTGATCCACCTGCCTCAGCCTCCAAAAGTGCTGGGATTACAGGCGTGAGCCACTGTGCTCGGCCCCCTTTGTTTTTTAATATAGGTATTTGAAGTTATAAATTTTCCTCTAAGCATTCCTTTAGATGTGTCCCCTAAGTTGTGGTATATTATGTTTTCATTTTCATTAATCACCTAGTACTTCCTCATTTCCCTTGCAATTTCTTCTGTGTTTATTTAGGAGTATGTGGTTTGGTTTTTACAAATTTATGCATTTCCCAAATTTTTTTCTGTTTCTGAGGTCTCATTTCATTTTATTATAGTTGGAGAACATACTTTATATAATTTTAATCTTTTAAATTTATGAAAGTTTGTTTGTAGCCTAGCATATGCTCTATCATGGAGAATATTCATGTGCACCTGATCAAAACGTATATTCTGCTGTTCCTGGGTGGATTGTTGTATAGATGTATTAGATTCCATTGTTTCGTGGTGTTTAAGTCTCCTATTTCTGTGTTAATCATCTGCCTAATTCTATTCATTATTGAAAGTAGCATAGTGAAGTCTCCAGCTATTGTTGACTTGTCTATTTCCCCTTTTATTTCTGTTAGTTTTCACCTCATATATTTTGATGCTACATTGTTAGATGTATATAAATTTATCTGTTGGATCTTTCTGATGGCTTGATCTTTTTTATTTTTATGAGATATTCTTTATCTCTGGTAACATTCTTTATTTTAGTCTTTTTTATGTGGATATAACCACTCTTCCTTCCTTGTGATTGCTGTTTGCATGATATGTTTTTTCCTACTCTTTTCAATTTATTTGCATTTTGAAGCTAAGTGCCTTCTATAGACAACATATAGTTGAATATTGTTTTTTTTTAATTTAGTCTGTTAATTTCTGCCTTTTGGTTTTTTTTTTTGGTTTTTTTTTGTTTTTTTTTTTTTTTTTGAGACGGAGTCTTGCTCAGCCGCCCAGGCTAGAGTGCAATGGCATGTTCTTGGCTTACTGCAAACTCCACCTCTCAGGTTCAAGAGGTTCTCCTGCCTCAGCCTCCCAAGTAGCTGGGATTACAGGCACATACCACCACATCCGGCTAATTTTTTTGTGTTTGTAGTAGAGACAGGGTTTCACCATGTTGGCCAGGCTGGTCTTAAACTCCTGACCTCAAGTGACCCACCTGCCTTGGCCTCCCAAAGTGCTGGAATCACAGGCGTGAGCCACCACGCCCAGCCTGGTATGATTATTAAATCCACTTTCATTTAATGTTATTATTGACAGTGGGATTTATGTCTGCCATATCTTTCATTTTCAATGTTTCACGTCTTTTTTGTTCCTCTATTCCTCCTTCACTGCTTTCTTTTGCATTAAGTGAATATTGTCTAATATAACATTTAAATTTCTTTCATGATATTTTCACTATACAGTACAGTAGTTGCCCCTTATCTGAGGAGAATTTATTCCAAGATCCCAAATAGATGCATGAAATTGCCGATAGTACTAAACCTGATTGCCATTAATGAAAACATATTTCTGTTTATGTCTGCTCTTGACAAATTAATGCCTTTTTCGTTTTCTTTTTTTACACTTGATCTTAGCCAAAAGGCTGAGAAGCGATCACCATTTTTTTTTTTTTTTTTAGAGAGACGGTGTCTCGTTGCTCTGATGGCCAGGATGGAGTACCATGGTGGGATCATAGCTCACTGTAGCCTCAAACTCCTGGGCTCTAGCAATCTTCTTGCCTTAGCCTTCTGAGTAGATGGAACTACAGGCATGCATCACCATGCCCAGCTAATTTTTTAAATTTTTTGTAGAGATCAGGTCTTGCTGTGTTGACCATGCTGGTCTTGAACTCCTGACCTAGGCACTTCTCCCTCAGCTTTCCAAAGCTCTGGGGTTACAGGCATGAGCCACTCTGCCTGTCCTTCTCCATCTTAACAAAGCACGTGTGCACTGTGGCCATAACTTTTGAAGTTTGAGGTGTGACAGCAAAACTAGCATGAATTTCTTTTTTCTTCGTCACAGTTTCATGGATAGAAGATTCATTCTTACTGTAGATCTTAGCAACCTCAGCATATGATTTTTTTCTTTCCTTATTAAGTCACCTTTTCACTTAAAAGAAGCACTTCACAGCCTCTCTTTGGCACATGTGAATCGCCAGCATCACTATTCTTGTACTCTGGTGCCACTGATAAGTAAACTTATTATTAAGGACTAAAGGTTGCTGCACACAAGCACTGTTGTCCTGCCATAGTCAGTCTGGTAACAGATGGCTACTAAGTGACTAACTGGCAGGTAGTATGCACACTGCGGACATGCTGAACAAAGGGATGATTCACAGTCTGAGTGAGACATAGTGAGACAGCACAAGATTTCATCACGATACTCAGAATAGCATGCAATTGAAAACTTATGAATTGTTTATTTCTGGAAGTTTTTATTTAATATTTTTGGACTGTGGTTGACTGAAAGTTGCTGAAACCATAGAAAGTACAGCTACAGATAAAGCGGGATTACTGTATCCCTCTGTGTTATTCTTTAGTGGGTGTTCTAGGGGTTGCCAGATACCTTAACCAAATCTTCAGATTTTTGCTAAATGCCAGTGAGATATAGAAACATTGCTAAAAGTTTTTATTTCTATAGCTGAAGTATATTCATTGTATTCTTTACATTTATTTATTTGTGGTATTGGTGGTCTGTTTGGTATAGCTATAAAAATAATCTGGAATAATTTTCTTTACAGTTAGAATCAAGAATAGAAGAACTTAATAAAGAAGTTAAAGCTTCCAAAGACAAACTAGTAGCTCAAGACATTGCAGCTAAAAATACAGTTCAGCAAGTATACAAAGAGATGGCCCAACGGTTGGAACAGGTATTTCTCACAGCGTTGTCATTATTAACCTGATACTCTGGTGACTCTTGTTTGTTAAAATAAGCTAACACTGTTAGACTATTTTGAACATCACTATTGTATTAATAATAGGTAATTCTTTTGTATCAAAATAGGCCATTAGGCTGAGTGCCGTGGCTCACGCCTGTAATCCCAACAGTTTGGGAGGCCAAGGCGGGTGGATTGCCTCAGATCAGGAGTTCGAGATCAGCCTGGCTAATGTGGTGAAACCCTATCTCTACTAAAAGTACAAAAAATAGCCAGACATGATGGCACATGCCTGTAGTCCGAGCTACTTGGGATACTGAGGCAGGAGAATCACTTGAACCTGGGAGGTGAAGGTTGCAATGAGGCAAGATCACACCATTGCACTCTAGCCTGGGAGACACAGAGAAAGACTCTGTCTCCAAAAAAAAAAAAAAAAAAAAAAAAAGCCATTATAAATACATACAGTTGAATAAATTAAGAAAGTGTGTGGAATAAAAAGTGAAATTTCTTTTTAATCTGCATGTCTTCTTCCCCTGCCTACAATCCTTTTATATCCCATTTCTTGTTCCATAGCTAAATTATTGGTATTTTGGTTATGTGTCTTACATATACATGTACAAGTCACACATGCTTATGCATACATGGTCATATATTTTTTCCTCCTACTTGATTGGAATATTACCATACATCTTTTTTGTGATCTTTTTTCCCCTACTTAATACACCATGGTAATCTTATTGAGTTGGTATAGATGAACTCAGAAGAGGTCATTTTAAGCAGTGTTTTATTATTACTTGCCTGAACTCTTTAAGGATGAGGTCTTTGTCATTTTTCATTGCTATATCCACAAAACCTAGCACAGTATCTAACCGTTAGTCCTCACAATGAATTGAATTTGAAAGGGTTAACTCACTGCTTAGATTATTTGAATGTGATGAATCCCACCCTTTCTACCCTGAAGCTACTGTAGATGGCATTCTGGAAGGACTTTTAAGAAACAGATTATCCTCAACCTTTATTTGGATGATTCTTTAAAACATACTGACCCCTTGCATTAGAAATGTTATGTTTAAATCTCCTACTGTCGGTCCTGAACCTTTCTGTACTAATTGAAGGGAAATAGAGAGCCTACAAGCTTAAGAAGTAACTGGTTTTAGTGGGCTCAAACATAGCCAGCCAATCATTAGAATCAACTAGAGAGCTTTTCTTTCTTTCTTTTTTAAAAACACTCTCTGAAGCTTAATATTTAAAATAAAATAGTAGTTGATGTACATGGTAACAATTCAAATATTTTAAAAAGTCTTCTTCCAAACATTCTACCCCTTCCTAAAGGTAACTACTGATGCCAGTTTCCTGTGTATCCTTCCAGAAATGTTTGTTGCATAGACGCTTGTATATATTTCTTTTTTCCTCCCCTGCCTTTTAAAAAACAAATGCCAATAATACTATACTCACTACTATGTATGTTTTCTCTTTAATGATGAAGAGTGTAGATGATGCTAATGATAGTAGCTAATACACTGAGTTTTAGCTGTGTGCAAGGCCATGTTCAAAATACTTCATAAGTGTTAACTTGTTTGATCTTCACAATCCTAAAAAGTGGATATTATTAAAGTAGATTTTGGAAGACTGATCTATTTAATTATTAATAGATCTGCATCATTCCTTTTTCCCCCTAACTTTTCCTCCAACTTTTTGAGAATTTTCAACCCTGTAGAAAAGGTGAAAGATTAGTAAAATGAACACCTGTTTATCTTTCACCTGTTGTCGCAGTGAGTTTTGTTAAAAAATAGATTCCCATATGTGTTTACCCATGTTCATGTGCGTACACACACATTCACCCTCTATTTAATTTTCCAGATTGAGGTTTCTTCACTTCATAGACTAGATAGGTAGAATGAATTTGAACCCTACTTACAAGAGGGTGTAGCTGTATTATAAATTCTCAGGGACTTGAATTTCCCCTCACCCACATCTCCCATGGCCTGATATCAGTAAGTGTCACAGGGCGGTGAAGGTTTTAGCCCTAGTATACCATTCTGGGTTTCTACTTTGTCTTAGATTTTTTAGCCCTGGAAACTTCCCATACTTTCTTGTGAGCTCAACTATATATTAAAAGATATTTGCTGTTTTTCATCTAAAATTTTTGGTGTATTGAATGAGGAGGGTTTATCTGCCATACCTCTAGAAGCTACACTTCATACATTTTATGTTAATTTTATCTATTGAGTGCTGTTGATTATTTTATTCATATTTTATTTATCCAAGTCAATGATAAGCATCTTACTTGTAGTAGGTAAATCCAAAGACCTTAATTGACCTCTCTTCCTTTATCTGTGCCATAAATGGACTTTCTATAATAGTTTAAATAACAGCTATTGTTTTGTCTTGTTTAATACTCCCAATGATGCTGTGAGGTAGGTGCTGCCATTAGCTGTGGCAGGATCTAGGAATGTGAACTTCTAACAGGCACCCCCAGGTTATTCCTTTGCAGTTGATCTATGCATGACCCCATGAGTAACAGAGCTGTTACCTGGTGCACCATTCCCTGCTATGGTAAAGACCCTCATAGTATTTTCCTTTTTTTTTTTTTTTTTGAGACAGGGTCAGTCGCCCAGGCTGGAGTACAGTGGCACAATCATGGCTCACTGGCAGCCTCAACCTCCTGGGCTCAAGAGACCTCCCACCTTAGCCCTCCTGAATAGCTGGAACTACAGGGGCACACCACCATGCCCAGCTAATTTTTTTTTTTTTTTTTGGTAGAGATGGGGTTTTGCCATGTTGTCCAGGCTGGTCTTGGACTCCTGGGCTCAAGCAGTCTTCTCACCTCAGCCTCCCAAAGTGCTGAGATTACAGACATGAGCCCTTGCTCAGGCAAGGCTCTCATAATATTTCTTCTTCCCTATTATAGTTGTCTTTTTTTTAATTATTATTTTTGTCCCCCATCTCTCAACTTCAGTGAAGTTCCCATGCTGCTGCACACGTTTAATAAGAGGTTCTGATTTATAAATTCTTCTTTGGCTTTACATTGACTACAGAATAAAACCTCAACTTATTACCATGACAGAAGTTCTTCTTCCTTTCAGGATCTAATCTATACCTCTTTCTGTTTTAATAACTACTGCTTTCCCTCTCCAGCCAACCCACCAGATATAAGCCCCTGTAAAATAACTTGATATCCCCAAATGTGTCATGCTGTTTTATACTTTTAGGGGTTTGCACATGATATTCACTCTATTTTTAATTCCTTTCCTTGATTCACCCCTTATATTCTATCGAATCTTGCTTAGCCTTCAATACCTAGCTCAAGTATAGCATCTTTTACCCTTCCAACCAACTCCTCCCAGGGAATGTAAGTATTTTCATGTTTTGAAGGACTGTACATTCATCCACTAGAATTTTTCATGTTATATTCCAATGTTTGTTTATATGTCTTTCTCACTAGATAGTGAGCCCTTTCAGAGGCCACAAGTACTACTTTGTTTCCAATAGGTGATACATTATCTGACTATTACATTATTATGAAACCAGACTTCTCTTAAAGTTGACATTGAACTGTTGACTTTTTCTAATTACAGATATTCCGTTGACTAAAAATCTAATTTTCTTGGCCAATTCCAGCATAATTTTCTCAGTCCTTGTCTACAAGCACATTGTTACATCCTCAGGAACCTGTCATATCCCCAATTCAATGTCTTTCTTAATTTGAAAATTAGTAGACTATTTCAATGGAAACAAATCCCAATTGGGAGATTTTTAAAAGTACTTATATGTATATGTATGGTATTCTCAGCGTTGACTAGATGTGCTTATCAGCAGTGCCAGAGCTTTATGAGACATTTTTGTCAATCACTTTTCATCAGAGCAAAGAAACTTTTCCTAACTTTATTTCAGTAGTTACCATCTTCAGTTCAGTTGCATTTGCAGTGTGTATTTACTACTAAAAGGTATTGAAAATTCCTAAAGTGGACGGGTGAGGTGGCTCACGCCTGTAATCCCAGCACGTTGGAAGGCTGAGGCGGGTGGATCTCGAGGTCAGGAGTTCAAGACCAGCCTGATCAACATGGTGAAACCCTATCTCTACTAAAAATAGAAAAATTAGCCAAGTGTAGTGGCGGGCGCCTGTAATCCCAGCTACTCAGGAGTCTGAGGCAGGAGAATCGCTTGAACCTGGGCGACAGAACAAGACTCCCATCTCAAAAAAAAAGAAAAGAAAAAAGGAAATTCCTAAAGTTTGAAGTTCTGTCTTTTGTAAAATAAATATGTGCTTCACCATGTTTGCAAAACATGAGTTTACTTCAAAGGACTATTTGTAGAAATTTTCATTCTGTGAAATTTCAGAATAGGGAGTACTAGTTTATACAAATAGAAAATTTTAAATGAGTATATAGTTTTCGTACTGAATCCAATTAATATTTCTTAAGTGTAAAATGCTTCAGAAATCTTTTCATAAATAGGAAATTAAATGGTCATTTGTTAGCATATGGCTACTTAATTTTCAAAAGGGAATTAAGATTTTAGAAATAGTCAGCTTTACAGTCAGGATACTGGCAGAAAACAGATGGCACACTTAAACTGGTTATGAAGCTCATTTAATAGAAAGAATCTTCATCAAGGTGTGGACAAGATTTAGGGAGCCCAAAAAGGGAAGATGCAGAATTTCAGGGCTACTAGACAAGAAGCAGATAGTACACCCCAGAGGGTAGTTGTATAGAGAGGGCACCTGACAAGAGGAGTGACCATCAGCCGTCCTGTGGGAACTCTGGAGGAGCCAGATCTCACTCCGCCTGCATTCCCAAGCATCTGCCTACTGGAAGTCTGAGGGCAAGAGAGCTTGTTGACCAGGTAGGGATACCAGGTAGGGTTAAAAAAAAAAAGTGGGAAAGAGGATCTGGAGGAATTAAGTGGAAAATAGCACCAATATTAGCCAAAGTAAAAGGAACAGGAAAGGGCAAAAGCAAGTGCTAGGGATGTTGTACCATTTTTCTATAATTTTGAATTTTTTCTTTCATTTTAAAATTTCATGGCACAAGTCCTGGGAATGTTGCGCAAAAACCAAAAACTGCATTGGTAATATAAGCGGCAAATACTATGTATTTTGTTACATTTCCATTTGAAAGAATATTTTTCATTAATGCTAAGTAATTTTTTTTCAAGGCCAACAAGAAATGTGAAGAGGCACGCCAAGAAAAAGAAGCAATGGTAATGAAGTATGTAAGAGGTGAGAAGGAATCTTTAGACCTTCGAAAGGAAAAAGAGACACTTGAGAAAAAACTTAGAGATGCAAATAAGGAATTTGAGAAAAACACTAACAAAATTAAGCAGCTTTCTCAGGAGAAAGGACGGTTGCACCAGCTGTATGAAACTAAGGTATACCTTGTGCCATCTGAAGTATGTTGACCTTATTTGAAATTTGTTCTCTTTGCTTTTCCGTATTTAATCAAATAATCATAATTTAACATGGTTAACATTCAAATGTAAAGTTGTTTTTATTAGTTTACCTTCTAAAACCGTGAATGTTTTAGTAATTTCAGTGTTTTATTACTTATCTGCAGAGAAAAGGTTTGCTAGGGAAAAGATGAAGTGTCGGCACATTGTTTTTCTTGACCTTTCTAAAAACTTTCTTTTAAAATCTGTATGTTGGAGAAATTTGTTTATGTCTCAGGGAAGATTATATTTTGGTAAAATATGTATATAGTCGTGTCAGATATGAATAGTTTTAGAGCCAGAAGTATAATTTGATATAATCTTAATGTAACACTCACCGTAGAATAGAATTTTTATTTTTCCTACAGAAAAACATGTCTGTCTTAGGTACTGTCTAAGCAGGTTTAGTTACTGAGCCAGCTATTCAGAATCCTCCCTGTTAACTAGCAGCCCCTCAATGGTCATATTTCCAGTGCATTATCATTTTTTAATGATAAATGTTATTTTTTATTCATTAGCTGTTAGTTTAAGATTATTGTCATTGTTCTCAGGAATTCTGACAAAACCAATTTAGTTTGTATTTCATCTTAATGCCAGCCACTTAAGAATCATAAAGGTATGTTGTGTTGGCAACATAACCAATTATTTAAAATGTATATATTAATAATCTTTGTGTCTATTAATAGGATTTAGGATTTTACTACCCTCATCATTTGAACTTCATGTCAGTTTTATAGCCTGTGGGCCATAGTGTGCCAGCACTTGATTATAGTGTTATTGCACTGATTACTTTGAGGGGGATGTAAAAGATATACACATAATTAATTGATTCCATAAATGAAAATGTATGACCTAGTGATATTATTTTAGGAAGGTGAAACAACTAGACTCATCAGAGAAATAGACAAATTAAAAGAAGACATTAACTCTCACATCATCAAAGTAAAATGGGCACAAAACAAATTAAAAGCTGAAATGGATTCACACAAGGTATGTACTGTAATACAATGGAATAATGATTAGAATGAGTTCTAAGAGCAAATGCATTAACAGTTAATGAGGCATGAAGCTTGGTTTAGTAACCCCTGCAAGTTAGTTTGGACCTGAATATTTGGTGATTATGAAAAAGATATGTCCTTGCATGATTTACATATTAAATGGGGTGGGATGTTAAATTTTATTATTCCTGGTGTACAACACCCAAATTTGCCCTGTTCTTTGAGCATTTTTTGATATGCAAAATTTAAATAACATTGTGAGAAATTGGATGGGGGAGAATGTGTGAATTATCAAATTTGAATGTAATCTAGAAATTTTAAAAAATCAGTGATGCTAAGATTTTATACTCAAAAATATAAATTCTTTTTTTGTTTAAAAATTTTTTATTTTATTTTTTTAAATAAATTCTTATTTAAATATAAATATTCTAAGAATAAGTTGCCTTAAAAGTCCATTGGTATTGTGCCTAGTAAACATAATTTTATTAAAAAGCTAATATAATAATTATAAAGGCTGATACCTGGTGCCATAATTTTAAGCAGTAACTGAGCTGATATTAGAGGTAATAAAAATCTGAAGATGATAGAATGTGAAGTAAAAGAAAACTCTTGACTTGTGACTTAAGAAGAGCAAGCTTATGGAAATACCAATTTCCAGGTTTTAACAAACAGGCGTAATGATAATTGGTTAAAATCATAATCGTGGATTGCCTCATTAAATAATTCTGAATCAGTAGAACTGTTAATAACCTTTGGTTATGTAGTATTCCCTGATATAGCATTATCAGAGAAAACTGTAGGAGGAATAGTCTCTGTTGACAGTGGTCAAAGGTAGATTAGATATTGAGGCTTCCCTTCGAGTGTGACGCTGACCTACCGTTCAGCACATGTGTGTGAGGAAACTACCAAGGCAGAGAAAGAACTGTCAGAAAGGAGGAGGCCGTCCCAGGTTCAAGCGATTCTCCTGCCTCAGCCTTCCGAGTACCTAGGATTACAGGCACCCGACACCACGCCTGGCTAATTTTTTTTTTTTTTTTCCATATTTATAGTAGAGATGGGTTTTCACCATGTTGGCCAGGGTGGTCTCGAACTCCTGACCTCAGGTGATCCACCCGCCTCAGCCTCCCAGAGTTTTGGGATTATAGGTGTGAGCCACCATGCCCGGCAGACAGCTTGTGTTTTTATCCTGTGGCTTAAAGGGGATGGTGTCCTGGGATTCTCTGCCCCATCTGAATAGAGTGTTGTTTGGATAAAGGAAGCTCTCAGGGTAAGGAGCTTCTTAAATCTCGAGAAATTCAGGCATGATGGGGGCCTTCATATGTGTGAGAAGCCGTTTCATTTTATTTCTCACTGTATTTTCCCCAACTTCTAGTTGATAAGAAAAAATTCTTGATGAGTTTTCATATATGGGGGCTAAGGTAGTAGTGTAAAATTTCAAGTCATCCTTAAACAAAATGACCCACCTAAGATCTTGCTCCTGTTAAGTGGTGAAATCAGCTGGAGGTGGTTCCTACAAGTTGTTGTTTGTTCTAGTTTTGCTTGTGTGTAAGTAGGTTGTGTGAATTAATTCATTTTTATTTACTATGTCTTTTAAATTAGAACTTTTTTATTATGTATGTCCTTTTAGATTTTACCTGTAGTTCATACTTTGAAATAATCACCCAATGTCTAATTTTAGCGTTATCTAAATTTGAGCATCATCTAGGAGAATCTTAAACTTCAGTAGGAAACTATGAGTTATTAATACAATTTCCATTCAAATATTAATTATTCAGAAGGAAACATAAATATTCTTAATAGGACTACTTTGAATTAATCTGCCTTTATGTTTGGGAGGAAAAAGCTGAGTAATTGCATGAAAGATGATGCAAGATAAATGTTGATCTTTTGGCCCCATTTGTTAATTGTATTTGCTATTTGAACATTGTCCTGTTCCATTGTTAGTTTTCTTCATCATTTACTGTATAGTCAATTTTTTGGGGTGGGATGGAGTCTTGCTCTGTTGCCCAGGCTAGAGCGCAATGATGTGATGTCAGCTCATTGCAACCTCCGCCTCCGGGGTAGAAGTGATTCTCCTTCTTCAGCCTCCAGAATAGCTGGGATTACAGGCGCCTGCCAGCGTGCCCGGCTAATTTTTGTATTTTTTTTTTTAGTGGAGATGGGGTTTCACCATCTTGGCCAGACTAGTCTTGAACTCCTGACCTCATGATTCATCCACCTCAGCCTCCCAAAGTGCTGGGATTACAGGCGTGAACCACCACACCCGGCTGTATAATCAATTTTTAAATCTCTATAATATGATACCTTTTCCTATCTTTTAAGTTATTGGTACCTAAAGTTAGTGAATCCAGAATATATGGTTCTTATACTTGTACAACATTAAAATGAAGAAAGGTTTTGCTTTGCATTGCGGGATACAGGTGGAAGCTGGAATCAGGTTTTTTAGGATTCTCTGTCTCATTAGCTGAATAATGTGAGGATTAACTTCTGCCAACTCAGACTGTTTCCTAATCAGTAGAAAGGGAAACAAGTATTTCAGTGTCAAAATTGAATACTACACAAGTGTTAAATGATTAAAATAAAACTGTTCTTATGTCAAAAAAAAAAAAAGATGTGGGCAACAGTCCCTGGAGCTCAACAGGGCTAAGCCATTTAAATTTTCCCTTTACTCTGAATTACAGAATGAGGAATTTAGATTCCAAATTTATAAAAACAGTAATGATTCTCAACTGCCTGAGTTGCTTCAAGATCAGAACATAATACTTGGTCATATCTGGTATCTGTGGTACTTTCCTCATCTTCAACTAGAGTGTTAAGAGACAGTATCCTGAAACCTGTTAGAATACTAACACTGTGGATTAAAAAAAAAGAAACACTGTTACAGATCTGTTTAAGAGATTCTTAATGGCAGCTTTGAGCACCGATGAAACCAAATACTCTGTAAATAAGTTAGAGAAGTGGTTTAAGGCTGACTTCTATAAGGTTACATGGTACAGATTGCTAGAAAATGAAAATAACAAGCATATTGACTTGGTATGTAGAAATTCACTAGTTCTTTTTAAACAAAAGCATTTATTAACCAGTAAGCTTTGTGTATAACACTGTATTAGATAATTTGGAGGCTATCTACTTAGGAGACACAGTCAGTAAACTTTCAGAGTGTCCAAGATGGGCTCCTGGTTACTTGTTCTATGTATTTACCTACTGGATGTTGGGAAGAGTCTCTGGATAGAAGAATGCAAGATTTAATAATCATGTGGTTAGTATAGGCTATCTCTTGAGATGTGTGCAAGAGACATGAGACACTTAGTAAGTTTTTCTTGAGGCACCCTTCCTTTCTAGTTTCTGGTTCTTGCCTACCAAGTCTTAGGTAGTAATAATACTGTAGTCCTGTGGGTTACTGGATCCATTGTGATCAGTAGTTTCTGGTCAGACCCCCAGTGCATATTACCAGAACTTAAGAGTAGGTGGACCGGCTACCCAGATCATCAGACTACACAAGAGAAACAATTTATTTGTTTCCTTCCCTAAACTCTTTTGGGATTTAACTGAAAATGCGTTTTTAACACCTAGCCTCTAAAAACAGAGGCCTTTTATTTTGAGTACAGTGAATAAAGATGAGTTTCTCCCAGTGTACCTCATCTACTTGTTTACCTACCTGGTTGCTACTTATTCACCTCCCTGATACGGGATAAGATCATCTCACTTGAACATATATACAGCTAGCAATAGATGTGGCTGTTGTTCTTTGGCTCCCATGGTTTGGCGATACTGAGTGCTTGCCAGACATTATTGCTTCAGAGAAAGCTAGAAGAATAGTCTTGGATATCAACGCAGTAGCTAGACCAGCAGGAGGCTGTCAATGGTAATATGTTACAGGCCTAATATGTGACCGGGAGCTTGGTATATTTTATGATATGTTCTCTACACTAGCTTACCCGAAGCAAGACTGTTGCTTAATAAGCTCTTCTCCCAAGGCTGCCATGTTGTCAGTGATAGCGTCATTCTTTTCTGTTTACTCAGAAGGCCACTTATTAGAAGCTAGAGCAGGCATCTTATTTGCTTTGCCATTTTATCTGACTTAGTAAAACTATATTCTATGCTGTTCTATAACTATACTGTTCTATAACTACATTCTGTTGACTATATTGCATTATAGAATAACAAGGTCCAGATTTACCCTTCTACCTTAAAAACAAAAGACAAAGTATATGAAATGAAGCCTTTCAGACTTGAGATAACAGGCAGCATAGGACAGAGATCTCTGAGTAAAGGGGAAAAAATGAGGTATTCCTGGACAGTTCCAGTCTGCAGAACAAGGAGAAGAACCTAAAACAGCCCAGCAGGCTACCTGAATTGAGGAGACAGTTTAAAATTTGGGGAACCAAGCCAGAGTCCCAGAAAAGAGAAAAATACAACAGTCTGCAGTGAGTTCCCTTCAAGTCTTCAGCTGACTACTGATCAGTACATGTGTGCGTGCTTGTGTGTGTGTGTTAAGAGATGAAACGACAGAGGAGGGGGAAAGGAATTGGGGCAACAATCCGTAGAGCTCCCACAAGGCTAGGAAGTTATTTGTGTTTCCACCAGCCAAAGATAAATGACCTCTCAACACACATCAGGCAGCGCTGCATCAGGCAGCCCTCAGAAGGTTATTGCTTTATTATAACCATGAATTTGCCTTTAAGTCTGTTGTAGATCTGCCTTACAGAACTTTAAAAGCAAGCTTCAAATAAATTGTTTCAAGTAAATTTACTATGTCCCAAAACAAAGTCCCAAAATATTTAAATAACTACAAAAAACTCTAGCATCCAAGAGCATAAAATTTACTCTGTTTGGCATCTAATCAAAAATTACCAGGCATGCAAAGAGGCAGGAAAATGGAACCCATAATGAGAAGAAAGGAAAACTAGATCAATAGGAACAGATCCAGGCGTGGTTTCTCACACCTGTAATTCTAGCACTTGGGAGGCTGAGGTGGAAGGATTACTTGAGGCTGGTTGTTTTGAGACCAGTCTGGGCAATATAGTGAGGTCCCCCATCTCTACAAAAAGAACTTTAAAAATTAGCCAGGTGTGGTAGTATATACCTGTAATCCTAGCCACTTGGGAGGTTGAGATGAGAGGATCACTTGAGTCCAGGAGTTGAAGTTATGATCGTGCCACTGCACTCCAGCCTGGGCAGCATAGCAAGATCCTGTCCTGTGTCTTAAAAAAAAAGATTCAGAAATGACATAGATAATAGAATTAGTAGACAATGATACAATAATGTCTCATTATAAATACATTCCATAAAAAAAGCAGCTATTATAAATACATTCCATATGTTCAAGGAGATAGACAAAAGCTTGCATATGATAAGGAGAGACAGAGAAAAAAACCAGATTGACGTAATGTCTCAGATGAAAAATACATTGGATGGAATTAACAGCAGATTAGAAACTGCAGAGGATAAGACTAGTATACTTGAAAACACAGCAGTAGAAAACTATATTCTAGTGACTTCCAGATTTCTAACTTCCACCCAGAACCCCAGATTCATATATTTAGCTGCTTACTTGACATCTGACATCTTGGATGACTTAAGACATCTTAAACTTAACATGTCTAAAATTGAACTAATAATGTACCCTTTTCGGGCCGGGCATGGTGGCTTACACCTGTAATCCCAGCACTTTGGGAAGCTGAGGCGGGCAGATCACAAGGTCAGGAGTTTGAGACCAGCCTGACCAACGTGGTGAAACCCCATCTCCACTGAAAATATAAAAATTAGCTGAGTATTGTGGCACGCGCCTGTAATCCCAGCTACTCAGGAGACTGAGGCAGGAGAACTGCTTGAACCCGGGAGGCGGAGGTTACAGTGAGTCGAGATGGTGCCATTACACTATAGCCTGGGTGACAGAGCAAGACTCTGTCTCAAAAAAAAAAAAAAAGTACTCTTTCCTCCATTGCTTTTCTATCTCAGTAAATGACAATCCATCCATCTAATTACTCAGGCCAAAAGCGTTGGATTTATCCTTAATTTCTCAGTTAGCATATCCAGTCCTTCAGGATATCTTCTTGCTCATGTCTCACCTTTCACATTCTCAATGAGACTTTTTCCAGCTATTCTATCTAAACTTTCAGCACCTTCCCCCACACTTTCTCATGTCCTTGCTTTATTTTTATTCCTTAGCACTTGCCACTAATATATTTTACTTATGTATTGTATTTATTATCTCCATTACTAGAATATGAGCTTCATGAAGGTGAGATTATGCCGGTTTTCTTATACAACTATGTCCATGGAGCATAGAACAATGCCTGGTGCATAGATGCCTAGCGAATACTTGAATGAACGAATAAGTGAAACACGGTCAATACCTTAACCAAAGCATTTAATGTGATTCTCACTTTTCCCTTACTCATTTATTTAATAAATATTTATTTGTCATTAGGAATCTCTTAGTTGCCAAGTTTTGTGTGAATGAAGTAAGTGCTTACTATGTGCCAGGCTCTTTTTAGTTATTGATGATATAGTAGTAGAAAAATGTATATAAAGTTCTTTCTCTCTCTGTCTCTCTTTCTCCTTCCCAGCCTCTCTCCCTGTCCATTGAGTCTAGTATTTTAAAAGTCAATATTTGAAAAAGTAAATAATTGCCTATATTTTAAAAGTGGTACTGTTTTAATACAAGTCAAATTATTATTAAAGACTAGCAACAAAATATATAACTTTCAATACTTATATGGTAGATTTTGTATGGCATGTAAAAAGCAATTTATTTTTGTTTCTGTTCTTTTTCTTTTTTTTTTTGAGATGGAGTTTTGCTCTGTCACCCAGGCTGGAGTGCAGTGCTGCGATCTTGGCTCACTGCATCCTCTGCCTCCTGGTTTCAAGCTATTCTCCTGCCTCTGCTTCCTGGGTTCAAGCTATTCTTCTGCCTCAGCCTCCCGAGTAGCTGAGATTATAGGCGTGCACCACCACACCTGTTTAATTTTTGTATTTTTAGTAGAGATGGGGTTTTACCATGTTGGCCAGGCTGGTCTTGAACTCATGACCTCAGGTGATCCGTCTGCCTCGGCCTCCCAAAGTGCTGGGATTACAGGTGTGAGCCGCTGCACCTGGTCTATTGATGCAATGTAGATGATTCAAGAGATACAGGGAAAGGCATTCCAAGTGGAGGAACAGCAGGAAAGAAAGGAACAAGGGGAGATGAGTATTGGGTATTTGGGGAGCCCAACCTAACTAGAGGCTTATATTAGATATTCCTTTATTAACTCAACAGATATTAGTCAAACATTTAATATGTGACAAGTACTGAGTTAATTGCTGTTAAGAAGCTATATGCTGTATTAGGGGGAATATATAAGCTGTAGTATAATGTGTTGATCATTAGAATCCAGGGCATGCCTGAATTAAATCTATGGAAAAGCAGAGTAGCGGCATCTGCCTTTTTCTGAAAGGAAGCTGCTGAGAGGAGATGATACCTAAGTCCCATTTGAAATCCACATGATAACCGAAACCATGGATCAGTTTGCTGTGAGAGAAGTATTAAGAAAGCTGCATGGCCAGTCTGTATCTTGGAAAATCACCACAGGAAGTAGAAGCCAGTCAGGGAACAATGAAGAGGGCAGAAAGAGAAGGAGAATATTGTCTTGTAATAGAAACAAAGGAAGGATATTCAAAGAGTCAGGGGTGGTCAGAACTGGAGCAAGTAAGTAAAGAATAAAAACAAGAAGTAATTGGATTTAATAAGGGTAGTCCCTGAAAACTTTCGGAGTTGCCATCTTAGGAGAATGGTTAGGAACAGAAACCAGATTGCAGCATCAGTCTATAAAAAAGACAGTCTTACTTTGGGAGGCTGAGACAGGCAGATCACCTGAGGTCAGGAGTTTGAGACCAGCCTGGCCAACATGACAAAACCCCATCTCTACTAAAACTACAAAAATTAGCTGAATGTGGTGGCGCACACCTGTAATTCCAGCTACTCAAGTGGTTGAGGCAGGAGAATTGCTTGAACCCAGGAGGCGAAGGTTGCAATGAGCCAAGATCGCACCACTGTACTCCAGCCTGGGTGACATAATGAGACTCCGTCTCAAAAAGAAAAAAAAAAAAGACAGTTTTAAATGGATGCTTTCTTTAAAAAGAATTGTCTTTTCTGTGTGTGTACAAAGCACTTTTTAACACTTTGTTCATCTTATCAGGTTAGTAACTTCTAGTAATTTACCAAAAACTGTCAAATTTAACTGTATTTAATCGCTATTGGTTAACTCTACAGATCATTTTAATTTTTTGTCAGAAACAAAATACTATTGGTAGAATAATAATCAGCCCCTCAGTGACAGTGCTAGAACAAGAACTTTCCTGCTTGCTGATCACTTCTTAACCATTCATCACATCACTGTGACCAACTTTGTCTCTGTCTTTTGTCGATGCAGGAAACCAAAGATAAGCTCAAAGAAACAACAACAAAGTTAACACAAGCAAAGGAAGAAGCAGATCAGATACGAAAAAACTGTCAGGATATGATAAAAACATATCAGGTACGCGTAACTTCTAAAATAGATTATATCAAATGATACCAAATATCAGCTCTCTCTCTCTCTCTCTCTCTCTCTTTCTCTTTGTTTTTTTTTTTCTTTTAGGGGAGTCCTGTGTGGTCCCACGGGCTGCACAGTCTCGGCTCAGTGCCACCTCTGCTTTCCAGGTTCAAGCGATTCTTCTGCACCAGCCTCCCAAGTAGCTGGGATTACAGGCACCTGCCACCACACATGGCTAATTTTTGTATTTTTAGTAGAGACGGGGTTTCACTATGTTGGCCAGGCTGGTCTCGAGCTCCTGACCCTGTGATTCGCCTGCCTTGGCCTTCCAAAGTGCTGGGATTCTGCGTGAGCCACCGCACCTAGCCAGTTCTCTTGTTTCATTAAATTTCTATATGTGCAGTATTCTGCATCTGCATAAAGAATGTACTTTGTTAGACAGGCCGTTAAATAAAATGCGGGTTCTTTCCAGCATTAAAGTACCTGCAACTTAAATGGATTTTATAAGAGAAGTTTTCAAACAAATAAAAACCCTAGAAAATGTCAGAAGAATGAAGAGTGTAAGGAAACGTATAATTAAAAAAAAAATAAAAACTATTATGTTACGTATTTTAAGTGTACTATTCTTGTTTATGCAAAATTGATATATTTAAAGTCTTTCGATGCAGTCTCCGATTTTAGGTCCATAAACTGTGTATTTCACAATTAGTAAACCTAATTGCAATGCCTTCTTTTCAGAGTATAAAACTTTAACCCATTTGCTATTTAGAAAAAAAGTGCAGCTTGCTGCCAGCGCTCATTTAATTTTACATAAACACACTCTTTTTGAGGCCGAAACAAATCTTACTGATTTTCAGTGTGAAGATAAAATATAAAAACTGTTCTTAGAGTTATTCTAAACAGAACTTTTCTATTATCCTAATGTAACAGAAATATATATGATGTTACATTAGGATTAGAGACGAGTATTCTCAGGGCAAACGGGAAATGGGTTAAAAATTGTCACAGTTTTTTCTTTTTCTTTCCACTAGGAGTCAGAAGAAATTAAATCAAATGAGCTTGATGCAAAGCTTAGAGTCACAAAAGGAGAACTTGAAAAACAAATGCAAGAAAAATCTGACCAGCTAGAGGTAAGTAGTTTTGCTCTTTATATATCCTAAGTTGCATAATAAATACAGAAAGAGAAATGGTGAGAGCTTATTGCCATCTGCTTTTAAGGCCTTTTGGAAGGAGTAGGCAATAAATCTTAGATCTAGTTTAGCACATTATGATTTGCTGTTTCTTTTAAACTTTTTTAAAGATGCATCATGCCAAAATAAAGGAACTAGAAGATCTGAAGAGAACATTTAAGGAGGGTATGGATGAGTTACGAACACTGAGAACGAAGGTAATTCAATCTTTAGTCATGAATCCAGAGGAAGGGAATAAATAAATAAAAAAATAAATAAATAAATAAATAAATAAATAAATATATAAATAAATAATTTTTTTTTTTTAAGAGACGGAGTTTCACCATATTGGTTAGGCTGTTCTTGAGCTCGTGACCTCGTGATCCGCCCACCTCGGCCTCCCAAAGTGTTGGGATTACAGGCATGAGCCGCTGTGCCCAGCCTGTAAATATCTTAAATTTTGGATTTATTCTGATTTTTAACGTGGTGGGGAAAGGGTTAATATAGAAATGTTCCATAATAAAAGAACTCGGAGTAGAGTAGAATAGCAATTTCCTAGCAACTTCTTTTGTTGAAAGGTAAATGTCTTCGATGTTAGTCCCTTTAAATTGTTTGCCAAACATTTCTATTTCACAGCAGATTTGCTGTATCTGTAACTTATCCTTGGGCCTCTCATCTAAAGACAGTCTCATCAACAAGTCAATTGGAAAGATAGTTGGACCTTAGAACTATGGCAGAAAAATAATAGGAAGGCTGTGTTTTTCCTGGATATATTTAATAAATGGATACAGTTTTAATGTCCAATAATCTATTAAGTCCTCTTCAGTGTTTATAGCCTTTATTGTAAGATTAGTATCTCTTCTAATATGAATATGAATGTGTATTATTCATTTATTTAGAAATACTCCTTTAGCCACCCTGAATTTGAGATCACTTAGTAATTTTAAATTGTTTTTCATACACCTTATTTGTTCTTCATGCCAGTTTTTTGAGGTAGAGAAGGTATATCCTTTTTCAGATGAGGAGATGGTGACTCAGTAAAAAGTGAAATGATGTGCTAAAACTCCAATGATTGAATCACAAGAAATCTGTGACTAAAACCTAAGGCTGCAAACTTTGCATTATATTTTCTTACATTAATGCTGCTTTAGAATTTTTACATTATTAATATGTACCACTGTATATATAAAATAGTTTATAAGGAACAAGAAGACATGGTTTGTAACTTGGTTACGATCATTTGATAGGTGAAATGTCTAGAAGATGAACGATTAAGAACAGAAGATGAATTATCAAAATACAAGGAAATTATTAATCGCCAAAAAGCTGAAATTCAGAATTTATTAGACAAAGTGAAAATTGTAGATCAGCTACAGGAGCAGCTTCAAAGGTAAAATGAGTAACTTCTGTTTGTTTTAATAAACAAGCTTTTAAATTCGGTTTCAAGATTTTCAAATGCAATTACTGCATTAAACAAGAACAATTTTTATAATTTTACTAGCTGAAATTTTAAAATTTTTTCTCTTTATTTGAACTTCTTTGGATTATCTTTGAGTTCCCATCATGGCTTCTAAAAATCAAAGTTTATATTCCTCAAACATTGGTAGTGGCAATTTATAAGACAGAATAGGTTTATTGAGCTTCTTATCCATTCTTTAGCTTCAAATTCTGTTACTTATGCACAGTGTTTACTTTTTCTAAAAGGGAAATTTAGCTCTAGATCTTTGCATGTGTATAGCTTGAGGTCCAGAGCTGACATTATTCCTTGGTTCCTTCTAAAACCATTTAAGTAAACTCCACTTGTGACATTACCTGACAGAACCTGGATTCAGTTTGAAGCCCGATTATCTTCTTTCCACACCTTACTGATAACTAAGCTGCTGAGTGTTGCTAAATAAATGTTTACCATCATCCATATTGATTCTGCTAATAAATTCATGGTCACTAACCTCAACTGGGAATATTAATGCACCTACTCTTGCCGTATGTCCTTGGTCAGAGGCTTCTCCACCATCTCTGTAGCATCTTAAACCCTACCACTTTCTTCACACTTCAGTTTTTACTCTTTCTACATACTCTTGGCAGGTGATTACTTCTTCACAGAAAAAAATGGGAGCTGTCAGGTGACGGTTCTCTCAACTTTTTGCCATCAGTTCCATGAACTGCCTGCATCTGCAGCCATAGTTTCTGCTGTTATCATGGAAGAAACAATCATGTTATCATGGAAGAGACTCCTCTCTGAATCAAATTAGTCTTTCTGCTTCTTCGATGGATTTCATCTCTTCTGCCTTCTTGGTCTTGATTATTCTTCTTTATCCTTTATCTCTTATTTGTCTACTCTCTTTTCTTTCTACATTTAAACATAATTGTCTTTTAAAAATATCAGAACTTCTGTGGCTTTTCCCTGCCAGCTTATACTTCTCCTTTCCTTTGCAGCCAAGCTTTATAGAATCTTCTGTATTCATTCTCCATTTCCTCACTTCCTATGTTCTGTACCTCTCCACTTCATTCTAACTTCTACTCAACATGTCATTAAAAATTACTAATGCCTCTCTGCATATGGTAGATACATCTCAGACCCACCCTTGCTTGAATTTTTATTGTCTTTTAACACTGTTGAATTCATTTGTCTTTCTTGATATGCTTGTTCCTTTGGCTTCATTTCCATCATGTGCTGATGTTCCTCTCACCTTTTTGGCAACTCTCTCTCGGTCTCCTTGGCAGGCTTCTCTTTCTGTCATAAAGCCCTCTTGTTCTAATTTTATTGTAACTTTGGGTGATCCCAGCAATTTTTTATAGTATGCTGCAGGACTTTTGAATCATTATCTTTAGTCATTTTCACTAAGCTCCAGGCACAAGCGTCAAAGATACCTCAAACTTCGGCATGTCCAAAATCGGTTTCTCTGTCCTGCTCATAAATATGCTTTTCCTCACATGTTCCTAGGACGAATGATGAGTGCAGCAGCCATGTGACTGTCCAGCCCAGCAGGCTGGGGGCCATCTTTGGCTCTTCCTTCCTTCCCCTCACACATCTAACCACTCACAAAGTACAAGTGATGCTAAGTCTATAACATCTGTCAAGTCCATTTACTTTTTACATCCCTGCTGCTACTACCATAGTCCAAGCTATTATCAGTTCTCACCTGGAAAACTGCCACCGTTTGTAAACTGTTTTTTTCTGCTTATATCCTCTCTATTTTCCAAACTATGGTTAGCATAATCCTTTTTAAAAAGGAAATCTCAAAACTGTTCATTGATTTCCCACTGCCTCAGAGATTGTCTAGTGAGTTCCAGTGCCTTAGCATGGCTTGCTAGATTAGTGACTTGTCCCTTGCTGATTCTATACCTTCCCTTTTTTCACCCTTGTATTTCAGCTATAGCTGTTTAACAGATGTTAATGGATTGTTTCCTATGTGCCAAACTCTGTGTTAAGTGCTAGGGATATAGTACAGTCCTTCTCTTCATCAATATTGAACATCTGTTAAGACCAACAAGAAGTCCTCTTATTCCCTTCCCAGCTTTTAGCACATACTGTTCCCTTTACCTGGAGCATATTTTATTCTCCAATAACTCTGCCTTTGCCTTTAGGTCAGGGATCAGCAAACCATGGCTTACAAACCAAATCCAGCCCCCCGCCTCTTTTAGTAAATGACATTTTTTTGGAACACATTCACACTCATTCATGTAGTATCTGTGGCAGTTTTTCTTTGTATATTGACAGAGTGGAACAATTGCAGCAAAACATGGGAACCAGAAGCCAAGCTTATTCCCTATCTGATCTTTTAAAGGAAAAGATTGCCGACTCCTGCTTTAAGTACTGGTTTGAGCATCACTTACATTAGTTTAGGCAAACCCACTCTATGCTTTTATCATCAAAAATGTTTTTTTTTACAGTCATATAGTTTCCCCACTTGACTAAAAGCTCTTTGAAAGCAGAGCCCATGTTGGTCTTGTTCACTTTTCTTTCTGGCTCTTAGTTCCTGGCGTGTATTAGGCATTTATAAATATTTGGATGAACAAATACAAGTACCTTTATTAAGCGTTTGACTAGATGAAAATTCCCCAGCCATTAATTTAATGTCTTTTAATGGTTTATTTTTTTTTCCTGAATATAAACTTTGTTTTTTAGAGGTAAACAAGAAATTGAAAATTTGAAGGAAGAAGTGGAAAGTCTTAATTCTTTAATTAATGACCTACAAAAAGACATTGAAGGCAGTAGGAGAAGAGAATCTGAACTACTACTGTTTACAGAAAGGCTCACCAGTAAGAATGCACAGCTTCAGTCTGAATCTAATTCTTTGCAGTCACAATTTGATAAACTTTCCTGTAGTGAAAGTCAATTACAAAGCCAGTGTGAACAAATGAAACAGACAAATATTAATTTGGTAAGTATAAATTTACATTTCTTTAAAACAATGTAACAGGAAACACAAATTAAATTTCCCTAACAGTATAAAAGTAGTGGTAGTTGAACTAAGCTCTTTTCTGGGTACCGACTTTCTGATGGTTTCCACTGCTATAAGAAATCTCAGTTTTTTGGGAGACCAAGGTGGGTGGATCACATGAGGTCAGGAGTTTGAGACCAGCCTGGCCAACATAGTGAAACCTCATCTCTACTAAAAATACAAAAATTAGCCGGGCGTGGTGGTGGGCGCCTAATCCTAGCTACTCGGGAGGCTGAGGCACAAGAATCGCTTGAACCTGGGAGGCAGAGGTTGCAGTGAGCCGAGATCGGGCCATTGCACTCCAGCCTGGGTGACAGAGTAAGACTTTGTCTTAGAAAAAAGAAAAGAAATGTCAGTTTTTCCTCAACTGTTATAATTTGTAATAAAATTTCTTCCTGAAATGATTATGAAGAATATGTAATATTTTACTTTTGAAAATAAGAACACTGGTTTGTGTCCGTCCTAACTAGAATCATTATATGTTTTTTAAAAGGTACTTCAAATTTATGTTTTTATAATTTATGAGAGTGTCTTCAAGTTACTTATAAAAATGATTTGAGACTTTAGTCCAAAAATTCAGCAACCTGTATCACATGTTGTTTGGTATGTATAGAATGACATGCTCATTAATGTATGCCCCTGCCTTGCTATATGAGAATTTTGAAAAGCTCAAGTAAACAAAACCTGGCAAGGAATAATAATAGAAGAATCTCCACTCTCAAGAACCTTAGATTTTTAAGGTTATAAACTGTGTGCATTAATGGAAACAAACATACTCAAATTGGTGGCTTTTGTTTTGCTTACTATTCAGGAAAGTAGGTTGTTTAAAGAGGAAGAACTGCGAAAAGAGGAAGTCCAAACTCTGCAAGCCGAACTCACTTGTAGGCAAACAGAAGTGAAAGCTTTGAGTACCCAGGTAGAAGAATTAAAAGATGAGTTAGTAACTCAAAGACGTAAACATGCCTCTAGTATCAAGGATCTTACCAAACAACTTCAGCAAGGTATAAAATTCTTCCACACTTAGACCGTGAATGTGTTTGTTTCTTTTGATCATTAAGGATTTTATAGGAAAAAATATGTTTTATGGTTCTACCACATTGATTGAAGCTGTGTGTTCTCTTTATTAATATTAGTAAATCAAATTGCTAAACTTGAATTGCGTGAGTAGTCTTTTATACTAAAAATATCTTGTATGCTGAAGGAAATTTATTCGCTGAATCACAAAAGATGAGAATTGGGAAAGTAATGTTAGGGCGTTAGTATGTAAACTTTTGATCACATACTCCTGTCAGTAAAAAGTACTTAGGCATTTGTTCTCCAATGTACATATGTTTATTTATAAATTAAACATATGTTACTCTTTTATATATACTAGAAAACATGAAAAATAGAAATTTTAGAACATCTGTCTTTAAATGTGAATATACACAGCAGTTCTGATGTCTTCTTTCACATGTCTGTGATTTCTTTCGTGCTGCATCTAGGCTACTGGCATCTAGGGTGCAGATACTCCAGATGCATCCTCTGACTTGGAAATTGTTGTGACTTAACTCTTCATCTGGGTCTCAGGAAACAGACCCCAGAAAGTTATAAATTACCCAAACACAACAATTGACTACTAGAACTAGATGCCAGATTTCTTTCATTTAAAAATTCATACAATCGTTGGGTGTCTGTGCTATATGCTTGGGATACAAAAATAAATAAGACATATATTTCAACCTCCTATTCTCTCCTATTTCCCATTGCTTTCTTTGTGTTAAAATAGAGTGAAATATAGTAATAAGCTAAAAGGGACTTAACATTTACTTAATAGGAATATATTCAGATATTTGCCATGTAAGTATAGATGTAATTGAAAGGGAATTTGGAGGAAATTTCTGGTACTGTTAGGAACTTCTAAATCTTTCAATACTTTAAAAAGTTAACTCCACTGTAATTAAGTGATACCAGTGTCGGTTATAATGTTGTTTCTGTATATTTTGTACTTGACTTGTACATTTTCAAATGACATTTTATATGAATGACACATACTTTAGGCCCTCTGCCTAAAGTATGCATTCAACAACTTTCTCTTGTCTATGCCATTTTTGCCTCAGTGAATTTAGCAATTAAAGTCAGAGATGGTGGGAACAAATGATCCTGATAATTGTGAGGAATAATCCACTTCTTTTTCCTACAGCACGAAGAAAGTTAGATCAGGTTGACAATGGAAGCTATGATAAAGAAGTCAGCAGCATGGGAAGTCGTTCCAGTTCATCAGGTAAAAAACTAGTGGCTCTAGTTGTTATTTCATGATTGATATAAAAATAAATAGTGTTTTGGCCGGGCTCGGTGGCTCACGCCTGTAATCCCAGCACTTTGGGAGGCCAAGATAAGTGGATCACCTGAGGTCAGAAGTTCGAGCCTGACCAATGTGGAGAAACCCCATCTCTACTAAAAATACAAAAATTAGCCGGGTGTGGTGGCTCACACCTGTAATCCCAGCTACTCAGGAGGCTGAGGCACGAGAATTGCTTGGAGCTGGAGGTTGCAGTGAGCTGAGATCACACCACTGCACTCCAGCCTGGGCAACAGAGCAAGACTCTGTCTTCAAAAAATAAATAAATAAATAGCATTTTTTATTTTAAAAAGTATTGATATGCTTTGTTTCATTTTGAAGCATAAAAAATAGTGGTTATATATAATTGTAAAAAGTATTTCTGGTTAAATATTTAAGTTCTATTCGTTACCCAGGATTTCAGGTTTGTCATGTGATCTGTCTCCCTACTTTTTTTTTTTCTTTAGAGACAGGTTCCTAACTCTGGCACCCAGGCTGGAGTGCAGTAGTGTGACTTGGCTCCTTGCAACCTCAACCAATCTTCCCACCTCAGCCTCTCAAGTAGCTGGGACTATAGGCACATGCCACCATGCCTGGCTAACATTTATTTTTGTGTGTGTGTGTGTGTGTGTGTGTGTGTGTGTGTGTTGTAGATGAGATCTCACTAAGTTTATCCTCCCACTTTGGCTTCCCAGAGTTCTGGGATTACAGGTGTGAGCCACTGCACCCAGCCCCTTCCTTTTTCTAGCCTGCTGCTGCTTTATTCTGTGCAACGGCCTCCTCTTCCATTTTTTAAAATTCAAATTTATATTAATCCATACAGAGAGATTTGGTGTGCAGTGATCTCTCTTTTCTTTCAACATCCAAGAACCAGTGAAAGTGTTACCATTGTGTGTCAGATTTTTACATGTATATCCACATGTATACATTTTTAAATCTTTTAGTTTTACTCATGATAGATGTGTCTGTGTTCTAAAGTAAAAAGGAGCAGAGTCTATAAAATTATGATTGATACCATTGTGAAAATGACAATTAGCAAAATATCAGTGTTTGTCTTTTTTGGAATGCCAAGAACCATGCTAAGCACTTTAAACATACCATTTATTCTGCAGAAAAGTCGTGCGAGGTAGGTATAATAATTCCCATTTAACAGATGAGGAAACCAAGATTCAGAGAGGCTACATGATCCACCCAAAATCCACGATGAGAACGCGGACTCCAGAGTCCTTGCTTGCTGCTGCACTATATTGCTCCCAGAGGTTGCACATTAGGAGAAAACCATCATCAGCTGTTGCAGTAGTGGGAAAAAATGTGTAATAGAAAGAATATGGATTTGAAATTATAGATAGGTATTTAGATCCCAGCTCTGCCATTTATTTGTTGTATCACGTTAGGTAAGATATATTACTTAAAGCTATAAAATGGGATTGTAAAAAAACTAATCTTTGTAGGGTAAAGAGGATCAGATTCTTCTCATTTATATTGGTAAAAGTAATACCTAACACTACATAATGCTTACTATATGCCTTTTTCTAAGCACATCACATATATTCATTTAAATGAGAATAACAATCTTGTGAGGTAAATAATGTCATTATTGCCATTTTAAGATGACATAACCAAGGCACAGAAAATTAAATACCTTGTCCAAAGTCATACAGCCAGTAAGTGGAGGAGTATTTGAACCTAGGCAGGCTGGCCTCAGAGCTAAACCCACTATATTGTAACCTCTCTTTTTCTGTCTCCTCTCATACTTCTGTTCCTCTCCTCCCTTCCTCCTCCTCTCTGCTTTGTTCTATTCTCTTATAGTTTAATTTTGGTTTCACTTTAGACTTGTTATTCTCTTTGAGATCCTTGTTTCTCTGTTACCACTTCCTGAGAAATACAGTATACACCTGTTGGTACCTCTGTCACCAGTACATTCAGAAAGAAGAACCTAGGCTAGGTATGACCTGTGTTGTCTTCTGTGTCCAACTCTGTTAGAGAGAACATTTGAAAATGATGCTGGAATAAATAATAGATGAGAGATGATATTAGATTAAGCACAGTATCTAAACTGATTTTTTTGTCTTCAGGGTCCCTGAATGCTCGAAGCAGTGCAGAAGACCGATCTCCAGAAAATACTGGGTCCTCAGTAGCTGTGGATAACTTTCCACAAGTAGATAAGGCCATGTTGATTGAGAGGATAGTTAGGCTGCAAAAAGCACATGCCCGGAAAAATGAAAAGATAGAATTTATGGAGGACCACATCAAACAACTGGTGGAAGAAATTAGGAAAAAAACAAAGTATGTATTATTATGGTAGCGTAATCTTCAAAATACCATTACTCATATGACAACGTTACTGTTTTCAAAATTAGTCATATCAAGAGCCTATCTTTCAAAAAATAATTATAGTTATTCAATTCCCAGTCTTTTATGATCACCTATTATCTTCTAGGTTTTGGGAATACTAAGATGAAATAAAACACAAGTCTTTAAGGAAAAGTGATAGAGAGTTCAGTCGATGTTAATATTTTTAAGATAAACAACTTTGGATTTTAAAAAGATAATGCTTTACTTAGCTTTTTATTTTTATAACTGTGGTTCTAAGAGAAATAATGGAGTTGTGGATTTTTTTTCCTGTTGGATAGGGCATAGTGGGATAATTTATTGAGTACCTAGTAGTACAAGGCACTGTGCCTGTGGCATAGCAATATCTCATTGATTCCTTACAACCACTCAGTGAGTGAGTTCTCTAATTTTGCAGATAACTGAGACTCAGGTCAAATCACTAAATGTTCCAGGGTCACCGTTCATCCCCTGAGTGGCAGACCTAGAGCTACAGATCCAAACTCTGGGGAATGTGCTGCGCCACATTCCTCTCACAAATACTGCGTTTATGTAAATAAAAGTGTTTTTATATTGCAGGCCTTTTTCAATAACTTTTTAATTTTTATTTTGAAATAATTTTAGACTTATAGGAAAGTTTGTCTGTGACTATTAAAAGAAAGAGCATAAAATACAGCAAGTTCTAAGTCTAGTAATAAAAAACAGAAAATATTAACAGAAATTGGAGCAATAAAGAAATTGCTCAGCCAGGTATGGTGGCTTACACCTATAATCCCAGCACTTTGGGAGGCCAAGGCAGGAGGATTGCTTGAGGCCAGGAGGTCAACCAGCCTAAACAACATGGCAAGACCCCATTTCAAAAAAAAAAAAATTATTCAGGCATGGTGGTACACATCTGTGGTTCTAGCTGCTCGGAAAGCTGAGGCAGGAGGTTTGATTGAGCCCATGCAGTGAAGACTGCAGCAAGCTATGTTTGTGCCACTGCACTCCAGCCTGGGTGACAGAAGGAGACCTTGTCTCTTTAAACAAAAACAAAAAAGCTCAAATTTTGATTAATAAGGAGTTAGAAAAGCAATGTTTGTATGTCTTTACTCTGAATGCTACACTAGAACAAAAATGAGGTAGTTTAAGAAACCGTATTAGAAAAGGAGAATTCTTTTCTAATATAGCTAGGTTATTAATCTAATACTTATTTTATGCTTGTCTTCATGATTTGTTGACTTTTGCAAATTCCATTGTTTTTAACTCTACGAGTACACAACTGATACTATCGTTTTGTTTTGCAGAATAATTCAAAGTTATATTTTACGAGAAGAATCAGGCACACTTTCTTCAGAGGCATCTGATTTTAACAAAGTTCATTTAAGTAGACGGGGTGGCATCATGGCATCTTTATATACATCCCATCCAGCTGACAGTGGATTAACATTGGAGCTCTCTTTGGAGATCAACCGAAAATTACAGGCTGTTTTGGAGGATACATTACTAAAAAATATTACTTTGAAGGTATTTGTATTTCTCATTCACTTACCAACCAGTAAACATGGCAAAATAGTGCCTGTTTCATAGTCTGATCTGGCAATTAGATGGGCTGTTACTGTAATGCAAGGTGGTCATTTTACCCAGAGATGAAGTTTAATGATTTCCTCTTTTTGAAAAGTATAGTTTTGTATATTAGTGAGGAAAGATGAAAAATAGCAAAAATTAATTTTGCTATTTGATAGACACTAAGATGAGTCATTACATTTGCATTGGATGGGCTTTGACATGTAATTAGTTTTAATGTCTGAAATAATGTTTTAAGATTATGGCCTTTCTGATTTATTTTCCAGCCTTTTTTTTTTTTTTTTGCAGTTATTATCTGACCCAACTATTTTATTTTTGCTGTGGGTGGGCCTTGAAAATTAGTAATGAATTTAAAAATAATTTTTAAATCAATAATAGTAATCATTTTATTCATTAAAAATTGCTGTATCTTCAGTAGAAAGTTTGAGTGTTACTTTGAAATGGACGGGAGTACTTTACTGAAAACTTCTGTGTCCCAGGTTTATCTGACATAGCATTTAGGACTAACTACTCTTTCAATTTCAAAATTTAGGCAAAAAATAGTTGAAACTGAATTGTTTTATTTATTATACTTAGCCATTTGTTTTTCTCTTTCTTTTCCCTCACCCCAATTATTAAAGGAAAATCTGCAGACACTTGGAACAGAAATAGAAAGTCTTATTAAGCACCAGCATGAACTGGAACAGAGGACAAAGAAAACCTAATACAAGCCTCTTGCTCAGTAAACAGACAAAAGCCACACAGGAGTAGATGCCACTGACCACTATTGTTGGAAACTCTCTTCCACTTTATGTTTCAGCCAGTAAAAATTTGTTTTGCTTCATCAGTACACAAAAGTATCCTTTTACAATATGAATGCATTGCTGTATATATTGTAAGACTGAAAGCTTTGATGAAATTTGTTTTTGTATGGTGCAATATAACAGCCTGTCATTGAATCTCAACAACTTAATTTGCTTATATTTATATGAAATGTTGAACATTACAAGGGCTTTTTATAAAACCCTTTGTTCATATTTCTTCCCTTTAAAATATATGTTGTCAAAAATGACTCACCTTTTAAAAATTATGCTTGAAAAGACAGGTGATAAGCATTCAGTAATATGCTATTTGTCCCACATCAAGACAACTGAAAAAAAAATGATAAAAATTTTTGTTTTACATTCCAGCAAAACATTGAGTTTTAGGGATGCATATGAAAACTTAAATCTTCTAATTTCAATTTTAATGAAAGCTGAACTTGATAGGAAAGCTAGCTGTTGGTAACTAGCAATGATCAGGCATTGTTTGCCTCTGTCAGGTTGTCTTATCTGGGGTGTGTTTTTTCAGATTCTGGTTGTTTGAGTTAATGGTTGAATTTTTAAAGTTTTTAATTACTTAAAATATTATTTTAAATTACATATTAATTTAGAAAATTCCTGTGGCATTTACTTATATTTTAAATTGTGAAATGGATTCAATCATTAGAACAGAGAGATAAATAGTTCTTTGAAACTGAAATGCTTTAGTTTTACTGATAACTGTGTAAAGATAAATATTTATGAAGAACCATTTTCTAAGAGAAACCAGCATATGGCACTATTAACTATTTCATTTGAGCACCATTCTTTGCCATTGATATATTACTTCTATATTATAATGGAGTGACCATACAGGTCCCCCAAATGTGATGTTTCAGTATATTTGAAACATAAAGTCGGCCAGACGCGATAGCTCACACCTGTAATCCCACCACTTTGGGAGGCCAAGGCAGGAGGATCACTTGAGGCCAGGAGTTTAAAAACAGCCTTGGCAACATAGCAAGACCCTCATCTCTATAAAGAAATTTTGAAAAATTATCCAGGCTTGATGGTGCATGCCTGTAGTTCCAGCTACTTGGGAGGCTGAGGCGGTAGGATCACTTGAGCCCAGGAGGTCAAGGCTACAGGTGAGCCATGATCATGCCACTGCACTCCAGCATGAGCAACAGAACAAGACCCTGTCTCTTAAAAGACCTCACACATACCTAAAATAAGTATATCTCTTGTAACCAAAGGAACTTAATTTTAGAGCCAAATTTTTCTATCTTGTTGGATTTTTTACAATATTTAAGAAATACACTTAAGTGTTGCCATAGTATCAATATTTCTATGTCATTGAATTTTTTCTCACCCCTTATTATTTCTCACTTATTTCTGAGTATGATTTTTCATATTTTATTATTTTCAGATCATTACTATAATAAGATACTTTGGCTCTTGGGCAGATATTGCAGCAAGCCTTGTTTGGTTTGGATTTTTGCTTTCCTTTTTCTCCCACTAAGGGAATTAAGTTTTGAGATGATGGATTAAAGCCTGTGAAGAATTGTATGGGCTCTAAAAGTTGGGCTCATGGTGGCAATATCCTTTTAATGTGTTTTAACATTTTTAAATCAACTTAGCATTGTTTAAAAAGATAATTTACTAAGGATTAGATTATTTAATGAATTTTTTTCCTATATGTTGAGTTAGATGTTATTCCAAAACCAGTATCTTTTCACTTCAAAATGAAAATATATGTTCAAAGATGTTTTATTTTTAGAATAGTTCTAAAAACTATTAATCTTAACGTGTCTTGTTTTTTACCAATAATAATGTATCAAAACAAGGGAAAGTGCAATCAAATCTGAATTATTTTACCACTTGTTTCTAGACATACTACTTAACACTCCTGAAGACTACTTTGAGTAGGCAGTATAACTAAATTTTTCTAGTTTCTTATGATACAGGTTCATAAACTATAATATTTGTTTTTTTTCCCCCAAGGCACAAAATGTATAATGGAGACCAAATTGTGATCAGATCCATAGTGTCATATGCGTATACACTTTAAAGTATATATACAGTTTAAACAAAAATGCACATTCCAGTATTAATATTTGTGCTACAATCTACAAATAATATTTTGACTGTATTACCTTTTTCTCTTTAAATGTTAGAAACTATGGAAATTTTTTGAAGAAAATGCTTTAGTTTCCTTTTGTTCTTCAGTGTCTACTGTGTGCTTTTGTATATGAATCAGGACTGAGCAAAGTAATCTACATAGATCAGAGATACCTATCTCTATACTGATTCACAGACAGCTCCTGATGTAAGGATTTAGAGGGCCTTCTCCCGTCTAAAGATATGGCGAGAAGAATGGGGTGTCTGGAAAAGGAAAATGAGCTGGATAAATCTGAGACCTGGTGGAGGGGAGGTTTGTTTTATATGTTCATTATTAGTTGTACATATCAAAGGCTGTTTTGGTTAGTTAGCAATATTTTGGTTTCTTTGAGCTGGAAATGATTTTTTCTGTGTATGTATTTGTATACACTTCAATAGTTTTAATTTTGAAGTGAATACTTGCCGTGATTCCATTTTCCCCATACCACTTCAGACGTGTTAGCCTGTTCATTTTTAAGGATCTTAAAATGGTAGATTTGGGCAGAAGACTGAATCTGAACTTTCATGGTGACTTTTTGTTTTTACTTTCTATCTTCATAACCATTTAAAGCTATGTAGCTTGAAATTCAATTTTTATCAGGCTACCAACATGTTATTTATTTATTTAATAGACACATTTACTGAAAACCTATACTATTGTATTGGCACCATACAGGGTATTGTGTTTATACTAATGAGCAGACCAGACAGGGCATTTCCATCCTCATGGAGCTTAGGGTCTAATGAAAATAGCTGGGGCTAGGTGTGGTGGCTCACACCTGTAATACCAGCACTTTGGGAGGCTGAGGGGGGGAGGATTACTTGAGCCAGGAGTTTGAGACCAGGCTGGGCAACATGGCAAAACCCCATGTCTACAAAAGATACAAAAAATTAGCCAGATGCAGTGGCACATACCTGTGGTCCCAGCTACCCAGGAGGCTGAGTTGGGAGGATCATCTGAGCTTGGGAGATTGAGACTTGCAGTGAGCTATGATTGCCGCTATACTCCAGCTTGAATATCAAGAGTGAGACCATGTCTCAAAAAAAAAAAAAAAAGGAAAGAAAGAAAGAAAATAGCTGGAAGACAATCAGAGCAGGTCTTGGGCCTCTGTGGCTCCTCAGCCCTTTGTAACTAGGCTGAGAAGAGGGTTTATCTACATGTGCAAGTGGCCTGGAAATCTCACTCTTACATGAGGCTTTGGAAAATCCTTTCAAAGGTACGCTGAGAGCAAATTATTGTTTTCCTGGTGGTTCTGCACATTTCCTAACTTTTGTCACAATTTGGTGTTTATTTTTATTTTTATTTTGAGACAGAGTCTCGCTCTGTCGCCAGGCACCAGGCTGGAGTGCAGTGACACGATCTTGGCTCACTGCAACTTCCACCTCCCGGGTTCATGCAATTCCCCTGCCTCAGCCTCCCAAGTAGCTGGGACTACAAGGTGCGCACCACCACACCCAGCTAAGTTTTGTATTTTTTAGTAGAGACAGGGTTTCACCATATTGGCCAGGATGGTCTCAATCTCTTGACCTCGTGATCTGCCTGCCTCAGCCTCCCAAAGTGCTGGGATTACAGGCGTGAGCCACCACGCCCAGCCCTGATGTTTATTATTTAAGAAAAAAGAAAAATCCAAAGACCATAAAATGGCATTAGACTTTTTTACCATTTTATTAAATTATTAAAGCCTATTTGGTGCTCATAAAGATTAATCATGTCACGCATGTTTCCAAACTTTCTTTTGCAGTATATTATTTTCTACAAATTGTTACATGCAGATTTAAACCAAGATAGTAAAAGAAAAAAAAAAAGAATCCTTAATAATGTAAATGGTATTATTCTGCTACCCAAGTGAAAATATTTTTATAAATCATATTGTCATTTATGCTTTATGAGTGTTGACTCCAGTAGCCTATTTTTCAATAACGTTTTTTTTAAAAGCACTTTTTTTTTGACACCAAGATTGTTCATTTTTAACTAACACCCGTTGGTGGCACTAGAAACCTGAACTTTTTCAAGGATGAACAAAGAAATAATTGAAAAGGTAATCTAAATGTGGAGAATTTTCAGGAAAATAAATGAAAAATATAATTGTATATTAAAGATGTATTTTTCTTCTGGAATGGAATTCTTTTTTAAAAATGCAAGTGGCTATCCATTTTGACTGCAATGATGAAACTTGTTTAACTTCCAGAGGACATATGTGTGTGTGTGTGTGTGTGTGTGTGTGTGTGTGTGTGTGTGTGTATTACACAGATAATCTTTAATTTGATTACATTGTTCATTTTGTAAATATATTTCTGTATAAAATGAAGCTTTTCAAGAGGATTCTATGTATATATTGTACTTATTAAATAGGTAATGCCTGTTTACCAACTTGTAGTTTAATGACATCTTTAATTATTTGTTTACATACACCATTTGCTAAACAGACTGATTCTTAAGATTGTTGGCAAGGCTTATTCAAATAGCTTCAGTTTTCTTTTTTTAATTAGGCTGGGAATTTTTGCTTTCTGTAGTTGTCTTTATTTTATCAATATGAATGGAAGTCAGTGAACAATAAGCAGATTAAGTTGAATGCCAGGTTGTATTTTAAATTTTTGTTTAAAAAAGGCCAGCAAAACTCAGCCTTTGTATTCATCGGTTTTCACACTGCTATAAAGAATTGCCACAGACTCAGTATATCTGTAAAGGAAAGAGGTTTAATTAATCACAGTTCTGCATTGCTGGGGAGGCCTCAGGAAACTTACAATCATATTGGAAGGGGAAGCAGGCATGTTTTACATGGTAGCAGGCGAGAGAGAGAAGAGGGAGGAAGAACTTGCAGATACTTATAAAACCATGAGATCTTGTGAGAACTTACCCACTACCATGAGAACAGCATGACGGAAACCATCCCCATGATTCAGTCACCTCCCACCATGTCCCTCCCTCAACACATGAGGATTATGGGGATTGCAATTCAAGATGAGATTGGAGTAGGGACACAGAGCCAGACCATATCAGCCTTTTACAAAAGGCTTTGGGCTTATAGATATGTGAAAATTTCTTATTTGATAAGCCAGTGATGTATTCAGATTTTCCATGAAATTATAGAACTCACTTGTCATGTAGTCTGACTTCAGTAATAAAGAACCAAGTATGTTCAATAAGAAGACACTAAAATGGCATTAATTTAATCAAGTGAATATTTATGAAATACTTCACATCACAAGGCATTGGTTCCCATTGCTCTAACAGTTCTGGTACACTTAGATTATGCCGCATAACTTAATGAGTTCTCTATTGTAAAGAATCTCCTGAAATCGAGATCTGTAGAGTAAGTGTAAAATTAGTAAGGAAAACTTTCCAACATACTTAACAATCTGCTTTCAGTAGCTTGTGGATTTGTTTGCAAGAGAAAGGAAGATAAAGGGAAAGGGTAAATTGAGGAAAGATATTCGCTGTGGTTTTTGATTTAGGTCCACGTAGCAGGAGAATAGTGACTTGAACTGGAGGTGATAATTATGAACAGAGGCTTTAGTTAGTGGCTCCTTTATATTCAACTAACTGTATCAAAGTACCATTCATGTGGTCAGTATGACCTTAAGGCATGAGATTGGAAGGCCATCCTGATGAACTTAGATATCTAGGTCTGTTTTTTCTTAATAAAATCAGCTTACGTTAATGCAGAATGAGTACCTGCTCCTTGAGAGCAGCAACTCAAGAGTATTCCTCTGTGATTAACCAATGCTAATGCTAAGTTTTAATGATTGATAACAGTGTAACCAGACATGATATTTCTGCCCCTGTAGAGATGCTCTGTTAATTATTAGTTTCTAACTTAGACTTTTTTTAAAAAGTACACTTAAAATTTGGCAATAGACAATAAAAAAGACTGCTTATGGAATACTGTTATGTTAAACTTCACTTACAGGATGTTAAATGCTTAGAACTAACTTTTCCCCAGAAAAACATTAATGGAAACATAATTGCTTTTCAGACCTGATAGTTGCTGCTTCAAAAGGTGGATTTACAGAAATACCAAATTAAAAAAAACAATAGTACATCATGAACTGCATTTATTTCTGTATGAATCCACATTTCAGCATTTAGTGGACCTGAACAGGAAGTGGAAAAACGACGCAATTTGCCAGGAGGTCAAGCCCGCCAGTTTCAGGGATCGCTGCGCACACCGAGGTCTTAATCCCTGCTGAGGATCTTCAGAAGCAACTGCAGCGCCAAAACCAAAATATGCACCGGATCAAGGTTTTGTTCCAACTGTCATATTCCAAACTAGACCCCAGTGGATTGCAAGGATGACCAAATGACAGCCCTGTTTAAAACTTCTTCAATTTTTAAAAGCAAAATCATTACAGAAAAAAAAAATCAGAGGGATCATGTGTGCTTATGAGTGTCTTCATGTGGCCTTTCTCTAAATTTAACCACCAAGAACTCTGAGAGCTAGCAGGTCTGAGTAACCTTGGTGACAATCCTCTTTATCAAAACCTGAGCTAAAAACAAGGCATCAGCTGCTGATGACAGCAGAAAGTGGCAGGGCTGAGGACCCAATATTCATTTTCCAGCCTGGTGGAGAGCGAATAAGTGCGGTTCCAAAACTAAACAAGGGAGGTCAGGGAAACTTTCCAGCCTTACCTAATGGCTTCTGGCCAAAGCAAGAAAGTGTCATGGAAAGTGTTGGGTGGTGATGGTCCAAAAGGAACTTGAGGAGGAGAGGAAAAAAAGCACCCCCTCAATAAACCGGGGAAGAGAAGATACGGAGAAAGCCCTAAATTCCTCATGGAAAGCCAATCTCAGAGGGAAGTGGAGGGGTTATAATCCATGCTTCAGTCAAAGGTAGGAGTGGAGGAGTATGGGGACAGGATGATGGCTTGGAAGGGTCATCATTTAAGACTTAAACCAGGGAGGCAGGCAAAGCATCCCACGTACCCAGCAGCAGTCCCACAGGCTGCCGCTTGAAACCTTCACATCTACTTCTGTTCAATAAGAAGATACTAAAATTGCATTAATTTAATCAAGTTAGTATGTATGATGGAATATTTCACATCGCAAGGCATTGGTTCCCATTGCTCTAACAGTTCTGGTACACTTAAATTATGCCAAGTAACTTAATGAGTTAACTGTGGGAAAGAATTCCCTGAAATCAAGATCTGTAGAGTAAATGTAAAAGTAGTAAAGAAAGTTTTCCAACAAAAGAGTCTGCTTTCAGTAGCCTGTGGGTTTGTTGGCGAGAGAAAGGAAGATTTAGGGTAAGAGAGTAACAAGTCCCCCAGGGTAGAGGGCTGTTGCAGGGAGGGTAGGAGCTGGGTGAGGGGTAAGGAGAGAAGGCAGAGCCCCCAGGCCATGTAATCAACAGAAAGGTGATAGTGTGATGTGTCTTTGTCACAGTTAAATGTGCCCCACAAGTTACGATGGAAATCAATTTAAATATACTTTCTTGATCCCAGAATTTCAACTAGGTTGACAGTAGTTACACTTGACAGGATATTTTATTATAGCACAACTTACATATTTCAAATGGACAAAAAGTATCATTTAGTATCTTAAGAGAAATTTCCTTTGAATGGGAGCTTCCTTTCTAGTTCTTTGAAGTCTACAAGACCTACCTAGAAAATTTACTACTATGAAAAATGAAGACTTCCTAAATTGAATTGTAGGGAAGGGAAAGGCCCATGGTTTTTCTTTTTGATTAATTGCTGTAACACTGTCCTTCAGGAGGCTGAGGGAGTTTCATATTTTCTTTAGATATTGTTGGGCGCTGAAGTTCTTGCAGGATGACTTCGATGCTTTATGAATTCTGCCATTTTGCTAGCACTGACATGGATCTTGGGCCCACCACTCCATTGGAATTATTAACTCCATGTTAATTGTCATTACAAGTCTTACGAAGGGGGACACTTCTGGGTATTTAGGTCCACATTCTATTTTAAGGCTGGATATTTGGTTTTCATAAATTATTCTTGGAGGCCCAGTCATCATCCCTGTCCATCCTGTAAGTGACGTGTCTTTGTCATCTTCTAGACCCCACCTAACTGTGCCATCTCCTCTTTTCTGGCCACCTTCAAGTTCTTCTAGCTATAGGAAACTTCAAGGGACTTTTTTACTCCCAAGCCCGTGGTGGCTGCCATCTTCCATCACTGTTGCTCCCTAACTCTCGTTTAAGAGACTTCATTCTTATTTAAAAAAAAAAAAATTCAAGATGAAGGGAAGCATATATTTAAGAAGTATTTTATTTCTGAAGAATTTCCAGCCTTTTTCCAATAGCCAGGCTTTTTGACAGACTACCTGCTCCTAATTGCACTCCATAAAAACAAATAGGATGTTCTATTCAAGAGAAGAATCTCTACCATCTAACCCAGTCAAAAGTTCTGTTGAAAGTTTAAGATCCACTGAAATAACTAAGCTTGTCCATAGTTAACTTCTACTTACAGTAACTCAGGAAATACATTAAATATTAGAGTGGCTTTCCACATCATCCGTTTAACTGTGTAGTTTTTTTGTTTTTAGCTACTAAAGGCCCAAGGATGTGGGGGCAGTGTTTTCAGCATCTTCCCATTTTGCTTGTCCCAAGAAACATCAGTTAAACTTGCCACACTGCCTGATCTTTCTTAGTCTGGCCCCTTTGGGATCTGACTAGGGAAGACACCCCTCTGGTTCCCCAGCTTGCTGCCCTTGCTCTAGGTCTGCCCCCGTGGGGCTAACCACCTCTGGGAGAAACACTTTGTGTCTTGGTTCTGTCCCCGTTAGAGCTCCTATCGATGCCATCTCTTCCAGAAACCAGGTCCCCAAGTGTCCATACCAAAGGAGTGGACTTCTTTGGGCTCTGAACTAGCTTGTTCCTAGATTTTGTGTTTTGCTTTGTGTTAATTTGAGGCCAGGGTGGAGGGGATTGTGGGGAGAGCCTGCTGGGACAAGCAGGCTGCAAAGGGTGTGTTTCTGGTGTTTCTAATTGGAATTCCAAAACTCTTTCTCATAGAAATAGTGGATACTCATAAATAGTGGATACTATCTTAAATATATCTTAAGTACTCATAAATTTTCTCATAAATAGTGGATACTATCTTAAGAACTTGCCACAGTTTATGAATAAAAAAAGATTTGTGTGCTTGCCTGAAAACCGCTTGTCACTGTTTTTCTTTGACATGATTAAATGCCTTCAAAGCTCTGAGGCACCAACTTTCAAAAACAAGTTGAAGCAGAAGTACCAGGTGCCTTCCAAGACATTGGATCGTCCAGTCTCACAAAGGTGCTCTGAAGTTTAATGGTTAATACTAGTAACTTGTATGTCAAAGCCCAAGATGTTGCTGATGAGTTTTTAAAGATCATACTCGACCCACAGTACAGTACAGTTCCCATTTCAGCAACAACTTGATATAGAGCAGGAGAGAATGTTTTCTGTGCCCACCCGACCCACAGAACAAACACGCCTTACCCAAACAACAGAACACTTCTCACTGTCCAGAGCTGGTTTGGCTGTATCTGTGTTTCCTCCATTGTCCTGTTGGGGTGGGCTTTTATTTACCAGGTCAGTCAGGTGAGTGAGAGATGAAAGGGAAAAGGAATCAAGTTCAGCAAGATTCCTTGTCAGCTGAGGTGATGGGAGCACTCCATGTTACAGACAGGCTTACATTCGCATTGGACGGCAGGTGTTCTGCATGAAGTAGAGCTGGCAGCCTTTGGGCTGATGTAATGTGTTATGGAGGATGTTCCATGGCAATTCCTGATGTCACTTTGTACCTCTTTAATATTATAGATATTATTATACATTAATATATTATTATATAACATTATATAATATACTTTATAAATCAACCTAGAGATACACCAGCTTAACACATGTGTGTATTTTTTTAACGAGGGGATTCTGGAAGGATACTGAAGTCCTAGCTGTGGTAACCTTGTGTGTATGTGTGTTGGAGGGATGGTGAAGAGGGTACAGGGGTTTTGTGGAATTATGTATTATGTAATTTAAAGTTGACTTTTATGAGCTTTTTTTAAAGAACCAGTTCATCTTACGAATTATTCAGAGTATACCAAAGCGTTTTTCCAGGTTAACTTGTTTTCAGATGCTCATTCACAGATAAATATGCAGCATAGAGTATTGCAATCTGTGGAAATGAAAAGCAGGGACTTTACTAGTGTTTTTGTGAGGGTGGAGTGGGGTAAGGACCAAGTTCGAACACAGGTGTGGTCTGGGGGGGGAATAGTTTCCACTTCCGGGTGCAGCTGTCTACATGATCCATCCCACCACGAAGTTACAAAGCCCCCAAGTGGTTCTGGATACCTGTTCTCAGCATAAGAAAAGTAGCTCCATCATCATACATGGACACACTTTGTCCCCAGAGGTGCTCTTATGCAGTTTCCAAGTCTACTTAATGCTATAGTTACTTAGAAAGCAGACTAGTATTTGGCAGCTATTCCGGTCAGAAATCAAGTGCAGCATACTCTCTAGTACTTTCATATTTTAAGAACATTTTTCCTTCAAAATGATAACATAAATTTAAAGGAAACATTAGTGGAGGGACAGGGAACAAATACTAATTAATTGCTTTGAGTGAGGCTCAGTCAACACTATGAGGTAGGAAACTGAGGCTCAAAGTAATTTACGCTGGAGCTTACTGCTAGGGATTTGTGGAGTGGAATTTGAACTCAGTTTAGGGATGTCTTTTGCTATTCTCTGCTGCTTCCCAAAAGGCAAAAGTTCTAATATCTTGGGAAGTGAAGGTCATATTTAGATTCCTTTTCTATGCTTAATATGCTTTTGACAAAAGTACCAATAATGAAAGAAGATGCACATGCATAAGGGTGTGTGATTTAGCCAACTCTTAGTTGGAGACTTGGTGCCTCCATTTTCATCTTTTGATTGTCTTTTGACTTAGCTTTTCCTTTAATCGCAAAGAAGGGAAATAAAAACATACAGAAGGAAAATCAGAGGAGAAGTCCAGATGGAAGAAACCTCCATGCCTTTTGTTCAGGGCAAAAGTTGCTGCAGAGGTGGTAATGTGGAATGTGTAAAATGTGTTCACCTGTTAGTTCCATTTGTCTAGAAGTTTGGATCATGTTCTTGGCACAAAAAGGTGGCATCTGTTTTGCCGTTGCCAACCTTTATTGCATTTCGCAAGAAATGGTAAGATGTATAGGAATGGAAGGGACCTTGGGAAGTTATCTAATAGTCAGGCTGTGAACAATCTTGAATGTCACACATAAAATGGTTGGGCTCAGTGGCTCATGCCTGTAATCCCAGCACTTGGGGAGGCCGAGGCAGGCGGATCACCTGAGGTCAGGAGATCAAGACCAGCATGGCCAACATGGTGAAACCCTGTCTCTACTAAAAATTAGCTGGGTGTGGTGGTGGGCGTCTGTAGTCCCAGCTACTCAGGAGGCTAAGGCAAGTGAATCGCTTGAACCCAGAAGGAGGAGGTTGCAGTGAGCTGAGGTCGCACCACTGCACTCCAGCCTGGGCGACAGTGACAGAGCAAGACTCTGTCTAAAAAAAAAAAAAAGAAAGAAACCGAGTACTAGGTTTGCCAGAAAAACTACACATACATTTAAATAAAAGGTCACAGATGAGGGTCCCATCCACTCTAGTATGCTGACAATCTGCTCATTATATCAATACTTAACTTCAGGTTAAGGATAACTCCTAAATAGTTCGAGAAATCATTTTGACATATTTCTCCCCAAAGAGAGGAATTGGGTTGACAAACTAATTGTATCCTGTATCCAGTGTAGCACTTCCTGGCATTGCTGTCAGTGACTCACTGGTGTACCAAGCAATAGTGAGCTCCACGTGCACCGTGTTTTTCCAGAGTTGAGGTGGCACATAGCTGAGAGTGGGGGAAGAAGAAAAATGAGGAAAGAATGTCAACAAGGTGACAAACAAGGTGACAATAAAGTGATCTGGACCTGGTTTGCAGTAAGAGACTCAAGAGGGCCTGGTTAGCAAATCCAAACTCTTCTGACAGTGCACAAAGCATCCTCCAGCCTCTGAGTTTTCTCAAAGACCATCAGGGAAAGCGAGAAGAGTTCAGATCATTCCACATAGCAAGTTAGTTAAATGGAGACCTATTGAAAGAAATTATGGTGGTTAGTAGTTGTGTCTCAAAGAAATGGCACGGAATGGTGTAAATAGAACAAGGGGCACCTCGGGCTATTTTGAGAAGACATCTATCAGCCGAGCAAAATACGGTCACGTCAAAGGATGCTGTAGAGGGCTCCTGGGCCACTCTAAGAGATGTGCATGAGGCCAGAGTTGTAATGGTAATGATCATGGCCTTGAACAAACAATTTTTTAAAAAAATTAGTGAATATGATAACACTAGCAAACAAATGCCTCCCTGACAAGGGACTAGGAGCAATTTCACACTTACCTGTCTCTTCTGTTGACTTACATACGGCAAAGGCAATGCCTCCTCTCCAGCCATGTTAATCTATAGCTGTATTAATGAAAATGGCAGGTTTGGAGGTTTTGTCAAAAGAATGATTTTAATTTTAATTTTATTTTATTATTACTTTTTTTTTGAGACAAAGTCTCACTCTGTCTCCCAGGCTGGAGTGCAGTGATGTGATCTCAGCTCATTCCAACCTCCGCCTCCTGGGTTCAAGCAATTCTTGTGCCTCAGCCTCTCCAGTAGCTGTGACTACAGATGTGAGCCACCATGCCTGGCTAGTTTTTGTATTTTTAGTAGAGATGGGGTTTCACCATGTTGGCCAGGCTGGTCTCAAACTCCTGACCTCAGGTGATCTGCCAGCCTCAGCCTCCCAAAGTGCTGGGCCACCACACCTGGCGGAAAAGAATGATTTTTAGTTATTTAATAAAGTTGGGTCCCTAATTCCTTAGGTTGCATACAAGGGGCTCAGCATTTGATTCGAGATCTGGGCTCACATGCTATAAATCAGGTACTGTTTTAGATGACTTACGTTGATTTATTTTATTCTTGCAAAAAAGAAAAAATATCCATTTCAGAGATGAACAAGCTAAGTAAGATTAAAAAATGTGCTTGAAGTCATTCGACTAGTAAGCAGCTAGCTTATTAACCAGAGAGCCAGAATTCGAAGTCGGGCATTCCAACTCTAGGGTTTATGCTCTCAGCCACGACACCAAATTCCTGGTCACCAGGGTCCTCAGCCCTAACACAGTGCCAGGCACAAAGAGAATGCACAGTCACCACTTACTGAATAAGTGAATGAATTATAAATTATTCAGTATGCTCCTAAGCACCATTTGTCTAAGCAGTTGCAAGATCAAATTACACAGTGCCAAAGAAAAATCAATCCAGGTGCATAAATAATATTACAATAGATCTCTGTACTGGCCACATTTTCCCTAGGTAGTTCAGACTAATTTGTGCAGCCCAAGGTATAATTTACCCTGGGGGTTGTGAAAAGAATATACTGTGCCTAAATTATTATAATATTTAAAAAATGCCATGTATTTATTTTCTTGTAAATTTGGGGGCACGTATTTCTTGCTGGTACGTGAGAGTCTCAAGGGACGCTTTTTGCCCTTGCCAGTTTTTTAGCAAGCAGGATATGGGAATAGACATTGACTTCAAGCAAAGAGAAAACTGTCCTGGTAGTGGACTGCCCCTGGATATTTGGTCATATTTCAGCTGAAAGGAAGCAGAGCTTTGATATTACGTATTAATATGTAGTAGAAAACAACACAGTCTTAGGAACTGCTTCAAGTTATATTTTTATATCTTATAAATAGAATTTTTATATTCTTAGAAATGTTATTTTCTGTACTGAAGAATTCCCTGGCCAGAAATGTTGCTAAAAACAATAAAACATAAACGATGTTTTGCATTAATTGCTTTGGTTGACTAATTTGCCGGGCGCCCACTAAAAGCTCTCTGAGCTTCAGTGTTCATTGGCTGGGAAAGGGTTATAGTTCATCATTCTAAAATCCCATTACATCTTGTACAATAAAGATATTGCCTATATAGACCCAAGATTTCAAGGCCAAGTACTAGCCAATTAATTGTCATGGATCAAATATCTGTGAAAGATGCTGTATTAGGGTTCTCTAGAGGGACAGGGCTAATAGGATAGATGTATATATTAAGGGGAGTTTTTAAAGGAGAATTGACTCACATGATCAGAAGGTAAATTTCTACAATAGGCATCTGCAAGCTGAGGACCCAGGAAGCCAATCCGAGTCCCAAAACCTCAAAAGTTGGGAAGCTGACAGTGCAGCCTTCAGCCTATGGCCAAAGGCCCGAGAGCCTCTGGCAAACCACTGGTGTAAGTCCAAGAGTCCAAAAGCTGAAGAACTTGGAGTCTGTTGTTTGAGGGCAAGAAGCATCCAGCACGGGAGAAAGATGAAGTCTGGAAGGCTCACCAAGTCTAGTCCTCCCACCTTCTGCCTGCTTTATTCTGGCAGTGCTAGCAGCTGATTAGGTGGTGCCCACCCAGATCGAAGGTGGGTCTGCCTTTCCCAGTCCCCTCACTCAAATGTTAATCTCCTTTAGCGACACCCTCACAGACACATCCAGGAACAATACTTTGCATCCTTCAATCTAATCAAGTTGACACTCAGTATTAACCATCACAGAGGCATAGAAGGAACAAAGAAATAATCAAGTAGAGATCTAGGGAATTCGTTGTTACAGATGCAACTAATTACTGCCTTGTATTAGTACACAATAATTAAAAAGGAAAATTGAAGAAAATCTTATAAACAGCCTCAAATGACAAAAGTACAAGTTTTTCTGCAGTACGTTCCCCTTAGTATTATTAATTTTGAGCATTGTCATCACTCTATCCTCAGCAGAGTGTACTTTCTCTAAGTATATACATTTATATTAGTTTAGCTAATATAAAACTTCCACTACCCAGAGGTTTTAACAACTCTTTTTTTTTTTTTTAAGACAGAGTCTGGCTCCGTCACCCAGGCTGGAGTGCAGTGGCATGATCTTGGCTCACTGCAATCTGTGCCTCCTGGGTTCAAGTGATTCTCCTGCCTCAGCCTCCCAAGTAGCTGGTACTACAGGTGCCTGCCATCACACCTCGCTAATTTTTTTTTTTTTTTTTGTATTTTTAATAGAGATGAGGTTTCACCATATTGGTCAGGTTGGTCTTGAACTCTTAACCTCATGATCCACCCGCCTCGCCTCCTAAAGTGCTGGGATTACAGATGTGAGCCATCGCGCCTGGCCTAACAAAAAGAAAACGAATGTAAAACAAATTAAAGAGCACCCTGGGATGACAAGAACATAATAGAGTTAGCGACATTTAGCGTTAAAACCTTAAGTGGCTTTAAAAACTGGGAGCCAAAAAACAATGATTTCAGCCAGGCATATGGCTCACGCCTGTAATCTCAGCACTCTGGGAGGCCAAGGCAGGTGGATCACTTGAGGTCAGGAGTTCAAGACCAGCCTGGCCAACATGGTGAAACCCCGTCTTTATTAAAAATACAAAAATTAGCTGGGTGTGGTGGCTGGCACCTGTAATGCCAGCTACTGGGGAGGCTGAGGCAGAAAAATCACTTGGAGGAGGAGGTTGCAGTGAGCTGAGATTATATCAGTGCCCTCCATCCAGTGTGGGCAACACAGTGACTCTGTCTCAAACAAACAAACAAATAAACAAAACAGTGATTTGATTTCATTCACATAAAATCATTAAAAGACCATTCTCTACTCACTTGAAAATTTCTAAATAGAAATATCATATAGATGCTGTCACATTTTGCTTAAGATATTAAGTTTCTGCTGGGTGTGGTGGCTTACACCTGTAATCCAAGCACTTTGGGAGGCTGAGGCAGGTGAATCACCTGAAGTCAGGAGTTCGAGACCACCCTGGCCGTCATGCAAAACCCCATCTCTACTAAAAATACAAAAATTAGCTGGGCATGGTGGTGCACACCTGTAATCCCAGCCTGTTGGGAGGCTGAGGCATGAGAATTGCTTGAACCTGGGAGGTGGAGGCTGCAGTGAGCAGAGATTATGTCACTGCACTCCAGCCTGGGTGACAGAGCAAGACTCTCTCAAAAACAAACAAACAAAAAGATGGTGAGTTTCAACATTTATTTCTATTTTGGGAGGTTTGTCAAAAGGATGATTTTTTGTTGTTCAATAAAGTTAGGTTCCCAATTCATTAGAGTGAATATGGCGTTTGACTTTAGGTCTGGGTTCATTTTCCCTTCTATTACACCATCTACTACTGACAATTTTTTTCCTCTGCAATGGTTCTGGAAAATCTCAACCAAGATTTGCTCGTCCAAAATGTGCTACAGGTTTTTCCAACGTGTCATTCACTTCCGGGCCTCCGCATTTGTGCTGAAAAGTCTTTGACAGCATGTAATATGGAATGAGACTACGACAACAAGCTGGAATAAGCCTGTATTAAAAAAAAATGGTGGGAGGAATATGAAAATTAGCTGGGTGTAGTGGTGCGTGCCTATAATCTGGGCTACTTGGGAGGCTGAGGCAGGAGAATCGCTTGAACCAGGGAGTCGGAGGTCACAGTGAGCCGAGATTGTACCACTGCACTCCAGCCTGGTGACAGAGAGAGACTCCACCTCAAAAAAAGAAAAAAAGGTAGGTGGCCTTATATTTATGTGTGTTGACAGGCTTGGTCTATTACTCAAGTAATTTGATTGCCTGAAAAATGATATAAGAGAAGTTTTTTACCACCCAAAATTCCAGCGGCAGGGGTACAATATGAACTTGAAGGAATCTGTGGCAAAATGGCTAAAAGAGTACATTCAGGAATCAGACTGTCTGGTTTGAGTTCTGGCTCTACCATCACTTGATCTAGTTGTTTGCCCTTTCTGAGCCTCATTTTCCTCATATGCAAAATGGTGGTGCTAGGAGGCCCCTTCCTCGTAATATCGTCGTGAGAGTCAGATGAGATAATGAGCATAAAGCCCATTTTGTACCTGGTCACACAGTGCCAGCACTGAACACATTAGCTATTGATATGGTTTGGCTCTGTGTCTCCACCCACATCTCACCTTGAATTGTAATAATCCCCCACATATCCTGGGACGGACCCAGTGGGAGGTAATTGAATCATGGGGGTGGGGTTTTCCTGTGCTGTTCTCATGATAGTGAATAAGTCTTACAAGGTCTGGTGGATTTTTATAAAGGGGAGTTCCCTTGCACATGTTCTCTTTTGCCTGCCGCCTTGTAAGACGTGACTTTTCTCCTCCTTTGCCTTCCGCCATGATTTCGAGGCCTCCCCAGCCATGTGGAACTGTGAGTTAAACATCTTTATTTATTTATTTATTTTCATTTTTTTTTTTTTTTTTTGAGACTGAGTTTTGCTCTGTCACCCAGGCTGGATGGAGTGCAGTGGCATGATCTTGGCTCACTGCAACCTCTGCCTCCTGGGTTCAAGCAATTCTCCTGCCTAACCCTCCTGAGTAGCTGAGATTATAGGCACCTGCCACCACACTCGGCTAATTTTTGTATTTTTAGTAGAGATAGGGTTTCATCACGTTGGTGAGGCTGGTCTCAAACTCCCGATCTCATGATCCGCCTGCCTTGACCTCCCAAAGTGCTGGGATTATAAGCGTGAGCCACCCCGCCTGGCCAACCTCTTTCCTTTATAAATTACCCAGCCTCTGGTATGTCTTTAATAGCAGCATGAGATCAGACTAATACAGCTATTGTAATGGGAGAGAGTTTGGAATCCCAGCCCTGAACATGGCTCTTCAAGGGCTAAGGACATTGCAAGGCCATGAGCACTAGGCAAGGACTAATGGTGCAAATGGTGTGATGTGATGAAAGATGTGGCCTTATCTTTATAAAAGCATTCCAATAGCAGTACAAATAGTAAAGCCACAGTGAGGCGCTGATCACAGAACTCCTCATCTCCAGCACTGAAGATGGCAAGGAATTTTCTTACACGTGTATGTGTAGTTTTGCCACTGTAGATGCCATTAGTATGAAGAAACAAGCTGTCACCTGCCACAACGATCAGGCAGAGCAGTTTCTGGTCATCACCCAATGTACACAAACAGACTCGAAGTTAGTTCTTATTAATATTCTTCTCCCCGATGAGCCTAATGATGGATTTTTAACAACGTGTTTGAGTAAAAAAAAATAAAATAAAAGTCTAGCAGATTAGGCCTCCCCTGACATAGTTGCTCCTAGAAACTTTGTGAGTTAAGTTTAGGCTCTCAATGCCACTAGATGGCAGAGGAATGTCATTAAACCAGCTGATCTTCACAGAAAAGTTCCCAGAACAACCCCGTTTCCTCTCACCATCCTGCCCCGTGTCTGCAGGGTCCTGGAGTTCTCTCCTGTAACTCGAGCTTTTTTCAGTCCTTGTCTTTCCAGGGTCAGGTGAAAGGCAGACACTCAACCCCCAAAGAGTCTGCGACCCTGGATAGCAGGCACTAGCTTAATCCAGCATATCATGAGTGTGATTTTACTGTGGTCCAAACTCCTAATGCAGGAAATATCAAAAGCTTTCCAAACTTTGAAATTTTTATTTCTAAGTCTTTCAGAGCAGGACAGTTGGAAGAAAGGCCAGTATTCCTGCAGGCGTTTTGTGGAGCACTTGTTAGAGAGGACGCACCCCATGCGCTGTGATGCCACCTTCCTGCCTCACATCGGCCAGATGCACTTCTCACCTCCCCCATTCCCCAAAGGGAGAACAACTCTACTGCTCTCTAAATCTTTAACTTCTTAATCTCAGAAATCAATTGGGTATTGGGGTGGGAGCGGGGGGATGGAGGGATATTGAACATAATTGCTGGTACTCCACAATTTGGGAGGGTAGTTTGGACTACACTTGAGTGATCTTATCAAAGGATCTATTTTATTTTTTTATTTTTTTAAAGATAAGGTTCTGAATTTGAGCTGGCTCAGCTGTACCCTCTCTGGAGAGAGTTCAGAATGGGATTGCTCAAGCAGTCTTGCAAACAGAGAAGAAGTGTCCTCCTGGAAAAAGAGCTGGGCTTTAATGCCATGTTGTCACCACAGGAAGCAGAAACCAGCAAGTTTTGCTTTATGGTTCAGGATTTTGTTACATTCAATATAATTTACTAAATATGACAAACTATCCCTCCCCCATCATTTATAATTATCTAACTAATCATTCTGATTTCCGGAGAAAAACCAAAGGTAGCTTATACCAAGGGGCTTGGTTTAAGAACCAAGTCTCCTCTCCCATCTCCACAGGGTCCTGTCTCCCTTGGTTCTGCAAAGCGAAAAGGATCCGTGTGAGGGAGACAGGATGAACCTTTCGGAATGCTTTTATAAGCACAAGATGCTGATTCCAGATTGCAGCTGGACCTTCTGACCCTAGAGCCGTCCCCTCCGGTGGCCTGGAAAGGATCCATGTGAAGGAGACAGGATGAGGACCTTACAGTCTGAGAGGACACAGTGTGGGGGGAGGCAGGGAGCGGGGGACCCCGGGGGGTACCCGAGGAAGGAACTATCTCCTACGGTGGATCCTGTTCCTCCTACCTGTATCCTAAGCCACCGTCAATTCCTAGTCCTGTGTGTGTGTCGGGAACTGTTCAGGGTCTCCTCTCTGCCATAGTTATGATGTTCTCACTGATGAGCCACTGTCCTTTGCTGTCATCTGAAACGTTGGCAAAGCACGTCCTCCCCCACCCAGCCCCTCTGCAAGTGGTGGCCATGTGGCCACACGGCTTTCTGGTAAAGGATCTATTTCCTGGCTTGGGGGAAGAAAGCAGGAGAGAAAATTCAGCTTTCTCCTGCTTCCAAATGAAGTCAACACAATCATTTCCTTCTTCCCTCCCTCCCTGCAGGCAGGGAGCTGGGGCGCTTTCTCTCTCTGGCTTCCTAGAAAGGGTTATTGGAAACGTGGCCATCCGTGAATCAGAGGACGCAAAACGAGGAGGGGGCCGAGCCTGCCGCAGTCAGGGGCGGCGCGAGGCGGGGAGCCCAAGCTCTCCGGAGGGAAAAGGCGGGCGGGAAGGAGCTTCACCGTCTTACCGGAGCCCTGTCATTTCTTTTTCCCAGTGTCTGAGCAGGGCTTTGAACGGTGCCCTTGAGGTGGAAAGCGAGCCGGGAAGAGCTCCCCTTTGGAGCTTCCAGCGGCTTCGTTCCGCCAGCCCCTGTGACTTCCCAGGTCCTCACTGGCTGCGGTTCCCCCACGGCGTGAACCACGGCCCTGCCCTTCTTTTTCCGTCCAGAGCCCACGCTTCACTGGCTTTGAGGATTTTCCGGGGGTCGTCTCTCTCCGTTGGCGGCGCCCGCGTCCTCCCCCGCCTCCCACTTCGGCTCCGGGTCCCTGGCAGCTCTGGGGTGCCGAGCCCCGCTCCCCCTCCCTCCCCGAGAACTCTGGAGCCCTCTCAGTCCGTTCTCTCCTCTGTAGGTGGGTTTCTGGCTTGATAGGGCATTTTTCTCCGGAGCCATTTCCATGTGGTGTAGCAGAATATTTACTTTTGTAGCTGGGTACGTTTCTGGAGCTTGGATAATAATACTCGGATATATCTGGAAATGTACGGACTTGCTTTTCACGGTTAGTGAAAAGTACGACTTTTCTTGCTAAGGACTCTGTTGTGCTGCGTTAAGAGCTGGACCTGAGTCCTCATCTGAGGACTGTTAGGAAGATGGACAATCACCCACCACTCCCGGGGGCCACATCTGATGCGTGCATGTGACCATGCCTGCCTGGAGACCAGGAGACTTCAATTCGCCTTACTTCAAAGGTCAATGGGAGGGAAGGGTGGATGCCTCACTCATGGTCTGACAAATCTGAGTCCCACATCTCCCAAACCACCATGTCGCAGCCCGGGTGGGGCACCAGCCTCTCCACTCAGCACGAGGATTACAGGTTTGAAATTGACTTTTGTGGACACAACTGGAACCATTGCCGTTGTTTATGTTTTGATAAGGATCTAATAATCATCTTGAAAACTACAAAGATGGTGATAATGAAGACACAAAGGCATATTCCTAATGAATCCAAGTTCATGTATGTAATCTAAATCAATGAGCAGGGACTCGAATTCTGAAAACACTTAGGCTTTGGTTTTGGAGCTGGGCAGGGTGCATAATCATCATCTAGGGCGGTCTTTAGGTGAAGCTTGGCCCCAGAACCCAGAAAGCGGCCTCCTGGCGGCTGCACATATGGATTATGTCTCTGTCACTTTCAGCAGTTACTATTTCTTTTTTTCAGAGTCTTGCTCTGTTCCCCCAGGTTGGAGTGCGGTGGCATGATCTTAACTCACTGCAACCTCCGCCTCCTGGGTTCAAGCAATTCTTCTGCCTCAGCGTCCCAAGTAACTAGGATTACAGACCTGTGCCACCACGCCTGGATGATTTTTGTATTTTTAGTGGAGACGGGGTTTTGCCATGTTGGCCAGGATGCTCTCGAACTCCTGACCTCAGGTGATCCACCGGCCTTGGCCTCCCAAAGTGCTGGGATTACAGGCATGAGCCACTGTGCCCTACCCAGCAGTTACTATTTTAACCAAGCAGTGCCTAATCTCTGCCCCTCCCCCAGAAACTCAGCGGAGACCTCCTACCCTGTTGTATCCCACTTCCAACAGGAACAAATGCATTTTCCAACCCTTTTCAGCAAGGGAGAGTGCTCTGCTCAGAACAGAGCCTCACTCCTCGGCTACCCATTCCCCAGACCTGCCGCACTGAGGGACTCTTGTTCCCTGCTTTGAGAACTTTTCCCTGAGAGGTCAGACCCAGTGTGGACACTGCAAGCCTTCGGTCTCGAGGCAGGGAGGAACAGGGGGAAATGGCCCCCTAAAGCAAAACATTGCTTATGAAACCCGGGTTTCAGTTCCTGGTCAGAATGACAGCAAAACCGCCCAACTCAGACTCTCGAAGAGTCCATAGGAAGCAGGGAAAGGAGAAACAGTAGAAGTAAAAAGTGCCTCCTGGCCGGGCGCCGTGACTCATGCCTGTAATTCCAGCACTTTGGGAGGCCGAGGTGGGTAGATCACTTGAGATCAGGAGTTTGAGACCAGCCTGGCCAACGTGGTGAAACCTCATCTCCACTAAAAATACAAAAAATTTGCCAGGCATCATGGCAGGGGCTGTAATCCCAGCTACTCAGGAGGCTGAGACAGGAGAATCACTTGAATCCCAGGAGGTGGAGGTTGCAGTGAGATGAGATTGTGCCACTATACACCAGCCTAGGTGACAGAGCAAGACTCTGTCTCAAAAAAAAAAAAAAAAAAAAAAAAAAAAAAAAAAAAAAAAAGTGGGGACTCTCGTGGGTGAGCAGAGTCCCTTCCGGCTTGGGTGGGGAGGGGAGATGCGCTTCTGTTAAACTCACAGGAAATAAGTCAAGGTCAAAAAGCTGTTTGAATTAGAATCAGATCTACCTGAAGAACTCTAATTTGTGTCTAATCTTTGTCATTCTCTGCCTATCGCTCAAATAGGGCATGTGATTATTGAACAAACAAGGATAGACAAGGAGGGATGTTTTAGCTTTCCCTGGAGGTGGGATGGGGGTCATAGGGAGTGGGGACTGGGGACCCTATATTATTTCCCAGTGCTGCCTGGGATCAAATAAACATTTTGCTGTAAATACTAATTGAATCAATGTTGCCTGAAATTAAAGGAACATTATAATTCGTGTCTGTGTGTATAACCCTAAGGCAATTAAACAGTGTTGAAGTAAGCCAATCAGAGACCCACTATGCAACAGCAGCTGTGAGGCACTGTTCCACCCCTAAATTGTTTTATTTGATAAAGAATTTTCAAGCTGGATGTGGTGGCTCATGCCTATAATCCCAGCACTTTGGGAAGCCAGGGTGGGAGTATTGCTTGAACCCAGGGGCTCAAGACCAGCTTGGGCAACATGGCAAGACCCTGTCTCTACAAATAATAAAATAAAATAAAATAGCCAGGCATGGTGGCATGTGCCTGCTGTCCCAGCTACACAAGAGGCTGCGGTGGGAGGATATCTTGAACCCAGGAAGTTGTGGCTGCAGTGAGCTATGATCACGCCACTGAACTCCAGCCTGGGTGACAGAGAGAGAGACCCTGTCTTAAATAAATAAATAAATAAATAAATAAATAAATAAATAAAAAGAATTTTCAAACTGGGGCATATGGACAAACGTCCACTCTTTTACTGGGTGTGAGACCTCAGGTAAGTTACTTAACCTCTCTGAGCCTGTATTAGTGTGCTAGGGCTGCCGTAACAAAAGGTCACAGGCTGGGCAGTTTGAACAACAGAAAGTATTTCTTCCAGTGCTGGAGCCAGACATCGGACATCACGGTGTCAGCAGGTTTGACTCTCCCGAGGCCCTTCTCCATGGCTTGCAGATGGCCACTTTCTTGCTGTGTGTTCACATGGTCTTCCGTCTGGGTTCGTCTGTGTCTTAGTCTCCTCTTCTTGTAAGGACACCAGTCAGACTGGATGAGAGCCCACCCTCATGACCTCATTTCAACTTAATTACTTATTTAAAGGCCCTGTCTCCAAATACAGTCACATTCTGGGGTCCTGGGAGTTAGTGTTTCAGCATAGGAATTTTAGGAAGACACAGTTCAGCCCATAACAGAGCCCCGGTTTCCTCACTGGTAAAACTGGGATAAAATTTGCCCTCCTTTCTTGTTTTGAGACTCAAATCAGGTAAAGTAAGATAAAGGACTTTGGAGGGTGTCAGGTGCTAAACAAAGGGAAATAGTCATCCCATATAGGCAGGACAGACCGTTAGGGACGACATGTCTATGGACCTGGTGAAAGTTGCATCCTCTGTACACACCTAAGATTTGGAGGCCAAGTTCTTTGTGAAAAGGTACATTTACAAAGATGCTACTAAATGTCATGCCTTCTTAGGAATTGGAGCCTAGAGTGATATTGCAAATAAAACATTCATTTATTTATCCCTCACCATCATCGATTGCACACCTACCCTGTGCTGGGCCCTGCATCAGCCATTACCTATGGGTGAGGCAAAAATGGCAAGGAGGCTGGGTGGACTCAGCAGGAAGTGGAGCAGAGAGTGGACTTCTAGTTTGTCTTCTATTCGGCTTTCAGGGAGCTTCACTGACAATCTCTCTCGCCATCAACACCTTCCCCCTGCTTCTTTCTTCCCCAGTCACAGATGGCTTCTCAGGATCCGAAAGTTCAGAAGAACTTGGAGGTCTTCCTGGGTCTGGAACTGGGGCCACATGGGTCAAACTCAGGCAGGGACAAAATTCACATTCTGTCATTTTAGGGACTGGGTATCTGATACAGTGAGATAAGCCTGGGTTCTATGAAAGACAAAGGCCAGTTACATACACCCTACACACTTCACACACACACACACACACACACACACACACACACACACACACACACACAGTGCACAGAGTCCAGAGGAGTTTGCACCTTGGCTAGAGAAGGCAGCATTGATAGTTTTTAGTGTTAGGAATTTCCAACCCATGCTGAAAGAGTGTCCTTAGTTCACAGAGGGGAAAATAATACCATTGCACATCACTGACCTCTGTCTCTTGCATTTTGAAATTTCAAAGCTGAATAAGGAGCATAATGCCCACCTTCCTACCTCAGCTATGGGAACCCCTTCCCTTTTGGGCTCTACTTCATATGATAGAGCTGAAAGAAGATGAGAAATACAGCTATGCCCCCCATGGGCATCCAACAGCAACGTGGTGACATCTTCCTTTTTTTTCAGTGCCAGGTCCTGAGTTTGAAGAGGAATGCCAAGAAGAAATAAAAAGTCAACAGCTACAAAATGAATACTGCAATACATTGAGGTAGTCATCAGCCTACAGTCCTAAGGCAGGAAGGGAGAAAAAGAGCAACAGAAAGGTACAGCTTGCTACATGAAAAAAGCAAACTCAAAAGAACGGGAAGAAGATGGACCTTGGGCATTTACGGCTTTACCTCGGAACACCAGACGATTCTGTATCTTGGAAACACTCTTTCTTTCTCTTTGGACTTCAAGCTTACTTTGTTTCCAAATCAGGACTGGAAATGGGAATTATGAAGCCAAAAATATCAACAGCCTTAGATCCTTGGTTAAAAACATCAGCCACAACACACGACTGAGCTTACCTCCCCCATTCTTGACATTTCATTATAAGAGGAAAACCACAAGCCTAACTTAGCAAAGGCTGTTATAATTAACTCACAAGCCCTCCTGTGCTTACTAGTGGTTTTTAGGGCTCTGAAGCTTAGATGTAATGTAAGATGGGTTATTTAATATGCATTATGGAAGGAGGAAACAAAGACATATTTTTATTCTCTTTTGCTGTACAGCAGCTTGGTTGGTTCCATCCATCCATTTAATTTACTGTTTCTAGGCACAAGGGAATCATTTCCATGTGAAATTTATCTGTATAAATTTGGGATAATATGCGTCAATCAAAGTTCTTAATGGCAAATAACAGAGACCAAGTCTGGCCCTGTGAAGCAGAAAAGGAATTTATTTAAGTGTATTAGGTGACTCAATCCCAGAAGGGCAGAGTAAAGCTGGAAGGCTGTGCAGCCTGTGACCATTCCGCAAATCAATTCTAGTGGTGGTCTGGTGGATGGTACCCTCCTGCCTTTGCTCTGGACAGAGATCCTGCAGCTTGCCCCGAGACCACCCTGACATTGTACAAGCTTTTGCGTCCTCTGTAAACCAGCTGTAGTGACCACCATCCTGCCAGTGTGCCTGTAATCCTAACCAGGCTCCCAGGTTCTCAGTTGGTGCCCCCTTCTCATGTTCCTCCTTCTCCAGAGATCTCTACTTGAATTCCACTCCTCGCCCCTTTTGGTTATCTTTACCCAGTGGAAGGGGGCTCACACTCTACAAACACACATGTGCATGCACACACGCATGCACATGCGCACACACACACCCTGTACCCCAGTGGCTTCTGCCCGGGTTAGAGTCATTCTGTCTGCAGTGGCCCTGGGGCTTCATGGTCAGTGATGTTGAGAGAGGTGGCCTAGACCCCCTGGTGACTGAGTCCCCCAGGCAGGGTCTCCTTGTTCCCAATCCTGCCATGCGCTTGGAAGGCACTCTTGACTCTTTAACTACTTAACCATTTAGAGCAAGCTCACACATGTCTCCGAAGGACAAGTGTCAAGCCTTAGGAGACCGTATAGTCTAGATTCATATCAGGGAAGAAGAGTCTTACATACATTGCAAGGTTCTTTTCTGACACCATCTGTGAGCCTCATTTTCTTTCTTTCTTTCTTTTGTTTCTTAGAGTCTTGCTCTGTCGCTAGGCTGGAGTGCAATGGCACGATCTTGGCTCACTGCAACTTCCACCTCTCGGGTTCAAGCAATTCTCCTGCCTCAGCTTCCTGAGTAGCTGGGACTACAGGTGCACACCACCACACCCAGCTAAGTTTTGTATTTTTAGTAGAGATGTTGGTCAGGATGGTGTCGATATCCTGACCTTGTGATCCACACACCTTGGCCTCCCAAAGTGCTGAGATTACAGGTGTAAGCCACCACGCCTGGCCAAGCTTCATTTGTATGCAGAGTGCTCACCTTGGAGTCCCCCAGGATAGTATCAGGCCCACACTATTTTCTATCGGCCACTCCCTTTGGCGGACCTGGCCAAGGCTCCTGGCTGACCATGTATGGCCAGCACTGTCCTGGCCTTCATCTTCCCCCATCTCCCTCTTGAGGATAGCGGATAGTATGGGGTTCAGTGCTGATGCTTCCCATGACTATGTTATGTCACTTCTCATGTGTGGGTGGAGCAAGGCCATATATGGAACATTTAAGGTGGTGGAATTACCAGCTTGAGAATTAACTGTGCTTACTTCTTCCTCAAACTGTAAGCTGGATGACAAAGAACAAGAAGTAGCTTTTTTCCCCTAATTATCCCAAGTGAGGAGCCAGGTTCTGTGTCCAGGGTGTCTGGACTTCTTTATCTCCAAGGAGCATTCGATGTCTGCTTTCAACAGTCAGAGTTTCTGCATGAAACAGTACACAACCCCCAGAACAACAGGGCTCAGTGGGGTGAAGGGGAGGACAAAGGGAGCAGAGCCCCAAGGCTGGCGGGAGGGCAGGAAAGGAGGTTCTGGAACAGTGCAGGGAGCTCCCATGGTCAGGCACTACCTCAAGGAAGGTGACACCTTGGATGATGGCTGCCTGCCTGGAGGCCAGTGAAGGACAGGGTACTGATCTGTCATGCAGAGCCCTGACAGCCAAGGCAAGTGTCTTCTAGTACTGAACCTGGCATGCAGGGGCTGGCAAACTCCGTGTATTAGTCGATTTTCACACTGCTAATAAAGACATACCTGAGACTGGTATGTCTTTATTTATATTTATATGTCTGAATTTATAAAGGAAAAAGGTTTAATGGATTCACAGTTCCGCAGGCTGTAGAGGCCTCACAATCATGGCAGAAGGCAAAGAGAAGCAAAGGCACATCTTACATGGTGGCAGGCAAGAGGGCAAGTGCAGGGGAACTCCCATTCATAAAACCATCAGATCTCGTGAGACTTACTATCACGAGAACAGTATGGGGAAACTGCCCCCATGATTCAATTATCTCCACCTGGCCCTGCCCTTGACACATGGGGGATTATTATATTTCAAGGAGAGATTTGGGTGGGGACACACCAAACAATATCGCTTGGCATTAACTGTCTGCTGGCACCAGGACGGGCCTAACCTGGGCTTGCTGAGCAGGTGAGGCTTGACTCAGACAGACCCACAGCAATGGACAGACAGTGGTGGGCGGTGGGTGACACTCACAAGCACATCACATAAGGTGATGCAGGGCAAACCAACTGAGTGCGACCCCACACTTAGAGAATTGTTTAGGGCACCTCTATGTTCCCAGAGTTCCCGTACATCCCAAGAGTAGGGGTGGCAGTACCAGAGAGTAAAATGGATATTGGATTTCTCCCTAACCCTTCAGAAAAGACTGATTTTGGAATGATTTCAGATTTATGGGAATGTTGCAAAGATCATACAGAAAGCTTACATCCCTCACCCAGTTTTTACCATTGTTACATTTCCATGGTACATTTGTCAAAACTCAGAGACGTCATTAGTACATTTTATTACTGACTCGCCTCTAAACCCTGTTGAATGTCACCAGTGTTTTCATCAGTCACCTCCTTCTGTTCCAGGAGCCACTCTACCTTATAGCCTCTAGTTGGCACGTGTCCCCAGTCTCCTCTGGTCTGTGACAGTTTCTCAGGCTGGTCTAGTTTTTCTGTGACTTTGACACCTGAAGTGGTACTGTCCAGCTAGCCTATGGAATGTCTCCCAAACTGGGTTTTTGTGACCTTGACATATTGAGTAGTACTGTCCAGCTAGCCTGTAGAATGTCTCCCAAACTGGGTTTGTGGAGATTTTACCTACGATTAGATTGGGGTGGTGGGATTTGGGGAAGTGTCCCTCTCGTCCCATCATATGGAAGGTACACCATACCCACATGGCATCACCAGCATGCCAGCCCTCATCATTTCATTAGGGTGATGTCTGCTGGGTTCACCACTGTAATGGATTCTTTCCCCTTTCCCTATTCTATTCTTTATAAGCCACCCTAACACCTTGTAATTTGCAATCGAAAAATAAAGAAGTGCGATGCTATTTGCAACTGAGTGTCATGGAAGAATTCCTGCCTGTTATATTTGTCTTTGAGAAAGGGTTTTCTTGAAGCCCTCAACCTAAAGTAGTAACTCTAATGGTAAGAATTTCAGGCTCTGTGACAGTTGGGTGTGGGCGTGTGGGCGTGTGGGCTTCGGCGACAAATGTAAGCAGCGTTCTTCATCCTACCACTCAGGCAGTGCCCTGCTCCGCCTAGATATGGGGACAGACCCTGGAGAGTCTGTTTATAAGATCTTGGTACAGGTTTGAAAATTTACCACTCCTACACACACACAAGGGACCATCTTCCCAAGTATTTTCTAATGCAGGATGTGAGTGAAGATTTAGAATGGATGTGTTGATGGTTTACTCAGGACAAATTAAGCATCCTCGGTGTGGGGCATAATTAAAGAAATATGGCCCCTTTCTATTTCAAGTCCAATGAGACAGTCACTCGATTTCAACAGCAAGACCTTTCCCACACCTCTGAAATTGGAAGCAGCTGGGTGCGGTGGCTCACGCCTGTAATCCCACCACTTTGGGAGGCCAAGGCAGGTGGATCATGAGGTCAGGAGTTCAAGACCAGCCTGGCCAATATGGTGAAGCACCGTCTCTACTAAAAATGCAAAAATTAGCTGGGAGTGGTGGCGCACACCTGTAATCCCATCTATTCAGGAGGCTGAGACAGGATAATTGCTTGAACCTGGGAGGTGGAGGTTGTAGTGAGCCTAGATGGCGCCATTGCACTTCAGCCTGAGTAACAGCCTGAGCGACTCCACTCAGAAAGAAAAAAAAAAGAAAAGAAATTGGAAGCTATTCAAGGATAGCTGTGGAGACAAGTATGCTGCCCCTACCGCAGTGTTTGTGATCCTTAAATAAAAGGATGCTGCCTCCGGAGCCTTGTTGCTGTCAGTTTCAGCTATTTTCCCAACTGCTTCTGTTGACCCTGAGAGTTACGGATTTTCAGGTTTAATGCTCTAGACAGAAAGCACTTTTGCAGTGGGAATCAGCAGAAAGTTTCTATGAATCATTCAGAATATCTGAAATGACATTCAGAGTAGTTACCGGCACATTACAGAAGTTGTTTATTGGACTTCTGACTTGCAAAGAAGCAATGAATTTTGCAACAGACTTAGAGCAATAAAACACAATGATGTTTATTCACATGTTGTGCTGTCAAAATTAAAATTCAGTTCCATACATCTTTGACTTGGATCTCTAATAGAAATCATCTCCTACTATCCCATTAATGTGGGTTGTCACAATCGTTCTGCAGAAGGTTAGAATGAGGCAGAGATTTGATGGAAGTCTTTGGAGAGACTGTGGAAGTCAAGATGGGGCCTCTGGTGGTTCTGAGTTCTGGAAGGCCTGGTTAAGCTCCCCGAAGTCAAGCTTCTGACTTAAAGATCAAGGCTGAAGCTCACCTTCCACAACCACTTCCATCTGGCTCCATTTTGACCTTTGCTTTTATTCAATACCTTTTGTGGATGTCGGGCTGCTGGGCAGAGGATAAGAACAAGATGCTGAGATGCTGCTTGTGCTCCTGAGAAGCTTGAAATTTCAAGGAGGTAGAGCAGGGGGAGGGGGACCTGAGGATGAATAACTGGTCAATTAAAATCAGTGGCTAGGATTACCCAGGTGACAAAGTGGGGGTGGGGAGGGCAGAGCGTTCCAGACAAAGACAAAGCAAGTTAAAAGGGCCAGAGACAGGCTTGGAGAACCGCAGGAAACTAACCCAACACAATATTAAAGGCGATCTGAAAGCTACTTTAAAACTCTACACTGTGGGCATAAGCATTGATAATGGACAAATAGAACACAATAGTTGACTTAAGAGACACCCAAGAACATTTAAGTGCTTAATAGGTTAAAAAAAAAAAAAAAAAGAGAGAGAGACCAGTGAGGAAAGATTTGGCTTATTCAAAAAGTAATGGGGAGACTGGTTATTTGCAAAAGATTAAAAGTACGGCCTCACCTGATATATTACAAACCATTACATGTGGATTAGCATAACATAAAACAGTCTTTTAAAAGCAGAAGAAAATATGAAATTGAGCACTTTCGAGATGCCACCTCAATAGAATAAAGTATTATGAAAAAGAGTAAGATTTATGTAGCTAAAAAACACTAAACAATAAAAAGGCAAATGACAAACTGGCAAAAATATTTTAACCCTATGATAAAGGGTCAATATCTTTATTTTACAAGAAAACCTTTCAAAAATAATAAGAAAGCAGTGCAACACGGCTGGGCACGGTACCTGACACCTGTAATCTCAGCACTTTGGGAGGCTGATGGCCTGAGCTCAGGAGTTTGAGACCAGCCTGGGCAACATGGCAAAACCCCCGCCTCTACAAAAAATACAGAAATGCCAGGTGTGGTGGCATGGCCCTGTAGTCCCAGCTACTTAGGAAGCTGAGATGGGAGGATCCCTCAAACCTGGGAGGTGGATGTTGCAGTGAGCCAGGATTGCACCACTGCACTCCAAAGGTCGTGAAGAGAAGTACAAACACCCAACGAACATGGAAGCATGTTCAACCTTAGACATGAAGAAGAACGCTCACTGAAACAACAAGACAGCATCTCTTCACCTGTCAAAGTGGCCAAGATTGTCAAAGAAGGGACTTTGGCAACAGGTACCATGAGACTTGAAAAGGATGTTCATCACCTTTGACTCCAAATTCCACCTTTAAGAATGTATTTGAAGGCTAGAATTTTGAAAATAACAACCTGTTTTTGAAAGTATACTTCTTCCATAAATATGTGCTAATGGTGACCAAAAAACACAAAACTGTAGCCTGTGCCTTCTTTTATGCCATTTTATAACAGTGCAGAGAGGAAAAAAGCGTTTGCCGTTGGCTTGCTGAGGCAGTCAATAACACACTGATTACTTAGCCTTTCTGAATCTCAGTTTCTTTTCTCGGACTCTCACCGCTGTGTTACCCAGGCTGGAGTGAAGTAGAATGATCTCCGCTCACAGCTAAGATTACAGGTGTGCACTACCACACCTGACTCATTTTTGTATTTTTAGTAGAGACGGTGTTTCACCTTGTTGATCAGGCTTGTTGATCGAACTCCTAACCTCAAATGATCCACCGCCTTGGTCTCTCAAAGTGCTGGGATTACATGTGTGAGTCACTGCACCCAGCCTCAGTTTCTTAATTTTCAAAATGTTTGTTATTTGCCTTTTTATGTAGTTTCTTTACTACATAAATCTGACTCTTTTTCATAATAACTTATTCTATTGATGTGGCACTTGGAAAATGCTAAATTGTGACATTTTCTTCCACTTTTAAAAGGCTTTGTGTTTTACTTTTATGTTAATCCACCTGTTTTTTGTTTGTTTGTTTGTTTGTTTGTTTGAGACAGAGTCTTGCTCTGTCACTCAGGCTGGAATGCAGTGGCACACTCACTGCACCCTCAAACCCCCTGGATTCAAACAATCCTCTTACCTTAGCCTCCCAAGTAGCTGGGACTACAGGGATGTCCCACCATGCCTGGCTAATTTCTTGTGTTTTTTGTAGAGACAAGGTCTCCCTGTGTTGCCCAGGCTGGTCTCAGACTCCTAAGCTCAAACAATCCTCCCACCTTGGCCTCCCAAAATGCTGGGATTTCAGATGTGAGCCATTGAACCCTAACGATAATTTTTTTAATATATCAAGTGAAGCTGTAATTTTATTCTTTTATAAATAACCAATTTTTCCCACTACTTTTTGAATAATCCAAATCTTCCCCCATTGGTCCCTTTATTATCTATTAAGTACTTACATGTTCTTGATGTATGCTGTTAGATTAATTATTTAAAGTATTCGAGGGCATACAAAATTGCTCAAGAGACGGTAGAGTCAAACACGCCCTCATCATTCCATTCTAGCACCTCCACATGTGTGTACTGATTTGATTTCAATCAATACGGACACAGGCTCTCAACACTTCATAATGGCTTTAGGAATCTGGTGGAGAGTAGAAGCCTAGCAGAAGAGAAGTTAAGGAAGTGATTTTGGGGCCGGGCATGGTGGCTCATGCCTGTGATCCCAGCACTTTGGGAGGCTGAGGCGGGTAGATCACGAGGTCAGGAGTTCGAGACCAGCCTGGGCAAAATGATGAAACCTCACCTCTACTACAAATACAAAAATTAGCTGGATGTGGTGGCACATGCTTGTAGTCTCAGCTACTTGGGAGGCTGAGGCAGGAGAACTGCTTGAACCTGGGAGGCAGAGATTTCAGTGAGCCAAGATGATGCCGTTGCACTCCAGCCTGGGTGGCAGAGGGAGACTCCGTCAACAACAACAACACACACAAAACAAAAACAAAGCAGGCAGTTGGTCCTGCAAGTTTTCAGACACATCAGTCTTGATGGAGGCCACCCAAAGTATTGCTGCGCTTGAACCTGAAAAGACAGTCCTGAGGTCCTACTCTGTGCCCTTCTTTTCCACCAGAGACACTCTTCATTTGTGTCACCATAAATGCCCACTGGTGTCTCTGCCATTGCCGTTAGTAGGAGGCTCGAAGCTAGCGCGGAGTTGTTTGTTCACGGGAGAGCCTCTGGGTGGGGTGACTTCTAACTCCTTCCCAGAGTGCCACTAAAAAGTGGGCACAGCCTGTCTTAGAGTTGAAAACTGGGGAAGACAGACCCCCTCGTGCCAGGAACATGGAGGAGTGTCTATTGACTATAGCATAGATACAACCAGATTAAAGAAAGGGACTGACTCTGTAACAGACACATCAGACAACTCCCTGCCCCTAGAGACTGCAGCCTGAAAAACAGCAAAGCCCTCCCCCACCATATTTGTGAATTCCTGAGGCTTATATTCTCATGATCTCTTCTGTCTCTGGCCCCTCTGTCCCTCCGGCTGCCTCTGCGTGGCCCCATATCAGTCTGGCCAGAAACACAAACCGGACAGTGCTTTTCACAAAGAATTCCCCCATATCAGGCACTTCATGAGTTTAGTTGCTGTAACTCCATGCTTCTCCACTGGGGCAATTTTACCTCCTAGGGGTCATTTGGCAAACTCTGGAGATATTTTTGGATGTCACACTGGAAGGGGGGAGGCTACTGGTATCTGGTGGGTAGAGACCAGAAATGCTACAATGCATAGGACAGCCCCTGACAAGAAACAATCACCTGACCCCAAGCATCAGTAGTGTTGACATTGACAAATTCTGCCTGAACTGAAGAGGTGAAGGTCATGGGGCTGGTGACCTTGCACGGGGCATGGGTTTCTCCAACTCCATGACTTCCCTTTCTTTTTTACTGTTTCTGTTACTTCTCAGGAGCAAAACAAATTCTTCGCCATGTGTCATGGCGTGCAGTGAAGCAACCACCTTTTGTAATAAGAGTGTGGCTGGGCACAGTGGCTCACGCCTATAATCCCACGGTCTTGGGAGGCTGTGGCGGCGGATGACGAGGTCAGGAGTTCGAGACTAGCCTGACCAACATGGTGAAACCCCGTCTCTACTAAAAATACAAAAAATTAGCTGGGCGTGGTGGTGCAGGCCTGTAATCCCAGCTACTCAGGAGGCTGAAGCAGGAGAATTGTTTAAACCCGGGAGGCAGAGGTTGCAGTGAGCAGAGATCACACCATTGCACTCCAGCCTGGGTGACAGAACAAGACTCCATCTCAAAAAAAAAAGGGTGGCTTTGCCATTTCTTCCTCTCAACCAGACAGCTTATCAAATTATTTCTTTCGAATACAGTACACTCTCTGTGATCAATTCTGGTGAATATAGTATTCCCCCAATCTTACTACACACACATGTAAAGGAACCACTTATCTGGGAAGTGGTAGAGGCTTAGATCCTTACCAATATCCATCCCATTTGAGGGTCAGGGCCGGGGGAGGTGTGTGTATGTGGTGGTGGGGAGGGCAAGGGAGAAACAGAAACGCTGAGATCCCACCAGCACTGTGCCAGGCAGCGTCAGGGAACTGGGGCGCTGCTTGCTTGGAGGACAGCTGCACCAGGGAAAGAGTGTTTGCTGCTGTAAACATGAACAGGGCTGCTGGCATGCAGGTGAATCTTCTACCAAGGGCCTACAGTGTTGCTTTTCTCCCTCTCTTCCCCTCCCACCACCATGCTCTCTGCAGAATCTGCCAGACCTCTGACCCACGGGAGAAAACTGGTGTCAATTTCTTGACTTGTGTAAAAGCAATTCAAACAGGTGGCCCCATCATTCTGAAAGATTGTGCCTCAACTCCCAATAGTGGATAGAGGCTACTCATCCATCTGTCCCTTGAAGACCCTGCTGGGACAGTACGCAGTGGACGTGGAAGGCGCCGCAGTTCTAAAGAAGGGGCCTATCTGAGGAATGGAGCAAATAGCTCCCTGTGAATAGACTCTGGGCCACAAGGTCCTAATTTGTGTTCTTAGTAAGATCCAAGAGGCCATTGCAGCTGAGAAATGGTCCAAGTAGTCTCGAGGAGCCCCCATCTGTGAGCCGGGAAGACAGCTTGGAGATGCAAACTGTGATTGCCAATGCAAGCCCCCACGGAGGCCCTGGATACCACAGAAATGTAAATCAGCGGAGGAGTAGATGAGATTGAGAAACTCTCCCGGAATCCAGAGGAAAGAAACATAAAAAGGAGTTTATGGGGCAAGGTTCATAACAATAAATATTATTTCAAAAGAGACTGGGGGATAGAAGGTGGAATGGGAGCAAAACAGCATGAGAAAAAGATACTCTCAACTGCTAAAGGTTTAATAAAAGGTGGTGAGAAAGAAATCTGTTTTCCTATAATAGAAAGGGTAAGTTCAGATTTTACTGGGAAGTATGATGTGTCTCAGGAACAGGACATAAGTCATCTTTTTTTATTTTTTTTTAAGTTGGAGTCTTGCTCTGTCACCCAGGCTGGAGTGCAGTGGTGCTATCTCAGCTCACTGCAACCTCCGCCTCTGGGGTTCAAGCGATTCTCATGCTTCAGCCTCTCAAGTAGCTGGGATTATAGGTGTGAGCCACTACGCCCAGCTAATTTTTGTATTTTCAGTAGAGACAGGGTTTCATATTGGTCAGGCTGGTCTCGAACTCCTGACCTCAGGTGATTTGCCTGCTTTGGCCTCCCAAAGCGCTGGGATTACAGGTATGAGCCATCAAGCCTGGCCAAACCTTCTTAATGTGAGATTCAGCAGAGTGAGGATGGCTGGGCCTTGCCACTCTGGCCATCTGCATCTCGACAGCAGTATTTGGAGAAACTCTGCCTAGCCCACACGTTTCCTTCTAACAATACTACAAAAGTCTGCAATCTGGGACTTTAGAAAGGCAATTGAAAAGATCTGAGAAGAATGACTGAAAGCACTGTTATTAAATGAGAAGTGCTATTTACTGCAATTAATTGAAGAATAATTTATATCATGCATGTACATTTCATGTTCGCATGTAACCTGCACTTCTGATGTAGGTAATTATGATATTGATTTCCTGAGCATTGGGAGTTGGCGAAAACCCTCTGATGGGTGTGACTGAGGATGAGCTTGTTACTTTTGCTCTGCTCTGGGTTTGTCTTCTGCCTATGTCCCGGTGTGGCCACTCCCTTTCTGCAGGTGCCACCCTGGTCTGAGAGGCCAGGGTGGTTGTTACTCTTCTCAGCTTTGCTGGTGACCTTGTTCACAGACCACTGGAAATGCAGTCTTCACACCAAGGCCGCTGCAGATTCCGCCTGCCTGTTCCCGCTGCCTGCCACCTGTGCTGTGCCTTCGGTTCTGGGCCCTGTCTGCTTGCCCTAGGATACAATGTTATGCTCCTTAGAGGGTGCATATACTATGCCAATATAATGTGTTAATTCTGCTTTATTTGATGTGGAAAAAAAATTTCTAACTGGAATATGAGATAAAAAAGTATCCCAAGGTAGCAGAAACCTGAACTCAATCATACTCCCCATAGAACACTTTAAAACAGGGGTCCCCAACCCCTGGACTGGTGCTGTGGCCTGTTAGGAACCAGACCGCACAGCAGGAGGTGAGTGGCTGGTGAGCAAGCATCTCCACCTGAGCTCCACCTCCTGTCAGATCGGCAGCGGCACCGGATTCTCATAGGAGCCGATCCTATTGTGAACTGTGCACGTAAGGGATCTAGGTTGTGCATTCCTTAGGAGAATGTAATGCCTGAAGATCTAAAGTGGAACAGTTTCAAACCAGCCTTCTACCTCAGTCTTTGAAACCCATCCCTGGTGGCAAATAGTTTGGGGACTGCTGCCTTAAAACACTCTCCTGGGCGCTGCAGCTCAAGGGTTACCCACTGAGGAAATTCATGTGCTCTTGTGGACACAGAAGCATCGCTCAGGACTGCACTGTCACCAGCCTCAGCAGCCACAGGGCAGTTGGTCACCAGCTCCCTGAGAATCAGCTTCAGTGTGATGGAGGTGACCCCTTGCTCCAGAAGTCTGAAGTCAACAAAGGTAAACTTAGCTAGTTAGAAGGGATTAAGCAGGAGACAGTGGAACATCTACAGCAGCCAAACACCCCCACTCAATTCCTGCCCACTTCTGCAGATCCAAAGAATTCCTGTAGCTTTGAAGTCTGGAGTGAGAAGTGAGAAGGACCCAGGAGACCAGATAATGCTGGAAAGTCTTCAGAAGAAAAATCTAGAAGAGTAGATTATAAAGATGGAGTTAATGAACTTTTATTTTTAATTGTTTATTACCATTTAGCTTTTTTTTAAAACCAGGTACACGTTGTATGTATATATATAATTTTTGTTTGTTTTTCTTTTGAGTTGAAGTCTTGCTCTTATGTATATGTATATATTTTGTTTGTTTGTTTGTTTGTTTTTCTTTTGAGATGGAGTCTTGCTCTGTTGCCCAGGCTGGAGTGCAATGGCGGGGTCTCAGCTCACTGCAAGCTCCGCCTCCCGAGTTTCAGCAATTCTCCTTTCTCAGTGTCCTGAGTAGCTGGGACTACAGGCACACACCACCATGCCTGGCTAACTTTTGTATCTACTAACTTTTAGTAGAGAGGGCGTTTCACCATATTGGTCAGACTGGTCTCGAACTCCTGACCTCGGGTGATGCACTGCCTTGGCCTCCCAAAGTGCTGGGATTACAGGTGTGAGCCACCAGGCCTGGCCTTATTTTATTATAGTTTTAAAATAGTTAGTTAAAACAGAAATAAACTAAACAAACAACCTAGGATTGCTGGCCAGCAACAAAGGGGATGCTAGGCTCAGAAACAAGGGATGAGGTCTCTATGTCTCATAGAGGCCTGAGTGGACCAAGGTCTGATATGAATGGCACGCTAACCAGGAAATCAGAACTAGACTGAGGAGGACAGAGGGGGAGTTGGGGGTGGGAGAAAGAGCCCTGGCTCAGAGCCTTGAGAAGCCACATAAGCCTTGGACTGTGGCTTTGATTTTCCCTTTTTTTTTTTTTTTTAATTGAGATAGAGTTTTGCTCTGTTGCCTGGGTTGGCATACAGTGGCACCATCCCAGCTCATTGCAACTTCCACTTCCTGGATTCAAGTGATTCTCCTGCCTTAGCTTGCTGAATAGCTGGGATTACCGGTGCCTGCCACCACACCTGGCTAATTTTTGTATTTTTAGTAGAGACGGAGTTAGTAGAGACCACGTTAGCCTGGCTGGCCTTGAACTCCTGACTTCAGGTGATCCTCCTGCCTCAGCCTCCCAAAGTGCTGGAATCACAAAGTGTAGAATCATTCCAGCAGAGCAGCCCAACCCCTGAGGCAGTGCTGGTATAAGGCCCATGATAAAGCACATTTCAGACTTCACCGATGATCTTGCACATCTTTTCTTACAGGCGTGAGTCACCATGCCCAGCCTGTGGCTTTGACTTCGATTCATATAGCCTGTCTCCTTTCAAGAATCTGTGCTATAAGTTACCATGGTTAATCATTCCCAGTGAATTCCACCTCCATGGTCTTGGTGGTCTCCTCCCATGAGGACTTCGTATTTGGCCATGTGACTTGCTTTGGCCAATGGGATGTCAGCAAACATGATCTAAGAAGCGGCTTGAAAAATGTTTGTTTTTGGTGCTTGCCCTTTCAGAATGCTACCTCCAGGTGATGAAACGTGACCGACTCACAGCCAACACCAACCTCTAGATGTGTGTGAGGTGATATTAGATCCCACACCCATGCCCAGGCTCGGCTGAACTGCCAGAATGGATGGCTTCAGCAGCATGAAGCATCAGACACAACCAGCAGAAGAACCGCTAGCTAAGCCCTGCCCACACTGCTGACCCATTGCAATCCTGAGCAGATAAAATGGTTGTCATCTTAAGCCACTAAATTTTGATGTGGCTCATCATGTGGCGACTGACAAACTATGTCCGATGCTTCTTGTTATATTTGCATCTACCACCTTGCTCTGCACATAATATGTGATCAGTAAATGAACCCTTCTATAGCGTTTATTTAAGGAGGTACAGAACAAAAAAAAAAGAATGAAAAATAGTACAGAGTAACTAAATCTAGACCTCACACTATGATTCAGGTTAGCCATTTAAACTCTCTGTGACTCTAGTGTCATCTGTAGATTGGAGATGATTTCATCTGTAGACTGTAGATTCATCTTGACCAGGTAAAAGTGAAAGATATTGATGAGTTCCGTTTTCCCTCTAATTGCATCAGGAGGCCAGATATGTGTTTGGCAACATTCAAAGGAGAGAAGTTTACTAATTATTCACCAGTATTCTCTGCAGTGAGGAAGTTTGAGGGCTTTAGGGAGAGACCTGGGTACCAGCTGAACTAGTGAAGGGTTTACATCACTGTAGCCCCCCAGCTCCTGGACTGAGCTCCTTCCTCAGGAATCATTCCAGCAGAGCAGCCCAACCCCCGAGGCAGTGCTGGTATAAGGCCCATGATAAAGCACATTTCAGACTTCACCGATGACCTTGCACATCTTTTCTTTTCTTCCTATAGAGAGTAAAGGGGGGACAATCCGCCTTAGTGTATGGAACTGCATCTGAATTTCTTGGTAATTTCAAGGTATTGTGTTTGGTAACTCAAAAACTAATTTGCCTTCTGGTCCTGGGTTTGCATTTTACAGCCAATTATGTAAATAATCTGTTAATGATTATATATGTAAAGACTGATAAATGTAATTTAAAGATAAAACAAATAGACTCTGTATTCACTAGGGCCCTTTTCCTCAGTTATTTGTTTAATGAGTCATATCTTTCTTATCTCTTCTCCACCAAGAGGCCAACCTGGCTGCATTTCAGTTACCAGGTTTCTCAAAAACAGGCGTCCTATTTGCACCCAAGAAATGCAGTGTATACACAGATACTTCTTAACTTCTAAGGATGGTTAACCTTTTCTTCTTGTCTGGAGCCTTGCCCACAGCAGAAGAAGCAGCATTGGTAGCATTTATTGGGCAGGTGCTGCTTCTAAAAATCTTTCAACAGCTACTACTCCATCAAGGACAAAGCCCCAGGACAGATTCCTCCAGGGCACCATTGACTGGTATCCCAGATGGAGGACCTTTCCTTTGGGGGGATCCTAGGGCTGCCATCTGTGTACATACCCTTGAATAGCTTGAGGCTTTTTGGACACATCAGACTTTGTCATGATTGGACATCAAAGGCATGAGCTTATAGGTCCTCGATGTAAGATCCTCTCAATAATGGGCATATCTGTTATACACAATTTTCAACTGTCTATTCAATAATCAGTCAATCAAAAAACAACTGCCTTGACATATTACGAATGCTCCAGCAGGTGGTAAGCTACCAAAGATGCGAAAAATAAAGTCTCTTGTCAAGCACATGAATGTTCTACATATTCCAAAAAATAAAATTAAATCAAGAAAGATAAAGGGGAAAAACTCAAACAAAATGCAAATAGAAACAAATGAACCCAACTGCATTTCAAAGGCCTAATAGGCACTTTGGGAGACTGAGGTGGGCAGATCACAAGGTTAGGAGTTCAAGATCAGCCTGGCCAATATGGTGAAACCCCGTCTCTACTAAAAATACAAAAATTAGCTGGGCAGGATGGCGTGTGCCTGTAGTCCCAACTACTTGGGAGGCTGAGGCAGAAGAATCGCTTAAACCCAGGAGGCAGAGGTTGCAGTGAGCCTTGATTGTACCACTGCACTCCAGCCTGGGTGACAGAGCAAGATTCCGTCCCAAAAAGCAAAACAAAAGAAGGAATAATAGGTTGAATAATGTTGTAGGAGGGAGAGAATTAATCTATGTAATTATTATTTTTAAGAAATTGGCTCTTGCTCTGTTACCAGAGCTGCAGTGCAGTGTACGATCACAGCTCACTTCAGCCTTGAACTCCCAAGTTCAGGTGACCCTCTCACCACAACCTCCCAAGTAGCTGGGACTGCAGCCATTGTACTCGGCTCCCCAGGTAATTTTCGAACAAAGTACTTTAACTCTTAGACTCTCAGTCTAGGGAAAAAAAGAAGTGCAATCCAATCTTGCACTCCTTTAGGAGGTTTGTTTTGTGCCATGATGTGAAGGTGGCAATGGGTGTTGTAGAATGGAGCACACAAGTAAATATGTCAGTGTTTTGGAAATAAGTCCTCATCATGGAAGAAGGGATGTGCAAATTTGGAAGGGAGGAAGCAAGGAAGAACCCAGTGACACTGGCCTGGAATCAGAGACAGCAGTGAAACTCGTGATTTCCCTCCTCATCTCTCTGAACTTTAGCTCCTATTCTTTGATGTCCTGCCTCTGTAGCTCTGCTCATTCTGTTCTAGTCACAGAGAATTTCTGTCCCATAACTTTCTTTATGTTAAAATCCCACTTCTTCTCCATGAGGCCTTCTCCCTCTCTCCTGATCACAGCAATCTCATTTTCTCTGAATTTCCATGGTACTGTAACTAAAATTTATTATAAGCACATTAATGTTTATATTAGAATAAAATTCTTTATGGGAGGTTTACCTTACCTATAATTTGCACGTTTTAATAAAAAAACCAGCATCTGATTCTTCCTTGTTTTTCACCAGGTCCCAATGCATTCAATAATGTCTTGTTGAATGAAAGAAAACAGAGATTATTTTAACAAGAATAAATACAGCATTCCAAAAAAAAAAAATCTGAAAATATAACCACGCACATACTAAAAAGGGAAGATGTACCCTGCTGCTAAATCTTAGTTGAATAAGCCTACTGTAAATCCTCAGTGTGATATGCCCTTCAGAAAGCTAGTGAGTTTGCAGGATGCAGGATACATTAGTAGAGACATAGTACTTAGAATAAGGGAGGTGATTGGGCCACTCTCTTCAGCCTTTGGTGGACTATTGTCCTATGTTCAAATTTTTGGTATTGTGTTCAACATCTTTTGGTTGTAATTTTGGAGTATCGCATGCAGCATGAAACCATGTCATGGGCAGAACGGGAGGACCAGGATTATTTGGACTGGAAGAGAGACCCATGGGAAAGAGAAGGGTCTAAGAGAAGGAAGGACGCACACAAATTGTCTTTAAATGTATGCAGAGGGATTTAAATGCGGAAAAGAGATTTGATTTATTCTGTATCCACCTGGAGAGCAGAAACAGGGTCAGTTTTGGTGAAGATGGGTGGGAAGGAGATTTTAGTCTCATGCTGTCTGAAAAGGAAAGTTGTCTAACTTGGAATGGTCAGTTTGGGGTCAGAGCCTCATTTTCACTTTCTTGGTATCAGCAAGGTGGTACAGGACAATCACGTATGTAAGAGGTATGGGGTCGACCCAGATGACTTCTAGATACCTTCCACTCTAACCCCCCATGAATCTAGGATGCTAAGAAGAAAAGACCCCAAAACACTTAGTGAATTAACCGGTATGTGAGTGAATGCCAGCAGTGAAGTACAGAAAATGAGTACAAAAAGTGCCAGGAAGAGGGCACTGGAGTCCTTGGGCTGGGCTTCGTGGAGGAGTGGGTGGAAGAGAAATAAATGAACCCAGCTGCATTTCAGGCCACAGAGGATAGGGCGGGGAATGTTTGGGTTGAAGCTTCAGCAGAAACCCAGGGCTGGAGGAAGGGCTGAGGAAGGTCCATGCATAGCAGAGATGGGGAGCTGGGAACTCAAGTAGAGAAACCATGTTCTGTAGGAATGTGGGGGTCAAAATGTGCTTTGAAAACTTATTAGAGGAATTAAGACAGAAAAAAATCATGCCCTGAATTTGAAGTTCTAGGCTGGATGCAGTGGCTCAAGCCTATAATCCCAGCTCTTTGGAAGGCTGAGGCGGGTGGATCACTTGAGATCAGGAGTTCGAGACCAGCCTAGCCAACATGGTGAAACCCTGTCTCTACAAAAAATACAAAAAAATTAGCCAGGCATGGTGGTGAGTGCCCAGAGTCCCAGCTACTTGGGAGACCAAGGCAGGAGAATTGTTTGAACCCGGGAGGCAGAGGTTTCTGTGAGCCGAGATCACGGCACTGCACTCCAGCCTGGGCGACAAAGCGACAAAGCAAGACTCTGTTGCAAAAAAAAAAAAAAAAAAAAAAAAAATTGAAGTTTGAGTTCTTATTTCTGTCAATTACTAGCAGAATGACAGTGAGGAAACCACTTTTTCTGGGTCTTCACTTCCCAACTTTGCAAGTGAGGAGTCTGAATGGGATAGCTAAGTCTCCTTCTGCTCTACTAGATGCTGACTCTTGGAGACGCATTATTGGCTGCCATTGTAGATTCATGAGCAAGAGAGGGACAGAGAGGAGTATTTTAGGAAGATTAATTTAATATGCAGGGTAGATGGAAGTCAGAAGAGAGCAGAGGTGGGAAGAACAGCTGAGAGGCAATTCCAGTAACTGTTTCTCAAAATAAGGTCATTCAACTTTAATATTGTTTACTCAGAGTTTATGTCAAAGTGTTAGGAAGTACGACGTTTGGTGCTTCTGTATGACAACTTTCTTTCTAAGTCAAATTAATTTCCTGTTTCCTTGAGTAATTAAAAAAACGCAATGCTGATACTATTACTAAAAGCACTACACCCATGACCTAAGTCTGGTGAGTATTTCTTATTTGTATTCTTTCATGAGAACAGTTTAAATAATGGTTCACTTAGCAGAGGATTTCTCTGTTACCATGCCCCTGCAAAAAATTCAGCACCATCTGCAAAAAAAATATTTTGAGACATATGGAGGAATTTTCACAGGTTGTTTTTTTCTCAGTGAATTTTTTCTCATAGAGTTGACAATGCTGACCTCTTATTCCTGTCCTCTTTCAGCAGGCACTTTGTTTTGTGACAAACTTTCATCCCAAGTTGCAGAAGAGGTCTTACAATAACAGTTTGCTCTGTTTCTTAAAATAAAATGCTTTTCACAGAAAGCTGAGTGCCAGAGCTATCTGTGGGAGGTGGCGACACCTCTCCTGGTCACCGGTTTGCAGCTGGCCACAGACTGAGAGGGAAAGAAAGTCACAGCCACCTTGTGGTGACTGGGGCTGGCAGGGGCAGGAGGGAAGATGCGAGAGGAGCAGGGGAATCTTTGACTGCTGTGAACTGGCTGCTTCAGTGAGCTAGAAATGCAAAGTAGAGAACCATGAGGGTGTAGGTCAGTGTCTGGAATCCCTTCCAAGAGTGGCCTGACTGTGATGTTATATGATGGGTACTGCCCAGTGACTAAGCAGGGAGGCATGAGAACCTGCAGCCTGAAACTCTCAGCTCCTTGAGGTGTGATCTGTGTCTATGGATAAATAAGTGCAAGGTACCCTGCAGGAGCTGCAGTGAGGGAGAGCCATGGTGGCAACAGTCCTTTGACATCTCTCTGCATGGGTATCGGCCACCCAGGGTCCCACACCTGCCTTTCTTCTTTCTTCCTTTTCTGCCTTTATTCCTACCTCACCCAGTGCCAGAATGGCAAACAGATTTGAAAGGAGAGCATTTGGGAGAAGCAAAATTACATCTGGATGGCATTTGAGGCCCGGGAGTTGTTCTGATTGTTTCAGTTCCTTACTTGCATAAAACCTCAGACTTAGTGGGTGCAGGAAATGTGAATCGTGAGTTCACACTTCCTTGATCACTTCAGGCAGAATGTGCCCTCTTTTCTCTTACTGCTGAAGTCTCATCTGTGACCAGTGCTGGACTGTGAAAAAACATTTTTTTAAGTCTAAAATGAAATAACCACAGGAACTGAGAAAGCATTGAAAACCTTGCGTAACAATTTGGCATTGCTGGGACATCTAAGCACATTTTTACTCTGTTTTACCCAGGTGTCAGTCTCCATGAATTAGAAATGCTGAAAAGGGTCTTCTGCCACTGATAGTTTGAGAAGCACTGCTTCATATCTGATATGGTTTGGCTATGTCCCCACCCAAATCTCATCTTGAATTCCCAATGTGCTGTGGAGGGACCCAGTGGGAAGTAACTAAATCATGGGGGCAGGTCTTTCCTGTGCTGTTCTCGTGATAGTGAATAAGTCTCATGAGAGCTGATGGTTTTAAACAGGGCAGTTTCCCTGCATAAGCTCTCTCTCTCTGGTCCACCGCCATGTGAGACATGCCTTTTACCTTCCACCATGATGGCGAGGCCTCCCTAGCCACGTGGAACTGTACGTCATTAAACCTCTTTCTTTTGTAATTGCCCAGTCTCAGGTTTGTCTTTATCAGCAATGTGAAAACGAACCAATACAGCGTCCATCATTTCATCAGTGAAACATTTACCCAGGGCCTCCTGTTTGTAGACATCTGCTCCAGGGACATAAACCTCTGAGGAGCAGCCTTTGTAGATCATTAGCTAATGGTCTAAGGATTCAGGTTGATTATGTTTCCCTGTGTCAAGACAGATTCTGGAAGGCCACAGTTGGTCTTCTTTGGCGTCTACCAAAGTCTCTGCCACAATGCTGAAAACAGAGTAGACACATGGTATTTGTTGAATGAAGTTACGACTTTGCATTAGTGGTGAATGAGACATAAATTTTAAAGCAGTATTTAGCTAGAGCAAGTAGGTGGTCACTTGTCTTTCTGCCTTGCTGCTCTTTCTATATCCATTTTCGGCTCCCCAGCAGGAACTGGAAGTGGCTCTACTTCTGAACTTTAGCAAAAACTGAAATCTAAAAATTATTGGAATCTATAAGGAGTGTTAAAAGGAAACCAAATTTGTCCTGGGGAACTCATGAAGTCTTGTTTACCTCTTAAAATTTACTTTTTGAGTATTTGGAGGCAAGCGTTTTCAAATCAATGTAGATCTTTGATGCCAACAAATGGCAATGAACCATTTCATTGTGTTGTTGGATGGCAGAGTGGCACCCAGCGATCTTAGTAGAATCAACGCATGTGAGAGTTCCACGTGGCCTCAAAGATCAGCTGCCCCTCTGAGACTGTTACTTCACAAGCAGAGGAACTGATATGCAGAGACAGAAAGTGAGTTGCCTTTTTGGTAGTAAATCGTAACCATTTTCAAGGATTTACAATGCAAACACAACTTACTTTTGGGCCAAAGTTTGATAATATAAAATCTTACCATTAAAATGAACTCCGTCACAGTGGAAAACCTCAACCCTCAATGATGTGACATTTCTGCACATCAGAGGAGGATCATATACCTAAGTTAGCAAGAGCATGTGTCTAAACTTGGGAGAGAGATCATCGTGGCAAGGAACAAGCTGAGAGCTATGAATCTATCAACCTGTGAGTCCCTGGCAGTTTAAAAACAAGGTTTAAGATCGGCCAGGCATGGTGGCTCATGCTTATAATCCCAGCATTTTGGGAGGCCGAGGCAGGCTGATCACTTGAGGCCACTGGTTCGAGACCAGCCTGGCCAACATGGAGAAACCCTGTCTCTATTAAAAATACAAAAATTAGCCAACCGTGGTGGCTCATGCCTGTAATCCCAGCTACTCGGGAGGCTGAGGCGGGAGAATCACTTGAACCTGGGAAGTGGAGGTTGCAGTGAGCCAAGGTCATGCCATTGCACTCCAGCCTGGGTGACAGAGGGAGACTCTGTCTCAAAAACAAAAAAACAAACAAAAAACCTGCAGATGAATGCTTACAGCAGGTTTATTTGTAAATGCCAAAAATATAGACGCCACCTTAACGTCCTTCAACTTGTGTATGGATAAACACACTTGGGTACATCTGTGCGATGGAATGCTACTCGGCAACAAAAAGTAATGAACTACTGAGATGTGCATCAATGTGGACGAATCTCAAATGCATTATGCTAAGTGAAGAAAGCCAGACTCAAGGGCTGTGAGCCGCAGCAGTTGCTGGTGCTTTGTGGGAAGGTGGGATGTCAGGAGGCCGCCTGTCACCTCTGCCCCCAGTCACTTCCTGCTCGACTTGACTCTTCACATGTGGCTGCTTAATTCCTGCCCTTCTCTCCCCAGCTGCTGTCCTTTACTAACACACCTGCTACATTTTACACATGTGTTGGTAAGTAAGAAACAAACACAGAAATAAGTAAAAATGAAGAAAATTAAAAAAAAAACAAAAAAACAAAAAGAAAGCCAGACTCAAAAGTCACGGGGTGTGTATTCCATTTATATGACATTTTGGGAAAGGCAAAATTGTAGGGGCAGAAAACAGATCCATGGTTGCCTGAGCTGGGAGGTGAGGAAAACGGATGCCTGCAAAGGACACAGGGGGATTTTCTGAGTGATGGAACTGCTCGGTATTTTGATTGCGGTCATGGTTACATGACTGTATGCATTTGTCAAAACTTGCAAGAAGGCATGCTAAAAAAAAGTGAATTTTCCTGTGTGTAATACACACATACTACTGGATGTATTAATTTTAAAACATGAAAACAATGGATTGGTGTTACCAGGATAACTGAGAATAAGCAAGCTAAAAGAAATACAGTTCTCAATCTTTTCCAAGCTAAAAACACACTGCTCTTTGCAACTCAGGCGGAAGACAAAGGTAAATTTTGTTTCCTTGTCAAAGCCCCAGACACTGTTATTTAAAATTCCCAGTTACACCAAATAGTCTGGACATTATATAGCACCTAGAGAAAGGAGGCAGTCCTTGCCCTTCTGGTAAAATACACTGCAGTGTCAAGCTCTGGCCTGTTAGCTGGTCTCAGATACATTAGCGTCTCTCTGCCTTTATGCCTTCCTTGGAAGAATGGATGCTCTGTCACCCAGGCTGGAGTGCAGTGGCACGATCTCGGCTCACTGCAGCCTCTGCCTCCTGGGTTCAAGTGATTCTCCTGCCTCAGCCTCCCGTGTAGCTGGGACTACAGGTGTGCGCCACCACACCCAGCTAATTTTTGTATTTTTAATAGAGATGGGATTTTGTCGTATTGGTCAGGCTGGTCACAAACTGCTGACCTCGAGTGATCCACCAGCTTTGGCCTCCCAAAGTGCTGTGATTATAGGCCTTAGTCTCAAGCCTGCCATTTCCGGAAACTCACCTCATTATAAGATCACTTTTGTCTCATTCTGGCTGCAGTCTTTTCTCCCTTCCCTGAACTCCTGTAGTATTTATTGCCCACATAATTCTCCTTAAAGCTATTTTTTCATTTTATGCTAATAGATACATGTCCTGTGGTCACATGTGTTAGAGACACCTTTGGGGCAGGGATTGCCTCTCGTACTTCTTTGTATTGTAGGAGTCCTGGGAAGAGCAGGTGCTTAGTAAAGGTTTCACAATGAGGATGATGATGGTATCAAGGCGCTGGATGTTTAAGGATATACTTTTGCCTACATTGAGCTTTCCAAAGGCCAGATTTGAATGGAAGGAGAAGAGGGGAAATTGGGTCTGGAGGGATAGAGGGACGCTACCCAGAATTCCCTGCAGTCACCTCAGTGTGAGAAAATTATGCATATGAGAAATCAAGAATTTTAATTGGCAAACGTAATCATCTGAAGATAAGAGTGTTATAGGCTCCACTAAGCCATCTTTGGGGCTGGGGTTACAGCTCCCCAGGGGGGAATATTTCAGCCTTTTTCTCCACTGAGCTGCCAAGAATAATAATTTTAGGTGTAAGACTAAGAACTTTTCCCAGAGGGCTGTCTTCAAGGTCAAGGGGACCATCTGAGACTGAAACGAGAGATCTCCTGACAGGCACAGAAGAACTCAGTGGGGCAGAGCGCACTGTGGGGAAAATGGCCTCAGGCCTTTCTCGTTTGAAATTCTTCCTCTTATTCTTACTCTTCTCTATTTAATTCTTTTAAAGATGAAAATGCAGAGAAAACACTAGTAAGACACATTGCAATAAGAGAAGCTATAATAAAAGGTAATGTAAAAAGAAATTCAATATAGTAAAAAGTGAAAATCCTTCGAGGGTCAAAAGAAGACCCTTCTGTCGATTTGAAAAGCCTAGGGGATGCCAGCAAATGACCTAGGATGTTGAAGCAAAAAACGAAAAAGGATTCTTACCAGGAGAAACTTACAGAGGGCCAACTAAATGTCCTGTGAAGGCCTCGCAGAGGGCTTGATCAAAGGTCTCTGGGAATCCTTGTTGTTTGGTTTTGGCCACAGTTGGGTATCTGGAAATACCCAGAGAGGTCTCCTTCCGGGTGCTCTGCCTCCCAACAAGCCAAAGTTAAGCAAAACTCAAACTGTTGGCAGCCCTCTCCCCACCTCTAAATTTCCCCCATCCTCTCTAAGCTCCTGGGCCTCAAGCAAGGGTAGATGAAGCCCACTGAAAACCACTCAAATACAGAAAATACCCAGCGGGGCGTGGTGGCTTATGCCTGTAATCCCAGCACTTTGGGGGGCCGAGGCCGGCAGATCACAGGGTCAGGAGTTCAAGACCAGCCTGGCCACCATATTCAAACCCGGTCTCTACTAAAAATACAAAACATTAGCTGGATGTGGTGGCATATGCCTGTAGTCCCAGCTACTTGGGAGGCTGAAGCAGGAGAATCCCTTGAACCTGGGAGGTGGAGGTTGCAGTGAGCCAAGATAGCGCCACTGCACTCCAGCCTGGGAGTGCAGTGACTCCATCTCAGAAAGAAAAAAAAAGGAAATACCCTCAGTTTTTCCAGTGACCTATGTGCTGTCTTTGTTGACTTGCACTGAAATACCCATGGCCGTCAGAAGTTAAGGGACAAAATGAAAAGTGCTTCATAGAAATGTTGAAATGTTACCTTACAAGGACAAGCTTAAAGTTCAGTGCTCACCACACTTCAGTTCCCCTCTCTGGTCACGTTTATCAAAACTTGGGTATCTTGTTCCCTCTGAAGTGGATGACACCCTTCAGATGTTTTCTTGAAGCGAGATGGGGAAGTCTGCACTCTGAGTTCCAGCACTCACAAAATTTGAAAATGACAAAGTGACGTGTTGGAATTCAAGCTTGCAGATCCATGCCTACACGTGACTGCTTATTAATGGATAACACCAGAAGGACCATGGCTGCTCGGTACATGTTTTGGAAATTATGTAAATATGTGTATTCATACAATGGATTATGAAAACCTTTGAAAAACAAACTGGGGTATTTACATCACAAACCTGGAGACTCCAAAAAAGTTGTTATGCTCTTTTATGCCAACTTCTATTCACCAGCAGGAGGTCTTTTAAAAACTTTTGCCTAGGCAGTGAAATAATGGGAGGAAACCACGGTGGGGGAAAAAAAGGTTAATGAGCCCTCCCTCCAGACCATTACTTTGCATCGTTTAAGGGGTGGAAAAAGAGTATATTTCAGTGAAAGGAAGTTACAGACTGTGGCCAGAAATAAAAGAGAAAGCAAGCAAACCCTAATATAAGTCAGCTGAAACTCCGTAAGAAAAGAACTATCGGCCGGGCGCGGTGGCTCACTCCTGTAATCCCAGCACTTTGGGAGGCCGAGGCGGGCGGATCACGAGGTCAAGAGATGGAGACTATCCTGGCCAACATGGTGAAACTCCGTCTCTACTAAAAATACAAAAAAATTAGCTGGGTGTAGTGGCGCGTGCCTGTAGTCCCAGCTACTCGGGAGGCTGAGGCAGGAGAATTGCTTGAACCCGGAAGGCGGAGGTTGCAGTGAGCCGAGGTCAAGCCACGGCACTCCAGTCTGGCGCCTGGTGACGGAGTGAGACTCTGTCTCAAAAAAAAAAAAAAAAGAACTACCAAGGGTGGCAGTCAGGAGTTCGAGATCAGCCTGGCCAACATGGTGAAACCCTGTCTGTACTAAAAATACAAAAATCAGCTGGCATGGTCGCAGGTGCCTATAATCCCAGCTCCTCAGGAAGCTGAGGAAGGAGAATTGCTTGAACCTAGGAGGTGGAGGTTGCAGTGAGCTGAGATCGTGCCATTGCACTCCAGCCTGGGTGACAGGGTAAGACTCTGTCCCAAAAAAAAAAAAAAAAAAAAAAAGAAAAGAAGAACTAGAGCATTTACTTTTTTCTACTTGAATTAACTTTGTAGGATGAGGGATGGAATGATTTAATTTTGGGAAAGAAATAAATGTGCTTTTCCTTTTCAAAGCACTTTTATTTCAATAAAATAACTCCATAACAAACAGATTTAGGCTGATTAGCACTCATTGCAATTTTTAAAAATGTTGTGCTTCTTAATTAGAGTTTTTAATTTGATCCGTCAGAGATCCTCTCGATACTCTGTGAGGTGCAGTTAATGTCTTCCTTTTGTCCATAGTACTCATCACCTGAATCTTTAATTATCTAATAAGAACATTTGCTCTATGGGAATCACCTTTTTAAAAAAGTTCTCGAAACTAGTGATCTCCACACAATGCAGAAAAATGGATTTCAAAATGAATTGGCTAAAAAATATCAAGTTGTAGATTCATGCCTACAATGTGATGTGGCTATGAATTCATGTCTACAGTATGCTAAAAGTAAAAATTAATTTTAAAAGGAACAAGACAAAGCCAGGTACAGTGGCTCACAGCTGTAATCCCAAAGCTTTGAGAGGCTAAGGTGGGCAGATGGATGAGCTCAGAAGTTTGAGACCAGCCTGGGCAACACAGTGAGACCCTGTCTCTACAAAAAATACAAAAAATTAGCCAGTCGTGATACCCGTAGTCCCAGCAACTTGGGAAGCTGAGGTGGGAGGATCACTGGAGGCGGGGGAGGCAGAGGTTGGAGTGGGTGGTGATCGAGCCACTGCACTCCAGCCTGGGGACACAGCAAGACCCTGTCTCAAAAAAGAAAAAAAGTAACAAACCAATATTCTATGATGTATCTATGTGTATGTGTGTATAATGCATATAAGTACATATATATATATTTTTTTAACAGGTGTGACAACTTAGTAAAGGAAACCTACTGAATTCATAATAGTGGTTTGCTCTGGGGAGGAAAAGGAGACTAGGACAGAGTAAGTATCCAAGGAGCTTCAACTAATCTCTATTTTTAAAAATATATTTAGGACTGAGCACAGTAGCTCAGGCCTGTAATCCCAGGCCTTTGGGAGGCCAAGGTGGGTGGATCATGAGGTCAGAAGTTCGAGACCAGCCTGGCCAATATGGTGAAACCCCATCTCTACTTAAAATACAAAAATTAGCCGTGTGTGGTGGCACGTGCCTGTAGTCCCAGCTACTCGGGAGACTGAGGCAGGAGAATCACTTGAACCTGGGAGGTGGAAGCTGCAGTGAGCCAAGATGACACCACTGACTCCAGCCTGGGGGACAAAGTGAGACTCCCTCTCAAAAAAAAAAAAAAAAAATACCTTTAAAAGCTATGAAGTGAATATGGACAAAAATGTCAATATTAATCAATTCCAGTGGGTGGCAGGTATAAAGATATCTGTTTCTAATTATGTTACTTTTTTATTCTCTTTACCTTTCTATTTAACAAAATGTAAAACGTTAAGGTAAAGGAAAACCCAGGTAAGCTCAATAGAACCAAATGATGGATATGTGGACCACGAATGAAGTAGCTGTTATCGGAAGGACATAATCATAAACTCCAACATTTGGAAATCAAATCTGATGCTCCTGTAAGGTCCTTTGTTTAATTGTTAGATGAAAATGAATCATCCATCGAACAGAAACCTCCTGGTACTGCTGTTGATAATGTCTGGTTGCCACCAGCCACGAACCTGGATTTCCTTTTCATCACTGTCATATTTTGCCTCTCTCTCTCTGGGAGGCGTCTTCCATGTGTTTTCTATAAAATCAGCATAAGGGTTCCTAGTAAAAAACATTTTGGCGCCGGGTGCTGTGGCTCACACCTGTAATCCCAGCTCTTAGGGAGGCAGAGGCGGGAGGATAGCTTGAGCCCAGGAGTTCAACACCTGCCTGGGCAATATAGCGAGACCCTGTCTCCACAAAAAGAAAAAAAAAAAATAAGAAAAAAAAAAATAAGAAAAAAACCAAAACCAAACAAACAAAAAAACATTTTGGCCAGGCACGGTGGCTCACGCCTGTAATCCCAGCACTTTGGGAGGCCAAAATGGGTGGATCACGAGGTCAGGAGTTCAAGACCAGCCTGTCCAAGACAGTGAAACCCTGTCTCTACTAAAAATACAGAAAAAACTTAGCCGGAGTGGTGGCGTGAGCCTGTAATCCCAGCTACTCAGGAGGTTGAGGCAGAGAATTGCTTGAACCCAGGAGGTGGAGGTTGCAGTGAACCAAGACTGGGCCACTGCACTCTAGCCTGGGCGACAGAGTGAGACTCCGTCTCAAAAAATAAATAAATAAAATAAATAAAAATTTACTGCTCATGTGTAAGATTTGGGAGTATAGACTAACTAAAGGTAGGTAAATTACAGGTAAGGGTCTGCCATATTGTCATCTCACCTTGATTCAGCTTAATTTGCTAATCAGGGCTTTGTTCTGATATCAGATTTCTCTCCCTTGTTCCTGTCTGCAGCCTAAACAGGACTATCTTAATTTGCTTGGTCCCTGGGCAGGTGGGAGCTTGCTTTCTGGCCAGACCTGACACCAAACAGTTATTGGACACTCCAAGATTTAATTCCTCCCTAGTCTCCCACTCATAGCAATCTACCTGATTTAACTTCCTCCGTTTTCCGAGTGCGTGTTGCTAGGAGAGATTCTCAGCCTCTTAGCTACTGCTCCTCGTTGTTGCTGAGATCTGTCTTGTGCGGCTGCCAGCTCATGTCTTAATTCTGTTCTGGTCATTTTTCTAGCCCTGCGATTTTGAAATTACTCATCTGATTTCATGGGTGGCTGGCAGAGGGATCTGTCAAATCTGCATATATTTAGGGGAGACTGAAAATAAAACTACATGCTGGAACTTTTTGGAAGTATAGACTTTTCTATAGAGAAAAGAAAAAGATAGAAATATGGGGCAGGGGAGATAGATACTTGTAGCTACTGGGTGATCCCCCAAAAATCAATTTCTAGTTCTCTACATTAACAATACATTTTAATCTAGTTTTTTTTTTTTTTAAGTTGTTTTGTCTTAGGCTGGGTGCAGTGGCTCGCACCTGTAATCCCAGCTCTTTGTGGGGCCGAGGTGGGCTGATTGCTTGAGTCCAGGAGTTTGAGACCTGCCTGAGCAACATGGTGAAACCCCATCTCTACAAAAATTACAAATATTAGCTGAGTATGGTGGCACACGCAGGTAGTCCTGGCTATTCACTGGGGCTGTGGTGGGAGGGTCACTTGAGCCAAGGAGGTTTGAGGCTGCAGTGAGCTGAGATTCTCCCACTGCACTTCAGCCGGGGTGACAGAAAGACCCTGTCTCAAAAAAAAAAAAAAAAAAAAAAAAGAGAAGAAGGTTGGGCATGGTGGCTCATGCCTGTAATACCAGCACTTTGGGAGGCCAAGGTGGGTGGATCATCTGACGTCAGGAGTTCGAGACCAGCTTGGCTAACATGGTAAAACCCTGTTTCTACTAAAAATACCAAACATTAGCTGGGTATGGTGGCACACGCCTGTAATCCCAGCTACTTGGGAGGCTGAGGCAGGAGAATTGCTTGAACCCAGGAGGCGGAGGTTGCAGTGAGCTGAGATTGAGCCATTGCACTCCAGCTTGGGCAACAAGAGTGAAACTCCATCTCAAAAAAAAAAAAAGTTATTTTCCCTCATTCTTTCTCAGGTTTGTTAAAATATCCCAGTAGTGTCGTTTGGCAGAAGAGCATCAGAGCGTAGGCTTTGGAACCCCCCTGGCCTGGATTCAAGCTCTGCCCATTTAGTCTTTCTAGGCCTCAGACTTCTCACACGGAGATAAAAATAATAATACTGGCATCTCACTTTATATACGGTATTTTAAAAAAATCTCTGTTCCTCACAAACTACCAACCTATCACTCAGCATCTATCCATACCCAGCACAAATAATCACCAAGGAGTGATAGTCATTCTGAACGCCCCAACGGGACAGCGGACATGCAAAATCCCAGCCTCTGGGGCCTGAGCACAGCTGCTCTGGAACACAGACTGCTTTTGAAATGAACAATGCGAGCGCAAGATTGGTGTTTGGACGGGCTGACTGTGAAGGCCCTTTCCTCTCTGGGATTCCATGATTCTATGAATATAAATTGTTTTCTAGAAAGAAATTAACGTGTCAAGTTAAATCTGCACCCATTTATACAGAGTCACAAGACTTGACAGTTCAGTTAGTTTACTGACTTGTTTAAAAAAAAAAAACAGGTCTTACAGCAACAGGGGTTGGACTGCTCCATGGAAAAACTTATCTGCAGCACTACAAACTGCAAAAGAATTCAGAAGGCCTCTGTGCACCGTCCTCAGCCAGTTGCACTTGTCTTCCCTTCTTCAAAGTCTCATGTTAGCTGTAAAGTTGATGAAGTATTTTCTTTAAGAGACCTCGAGAATTCTTTCTGTGTCATCAGGGCTCCTATCAGATGCATTTCACAGGGAGAAAGGGAAGGGACTATTGTTATTTGCATTCCAAAAATAAAATCCCAAGAACAGTATCATCATACAGAATGCGTTTTTGAAATGATACTTAAGGAGGAAGTAGGGGCTGGAAAATAACATTTATTTACAACGAGAAGTACTATCTGTGGCTAATAACTGCATATTTAACAAGAACTGCATTTCTTATTGAATATTTCAGAGATGTTAAATGAGCTTAAAATAAAATGACAATCTGAATGCCAGAAAGAAAAAATCCTGATCAGTGTCTTTATTGTGATGTCATAAGCTTCTCATGGAAAATTATGGACTTTTGCTTGGATTTTAACTAAGAAAATAGTAGCTCAGTTTATATTGTAGGTGTGTGACCCAAACATGATTATACAACAAGCTTCCATCAATTGAACCACATTCTGCCCATTTCACACTTGATTACATATAATATCATATCTGCCTCTATTCTGCGGAGCGAGATCAGACTGTAAGTTCTTTGGAAATGTTTTAGTACCTTAGTATTCAGCACAGGTGTATGATAGGCTTCAATAAACACTTAACAATTAGCATTTCAGAGATGTTTTATATTCATTTCTGAGAGATTGTCAATTAGCAGGACTCCCTTCCTCTGTCCCCCCAGGTGATTATTAATGAAGCAGAATCCAACTTACCAGGGGCTACTGTTTAAAGATCTTTTGCTCTAGTGAACTTAATAGTCTCTCACGTCCTAGGGGGCTGTGGATTTGAAAGTTTGCATTTCCCTAAATCAAAAGAAATAGTGGAAAAATACTATGGGGGTAAGACCAAGGAAATGGGTAGGGTATAGCTCAGGAAGAAAAGCACATATTCTATCATGCATGAGAACAGAAAAGGAGTCACGGGCCTGGGTAAAACAGAAGCTATTAAAGTTAAAAAATGTGGTCTTCGGTGGACACATGCAGATGTATCCACGGATCTCGCATCTTTGTGCATCTTGAGCATTTACAATTACTCAAGGCATCATGGCAGAGTGCCGAGTCAGAGAGAAAGAGGTCATGGAACAAACTGCAACCTTCAATCCCCACCTGGAGGATGATTCAGGGAGTTCTCTCTTGACTGAAACCCAGGCTGCCACCACCCTCCTGGCCAAGTATGGCTTGAATCAGAGAGCCCAGCAGTCAGGTGCAGAGGTGGTGCTCCTACTTCAGTATTCATGAAAGGGCATTTTGTGTCACAGGGAGGACACTGATTGGAGCAGTTAAGAGGGTGGGCTCTATGGAAAGAGCCTGGGTTCCTGAAGTCCTAGACAGCCATTTCCCAGTTCTATATTCTTGGGCAAGTTATTTGACCTTCTCTAAGCCTCAGTTTCCTCATCAGTAAAATGTGATGACACAGTACTTGCCTCTCAGTGTTCTCTTAGATCAAGTGATATAAATGCATAAAAGCAGTTAGTGTGAGGTGCTACGTAAAAGAGAAAAATTAGCTATGGTTTCAAAGCTCTCTCCTGAGTTATGCATCATTCTTAAGACATTATCTTATTTTTCCAGTTCCTACTGTAGGCCAGGTCCTCCCCCTCTACCAAAAGAGCATTGCTCTCGTTTAGCAACGTGAGCAGGATGTCCATGGGACATAATTTCCTGAAGGTCAGTAGAACTGCTTCTCTTAGGAGCAATCACCTCCAACGCTGCATGATTTGCCACTGACTATGGCCCTTCCCAAGCGGAGGTTTAGTAATGAATTCAGCTGTGATTACCGTCTCCTGCTGTCGCTCGCTCTTCCCACTGTTTATAGCTTTCTGTTGCCTAATGGCTACATGTCTGGGACTCCTATTTTTAACAAACATTTAAAACCTGACAGATGACAGCTCTTAGGTTATAATTGTTCTTTAAAAATAGGATTCTCAACAGGTAGCTGTTAAAAACAGAGGAGAGAGTGAGTTATTAGGGAAGGTCACTGACAATAGCGATTGTTTTGACGTGGGCTGGAAAGTGGTATAACAGAGAGGAACAGAAAATGCCGGGTCAACACCAGTGCTCTCAATCAAGGGAACTAAGGGCCATACATTATGCAACAGGCAGACATGACTGAGGCGGTGCCAAGAATCTGCTTCAATCTGCCTGCACCCTGTTCTGAGACTGAGTGACCTTCTTGGAAGTGGGTGAATTTGCCCTGCTATTTCTGGCAGCAGTTCCGGTTCTCAGGCTCTTTATTCTACCAGTTGCACTTCTAAAGTAAGAAATATGTTGTCTGCTTGATACCGAGTCCCCTGGTGCCAAACACATTCTTTCGGTGATGTAGGGGAAAGTCCTGCATAAATTGGGCATATGAGGACAACAGGCTGAAACTCTGAGAGCATGACCTTTTCCTCACTACTCCTGGGCAACTCACCTGAGTTGGCGCTAATACATCATCTTTTCCTAGGAGGAGAAAGAATATGAACACACACACACACACCACTCCCACACAAGCACCACATATATGCATACGCATCCATATTTAATAATACTGGAATCTATGTTTTCCTTATCTGTTATTAAGCCTATTAAAGTTAAAAATGTGATCTTTCTTGGATGTAGGCAGATGTGTCCTCAGATCCTGCATCTTCAGACATCTTCAGCATTTACAGCTACTCAGGGCATCACAGCAGAGTGCTGAGTTAGAGACAATGAGGCCATTCTTATATTCACATGATGTCTGAATTGGCTATCAAAAAGAGATATTTATCCTTCACGATGTGAAAAAGACTGTCATTTTGAAAACCAGCCCAAGGAAAGCTGTAGAAATGACTGTTCTCTCCCTACCATCCGTCTCCTCCTCATCATCATTTTCCTGCTTATTTTGGGGTGTTTTTGTTAGTGGTATTAGATCTTTTTCACTTTTAACTTCTAAGAAGAAGTTAAAAGTGAACAAGTCCCTCCAACAAGTCCCTCATTCTCTAACCGTTCCCTGAGGCACAAATCTATTGTCGTAGCTGAAGTTATTTATTTGGTGGCCATCTCTCCCCCGCACCCCCATCACACGCAAGAGTCAGACGCAAGAGTCTTAAACCACACGCCCAACTGTTTACCGTGAACTTCCCCCTAACCTGTTCCTCTGCTTGTCTCCCATTTTGCAATTGATGGCCTTCTCTTGTCATCTTCTCCAATTCTTTTTCCACCCATCCATCTCCCCCTGTGACCAGGAATTGCTTGTGAAAAAACTCAAATCCGACCCAGTTATTCTTTTACTTAAAATCTTCAGTGACTCTCTTCCCTATAGAATGAAGTCAAAATTTATTATTCAGATACATAAACTCCTTCCTAATCCAGTCTTTGCCTGCTACCAGGAATCCTTTTCCACCGGGCCAGCCTGGCAGCCTCTGCTCCTGCCATGCAAATGTTCCTGCTGTCTTTGGAATACAGAATATGTCCCTTGCTCTTTTTTGCCCACATGGAAAAAAAAGTTCTCCCTTCTGCTTGGAATATCATTTTCATCGTGGCAAAAACTATTAACCATCCAAGTTTTAGCCCATTGGTACCTCGTGGGTGATGCTGTCCTTGAGTATCCCAGCCAGTGTTAGAATCTGCTCCCTCCTTGGGGGTCTCACAGTAAACCCTGCCAAGTTAGAGACTTACATGGGTCACTCCCTCCTCCAGGTCTCCAGCGCCCTGGGTTTCCATGACCTAACATAGTGCCTGGCTTCTAGTTGGAGCTCAATAAATGTTTCTTGATATAAATATATAAATTATATCAATTAACTTGGATTTATTTTAAAACCCTTGAGAAAGTGATTGGATTTTCCTTCAAGGAAAGCCTGAACTTTCAAGAATACATCAATGGTTAAAAGTAGGGTGATTACAATTAATCAGAGCTAAGGAAAGACCTTAGCAGTTATCTGGTTCAACTAGCAGCCTTTGCACATTCAGCACTGGGGTTACCAGATATAAAATTACCCCCCCCAAACTTACTGGTGGCAGAGAGAATTAGAACCCATGCAGGTCCCAATCCCCAGCTCAGGGCCCTTTTCTGAAAGCTTCCATTTGAAGTTTTCAAAGTTAAAATTACTCACAATTCTCTGATAGCATGGATTTGACCTGCCATATGGATGTGGATGATTCTGTAGGTCAGAAAACTGCTAGTTTATACAAATAAATACTGCAAAAAAAAAAAAAAAAAAAACCCTATTATACTTGCCCACTAGGCAGCAAAGTAGGTTGAATTTGGCTAAAATTTCAACCCCATGAGGAGTGTTGAAAATCATAAGAAAAGAGAATAGGGGAGTAGCTAAGAATGAAAATGTTTAGACTTGATCATGCTTATTTAAGAAATGTGAAACCTTTGGTTTGAAAAATCTGTCTGTGGGTCCCTTGCACCCACCTTGTCCCATGAGATTCCACATTCTCCCTCTGAACGGGTAGGCTCAGGATCCCACAGGAAAGGCTGATTCTTTCATGTCCAGGGAGCCATAACCCAGATCCCCCCCAGAAGATAAGGGAAAACTGGAAACAAATGGAAACAAAACAAAAAAACTTCATCTTTATGCAACCTTAGAAAAAAAATTTAAATAAAATTTGAGAACCATTTATTTACTTAATTCAAAAAGTTAGCTAAATATGTACCGTGTGCTAAGTGGAATCATCCTTATCTTCTGGATGAGGAAGTAAGGCTGGAAGAGGTAAATAACTGGCCTAGGGTCACAGACCAAGAGACAGGGAACCCAGGACCTTGGACTGTCAGCATCATAACCCTGTGTCTGCTGCTTCCTCATTCAGGTTGGTGAAAAGACTTGGGACTTTGTGTAGCTGAATTAATTTGCCTTTGACCAAAGAAGTGGAGCCCAATCCGACAGTGGATGGCAGGAAGGGTTCCGGTCTGTATAGCACAAGCTTTGCTTCTCATTCTGACAGAGATTCACTATCTAGGAGGGAGTTTTGAGTGGGAATGGAGGTGATGCTTTGGGAAAAACATGACCATAGCATCTTTGGGAACTCCGACCCCTGTACGAGACACGACAGAACCCAGGAATGAAACTGAGACCACCTGTGTTATTACAACTTAGTTGTTTGTTTCAGGAACCCTTCCCCTCAACAGCAGTAAGACTGTAAATCAATACATAACTGCAGTTTGCTTCAGAAAATTCCTGCATGAATTTATCTGACACAACAGGCAAGCAGCTTGCTATTCAAACAACAGTTTACTTGTCAAAACTTGCTTCAAGACCTTTGTGCTGCTAAGCCCATCAATCTTACACTATTATGTTCCAAAGTCTGCCCAATCTCAATCAGTTGCACGTTGAAAGACCTGCCATGACTCATATGTGCCCCCAGGTGCTAAAACCCTGTAAAAATCCATTTTGACTTCTTTCTGATGAGGTACTGCTGAGACTTCGTCATGATGGCATTCTCTCTTCTTGACGTAACTTTTAACTGATTTGGCTTTGTTGAATCATGAGTTCTGATGATATTTTCAAGAGATTCGCCCTAGATACTTTCAGTCCCACTTTACTGATGTGGAAACTGAGGTTTGGAGAGCCCAAGTAACTGCGTTAAAGTCACATAACCCATACATCTGGAAAAAAGGATTCAAATCTAGATGTCTGTTCCTGAAGACGGGGTTCCCACAAAAGCCTTAACTTCTTTATCTGTAAAAAGAGGAAACTGCATTGGCTTATGAAGACCAAAATTCTTCCTTGCATGCTTTAAACTCTGATAAAAATATATTTCACCATTGTTCAAGTGACAGTAATTTTCTTCCTTTCTGTTTTATTAAAATAGGTTTCCCAGTTTTAGTTTTACATGATTTTGTTTATCTAAACAAATTGCAAGTCTAATAGAAAAGAATCCTGCTGGATTTTTCTTTTTACTGTGGTAAAAGACACATAACATAAAATTATGCTCATAATTCAGCAGCATTTTGTATAATCCCAAGGTTGTGCAACCATTGTCACTTTCTAGTTCCACAATATTTTCATCACCCCGAAAGAAAACCACAGACCCATTAAGCAGTTAGTCTCCCTCCCCCTCCTCCCAGTCCTTGACAACCACTAGTCTACATTCTGTCTCTATGAATTCACCTTTTATGGATATTTCATATACATGGAATCATGCAAGATGTGCCTTTTGTGTCTGGTTCTTTGACTCAGCATACTGTTCTCAAGGTTGTTTTAAATTTTGTGTTCTGTAATCTTCATGGTATATTTTTGATACCAAATAGCTCCAAAATACATTAATCATTATGACTGAGTGTTTTCCTCCTTCTGGGAGGGGGAGAAGAAATGGTCCTCAATGGTAACAATGTGAGGGGGAAATCCTCCACACCCCTCGGCCACTTGATCTAAGGAGGAGCTCTCCACTCTCTCCAGACTCTGGGCTGGGGCTCAAACAAAGCCCGGTTGCAGAGCCTGTTAAGAAATATTGCATGATAGGCCAGACGCCAACCACCTTGGCTTTTTTCCCCACCTACCTGGCGTTTCCCTGGCTTGGCCTTGTGTGCATGTGAAAACAATGAGGCAAGCTGTTGGATGAAGCCAAGTAACAGGTGAGGCTTCAGGTGGGATCTGGCTTGTACTTGGGACCATTTAGGTTCCATTTTGCTAGAATGAATGGAAAGCAGCTCAAGGAAAGTTTTCCCGTCTATGCGTGGAGGAAGCCATTGCTCACTGAGAAGTCAGTGTGGCCGGGAGTTCATGCACTCCTTCTGTGGATCTGCCACGGCACTGCCTCTTTCAGACACTTAGGCTGAAAAGGACACTCTTCATGAACAGTTCAGATGAGAGTGCAGAAGGAAGTATACATTGCAGCACACCCAGAACCCCCTCCCATCAGGCTCCCACAAATGTCAAAGAAAAGAAATTGTGTGCCTAATACTGACAAATCTAAATCATGATTTTATGCCAGAGACTAATATAAATCCTTTTTCCAGTGACAGCTCAACACTTAGAAAATTTACTGCATCATTTCCTTTCTCAGTTAATGTCAAATTGGAAACTGATGCTTGATACATTTACTAGTAGGACGTTTTAGGCCTTTTCCTTAGAGAATTTCTTTCTCCTTTTTTACCCCTCTGAGTTATGGATGATAAGGAATGTAAAAATACAAAGAGAAAAACTAAAATGTCATTACTTTTCCTCTTTCCAACCTTTAAGATAAAGGGTTGCAATGAGTTCAAACATATTTATCTTATAAATACTGCATAGGAAATCGTAAGCTGAGATAAATGTCAGAGAAGACGCCAAGACACATGACCACAGGCAATTTATGAGGCAGTGGTACAAAGATTTCTGTGAAATTTTATCTTAGCGTTCTTTTCAAATATGGCAAGAATCTAAGGCAGGAGTTCTTAATGAACCCCTTGAAAATAATTGTGATGATTTTCATGTATAGATTATGTACATCTTTCTGGGATGAAGATCATGGCCTTTCTTTTCTTTTTTTTTTTTGTAATCTTAAAGGGGTTGATGTCTCAAGAATAAGAAGAATCTTTGCTCTGAGAGATGGTTGGGCTACAGTGATTTTTTAAAAAGGTCTCTTCCAATTCTGAGATTCTTTGAAATCAGCTTGTATTCACCAAGGGTATTTTCTTAGCTGATAGGTTGGTCTCTGCTAAACAGAAGGTTGGCTATATAATATATTGACTACTGTGGATTGTCTCCAAAAAAGATTGTCCTGCATCACAATCATGCCTTTGGCTAACAAGATGTAACCTTAGCTGGTTCAAAATCTCCCTAGAATTGCCACTATTTAAATAAGCGTTTATTCCTCATTTTAATTAATTACTGCATGATATTACTACTAAATCAATTGATGTAATGTAACTGGTACGTTTAAATATATTTTATTGCCTTTCCTAAGCAGTAGATGGTTTTCTATAAAGGCACATTCCATAATACAGGTCCACAACTTCTTATTCCAAAATCCCAAATCCAGAAAGCTCTGAATATAAGAGTTGTTTTCCATAACTCATTTGGCAGCAAATGTGACCTTACTTGAACTTATTTGGCAGCAAGATCTGACTTGAACTGGTGTGAGGTTATTTATAGTCGTTATTTATCCACTTACTGTGAATAATCATACATTTCACAGTAGAGACACCAATGTTTGATTATGAGATGCTGATCTGGACCCTGCTTAGGTGTTATGTAATATCTAGTATATGAACCGTATTACTTCCTAAAACCCCCAGATTCTGAATCCCAAAACACATCTTGCCCCATAGGGCCTCAGATAAGAGCTTGTGGGATTATCCCATATATTTTGCCTGAAAAGATATATACATATATACACATATATATGTATGTGTATATGTAATATTAACTTTGACATTTCCAATATATGGGTTTTGTGGTCACTCTTAAAAAGGAATAAAATGCTTTTCTCACCTTTCTCAACGGGACTGACATACGGCAAGTTATTTTTGATTTCTGATAAATTAACTCGAAAAAGCACTTGTTTACTTTGTCTGTACTAATTCTTTAAAAGTGCAAGTGGAGGAAACATTAGCTAGAGTGGCTTCCTGATAGTGAGAATGGTGTCTGCCTTGCCTTATACTCTATAGGGCGCAGCACATAGTAGGTAAAATAAATGAATAAATGATTATAAATTGTATTATAATTGTATTTGTAATGCAGTAAGATGACAATATATTATTACATTGATTGGAAACAGAAAGCCTAAGAGTGCAATCATCTTTTTTGCCACAGATTTCAAACATTGCCCTACAACTGTAATCTAACATGTGTTAGATTGAACCCAATTCCTCAGTGCTGTTGCGAAAACTATCATTTTTATCCCCTGATAAACATGATTCAACTCTTACACATCTGTCCAGAGTTCCAGTCTGGGATGGCCTAAGAGTGTGGCATTTTTCAGAGGCACAGTTAGCTAAGATTTTTCTACAATATGGATCAGGAAAATGGACTTAGAGTTCAAATTCATTTGACATCCAAATCAGAGAAATAAATATTTGAATGCTGGTTAGACATATATTTAATGCATTTAAGAAAAAGAGCTATCTTGTTAAATAAAATGGAAATAATGCTATTTCCATTAGGAAGATTAACAGAACCAAGCATCTGGGTTCCTAAATGTAGAAATGGGACCAGCGGCTTTTCTATGGGAGATGCTCTTTAATCTCAGAGTTGTCGGGAAAGCAGCAAAACCGCCTCCTCACTACGAGCCCTCCTAGTCAAATAATGAATGAGAGCCGACGTGTGTAGTCCTTGTAAAGAGACAGTCAGGTCAACACGACTTGACTGTGACCTGCTTAGGTGTCTCGATTTCATTCAAGGAAGAATCTGTCTACTGGGGAATTGGAGAGGGGGAGAGGGACTTGGCTATTGGTGACAAGAAAAGGAGAGACACAGAGTTCACTGCTGGCAGTGCCCACCCAATCCCTACCTAGGGAAGAGTTGGTCTCAAAGCCAGCGGACTTCCAGTGTTCCGGGGGCCACGGTAATAATGGATGCACTGGTAAGTCATTGCAACCAGGCTTCTCAGTTCTGACCCCGGGCTTACCATGAAAATTTTAACTGTAATTGTCTTCCCTGGGTATAGAGAGAGAATGTCTGGTCATGCACGCTCACAGTGTGTGTAATAGGCCTTTCGTGACCACTACTTTGTGAATTATTAAAGTGGCTTTCTGATTTCAAATACCAGTCTGAGGAGCTGACACACAGAAATGCATTCTTAGCAAATAGGTTTCTGAGTGTCTGAAGCAGGGGGAGCCTGCAAATGTCCCAAGGTCATGGCCCATGGAGGTTTCCTCATGTCAGCCTCTGCCTTGCTCCCCACCTTCCGTGTGAAACCTCAACACTGAGTTTCTTGCAAACAATAATCCCAGTAAGGTAACAGAAATATAATGTTATTTAAAATGAATTCTGGATTACTGAGAACATACCTACAATTTAAAAATCTCAAGTAAAGTCCTAATGCTTTGTCAAAAGGCAAGAATCCATACAACTTGGGCCAGCTAAAGATCCCATATAAACTCTAGCTTTTGTGCTAAGATGGGAAGATAATAATTATGAATCTGTTTTAAGTGGGAAAAAAACCTGTGAGTTTTTTTGAAATGAAAACTTTGAGAGGCTGCAACATTTGTGTGACCTAAATATATTTTGTGGATATATTATTTTGTACAGTATTAACAAGCAGAAACAACATTTAAAACAGAAATCTGTACATTAATGAAACCTGCTCTCTTAGCTGCGATGACTGCTTGGGTCCAGGGAACATACTGGGGCTTGGGACAGGGCTTTTATTCCCCTGTAGAGTTCAGTGAGAAAGATATCTCTGGAACTTTCAGTTAGAAAGGAAAGAATCCCACTTAAGATATAATACAGGCCGAGCACAGTGGCTCATACCTGTAATCCCAGCACTTTGGGAGGTTGAGGTGGGTGGATCACGAGGTCAAGAGATTGAGACCATCCTGACCAACATGGTGAAACCCTGTCTCTACTAAAAATACAAAAATTAGCTTGGCGTGGTGGCATGCACCTGTAGTCACAGCTACTTGGGAAGCTGAGGCAGGAGAATCACTTGAACCCAGGAGGCAGAGGTTGCAGTGAGCAGAGATCACGCCACTGCACTCCAGCCTGCGCAACAGAGTGAGATTCAGTGTCAAAAAAAAAAAAAGATATAATACTATAAGTTACAAATAAATCAAGTATTTTTCCCATTGACAATTGACGTAGAACTTAGAACACATAGTTCTCATTTAGCAATTTTGGTGAAATGCCTATTTTTAAATAACGATGTACATTTTCATACAGTATATACCACCTTCATACTCATAGAATTTATGTTGCTTAGGTACAGAATACCAGCAATCAATGTGCCATTTCTAGAAATAAATGCAATTCTTAGAAATATTTGGAAAACCTCATTGTTTCCTGACACCAGCAGAGGTTGTCCCACATATTATACATTGCAATTTGAGGCTTAGCACTTTTCTTAGAGAAACTTTTTTTTCTTTGAGATGGAGTCTTGCTCTGTCACCAGGCTGGAATGGAGTGGCGCCATCGCTACTCACTGCGATCTCTGCCTCCCAGGTTCAAGTGATTCTCCTGCCTCAGCCTCCCGAGTAGCTGGGACTACAGGCATGTGCCACCACGCCCAGTTAATTTTTCTATTTTTAGTAGAGACGGGGTTTCACCATGTTGGCCAGGATGGTCTCGATCTCTTGACCTTGTGATCTGCCTGCCTTGGCCTCCCAAAGTGCTGGGATACAGGCTTGAACCACCGTGCCTGGCCGAGAAACTATTTTTTATGTCTAATAGGGAAAATCTGGATGTGCAAAACAAATAGAGGGTTAAATCACATCTTCTTGCAGTGCACAGCTGTAGTTAGACCTGTTACCACTATGTGCCTGGACTGTTGCAGAGGCTAGAGAACTTGCTTTTCTGACTCTAGTAGCATTCGGTCAATGAATATTCAGAGTACATACCATGTATGTGGTAATGCATCAGGCTCTGCAGAGTTAAAGATAAAAAGACAAGTTCTAAAGGAACCTCTAGTCTGGTAGGGAAAAGACAAGTCATTTGGAGACATGAAAGAGACTAACTTAGGGGTCAGGCACCTAGACTTGATCTCTGTTCACCTGTTGCCTTGGAGAAACTGCCTGAGGTGATATGTGTTATCTCCATAGGGCCATGACCATGGGTGTTTACCAGGCCCTCATCCTTGTGCACTCAGAAACCTGCTCGGTAGGAATGTGTTTCTCTGAGTCAGCTCCTGAAGCTGATACATAAAAATCAAACAGGTCAGCTGGGCGTGGTGGCTCACATCTGTAATCCTAGCACTTTGGGAGACTAAGGTGGGCTGAAGGCTTGAGTCTAGGAGTTTGAGACCAACCTGAGCAACATGGCGAAATCCTGTCTCTACAAAGAATACAAAAATTAGCCAGGTGTGGTGGCAGGTGCCTGTAGTCCCAGCTACTCGGGAGGCTGAGGTGGGAGGATCACTTCAGCCCAGGAGGCGGAGGTTGCAGTGTGCCATGATCACACCAGTGCACTCCAGCCTGGGTGACAGAGAGGAAGACACTGTCTCAAAAAAAAAAGAAAAAATGCAATTTAATAATGAGCTCACATATATGAAATCATATAAATATGAGTTTTGTACGATTGGATTTTTAAATGTACTAACTCAGAATTACTTTGAAGATGAACTGAGATGTTAATATCCACCCATCATGCCTTCTGACACCAGGCGATTCTTTCTGAAACACTGTTTTAACCCCGACACTCTTGCTATAATCTCCATGCTTTTAGGAAGATTAGAGTTCAACACTTTTACATAAATTTTTGATCTGTTCCCAAACCACGTTGCAGTTTCATCTCCAATTACTCTATCAAAATGAAGTATCCGCAACTGCCTCTTCATTGTCTGAACATTCTTCTTGACTCTCCATACCTCTAGCTTGTCGTTCATGCCATTTTCACCTCCTTGTACTTCCCCTGGAATGGCCATTCATGCCTTTTATCTCTCATCTAAGGTCCATGTGGTTATCCAGCCTCTAGGTCATGCCGCCCTACCATCACTCTCTCCTGCTATTGAGCCCTTGAAATGTGCCTAGTCCCAATCAAGATGCGCTGGAAGTGTAAGATACACACCAGCTTTCAAAGAGTCAGTATTTTAAAAAGTAAACTATCTCATTAAAAATGTTTTAGATCAACTACATATTGAAACACCAGTTTTGTCTTCTTGTTTTATTTTTTATTTTTTGAGATGGAGTTTCGCTCTTGTTGCCAAGCTGGAGTGCAATGGCATGATTTCGGCTCACCACAACCTCCGCCTCCCAGGATTCAAGCGATTTTCCTGCCTCAGCCTCTTGAGAAGCTGGGATTACAGGCATGCACCATGACACTTGGCTAATTTTTGTATTTTTAGTAAAGACTGTTTCTCCATGTTGGTCAGGCTGGGCTCAAGCTCCTGACCTCAGGTGATCCGCCTGCCTTGGCCTCCCAAAATACTGGGATTACAGGCATGAGCCACCGCGCCTGGCCCTATGTGTTCATTTTTATTTTATTTTTTAATGGTACTAGAAAATATAAAATTAAATATATAGCTTGCATTGTGTTTCTGTGAGATAGCACTGGTCTGGAGCCCTACTTTTGGCCTAAGCATCTGGCATTCAACCACACTGCCTCATTCTTTGTCACTTTTCAACACATGGATGTCTAATCTCCCCAGCCAGAGTGTGACAGGTTACCTTGGGGGACAGGCTCGGTCTTAGGCTGGGTGCATCCCATACAGATACTCACTCAGTATATGGTCCCCTCAATTAGGAACAGATGAACATATGAATCACAAAGACTAATCACAGAAATCCTCTAAATAGTTATGATCCCCAAGTGTTTTCCCAGCACATGGAATGTGAAAAACTTATTTGTCTCTGATGGGCATGATGGCTCATGCCCACAATCCCAGAACTTTAGAAGGCCAAGGCTGGAGGATCAATTGAGCCCAGGAGTTTGAGACCAGCTCTGACAACATAGGGAGACCTGGTCTCCCCAAAAACCAATGAACAAAAAATCTGGGTGTGGTGGCATGTGCCTGTAGTCCCAGCTACTCAGGGAGGCTGAGGTGGGAGGATCACTTGAGCCTGGGAGGTTGAGGCTACAGTGACCTGTGGTCACTGCACTGCAGCCTGGGTGACAGAGCGAGACCCTGTCTCAAACAAACAAACATAAAATTTGTCTCTTTAGCTATATTAACACTCAAAAGATTTGAAGAGGGTTATAAACATGTGCCCTTTCAGGAGGGGCTTTTAATTGGTTGCCTGGTCTGAGAAAAATTCTACATTTTTAAAAAATATTATATATTTTATAATTTATAAAACATAAAGTATCTATCATGGAATTTATGTTTTTAAAATGTTTATTGTCTGTTTTGTCCCATGCGTACAGGATGCCTCTTGCAGTACTGGAAAGATTTACTAATCTTCATGTTACACTTCTTCACTCTGCACAATATTTTCTTCTGATCTTCAGAGCTTTGTGACTCTGGTGACTGGAAAAAGTTGCTAGCATGATTCCAGGAACAATGACACGTTGATGACATTGGACCAGGACTGAACTTCATATTTTGTACCATGTTGGGCTTCTTCTTGTCTCTGCCTAGGAGGACTCCCCGTTACTGAAAGTGATTTCCAAGTGAACAAGGGAAAGAATGAAAGGATTTGAAGTTGTTTATAAAGCAAATGGAATTATTGAGTGCATAGAAAGCTGAGAAGAGGGTGTCACAGTTTATATGTATATCATCAAGAGGTTGTTGCTATTTTTGTTTGTTTTGTTTTTGTTTTTGAGACAGGGTCTCACTCTGTTGCTGAGGCTGGAGTGCAGTGGTACAATCAGGACTCATTGCAGCCTTGACCTCCTGGGCTCGAGTGACCCTCCCACCTCAGCCTCCGCTGAGTAGCTGGGATTATAGGCATACACTGACACGCCCAGCTAACTTTTGTATTTTTGGCAGAGACAAGGTTTTACCATGTTGCCCAGGCTGGTCTCGAACTCCTGGGCTCAAGTGATCTACCCGCCTTGGCCTCCCGAAGTGCTGGAATTACAGGAGTGAGCCACTGCACCTGGCCATCAAAAGGATTTTTATACAGAGTAGTGGCTCTGTTTTCAGATTTCCCTGAGATCAATCATGAGTTAAAACAGGATGAAGGATTTGGGTTTGCTATAAAGGAAACGTTTGCTGATAGGATGAGCTATTCAATAGATCCGTCTTTAAATCACAAAATGATCTCCCTGGATCATCTCTAGATCTGCACTGATCTTGGTATAACCTTGCATGGGGCTAGGGGTAGGGTTTACTAGACACATCAAGATCTTGGCTGGGCATGGTGGCTCATGCCTGTAATCCCAGCACTTTGGGAGGCTGAGGCAGGAGGATCATGAGGTCAGGAGATAGAGACCATCCTGCATGATGAAACCCCGTCTTTACTAAAATACAAAAAAATTATCCGGGCATGGTGGTGCACACCTGTAGTCCTAGCTGCTCAGGAGGCTGAGGCAGGGGAATTGCTTGAACCCGGGAAGCGGAGGTTGCAGTGAGCCAACATGGTGCCACTGCACTCCAGCCTGGCAACAGAGTAAGACCCTGTCTCAAAAAAGCACAATAAATAAACAAACAAACAAAAGATCTTTCCTATGCTGAAGACTCTGCAATTTTTCTGAGTGATTCAGTTTTACTTAAATATGCCTATATTAAGAAAAGGAAAAAAAAACCATATTATCCCCAAATTGATCACAAAATCAGTTAAGCAGAATGAGTTTTTAAAAATGAGCATCTTACTAAAATGTTGCTTATACTGTTTTGTTTTTTTTTAATCCCTTGAGTGAAGAAAATGTTACTGGAACATCTATTAATGTTTACTCTTCAAGAGCATTTTTTACAAGGACTTCAAGATTACAGGTGAGTTCCTGTCGTTAACATAACAGAAATTGTAAGCCAGTAAAGTTCCTGCAGATTTGTCACTGCATATTAGGTTGGGAACAGAGAAACTCAACACCCTGCAACCCATAACAGAAGGGTGAGCAAAAATACAAACTCCTGTTGCTCTCAGCACTTTTCATCTCTGAATTGTTAGTCCAAGAAAAAGAGAGAATAATCTAGATAGTTGCTTTTAGTATTTATAACTCAATGCAAAATTGTAGAGTTGAGTAATTTTCCAAATTGGCTTTCTTTCTCAAGGTGGCTGTGGGTTAAGAATCATTAAACAATCACTTTTGCTCAGCACAGAGCAAACAGGTTTTTAATCCTATGTTTGGGAAGATTATTTCATTCAGCTGTGGTTTCTGTGGAATTTTGAGTGCAACAAAAAATGAAGGACCATTTGTTTGAATGCATGGGCTATTATACATATTTTTGCTATTCTTAGTTGTTCTTTTCACTTTAAAAAAAAAGACTAAGGGATTTCTGTGGGTGGAGTTGCTAGGAAGGGAAAAGGAGGCCAGGAGAAAGTATTCAAAAGGATAGACTTTGCAAAGCAAAGAACTTCAGTCATAGCATCTCAAAGAGATTTACAAACAAAGGCAACTGATCAGGCTTTGTAGGAAGTGAACCCGAATGGCAAGGAAACTGATTGACTTTCCCAAGGTCATTGGGCACAGTGGGAACTACAGTGAGACAGCTATTGTGGCCACAGTGGGCCATCTCCTTGAAAGAGTTTTCTATACCCCTAAAATTGTACCCACAATTCCCACAAATCAGCTAGCCTAATAATCATTAGCAACACTAATTTGCAAATAGTTGAGGGTGGAACAACTGATATTACCTTTTGAAACCAAGATAATGAGACTGACAAGGTCATATGGTTATGAAGTGACAATATCAGAAAAAAGAAAGCATAAGATAGTCCACACCCCAAATATTCAACTCATCCTGAACACTTGTGATAGGAAGATACAAACAAGTATTTAATATCTACTTGGAGTTGCCACCTAATTGTGAGCAACACTGAAATTCTCAGGAAGAAACCCAAACTTGACATTTAAAATGCATCATAGGTAAGTTTTGTGTCATAAGTGGGAAGAAAAACAGCGTGGTCTTACTACTCCTAATTAACAGCTATGAGCAAAGGAATGTGGAGAGAGAGGAAAAAAGGAACTTTAAGTGTTGAGAGATGTTGAAAATCAGAGTTTTAGAAAACAATTTGTGAGAAATTAATGCTCCTAGGAAAAGAATTTATCAAGAATTAGATGTTCTGGATGTTTCTAGTTTATTCAAGAACTGAAGGCTGGGCATGGTGGCTCAAGCTTATATTCTCAGCACTTCAGGAGGCCAAGGCAGGTGGACTGATTGACCCCAGGAGTTCAGGAGCAGCTTAGGCAACATAAGGAGACTCTGGCTGTACAAAAAAATACAAAAAAAGGTGTTGGGCATGGTGGCACGTGGCTGTAGTCCCAGCTACTCACTCAGGAGGCTGAGGTGGGAGGACCAGTTGAACCTGGGAAATTGAGGCTGCAGTAAGCTATGATTGTGCCACTGCACTACCAGCCTGGGCAACAGAGTGAGACCCTGTCTCAAACAGAATTGAAGAAGTGCTCAAAAAAGGGCTAGTGAGTATGGTGGTTCTAAGACAAGAATGATCTTTAGGTACAGAAGGTGGGGACGTGATCATTGCCAAACATCCACGAGAAGGCAAAGGTTTAAAGGCAGCTGCTTACAAAGCCTCCTTGGGTGCTGCTAATGTTACTGCAAAGATCATGCTCTGATAGTGCCCGCAGAGTGGGAGCTTCTTAGAGCTACCATTTTTGCAGTCTGTCATTAGAGCAATCAGATTTGAAGCCTCTTATCTGTTCCATGACCAAATGATTGACACTGATTGATTCAGGCACTATCGCCCTCCACCTACAAAGGGGTAAAAATATTGATAAGGTAAATTAGCCTACAAAGTATCTATTTCTCATATTACTACCTCTTTGATTACATTAGAATGGCTATCTATTACAGACTCCTTAAATGAGAGCAGACTAAACATGGAATTTTTAGGATAGTGTTACCCTGCCAGAAAAGTAGTTCAATAGAGTTTGCTTAAAAATCATTGCAATGTAGCAATGTTATTGGGGACACATTGAATAAAAAATTATGAGATTCAGGAGCAATATTCTAGATGGAAATTTAAATGGTGTGGAGGGTGTATGTGAAAAGGAAGAAAGAGAAATTAATTTAATTCCATTTGCTGATGTGACTGTAGCAGAACTATTTTTAGGTATAATCCAAACAGTGCATATCTTCTCCATTTTGATTAGTAGACAATTGGCAGGGAGTCAAAAGAATTAGTATTTCTCAACACATTATGCCAGAAATGTACAAATAAAATGACATTATCTGTGCCAATGTGTTTAATTTGAATTACTTCTAAGGTTTTAATTTTTTTCTTTCAAGTAAACAAATGAGTCCAGCTTGGTTAAAAACATTTTTTAAAAAGTGTTTCACAACTGTCAGCAAAAGTTATTGAGCAATTTTTCCTTAGATACTTGCTGAGAAGCTCTTGCAAGAAACTTAAATGTTAATATTACCCTGATACGTTGGGTGCAGAATTTCTGTCTGGCAATTTTGTATATTGCCAGAGGAAGTCGGCACATTCAAAAAAATGTGAAATTAAAACAAGCTAGGAAAATGTACTTAACAAGGAAAGATTTCACAATAGCCACTTCGGAGTTATTAATAATTCCAATTCCAGAGAAAGCATGGACTAAGAAATAAATAAACTCTATTTGCAAAGTTTTATATAGGCAAGCTCACCAAAGGATGAAGCCATATGGTATACCAATTACAGATTTCTACATCGGGGGAGAGAATTTATATATCCTGGAAAATCTCTATTGAGTTCTCATTAGTGTTCAATCTGAACATAACTTCCAATGTAGCAAATCTATGAATCTTGATCACATTTTCCTGTTACGATTTTAAGGTTTGTGCTTTTGGTACTTTGCTACACACACGCCCATGGGTAAGGCTGTCTTTCTGCACACTCATTGCCCTCTTCTTCCTATTCCTGCAGTGCACAATCTCACCAGATTAAGCAGGACTGGCAGTTTTCTCCTCTCACTGCCATCGCTACTGGGACTGGCAGCCCAGCTCCCCCACATTCCCCCATTATAAATCAATAGCTGCCTTCTTCAAAAGTGATGAAAAGTAGTCTTCATGGATATTTGGAATCACTGACATGGTCTGTTTCTGAATCCACGTAATTCTCAGTTGGAGAGCATGGGAGATGACAAAAAAATGTATCCTATTTCCTGCCAATACATAGAAACCAGTCCCAAGATTATAGGGGTTTCCTCTCATTCACTAAACTGATTAAGCCTGTGCACTAAGTAGTTAAATTATATACATTTGTTCTTAAAGCTTAAAGGACTTTCATCATTTACAACCTGAAATTTGATGGGCCTGTATATACAGTTTGGGCTGAGAAGATTTCTTTTTATTTAAATGTGAAGACTTATCTAGACAAAATAAGTAAATAATCAGGAAATCAAGAAAGTGAAGCATTTAACTGCTACTTCAGTGTCTAGTAATTTCAGACAAAGAAGGACAAAACCCCTAAGAAAATGCATCTTACACACTCATGGTGGGGAGTGGATAGAAATTAACCATATTTGGTTCCTAGGGAAATTATAGTGACATTCATCCTGAGATTGATTTCACATGCTCCAAAATATGTTTCTTTAAATATCTATCTTTGTATCCTTAAAGAAGCTCACCCTTTCTTTCTTTCTTCTTTCTCTCTCTCTCTCTCTTTTCTTTCTTGCTTACTTGCTGGCTTGCTTGCTTTTCTTGCTGGAAAGGGGTTAAACTTCATAGCAGCTTTTGTTGAGGCTGTTCCTGTTCATGCAACCTTCTGCTGGTCTCTAAAACATCTACGTCATTAACTTTTCTCAGAAGACGGTTGCCTTGTCTTTAGAATATGCCATTGCAAAAAAGAATTTCAGTCTCGACTTTTCCCTATTAGAGAATACTCTGCTCGTGTTAAAGTGTAGCATAAGCCAGACGTGAATACCCTTTACTTTGGTTTCTTTACTGTATGGTCATGAAATAAAAAGCCTATTTAAAAATATAGTAAGTGTTTTAATGTATTTTGGAGAATGTAAAATTAATCTCAGGACAGAATTTCACTATACTTTCCTTCAGGAACTAACTTTATGAAAAATACTCCATCCTTTGGGTGCTGTAATTTTCTCAGAAATTTAAATCCTTTCACATTTGCTTTTACCTGTGATCTGTCCACCCAGAACTTCTGGCAAAATGATCTACTTAACTAAGCTAGAGAAAAAAACATTTACTTCAGAAGCCCTTTTATATATTTTTGCTTAACCATGAAAGCATTTTTCATTCTAAACAGCCTCTGGAGAAATCTGCACACACTGATCATCTGCAGGCTGTGATTTTCTATTGGAAAACAAAAATATGCTGTGGAAGCCACTTACTGCATTCCAAGTAGGCAACTGATCATTCAATGAGTCTTTCCTGCATTTCCATGAAAAGTTGCAGCTGAGTTAAATGGCCACATCACTGGTTTTTAAATTTATTTTTATAATATAAGCAATCCCAAATGTCACTTCTTAAGTCAAGTGCAGCAGATGGGATCTTGAAAGTGCCTACACGTTTAATCTGGCTGTGAAAATTTAGGGCAAATCTGTAGCTCTCAGTAGGTAAACACCTTATTTGGTCTGGAGGCATTTTGCTATGTTATTGAATCATGAAAACCTATTAAAAGAGCTCTATGGGAAATCCAGTCTGTATTTTGAACAAAACAAGCTGTCTTTTTCATTACCGCTGACCCCTTACAGACACACGATACATAATCTCGACTGTGCTTCATCGGGTATTTATTGCACATGGACCAATTCCTCACACAGTAGTTAGTTGCACCAGAGTATAAATACTTGGTAAAACACACAAGAGGAAATAGAATTTACACACAAGTGCTAACTTTCACCAGCAAATTCACGTGGGCACTTGGACATAAAAAAAATAAAAAATCCTTAAGATAATTATATTTATAATATGGATACAGTTACAGTACCATGATAAAGGAGTATAAAAAGGTATTTTCCCAATAAATCATTAGCTCTATAACATACTAGACAACAGAAGTAGAGTTTGAATTTTATTTTAGTTTTTAAGCTGCCCACCCCTTCCCCCAGTCAAAAAATATTTAATTTCTTTTTGTGCAAGTAACATCTTCTGTGGAATTTGTAATTCCTAACACTGTGCAAAAATGGCATTTTGAACCACTCCTTTTTTTGTTTTTGTTTTTATCCACATGTGCAGTAATCAAAACTGTTTCTCTCTCTCTCTCTTCATGTCCTGTCTTCAACTGACAGAGTCACATGTCACAGAGAGAGGCTCTGCGCCTGGTCCTTCCAACTAGTATTGATACATAAATAAGCTGTTTAATATAAACAAGTCTTTCTATCTGCTGTGCAAATGCACAGTGTGAGGTAGAAATCCCTTAGCCTGACTACCCAGGCGCGCGGGGGACAGAGGGTTTGCCCTACACAAGGAAAACAAATTGGGGCTTGTTCCAAGAAGAGCTTAACATTTCTTGAAATGTGATTTTTTTTTTTTTTTTTTTTGCATCCATCCTTTCTCTTTGCTTTCATAACAGCGGAAATCATTACTTAGGAATTAAAATGAAATTTCTCTGGAAAGCAAAAGGAAATATGCCTTGACAAACTGTCATTCTCCTCTCTCTGGCTGGTAGACTGTCCCTGTTCCCGGGACAGGGATGGGAGCCAGGCTGATCGATTTTAATCCCCTCCTAATGCTTCTCCCTTCCCCTGCCCACCCAGCTTCCACTACGGTCCTCGCAAAGTGTCAAAAACCACCTGGGGGGAAAAAATCTAAAGACGCATCACACGCACACACAAAAGAAGGCCGGACCACAAACAGAAGAAGAAGGAAAAAAAACCCAAGGAACATAAGCAAGCCACTCTCCCCACCCCTCCTCAAACTTTCCTTTTTGTGCAACGGTCCGTGGCTTTTCTGTTTGCCTTGGATGATTCAGGACGAGGTTTGTGGGCTTCGAGTTCACCTGCTTTCGGTCTTGAGTAAACACAAATCTCCCAGTTCCCCCGGGAAGCCGTTCCGGGGCGCCGGGCCCTACACCTTGGATTCCGAGGCGAAGCCGGGGCGGCACGGCTCGTCCAGGCTCGAGTCGCTGTCCGCCGCCGCCCCGCCGTTGCAGCCGGCCCAGGGCTCCAGCAGGCGCGCGGGCGGCGTGGCCCCGACGACATCGTCGTCGTCGTCGTCCGACGCGGCCCCGGGCGACGGCGGAGGACCGGGCCGGGCCAGGCAGCCCAAGGCGCGCGGCCGGTCCCCGTGGGCCGCGTGGCGCCGGCTGGCGGCCCTGCGCGCGCAGCGGAGCAGGCGCTGGAAGGCCTTGCGGAAGTCGGGGCTGCGGCAGTAGATGATGGGGTTGAAGGCTGAGTTGGCGTAGCCCAGCCAGTTGAAGAAGACGAAGAGGCGGTCGGGCACCAGCTCGCGATGGAAGGCCTTCACCACGTTGGCCAGGAAGAAGGGCAGCCAGCAGAGCGTGAACACGCCCATGATGATGCCCAGCGTCTTGAGCGCCTTCTGCTCGCGCAGGGCCACGAGGCGCGAGGGCCGCCGCTTGCCCGCGCGCCCGTTGGCCAGGGGGGCGGTGGTGGCGGCGGCGGAGGCGTTGGGGCGCGGGGATCCGAGCGCGGGCGGCGGCGCGGGCGCCGGGGCGGGCGAGGGCGGCCGCTCAGGGCCGCCGAGGAAGCGGCGCTCGCAGCTGTCGATCTTCTTCACCTGCTTCTGGGCCTCGCGGAACACCCGCAGGTACACGAAGGCCATGATGCACAGGGGCACGTAGAAGGAGACCACAGACGAGGCGATGGCGTAGGCCCGGTTGGTGACGAAGTCGCAGCACTTGGGGTCGTTGTAGCAGCGGCGCGCCTCGTCACTCTCCGCCCGCCACCAGTGCATGAGGATGGGCAAGAAGGACACCAGCGCCGATATGGCCCACACGGTGCACACGAGGCCCCGTGCCCGCGCGCGCGTCAGCAGGCTCTGGTAGCGGAAGGGCGACGTGATGGCGAGGTAGCGGTCCAGGGCGATGACACACAGGGTCTCGATGCTGGCCGTCACGCACAGCACGTCCACGGAGGTCCACAGCTCGCAGAAGAAGGAGCCGTACTCCCAGCGGCCCACACCACGATGGTGGCCCGAACGGCACCACCAGCAGCCCCATGACCAGGTCGGCGCTGGCCAGGGACATGATGAAGAGGTTGGTGAGCGTCTGCAGCCGCGGCGTCTTGGCGATGGCCACGATCACCAGCACGTTGCCCACCACGATGAGCAGCACAATGAGCGCCATCAGCAGGCCCATACCCGCCGTCCACTGCTGCGACAGCGGCTCGGGGCCTTCGCTGGCGGGAGGCAGCAGCGAGGCGGGAGGCGACGCGGGCACCAGCAACCGCGCAGCGGTGGCCGCGCCGTCGGGGAGCGGCGCGGCCGACGACAGGTTGGCGGGATCGGAGGCGCCCAGGACGAGCGCCCCCGCGCCCATGCCGAGCTGCGGAGGCCGGGGGCGGTGGGTGTGGCGGGGCTGGGCCGTGGCTAGGGAACACCCCAGGAGCCTGGGCGGCGGGGTGCGCCGAGGGAGGTCGCGGCCGGGTCAGGGCAGCCGCGGCGCGGGGCCGGAGGCATGGGCGCCAGGCGCCTTTCCCGCCGGAGCCGAGCGCTGTCGCTGTCGCCGCCGCCGCCGCCGCCGCTGCCGCTGCTGGAAGAGCCGCCGGGACCTCAGCATGTTTCTGAGCGCGCCGGGCCCGCCGCTCCGGCACCCAGCACCCGCCGCACCCCGCTCCCACCTCCCCAAGCCAACCCCCGGGGCCTCGCGTCAGGCTCCTGCAGCCAATCGGGGCAAAGGCACGCCCCCGTCGGGTCTGCCCCCCCAACTCCCCGCACCCCCCTCCAGTTGGCAATTGAGCCGCTCCTGAGAGTCCCGAGCTGATCGCGGAGCTAGTGCCTCCCGTGCAGCCCGCGGGTTACTGCGGACGCGCCCCTTCCTGCTCCCGCTGGTTCTAGGTCCCTGTTCCCGCGCCCCCCACGCCGCGCCCGGCTCCCCCACGGGGCCCCGCCCCCTCCCGCGGCCCCCAAGTGCTCCCGCAGCTGCTCCTGCGCCCCCGTTTGCCTCCCGCGCCAGGCTCCTTCCTGCACCCCCGCTCCCCCCAGCATCCCCTTGACCTGCAGTCCTGGGGGTTCCCTGCGGCAGAGAGCCTCGCTCCGTGGAGCGCGGGAGGGGACCTTGGTGTTCAGGAAGCGCCAGAGCGCCTGGGACTGCTTGCCCGCCGGGCTTAAAGGAGTTGCCCTACGAGCTTGGTTGTGGCATGGGGCAGCCTAGCAGGGTGTGTGTAAAACCCTTCCCCCGTCAAGAGGCGACCAAGCCAGCCTGCGTCGTGACAGCTTAGGGATCGGAGGTGGGTGTTAGTGGTTAGAGGAAACTTCCCAGCAGAGCGGGTTGCTGGAGCCAAGCGCGCATCTGTCAAGAATGTTCTCTGGGCGCTGTTCTTGCAGGGATCTTCTGTTAACCTCAAGTGCAGTGGATGTGGAAAGGAAGCGAAGGTTTGTGCATCTAACAGCTAACGCTGAGGACCCGCTGGAATCGTACACACTCCTCAGTCCCAGTGTGAGCGTGAAGCAACTGCGTGTGCTAATGATATAAAGGGGAGAGGCTTAGGGAGACAGAAACGTTGAGATACAGAGCAAACGGTACGACCGCGAGGGGAAAAAAACGTGTTTAATTACATTTTAGACTTTTCAGTGATAATACCTGTATTTTGTGTTTTTTTACTCTTGTGATTTTATAATTTGAGCTGGGTCAATGCCAACACAAAGGTACTGTCAGTTTCGGCTGACATCATGAACTACGATTTCAGATTCCTTGGTCTGCGTGCTTGTTTTCTCCTTTGCCCAAGTTCCCAGATTATCAAAACTCTGGGATTAGTTTTGGAGGGATGAGACAAGAACACATATAAATACTCCAGAGGATTAAAATCCGAAGCATTTAAAGTTGTATCTGTGTTTTTTTGAGTTCGCAAATGAATCGCTTTGAAATTAGTGAGATGTTAACCTGGCAAAAAGGATTATATTGGGGGTGGGGGCACAGCCATGAATATTCAATTGGGCAGGACTGCAAGCCCCTTCTCTCATTTGGCCCCTGTAGTGTCCTCAGCTCAGGCCTGAAAAAAAATCTTTAATTGGGTCCTTGAGAAGTAAACAGCTTCTAATTATTTATGCAAGGGTGCATGAAAATGTTATATAATACTCACAGGTCCTTCTGGCATTGGAGTAAGAACAGTGCCTGCAACGAACATCGGGGTGTTTGTTGATGGTGGTCATCAGTATGATCAAGCTCATATTCTTACCTTGCAAGGAGAGACCGATTTCCCACAGCTGTCCAGGCCAAAAGAAAAAGTAATGTTTTTAAAGTTTATATAAAGCCAAGCAGTTTTAATCACTTTCTCTTACAGAAATGCAAACATATGAATTTGCTTTAGGCCCAAGCCTGAACATCAGAGTGTTACAATTGGGGAGTGATTTGCTTATTCACCCCCTGCCCAGGATTTATCAGCTGATTTGCCACCTTGAGGAGGTTGAGGAGGGGTGCCAGGAAACAAGAGGAGTTAGAAAGAGGGGAGGAAGGAGACTACACCCCAAGTTTTCCATGTCACTGCAAGCCTGAGACTCCTGGCGTCTTCTTTCTTCCTCTTTTTCTTCTCTCTCTCTCTTTCTTTTCTTTCTCTCTTTCTTTTCTCTCCTTTCTCTCTCCCTTCCTCCTTTTTTCTCCCTTTCCTCCTTTCTTTCTCTTTCTCCCTTTCTTTCTCCCTTCCTTCCTCCCTCCCCTCCTCCTTCCTTCCTTCCTTCTGTCTGTCCTTTTTTTCCTTTTCTTGTTTCTTCCTCTTTCTTCTCTCTCCCCTCCTCCTTCCTTCCTTCCTTTCCTTCTTTCTCACTCTTGTTGCCCAGGCTGGAGTACAGTGGCATAATCTTGGCTCACTGCAACCTCTGCCTCCCGGGTTCAAGGGATTCTCCAGCCTTAGCCTCTCAAGTAGCTGGGATTACAGGCATGTACCACCACACCTAGCTAATTTTGTTAATTTTAATGGAAATGAGGTTTCACCATGTTGGTTGGATGGGTCTCGACCACCTTGGCCTTCCAAAGTGCTGGGATTACAGGCATGAGCCACTGTGCCCAGCCTTCTGGCTTCTTTCTGGGCCCCCGAGGGGCCGTCTAAAAATAGCCAAGGGATTGGAAGAAGTTGAAATTGACGCTGCCCAGGAAAGGAGCTCTGAGTGCTGGGCTGCAGGGTGAGGCATAGGAATATGGGGAAGAGGCTTTTCCTTGCCATCTTTCTGTCAAGTGGTGTTACCGGAATAGAGTGTGCCAACCTTAAATGGCCCCGAAGGGTGAAGGCATTGCTTTTCTGTGTGCGATAAGGCCAGAACTTGGTTGTAGAGGTTCAGGGCAGAAGCCAGATGCCAGTAACTTTGCCGTATCATCATTACATATGTAAACACACTGTGACATTTGAATTCTTGAAAAACTCTCCTGAAACTTTTTCCCCTGCTCCTTCAGAAATACATCAAGTTTCTCTGAATTTCTGTATGATAAATACATTAAATTATAAACACTGAAAACCAGAAGGCTATTCTAGCAGGAGTACCGATACAGGGATCTCAGGAATTCTTGGCAATTTCCTTCCATTTTACTGACAGGAGAGTTTGGAATAGCTCGTGTTCAACTAGAGTTGGTTGTAATAAAAATAAAATATTCTCGGAACTCCTTTGATTCCTACATTTTATGGTTGGGGTGTGTGTGTGTGTGTGTGTGTGTGTGTGTGTGTGTAACATTTTTTAGCCTAACACTTTTTGTTCTTAGGTAAGGATACCAGATCAAGAAGAAAAGCATATCAACTTATACAGGTGCTGGATATTGTAAGTTGAATAAAACTCCTCATTTCTTCATTCTTCACTTGCAACTGTTAAAGTGAGTCAGTTCTAAAAACCCATATATTTGACAGTACTTCGGAAAATGACAGAAAGCTCCGACAATGAAGGCTGATCAGCACACTTGAGAGGTTGTGCACGGCTGCAGACTTCCTGCCCCCCACTTCTTCCTTTCCCATCCCGCCACCCTCACCCCACACCAGGACTTGCCATGGGTTCTATTTGATCTCCCTGCCTCTGGTCCATTTAATCTGGCATACCATAGCCAAAGGAATATTTCCAAAATGCTGCTTCAACCGAGATGCTTTTCTGTTCCGCAACCTTACCTCTTCAATTTGACATTCATAGCTCTCCCCCAGTCCAATTCTAAATGGCCTTAGCAACCCTATTTCATACTAGAACTCTCCTTATCACCACACCTTGCATTTCTGTATTCTTTTTCCTTTTGTGGATCCATACTCCTTCTTTTTCTACATCTGTACTTTCTCACTGGGTTCCCTCCACCAAAACCCACTCCTCTCTGCTCCCAGGAATTCAGCCTTGGAGATCTGGCTAGACTCTGTCTTCCGCATCCACTGCTTCTGAAAATTCTCTCTCCTTCCCTCTGACCTATAGTAGCGACTCTCCTAATTTCATTTCAGGTGGTAATTTACAACAGGTTGCCTTTTGATGATTCTTATATTGTTATCTTGTTTAAGGTTTATGATTTCCCCTTTTCTTCTCTTATAGATTGTAAGCTCACTAAGAGCCAGGACTGTCTCATACATTTTTATAGTTCCCATGTTTTCTGATATTTACTTGATATTAATGAACATTTAGCTTTGATTCATGAATGTATGATATTTAATTTATCAAAATATTCTCATTTTTATACACATGAGACATACTTGAGTGTTTTAGGAGTTACAGTCTTCACACTTGCTTATCATTTACAGCAATAATCCATATTCTTAACCACCTAGTCAACATTTTCATATAAACATTTCAAAATACTTTACAAAAGCAAGGTAGGCTCATGAGATAAATCTATATCAGACCTATTCGGTAGTAAATAAAGTGAGACATAGGTTAAGAGATTTTCCAAAGAAGCCATGCAAGTCTACTTCCATAAAAACCATTACCTGGCCGGGCTCAGTGGCTCAAGCCTGAATCCCAGCACTATGGGAGGCTGAGTCAGAAGGATCACTTGAGCCCACAAGATTGAAAAAGAAAAAGCACTACTTTTTCTTTGTAAATGACTCAGTGAATAGCCTTTTTCCGTAGGCTTTATGATACCATATCTATGTATCCAGCCATTTCTGCCCCTAGGAGAGATGCTGATGACCTGAATGTGGTTTCAAGTTGTATATCAAATCAAAGGTTTGCAGAACTGTGATAATAAGCATCTAACCCATACAATGTTGCAAGCCGTAAGCCTGACAAAGACATTTACATTCTTGAGTTGACTTTACCAGACAATGAGTTAAAAGTAAAAGTGAGTAGCCTAACTGGACAACTGCTGGAAGATATGCCAAAGGATATGTGGGGGGAATTTCCTAATAAAACCCCAGGAAGTGTAAGAACTCTGTTAGCAAAATGTGCCTTGAGGCTGATAATAGCCTGAAGCTATTTGAAATCAAGCTATAACAAATCAAAGGATTTGTTAATCAGAGCTTCGGTGGCTGTTTCTTAGGAAAGATATCACACGAAGCAACACAACTGCTAAAACAATCACTCAGTGCTAACTAACCGAAGAACAGGGCTGGCGCTTAAGACCACATACTGGTTCTGTAGCCACAATTTACACAGGGACGCCCAACTCTAGCCATCTTGAAACCAAGCACAGAGAACAGTAGCATAATCATAGCACAGTGTGGACTATTAGGAAAATTCAAAAGCTTTCCTCTCTCCCCCATCTTCTTCCTCCTCCTGCACTTTCCCCCTCCTTTTTCTCCTCCTCTTCTTCCTTGTGTTTCTACCAAGTACATTGAACAATGCTAGAGCCAATAATAATATTTTTCAAAATTTGGTGTTTTGCGAAGTGTTCAGACCTGGGAGGCAAAAGGCCCAGGTTTGTGTCCTGGCTTTGTTGCTTTTCTGTTTGACCTTTGATAGTGGCTTCACCTTTAAAGTGGACTCACCCTTTGCTCCCTTACAGGCTTGTGTGGGAATTACATGAGATAATGTATGTGAAAGCTTCTTGAAATCATGTACAGCTCCATATATTTATAAAGCAACAAACACCGTCTTATCCAATCATCATGACATTGCAAACCATGAAAGGGGTTAGGATTTGCTTCTATGAGAAGAGTCAGTTCACTTAGATAAGCTTCTGTTTATCCGCTTGACTCCTTTCTTTTTCACTCTAGATATTAATAGGATTCATAGCCTGGATAACCGTGAACTATTTTTAAATGCTTTTAGCAAATTACCTTTACAAAAGTTTTTCCCCCTTTTTTCTGTTCTTCCTTAGTATGTACCCTCTTCTTTAAAAAAAAAAAAAAAATTATGTGATTCTCTTAAATCATCTCCTTTTCAGTATTTCAGTAGCAAAATATTCACAGCAGAGAATGGATTTTTTTTCCTCAAGTTAACTATTTAGGGTCATGACTAGTAATTTAAAGAAGGAAAAAAGGAAGTCAGCATAATATAAGACTTAACCAACTTTCAAAAATTGTGTTCTTATTCAGTTATATAATGAATAAAAATTGATTGCTTATCAGGTGAAATCTTACCTTGAAGTATTAATGGTAATAGGAATACGAGCATTATACATGATAAGCTATTGGCCGAGTTGTCCTTCACCTTGTCCCAATCCAGAGCTTGTGATGACAACAAGCTGGGATAATTATTGAAAACTCTAGTTTTATTTTAACAGTAACACAGACCTTTACTTGTTCCAGACAAAATAATTATGTTGTAAGAAACTAAGACGTTAATAGCAACAAGAACCCCAAAACCCTTGTTGTAAGTTTCTGAAGAGTAGGAATGATACCTTTAAACATTTTAGCCCCTTTTTCTTCTGACCATGTAGTAGATACAATATTTAATAAATTCCTGTGAAATAGAAGAACGATTTAAAAGTTTATGTCCAGTGGATTTTCTATAATAAAATAAGATATTGTGTTTTCCATGTGACCATGGAACATGGCATCTGGACCATGCAACTGAATGAAATTGCCAGATCAAATTATTTACATTTCTTTCTTTTCACTCTTTTCATTTACTACTTTGAGTAAACCAAATCTTCTTTCATATGTTTTTCCACTTCTTTGTATTGTATAGGTATTTTTGTAATTAACTTACTCATTATGTACTGTAAAAATGCCCATCCAGACCCACGCAGTAAGCAGAGGCATGCCAAGTCCTTTGCCTCAGAAAGGAAGACGCTACTGAGACAGTATTGCTGCTGCTTTGGTTTGGGTAACCCCTGTGGTCAGGCTTCTTGCTTTAAAAATAAATATCAAACCATTGACATGACATGTATTTTCCACAGTGTCTCAGTTTTTCGCTCCTTGAATAAAACCTGTTGGAGATCTTTATTCTATGACAGCTTTTTATTTCCAGGGCATTATCTCTTAAGGGGGGCAATAACCTTCTTTGTAAATTTCTCCTAATATAAATTGCTTTCATAATAGTGGAGAAATGTCCTTTTCTCCCTATTTTAAGATGGAGAAACTGAAGCATAAGGACAGAGATGTATGTAAGATTTCAAGGAAAATGAAAGATGGTTTTTGACTTTCTTGCTTCCTGAGCTAGTCTTTAATTGCTAAAACGTCTGTATCCTTAACAGATGTGGGCCCATCTATTACTACTTTCAGCGTAATTTAATTGCATGATATATTTGGGGACTTGGAGCTAGTCATGGAGTACTTTTTAAAATAAATAACTTTGAACAAGTGAAGCAATTCTATCATGCAATGTGTATTTGTATTTTTCAATTGGCTTAAATATAAAAGATCCGACATGACAATCATATTCAGCTACGCAAATGAAATTCTCATTGTTGATACATTTTAGTATGAATGTCTAAAAGTGCCACATGAGTACTAACTTTGAAGACAAAGGAATCCCAAAGAAAAGCCAAGTAATTAAGTCATTTAGTTCTTTGTTTTGTTTTGTTTTAATCTGTAACTGGAAAAGACTTCACAGAAGACTCTTACTAAGAATCATGGGCTCAAAAGTTGTGACAACCTTGGAGGACTTTATTTAAGAGCCGAAATAGAGCTACTGAGAAGTTCAGAACTGCAAATTAAAGAACAAAACCTACTTACTTTGTTATTTCTACATCCTATTATCATTCCAAACCAGGTAGTTAAGTAACATACACATTGAGTTTTGAGACTCTCTGAAAAGCCTAAAAAGCCTTGAAAATTAGCTAAAATGGTATTGGCATAGTCCTGAATTTTTTTTTTTTTCTGATTCTGAAAATGTCTAAAGTGATGATTGTATTATGACTTGTCACCGTTCCCACCCACTGCCTACCTTTCCTTCTCTCCTCCTGCCAACCACTCTGCAAAAGGCATTCTTGATGTTTTCCCTTTTACTAATTAATAGAGATTATATACCCTTTCATGGCTCTAGCTTAAGGAGAATTATCTTGGTTTTAAAAATGCCTACACATATATCCTCATATGTAGAGTTTTCGTAAGTACTCATCTGAGAAACAACTTAGAATAAAAGTTTATTAAGCAAGTTCAAAACCCATAATTAACCTTGCGAAAAAAAAAAGTCATCAGTATTTAGAGCATACTCAGTCTTGGTGAAAGAATTAAAAAATATCCCTGGTCTACACATTTTGTTTCAGATTTTTTTTTTCTTTTGAGACAGACTCACTCTGTCACCTTGGCTGGAGTGCAGTGGTGCGATCTAGGCTCACTGCAACTTCCACCTTCTGGGTTCAAGCAATTCTCATATCTCAGCCTCCCAAGTAGCTGGGATTACAGGTACCTGCCACCATGCCCGGCTAATTTTTTGTATTTTTAGTAGAGATGGGGTTTCACCGTGTTGGCCAGGCTGGTCTTGAACTCCTGACCTCAAGTGATCCACTCTGCCTCGGCTTTCCAGTGTGCTGGGATTACAGGCGAGCGCCACCATCGCTGGCTAATTTTTGTATTTTTGGTAGAGACAGGGTTTCACCATGTTGGCCAGGCTGGTCTTGAACTCCTGACCTCAAGTATCTGTGCATCTCAGCCTTCAAAAGTGCTGGGATTACAGGAGTGAGCCATCGTGCCTGGCCTAGATGTTTTTTATTACATGATTTCAAATTATGATATTTTAGCAAGATCACACCAATTTTAGGAATTAGTCTTAGAATTAACCTCTCTTCGTATACCACAATGATGAAGAACACAGGCTCTGGAATCAGAATGCCTGGGTTAAAATCCAGGTGCTGCTAATTAATAACTGAATGACTCAGACAAGTTATTTGAATACATTAGGCCTCCATTTTGTCATCTGTTAAATGGGAACAATAAAAATCATATCTACCTCCGAGGCATTTGGGAGACTTCGTAAGGCATATAAGGCATTTGACATAGTGCTTGGCTCATCATAAACACAACACTTACTAACCATTAGCTTTTATCTTACCATTTTTTTAAACAACAGCAACAACAGCAAGATTATGGCACAAAGCCAAAAAACGTTCTGTACCAAACTAAGCATGGCAAAGGAGGCAGCTTCCAATAAGCAGAAATAGAATAATCGAATAAGTTTATTATCTTTAAAGGTGAGAATAGTAAAGAATCTGATTTGGTAAGTACGCTCTTGATTTGAAAAGCAAGTTTATTCCTTTGTAGTCATTTAATCTGATTATCATTCCATTTAGGGTATTAGAATTTCCCAAACTAATTTGGTATCATGGACAGGCCATTCCAGTGAGTTCCATCCTATGGTATAACCATATTCCAAATATATGAAATAACAGCCACCACAGAACAAAGCACCTCCAGACCCCTAATAGAGATGCTTATTTCCCGAGCTATGATTGATCCAAGCTGCTTCTGCTTATGGCATACATTTATAAGAGCTAAAAGCGGCCAGAAGAGTTTCTTGTGACCTGCTTTGTCTCAATGCAGCACAACACTTGAGTTATCCTGAATATAAGGGATCTGACATCCTCACCCCCTGAGAATGGGGGAATAAAGAGTAGACAACGAAGAAGTTTTTCAAGTTCATGTGGTTTATCCTTTAAGAGTGTCTTCAGTCTCTCACTTGGGACTACTAATTTTATTTGAGAACCAGTTTTAATGTCTTGTTTGTCCGGTTTCTGTTCTTTCACAACAGAGTAAGACAAGCAAGGAAATGAGGATGATGCAGAAGGCAGAGGGACTGTCTGGGAAGTTCATACGAAAGGAAGAAACAGGGAAATCACCAATGCCACTTACTGTGGAAACAAAGGGTCTCCGCCCCCTGTGCAGCCACTGATAAACCTACATCATTAGGAAAGGTTTAGATTACGTTCAACTGCCCTTGGTTTGAGAATGTGGAGGGTGTGTTTTAGAATCACTTTTATTAAAAAAGAGTAGAACGAAAATTTTGTAACTGCTTATTTGCCAGAACACCTGAGTTACCTAGAAAGTGAATTTATATGGACTTTTTCATTCTCCACTGGTGCTGGATCAACGATCTGTGAGTTCGTTTGCTAGAAGTCCACGTTCAAGTTGTAGGCAGAATTGGTTCCTTCTGGGGGCTGCAAGGGAAGGATCCATTCCATTCCTCTCTCCTTGGCTTGTACGTGGCTGTCTTTTCTCCACGCTTGTCTGTGTGCCTGTCCAAATTTCTTCTTTGGATAAGGACATCAGTCATATTGGATCATGGCCCATGCCAATGACCTCATTTTAACTTGATTACCTCTGTAAAGACCCAATCTCCAAGTGAGGTCACATTCTGAAGTACTAGGGGTTAGGTCTTCAACATATCTTTTGTTATGGTGGGGGGCGGGGACACATTTTAACCTATAACAAGGTGTTACTATATGTAAGAAAGCCTGCCTCCTTCTGCGAAATGTTGAGTCACCTGAATCTCATGCTTGCCATGTTTGTTATAAGACTTCTAGCACAGAGAGCAGACAGAATTACTTCTTGTGTCTCATGCTAAAGGTGGCTCCCCAGATAAATGGTATCCAGGCCCTGGTGAAAAGTCTGCTTTGTTACTGGGTTACGGTCTGTTACAAAGTCATGAATACCTCAAGCTGATTGTTGGCAGACCAGGTTCCCATATGTTCTGGGTAGGTCTTAGCAACAAGGAGGCCAGGGGAAGTGGAAGGCATATCTCTATTAGGTGTGTGCTTACGACGGTGGCAAACGTACCGTTCTGTTACAGCTTTCATTACAAATCATGAAGCTCCATTGTGTTTTCTAACAAACGGAAGAGAAAAATTCAGGTTTGCCTTAATAATTTGAATTTGAGGAGAAAAATAAGCCAATCCAGTTGGTTGAGTGTGTAGACCACTTTTCAGCAGGTTATTTTGACATCCTGTAGTGGCACACTCAGAATCTGTTTCTACAGCTGCAACATGCCTGTTGTTTTGCCCAAGATGGAATCAGGGTAACAGACAGCAAATAACTGGGTAGGAAAGATACAACAAACTTTTATAACCGTAGAACAAAGCTGGCCTTTGAGGCAAGATAAAACCAGGTCCTCATATAGAATCTGTTGAAAAACAGGATTTTTGTGACCTTGAAGTAGTGATTTTGATTGGAATGGTGCTTCAGATCCTAAAATACTGGCTATCAGAGGTTTGACGAAGAAATAGCTCTGTTCAGAATATTGATTTCGATTGATTATGGAATCTGAAGCTCATGGACATCTGAATTTTGTGTGTCCTAATTTGTATACTAATTTTCCTTTATGATGCTGATGACAGAACCAATAATATTTTAACTTGTACCTGGGCTATGGACCAAATGCACCTGTTTTGTGCATCATAAAATAAAACCCAAAGATCCTTACCTGGCTAAGGTTCAAGAACTCACACTGATGCCTTCTCTTGCCATTTAATATTAATATGGCTCAAGGCTTCCCTTGCTACCTCTGCTGTAGGAGCTGAATTTGGAATCAGAAGTCCAGGCTTAACACATAGGAAAAATCCAAGAATCACTGTAACATAGTATGTCATTCTCTGTGATGCCAACACCTCCTTACAGATATATCTGCTATCTTCGTGTTATATAAACAGCATAGATTTAGATGTGCTGTATGTGAATCTCTATTTTAAAAATGTCATATCTAAGTTTTTTTTTTTAATGGCTAGGCTAGTTCAGTTGAACAGTCTTATATAAGATGGCACTTAAAAGCTCTAAATCTGTGGATCTGAGTATTATTTAGTCATCTGTTTGTGCAACTATATTTTTAACTTAATGTATGATGAGAAAATAGTTTTTCTGAACTCCCAAGCTGTGTTCCCATACTTCAGTTTGCTTTATTTTCCTCTCAATTTTCTTTTAGAACACATTACAGAGAACTTGCTCTGGAAACTTCATAATTATTTGATGAAGGTAGGTAGCATTCACCAGAAAGCACCAAGCCAAATGACCAAAATTAAAAACTTGAAGGGACTCATAGGACAATATGTGTTCTTTCCAACACAGTTTAATGGAAACATAGATCTATGTCACATTCTCTTTACAACCAATGACTAAGCATGTAATAGTCTTGTCAGACATCATTTTTACTTTATAAAGGAGGAAATTGAAGCTTGAGGAAGTTGAGTGATTTAGCCAATGTGTCACAACCTGACAAGTGGGGGAGCAGGACTCCCAGCCCAGGTCTTGTGATTCCAAAGTCAGAGCTTGTCATTGAAAAAAAAGCCTCATTCTATATTCTCCTTGTTTGAAACAGCTTACTTATTTGAAACTAAGATCCAAATTCAACTGATATTAAAAATCTTCAGTGAATCTTGTCCCATGGCGTCAGATGAATTTTTGTCTATGCATATCTTTTGTAAAAACTTCATGTATAAGGATGTTTTCCAAGAACATTTAAAGGCTTGGCTCTTCAAGAATTACCAGATTCTGTCTCTTTGGCATTTCCTCACTTCTGTTGCCCTGTCGAGGAGTCTGCTTCCCAGCTTCCTGCAAAATCACCAATGATGTCCTTTTAGTTCCTTCAAGATTTTGTTCCAACTGTTTGTGACCAAGACTTTTTTTTGTTTGAGATGGGGTCTCCCTCTGGTGCTGAGGCTGGAGTGCAGTGGGACGACCTTGGCTCACTGCAGCCTCAGCCACAATTCTCCCATCTTATCCTCCCGAGTAGCTGGAACTACAGTCACATGCCACTATGCCTAACCAATTTTTGTAATTTTTTTTTTTGTGTGTGTGTGTAGAGACAGGGTGTTGCTATGTCACACAGGCTGGTCTTAAATTCCTGGCCTCAAGTGATCCTCCAGCCTCAGCCTCCTGAGTTGCAGGGATTGCAGGAGTGACCCACCATGCCCAGCTCAGAAAATGATCATTTCGTGGAGGGCACACCTCCAGGAACAGCATAGTTGAGAGCTGTGCTCATTCCTCTTGGGCTCTTTCTCACCACTCTGCTGCCCAGGAAGCAAACCAGCTTCTCGCCTTTACAGTTTTTAAAGCATGAGTCAGGTATGAAACTCTCTGTTCTCTCAACATCATAAGACACAGGCCAGGCTCTCCAAATATTCTCTTCAAGCTCTCTGCTTGGTTTGAGCGGGGCTGGGAGGAGCTGTGGCACCTGCAGCTTGACTCTGCAAGAACTCCAGCATACCCAAGCCTCTTTTAAGACTCTAAGGGTGAGGCTACAGGGTCCTTGGGCAGGTTTGTTTCTTTTTTGGGTCACCCTCTGCTGTGTCTGCATGGATGGTCTAGCACCTCTCTTTAGAATGTGTGGGCACCTAACACTCCTTTTCTCAGCTTTGGGGTCTCAGCTCAGACTGAGACGTCAGAAAATCTTATTTTAACATCCTGTTCCATATAGGTTTGGTAGTTGAGCACACAGTTGTAATTAGAATTGCGGTGGAGGAAGAGGTGGGAGGGGGAGAGATGCTGAGGAGTGTGTAGAGAAGAAAGACAGCCAATGACAGGGGACACCAGCCTTAAAAGGCACAAAGGTGAAGAGCAACCCACACTCCCAGAAGGAAAAAAATCCCAAAATGTGGAGATGAGATACTGGGAGGTGAGAGAAGACCTGGGAGTGAGTACTCTTATAGAAACAAAGAGAAGAGTGTCAAGGAGCAGATGCCAGGTGACAGAGAACCAACCCCCTGATATTTAAAGAGTTCCTAGAAATCAAGAATAAATAGATGAACAGTCAACAGAAAATGGGCTAAGTCCACAAACATATAGTTCGCAGCCAAAGAAAGATAAATGGCCCTTAAACATTTGAAAAGCTGCTCAGCCTCACTCTCAATAAAGGAACTGCAAGAGAAGACAACACTGAGCTCCATTTATCACTTTTGAGATTGGCAAGCATTTTGAGGACACTCCGTATTGGCAAGATTGTTGGGAACTGAGCCTGTTCATGCATTGCTGGTGGTCAGAGTGCGAAATGGTCCACTCCTGTGTAGGTGAACCTGACTGTATCTACCTGAACTACTCAAAATTCACTCAGACACAGATAGTCACTCTACTCTCCTTGAAACTCCTTCTCACTTGAGTTCTGGGGCAGCAACCTTCCTTGTTTTCCTCCTATTGACGAGTTGCTCCTTTTGAACCTTCTTTACTGGCTGGCCTCTAAATGTTGGAGTGCACAAAGCCTCAATCTGGGATCCTTTTCTTCATCCACCTCATCCAATCTCATTGCCTATTTTTTTAATGCAGTAAATTACAAATAACATAAAACTCACCATCTTACAGTGAATAAGCACATCCATAGAGATAGAAAGTAGATTAATCATTGCAAGGGGCTGGGGGAGGGAAGGAATGGGGAATAAATGCTTAATGGATGTAGGGTTTCTTTTGGGGGTGAGGAGAATGTTCTGGAAAGTGGTGATGGTTGCATGACCCTGTGGATAACCTAAACATCACCGATTGTGTACTTAATGATGGTTTAAATGGTAAATTTGATGTTATGCGTGTTTGACCAATAGCTAGTCTGTCTCTATGGATTTTCTTATTCTGGATGTTTCCTGTAAATGGAATGATTTATTTAGCGTAATGTTTTCAAGGTTCATCCACATTGTAGCATGTATCAGTACATCACTCCTTTTCATGGCTGAATAGTAGTCCATTATACACACACACACACACACACACACACACACACACACACACCCACATTTTGTATATCTATTCGTCAGTCGATGGACATTTGAGTTGTTTCCACCATTTAGCTATTGTGAAAAGGTTCTTTCTTGGTGTGAGGCCTGGGTCTACCCAGGTGAGGTAGGCCTGGGACTCCATCCTGGAGCACCCAGGTAGCACTGAAGCACTCAGGCATAGGCTGGGGCTTCCCCCTGGTGAGCAGGCTGGCTTTCACCAGACAGTCCAGAACAGTTGGGATGCACCACTGGCATAAACTCTCCACGAAAACTATAAAGGAGCTGCTCAAAGCACCTGAAGGGATCCTGACCTGACTCTGGTGGTGTCTTATCAGTGGCAGGCCATGCTAGGTACCTGTAGGCTAACGAAGGTGATTTCCACCAATGAGCACTGCTGAGTCACCTACCCTACGTGGCTGTCTCCAGGCTGTAAAGTGGTCTTTAATCCACAAAGCAAGTCAGATCCTTTCTCTGGATCTGGATTTTTTAAATCCATGACATACCATTCCATTGTGTCAAAGGCACACTTTCTGCAGTAATCCTCAGTTTGCCCCCCATTGATTCTCACTTTGTTTGAGGGGGGGTGGGATTTTGGAGTGCCCACTTCTTCCATCTGCTAGCTGCATGACCTTGGGCAAGTTATTGCACACCTTAAATCCTCCACCTCTGCATCTGAAGATTGATCAGAACTCTTGTAACCTCACAAGATGGTTATGAGCATGAAATGAGGCCATGCCCAGAACACTCAGCCATCCATGTCTCCCCCACGGCCCTCCTAATTAGATCTGGCATGCAGGCCCTCACCCCATGTTTCTCCGTATCTCCACGGGGTCCTCCACAGGTTCTCGCCACCTCCAGCAGGCCAGGTTCTGCGTTTTTGCTCAACTTTTCCACTGCTTATGGGAAATCTTTTTTCCTTGGGCTTTTCTTTTTGCCTGCATCTATTTTTTAAAAACAAGAAACATGCATTAATTTTAAAATCAGGGAGAAATAAAATCTCATCATTCATGTCGTTTTGAACACCCACTCTCACTTCAAAAGCCATGTCTCCATAAGCTGTTTCTCCATCAGTTCATCAGCTGGAGTTGCTCACGTCTTTGAATGATCACTGGATTTTTAAAACCTTTTCCAGAACTTGCAGCCTTGGGCTTTCAGGTACTCAAAGGCAAATATATTTGGGGATAGACTACAAATACACAACCAATTGTTCTAGAAATCAGAATTATAAGCTTTCTAAGGGCAGAGCCTGATTTTTTACTCATCTGAGCATTTCCACTTTGATGTTGATAACTGTCTGACTAGACTGCCATACCCTTAGTTTAAATAAATATTTGCTTAATGGAATTGTTATTCAATGCGTGTAAGAACAAGCAGGACCTACATGCCTTGTCTCTTATGAATAGAATAAAAATAACCCATGTAATTCATCAGATTAACTGATAAAAGGTTTTGTTCTTTTGCCTAGAGAGAGGCCTATAAAGGGATCATTTAGCAGGCTTTCTTTGCCAAATCCAGAGGTTTAATGCTATTTGACCGGATGAATAGCAGCAGCAGTTCTAATGATATATCAGTTCATATCTATCTTTTGCCTTTTCACTCATGAAAAATATCTGAAGTGCTTTTACAAGGGGCAGATCCTGCAAGAGGATGTGGTGCCACCCCGAATTCCCAGCCTGGAAGAACAGTACAGTAATTGTGAAGGAATGTTCAACCCGGCGTGGGCTCTTCTCCATGAAGACTACAACCATTCACACTGCTGTGGGGGGATTTCCCTTTACCTGCCTCTTACCATTTTATGGGAAGAGCTTAAGTACAAGGAAATGAACTCCATCTTTCAAATTTTTAGTTCCTCTGGGAGGTTCATACAGGAGAGCTAAACATCGTTGTTTTACTGTTATTGACAAGAACGGAAGGCTGAATAAGACCCAGTACCCACTATTGACTTGATCATGTGGTTTTCTGTTTTTCTACATGTGAGTCAACAATTCTTGTTGCAGGTTTGCTGATTGTGATCACCACAGAACTGCCTTCTCTAAGCACCTTCCTGTTGTGCTGGAGTTAGGTTAGTCCCTGTCCCAAAGGAACTTGTAATTTAAAGCAGTATGAAGGCCAGTGTTTCTCAACTGCGGGCATTTTTGTGTCCCTGGCAGACATTTGGCCATGTCTGAGCACATTTTTGGTTGCTGAAACTGGGAAGGGGGCTGCTACTGACATCTAGTTAGTAGAAACCAGGGATAATCCCACACATCCCATCATGCATAGGATGCCCCACAAAGAATGATCTGGCCCCAAATGTCAATGGTGCTGAGGTGAAGAAGCCCTGATATAGACATATGGATTTAAATACACAGTATTTTTTTTTTTGAAACAGTGATGGATTAAGAAATGTATATGTGCAGCTGGGCACGGTGGCTCACGCCTGTAATACCAGCACTTTGGAAGGCTGAGGCAGGTGGATCACGAGGTCAGGAGTTTGAGACCAGCCTGGCCAACAGGGTGAAACCTCATCTGTACTAAAAACACAAAAAGAAATTTAGCTGGGCGTGGTGGGGTGTACATGTAATCCCAGCTACTCCGGAGGCTGAGGCAGGAGAATTGCTTGAACCTGGGAGGCAGAGGTTGCAGTGAGCTGAGATCATACCACTGTCCTCCAGCCTGGGCAACAGAGCAAGACTCCATCTCAAAAAAAAAAAAAAAAAAGAGAAGAAGAAAGAAAAAAATGTATATGTGTCACGCAGAATGTCTTAGTCAAGAAATCAGAAGAGCAGAGGACAGGTGGATGGCCCCAGGTGGTAGAGTTAATTATCTTTTTTCCAGTATTTGAGCAGATTTTGTGAGAGGGATGAAGATAGTAAAGAGATCATTTAGGATCCAAAAGATCCACAGGAGAACCCTGGTGAATCAACATCGTTCTGAGTTTTAACATCAGCGTCTACATTGGATAAAAATCCCGATCATTCAGGAAAAGATCATGACGAGCAAGTGCTTTAAATTGGAAGACGTGGACTTTATTCTGTGATTATGAAATGGCTCACTAAGGCCAGAAACAACTTAAAGTTCAGAATTTTATTAATTCGAAGACCAAAAAGAGGAACCATTCAGCCAGCTCAAAGAAATTCTTGCATCATTTCCTTGTGTGCTGTTCAGGTTAAAAATAACTTCTAATCCTTGTGAAGAGTAAACCGTCTTGTCAAAGAGAATTAGGAAATTACCTCAGGGCGGGGGTTATAAGGTGGGGTAGAGAAGGAGCAATTCATCCAGGAAGAAATTACGTGCTGCATTTTGAGATGAAAATTTCTGAATGACTGAAGAAAATGTGGGGCTAAGGGAATAGGGGCTCCGATGGGAGACGGGAGGAACGTGCATGGGGCATGTGTGTGTGTTGTGGGGGAGAGGTGAAGAGGGAGGCACCGGAGTGTTCCTGCACTGGAGGTGGCTGCCCTGGGTGGCTTGGACTCTGGGCCATGGGGCGTTCTTTTCTTCTCTGTCTTGAGCAGCCTGCCTTGGCCTTGGGTGCTCACAGAGATAGAGTGTAAACCACAAGCTCTCTGCCTATTGGGCCATGAAGTGAAACTCGATAAAGGCTGACCTTAGGCTGAGCCCCAAAGTCATCTTAGCACCTCGACATCACCGCAACAGTGAGACAAGAACAGATGTGTTCTTTAGAGGGTCATGGCTGCACAAGCTGTAAAGAAGTGGAGCGGGAGAATACATGCCAAATAAAGGCGGCTTCTTGGCCTTCAGATTTCTGCTGCCAGCTTCCTATTTGCCACTGGGCTGCAAACTTCATAAAGCAAAAAGCAAGCTCGGGGGCTGTGTGGGTGCCCTGGGTTCTCGTTATAGATGCTCCAATATTGGCAAACATGACAGTCAAATGTGATGTCCTATCCCTCCAGCCTTGTGTAGTATCGTTTTGTGGTTTCCTTGTAATTTGGGAAAAAGCATGTTGCTCTGGAAGCAATCAACAAGACTCATGCCAGAGTTCGTGTGAATATGCATGTTGTGGAAATTGGCACTCAAAGATTAAGGTTTTTTTTTTTTTGAGGAGCCACACTGTACTGAAGTTGAAGAAAATCGACACCTTTGACCTACCTTCCCTCCCTCCTTCCCCTCCCTCTCTCTCTTTCTTTCTTCTTTCTTTCTTTTTCTTTCTTCTTTCTTTCTTTCTTTCTTCTTTCCTTCTTTCTTCTCTCTTTGTCTCTTCTTTCATGAAGCCACAATCACTCTGAGCATGGCTTTTAGTTCATGGGTAGTACCACAATGTCCTGTGTAATAGCAAAATAAATAAGCAACAGAAACGTGTTTTTCTGAGAACAATCTAACCTATGTGGTGGAATAAAAGAAACAAAGGCTGGATCTGGGTATAAGTCCTAACTCGCCACTTGCTAATTATATGTCTTTAGGTATCATACTTAATTTTTCTGATATTCAATGATTTCATCAGCAGAAGGGAAATAACATTTCTTCCTTCCTAGTACTGTAATGTGGAATGAATGAGCCAATGTATGTGGGACTTTTGCATGGTGCCTGGCATTTGGTACTTAATAAATAGTATTTATTATCATAAAAATGTGTATTATAAGTGTTATATCTCTAAGAGACATCTTTCCATCAGTGATTACATATCACATTATATAATATGCCACAAAACCATACAGCTACCAGTTGTCAGCTCAATAAAAGCCAACATTTATCATCTACACTGTCACCAAAAACTTATGTGAAACACTCACCGTGTAGAATTACAACTTGCTCACTTGTTTGTGAGTTCTGTAAGCAGTGGGAAATTAAAAGTATGTGCACGTCCGTCAGTATAAATCTCCTGTTAGAAAAATGCACTGTGAAGAATATGACATCATTTGATTTGAAGGCTAAGTAGATTTGGTTAGCAGACCCATGCAACTCAAGGGAGATACTGGGAATCTTGCCAATAACTTCTGACCTACAGACAGAGAAGAAACTCTGGGAACTGAAAGGTCTCTTATCACATTTTAATTCAAAAAATAAAATCTTACACTCCAGAGCCAGAATCTATAAATGGAATAAGATAGCAGGAAGAGCAGTGTTCAGTGATAAACAGTGCATTTGGCAAAGAACATCCCACATGTGGCATCAGAGAAGCAAGGAACTCTTTCCCCAGGTATTTCTCCAAGCTTATCATCAAAACAGATGGATGTCAGGAACTTAATGCTGTGCATTCATACGGCAATCACAATGCCAGGGAACTTTGACATATAGAAGCTTAAAAGTGGGGAGAGCTGTTGACTGATTGGTCCATCCGTCCATCCATCCATCCATCCGTCCACCCACCCACTCATCCATTCATTTCTATTCATCCATTCAACCAACATTAATTGAATGCACACTCTTTGCCAGGCCTTGGCTGAGAGGCCAAAGCTACAAAGAAGAAAAGGCTCAATCCTCTTTCTCAAGGATCTTACAAAGAACTGGATAGGTGGACACAGTCAAAAAAAGATATGCTCAAAATTTGGTGAGTTACATATGGGCTGGGTATACAGGAGGCTTTTAGTAGATACTGTGTGAAAACAAGAACAATAAACCACAGATCTAAGGCAAGGGATGCCATTTTCAGCTCTCTCGATGAGTGTATTTGAGGGTGAAGGACTTTTGGCAGCTTGGGGTAGAAAGCTGCACCAAGTAGGTGGCTCTTGTCTCTCTTTCCAGCCCACGTTCATCATCTCCGGAGAAAACGACTCTTGTGGCTTGAAACCTTTAATGAGCCAGTTCTCCCCCACAGCCTGTCTGCACTTCAAGGGAGGGAGGGTTATTTACTGCATGCTTCGTCACTGATGATCTGCTTGGAGAGAACGCAGGAATCACACTCACTCTCAGCCGCTGAGTGGCCTGGACGGGAGCCATCTGTGTGCATCTGTGTGCACTCTTCCTTTATCTTGTATGTGTGTTGGGGTTGGCCAGGAGTGCATTTTAAAAAGAAACACTTGGAAAAGTTAATGAAACAGCACAAAATGTAATTCCCAGTTCAATATCAAGTTGCCATTTGTTGTTCATTTTAGTTTGTATTTTGTGCGTTTTGCCAAGGACGCATGTAGGCTTTGCCTTTTTTGAATGAGGATTATAAATCATGTGGAAACTCTGGTGACATTTAGAAAAAAAATTGAATGCAGCACCTGTCTGTTTTAAACATTAGCAACACTGAAATTGATTTTCATATAACTGTGAGCTACTTTAACTTTCACCTACTTGGAATCGGGCTGTAGTTTTGCCATGAACTGATGAGAGCTAGAATATTGTTAAGCTTCTCCTCGCCCCGCCCTCCAGCCCCAGTTTGGATTTGAGGGATTCTGGAGATTTGCGATTTGAAAGTAATCATTGTGAAACACATCATCGTTAATCAAATTACTGAAACCACCATTCCAGGCTTTCGGGAATCATCCCATCAATTCTAATCTGGCCATTGTCACTGTGATAGACAAAGAATCAATCAAATCAACAAGTATTTATCCAGAGCTTAGTACGAACTTAGCACAGGTCCAGGGTACTATTTGGGAGAGGAGCGGGAGAGGGTGGAAGATGTGTAAGACACATTCCTTCATTATCTGAACAAGCAAGGAGGAAAATGGCAATTGTTTCTTCAAAATGCTGCCTGCCTCGATCTTTAGCTTTGAATAGCTGTATGATTTTAGGTTGTAAAGTTGGAAATGTAACTGCTTTGTACTTTCAAAGTGAAATGAGTTATTTGGGGAGAAAAAAGTCCTCAAATTTATTGTACTGGTCTGGTGTTTTCATTTGACAATTGCTGCTGATTTTGGCAGCACAGAAAGGACCCTACATCCTGTCTGCTGAGGAGCACAACAGTATAGAAAAGGCTTCAAAGGAATTATTTCCTACCTGGCATCACCATTGCTGAGTGAGTGGGCAAATTACCAGCAAGGCGCTGCTTGCCAGTTGATATTGTGCCTCCTCGTAAGGCCCATGAAGCTGACCAGCAGGCAGATAGACAGACATTGGTGTTCTGCCCATGTTCCTGGAAAGGGGGAGACAGCCAGGTTATATAATGGTCTGACTTTTTAAAAGAAGTCCAGTTTTCCAAAAAATGAAGCCACAGCTGTGAAGTATAAGGGAAACTTTCTCCTATACTGTGAGGAGGCATTTCAAAGTATCTGTAATTATTTTTTAACAGCTTCATTTAGGTATAATCTACATAGCACAAAATTCATGCACTGTAAGTGCACATTTCAATAAGTTTCAGAAAATGTGTCCACTTGTATAACCATTATTACAATCCAGTTTTAGAAAACTTCCAATACCTCAAAACGTTCCCACTCTTGGAGTATTAGTCCGTTTTCATGCTGCTGATAAAGACACACCTGAGACTGGGTAATTTATAAGGAAAAAGAGGTTTAATGGACTCACAGTTCCACATGGCTGGGGAGGCCTCACAATCGTGGTGGAAGGCAAAAGGCATGTCTTACATGGTGGCAGACAAGAGAGAGAAAGAGACTCAAGTGAAAGGGAAAACCCCTTATAAAACCATTATGAGTCTTATTCACTACCACAACAACAGTATGGGGGGGGGGAAACTGTCCCCATGATTCACTTATCTCCCACTGGGTCCCACTTACAACATGTAGGACTTATGGAAGCTACAATTTAAGATGAGATTTGAGTGGGGACACTGCTAAACCCTGTCACTTGGCCTGTTTGCAGTCAATCCCCACTCTCACTCACAAGCCCAAGCAACCATTGATCTGCCTTTTATTTACAAAGCTCCTATGAATGGGATCATACAATATGCTGTCTTTTGTGTTTGGCTTCTTTCACTTAGTGTAATGTTTTCCAGGTTCATCCAAATTGTTTCATGTATCAATACTTCATTCCTTTTTATTACTGAGTAGTTTCCTTGTATGAATGGACCACTTTGCTAATTCATTTCTCAGTGAATGGATGTTCAGCCTTTTTCCTGTTTTTGCCATCACAGCCACAGTCATTGATAATTTTAAGTAAGACTTGACACTAATGTTCAAATGGAAAATTATCTACTTCCAATCTTGTTACGCATGTCACTACACTCGTTCTGAAAGATTGTTATATTAGATTCATGCAATATGAAGCACATTGGAAAGTAGGAAATTATCAAGCGTATATTTGTCCAGTCAAAACTTCCGTTATGCAACATGAACAAGATCTTAGAGCCTTGAAATGAGCAAGCTTTCTCCAAAAGTAAAGGAAATTTTCCCAAAGACAAGCTTACTTTTGTTCACCTTACCACATCTGCTTTCTCACTCTTGAACTATTTCCTTACTCTGGCTACCACGCACTTTATTCATTCATGCATGCATTAATTCATTCATTCCTTTATTCCATGAATATTTAGTGAACATTTTCTCTGTGTTAAGGCAGGGTGCTAGGTGCTATAGTACATGTAAAAAAAAATCAAACATGATTATAACTGGTTCTGTACAGGTACCCAAGTCAGTTTTTAAAGTATTTTTGACTGAGACTCACAGTAAAAGGTACGTATTACCTGTATATACATAACTGAGATAAAGTGATACTTCACATTACTGTGTGCAATGCAATGTTATTTTCTATCTCATTTAAAAAAATTGTTGATTGCAACCCACTGAACTGATTTTACCACCCACAAATGGGTTGAATTTTACAATTTCAAAAGGTTTCACTAAAATATTAATATTTTGAGATAAGGAAGAGAGGACAATGCTTACTACCTAGGAGGACAGAGAACAGAGGATTGTATAGGAGTTGATGGTGGGGGATATAAAGAGTTGGGGAAGGGCCTACTTAGTGATTTAGGCGACCCGACTGCTCTGAAGCCTTGGTTAGTCTGTTTGCATCAGGACTTGAAGCACTAACATCCCAGTGAAAAAATTCTGTGTTGGTAGGTGCCGTGGCTAATGCTGTAATCCAGCACCTTGGGAGACCTAGGCGGGTGGATCACTTGAGCCCAGGAGTCTCAAACTAGCCTGGGCAACGTGGCAAAACCCTTTCTCTACTCAAATATGTATATATAGCTGGGTGTGGTGGTGGTGTGCCCTGTGGTCCCAGCTACTCAGGAGGTTGAGGTGAAAGGATCACCTGAGCCGAGGAGGCAGAGGCTGCAGTGAGCCAAGATCACACTACTGCACTCCATCCTGGGTAACAGAGTGAGAGCCTGTCTCAAGAAAAGAGAAAAATCCTGTGTGTTGAAGAATTTTCAACAATTCCATGGCTTCTGTGCCTCAGCAGAGGTGGGTGGCTGGAGAGGGGGCAGTCATCTAAATGGTTCTTGAGAAGAATTTTCTCTCCTTGTCTCAGCTAACAGAAAAAACTCAACTTCATAAAGCAAATGTGCACTCATTTATTCTAAATGTACTGTCCTTGGTTTTGACGATTAGTCTCTTCAAGTAGCTGAAACTCATCAGAACCGAACAATCTTATGATGCTCCCCAGTAGACAGAAGACTTTGGCTGTCTCTCTCTTTCTGAATTAATAACAACCTTAGTCTCGTTTTCTTTCCTTTTAGCCAGTCTTTTCAAGGTTTCTCCTCTTGCCTGTTTTCTCTCAGCTGTCTTTCTCATGAAATAACTAAAACTGGGCACTGTCACAAACAACTCCTTTTAATAAAGGCCACTGAAATCTTTTAGTTGGATTCTGTCTTTCCCTAGGCTTGAGAAGCAAGCTCTGTGGTAGGGTCTTAGGGCACAGGTAGATTTTACATAGGCAGGGAAAGGATTTTTTAAAAAAACATTTATTGAGTTTGTGATTGACTAAGTGTTTTACATGTTTTGCCCCGTTTGTTTCTCAAAATAATTCAGTAACGTAGACACCTTTATCCCCATTTTCTGACATTGAACATGGGACTCAGAGAGGCTAGGTAACTTACCCAAGGTCACAAAGCTATTAAGTGCTGGAGTTGAGATTCCAGCTTGTGTCTTCCGCCTCTGAAGCATGTGACGTTGGTGCTACAGATTCAGCAAACATTGACTGAGAATCTGTGAGATGGAAGAGTTGAAGACACAAAAATGATGGCGACATCATCCCTGTCCTGAGGAGCTCATGAGGTTGCAGAGCGTGATCTGGAAACAGAGAGGAAGTTCTGGCAGCTGTGGAAAGCTGGTTTGGTTGAGCAGCGAGGGATACATTGAGGGAGTAGAAGTCTATTCTGTAGGAAGTGGGGGGCCCCTAGGGGTTTTTGAGTGGAGAGTCACTTGTTGGCAGCTGCATGCTGTAGCTGGCAGCAGGGGAGAGGCGAAGAGCATCTGGCCTGGGAAGGCAGTGGTGGGAAGGGAGAGAGGCAGGAGGAAAATGTGAAAGGGAGCGAAACCAGATTTGGTAGCTGAGACTGTCTGGGCTTCGAAGCATCACACTTATTCTTCTACCAGTACAGCATTTCCACCAGGTGACCCCTCCCAGGGCCATCCAAGATGACCCTTTCTGAAAAACCCCCAAGCTATGGTTGCTCCTGAAATCTGCTTTTGGGGAGAATCCCTGTTGCTTCTCGCCCATGGCTGCTGCCGGATTTGGCTGAAGGTCTATTTCCTCGGGTATCCTGAACTCATTAGTGTGTGCGACAGGTTTAGGTGCTCTCCACTACAACACATCATTTCACATTTTCCCCAGTTGCACTGGAGCTATTTTGGAGCCTGTGATTTTCCTCGCTTTGGTCCAAGTTACACGGTGCCGGCAGTTTTGCGGTCCAAACCCTACAATATGTTCAGCCCATCTGCCACTGTTTCCCACAGTGTTTAGCTTTAAAAATCTTGAGTAAAGGCTTCCACGTTGGTGGAGTCCCATTTTCAACATTTTCCTCTAGCTTCGTATTTTTTTTTCCTCCAAATGGAGTCTCGTCTTTCAAAAATGCAGGACTCAGACTAGAACTGCCCATGACTTTGACCTTGGTGGTTTCTGTCTCTCTGTGGGTTTGGCTGCTCAGCCCTTTCAGCCAAGTTTATTTAGCAGCCTCTTAGTTTGCAGGAAAGGGGTGAAATGGTTGATACACTCCAGGATTAGGAATGGATAGGATTTTAAAGTTAAAAAAATTAGGAAAGAGCTCCAGAAATCTGGCATCATGTGGAGAAACCTCTATTTTCCAGCCATGGCAGACATCTGGATAAGCCTGGGATTGGTGAATAAGAATGGGGTTCACTGGCTGTGGGACCTGGAGAAGCTGATTCAATTAGGAAAGAGCTCCAGAAATCTGGCATCATGTGGAGAAACCTCTATTTTCCAGCCATGGCAGACATCTGGATAATCCTGGGATTGGTGAATAAGAATGGGGTTCACTGGCTGTGGGACCTGGAGAAGCTGATTCAATAGTCTCCAGACCTCAGGTTCCTGGTCTGTAAAACAGCACAGAAACGGCAGCTATTTTTAGAAGCGTGCCACGATGGAACAAGCTTGCATCAGTGTCTGGTGCAAGGCTGAGCATGTCCTCACCTTTTTATCCCTTATTTGCATTTGTGTCTTTGGCTTCGTGGTCCCTTCCCTCCTCTGTGGCAGAAGAGCACAGGAAGTAAGAATGTGGCCTCTGGGGTGAGACTATGAAGGGTTTGATTCCTGGCCCTGCTTACTAGCTGTGTGTAACCTAGGGTAAGTTAATCTCAAATGTCCACGCCTCAGTCTGCCCACAGGTAAAATGGGGTTGTCATGAGCCTGAAGCGAGTTGATCTTTCCAACTCTCTGAATCCCAGGAGTCTTAGAAGCCACCAATTGGTCAAGCAGCAGGACTTTGCTTATCATCTGTTGTTTTCCAGTTGCTTCTTCCTTCTCTCAGATGGAACATCGCTTGACACTTGGAATTCAGTGACAGTGAGATCTGCAGTCAGGCTTAGATTCTACACGGGACTTCTAGAAAGTCACAGAGCAACAGCCTCTCTCCAGTTTAGCTTCTCTTGCCTGGAGGCATTCCCTACTACGGTTAAGTTTCAGAACAGGCTAGTTCTCTAAGAGGAAAAGAAGTTGGGTAACTTCATTTTTTTTGTTGTTTGGTGAAATATACGCAACATAAAATTTACCGTCTTAGGCATATTCAAGTGCCCATTAAGGACATTCATTAGGTACAAAGTGGCATTAAATATATTCATATTGTTGTTGAACCATTGCCAACACCATATCTAGAACTTTTTCATCTTCCCCAACTGAAACTCTGTACCCATTAAATACTAACTTCCCATTTCCCCTCCTTCCAAACTTTGGTGCTGTAACACCTTTCTACCTTCTGTCTCTATAAATTTGACTTCTCTAAATAACTCATATAAGTGGAATTGTACAGTATTTATCCTTTCAGGACTGACTTATTTCACTTAGCATAATATCCTCAAAGTTCATCTATGTTGTAGCATGTGTCAAGAGTTCCTTCCTTTTTAAGGCGGAGTAAATATTCCATTGTATGGATATACCACATTTTGTTTATCCATTCATCCATTGATGAATATTCTGATTACTTCTACCTCTTGGCTACTGTGAAAGTGCTGCTATGAACATCGATGTGCAAATATTTCTGTAAAGGCTCTGCTTTCATTTCTTTGGGATATATACCCAGAAATGGGACTGCTGGGTCATATGATAATTCTATTTTTAATTTTTTGAGGAAACTCCATGCTGTTTTCCATAGTGGCTGCACCATTTTACATTCCCACCAACAGTGCACAAAGGTTCCAATCTCTTCATGTCCATGCCAACAAGTATTTTCTATTTTTCTGATGATAGTCATCCTGATGGGTGTGAGATAATAACTCACTGTGATTTTGATTTGCATTTTTCTGATGATTAGTGATGTTCAACATTTTTTCATAGGCTTGTTGGATACATCTATATCATCTTTGGAGAAATGCCTATTCAAGTTATTTGCTCATTTTCAAGTTAGGTAATTACATTTTTTGTTGTTGAGTTGTGGGAGATTTTTACATATTCTGGATATTAACTACTTATCGGGGACATAATCTGCAAATATTTCCTCCCATTCTAAGGGTTGCCTTTTTTTTCATTGATTGTGTTTTTTGATGCATGAAAGTTTTTAAGTTTGATATAATCCCATTTGTCTATTTTTGCTAGGTAATTTCATTTTAAAACAAAAAGAAGTATGGTTACTTTTTTCTAATGTTCATGTTATACAGGTTGAGTATCTCCTATTTGAAATGCTTGGGACCAGAAATGTTTTGAATTTTGAATTCTGGGATATTTTCATTATACTGAAGGATCCCGAACTCCAAAATCCAAAATATGAAATGCTGCAATGAATATTTCCTTCGAACATCATGTAGGTGCTCAAAGGTTTTGGATTTTAAAGCGTTTTAAATGGGGGGATTTTTGGACTGGGGATGCTCAACGTGGGTTCTAAATAAACTTTTAGATTATAAGATCAATGGAACAAATCTATGCAAATCAGAGTAACTCCTAACATCTACATATCTTTTTATTTGGTTCATGAGGAAAAATAGTCATGATGTTAATTTTGAATAGCCAGAATTTGGGGAGGAAGAGCAGTACGGAGGATAATCACAGCCTCTGTTGTCTGCCTGGGTTCTGGTCCCAGGTCCAGCCCTTCCTAGCTATGTAACCTGAATAGTTTACCCAATGATGAGAATTAGGTAGGCTAAGTTTTGTAAAGTGCTTCAGAGAAGACCTGGCACAAATTAAGGATGTGCTTGGTAAACTGAGCCCATCAGCTCTTCTAATCCCATCCTGAATGGTGTTCACTGCTGTTCAAGTTTTCATTAAAAACGGCATGGTGGCAAAACTGTAACGACAGTAAGAAAAAAACAGTGTTTGCCACTGGTTGCATGGGTGGGTGGCTGGGCATGAACAGGTAAAGCACAGGGTATTTTTAGGGCAGTGAAACTCTTGCATGATAATGGTGAATACATGGCTTTCTGCATTTGTCAAAACCCACAGGATGTGCAACACAAAGAATGAACCCTAAACTATGGACTTTGGCTAATAATAATGTATTAATATTGGTTCATCCATTGTAACAAATGTATCTCACTAATGGAGGCTGTTAATAATAGGGGAAATTGTGTGATGGGAATGGGGTTATATAAGAATTCTTTGTACTACCTGCCTAATCTTTTGTAGACCTAAAAGTGCTGTAAAAATAAAGCACACCATTCTTTTTTAAAAAGGTGTGGTAATGAACTAAATACAAAATGGCATCCCACCCACCTCGGTTCCCCCATCCTACAAATTCTCTGAGTGCACCTGCCAATAGGTGTTTTCTTTAATTTTCCTCACTATCTGACTGTCTCCCTCTTTGATTTTATCCTTCACAAGATTTTCCTCCTAAGATGACACAGAATGGAAATGGAATTTTGGTCAGCTCTATCACCATCAGACAAAGACAGGACTGTCCTCTCTTTTGGGACTGGACCACTGGCAACCAGGCACTTTCCCACCTTTCCTTTCCTGGGAACTAATGTGAATAGCATTTAAATAAATGTCCCATCCAGACATAAGGGGCTGGGATGAACAGTGAGAAAATTTGTGATTTATCCTTGGTTTACATTTCAAAGAAATGAATTCATCTCTAATAGACTCTTGTCCTAAGTACAAGACATCATCACTTATTGTGTTCACTACAGATCATCAATAACCTGTAAATGATGAACATTTCGTGTTTCACGAGTGTATTTGGGTTTCACATGGGCTGGCTTTAGAGGCTGTGGGCTTACATCACACTGCATGCTTGACTTCCCGCAGGTTCCGACTAACCTAAAAGTAAGATGATTGCCATTTTTCCTTTGAAAGAAATGAAATGAGGAGAGACTATAGCTTGCATACCGCACCAGGGAGACCAATTAGCAGCACATTCACGCGGAAATGTTCCTGGATAGAGCAAGTTTGCCTGGCTTAGGTTTGGAATGGAAGTGGAAACTGCTCTCCGCATTGGGCACACCATTGTCACATCAACATCCAAAGATGCCTTCTGAGCACTATAGTCATGTTATACTGAAAGACAAGTACAGCAGCCACGGGCAAATAATATCCAATGTCAAATGCTCTCGGGGGTTTGAGAAGTGGATATAGTAAGTCATGGGACACTAGACTGTTGAAAGCTTTACGTTTCTCCTCTGTGTGCTGGGCACAGCCATCATTGTTCATCCATGACGTACCCTTCTTCGAAGTTGTTCCCTACCCACAGCCCTTGCTGAAATCAGGGCCTGGCTTGGCAATATTTGCCTTTAGCAGCTGGCCCTTTGACCACAGCTAATTTGGTCAGGGCAGGCTTCTGACCTCAGAGGATAAATTCCAAATGAAGGGACAGAGAAGCCTGAGTCTACTGGGGGGCCCTGGAGCCCTAGGGTCATGTGAAGATGAGGCCTGGGCTTGTGTCATGGGAAGCCAGCAGCTAAGGGTGGGGGTGGGGAGCAGGGATGAAGCTCTTGCCTGCCATTGGCAGATGGGCTGGGGAAGCAGATGTGCAATGAGGGACGGAGACAGGACCACACAGCCCCAGAGAGAGGGACAGGGACAGGGACAGGGTAGCGGCCTGACGCCTTGCTGGGTCCCTGGAGGCCCACAGAACTTCCCGTGTCGGGATCCCAGGAGGAGCCCCCCTTTGCCTCATAATAACCCCCTTCTGAATTGTGCATTTTTGAGGAATCGGTATTCCTTGCCAGCAAGTGCTCCGTGTGGAAAGCACCCTGTTGCTGGGTGTCTGTATGTCCCAAGTGGAGCAGCCTCCTCAAACAACCCAATTAAAAAATAATGAACGGTTCTTCAAAAAAGATAGATAAATGATCAATAAGCACATGGAAAGATGTTCAGCCTCATTGCTCATGAGGGAAACACAAATCAAAACCACAATGAAACACCACTTCACACCCACGAGGATGACTACTATTTAAAAAAAAAAGGAAAATAGGCAAGAGTTGTCAAAGGACATGGAACCTTCATGCACTGCTGGTGGAAAGTAGAATGATGCAGCTACTGTGGAAAACAGCTTGACAGTTCCTAAAAAATTAAACTTAGAATTATCGTATGATCCAGCAATTCCACTCCTAGGAATACACCCCAAAAGAATCAAAAGCAGGGTCTTAAACATGTTCTTGCACACGAATATTCATTGCAGCGTTATTCACAACATCCCCAAAGTGGAAAAAACCCACATACCCATCAACAGGTGAATGAATGAACAAAATGTGATATATACCTAAAATGGGATAATATTCAGTCTTAAAAAGAAACGAAATTCTGATCCGTGCAGAGATTAGTCATCCTTGTGAAGTAAGTAAAATAAACCTGACATGAAGGAACAAATATGTATGATTTCACTCATATGAAGTAGCTAGAATAAGACATTTTTTTTTTGAGATGGACTTTCCCTCTTGTTGCCCAGGCTAAAGTACAATGGTGTGATCTTGGCTCACTGCAACCTCCACCTCCACCTCCTGGTTTCAAGTGATTCTCCTGCCTCAGCCTCCTGAGTAGCTGGGATTACAGGTGCCTGCCACAAAGCCCAACTAATTTTTGTATTTTTAGTAGAGACAAGGTTTTGCCATGTTGACCAGTCTGGTCTTGAACTCCTAACCTCAGGTGATCATTTCACCTCGGCCTCCCAAAGTGCTAGGATTATAGGCGTGAGCCACTGTGCTTGGCCAAATTTGAAGAGACGCAAAGTAGAATGGTGGGGCTGGGGAGAGGGGGAAAATGGGGGAATTATTGTTTAATGGGTACAGAGTTTTTGTTTGGGATGATGAAAAAAGTTCTGGGACAAGATAGTGGTGATGGTTGCACAACAATGTGACTGTGTCTGATGGCACTAATTGTACACTTAAAAATGGTTAAAATGGTAAATGTCATGTATGCATGTTTTACCATGAATTAAATACATGAATAAATCAGGCTGGAGCCAACAGGCCCCCTTACCCTTCTTCGCCATTTTGCCGTGATCACTCATCCTGGGCGTCTGGCACGTGCTGCGGTGCCTGATCAGGGATGTTTGTGCTACTGCATGTAAATGAGGCTTGGTCACCCCTTAGAGGAAGCAAGTTGTTGACTGACCTTATTTCAAGAGCAGTTGGAATCTAGTCCTAAAATGTTGAGCAAAGGTTGGCTGATTTTGTGCTTATTCAGTGGAAATGCCGTCTTCCAAGCACCTAGATCTAAATCCTTGGTGGATGAAGACTTTTGAAACTTCTTCCTAAGTATGTGATGCCATTGTTTTTCTGACCATGTTAGCAATTTTATCCATACTAAACACAAAGATTCCTCTGCCCTGGGTTGCTAAAAGTAAGTTGGAAGAATGTTCATTATAGAACCATTCATAACGATGAAAAGTCAGCCACAATCTGAATGCCTAAGGTAGGGGTATAGTTAAGTACGATACGTTCAAGGAATAGAATACTATGTGGCCATTCAAAATCATGTTTCTAAGGATATTTATGATGTGGAGAAATGCTCACAACATAATATTAAGTGATTTTTCAGTAAGTGAAAAAGCAGGGTAAAAACTGAATATTCATCATGGATCCAATGGTGTCATAACCATATCTGTATTCAAACTATAAAGACAAATGCTATAATGTTAATGGTAATTATTTCAGAGCAGAAAAAGTATATGCAATTCAATTTTTTACACTTTTCTGTTTGTTTGTTTTTTTCTATAATGCATGTTATTCTTATTTTCAGGAAAATTCAATGTTACTTTTTTTTAAAGAAAGTTAGGTGGGTTAGTTTTGGTGCATAGAGGACATTTAGCATAGCACTCCTGGGACTTTTGTTTAAGGATTTTAGATGTCCAGAGATCCTTGACCTTTGGTCCTTGACCCTGGACTGGGTCTTCAGTTGTCACAGGTGTTAAAAGCATGGCTGAGTGGCAGTCTCGCTCACTGCTCCTCCCAGAGACCCCAAGTTGACGAATATTTATTTGTTTTGTTTGTCACTGATTCAAGATAGAAATGCAGCCACCAGATTCTTTGGCTGGAATATATGTCTGAAGTTCAATCGCTCATTGTCATATTTACATTTTTTTCACTGTGAAGCTTTCCCTACCTGTCGCATGTACTTACTGCACTTCCAGACCCCACTCTTGCTGACTGCTGTGTATCCAAAGTTGGTCTGACCCATCTTCCCATCCATCACCCACAGCAGCCCCATTCTCCAGTGCTTTAGAGTTCCTGACAGCTTACTCAAAAAGATAAGTGATTCATGCCTTGGAATTACACTCCTTGTTTATCATCTACACAACAATTATTTGGGGGATGTTGGAACTCATCATGGTTTGAGTTTTACGGAAAGGAATACATTACTCTTCCTCCCCCAACAAAATCCATTCCTAGTTTGCTATTTTATGGAATACTTAAACTATAAACAAAACAAAAGCTAGTGACACACTTCCTGGTGTTAACAAACAGACGTTATTACCAAAGGAAAATTAAGTCAGCCGTTGAGTGCAAGTGGTATCTGACACCACTTAAAATGGCCATTTTCTTGGTGAGCACAGCACTGAGGCTTCTTCGTGAATTGTTATATTTGTGTTTCCTGAATATAAACCCTGCCATCGGCCTACACATCTTCTCTTTTGAAATATTTAGAATATTTCTTATGATTTATGTGTCTTTTTTACTGCATGGATTAATGTGGGATTGTGCAACAACGATGTAACTCAAAGTTGTTAAAATCTATGACCATGAAAGATACGCTTGCAATGACTCTGGGCAATATAATTTTGTTTGTTCATGTTAACGTAATGACAATATGTTCTCTGGAATTCTTTCGAAGATTACCCTGTGTAGGTAAAAAAAGCACCATACTCTTTGGAAAGTTTGGAAACAAATCACTTTCCTTTACCAAAATGGATGTAACCCCAGGCCATTAAAATGATTGTCAACCTTGAATACAGAGATTCAAAAGGTTAAAATGTAAAATACTCCTATAGAAACACTTAGAGGACTAAAACTTCACTTAGAGGAGTAAAACTTCAAAATAAAAAAGAATCCAGAACGGCTGCTAGAAAGAGCAGCCAATGTCATCAAGCTCGGTTTTACCAGCACAATGTACCCTTGAGAGGCTTGTTTGACGTTGTTGACTATTAAGACTGTTTGGACACAATTATGGCTATTGTTGGTCACAGCTCTGACATGACATTAAACCAACAACATGCTTGGGCTGTCATTCTCTGAAGGTCAAGTTCAGATCATACAGGAGAGCTTAGCTACAGCTGAGTGGGTGACAAGAGGACATGGATAAGACCACTCTGCATGGTGATCGAACACATCCATTGTAAGAATACAATTTTTGATCAAAGCGACATTTTATTCATAAGTGAGGAACAAATATAAATATTTTAAAATATAAAATAAAAGGCTATCCAGTGGAGAGAGACCATGAAATACCTGATAGGTAGAATGCTGTCTTCTGGAGGACTTGGCCAGGCAAATCCTCAAAGGCACAGAAAATGCCTAGCTTTTTTGGGACTAAACACATCCCCTTCAAATTCCTGGGTTGAAATCCAAACCCCCAGTGTGATGATATTAGGATAAGGGGCCTTTGTAAGGTAACTAGGTCATGAGGGTGGAGCGCTCATGAATGGGATTGGTGCCCTTATGAAACGAATTCCAGAGAACCTTCCTGCCTTCTTTCCTCCATGTGAGGATACAATAAGTCAGCAGTGCAACCTAGAAGAGGGTGCTCGCCAGCACTCAACCATGCTGGCACCCTGATCCCAGACTGCCAGTCATCAGAACTATGAGAAATTTCCCAGTCTATGGGTACTTTGTTATAGCAGTCCAAACTGACAAAGACAGCCTGAAAATGGCAAACTCCTTGACTAATGTTAAAAGTCTACCCTAGAGATAGGCCAAGGAAGGTAATCACAAATGAGCACATGAATAGAAGCCTCAGAAATGTGAACCATCAGTTTATAAACATCAACTGTTTGATCAACTCTGTTCATTGATTTCATATCACTAAAATTCTAGGATGGGCATGGTGGCACTTTGGGAGGCTGAGGTGGGAGGATTGCTTGAGGCCAGGAGTTCAAGACAAGCTTGGGCCATATAGTGAGACTCTATCTCTACAAAGTAATAATAATAATAAACTAAAAATAAATAAATATTTATGATGGCATTTAACAACATACTCTTGATTAATTTAACACCATGAATCCTCCTCTAAAAATGGAAAGAAGGCTGGGTGTGGTGACTCACACCTGTAATGCCAGCACTTTGGGAGGCCAAGGTGGAAGGATCACTTGAGCCCAGGAATTTGAGGCTGCAGTGAGCTGTAATTGTGCCACTGCACTCCAGCCTGGGTGACAGAGAGAGATCCTGCCTCTAAAATAAATAAATAAATAAAAATTTAGGGACAGTAGGCTATGATTATTGCTTTTAACAACTGTATTGAGATACAATTCACATATAATACAATTTACTCATTTAAAAAGTACATTTCAGTGTCTTTTAGTATATCACAGGGTTGTACAATCATTGCCACAATTATAGAACATTTTCATCATACCTAAAAGAAAGCCTGTATCCCTTAACCATCACTCCCTAGTCCTCCCCTGCCCCCCACCACCTCCAGCCTTAAGGAACCACCAGTCTACTTCCTCTCTATAGATTTGCCTATTCCAGAGATGTCATATAATAGAAGTAATAAAATATGTGGTTCTTTGTCACTGGCTTCTTTTACTTAGTTGACTAAGTGTTTTCAAGGTTCATCCATGTGGCAGCATGTATCAGAACTCCATTTCTTTTTATTGTTGTATAATACTCCATTATATAAATATACCACATACACTTTGTCCATTCATCAGTTGATAAACATATGAGTTGTTTCCACTTTTTGTCTATTATGAATAATACTGTTGTGGAGATTTGCATACAAATCTTTGTGTGGATGTGTGTTTTCAATTCTGGTATATATCTGGGAGTAGAATTACAAAGTCCTATTATAATGATGTTTAACCTTTTGAGTAAAAGTTGCCTCTAATTATGATATTAAAACTTTCTTAAATATTTGCTCCAACATACATTTATATATAATTCAAGAAGACCACCTTTGGAACCCTCATTATAACAATAGTTGACCCTGTTAAGGGAATCAATTCAGACTCTCCTAAGACATACAAATCTCTCATTGTTCAGTGTCAGACTTTTTCTATATTGCTTTGGATTTATGTATGTGACACTTTCTCCAAAATAAGATAACATCTTGGAAATGATTTTTCTTGTTGTAATAGCAACCCTGAGCAGGGGAAAGACAAAGGCGAGTAGAGACACTGAGATGTTGAGCTGCTTAGACAAAGTCATAGCAAATGTGTGGTGGCCTGAATAAGATCTCAGACTACCTGACCACCAAGTCTCTGCCTAAGATGCAGCAAATGAATATCTTCTAATTTATTATAAGAAATGGCTTTCTTTTTATGGGCATAGGTCCCTCTCATTTTTCCTTCTAGTAACTGCCAGTGTTTGTGTATGTATGAAGCAATTAGATGTGCACTCTCTCAGATCAATGTAAACCCTGTTTCAAATCAAGATGTTCTGAACTGTTCAGGAATGGGTATGTGTGTTATTCAAGTACCTTTGGGAAAATGTGAAATGAATATGTTTTATTCGTTTTAGAATCACACTCTTGTTTTTATATGTATTTTCTCTGTAAAAGTTTTTAATTCTTCTTAAATTTTTATCTAAAAACCTTGCATCACGGTTTGCTTTCCTGTAAGTCTTGGCATTTTATTCATTCATTCTTTCCATTCACTCATTCGCTCATAAGCCATTTGTTTATTGAAAGCCAGTGGGGGTTGCAAGACAGTAAGAGAGAGACTGAAAGAGAAATTTGATGAGGTTGCAGAGGTGGGCAGAAGTGGAACTTATAGGGCTTTTTAGATTTGTTAATAAGAGTTTTGGTTTCATTCCATATCCACCGGGAAGCCACAGATGACCTTCAAGGAAGGAAGTGACATGATATGTCTAAAAGATACCTCTGGAGTACTGGGGATATTGAGTTTATTGCACCAGTCCAGAAAAGAGATGCCAGTGGCTTGAATTAGGGAGGAAATGGTGCAGATTGAGAGAAGAAGATGGACTGGGGATGTATCTTAGAGGTAAGTGCAGAAGATGAGAGTGGAAGAGAGAAAGGGAGAATCAAGCCTGACTCCCAGGTTTGTGGTTCAGACATTGGGTGGGTGGTGGTGCCTTTTACTAAAATGAGAAAAACTAGAGAATAACCAGTCTGGAGGGAAAACTCACAAGTTTATTTTTGGATATATGAAATCTAAGATGCTCGTAAGACATTCAAATAGAGATCTGTGCAAGTCAGGAAGAGTTCAAAGGTTTGGTTCAGGCAGGAGAAGCAAATGTGGGCATTTATGGCCTGTAGCTGATACTTAAACAGCTGTGGGAATTCTAAGGTCCCCTCAAGAGAGAGAATGAGAGGGAGGCGGAGGAGAGGGCTCAAGGCTAAGCCCTGGTGGACTCCAACATTTAGAAGTTGAATGGAGGAAGAGGGTCTTGCAAAAGAGACTCAGGAGAGGCAGACATAGAGTAGAAGGAAAGCCAAGAATGTGGATGTCACAGAAGCCAAGAAAAGAGGATAAGAAGCTAGAGGTCTTGACTGGCACAATTTCAGTGGAATGACAAAGTGGGAAGAGTAAGAGCTGGTTTATGGTGGGTTAAGGAGTGGAAAGGAGGCAGATACAGTGAGCACGGGAACAATTCCTCTGAGAAGTTTGGATGAGAGGAACAGATAAATAAGGACATAACAGGAAGGGAACACAAAGGGAGGTTTTCTTTAAGATTAGAGGTATGAATATACTTACACACTAATTGGGAAGAAGGAAGGGAGGGAGATGGTCATAGTAACAAAGCCCGGAGGAGGCAGGAGGAATGGTGATCCAGGACGTCTGTTGGCTATTGGTAGAGTTTGGCCATTGATGGGCAGATGGACACTTTCTCAGTGCTAAGAGAAGAGAGGAATGAGAAGGCTTAAATCAATGCAAATAGTCACATAGATTTAAGTTATTTCTGGCTAATTTTTTTTTCAAGATGGAGTCTCACTTTGTGGCTCAGGCTGGAGTGCAGTGGTGCAATCTTGGCTCACTGCAACCTCCACCTCCCAGGTTCAAGCAATTCTTCTGCCTCAGCCTCCCTAGTAGCTGGGACTACAGGTACAAGCCAGCACACCCAGCTAATTTTTTGTATTTTTAGTAGAGATGGGGTTTTACCCTGTTGGTCAGGCTGGTCTCCAACTCTTGACCTCAGATAATCCACCCGCCTTGGCCTCCCAAAGTGCTGGGATTGCAGGCGGGAGCCACCACGCCTGGCCAAGTTTTTGTTTTTTAAAATATTTGTGAGGCAAGATTAGCAGTTGAGAACTAGGGTACAAAAAAATCAGAGAGAAAAAGGTTTGGAAATGGCATCTTGTTCAGTGGGAAAATATGTTTGCAAGAAAGAGAAAGAATTAAAATATTAGTCTAAGTTGAGGACCACTGGAGATAATTCATTTAAAGTGAAATCGAATTACTCACTGACTGTGAGATGATTTTCGGTAGTGCAAAACACAGGGCTAAATAACAGTGAATCTCAGAGTGAGAACACCATTCTTTTCCAATTCTCTTTCAGTTAATAAGCAGAAAGTCTCCGTGTGGTATGAGTATGTTGATAGCATCTCTTAACTTCTGCTACTGTCTCTTTTTATTCAAGACAGAACAGGCTTCAGACTTGGAGCCTTCCATCTGAAATTACGTCAAGCAGGAATTTAATAATACTGCTTTGCTTTCATTGTGCTTAACTTTTTATGACTGTTATGTTTCTGTCAAGTGATTCTGGTTTTTCATTTATGTTGATGATATGCAATTTATTTTAAAAAATAAAATTATTTGAGTTTACAAAATGAGGAAATAAAAAGAGGAATCCGGAGCTGGGCGTGGTGGCATGCACCTGTAATCCCAGCTACTGTGGAAGTGGAGTCGGGAGGATTGCTTGAGTCTGGGAGTTAGAGACTAGCCTGGGCTACAAAGTGAGACCCCGTCAGAAAAAAAAAAAGAAAATCTTTGGTTAATAATAGTGTAGGGAGTGGGATGCGGTGGCTCATGCCTGTAATCCCAGCACTTTGGGAGGCTGAGGTGGATGGATCACTTGAGGTCAGGAGTTCGAGACCGGCCTGGCCAACATGGTGAAACCCTATCTCTACTAAAGACACAAAAATTAGCTGGGCGTGGTAACGCATACCTATAATCCCAGCTACTTGGGAGGCTGAGGCACTAGAATTGCCTGAACTCAGGAGGTGGAGGTTGTAGTGAGCAGAGATCATGCCACTGCACGCCAGCCTGGGTGACAGTGAGACCCCCGTCTCAATCAATCAATCAATCATGTAGGGAGTATTGGGACATGACCAAAATGGTGACAGCAGCATAGAAAAGGTGGGGCGTTGGGACACACGGCAGTACCTCGTGTGGCCTGTCGTGATTTTCATCAGGGCAATACAGCCAGGTTTTTTCTGTCCTGTAAGTTACTTACTCTCAAAGGTATGAAAGTCAGAGGCTTTGAGGTGGAATGCATAGCCCTGTGGAGTAGGAAGTCACATGAATGACTTAGCAACCCAATGTTTCAGGAGTCGCCACGTGGGCCAACCCAGTGACAAGTGTTTGAGTCAGGTGACAGGGAAATCCCAGGCAGAGGAGCCGACAATTGCACTACATGCTCGGTGCCCACTCCTCCCTTCCCCCCCCAGCTGCTGTCCCTGTGACAGAGCCCTCCTGGCTGCCATCTGTACCCACTGGTCCTCTGTAGTGCTATCATCCTGCCTGGGTATTGTTCTCACTGTATACAGGGTGACCTGCCTGCCCTGCTGTGCGAGAGAGAAAGCTGGGCACACACATTCTCAGCCAGTCTAACCTCAGCATCCTCCTTTGCCCTTTGTGAAGGCCTGGATACGACCATTGGATGAATCCAAGACTCGAATATTCCCAGTCGGTGATGCCTTAGGGAACTTACTTCCTAAATTGAGAGTGTGCCTTTCCTGGAAGAAGAAGAAAAAAGCCTCTCTTCTTCATTATCTTCTAGGTTTCCAACTACATACATGGACTTGCCTCTGGCAGTGTAGCATCTTATACTAACTCTCCCCATTTGGCCTGGGACTGTCCCTGTTTTAAAACAGAAAGTCTCACATTCCAGGAACCCCTTCAATCTCGGGCAAACTGAGATGGTTGGTCACCCCAATCTTAAGTGGGGAGGCAAGTGTATTGGTGTTTCTCTTGGACACCAAAGAACGTCTGGATATTGTGTCTAGAGAAACTGTGTTTTGACAAAGTCAGAGTATTAAATGATTTCCTCATTCAGATTTAGACCACGGTGAAAATGTGAAAACTGTGTGCTGTTTTTGTTAATATAAGTTACGTAATGCACTGAGAACAGGGTTTGTTGTATCAGCAGTGGCTTTAATTGGGCTGAGCCAGGAAAATCCGCAAAGATCCATTCTTCTAGGCATGTTTATGAAACCTGCTGTGTTCGTAGTGAAACCTAAAACTCCAATCAACTTCCTACATGGTGTGCCTGTCTGCAAAACAGGTTATGCTTACCCAAAATATTTGGAATTTGCATGGTGTGCTACCTTAAAGTAATGCCAACTACTGTTATAAATTACTCCAAAATACATAATTGCTCAATGCAATAGAAGTTAATCTCTTGCTGACATAAAGTCCAAAACAGGTGCTCCTGATTGGCTGGCAACTCTTCCCCCAAGCAAGGATTCAGGGACCCAGGCTCCTCCCATTTTTTGGTGTCCCCCAGCATATGGTTTCCAAGGTTGTCATAACTATCTGCATCAAAACAAAGGATGGGTAAAGAACAGACACAGACACACACACAGGAGGTTTGGGGGAAAGCAACTTGGATGTGGCTACATCACCTACTCACATTCCACTGGTGACCTCAGTCACAGGGCCACAGCCAACAGCAAGGTGGTCTGAGATATGCTGTCCAGGTGGTGCCCAGGAAGAAGAGGAGATGGGTTTGCTGAAAGCCAACAGTCTCTATCACAGATGGGTGTCTTGTGTCTTTCTCACTATAAAGCACAGACAGATTTAATCCTGAAGGCAAGAATCCTGAGACTGCAGACAGAGAGGGGTTAGATTCTGGCTGATTCTCTTCTTCTTTCTAAACATAAGTCATCACACTTTCTAATCCTTGGAACATGTGAACATGTCACCTTACATGGCCAAAAGAGACTTTGCAGATGTGATGGAGTTAAGAATCTCGAGATGGAGAGATTATCCTGAATTATCTAAGTGGGCTCAATGTGATCACAAGGGTCTTTCTAAGAGGGAGGCGGGAGAATCAGAGAGAGATGGAGATGTGGTGGGTCCTCAAGGCTTCTTAGTGCAAATGTGCGGTGCTTGGGCTGGGAACACTCAAACATTGAGGAACCGGAAGAGCTAGTAACCTTAGGGCAGCCAAACAGCTGACATGGTGGTTCTGGTCTTCAAAGTGGGGTTGCCAGATAAAATATACCCAATTCAAATCTAAATTGCAGAGAAACGATAGATAAACTTTCAGTATAAGTATGGCCGGTGCAATGTTTGTGACATACTTATACTGCAAAATTATTTGTTGTTTTTCTTTCTAAAATTTAAATTTAAATGAGTGTCCTGTATTCTTGTTTGCTAAACCTGGCAACCCTATTCCAGAGGTGTATGTCCTGAGAGAGAACCAGGCAGCAGCTCCATTGCCTTTTTCCGGTTCAGTGTTAGAAGCTGCGTAGCGTTCTTCTTCTTGCCTAGATAGAGGAGGGTCAATATCACATTGCAGGAGAAGCCAATGGGATGAAACACACACATATATATTTATTCATGTGGCCACCTTTGGAAAATACAGTCTTTAGAGTAGTTAGTTCTCTATTGGAAACTTGAGAAAACAGGTACAAATGACATGGTGAGGTGATACTGCCAGTAAGAATGGAGCCAGGATTCAAATCCATGACTGCTTGGACCCAAAACCAATTTTTGAGGTCATGATCACTGAGAATGGGGAAAGTTTTATAGTTAAACATGCATTCTAGACTTAGGGAAGCAGATTTCCCAAAGATCAGAGGAGAGATAGGCCAGATGTTGCATTCAGGGACTTGCAGATGAACTATGTCTCAAGGGAGTTTGGATGTTCTCTGAAATGTCACTCCAAATCTGCAATTGTAAGTGATTCTCCTGTGGAAGAAAAGGGGAAGGGAACTAATAACACCAGAGGCTGCAGAGGAAATTCTCTGATGCTCTCAGATTTTAAAAGGGCAGGGACAAAAATGGGAAGGAAGAGCACTTAACCAAGGACAAATAGAAATTAGCAGCTGAGAATTGTAAAAATAGTAGCAGGAAGCGTTTACGCCCCAAAAGATCTGTGCACACACGTCCAGGAAAACAAGCAAGGGCCCAACTTACTGCTTGGGGTCAATGGTGCAACATTCATAGGCCGGAGAGCAAGGAGCTCTTCCAAGGAAAGCACCTTGAAACTAAACCAGCCTCTGGAACGCAGGAGAGGATCAATTCATATTGGTTAAATGCATGAATGAACAAACAAATATATCTAGGAGGGAGCTGAAGGGGAGGCCAAGAGAGGCCACAGTAAGAAAACACTGAGCTCTCCTAGTGCAGATCTATAGAGGAGTGGGATGCTCCGAGCACAGACTCTAAAGGAAAGAAGAGCAAAGTGGGCAAATAGCCTAATGTACAGGAGGAATGATTACTGATAATTGAAATGGGTTAATTGGCAAAAATTACCCCCATTCGATTACAGAATTGGCAAAAGAAGTTTTGACTTGGAAGCTTCTTTGGTTTGAAATCATTGAAATGTTAAACATAGACATTTGTTTTAAAGGACTGTTTTGCTTTAATACGACTTAAAGAATCTTCTAATCCTGTATCTTTAAAATATTTATTTATTATTTGAGACAGGGTCCCCACTGTGCCACCAAGAGTGGCTCCCTGGCTCAAGACATCTTCCCACCCCAGCGTCCTGAGTAGCTGAGACTATGGGCATGCACCGCCATGCCCAGCTAACTTTTTATTTTTTGTAGAGATGGAGTCTTCCTATGTTGCCCAGCCTGGTCTCAAACTCTAGGCTCAATCGATCCTCCCACTTTGGCCTCCCAAAGTGCTGGGATTCCAGACATAGGCAACCATGCCTAGCCCTATATTTTCTTGGTAGGAAAAAAACTTTAGTTCAGTTTCCTGCTAGCCAGGTAGTATAAACATTAGCTTTTACTCAGATGTTCCTGGAGTTGAGTGTACTTTACTAAAAGAAATGATATCTTGTGACTATTTCAGTATTTATTACCAAGAAAAACGGGAAACTTTTTTGTATGTGAAATGAACAGTATTATACAATAAAAGGTTTGCTTTTGGTTTGGTTGTGCTTTTAAAATTTGTCTGTTGATAAAAAGTAATTTTGACTAGCGTAAGCCATAAAAATGGTTTGATTTCCATTTATAGATTTTATGAATAAATGCTAGAGTTTTCCGTTATGCTGTTGTAAGATTCGCATTCAAAATGTCTGCAATTGAAACCACTTTAGTTTATTTTGGTATTCAGAAATCTGTTGACAGCCACCCAAAAAAACGACTTTTTTTTTTTTTTTTTTGAAACAGAATCTTGCTCTGTCGCCCAGACTTGTGTGCAGTGGTGTGATCTTGGCTCACTGTAACCTCTGCCTCCTGGATTCAAGCAGTTCTCCTGCCTTAGCCTCCCCAGTAGCTGGGATTACAGGCACATACCACGCCCATTTAATTTTTGCGTTTTTAGTAGAGATGGGGTTTCACCATGTTGGTCAGGCTGGTCTTGAACTCCTGATCTTGTGATCTGCCTGCCTCAGGCCCCCAAAGTGCTGGGATTACAGGAGTGAGCCACCAACCCTGGCCAAAGAAAGACATTGAACACATTTATTTGATCACTACTGTGTTCTAGGCGCTGGAGAGAGAGCAATAAATAGGACAGGGCCAATTAAATGAGTAATCAAATAAACTAAAAGAAAATATATACCTCATGGGTAATATATGCCATAAAGAAAATAAAACAGGTAAGGCAATGGGGGGTAATTACAGAGGCTTTTATTTTAGATACTTAGATAAGATTTTATAAGGGGGTGACATATGACTATAGATTAAATAAGAAGCCATCCATTCTGTATACAGCAAGTATAATAAAAGAAATATTATCCTATAACAAATCCTTATTAAAGTCTATTCATTTAGTGAGTGAATGAGTGAGTTAGTTCACAGGTTAGCCAGATGATGTTTCTGCCTCTGAAGTCAGCAGGGCAGGCAGGTGGGGAGAGAAGTGAGGAAAGTGAGGGCAGGGATGAGCTCCAACCCCACTGGTCTCTCAACGCCTTCAAGCCTCCACCCTAGGTGCGCTTAGTCTAGGGGCTGAGCACGCACCTGGCCAGGAGCTGCAGGAGCCGAAGGAAGTGATCCTGTGGGAACCAGAGAAGCTGTGGCCCAGCTGCTGGCCAACAACCAGCCAGTGGGGGAGTCTCAGCGTGCACGAGCTGCAACAGCACCTGGAGCCGTGCAAGGACCTTCCTTGCAAAAAGAAAAGGCTGCTGCTGAGTTCCTGTCTTCCAAATCTTGTGCACAATATCCCTTGTGGGCCATGCCAACCTGGAACTGTGCAAGGAGGGGAATAGAAATGGAACTCCAGCTTTGCTGAGTAGACACAGAAGGCGCCCACCCCAGCTTGTTCTAGGAATAGCAAGATGCCTCGGGCGGCCCAGCACCCTCGTCTTTGCTCATGCCTTGTGTCCTCAGTGCTGATCTATTTAATACCATAGCCTGACCTCTCATAGCCCCAACTCAGCGCTTGCAGTTCCCTTTAATTTCATTTTATTTTCCACAGCACTCATCCCCTTCTTACATGTTTTATAATTAATTAATATCATGTCTATTGCTTGTTATTTGTTTCTCATCAGTAGAATGGAAGCTCCACAAGTGTATAAACATATTCCTGTTTTGTTTCATGATATATCCCAACACGTAGAACAGCGCTGTCACTTTGTGGGCCTTCAGTACACACTGCGGAGTGAAAGAACGAACATGGCAAAAGCGAAGAAAATAGGGCAAGTGTCGGGGTGTCAGGGATGAGCCTGGAGAAGTCAGCGGCCGCCAAGTCAGGTAGCATTGATTTTATACTAAGTGTGCTGAGAAGCCTTTGGGAGGTTTTCAGCACAGGAGTCAAGTGTTGTGTTTGATATTTTTAAAAAGGAACTCTGGTAATGTGTGGGGGACATACGGGAGATAGGTGAGCCTGGAAGCAGGAAATCCAGTAGGAAGTAGTTGCAATCATCCAGCTGGGATGAGAGTGGCTTGGTCTATGGTGATTGCAGAGAAGGAGAGGCAGGTGGTGAGAGTCAGTTTCTACTCTGATGGCCGAGCTATCAGCACTGCAGATGTGTTAGATGTAGAGGATGAAGAAGGCTCAGGGTGTTACCCTGAGCTCCTGCGTGAAACAGTGAATCCATTAGCAGAGATGAAGACTGGAAGAGAAGCAGGCTTAAGCAGGGAAACTGAGATTTTCATTCACTCATTCAACGCGTATTTACTGAACCCCTCCTCTATGCTGGGAACTGTGCTAGGTCTTAGGGATACATAGGTGAACAAGCTAGACTAAAATTCTTGTCCTCAGGAGATTACATTGCAGGGGAAGAGAGAACAACGAATAGGAATGTCTGAACCTCAGTAGGAGGATGAGAGGAGGGGATCAGGAAAGGGGAGAGGGCAAAGGAGGTTGTAATTTTAAGTTCAGTGGGCAAGGAAGACCCCTTTAACCTTGGAGGATGTGAGGGAGGAAGCCATGAGGACACTTAGTGAGAGAACTTCCCAGGGAGATGGCATGCCAAGTTCGTCTATGACAGAGACGAACCTCATAGACAAGGAGAACAGCCTCAAGGGGAAGGCCCCAGGAGAGGAGGCCTGAGGAGTGATGGGGGGAGGTGTAGATCAGACCATCTCATGGATTTGTATTTGGGGTGAGATGGGAAGCCTCTGGAGGCAGAGGAATGACATGAGCTGATGTAATGTTTCTGACACACTCATTGGACATCCCAGTGGAGACATCAAGAAGAAGTTGGATGAGTCTGAAGGCCAGGGGAAAAATCATAGCTGCATTTGGGTGCCATCAGTGTACCATGGAATTTAAAGCCAAGGGACTAGATAAGGTCAACCAGAGAAACACTATAGATAGCACATAAAGGCAGCAAAAATCCAAGAAGAAAGTGTCGTGTAAATACCCTAGACATCTATTGTTATTTTTGGTTCTGCTTCTTTCCCATCAGGGAGCCACTATTGGGAACAATCGTTGATCTAATTCATATGCAGCACTCTGAGGGTTCATAGTGAAAGAGATTTACAAACTCAAGTTCCATTTTCCATATGCATGCATGTTGTAGCCCTTTATAAGACAAGCTGTGACTATAAGCGGTGTCTGTGGGCAGATTAGCTGAGGAGAGCAAGAAGTGATCGAAGATTCTCAGCACACTTAGCTCCAGGTAAAGTTCAACCTTTGCCCCTGGAACCATAGGCAGTTGTTGTCAGAGGCCGCTGCTTTGTGTAATAAGGCCATTTAAGGTCACAGTCAGCTGGAAGCTTTTGGTCAAAAATTACCCTTGCCTGAGCACAGATGGTTGGATGCTAGCAGTATTCTGGCAAACCAGCTATGTGGGGTGGGATGAGGTTGGGGAGGAGCTCTGATTTGTAATGATAGCTGATTTCCATGGTGTAAATACTTTATCAACAGCCAATTTCAATGGTTTAACAACTGGCTCTCAAAATTCTAGCAATTTTCTTGAGCATTTAACAACTGGCCCCAGCACATCAGCCTATTTCTCTCCATAACCCATGGCAAGGCTACACTCTTAAAGCCTTGATTCCTATGCCTTCTCAGATTTTCTCCACTCCCCCGCATCCATGACTATAGGTCACATTGACAATGGCCAAATGCCCAGCACAATGACATTTATGTTTGGAATTTGGGAGCTCCTCTCTGTTACAGTCTCCTTTAGCTATGACCCCAAGAAGACATCAGCAGTGTTTGCTGAATTGAACTACTGTCCGTGTCATTTCCTATTGCAGGATACTTGTCTTCACTTGGGAGTGAGCCATATATCTGCTTACACATGAGACTCACTCCACATCATGAAATTATTTTGAAACCTTCTATAGGGAGGGCCCTGAACTTGGTGCCGGGGAAACAAAGGGCACAGATTTGTCCTTCAGGGACTTATAAAAGAGTTGAAAAAATACAAAGAACACCTAGAAAGGTTGGTATTATTATGATTTTTGAGAGTCATCAAATGTTCCATGCAAACTGAGGCACCCAGATGTTGAATGCTGTAGGAGTTCATAGCAAGTTGAGTTAGGCAGGTTTGCACAGGGGATGTGGGGCTGGCATCTGTGCTAATGCATGAACACTGAAGCTTGGGGCTGGGATTATATTGACTTTTCTCATGGACTTTGAAGAATGGTGCATCCAAGAAAGCATCATTCTCCAAAGCACTTTCATGATCAGCAAAATGCTGTGGACCTCAGGATTGTACACTGGAATGAGGACAGACCATATATATGGTATTTATTGATTGAAATATATTCATTACTCTCCCACCCCCACCCCCAAATTCTACCCTATTTCTAAATGTCATATATGGAAAATTCACCATCCTTGGGGACTTATTTCTACTAAGGGGTGGGAAAGAGACTGTTTACTAAGCTGATTCACCACGTTCAGAGCCCAGTGGCCTTTCTCCCAGATGTATATTGTGTTTGGGGAAATGGGTCAAGCATAGTTAATCAGTCAGTGGGTTTCGTACTGGTCTCTGCAGCCTCTTCATGTTCAGCAGCAGAGCTGGCGTGAAGCATCTTGGGTGGGTCATGTGGCTGGGGAAAGAAGTGTCACATAGCTGTACCAAAGCATGGCCACCTCCAGGTCTCTGGGACAGGAGGCACTTTGTGGCCAGTGGAGGACACGAATGTCAGCCAGCAGCCATTTTGTATATGTGATGGTGATTTGGAGGAAACTGCAGAGGGCAGAGACACACAGACAGGAAGGCTGGTCTCGGTGACATTTGTGCCGCATTCTTCCTCACCCCTGCCGAGCCTTGCAACACTGGAGACTGGTGGCTCTGGGAGCCAAGTGGCTGATTGGGAGCCCCAGGAGGCAGCAAATACAAATTAATCTTCAGGCCCACCAGTTTCCCTGAAACACACCACTTGCTAAACCGTGACTTTCAAGCCAAGAGAAGCAATTTTCCATAGCTCAAGTCTGGATTTTACCTCCTGGAAAAGGCTATGAAACCACATGGGTCAGAAAACCAATGGTGTGGGGTTTTTTTTTTTTTGCTATTTTGCACGGAGAGCCAGAGGGACAACTCCAAGATTCCAGATGTACGGCAGCTGGATACAATGTGTGTACAAATCTGCACAGCAGCTTCAGAAAGGGAACTGCTAGAGGCTTCTAAAAACAGATCATTGACTTCCTTGTCTTTTCTTTCTTTCTTTTCTTTTTTTTTTTTTTTAGCTTATCAGAACCTCTGGACATACTTTTTTGGAAAGAAATAAAGAGAGAAAAAAACACGCCCTGTTGGCACTGGTTGTTTTGTTTTTTTCAATTTTCTTGTCAACTGACTCATGCTAAAAAAAAAATGTCGATTTCAATCAATTTCAATCCCACAGAACAGAAAAGCAGAGAATTTATAGGCAACTACTGGAAACAAAGAAACCATCTGGTTTTTTTAAGTGTAATTTTTCTCTAAAATAGTTCTCTCCAAGTAATAAGATCGGTTATTTTTCCTCACTGCGCCACTGTGACTGTTCCTATATTGTTGTTTTCATAGAGCCTCAGAGCTCAACTTAGGTGGGTTTCTTAGAAAAGGGCCCTTCCCCAGAGTGGGTGGGTTTTCACATCAGAAGGCCTGTGATGTGATCGGGACCTATGTCCCTTTAAGTAGGGAGGGCTTTGCTGTCATGGGAAGCAGCCCAGTCCACTGGTGGAGGTCATCCAACCCTGGTTATCCCGGTTCATTTGTCATTTAATGGTGACAATTCTCACTTTCGTCCAGGAATCTCCAGAGACGTTTTTACAACATTGTGACTAAGACTCAGTCATGTGCTGGCGGGTTCCACAGGCTAACGACTGACTCCCCCCAGAGCCAGAGGTGGCTCCGTAAACTGGGCAGAGACTTACATAACCCATGTTACAGCAACCAGGTGTCTCGAAATCTTCCAGCCTTCAGGCTCCCTCCTTCCCATCAGCGCAACGCTCACTGGCTCCCGGCCCCATCCTGCATCCAGGAGCCAGCTTGCATCCACGCCCAGATTTCTGCAGATTCCTGCTGGATCCTTGCGTTCTGCTCCCAGTCCTTGCCTCAGCGACTTCCCTGATTTGGTTTCCTAACTCGACAGCTTGCCTTCCTGGACCCCGCTATCTGTCTGCCTCTCTCTCTCACCCACCCAAATGTCAATGTAGCTTGCTTTCCACAAGACATCCCGCTATAAGACTGTGGCACTTGGCCGACTTTACTGATGGCTTGGGGGAGATGGGACAGAGTTGCAACAGAACGTGACGCCACGGTGACCTGTGTATGCATTTCCTTCCCAGGCCCTGGGTCTCATGAAGCGGTCCTGGTCCCCTTTTGTTCCTGGGAACTGGTCTTACTGTTCCCAGGTTTCCTCCCATTTTCTCTAGCCTCCCTGGCTATCTCATTCCTCTCTGCTAGGCTACCCTGAAATCTTCACATTCCTCCCACTTTATTTTGCTTCTGAGCTTTTTTAAATTTCTTTTTTATTTTTTGAGACAGGGTCTCACACTATCACCTAAGCGGGAGTGCAGGGTGTGATCCATAGCTCACTACAACTAACCTCAAACTCCTGGGCTCAAGGCATTCTCCAGCCTTGGCCTCCCGAAGTGTTGGGATTATAGGCATGAGCCACACCAAGCCTGCTTCCAAGCTTTCTGATCTCACCCGTCCCCAGGCAGATTATGCTCGCAGGCCTCTCCTCCCTTCACCACCTGGCCCACAAAACCAATGAGGATACTCTATCCTCAAGAATGAAAGACAGAAGCAACAGTCTGCAGCAGAGAGGAATTATGCCATTCTTCTAGAAGGCAGCAGTGGCCCCCATCAATAGATTGGGTATTAGTTTTATTTCTCACTGAGCCATATCTCACTCTTTCGGTCTAAGATCATGCAGGTTCTTTGTCGCACTGTGATTTAGGTTCAAATACATAGTAAGTGCCTCTTATATGGCAGACATTCTAGTGGGAACTACAGATACAAGAGTGGACAGGAATGACACGTTCCCTGATCTCATGCAGCAGAGGCAGACAGCCACCTGAGGAGTGTGAAAAGCCCCAGAAAGTGCCTAGGCCCTCACTCCAACAACTTCCTATTTTACCTCTCTGGAAATTCAAGTTGCATGGACAGTAGCCATAAAGTCTTGGAGTCATCATCCAGTGTCAACTCTGGCTCTGCCTCTGCCCTTGGCCAGGGGCTGGTGGCCAGCGCTGGGGACACACATTCACCATCCAGGTGGTAGCTGGAGGAGAGGTGAGAGACAACCTGGGGCCCAGAGAGAGATCAAGGCTGGGACCGCAGAACACCCACAGAAGCCGCAGCACTGCAAGCCAATTTCTGTTTTGTGACCACATCTATGGACATAGTGTGAGCTGTCAGAATGAGGCACGGGGGCACCACAGGAGCCATGCATGCCATGATGATGGTTTTCAGCAGTTATGCTCTTATCATTGTGGTCAAGCAGAAAGGCTGAGAACGCGTACAGAAGAGAATGATCCCAAGCCTGCCAAGTGCTAACATGCAAGGAAGCAGTTTAAAGTAGCCTCAGGGAGAAGAGCAAGACCCTTCCCCCGGCTGCCATGAAACTGGCTGAGACAGAAACCACTGGACTTTTTTCTGTGTTTTAAAATTCTATATGCTGTACTTTTATCTCTTCTAGAACTTTCTGCTGTGCTTTCACTGCTGTTTTCCAAAGGCATGAAAATAAAATCACTGGTCAACAACAAAGTAACCACCTAAAACTTTGGTTCTTGTCAACATGTGGTCTAGATGAGAGCTCCTCAAGCTCACAGGCACATGAATCCTCTGGGGAACTGGTTCAAATGCAGATATTGATACAGTAGCTCCAGGGTGGGACCTGAGATTCCACATTTCTGACAAGCTGCTGGACTGTGGACCACTTGAGTCTACCAACACCATGTCTATGGTTTGGAGTCATGACAGGGCAAGGACAACGGAACGCTCAAGACAGGACAAGAGGCGTATGTCAGTGACCAAGAGAGAAACAGCCTTTCTTTTCCCTCTGCTCTTCCCAAGGCTGGAGTTTGTGCTCCTGTAACTGGGTCTGATCTGCTGATGTTCATTCTCTCCCTTGGCAGGCGTCCTGGTCCCCTAGAATATTCTCATCATTCAAGGAGGGAGCCACATTTACAAGACCCTTTCCCTTTAGTAAGAAGAGCAGCTCTGAGTCCCAGTACAGAATCTGAATTTTTTCTTGAACTAAAGTTGTATGGCTTTGGCCTAGGGAGGAATGACTCTCCTCACATCGCAAAAGGGGAGACATGATTTATAACACACCTGATGGTTTCCTTGTTTATTCTTCACAACAAATCTGCAAGGAGTTCTTTCTATCTCCATTTATAGATGGGGATGCTGAGGCTCTAACAGCAATCAGGTGACATGTCCAAGGTCACGCAGCTGATCATTTGCAGAGCTGACTCAACAGACTGAGTTCCTTCTGCCACCTCTGACTGCCTTTCACTTATGCAGTTATTTAAAAAGCTTGGGGCTTGCCTGAATTTCAGACACTCAGAAATCCATTATTTCTGACCCCGCTACCAAACAGAGTGACCCTAAATTGCTACAGAAAAGAGATGAGTCATTAAGTACCAGGCAAGATTTATTAAATAGACCAATGGATTTACCCTAATGAACTTTTCGAATTTCGGGGGTAAAGAAAAAAAAAAACCATTGTAAGCATTCAGGAAAATTATTACAAATGAATAAATATCAGCGTAAATTTAGAATTCTCCTCCATTACATGAAACAAAAGAAACAACATCTACCTAATTTGGGAGAAAATGCTTATGAACTACTAATTCTACATTCAGCCGAATGATGTTTGCACACACTCAGATATTCTAGACCTCAGAAAGTCAACCACCTACACACCGTGCTGAAAGGGTCACCCAAAGAACTGACAAGAGCCAGTGAACTGACAGATGAAGTAAAACAAGTAACTTCAGAATGGGAAGGACAGACAGAATAAGTGTATAGGCCTTAAACTATGAAACCAGTTAAATATAAGTAAATCCAAATAATTATTGCTAATATGGTTATAAAACTTATTATAAATATTAAAATAATTATTGAAAGAGAACATACATATTATTAGTCACAGTAATTTAAGCCGAAAGTTTCACGTGGATCAAACCAGAGCTGCGAATGACTGGAAGAAGAAAGTAAGTGATGGACTAAATACCAAATTTTACATAAGAGAAAGGCAATAGGTATTATTTCATTCTTGTCATGAAGAATTAGAGAAAAATGAATTTAAATGAATGTTAATCAGTAACACAGTTAGGATACATTGCACTTTTTCCAAAAAGGAAAAAAAATAAAACATCAGAAAGAAAAATATACCTCAACATGTCCAATCATTGCTCCTAAATAATGGAATTATGTGTGATTTTATTTTCTTTTTACTTTTTTACATTTTCCAAATTGTATACAATAAACATGCATTATTTTGTAATGTAAAAATAAAACCACAAAACTATTATAGGAAAAATATGCTCCTTTTAAAAAACTACATATACATCTAATAAAGCAGCTGTACACAGTTCATCACACTGAATAGCCGTGGTAACTCGATTTTTTTCCTTTTTAGTCATCTGCAGTCCCAGCATGAAATTTATGTTTCAAAGTCTCAGGCATGGGAATGAATAATTGATACATCTGGAATCTTCTATGAATATATCAGATGACCTTTGCTTTTGCAAATGGCATCGGATGGAGAGAAAACTTAATTACCTTACATTGAAAGCTGTGATCACGCAACCATCCAGACAGAACTTTTCCTTTAAGCACTTCATTTTTACGTCTTTGAGAGTCATAATTACCATCATCATCAACACCATCATCATGATCACATAGTTTTGTTGAGCAGCTAACATGTGCCAGGCTAGGTACTTAAAATCTTTCATAGATGATCTCCTGTTAATTATCACTACAACTCTATGACATTGTAGATGAGATGAGAATGCTTGTCCTCGTCTTAGAGCTGAGGAGACAGGCTCAGAGAAGTTTAGCTGCCTTCCTGATGATTGATGACTAACCATGACTTACAGTGATTTTTAAAAATTATAAACATTCTATTTCAGTAATACAACAGATACCACTCACTTTTGGAGATTAGAGAAAAGAAAGAAAATGTCCAGTTCCACTGCCCTCACACAGCTGTATAACACAGCACTTCATTATATGACTGTGATTCCTTCATTCATTCACTAGAATATTCAACAAATACATGGTACCACATTTTGGGGAGGCATAACCCTAGGAACTATGAGGTCTGCACAGACCAAAAAGATGTGTTTTCCAGACAAATTTAGGAGAGGAAATAAGACAATGATAACTATAATGCAAGTCAAAAAAATGGCGAAGTACTAAAAACAAATGCAAAATGCTGTGAGTGCTCAAAGAAGCAACTACCCCTTGGGGGTGATCCTGGTTGAGGGACATCTTCACAGAAGATACTGTGTTTATTCCCTGAACTGAGTAGTGACTCAGTATACTCCAGGGGCAGGAGACAAGAGAGGCTACAAGGCTCGCAGAGGAAACTGTAAAAACTCCAATCCGGCTGGAGGGAGGTGCAACCATGGGCAAGGAGGGAAGGGTGATTGTGGAAGGGGCCCTAAATGACTCTTCAGAGGCTTTAAACCTTATGCAGAAGGTGCTGGGGATAAGTTGTGAAAAAGTAGGATATGATCACTGCCGTGCTTTAGAGAGAGTAACTTACCAATTTTAGGCAGGTGGGGGGAGATTGGATAAAATGAAGAGTATTGGGAAATGAGATCAAGGGAAGTCGGGAGTCAGCTATGCAGACTGAATGAATGGAAAAGCACAGATGAGATCAGCCCTGCACTCTAAGCCTGTGGGGGACACAGCCAGACCATGTCAGGTCCTCACCACCCTCAGATCTCCCTTCCTTCTTTCCTCCCATTTGCTCCCTTGACTCCAGTGGCACGGTTTCTTCCAACTCCAAACACTGGACATCCCCAGCCATGAGGTATCTTGGCTTACAAGCCCTTCCCAACGTATTTGCATGGCTTGAGCTATTGCCCCCTTCAAATCTTTGCTCTAGTGTCCCCTTCTTGCTGAGGTCACCTAACCACCCCTCCAATCCCTCCTCACTCTCCTTCTCTGGCTAAAATCTCCCCATCACAGACATGACTTTCTAACACACTATGTATTTGACTTCCTTCCTCATTAGAATGTTAGCTCCCCTGGAGATGGGTTTTATCTGGTTCGTTTACTTCAGCATCTCACGGCTGGCACAAGGTAAGCGCTCAGTGAGTATTTGTTCAGTGGTGATAGTGACATAGATGAAACCCGGGGCATCAAGGAAGAGAGCTGGCATGGGTAGCTAGAGAAATGACGGTTTTGATCCAGAGCGTGTATTCTTAGGTGTTGGTGGGGGTCAGGCAACTGGGAGTTAGAAGCCAGGTCCAGCCTGGGAGCCTGGGACTGGGAGCTGTTCACATGGAGACAGACATAGAGAGAACTTGTATCTGGAGGGCAGTGAGAAAGCGCTGTGAGTACAGCTCCAGAGGGACAGGATAGGAACCAGGAATGTTGGGCTTTGTAAATCAAGAAGAGAACATTTCAAGATGTAGATAATCAAATGTGATTCACATTGCAGAGCCATCAAAGAGAATGTCAAGGAGGCTTGGGAGTGAGAAGAGGCCATTTGGGAGCCACTCACGTCCTTTCAGAGAGGAGTTTCATTCTGGTAGTATAGGCAGAGACCAGGCCACATTATAATGTTAGCTCCGTGGAGGTGGGTTTTGTTCACTGCAGCATCCTGCAGCTGGCACAGGGTGCTAAGTGTTGAGATGTGGCTGGCCTGAGGTGGGGACGTGCACCGACAGTGGAAAACACATGGGACTATGAAGATTTAGGAAAAGTAGGAAAAGAGGATGCAATATATCTTAATAATAATTTTTCTATTGAGTGCATGTTGAAATGATAATTTAATTTCAAATATTAATGTTTACAGTAATTATTAAATGATTATTAAAGGTTACATTAAGATACATTAGGTTAAATGAAATATATTATTAAATGTAGTTTTATTTTCTTTTGGTTTTTAATTTTTTTAAATGTGATTACTAGAAACTTAAAATTACACACATACCTCCCATCATATTTCTATTGGACAGAGCTGGCCTTGTTTGCAGGGATTAAAAGTTACCAGCATATATTCATGTATATGCTCTCTTCATCCCTCTCTCCCTCTTTTCCTTCCCTCCCTCCATCCCTCCCTCCCTCCCTTCCTTCCTTCCTTCTTTCCTTCCTTCCTTCTCCTCTTTCTTCCTCTCTCTCTAACCCTGTCTCCCCTCTCCCTCCTCTCTCTCTTTTGTTTCTAGAAACAATGTCTTTGGGCAGTTACTTTGTTTTCTGAATGGACACCTGAGTAGTTAATCTTCCATTCTCAGCAAAAATAGATGCTTTTCATAGTATCAAATCATCAAGTTGCTTTAGCATTAAGTTGCCTAGAACTATATTAAAGTCAGTGATAAGCAGTCCATTAGCTGTACCAAGTTCTTAGCCTCCCTGGGAGAAAAAGAAACTGCATAAATGAAGTTTCTTCTACACGAAACAGCAAATAAATGAAGGCCTTTGAAGAAACCACCTACGCGAAGTCCTGGAAGTGTAATTACCCAACCCTCCAATTTGGCAAACAGAGATTTTCTTACAATATAACCATCTCCCAAATAATGGGTCCTCGCAGTAGGAGGTAGTGAGACTGGGGGTTTGCACAGGGCTCAGACAAAGACGTTTACTGATTTGGACGCTTGAACCGCTGCTTAAGAAGGAAATTCCCAATGTTCATCTTGGCTGGGGTCAGGAATTTTTCTTGGGCACTGCAAGGTCAGGCTTTAGCCTTTAAGTATCTGCTAGTAGTGCAATGAACTTTCTTACTTTTCAGAAAAAGAAAAGGACACTTAATAAGTTTCTTCTACTCCCCCTCTGATTTCTATGAAAAAATAATATTCGGTGTTAAAACACAAAGACCAGAATGATCTTTTTCTTGAGCTAATGAAAGGAAAGAAGTTCCTTATTCAAATATTTCTTAAGGAACTTGGGGTTACCTCTGATAACTAGTTAGCATTTTCTAATCAAGGAGCAGTGGAAATAAAAACAAGATTGACTGATGCTGTCTCAGGTTTGCAAGGCTCCAATCTTGGCTGAAGGACAAAGAAGGAATTATAGAAGATCCCTAGGAATGGCCTCTTTTCTAAAAAGAAGGAAACTATTTTACAGCCTGAATCCCAGCTGGGAGGTAAGACTCACTCCAATATTGACAAGGTCATGTTCAAAGTGAGACAGAGTAGAGGTCAGGGTTTTCGTAGGCTGAAATCCGTGACCATTGTCATGCCAAGCCATTGAATGATCCTGGCCATTCCAACATGGCTGGGTTGCTTGGAGAAAACCCTGAGAGGAGGATTCCTGTGCCAATGATTGATTCAGAAACTCCTCCAGGGATTTGGGGGAGCAGGATAAGGAAGGGGATGAAGCTAAGCGCAGGTTTACTCTCCAGCCAAGTCCCATCCTCGGCCCAACTCCACAGGGGAGCTCTGGAATGTAAATTAAACCTCAGAGTAGTTCATACTTGAGGCAGGTGAGATGGCCTTTCAGCCCCCCACTGTGGTCTGTCATTGGTCAAGGGCCAACCTGGGCAAAGTGAGCTTCCAGGAACCCACCCCCACTAGCTGTCTGTGAGTATGGACAAAGTGGTTCAGGTCACTCAGGCTAGTTTTCCTCAAGGAACCAGGTGGTGGGCACATGGAGGGCTGGCGAGGGAGTTGAGGGTATCTGGGTGTGGCACAGTCAATGTCTGCTCATCATAAGTTTGGCCTGGACCAAATCTTGATGCCTTCTGCTATTCCATTTATCTGTTTTCTAGGGTTCTCCACCCTGAGATCTGAATTGGGATAGGTAGTGGGCATTTGCTGATTTTGGTTGCCCAATTTCAATTCCCCATTTTAATCATTGTATTTTAATTATTAAAACAATTTAGCAATATTAAAGTAATAGTAATTTCAGGAAACTCTTCTTCTCTTTCTTAGTCTGTATCTGTTGGCAAGGATCATCAACACAGACCCCAGGGACGAGTATATGTGTCCAAGTTCTAGGCAATCGGCACATTCCTCTCTCTCCCGCCCAGGGACTGGTTCAGGAATGGTGCCCGGGCCAGCAGTCAGATACAGGGAACTATTCTGGCAGTTTTTAATGAGAAAGGTACTCAATGCAGAGCAACAGGTGCTCATGAAATCACTGGAGGGACTGAAGGAGCAGGCTCTGGCTGGGTTTCCAAAAGATGGTCATTGCCCACCAGTGATCAAACAAGAAGGCAGAGAGTGAGGAGGCCCCCTCTGGAACCCCTGCATTCAATAACACATCCAGTCGCTACAGTCCAGGGTTCTGAAGCTTTTTGACATCTGAGAAGCTAGAGACTGGACACTGGAACAACTGTTCTGGGCCAGGAGCCAGAACAAGGAAAGAGTACTGGCTGGGCGTGGTGGCTCATCCCTGTAATCCCAGCACTTTGGGAGGCCGAGGCAGGCGGATCATGAGATCAGAGATAGAGACCATCCTGACCAACATGGTGAAACCCTGTCTCTACTAAAAAGACGAAAATTAGCTGTTCATGGTGGTGCGTGCCTGTAATTCCAGCTACTTGGCAGACTGAGGCAGGAGAATCGCTTGAACCCGGGAGGCAGAGGTTGCAGTGAGCCGAGATAGGGCCACTGAACTCCAGCCTGGTGACACAGAGAGACTCCATCTCAAAAATAAATAAATAAATAAAATAGAGAAAAAAGAAAAGAAAAGAGTACCTCTCTCACGCCTGTCTTTCAAATGTTAGCCTAGAGCATCCTGTGGCTGGGACCTAATGTGCTTGCAGAACTCCAGCTTAGAGGGAGCCTGTATATTTCAGTTTTCCACCCTTTGAAGTATATGGAAGCCCCAGAAAGAGGTCAGAGTGGGCTCTGTGGGCCAGCTCACCATGTCCCCCACCCTCGATGGGCACCTAGCCCAGCTCAAGCTACAAGGGTCAGGCAGGACTTTGGTTTGGCTAATGAGGGGAAGAGAAGTCCTCTTTGTTTCCTGATGGATATGATCATGACAGGAAGTAGGTCTGGAGCTGCTGGAAGCCATCTTGACACCAGATAAGGTCTAAGAATGAGACTAGTACATAGCAGAGAACAGAACCAGTTTGAGAGACCTACCGAGGCGAAGAGAGGGGAGGTGACTTATTTCAGGTCACCTAACAGTGGGGGGCAGAGGTGGATTTAGAACACCAGTTGCCTGACTCCCCAGGCCATGCCTTTCCCCATCATGCAGCCCTGGCCTCTGCTTAGAACCTGTGGCTGCTTTGCTCTGGCCGGCAGTACTTCTAGCAGCCATGGAAGGGTTTCAAAATCTCTGTTTATGAAAAAAAGTAGCTGACTGATCTGACCCCTCCCAGCAAGTGGAGCTGCCTATAGATGGGGCCTTAGCAGAAAAGCACTCAGAACACATTTTTGCAGCAGACTCGGTGGACCTGGGGTGTGTATGAATAACTTATAGCTGGAGCCTGCAGCAAGGAGCTGAGTGCTAGCTTTGAAAACATCCTAGGGGTGTATATGTGCCACATTTTCTTTATCTAGTCTATTGTTGATGGACATTTGGGCTGGTTCCAGGTCTTTGCTGTTGTAAACAGTGCCGAAATGAACATACCTGTGCATGTGTCTTTATAATAGAATGATTTATAATCCTTTGGGTATATATCTAGTAATGGGATTGTTGGGTCAAATGGAATTTCTATTTCTAGGTCCTTGAGGAAGCGCCACACTGTCTTCCACAATGGTTGAACTAGTTTACACTCTCACCAACAGTGTAAAAGTGTTCCTATTTCTCCACATCCTCTCCAGCATCTGTTGTCTCCTGAGAATACTACACTGCCATAAAAAAAGATGAGTTCGTGTCCTTCATAGGGACATAGATGAATCTGGAAACCATCATTCTCAGCAAACTGACACAAGTACAGAAAATCAAACACCACATGTTCTCACTCATAGGCGGGTGTTGAACAGTGAGAACACATGGACACAGGAAGGGGAGCATCACACACTAGGGTCTGTTGTGGGGGGCGGGGCCAAGGGAGGGACAGCGGGGGGTGGTGGGGGAGGTCAGGGAGGGATAACATGGGGAGAAATGCCAGATGTAGGTGATGGGGGGATGGAGGCAGCAAACCACATTGCCATGTGTGTACCTATGCAATAATCCTGCATGATCTGCACATGTACCCCAGAACCTAAAGTGCAATAAAAAAAAGAAAAAGAAAAAAGAAAAAGAAAAGGAAATACCCTAGGGGTTCTCTCTGAGTAGGACAGTGAAATGTGGCCACACCGGTTCAGGCTATTTTAAGCTTCGGAAACCAAGAGAGGTGAGGCGGGGTGAACCAGTGGGCTCTGAGGGCAGATGAGTTCCAGCCCAGCTTTCTCTGCCTCCAAGGTCATCTTGGGCCCTTCCTCTGTCACTGGGACCTTGTCTATCTCTTCCCTCTTCCTTTTTGAATGGTGGGAAGGAAGGGCCCTTCTGACTGAAGTGGGCTGAGCAGAGAAGGAGCTGGAGTGGGCGGGGCCAGAGCACCTGGTCTTGCGGACTCAGTTCAGGCAGTGAAGGGGCAGAAGCATCGCCAGCCAGATCCTGAGCAATATCCTTCCATTTATTTATTATATTTATTTTGTTGAATCCTCTCGAAAACTCTTTAAGGTAGGTAAAATCATTCTCTCCATTTGTCACAGGAAAAAAATCGAGGTGCAGAGAAAGTAAGTAGCCTGCCCAAGGTCACACAGCACAGCTGGGGTTTCAAACCAGTCAGGTCTGTGCTCCTCAGCACAGACTGTGTCCTGTGTGGCCTCAGAAGCCAACACTAACCAGAGCTAGCTTCACTACGTGTTTGCTACTTTCTATTCCTCCCAACTGCTCTGGAAGAGCCACGGCATAAGCGCCACTCTTCAGATTAGGAAACTGCAGCTCAAAGAGCTTAGGGAGTCCGCCCAAGGACATACAAGCGAAACACAGCAGTTCCGGGACTTGAACCCACTTCTCTCACCGTGGCCTGCATTCTTACTGTTGGATCATGCACAGATTTTTAGTGTTCTGAAGCAATTTCACATCTTTTCATAGGACACCTACTTCAATCCCCCTCCTCATTTTACACTGCAGAAACTAAGATTCTAAAAGGTTAGATGGCTCATCGAAGGTCACACAACTAATGGCTAGAAGTGCTAGACCCAAGACTCTGGCCTTTTCAGCAGTGCACTAACAAGCTTTTCTTTCCCATGGCTTTACATTAGAATTTCAGAGATGTTTTATCTTCCTTTCTAGGTAATCTTCATTTGACAGTGGCTTCTACCGCTTTGGGTTTCTCTGTATGTTTACCTTATCCTCCGTCAAATAGTTAATGATCTGTAATGCACAAAGAGGAGATTGAAGTAGGGTGCCTGTAATTATAGTGGATATTTCTATAAGCAATATCCTCCTTTCAAAACATAGACCTTCCTATAATACACAGTGTTGACACCATAATCCTTTGCCACTGAACCATGATGTAATACATAGGCCCCAACATTGTGTCACCATAATCCTTTGCCACTGAACTACATTGTAATACATAGACCATGCCAGTGTGTCACCCATAACCCTTTGCCACTGAACTACATTGTAATACACTGGCCCCACCATTATGCCACTCATAATCCTTTACCACTGAACCGTACTCTAATGTATAGGCCCCACCATTATGTCACCCTTAATCCTTTGCCAATGAAGTCCTGAGCACAGCTACACTAAGACACAACAAATTCTGGCAGGTACTGCTTTATACTTTCCTTGTAGACACTTGTTTGGGGCCTGGAAGGGGTAAAGCAGTGAGAGAGATAAAAAGCCAAAAGGGAGAACCAATAGATGGTTGATGTGACTTGCTTTTTCTTGAGTACTTTAGATGATACCATTTTAAATATGATCACAAGGATGGCAGGAAGTTACATTTTCATACCTTGATTTACCCTCATCCTTTTAGTAAATCAACAAATATTCATTAATGCTTCTCTTTCGTGATGGGCACTATTAAAGCCAGGTACTGAGGATACAGCAATGATCCAAATTGGGTCCCTGTCCTCCTGGAATGCACAGTCTAGTGAGAGAGACAAAAATGTGGATGCCCGGCTCCACAGCTGTGTGCTACCACGACAGGGTCAGTGAAGAACAAAGTACATGGCCATTCGCTCCTGCTTGGGTGGGAAGTGTGGGATGCTTGAACTTTACGGAGGCTCGGGAGGTGGCGCAGCAGCTCCTCAATGGTGGGTGGGTGGTGGTGCGTGGAGGGGCATTTCAGACAAAGGAAATGGTTCATGAAGACCTGTGACTGGAATAAGCTATGAGGGTAGAGGGTGATGGGTGAGGTGACTGCAAGAAACTGAGTGTTTCTGGAGAGAAGGGATCCAGAGGGGGAAGTGGGAAGAGTGGTTGCAGAGAGAGGGATGGGGTTGAAGAACATGGTAGATCGGGATTTGGAGAGCCCTGGGTATGGAAAGGAATTGATACTGTCTTTTGGAGGCAGTGATGAGCATTGAAAAGAGTAACCAGGACTGTGGCGCTACCAGCTTTCTATTTTAGAAAGCTCCCTCCGGCTGCCTCTGGCTGCTGGTGGAGGATGGGCAGGACAATGAGTGAGATCAGATTGGCAACTGGAAAGTCATTTGGAGAGAATGTCAATGACCAGAAAGAGGAGTGAAATGGTGCCAAGTGTCTTCTCTAGAACAGAGGTGGAGACAGGCTGAGGCATAAATTGAGATTTAAGGGGAAACCAAGAAAGGCATTCAGAATAAGTGCTGAACTTTTGAATGAGGTATTTGAGTGGCATTAATGCTGAAAAAGGGAGAGAAGCTTTTTGAAAATACTAAAAAATACATATTGTAGATGATTATACTACACAGGGAGTTAGGAGAAGAGAGGAAAAAAATACCCAGCACCAACCCTATCACCACAGCACAACCAGTATGCCTGTTTTCTTTCTTTCCTTCCAATAGTTCTCCCTAGTTTGTAACCCAAAATCAATTTCTTAGGTGACTCTTTTTCTTCAATGTTGGATGGTTAATGGGAAACACTGCCTGCTTCTTGAAGCCCAGGAAAGACTCATTTTTTGACTTATTGCTGGAGGCTCCATTCTCATTTCTTATTCTGAGAAAGCCCAGATTTCCTAGATATCTGAGAGCCAGTCACTTTGACCCAGGACTTGACGGCAAGCATTTGACACTTTCATTTGTTCTATAGCTTGGTGCATCCCATTATTTGTTCCCTTTTATCTCCCCATTGGCCATCAAAATGATTAAGGTGACGGAACACCTTATACCCTTGTGTCCTGGAAAATTCAGCCTGGGGTTTCAGGAAATGACAATATTCAAATAAGTCCTTGCAGTGGCCTGCGAGTCCCACTTGGAGAAGTTGGAAAATTGATTTTTCATTTAGCGCTCTGGTGTTTTCACTGCCAGACAGTCTCTAAGCATAGTTCAGCTTCCTGCCTTGCTCCACAAGGAGTGTCCAGCCTGGAAAATAAATGATAATTGATGAGAGGCCTACAGAAAAGTTGCCTGGCTCTGGCTAGCTCTAGTGGGTCAGAACAATTGGCTATTGGCAGGCTCCGAAGTTTTTATAGGCGTGGAGAGAAAGCTGAAGCCTTCTTTGGGGGAGGTATTATGCAGAATGTCAGCAGCCTTGGCTTTTAATAAAAGGCCTCAGGGGACACCACACAGTGCTCTGATTCTGGGTTATCAGGCCCGAAGGGTCATCTCAGGAAAAGTAGATATTTGATGGAGAGAAGCAAGTCGGGAGGGAGAGTCAAAAATGAGTTTGCTACATGGGAGTGCAGTTTCAATGGAGCTTTGGCAAATACGAGGCCACTGGATTCACTCCTTGGATTCTCCCTGTCCTCTGTGACTACGAGGAGCCTTCCCTCTCCTGGATCTCATCTGCTGGGAAGCAAAGTGGTGATCAATGAATTCAGGGCAGGAGGGAGATGAAAAGTAGCAGATGGGCAGCGAGGAATTGGGGAAATGCTGATGACCAAAAGTAGGCACTGAACAGCCTTTATCTCTCACATGCCCTTGTTCAGGGAGAGCCGGATGGCATCCAACGCTGTGTTCTCTGGGGTTTTGCCCAGGCTAATTTTACATGACAATGGCTTCTCTATGCTCTTTCATGGAGCATTGGAATGGCTTTGCAGGTCCCATGTGGCCTGGCGGCCAAAGCTGGAAAAGGTTCCCTCTTGGATTTCCGGCTCAGCCCAGCAGCCCGGCGAGGGGCACAGGCTGAGTTACCCAGGAGGGCAGACATTTCCCCTGGCCATCCCCACTGCTCTTACAGGAGGGAGCTTTCACCAGTCACAAGCAGGGCTGTCCAGACCACAGTGGGTCACTGTCCCTGACCACTGGGCTTTTTCACACTGGATGAAATGAAGTTGGACTTTTCATTCCACATAGGCCACGAGAGATTTTGCAAGACAGTGTGTCACAGTGTTTGCCTGGCTTCCCATGGGCCTTGCTCTTCACATTGTGTCCGCGTGAAAATGCCTGGTGTGGTCATCAAAGTTGCAAAGTGGGTTTGAAATGTACTGTTCTCTTTAAGGCTAGATGAAGAAAATCAAAAGCCTTTAAAAAAATTTTGAAAGGAAACCACTGATAAAGGCATTGAGACACAAACGAAGAAAAATATAAGCACTCTGTTCTTTTGAGAGCATTACAGGCAGCGAACAGGGAAATGCCACAAGCTGTGACCCATGGTGAGCGCACATCTCAGGTATCTCATTTCCATGCGCACACAAAGGAGAGATTCTTGTTTTCAAGTGGCCTTCATAAAAAGATATAACTCGGTGAGGGAAATGACTTATAATTATCATCCTTAGTATTTGGTTTGTTCTGTCAATCAAAGTAGCTCTTAAACAGGGTAGTGTAGTGCAGTTTAATCTCTTCAGTCAACATGTGGCCAAGATGGCCTGCACAGCCCCCATTCACACCTAGGGCATAAGAGTCTGGGCTGGACACTCCCCATAAGGAAGCCAATCTCTTATTAACCCCATGGAGACCCTCCACTTACAAGGCTTGTAGGCTTCCTTTGTTTGTTTGGTTTTTTTTTCTTTTTTGAGATGGAGTTTTGCTCTTGTTGCCCAGGCGGGAGTACAGTGGTGCAATCTCAGCTCACTGCAACCTTCGCCTCCAGGATTCAAGCAATTCTCCTGTTTCTGCCTCCCCCAGTAGCTGGGACTACAGGTGCCCGCCACCACGCCCAGCTAATTTTTGAATTTTTAGTAGAGCCTGGGTTTCACCATTGGCCAGGCTGGTCTCGAACTCCTGACCTTGTGATCCTCCTGCCTCGGCCTCCCAAAGTGCTGGGATTACAGAGGTGAGCCACCATGCCCAGCCAGCTCCCTTTGTTTAAGTGTGTTGTTCCTGATGTTAGAAACAGAGCCAAGTAGAACTTTCCTAATTCTTTGGGGAGAAAGTGATAGAAGCCAAATTTAACGACTCTGTTAGCCCAGAAAAAGAATGGGAAAAGAACTTGAAATTGATTAGGTCATGTAGCTGGAAAGAGGGAACTCCCAAAGGAAAAAAATATTTCTGGAAGAATGGGAAGAGGAGCGAGGTGGGCAGAGAGAAAAGTGTCCCCCTGAACCTCTTCCGTGGCACCCAGAGGAGACAGTAGCACTGGCTTCCTTCCCCTCCTTCACCATCACAGATGACAACTGCTTTTCTCTTGTCGCTGGGTCATCTCCCCACCAAGGGACTCTTCTTTGGTCTGAACCCATCTTTTCCCACTTGGAGCATGTGGCACATATCCCAGGGAAAGTCTTATTTGCATACTTTAGGCAGATCAAGGCCCAGAAAATAGCTTTGAACTTGTACTGACCCAAGGGTGCTGAACTGAAACGATCCTGCAGTGTTAAAATTTTGCATCGAGGCTGATGTTGGTGTAGCAAGGAGATACAAAAGTTCTTCCCTTTCTATCTAGGTAAATTGCCTATTGACAAGATTCCAAGGAGTGGGCTTTTGACTCTGTTCGAACAATTTGCACTGCTTTGAATCATCCAAAGCCAATATTGATGGCTCATTGTGCTGATTAAGGTAAAGGATAGAAGAGGAGACTCAGTATTTTGGTTTGTCTCTTGATTGCATTGGAAAAGGGATCTACTTGGGTAAGCTCAGATAATGATTCTTGTGCTACAATTTCATTGAGATTCAACAATAGGGCTGCATGGGCACTGGGCATCGTGAAGAATGGAGATGGGAAATGATTTTTGATTGATGCTGGGCATGTCAATAGTATGTTTCTTTCTCTTCATACCGCTCACTAAAAATGTTTCTGTTTGGAGCGTTGTTCATTTGGCTCTACATTCCTGTTAGGCTACAAGGAAAGTGTTTATCTTGTTCACAGCCGTGTTCCCAGCACCCAGCACAAAGGAAGTACTCTTTGTATTTTTGTTCACGGATCGTTGCCTTATCCTCCGTCATATAAATGACCAGTTAACTGTGTGTCTATCAGATCTGCCCTCACTTGGTTCCTCTGATTCCTCTGCTTACCCCGGTTTTCTCCTCCCCTTACTCTGGATGGTACCTGACCATCATGGTCTTTTCAACATCCTACACATAATGAGATTTTTGGTTTAGATTCCACCACTAGCTGACTAATTCTACTGATTCAAGTTCTTGAACCAACTCAAATCCTTGAGTTTCTTTAGAGGGAGTGAATGAGAGAGGAGACAGAGAGAGAGAGAGAGGGTGGGGGGAAGAGGGCAGGAAAAGGAGAGGAGGAGGAGGAGGTGGAGGAGATGGAGGAAGAGGAGAGAGAGAGAGAGAGAGAGAGAGAGAGAATTGAGAATTAGCCAGGCCAGCTATTTGCATCAGGTCATAGGTCATGAGCCAACCAGAAGACTCATCATCCTCAGGTCTGATGCCCACTTTAGTCATGAGCTGAGGTAAAGGACAGAGGTCAGTATCCACTGGTTCAAAACATAGGTTCCTAGGCAGAGGAGCCTGTGGGGAATTTCTCAAAGAATGAAGTATGTGTGTGGCAAGCAGTGCTTGCCCTCTCTTGTAAAATAAGCCATACTCTTTAAAGAGCATACTACAGTTAGGGAGATAAGACCTAAAGGCAGATCAATATGAATCAGTATGGAATTAGGTGCTGCACTGAATATGTTCTTGTTGCCTGTCTAGCAACCCTTCCTCCCATCTTCCCTGGCCACAATGGAGTACATGTGACCCAGCCTGGACTAATCAGTGTATGTCAATTCCTTAGCTATGGTTACCAGGTTGAGGGTGAGCATGTGACAAAATCAAGCCAATAAGACGTCTTCCCAAGATTTTTAATAATAGCTCTGGAAGACAGCGATCCTTTTCTTCTGCCTGATCAAAAACTGCTGTGCCACCAGCAGCCATATCTTCCATCAGGCCAAGGAAAGAATAAAACATCATTCCATCAGAAGTGGGATGAGAGGCTGAGAAAAAGTTGACAGCTTTCATTCCCAGCAGGCTTAAGGTCAATTCTATCCTTGATTTTTACTCGTCTTACTCTCTTATTATTTGGTTCAGGGATCTAATAAACACACACACACACACACACACACACACACTCTCTCTCTCTCTCTCTCTCTCTTCTGTCTCTCTCTCTCTTTCTCTCTCCTCTCTTCCCTCCCTTCTCTCTTCCAAAAACTGGTTAAAGTGGACTTTCTATTTCAACCAAAGGAGTTCTGAATTAAAACAAATGCTAAATCTGGTCATTTTAATTAAATCAAAATTTATTGGCTGGGCGCCGTGGCTCACACCCATAATCCCAACACTTTGGGAGGCAAAGGTGGGTGGATCACTTGAGGTCAGGAGTTCAAGACCAGCCTGGTCAACATGGTGAAACCTCATCTCTATTAAAAATACAAAAATTAGCTGGGTGTGGTGGTGCTTGCCTGTACTCCCAACTACTCAGGAGGCTGAGGCAGGAGAATCACTTGAACCTGGGAGGTAGAGGTGGCAGCAAGCCAAGATGGTGCCACTGCACTCCAGACTGGGTGACAGAGCGAGACTCTGTCTCAAAAAAAAAAAAAAAAAAAAAAAAAAAAATTGTTAAGTGAACAATTCAGGAACTTTATCTAAAAGCCACAGAAGTTCTAAGGAGAAAGCAAATAAGTGAGAAAAACAGGCAGAGAGAGAAAGGAGAACTGGCTCAAGAATCCAGGAAAGACATTGTGGTGATCAAGCCTGAGCTTGATGAAGAGGGATGTAATATAAAATAACAAAGGGCAGGGCTGGGGGAGAGCCTTCCACATGAAATAAATATCGTGAAGGAAGGAATGAAGGAGGAAATGAGCATAACCATAAAAGTTGGGAACATTATTATTTTCACATTGTTTTCTTAAAGTTGACTTCATCTATTGATTTTCAAATAGAAATTCATTCATTGTGGACTTTTGCATCCCACCCATAACTGAATGATCATGATAAGAGTAGTTATAATTGCCAGGGGAGGTGGTTCATGCCTGTAATCCCAGCAACTTTGGGAGGCTGAGGCAGGCCGATCACTTGAGGTCAGGAGTTCAAGGCCAGCCTGACCAACATGGTGAAACCCCATCTCAACTAAAAATATAAAAATTAGCTAGGCATGGTGGTGCACGCCTGTAGTCCCAGCTACTTGGGAGGCTGAGGCAGGAGAATTGCTTGAACCCAGGAGGCAGAGGTTTCAGTGAGCTGAGATCACACCATTGCACTCCAGCCTGGGCAACAAGAGTGAAACTCTGTCTCAAAAAAAAAAAAAAAAAAAGAGTAGTCATAATTGTGATTTTTATAACATCCTATTTTCTATGATTTGAAAACCCTTCCTATAATGCAATAGCCCAAAACTTTTAACAGCTTCCCAAATTACTTTAGCTTGGTGCACGATAGGTCTGAAATAATTATAAAACTCTTTTGGCTTAAGTACTGTTTTAAAAATCTGATAAAATCTAAGAATTCTCTTTCAAGATGAATATGAATATTCACATGTAAAATTTTTTTCAAAAGATTCCAGGGGATTTTCACCTTCACCTAAGATCCCTAGGGACCACTGACCCCTGGTTAAAAACTCCAGTTGTTATGGGGCATATTTGGGCCTTAGTATTTTAGTTACATTGTGACACCCTTATCCTTAGAATTGTTTACAGAGATCTCTTCCTGCTGCTTTGAACTCATAATGCCTTGTTTCCTTGTGTGCTTGGTTATTTTTTTACCATGATTTGCTCATTTTCCTTGGGAAATTATTTGCGGGACTTTTTTTAGGTCTAAGGTGGAGATGCATTTGTTTCAAAGAGGATTTGTGTTGGCTTCTGCCAAATACTTAGAGCCTCTACTAGTCCAGAATCACTTTGAATTAAATTAATGGCTTAAGATTATTTTGATCATCCAGGGTTATGAATTTGGGCTTTTTTGTGGTGGCCTAAATGGTAGTTCCACTAAAAGATATGCCCACTTCCTAATTTCTGGAACCTATGAACGTTAACTTATTTTGGAAAAAAGGATTTTGCCAGTGTAAATAAATTAAAGAATCTTGAGATGAGATCATCCTGGATAATCTAGGCAGATCCCACATCCAATGACAGGCATCCTTATAAGGGACATATGGAGGAGAGACACACAAAGAAGAAACAGAGATTACAGTGATGCTGCCATGAGCCAAGAAATGCTGACAGCCACCAGAACAGAACAAAACCTCCCCCAGAGCTTTTGGAGGAAGCACAGCCCTGTTAATTCCTGCATTTTAGACCTCCGGCCTCCAGAACTGTCAGAGAATACATTTCTGTTGTTTTTAGCCACCCAGTTTGTGGTCGTTTGTTGTAGCAGCTACAGGAAACTGATATAGGCTCCAAACTCCACCACGCCAGCTGGCCTGTCATTACAGCTTCTCTGGGAATTTCCCCCCTTTCCCATCCTGCTCAGCACCAGGACATCATTCCTTGCTGTCCTCTGGGGGAATGAATATCAAAAACTGAAGGGCATGTTACCTACAAGTTTGCCACAGTTTCATGGATGCTGGCAGAAGACACGAGACTCCTGGGTCAGAGACAAAGGATGGTTTATTACTTACAGTAATAGCAGTAGCCAGAGTATCAACATTTGTAATCAGTTCTCAAACCCTAATTCCCATAGAGTGGCATGAGAACCAAATCATACCTGCACATGCAGTGGGTTTCCTCACAGGAAAAAAACCTTGGGTTTAGTGAACTAGATCTTTTATACTGGTCAAAAACCATGCCTGCCTTTGTACCACAAGGAGGCATTATCTTTCTTATACTAGATTGTAAGCCTGCATGGCCTTTGCTCTGAAGAGATACCATCTCTGTCTTCTAATGCCATTTATTATCATTTATTATACAAACATCCTTGGGAAGATAGTCTGGAATGAAAGTAATCATTCCATTCACAGGATGTGCTTCCATTCACAAGATGGGCAGAAATGTCAGATTCATGAGAGTTGTTTTCCAACTGAGAAGTGGAAAGGAGAGGGTTGGGCTGACTTTGAATTCACTCTTGCTCTGAGGTGTATTACTTATCAATTATTGCATAACCCAGTCTTCCCTATTACCAGAAATTGACTAGGACAGCTCATGTATACCTGCCTGGTGGCAACATAAACTAACATAACTATTAGATAGTTCCTCACATGAAACAGCAACGAGAGAAATGTGCTGGTTTCAAAGTGGATGATAATCTGTGTTTCACAAACTACTCAGAGATTTACTACAACTTATTGCAGCCCATTGTCCTGCAAGCCTATTTGAGCAGCCTTTCAAGGGGGTCCAAAGAGGAATTCCCAAACCATTTTGACCAGCCATATTATTGTTTCAAAAAAAAAACAAATATCACAAAACACAACTTCCCAGAGTGATTCTTTGGCTCTAGGACTCAGTGTAACTGTTAAACAGCAAGTTCTCTGGTTTATAATTCTTTCTCTTCTTTACTGAAAGTCCACTAGCACTAAATTATGAGGGAGGATTCAGCCAGAAATGCAGACAATGGATAAAATAAGAGAATAAAAGCTACAACTGAGACATTTCTCCACCCTATGGCACGTTCCCCTCCCAAAGGTCCTCCTTGTCAATGCTTAACTCAAAGCTTATGTGGGAGCAGAAGGGGGTAGAATTTGAATTAAAAAAAAAAAGAAAGAAACCTGCCCCAGCCCTTGTTATCTTTTTTTTTTTTTTTTGAGACAGGATCTCACTCTGTCACCCAGGCTGGAGTGCAGTGGTGTGAACACAGCTCACCTGGGCTCAAGGGATCCTCCCACGTCAGTCTTCCAAGTAGCTGGGACTACAGATGTGTGCCACCACACCAGGCTATTTTTAAAAAATAATTGTTTCCTGATTTTTGTAGAGATGGGGTCTCGCCATTTTGCCAGGATGGTCTCGAACTCTTGGGCTCAAGAGATCCTCCCTCCTTAGCCTCCCAAATTGCTGGGATTACAGGCTTGAGCTGCCATGCCCAGCTCCCCTCATCTGTTTTTATGTGTTGCTTCCATATTTGAGGTGCTCTCCGGGCTAGAGGACTCATCCACTCCTGTTTCTGTTGAGTATTTCACCACCTGCCAACCTAACTTGATAGCCCATTTGACTTGAAAGGTTGAAGCCAACGGGGCTGAATTGAGTTAAACCACAGTTCAACAAAAATGCTCACTTTCTATCAATTAAATTAATTCCATTGGTATGAAACCAAACTCTACAGAGACAGAAGCAAATAAACTGCAGGTGTAATCAACTGATTGAGTTGGGAGGGGAATAAGAGAGAAAAAGAAAGAGAGGAAGAGAGTGAGAGAAACAGGGAGTGAGCGAAAAGACAGAGAGACAGACAGACAGACATACTGCAAAGTCAAGAAAATCCAAATTGCCTTTATTAAGTGAGGTAAGACATTTCAGTACCTAACTCAGAACAAACCCAACCACTGAAATGTAAACCTTCTTTTTCTTCTTTTCTTCCTTTTTATTTTTGAGAGCAAAGCACACGTTTACCCTGCGTCAGCAAGCAGGACAGATGTGAATTTAAAGCAACCAAAGGACATGAACTTGAACTGAAGTTTGAAAATATAGACTGTCCTAGATAGACTCTCAAGATTAGGAGACATTTTGATGTAGAGCTCAACGTAAGTCATCTCTCCTCCAAAGAACCAGTTACCCTTTGTTCTGAAAGCAGAAAGGAATAGGCTATATTTCCCAGAAAGAAAAAAATAAATTAAGTCTCCCATTGAGCAAAAACCAGTTTTCCCAAGACTTATTTTGGTTCTTTATCATGGCTCAGGGAGGACATCAGACCTTGAATTGGAAGGTACTTTTGTAAGGATGAAAGTGCCTTCGAAGATGGAACTTGTAGGTTTAATAGAGCTTTCTAGAAATGCACAATTACCTTTGGTGGCTACGGGTTAACTCGTGGTCTAGGGCACTGCACTGTGAGTGGTCACATTTGAAAGGGCGGAGGACGCAATATAGAAAGAGCCTGGCTATTGTCTCTGCACAGATCTTATAGCAAGACAAAAGCCTTTCACCATCTACTCTGCTGCAGATCAGGATCTGGAATCTTCCGAATGAAGCATGATAGAGTCTGATAGCCCAGATGGCAGGGACTAGCCCCAACTGGAAGTCATTCTGGGCGAGCTTCTAGCTCAGCTAAACTAGGAGCAGAATGGAACTTTAGAAGATGTCTGCGCCACCTTTCTTCTTTGATATTGGGGAAATCGAAGCCTGGTGAGGGGAGGTGTTTCCCCAAATCTTTGTCATTATTGTGTTAGTCTGGTCCTCCAACAAACAGACTCCAAGGTATGAGTCAACTTACATAGATTTTATTAGAAAAACACCCTGAGTAGGGGAAAATGAGGAGGTAAAAGAAGACCACAATATGAATCTGGTCCCTTCAGGCTTAGGAGAAGAGTAACAAAGGCTCTCAAAGTTGCTAGTCCAGGATGCTTGACTATCCTTTGATAAATTCTCCTAAACCTGACCGTACCTTTGCAATAGGCTCGTCATTAAACCTTCTTCCCTCACCTCATGTGAGCATGCCTTTTGTTTTCTGCCAGGACTTTGGCAGATACAAATAGTTTGATCACCAGTCAATACTAGAGGGTTTATTAATTAGCACAGGGATTTTTAGAAATATTTTTATTTATATTGGTGAAATGAGTGGTGTTCAAGAATTAGAATTAGTTGGCTAGAAATAGCATACAGGCACTTCTGCCCTTGCATAAAGATAAGAATGTAGGAAGTTTGACGCTTATTCCTTCTGGATTACCATTTGGGCCTAATATTCACTTAATTGTTTAGCCTAGGGATCTTGATTGTGTCTAAGGTTGAAACTTGCCAGTAGAATATTCTTGCCTTTGCCTCAAGAGAATCTTTTATGCCAGGTACTTGTGGAGCCTAAAGGCAGATTGCTGGGACCTTGTCAAATTTCTAGACAGGTTGATGACTGTTTTATTTCTTTGTTGTGTTTTGGGCCTACTGGCTTATAAAAGTTAGCCTGTGTGTCAGAATTTGGCTGTGACTTTTGGATTATGGGGTAAGAGGCCTTTAGCACTCCCCTCCCCCTCAAACTATTAGAAGCCACCAGTATCCAAATAAACAACTTCATGATTGTGAACCTTTAAGCTGGCTTAGATCAGACCACAACATAGAGAAGCACTCTCTCCTCTCTAACAGGCCTTTCCAAACCCTGCCCATCTCCAAAGATCAACGTGGGAGGAGGAAGGAAGAGTTTGCCCCATGGCTTCTTAAACGCTGGAGTGGGTGCCCGGCCTGATATCTGATGGCTCTTCTCATAGCAAGTCTGTTTTCAGCGACCGGCTCTTATTAACTGTTGGGGCCACAAGTAGTGTCATGCCTTGTTATCATCTATTTTTATAAATGCAAATCCCATTGTGAGAAACCTCTAGAGAGATCAGATGGCTGATATCCTCCAATCACCAGAGAGAAAAAAGGCCCAGGGAGGCTAAGCCACTTGTCCAAGGCCACTCTGTATCTGGTGGATAGAGACGTAACTGGAGCCCAAGTTCCCCACCATTGCTGGTGTGCTGTGTGCAGCTAAGCTGCAGGAGAGCTAGGATTCAAGCCAGGTCTATCTGAGTCTGGAAAGACTTTTTTTTTTTTTTTTTTTTTTGTGAGGCTAAGACAGAGTCTTGCTCTGTAGCCCAGGCTGGAGTGCAATGGCACGATCTCAGCTCACTGCAACCTCTGCCTCCTGGGTTCAAGCAACCTCTGCCTCCTGGGTTCAAGTAAGTGTAAGTGCGGGACCCTGGTGTAAACGCCTTCATCAGTCACCAAGCATTTGCCACATAGTTACCATGCACCCAGGATGGTGCTATATGGGACAGGTGAAGAAGAGAAAACATGGTCCCTTTCCTGGGGAGTATACTGTCTGTTTGGGTAGCTGCAACTCACACAACACAGTAAACAGCAACAACCTAGCTCACTGGAGTGGGAGTAGCTCTAAGAACACGGGAACATAAAGAAAGGTAATTGAGGTGGTGGTTAAAAGGTCTGTCCAAGGCCGGGCACAGTGGCTCATGCCTGTAATCCCAGCAACTTTGGGAGGCCGAGGTGGTCAGATCACCCTGAGGTCAGGAGTTTGAGACCAGCCTGGCCAATATGGTGAAATCCCATCACTACTAAAAAGTACAAAAATTAGCCAGGCATGGTGCCACATGCCTGTAATTCCAGCTACTTAGGAGGTTGAGGCAGGAGAATCACTTGAACCCAGGAGGCAGAGGTTGTTTGAACCCAGGAGGTGGAGGTTGCAGTGAGTTGAGATCGTGCCATTGCACTCCAGCCTGGGCTACAGAGCAAGACTCTGTCTCAAAAAAAAAAAAAAAAAAAAAGAAAAAGTCTTTCCAGACTCAGATAGACCTGGCTTGAATCCTAGCTCTCCTGTGGCAAGTGACTTACCCCTCTTAAACCTCACTTTGCCTATCTTTGAAATGGGAATAATAACAGTACCTCTGTCACAGGATAGTGAGAATGAAGTAAGATCTTGCCTGCCAAAATGCTTAGCAGAGAGCTGGTCAACATGGTAAACGTTCTGTTGTCTAAACTAACATCAATTACTTAATTTATTTACTAATCAAAGAGGAGTGCCATATGCATACATCTTGCTTCTTACCGAATATCACAGTGCATGTGATATTCCAAAGGGGTCCGTGCGGGGATGGAATAACCCTGAAGAATGCTAATTAGATGACTGGCATGATCTTCCAAGTAAATATGATCCAGAAACAGGATTAGCCAAGGGTCAACCAATTATGGTGGGATTAATTGGCTACTGATTTGTCAGGGGTGACTGAGCGCCTCACACGGTATTTGGGGAGCAGTAATCACCTGCTTTCCCACGCACTTGCTCAGCTTCAGCCTTTCAGTCCACCCACGAATGCAAGCACAATACTGAAAGTGACTAGGAAATCTGTCTTGAGAATTGTCTTTACAGAGCAACTACCATGGTGCTACGCATAAAAGGATTAATTGTTCTTAAGGTTTCTGTTTGCTAATCTTCTCACTAGCTTCACAAATACCCCAAGGTCATGTTTAGTACTAGATCCAACTACAATAATACCACTAGGGCAGAGTGTACTCCTGTCCCTGGGTTCTTCATGAGCTAATTAAAAAGGTGATCTCCAGGCTCCTGCACAGAAACAGAAACAAAAGAGAATGTCTTTCTGTCAAGCAGAGGGACAAACATTTCCATATAAGAAAAATTGAGTCAAAGTTCCAGAAGCCTGAAGGGGTAACTTTGGCTCAAAAACCAATATGCCTTTCATCTGAAAGATGTTTTCAACTAGAGAACAAAGCCTTGATCTGACATAGGCACTGCAAAGTACCCACTGGCTTAGAATCAATCAGAAATTCAACATATTAAATATGGCTCATAATCTGACCACTAACACATAGAATTACAGTTCTCTTAGCACCTGCAATGTTGACTAACCTGTGGCCTTTTAAACCAACCTATGAGGTGAAACGATATAACCAAGGAAATAAGAATGAAATTTACCATGAAGAGAAATTCTATCATCCCTGATTTGCTCTGAAAGCTCCGTGACAAATCATCCACTTCTAAGGAAAGTACAGCCTAAGCTAGTCATCAGCATTGCAGTTTCTCCTGGGAACGCTGTTTGCTCAGTTACCTAGAAGAAGATTAACATGAACTTTTAAAAAGTCATCATAATAATCACTTTTCACTCACTAGAATGGCTACTATTTAAAAAAAAAAAAAAAAAAAAAGGAAAACAGTATGAACATTCCTCAAAAAAAACCAAAAAGTAGAACTGCTGCTATATGATCCAGCAATCCCACTTTAAAGTATATATCCAAAAGAATTGAAAACAGGATCTCAAAGAGATATATGCACACACATGTTCACTGCCGCATTACTCACAAGAGCCAAGATATTGAAGCAACTCAAATGTCTGCTGACAGATGAATAAAGAAAATTTGGTATCTGCATGTAATGGAATATTATTCAGACTTTAAAAAAGGAAAGGCATCCTCTCATTTGAGACAACATGGATAAACCTCAAGGACATTATGCTAAGTGATAAAAACCAGTCACAAAAAGACAAATACTATATGATTCCACTTACATGAGATATCTAACATAGTCAAATTTATAGAAACAGAAAGCTGAATGGTGGTTACCAGGGGCTGTGGGGGGGAGGGGAAGGTAAAAGGGATTTTGCTTAATGGATGTGGACTTTAAATTTGCAAGATGAAAAAGTTCTGGTGATCTGTTTCACAACAATGTGAATATATTTAACACTATTGAGCTGTCCACTTGAAAATGGCTAAGTTGGTAAATTTTATGCTATGTGTTTTTTTTTTTACCATGATAAAAACATCAATGAAATAAATAGATCAAAAAGCTAAGATGAATTCACAGATGGAGGAACAGATAGACAGTCAGATAGGTAATGAAGCAAGTGTAATAAAATATTAGTGGTAGAATCTAGGCAGTGGGTATATGGGTGTTTATTGTAAAATCCTTTCAACTTTCTTTAGTTTGAATATTTTCACAATAAAATGTTGGGAAAGAATAAAAACTCGGTGCAGTAATTAATATTTATACACATGCACACAGCATATGATACCCTATATATGTAGCTAATATTTATAACTCATTTTATAAAAAAAAAGAAACCTCTTTGAAACAGTAAAATGTTGTGAAAATAAAAGGACTCTTCTTACTCAACATTTTTTCATCAGCTAATACACATACATTGGCTTTTAGAAAATCAGTTGGGTTAGAAGGGCTTTTCACTGAATAGCAGCTAACCTCTGCTCAGTCCTCTTCGACCCCAGCCCTGCTCCTTGAGCTAACTGCATTTAATCACTTCTGTTTATTTGTTTCTGGTGGTTATTTCTCTCTCTTCCCTAACATGCTTATACCACTGCTTCTTAGTTCACCAACTTTAGGCATTGTCTTTGACTTCTTGTCTTGAGAGGTGTGACTTTGGCTCTGAGCCACCATCCCCCACCACCCCACAGCCCACCAGCCACTTCACCCTCCTCCCCATTACCTTCTCTCCTCCCCTTTCTCCCTGCTAAATGCACTACCCTGAGTTCCTCCGCCAGTTATCTCTGCAACTTCAAATGCATGCCCAGACCCCTGTTTTTTTTCTGTGCCATGAATCATCCATATCAACTCTTGATTCTCTGTCTGTAAGGTGGGGATTTTGATATTTCCATCCTCTTCATACTTCCTCTCCCACTCACCTTCCCCCCCCACAGACTATTCACTATGCCTTTACTTTTATATTCTTGTATATTGTTACATCCATTTGAATATGCCAAAGCAAAACACCAAAAACCCTACAACAACTCCATGTTGAAAAATCTTGTTCCAACACGGTGAACAAGCACACTGCTAAGAAGATCATAAGCCCCTCATGAACACCTGGACAGTTGGGTATTAGCCACATTTGCCAACACTAAGCTCAAAAAACAAGTGACTCACTGCTTTTATCCTGGGGGAGTCAGATAGCCAGTCCATCAGCATCCCTAGCGGGAAAAAGACAAGGCATTTCACAAACCTCTATGTCATTAAAAAAAGAAAAGAAAAAAAAAAGTACCATATCTGCTGTGCATGCTTTCAGGGTCTAAAAGGCCTATACAATTGTATTAGGTTTTTAAAAATGAGATTAAAGGAATTAATGTAAGATAGAAACATAATGGATTATTAGAGGGAAGTTAGGCAGATTTAGGGGATGTTCTTGGCCTTTCAGTTTGACTGACCTATCCCAGAACCTGGATGAACCATAGGCAAGAGTCCTGTAGCCCAATCCTCCTGAAGCGGTAGCTGTTTTCATTCTGCCATGTATCTGAGTTATGCTCGTGCTTGATGCCTTCATTAAATCATATGTAACTAGAATCCGGGGACTCAAGGATTTCAATCATCTTCATTCTTTGTTTTCTCCTCCCTTACTGTCACTGTGCTAGAGCCCAAGTCTCCTGAAATGCACCCTAGAGCCTTGCTCAGCGATGTCAAACCCAGTGCACTGATCAGGTAGCTATTTTCTCTGAATCTGGTAGTTCATGATGTACTCTGACATGTGCTGAGCTCTCTCTGTGCCCTGCTTCCCCCAGGGCACTGCAAATGGCTTTGTCCTAGGACTGTGTGTCATGCTTTTGTGCCCTACTCTAGTTGTGCAATAGTTTGCTGCCATTGCTTAATTGAGCGCTTACATTGACCTCTGCTAATTCCAAGTCTGGAATCCTGGCCTCTACTTGACTGTAGTTGGCAGATCCTCCCCCTCCCCCGCCAGTGTCTGGAACTTGTAAATATGTCACCTCACATGGCAAAAGGAATTTTGCAAATATGATTAATTTTTTAAAATTATTTTGAGACAAGAGTCTCGCTCTGTCACCAGGCTAGAGTGCAGTGGCGCGATCTTGGCTCGCTGCAACCTCTGCCTCCTGGATTCAAGAGATTTTCCTACCTCAGCCTCCCAGGTAGCTGAGAGTATAGGCACGTGTCACCACGCCAAGCTAATTTTTGTATTTTTAGTAGAGATGGGATTTCACCATGTTGGCCAGGATGGTCTCGATTTCTTGACCTCGTGATCCACCTGCCTTGGTCTCCCAAAGTGTTGGGATTACAGGCGTGAGCCACCACGCCCCCCCAAATATAATTAATTTTAAGGACTGTGAGATGGAAAGACTATCCTTAATTACCCGGTGGGTCCACTCTAATCTTATGTAACCTTAAAAAGAGAGGAACTTTCCCAGCTGTGGAGAGAGGAAGACATGACTGTGGGTCAGATGGATGCAACATAGAAGGACTTTACCTGCCATTGATGGCTTTGCAGATGGAGGAAGGGGCCATGAGCCAAGGAATGTGAGGGGCTTCTAGAAGCTGAAAAAGACAAGGAAACAATTTCTAATTTCATTCCTAGAAACTCCAGAAAGAAACACAGTCCTGCCAACACCTTGATTTTAGCCCAGTGGGACCTATTTTTAGACTTCTGACCTATAGAACTGTAAGATAATACACGTGTGCTGTTTTAAACCACTAAGCGTGCTGTAATTCGCTACAGTAGCAAGAGACAACTAATGTCCTGCCCTAGTCTAGATTGGTGTGTCCTCAGAGATGTAAAAGCAGCCAATTCCCCCACAGCTACTAGGTGCTTGAGAATTGCTTATGAACTGCATATGAGGAAATCTCTGCTACTTGGGACTCTTGCAAAATATGTCATGGTGATATCTGAGTTTTTCCACAGAGATGAGGGTTTGCCTGTTTAGGACCAAAAACATTTTTTATTTTAAACATTTTGTAAGATAAGCTTTTTTTTTTTTTTTGAGACTGAGTCTCATTTTGTCATCCAGGTTGGACTACAGTGGTGTGATGTAGCTCATGGCAGCCTCAAACTCCTAGGCTCAAGTGATCCTCTCACCTCAGCCTTACAGGTGTGCGTCACCTCTCTCAGCTAATTTTTTATTTTTGTGTAGACATGGAGATCTTGCTATGTTGCCCAGGCTGGTCTCGAACCCCTGGCCTCCAGTGATCTTCCTGCCTCAGCCTCCCAAAGCACTGGGATTACAGGTGTGAACCACCACATCCAACCAGATGAACATTTTTAACCTGTAGGAAGATTAAATTCTGTCTAAATCATATATATTATAACTCCTTATATATCTCTGTATTTGTCTCCATATATATTTCTTCATATATACAGAGAGATATTATGTTCTTACATATTCCTTTCTGCTTACATGGAATACATTAAACTTTATTTAACATTTTTGTGATATGTGGGAGAACTTATTTTGAGGACTAATTATTATCCGATATTACATCATTGCCCTTGGCAATGACTGAATATCAGAAAACTACCACATATGGCAGGTTTTCTGGAAAGGTCCCAATTTTACATATGCTGTCCTACTTTCCTTAATCTTATCAGACTCCTTTTCCTGCTAAAGTGCTCAGGCATCAAGTCACTTTAGTTTTAACTCTACTTGTCTTCACAGTAAATGTCCTCAAACCACCATCTAACAGGGAATCCTAAATCAAATTCATTAAAAAGAAATAAGAATATTTTGGAGCTTCCTGTTTGTTACTTTTCAACCTTGATCAGTAATTTTCTGCACAAAATTTTTAGTTAGGAAATGGACTACTGAGCTACTGGCAGGGCAAAATTAGGTCAGTTGAGGTCATGAGAAGTCAATTGACTCTGCCGTCAAGCAGCTGATTTGTAGTAGCAGGGACACGATGAAAACTCAGAGTCCCTTAGTTTCTGTTCTTTGACCTGGTAGACCTACCAGCCTGCTTTCAACTTCAGTAGTAAACCCTGCATCTCTCCCGAGGAACCCTTTAAGCCAGACTGCAGACACCAATCAAAAAAGTCAGTGCAATTACAATCTCCCTTCTCAAAATAGTGCTTCCTTTCTAAACCCAGTCTCAGAAGATGTAAACCAAAGTCGGGCTCCAAACCCTAACCACAACCGTCTTCAAAAGGAGTGTGGGGAGTCCCATTTCTTAGCAGTCTAGCTGCAGCTGCTGAGGTCACCACCTGCTCAAATGACTGAGGCAGGAGGCTCCTTTCCAGGGGGTGCCGTGGCTGTAATCAGTTTTATGCAAGAGGACTCCTAACTTATTGGCCCTGGACTTATTTGATTAGCTGAGACGCTCCCGTGGTTGCTGATCACTCAGTACAAAGAGGCGTCACCAAGCCTGTGGGTGAAAAGCAGGTCTCTTCTGAGTTTACTTAGCAGGTCTAGAGAGAGGTGGGTGAGAGAGAGACAGACAGAGAGAGAGAGAGAGAGAGAGTGTGTGTGTGTGTGTGTGTGTGTGAGACTGTGTGAGCATAAGCTGTATGGGGTTGTCTCTGTGGGACTGTACATGATTGTGGATGATCATGTGTGTGCACACATGTATTGTGTGTGTGGGAGCATGCATGTGCACATGCTTCTGTGTGTGGTTCTCTGAGTGTGAACTTGTGTAGGATTGTGTATGCATGTGCACACCTGCATTGTATTTGCTTGTGTGAAAGTAAGTATGTTTATGCACATAGCTAAAGGAGACACAGAAAGGAGGGCAGGATAGAAGCGTGGAAGAAAAGAGAGCCAACATGAAAAGGCAGAGAATAGACATGTGGAGGCCAAATACAGAGAGAAGGAGTGGGTACAAGAAGCAGGGAGAGGAGAAATAAGTGATAGAGGGCAAAGGTGGAGAGCAGAGGACGGAGAAGCGGAGGTAGAGCGCAAGACATAAGAAGAGGAAGGACTCAGCGGGGTGAGGCCTTAGCCATTTCAGTCGTTAAGAAATGCCTCATTAGGGAGGCAGGTGGCCTCTGAAGCTTCCAGGAGAGTGATGTCATCCCCTTGTCATTTTTCTGTGTCATCATCACAGAGTCTGCTGTCTTTGTGTCCTGGTGGTTCTCATCCCCCACCTGGGCCCTGGTCTCAACCCCCATGACCCTGGGAGATGGTACCATCCAGTCATATCTGAAACCTCTTTGTCAGGCCTGTGGTTTTATTTTTTCTAATAACGTAGCAACATCAAACAAAGGAAGTCATGCTTGTCCTTTGCCTCAACAAGGTAAATAATCACTGCCCCAGCGCAGGTGCCTCCCTGGCAGAACACGCACAGGTGGAGACAGGGGCTTGTGGGGGCCTCAGCTTTATGGAGATGAAAGGCAAGGCCTGAGTCTGAGAACAATAAAAACCAGGTCTGGCACTTGGTGCGGAGCAGTGACCGGAGAGAGGACTTGACCTGGGGAAGGGACGGGGCTCCAACAGGAGCCTTCTGAAGACTGCAGGCCAGGAGGCCAACTGCATAGGGTGACGAGAAGGACCCAGCCCCCGCCATGGCTTTCCCTTTTAGGTCTGAGTTGCTTTATGTGCAGAAGGAGGGGGTTGCATTGGCTCAGTGCTTTCCAAAGTGCTCCAGGGATTCCAGGGGAACCCGTGGAACTCCCCCGGGGGCCTGTGGATGGGGATGGGTGAGTGGGCAGGAGTCAGGTCTCCCCTCTGCACTGACCTGAGCTGTCTCATGTTTATATTTGACTTTTATTTAAAGACTGTAAACCAAAGCCAGTGTGAAGCCCCCTGAGCTGGCTGATCTCCACATCCCAGCCAGCACCTACGACCCACCCTTCTACACCGGTGGAGGGGGCTGGTGTAAGCGCTGTTGGGGCCCTGTGGCAGAGTTAACAGTGAACTTTAGCAGAGGAGGAGGTACCTTTTTTGTGTGATTAGGGCAACTGGACCTTTTGCTGGCCCCAGCGTGGGATATACACCCCATAGAGGCTAACTCCTTGGAACTGAAGCCCATCTGCCCACAGGATGCAGAAATTTGAAGGGTGCATCCCACCCTAAAAGGTGTAGTCTCATCACCCTGAATTTTTGAGTTGGGCAAACCACTAGTTGACACAGTATAGAGCCATAAAGAAACAGAAAAGCTACTTCCTTGAAATCGGTGCTACCTTGATGAGTATGAATCCTGCAAGAAACCAAGGAGAAACCCATATGAGATAGCTTGTTGGATAGAAGGTCAGGTTCAAGTTTCACAGGATGGCAATGGCTGTGCTGTGGCCCAGCAGGCTCTGTTTTATGTGCCAAAGCCTCCCAGCCGGTCTGGGCCAGTTCTGTCCTTCCATGCCTCACTGAGAGCCACCCACTTTGTCAATAAGCAGCTGGTATCCCTCCGCTTCTTAGTCATATGTCATTTATAGATGCCTGATCTACCCTCTAATGTCACAGCTGACTGGCCATGGTAGGTTCTGGAAGGATCAGAAAGCAGGTAACTGACAGAAAAACCATCCACCTTTGGTTGAGTTCTCTTTGAGTTTTTCTCTTGGATTTGGGAGCTGGGGGTGGAGGGTGCCTGCCTATATGCTGGAGGTTTGGGGAAAGGCATTCACCACCAGACTGAAAAATGGCCAACTGCTCAAAAGCCAGGTGGATCAATCTGCCAAGCCAGTGAAATCGCATCCTGTTCCATTCGGAGGGGACAGCAAACACAGATGCACACAGCGGAGTAGTAATTACATCTCAGAAGATGCTAAATATTTCAATGCCTATCTGGTGCCGATTCTTGTCGGAGGGCATTTTATGGTGTTGGATTTTTCAGGCAGTAAGCCTGCGTACTGACTTATTTTTCTCTACCGCTCAAAAAGCACTGTGTCCGTATTTCACCACATAGCAGGTAATATGGAAGGTGCCTTTATGTAAATCATTAGTTACCTTACACCACAATCTCGGTTCTCACACTGGAAAGTTCTTCCCTGGAGTTGTCTCTTGGCTGGGGTAAACTCTTCATCACTGGACGGTCGTTTATTTCTGTTTCTAGGAGCAACCACTTCAGATTCCTAGCGTGTGGGTGGTTTGCACGCATGAGTCATGCAGATGTTACGTTCCTCTGAAAAAGAACCAGCCAGATCCTTTCAGCAGGCAGAGATCTCGTCCCAAGCTGCTGTGACCTGGGAGGTTAGCCCCCACTACTGCAGCCAGAGGCTGACTGATGAGGAGGCACAAAGTCCAGCCCCCTTCACCAAAGGACAGTGTGACTTCCCTATGGAAATGCCCCAGTGGCCCTTGGACCTCAGATCACAGCTCTGCTTTACCCAAGACCCATCCTTGCTTAGCCCGTCCTTCCCTAATGCCCATGGAGTTTTTCCTGAAGGGCAATCCCTGGAGAAATCACCTGCCCTGGAATCCCTGTCTTAGGTTCTGCTTCTAGAACCTGAACTAAGACAGGAAATAGGCCCCTATATCAATGGCCTTGAAGGGCCTGGCATTCCAAGGTCTTTTACCTGGTATCATAAATGGTTTTCCCAAGTCAGTCCAGTTTATCTAGTTTCCTTCAGAATTTTGCTTGTGGCAGAGGCAGGTCACAGAGGCTGTACTCCAGCACAGAGCAGGGAGACAGCAGGTCACACCACTGCCAGTTGAGGGCTCTGCCAGTTGATGGAGGCTTCAGTGGGATGAATTCTTTGTAGGATGCACCTATAAGGCAAAGTGTTTTGGACCTGAAGGCCACAGGCTTACCATGATGGGCAGAGAGAAACCCAGTAGCTTTGTGCAGACACCTAAAGGCCTGTTGTGAAGAGGCTCTCCCTTAGCAGGCTACGGCTGTCATCTGAAGTTCCAGTTTCAGAGATTTAGTTCTTGGTGGGACACAGCTGTAGTCTAGCTACTCGGGAGGCTGAGGCAGGAGGATCGCTTGAGCCCAGGAGTTTGAGACCAGCCTGGGCAACATAGTGAGACCCCTTCGCTATATTTTTTTAAAAAAGAGATTTAGTTCTTTATGTTGAAACACACAATCTGACTTATTACTCTGTCGGCTGTTAGCAGTTTCATGCGAATTAATTTGTCCCAGAGTCCAGTGTGACAGCTGGTCCAGGCAACACTGGATGGGGTCAGGGAGGAAAGTTAGGGCCAGAATAGAAGTTTGGGTGAGGAACTCATACTGTGGACTGGGGCAATGTGAGAGCTCATAGCCAAGGTCTGCCTTTTCCCTAGTTCTGCTGATCACAGTGGCAATGAAAAAATGATCCATTTTAAAACTCTTCCTCCTTTTCTGTTTCAGAGTCACACACAGTGATGGACACACAGCAAGACTTAAAAATGCTTGCTCTGCCACCGAAAGACAATGACTGAATGATCCCACTTCCGTGAGGTATCTAGAGTAATCAAACTCATAGAAACAGACGGTAGAAGGGTGGTTGCCAGGGTTCAGGGAGACGGAAATGGAAACTGTTGTTTAATGGTTATGCAAATGTTTTGGAGATTGGTTGTATAACAGTGTGAATACACTTAACACGACCGAACTGTGCATTTAAAAGTGGTTGATGGCAACCCTGAAACTGTGTACATCTATTATGCATCATTTAAAATATTGCTTAAAAAATAGTTGATGGCAAATTTCATGTTATGTATGTTTTACCACAATGAAACATTTTTAAACAATGCGTGTTCTTCAAAGACAATTTGGACTTTTCATAAAGCAGATCCTCAGCAACTATTTGTTGACTTATTTGCAGAGCACATTCCTTTGGCAAACTCCCAAACCTAAGAGAAAAGCTCAAAAAGAAATAAGCAAAAAAGCATAAATGGCCTGCAGCCCTTCAGAAACCTGCTTCTAAATTCTTCCAGCTTCCAACTTCTCCCAAACTGAGGCTGTTCCCAAACCTGTCTCCCACACGTCTCCCACTCCAAACTCAACCACGCCCTGGCCCTGCCACATTTCCAGGCTCTGTGTTGCTTCCCTCCTTTCAGATTCTACTTTTATCTTCTCAGATGTTAACTCTTGCTCCATCCAAAGCACAAGAAATTAGCCAGGCATGGTGGCATGTGCTTGTAGTCCCAGGTACCTGGGAGGCTGAGATGAGAGGATTAGCTTGAGCCTGGGAGGTTTAGGCTGTGAACCGTGACTGTGATCATGCGACCACACTCCAGTATGAGTAACAGAGTGAGACACTGTCGCAAAAAAAAAAAAAAAAAAGATTGACTTGTTGCTATCAGTTTGTTTTCATGCTGCTGATAAAGACATACCAGACTCTTACAAGGAAAAAGAGGTTTAATGGACTCACAGTTCCAAGTGCCTGGGGAGGCCTCACAATCATGGCAGAAGGCAAGGGTGGCAGGGAGGAGAGAGACTGAGAACCTAGCGAAAGGGGTTTTCCCTTATAAAACCATCAGATCTCGTGAGACTTTTTCATGATCAGGAGAACAGTATGGGGACCCCCTCCCATGATTCAATTATCTCCCACTGGGTCCCTCCCACAACATGAGGGAATTTTGGGAGCCACAATTCAAGATGAAATTTGGGTGGGGACACAGCCAAACCATATCACTTGTAGAAACAATAATGCTTCAAAGCCTTCAACAGGGAATTGATAAATATATTAACCAACAAAGGAATACAACCAGCTATTAGACAAATGAGAAGGATCTGTGTTAGCAGGGAAAGATGGTAAGGAAGTCAAAGCAGGATATAGAACAGTGATCTGCCTGCTTTGGCTTCCCAAATTGCTAGGATTACAGGTGTGAGCCACCACGCCTGGCCCTGTGCAGACATGGAAAGGGCTGCTGTGAAGGAACTCTCCCTTACCAGACATAGCTGTCATCTGAAATCCTACTTTTAGAGACTTGGTTCTCAATAGCACACACCTGTAGTCCCAGCTACTGGGGAGGCTGAGGCAGAGGATGGCTTGATCCCAGGAGTTCGATACTCCAGTGAGCCGTGATAGCACAACACAGGGTTTTGCTGTGGCTCCTGCCTACCCCTCCCCAGAGTGTAATCCAAGAAGATTTCCAGAGGAACCTTGAGAGCTTTGACAATGTGTTAGTGCCATTGGGAGACCCCAAGGGCTGGCTTCTGGCTCCACGGACTGGGGCCTAAGTGCTGTGAAAAAAATCTGAAGGCCAGAGAGGACTAAATGTTTTGGAGGTGCTAGGGAGCTGCTGGACTGGGGGGATCCCTGCTCCCCCACATCTGTGAGTGCAGGAAGGCAGCTGTTGGGCTACTATGGTTTGACTATTTGTGTGCCTCCAAATTCATGTTGAAACCTCATCCCCAATGCAACAGTATTGAGAGAGGTAGTACCTTTAGGAGGCGATTAGGCCATGAGGCTGCAGCCCTCAAGGATGTGATCAATGCCTTATAAAAGGGCTGAGGGGAACTAGTTAGACCCCCTTTTTGCCCTTCAGCCCTTCTGCCAGGGGACACAGCATTCGTCCCCTCCAAAGGATGCAGAAACAAGGTGCCATCTTGGAAGCAGAGGACACCCCCACCAGACATAAACCAATAAACTAGGGCCTTGATCTTATACTTTCCAGCCTTCAAAATTGTAGGATATAAATTATTGCCGATAAATTATCTGCTTTGTGGTATTGTGTTAATAGCAGCAGGAAGGGACTAAGACAGACACCATGATAGGTCTGGTCCCGGAGGCCCCAACCATGGGACACTGGAGGGGTAACCTGGAAGGTGTCTCAGGTTGATGAAGTGGCTACTGGGGATTGGGATGTATTTGCTCCATCAAGGGAACTCCCCCCTCACAGGGGGAGAGGGGCCAGCGGGGGGATTTCTGAAAGGGTCCTGCAAGAGCGTCAGCCTTAACAGTTTGCCAAGCGTGGGCACAGGGCCCAACTTGGAAGCCCCATTGCAATAGGAACTATCTTCTGCCTCTGCTTGTCTTTCTCCAACATCCTTTGACCCTCTACCTGGCCAGCAGTCAGGAAGAGAGTAAAGACCAGAAGAACCGAGCAGGGTTCCCACCCAAAACTAGTTCCACCCTGGGGAGGGAGGGAAGACATTCCTTTTACTGAATTCAGACTATGTGTGGGCCTTCAAGAGATTGCAGAAAGACCTGAGTGATGCAGGTGCCAGTGAAGATCACTCTCACTGGATAAAATTTGAAGACACAGAGAGAGGAAACGTCAAATTGTGTTTTCATCACAATCCAAATGTCAAGCCTGTTTATGTAGGTTTTCATATAGGTTAATTTCAGAATAATTATGTAATTCTGCTCTACTGCCCTGTGTAAATTGCTTCAGGGAAACATGATCAGCTTGCTTAGTAGACAGCAAATATCTTGGCAATGACACAGGTTTTAGAATCACCCCCATCTCCCCAGTTCAGGCAATTAAGTCTTATTGGTCTTCATTTAGATGAACAGGACAAGCTTCTGTAATTAACATATTGTTGTCAACTTGGAATGTCTGCCCAACTAAAAAATGCAATGTGTAATTTATTGTGACTGCTTTTCACTGAATGAGAGAGGAAAAAAAGGAAATTAACCATAAATTTAGAGAGATGGCACATAGAGAAATTTTATGGAAACTGTCACATTAGCTGTAAGAGAAAAGGCCAGCTCCCAAGAGAATCCACAGGAGAAAATTTTTACTCTGTGAAGCTCCACCAAATGCCATAAGTGTAAGAAACTCTGGGGTGAGCATCAGAGATGCAAAGACTGGTGCTTCCAGTACTCATAAGGGAGAAAGAAATTACTAAGCCAAGGCTCTGGAATCCTCAAGGCTGGCCAAGGCTACACCAGTTCAGGCACTCAGCAGAGAGCTGATGGAAATGCATTAGTGCTGTTGTGCCCATGCACATGACTTGCCAGGTGGCTCAGAGGGAAGACTCCCCAGAGGTTTGCTGCTTTACCTTCAAGGCTGAGCTGATGCAATCCCTGGAGGTCTTAAGCCAGCTAGGGGTGCTATAACAAAATGCCATAGACTGGTTAGCTTAAACAACAGATATTTATTTCTTACAGTTCTGGAGACTGGGAAGTCTAAAACCAAGGTATGGGCAGATTGTGTTTCTGGCAAGGGCTCTCTTCCTGGCCAGCAGACAGCCTCCTTCTCAACATATCCTCACGTGGCAGAAAGAGGAAGCTCTGGTTTGTCTTCCTCTTTTTATAAGGGCACTAATTCCCCCCTGGGGGGCTCCACTTTCCTGACCTTATCTAAACTTAATTATCTCCCAAAGGCCGCACCTCCTAATACCACATTGGGGGTTAGGGTTTCCACATATGAATTCGGGGGAGAAACAAACACATAGTAATTATCCAGGGTGCAGATAATAGACCCTCTGTTGGATGCTTTCTGAACTTCACCTTCACCAGCGCCCAGTTAAGAATACAGATGATTAAGACCGGGATGTTTCCCTTCCCATACTCCAGTCTTTCAGGAGACAAAACGGGAAAAAGAAGAAAAGCCTTCGTGGCACCATCAACAAGGGCCCTCAAATGTTATTTGTTGGGGTGCGTGTGTCTGTATTTGTGTCTTGTTCCAAAAAGGAATTAAGGTGGCTTCCAAAGATAAAAACATTAATCTGGAAGACAGATGAGGTAACAGGACAACAAGGGTAGGGACAGAAGACGGGGCCAAGTCCTAAAATAGAAGGCAAATTAAATCTCTTTTGCTTAAGTAGGGAACAGTGCCACTTTTTCTGGGAAGCCAATGGCATTCTGTTCCATCTCTCTTTTAAATTAAAAGTTAAGGAGTGTTAGTCTCAATTTAGGGGCCTGCATTTTGATGAGTCTGTTTTATTTTGGTTTTTTGTTTGGTTCCCTGACCTAAAATCTCAATTTCAATAGGAAAAGCAGGCTCCATCACAGCCCGCTGGCAGTTTTCTTGACACTACCTTCCTCTCGGGATCTTTGGTGGGGGAACTTGGCAACTCTGAGGAGTCACAGAGGAAGTCAAAAGTTAAGAAATAATTGACAGCCTGTACAATATGAGAACTCCATATTTTAAAGAAGAAAACTCTGGAAAGAACGTTCATTTTACCTCTGGCATTTAGATGGCTCAGGATTTAATTATTTTCTAGAAGAGAGCAAGACTAGGTAGGCATCCTACAGTAAAGTCAAAATCTCCATAAATAAAACAGAATTATGTGGATAACGGACTTGACTGTTTGCTTTGGCTGTGTGGGCACAGTGAAGCAGAGCAGTGATTATGTCAATTTTGTGATATTTTTATTTAGCAGAACAAAGGCTATCTTTTATTTCAACCCCAAGACTTGATTGCCAAGATTATCTTTATTTAAATGCTCTGTATTTATAAGCAACACTTCTATAGTCTCACATAGAACAGTCACTTTGAGTCCTTGGAGTTAAAAACAAAACAAAGCAAAACAAAAATCAGGGAAGTTGAGAGGGAACTTATGCAAGTCTTATATAAATAGTGTCTAATGATTGCCCACTACCTACAGGGTCAAGTCTAATTTCTTAGCCAAGGATGAAAGAATGTCTTGCATTCTGACTCTTCTAACTTGGTACCACACTTTTCCTCCAAAAACATCTCTACAGGGACCTCTGGGCTCCAGATAAAAATCTTTGACTGCTGTCTCAGCTGGAGTTGCCCATACTTACCTCCTCAGGCATAAAGTCTGTGGCTTTTGGCTGGAAATGCCAGAGAATTAACGCCTCTCCTCCCCAGTTCCATGAGCATCTCTCAACCAACACCTGCTGTCAGTTGATGAATAATCATCTGCCCAGCTTCCTTGCTGCTCAGCCTCGCAGGGGGGAGTCACTTGGGAGGGGTGGTGTTAAGGGCTAAATTGTGTCCCACCAAGTTCACATACTGACGCCCTAACGCCCAGTACCTCAGAAGGTGACTGCGTTTGGAGATAGGGCCTGTAAGGGAGTGATAAATTAAAATGCAGCTGTTAGGGCAGGCTGTAATCCAATCTGACTGGTGTCTTTATAAAAAGAGGAAATTTGGACACACAGAGAGACACCAGGGATGCAGTCGCACAGACCAGGAAAGCCAAGGAAAGACACCTCAGGAGAATCAAAGGTACACCTTGAACATGGACTTCCAGCCTCGAGAAGTGTGAGAACATAAATTTCTGTTGCTTAAGTTACCCTGCCTGTGATATTTTGTTACAGCAGCCTGTGCAGATGAGTAGAGGTGTCCCCCATAAAGATTTCCATCTCCACCAAGCTCCTGTGATCACTCTTCCCTCTCCATTCATCACAATTATTTTCTGTAGCATTCAGGGCTGTCGTGGTGGCTCACACTTGTAATCTCAGCACTTTGGGAGGCCAAGATGGGTGGATCACTTGAGCTTAGCCTGGCCAATGTGGTGAAAACTCATCTCTACTAAAAATACAAAAATTAACTGGATATGGTGGCATGCACCTGTAGTCCCAGCTACTTGGAGGCTGAGGCAGGAGAATCAGCTGAACCCAGGAGGCGGAGGTTGCGGTGAGCTGAGATTACACTGCTGTACTTCAGCCTGGGTGACAATGAGACTCTGTCTCAAAAAAAAAAAAAAATTATTTTCTGCAGCATTCATTTGAAAATAAAAATTATTTTACTTGGTTCTTCATGCTTTATTGTTTTCCCTCTAAGGTCTTCATTTGATCATGAACCAAAGCTTTATTGAACACCACAATGCGCTGGGTCCTGTTCAAAGGCAAGTGGGTTGCTAGAGTCTCCACTTCAGCTACGAATCCACCACAGGACCAAACAAAGCCTTCAGCACCGCAGGGCTGAGAAAAGCACGACGAGTCCTTTTTTAAGGCCAGGCACGGTGGCTCACACCTGCAATCCCAGCACTTGGGGAGGCCGAGGCGGGTGGATCACTTGCGGTCAGGAGTTCAAGAGCAGCCTGGCCAACATGGTGAAACCCCATCTCTATCAAAAATATAAAAAATTAGCTGAGTGTGGTAGTGGGCGCCCGAGATCCCAGCTACTCGGGAGGCTGAGGCAGGAGAATCACTTGAACCTGGGAGGCAGAGGTTGCAGTAAGCCAAGATTGTGCCACTGCACTCCAGCCTGGGAAACAGAGACTCCATCTCAAAAAAAAAAAAAAAAAAAAAAAAAATCACTGCTTTTCTGATTGTTAAAGTAATTGGAATTATCAAAGAATTTGGAAAATATATAGAAAAGCCTGACTATGAAAATAAAAATCACCCATAAAGGCGTCTCCCTAGGGAGAATTGCTGTTCAGATTGTAAAGAATTGTCTTCCAATCTGATTTTGAAAATATATGTCAGGAGCATTTCCCCTGTTGTGAAGCAGCTTTTAAAAATCATTGGTAATACTGTAATAACATTTTATTGTATGGATTTACTTTATCTGTCCATCTAACTATCTACCTATCTGTTCATCTATCATCTGTCTACCTGTTTACCTGTCTGTCTGTGTATCTATCTATCTGTCTATCTATCATCTGTCTTCCTGTCTGTCTATGTATCTATCGATCTAGGTATCTATCATCTGCCTATCTATCTAGCCATTTACCTGTTACTAGACATCTAACTCTTTCCAATTGTTATTATTGTTATTATTATTTTGCTTTATTAAGTAGCCTGGCTCATTAACTCTCTGCATATATCTTTGTTTAAATTTCTAATAATTTCCTTATGAAAGATTCCAAGAAGGAGACTACAGGATCATGGGAGATGACGTCTGCAGTTCCTGAAAGACATTACTAAACTGCTGCCCTAGGGTGATTACAGAAACCAGATAAGAGTTTACCATAAATTAATATATACTAAGGGTTCTTCTATTGCTTAGATTTGATAACCCCAAACTTAAAAGAAGAAAAATGTTATAAGATAGTCAGAAAACTTCTGCCTAATATTGGAAAGTTGACTACAAAAAGCTCAACTTTTTGTTACTGCATCTTAATTATGATAGAAATCATTAAATTTGTCCCAGTCAAGATGCAATATGAAAAAGTGAGGTTTTTTTAAGTCTAGCACTTTAAATCTAACATAAAATGTAGAAGGACTCTTAGGAAGCACCTGCCAATTTTATGAATGATGAATATGCAGCCCAGGGAAGTGGATTTCTCAAGATCACGCAGCTGTTAGTCAAAGAGCTGGTGAGTGACTGAGGAAAGTCCTATGCATGCTCACCTGCTTTCTCAGGAGTTTTGGAATGAATAATGAGCGAGAAGCTTTGCTCTTGCTTATCTTGCAGCCTGGGAAAAATGGGTTGACCGTGCAAGGAAGGCGAGCGTGGCAAACCCGTCGGTCTTCCTTGTTTGAATGTAGAGACTTACAATGGTAAGAAAACTAAGTTCTATACCAGCACTGTCCAATAGAAGACAATGTGAACCATGTATACACTTTTAAATTTCCTTTTTTTTTTTTTTTTGTGACGATCTCTCTGTGTCGCCCAGGCTGGAGTATAGTGGCGCGATCTCGGCTCACTGTAACCTCCTCCTCCCAGGTTCAAGCGATTCTCATACCTCAGCCTCCCGAGTAGCTGGAACTATGAGCAGGTGCCACCACACCCAGCTAATTTTTGTATTTTTTGTGGAGAGGCGGTTTCGCCAAGTTGCCCAGGCTGGTCTTGAACTCCTGAACTCAATCAATCTGCCTGCCTAGACCTCCCAAAGTGCTGGGATTACAGGTGTGAGCCACTGTGCCCAGCCCAATTATAAATTTTCTAATAGTCACATTTTATAAAATAAAACTAATTTTAGTAATACATTCTGTTTACCCCAATATATCCCAAATACTGTCATTCAACGTGAAATCAATATAAAAACTGTTATTGAGCTTTTTTTTTTTGTCATATTAAGTTTTTGAAATCCAGTGCCTATTTTGCACTTACAGCCCATTTCACTTTGGACTGGCCACATTTCGAATGCTCAACAGTCACATGTGGCAAATGGCCTCTGGGCTGGACAACACAAATCCAAACAGCAGAATTCAATGTCAAGTGAACCCATGCCTGAGGGTTTTGTTACCAAAGTGGAAGAATAAAAACGATGATATAGTCATTTTAATCTCTTTTAAGTGTCTACCAGGCAATGTGTCTAAGTTATAATTAAGAAGGGAGAAAGAGAGAGGAGAAAGAGAGAGAAAGAGAGAGAGAATTAAATTAGCTTCAGCTGGGTAATTCTGCACACTTGGCTGACAGCTTGAATGCATGTCCCCCAGCGCCAACAGTTCATCTACTGTGACCTTGTGGCAACCACCTGAAGGCCACTCAGCCCTCCACTGCCATTAATACACCCAGAGAGGCCTTGCCAGGGAGAAGAGCTGCAGGCGCGGTTCTACAACAGGATGCCACAATTGGCAGAGGGATTTTCTTATCAGGGACTCACAGTCATAGAAGGAAAGTCTCCTTGTTCAGGGAGGGTTGCTTTTGTTTGCTTTTTCTTTTCTCTTCTAGCTGAAGGGAGTTCCTGGGAAAGATGAATGCCATTGGCAGCGGAAATTCTTGCCTATAAGAAAAAAAAACCTGCCCCATCCACACGCTTGCCCCACCCAAGTAGCTATTCCAGCTTCAAAGGACTCAACCACTGGCCCAGCCCCTTCCACTCCAAGCTGCCCCAGGGCCAGTCCAGGGAGTGCTGGGCCAGGCTTTGCAGAGGCCAGTTCCCTTCATTTCCTCTCCTGCAGGCAGGGGCTGCATTTACAGCAGCTGCGCCCAGAGCCGCCCTTGCTGGTTTAGATCAGCAATGATAAGGAAGGCCAGGAAAACCCTGATGCTCTCAGATTCTGCAAGTAGGGAGGCCTTGAAGCAGGGACTGAGGAAGCTGAGAGAGGCCTGGCAACCACTCCAGAGAGGGGCAGAAGCAGAAACAGAGGATCTGGCGAAAGTCGTGCAGCTTAATAAAAGGCAGGGCTTGGGACTGAAGTTTCTGACTGGCAGCAACATCTCCATCTGTACTGACCACAAGAGGAAGGCTGAATAGTCACAAGTGGCAAAGGGCCTCTACATTGGACAGCACAGATCTATACAGGAGGGTTCAGTCTCAGGTGGACCCATGCCTGAGGGCTTTGTTACCAAAACAGGAGAATAAAAATGATGAGATAGCCATCCTCTCATGGCCCGTCTTCCTTCTTATTCATGCAGTGCTTCCGTGTAGAAGTAGAGCCTTTTCTGTAACTTGCTGCTGAACTATCACCATATATTTGTGGGTGTTGGGAGTAGGGGCCGAGAGGGAAGACTGTGTTTGGGAAGCCACACCCAAGGCCATCACCCAAGCCAGTGTGTGGTGGTGCTCACAGTTGCCAAAACATCTCTGAATCCTAGATTTGCCGCTTCATCAATCCATGAATATTTTTTGTGTCCCTACTGTGTACCAGATACTGTTCCAGCTCTTGGGGGATCCAGCAGTGAACACAGTAGGCAGAAACCCCTGCCTTTGCCTTCCCCCATAGTGGGGGAAACTGATAATAAAATAAGTAAATTACATAACAGGTTAGAAGGTGATAAGCAGGAAAGGGTTGAGATGTATGGGAAAGGGGGAATGGCCCTATTTAAAATAGGGTGGTTAGGGAAGGTCTCATTGAGAAGGTGATATTTGAGCATAATCTTCCTAGATATAAAATGTTTAGGCAAATTCCTTAACCCTCTGACTTTAGTAAAATAACAATAGCAATGCTACTTTTAAGAGGTAAGTCTATTTATTTACTTATTTATTTTGAGAGGGAGTTTCACTATTGTTGCCCAGGCTGGAATGCAATGGTGCAATCTCAGCTCACTGCAACCTCTGCCTCCTGGGTTCAAGCGATTCTCCTCAATCTCCCAAGTAGATGGGATTACAGGCATGCGCCACCATAATTATTGGAGATGGAGTTTCACCATGTTGGTCAGGCTGGTCACGAACTCCTGTCCTCAGGTGATCCACCCTCCTCAGCCTCCCGAAGTGCTGAGATTAGAGGCTTGAGCCAGTGCACCCAGCCAGCAGGTCTATTTAGAGTGTCTACTCTGCACCCTTCTAAGTTCATTATATTCATTAACTCATTTAATCCTTTTGTCTCATTAGACAGGTGCTTTTTCCCCCCCCCCCCCTCCCCCCTTCTCCCCGCTTTATATTATTAACCCCATTTTACAGAGTAGATAATGGAGGCAGAGAAAAGTGAAATAAGTGTGTCTGAGGCCACACAGTTAATGACCCAGGCAGGCAGGTTGACTCCAGAGCCCACCCCTTTCCCTGGCATCCCCTAGAAGGGTAGTCTTGAACAGAAAGTCCTAGATCCTTCCCAGTTTCAAACAAGAAACATGCATCTGCATGTCTAGAGGACACATTTCCAGGCTGAGCTCAGCTCATGACTTGAGGTTGATCCTGGTGCTGCCACGTTTCTATCTCCAGCGTTGAGTGGTTAATGCTATCCAAACATTCACTGTTTACAAGCATCACACTGGACACTGAAGAGGATACAGAGAGTGTGGCTGCAGGTGTGCTATGAAACTGATCTTTTCTTTTGGAGAGAAACTCATTAAAAAGGGAGGCAGAATGAGACATACCAGGAGGCTGCACAGCTGATTTCCAAGGTCAGAGCGGAGCAGGCCCTGGGTGGTGAGAATCTTGGCAAAACTTGCTCAAAGGCTTACGTGGAGATCTTGCCTGCCAGTAGGATATGACTTCAAAGGGAGTCGAGGAGAGGGCGTTGCACATGTAGGACAGGTATGGCACAAGAACAGGGGTGGAGTGAGTGAGTGGGGACAGTGTAAGGCACATTAGAATGGTGACCTTGTTCATCAAAACTAACCTATTCTGCAATCTGTTTCCCAGAAGTGTTGAGATTATAAGCTGTCATCAGATCCTGATAACCTGTTCTGATAGGGGGTTAATAGTTGGGTATAATAAAAACCAGCAGCAAATCTGAAAGGAATTTCCAGGTGGCTCTGGAATGCAGCTGAGTTGACTTCCTGATCACATTCTTCCCTGGGTGCGTGTCACCTTGGGCAGGGTGGATAACCACCATGGGCGGTAAGAAAAGTCCACTTACAGGGTAGCGAAGGAAGAGCTTGGAGGACTGAGGTGCGGGGCGGGTTCTGTCTGCCTCTGTTATTTACACTGTGTGCGGCTTGGGCACAGCGGCTCTTTATCTCAGTCTCCCCATTCTTTAAATGGAGGATATACGCCTGCGCCCCCAGTGGTTTTTGGGTCAGGTACACTAGCTCTGCCAGGCCTCCTAGGAGAATCTTACTGCTTCTGTGTGTCTGCCTCCCAGGTTCTGAGTGCTTCCTGTCCAAAGGTTCCCACCTGAGACCTTCTCTGGAGGCTGGCCTTTGGGCTACTGGAGCTTCTTCTCCCACAAGCAGAGATCTGGAACATTCTGGAAATCGCCCATCCTGGCCCCAGTGGCCTGTAGCTAATGACAGCTCCCTTCCTCACCAGGGGATAAAACCCTAAGCTATAATTTATACTCCTGAGTCCTCTTTGGGTCTGCTGAGGCTGGAACTGCACCTGAACTCATACCTGTGCGGGTTTCCCATTTCCCTGCCCTGTTCCCCCCATTCTCTTGATGGTTTCTTGTGGGAGTACTTTCATTGTAAGTCACTTGCACATGAATCTTCTTCCTAGGCTGTTTCTGGGGGACCCAACTTAAGACAGTGTGGGAAAGCGTTTTGAAAACTTGCAAGTAAAACATTGCAGTAAAACTTCTAAGGACCTGAGGGAATGTGTTCTCTGGGCCCACAAGGGGGCGTAGTTTTAAGGGCAAGAACTTCCCAGTGCCATGCCCCCCTCCCATCTCTCTCCATCTGGGAGATTTTCGAGGGAGAGGGAAGAAACTAAGAGTCAATCACCCCAGCGGAAGTTTAAAGGAGCTCCTTTCATTGGCCAGAGGAACCTGGGGAGGTGGGAATTTCTCCCAGGATAAATTCTCCAGCTCCTTCACACACACCGGATTTCCGGCTCTCTGGAATCCCCTCCCACATAGTGGGAGCTCTCTTCCCCTCCTGGATTTCCCCTCTGGGGTCCCCTTCCACCCGGTGTGGAAGCTGTCTTTCTTCTCCTGGATTTCATCTTTCTGGACTCTCTCACTCAGTATGAGAGGAGTTTTCCTTCTCTGGCTTTCTCCCTCTGGGAACCCCTCTCCCTCAGTGTGAGAGTGGCTTTTCTTTCTCTCATTCAGTGTGAGAGCTAGCTGTTTCTTTCTCTCTCTTCTCCTTTTTCTCTCTCTGCCTAAATAAATCAGTTTTCTGCAACATTTTTGGGATCTGGTATTTATTTCACGAGCACACTGCGCTGTGGTCTCCTCTCTCATTCTTGAGAGAGTGATAGACCAAGAACCTGGAGAAACATCCTCTTAGGGAAGCTGAGGGCTCCCCTTAACCCCAACAGGCCTACCATTGGAGCAAGTGCAGGACTGACTGTACAAATCTCACATCTCTGAATTACTAGGTTCAGGATGGAACAAGAGGTCAAAAGGGGCCCCGAAGCCAGTTGTTCCTTCACATCCTCAGCACACTCAGCCTCCGTGACCACCACACCCCAACTTTGTGCGTGCTGCCTGTCCCCCACGTCAACTGGGAGCTGTGATGAATCTTCCGGGGCCTCTGGGGACTCCATGGAGCTTGATCTGCTCAGCCTCCACCAGTTTCCACCCAGGGGTCGCCAGCTTATTCCCACTGTGCTCCCCATGTGACCTTTCTCAGGGCTCTAGGAGGGAGCAGAGTCCCGAGTGCAGGACACTGGCCCATGCTGGATTCATCTGAGGACTGTGTGACGACAAATCATGAACCCAGATTTCTGATCAACAAAACTTAAATAGAAACAAAGGCTCTTCATTATACCACCAGATTTGGGACTTTTAACAAGAAATACACACATGCTTCAGCAACAGGCCCTGAAAATTCAGTCTTGTTTTGATCTCTACTGTGGCTGATGAATTTCCACATTTCCTTGACACCCATGTGAGCCTGGGGACAGGGTGAACCCACCAGCGTGTTCAGATTTTCAGTGTTCATCTTCCTCAATTAGTGGGTACGTTTCGAAACTAGGTCACTTTGAAGACATTAGTAGATAATCAAACTTATGAAACCCAGCAGCCTTGCTTTTCTTTCTTTTTTTCTTTCTTTGTTTCTTTTTTGTTTGTTTGTTTGAGGTGGAGTTTCGCTCTTGTTGCCCAGGCTGGAGTGCAGTGGCGCAATCTCGGCTCACTGCAACCTCTGCCTCCTGGGTTCAGGTGATTTTCCTGCCTCAGCCTCCTGAGTAGCTGGGATTACAGGCACCCACCCCTATGCCCAGCTAATTTTTGTATTTTTAGTAGAGATGGGGTTTTGCCATGTTGGCCAGGCGGGTCTTGAACTCCTGACCTCAGGTGATCCCCCTCCCAGGAGCTCTCTTTTCCAGCCTCAGCCTCCCTAAGTGCTGGGATTATAGGTGTGAACCACCACACCCAGCCCAGCCTTGCTTTTCTAATGGCCAAATTCTTCACATCCTGTTCCATTGATTCTCATGCCTGTGTTTGCATGTGTGTGTATATACAGCACTCCTATGAATCACTTGTGCCCAGCCTGGCCCCTTGATTTCAGTGAGACAGGGTAGCCTTACTCTGAAATTGGGCCCACCCAAGGGCTGTGGAGTGATGAGAGGTGGGGGAGGGGGGTTGGTGGGTGTGATGGTTAATACTGAGTGTCAACTTGATTGGATTGAAGGATACAAAGTATTGATCCTGGGTGTTGCCAAAGGAGATTAACATTTGAGTCACTGGGCTGAGAAAGGCAGACTCACCCTTAATCTGGGTGGGTTCAATCTAATCCACTGCCAGTGCAGCTAGAATATAAGCAGGCAGAAAAATGTGAAAGAGAGATAGGCCTAGCCTCCCCAGCCTACGTCTTTCTCTCGTGCTGGATGCTTCCTGCCCTCCATCACTGCATTCCAAGTTCTTCAGTTTTGGGACTTGGTCTGGCTCTCCTTGCTCATCAACCTGCAGACACCCTATTGTGGGACCTTGTGATCGTGTGAGTTCATACTTAATAAACTCCCCTTTGTGTGTGTGTATATATATGTTCCACTAGTTCTGTCCCTCTAGAGAACCGTGACTAATACAGTGGGAGTGGACATGGGAGGGAGACCTAGCTGAGACTGGAAGGGAAGCCAGAGAGAGGTTTAGTCTGGGGAACTCAACGTACACAGACATGTAAAATCAGAACCACCAGGCACTTCACCCCAGCCAAGACCAGGTGAGCTTTCAGCACTGGAGGGGGTGTATTAGTCTGTTCTCATACTGCTAATAAAGACATACCCAAGACTGGGTAATATCTAAAGGAAAGAGGTTTAATTGACTCGCAGCTCCACATGGCTGGGGAGGCCTCACTCACAATCATGGCCGAAGGCTAAGGAGAAGCGAAGGCATGTCTTCGTGTGGCAGGCAAGAGAGATTGTGCAGGGGGAACTCCCCTTTATAAAACCATCAGATGTCATGGGACTTATTCACCACCACAAGAACAATGTGGGGGAAATTACCCCGATGACTCAATTATCTCCATTCTGGCCCTGCCTTTGACACATGAGGATTATTACATTTCAAAGTGAGATTTGGGCAGGGACACAGCTAAACCATATGAAGGGGTCTAGCCCAGGATTGTCATATGTCCCAAGAGGTGGGCAGGGCAGGGACAGAGAGTCCAGGATCAAGCACTGGGGAAGTCTGTCAGAGAAAGGGTTATCAAGGAGAAAGTAAGTGAATGAATTTGCAGAGAAAAACAAAGCACAGAACCTGTTGATGATGATACCATGGCAGGTACCCCTTAGGTGCAGAAGAACAGAGTGCAAACACCAACCTGGGAAATGAGAGCCTGGCTGGACTTGAAGCTGAGAGCCCAGGGCTGGAGGTGCTTAAACCCCCTGGTTTCTGCAGGCCAGTCCAGGTGTGAACCTTTCCAAAGAAACCAGGTAGGGACTGAGCAGGTGGGTGCTCAAACCCAGGTCCTCTGACTTTAGGTTCAATGGCCCCATCAAGTGAAGCCCCCAGGACCAAATGCCAGAAAATCCTCATCCTAATTCTGCTACCCCTGGTCAATCTGCCTCAAGGGACCAAAAATATTTGTCATGTGGCTTCTTTCCGGGGATGAAGAAACAGGAGAAGGGGACTGGATGTTTATGGAACATTTATGGAGTGTGAACTTGGTAAAGGAGTACAAAACACTCACTGTGGGTGAACTAAATCAACAGATAGCCTTGATCACATAGAGAAAAGTAAAAAATGGTCGTTTTCCAGTTGGACACATCAAGTCACATGAGTGCAGATTTCAAAATCTCTAGGTTCTGCTGGAATTTCGTAGTAGCAAATATTGACTGAAGTTGGTGGGCCCTCAGCAGGGTCTTGTCAATGTTTTGGTTATCTGGAAATTAGGACAAGCTGTAGTGGAAAGAATGACGACCATAGGGAGTTAGGAGACCTGGCTGGGTTCTGGCCCTGTCTCTGTTACCAACCAGCAGCATGTCCTCGGATGACCGTCTTCAACACGCTGCCCTCCTCCCGGTTTCCTCGTTTGTAGGATGAGGAGATTGGCCTCAAAGATCTCCAAGATCCTGTCCAGCTTGGAAAAAGTGATTTTATTACACGAATGGGGATGCCTTGGCTAAAGTCATCTGATGTTAATTTGAACTTCAAATCATTCTGATAAACATTTTCAGGCTCCGGAGGTGGACTGAGGTGCCCTTGTGAGATCCAAAGTGGCCTCTTCCCAACCTCAAGTCTACACAAGGCTCATGGCTGTGGGAACTATCTGGAGTCTCCAGCCAGGGAGATGGTCCTGGAGTTTGGTGCCGCTGACAAGGAAGGTAGCCTCCTGTCTGGCTGGATCCTGCAATAAAGAGCACATGGAGTATTCTCTTTCCCTTTTTAGGTGGACAGAGTTCAGTTGAAACAGAGAGCTGGAAACTCCAAATGAGGACACAGGGATTTTATTGATGATCTGTCAGGAACATTAAAACTTTTTCAAGGGACACTCTGGACCGTAAACTGCACCAGCACAGGCCCGAGTCCAAGCTGTCAGAATGGACTCTAAAACCCTGATTTTGAGGTGTGGAGAAGAAGCAGAACAACCCCTACGTGGAACCCTCTTGTATGAAAGCTGGTCTCCAGCAGCCTCTGACCCCATCTCCAACATCTGCTGCTGTCGTTTGAAGAAAAGATTGTGGGGTGGCAGATAAAGCGAACAAGCTTTTCTTGTATGAGAATAGCATCAGAGCAGCCATGACAATGGGTAGCCTTCCTTCTCGTGACTGTAGAGGGGATTCGGCTTTAGGAAAACACTGTTCACAAATATTTCAATTCACAAAAGAAAGGGTGAGGGGGAAAGGGGATTCTTTACTCCCTGAAAGGATTTACTGTTAAGTTCATTTAAGTAGGGTGGGGCGTCTTAACTGACTGCTCACAGGCTGAAAGGAAGCCCATTTGCCTGGGTGCGGCAATGGGCAGCTGTCTGGATTCTTAATTTATTTTAGAAACAGGTTCTCGTTCTGTTGACCAGGCTGTAGGGCAGCGTCGTGGTGATAGCTCACTGCAGTCTTGAACTCCTAGGCTCAAGTGATCCTCCCATCTCAGCCTCTCAAGTAGCTGGAACTATTACTCTCCTCAGTTTAACACAATTTTGTTTTAAAGGGAGGGGAACAGACTAATCTTTTCATTCAAAAAATGTATGAGTCTATAATGGAACTCTAAGAACAATTTAAGAGAATAATATAAGTGTCTGATATAAGTTATTTTTTGACTATTTGTGGTTTTTGAGATAGCTAGGTCACGTACTCTTCATGGTCATCATCATGGATGAGAAAAAGGTGCATTTAATGAGGTGTCTGAGTGTTTTGTGAGCCCATTTTTAGCCTTGGGGCCGTCTGTAAGCTGTATACATCCTTTTAACTGCTGAGAAAAAGTCTTCCCCTTGTCATGAATGTATTGCACACGGTAGACACAGCAAAGGGGCAGCCTCACATCAGAGGTGTTGGAGAAAGCAGTTATCTCAAGTGCAAGTTGCAGGGTTTTTAATGCACTGAACATTGACTATGAGCAAAGTTCTACAGAAATACAGGATACCAAGGGAAGGTCCAGGAGCTGGAATGGTCCCTGCTTGTTACCTGAAGTCTCATTTTGGAAAGAGAAAATGTTTCCACCCAGAAATGTCTAGTAACAGGGGCAGGAAGTGGCCTATGGGGATATGCTTCGAGGAAGGAAAAATCCCTCTCAGTTGTTGCATTGGAGAGACAATGAATAGTGAGTCTGGGCTGGGTGTGGTGGCTCACATCTGTAATTCCACCATTTTAGGAGGCCAAGGTGGGAGGATTGCTTGAGGCTGGGAATTCTAGACAAGCCTGGGCAACATAGTGAGAGCCCATCTCTACTAAAAATAAAATACTTAGCCACAGTTGGTGGTACATGCCAATAGTCCTATCTACATAGGTGGATGAATAGGGAGAATCACTTGAGCTCTTTGGGAGGTTGAGGAGGGAGGATTGCTTGCTGGGCAACAGAGTAAGACCCTGTCTCTAAAAAATAATAATAATAATGAGTCTGTAAAAGTTCTCAAAGAGATGTGATTTCAGGGTTTGTGAGCTCAGGGATAGAGGTTCTGAAGGTGAGAGGGTTGGAGAGGATGAGAGGATGATGGTTTTCAAAGCTGATCTCAGAACAGCTGGGGATTCCGGGAGGTCACCTGCTAGGGCTTCCTGGCACTCAGACTTCAGGAAAATGCTGGGAGCACAGGGTCAGGTCACCCAGGACGGGTTGCATTCCATCTCAGTCCACCCGAAATGAGAAGCATAGTGAGAAGGGGAAATGCCTCTGGGTTGTTCTGACAGATGTTCTGATAGATGCCTATGAAATTGATCTGGAGTATGTTTTTTTAAATAATATGTAAATGTTCTCAAAACTCTTGCAATTCCTTGCCTTATTAAACTCTTGTATTTATCAAAATACCTTAATAAAGTCATCTTCTTTAAAAAAAAAATGTGCAAAGATGGGGCCGTAGGAAATATTAAGAACAAATCTTTTGTCGTTATAGAGTGACACAGATTATAAATCTTCTCTTGGTGAGTAAGGAAGCTGAAGCTTGGGGACCCTCAAAGATAGAGAGAAGGGTCCTGGTGGAGAAAAAAAGGCAGAGAGAGATCCCAGGAATGGGAATGGGATGCGTCAAGGAAGTGATACCTGACGTTGCATTATTACCGACTCCTCTGCTGTACTTCAGCCCACTACCAAACCCTTGGTAAAATTACACCACTGTGTCCATGGTGCTGTGGGGGACAGAGGATGAGAGGCAGGGATTGATGTGGGGCAGACTCAGAGAGCAGCAACAGGAGCAGGTCAGCAGCCAGAAGGCGAGTAGGGGAGATGGTGACAGGTAAGCAAGCCCTTTGGAAGGTGCCAGGAAGTTTGAGGATGGTGCTGGTCTTCACACTGGTAGAGGGATACATTTTGTTCAGTTATTTAAGGAAAGGGCCTCTGGAAGTTTGAAGGAGACACAGTCTCTGCCTCTAAAGCTGGCAATAGCCCAGGTAAGGGGAGGAGGCATGGGCGTGCATAAAACATACACACGGAATGTACTTAGTAACTCAGGCAGCAAATGCAAAATGCCCATTCACTGAGCAGAAAAGAAGGAGGGCTATGAGGGTTCAGATTACTTTGGCTGGGGCCAGTAGTGGTGCTGGTAAATGTTTAACAACGGCCTGGAAAGAAAATAAAAACTCTGATTTGTAACATTTGCCAATTTTCACGATGTAAATACCACACTTCTACCATGGTCAATTTCAGGTTTCCAAGCTGACTCATTAAATGTGGAGTTGGGGAGAGACACAGAAGAGTTCACCGTCACAGGGTAGTTCCACTTTAAACGTGCAATAGATGTAAATGAACTTGAGCACAGATTATTGTAAAATGTATTATCATTCAGTGGTGATGAGTTCTGGACATTTCCTACCTTAGTTTTTCATATAATTTATTTACTTGTGAGTTTACATAACTTAATTTTTAATAATGCCTGTGTTCCATAACCAGCTCACAAAATTCATGAAATATTAACAATTGGTTCTTGTGAGCTGGTGGGAGCCAGGTCTATTACATTGGTGGCTGAAATGTCAGGGCAGGCTTTCTGGACAAGATGAACTTAAAACTGGGCTTTGAAGGATGAAGAGGAGTTTGATAGGCTTGGCAGAAGGCACTCTAAGCAAAATAAACACATGGCAAATGAGTGGCCAGAAAAGCAGAAGGCATGAATAACGATGACGTTTTCTCCTATTTCTATAATATTTTAAGGTTAATAAAGTATTTTTTAAACAAAAAAAAAAGGATGGAGAGACCAAGTATGCATTAAATACACTTGTCAGGCATTTAATATACATAAACAAAGCATCAAATATTCATGATCTACTAAATATACACATGATATGAGGCACTCACTATTCATAAGGTCTAAAAATGGTCCCTTTGCTCACACCTCAGCTGTAGTCTTCAGAATCCCTGCCATCAGTGGGGAAGGCTGGTGAGGCAGGAAGAGAAACTGGATGTATGAATATGGCCAAATCCAGGGCTCAGATCATGTGGTCCTTCACTCTGCTTGCAACCGAACCCATCTCTTTCCTCTTGTTCCTTGCTTTTTAAGTTGATTTAAGAAGCTGTATTAGTTATCTATGGCTGTGTAACAATTATTCCCAAACTTAGTGGCTTAAAGTAGCAAACATTTATTATGTCGTAATTTCTGGGGGTCAGGAATCTGGACACAGACCCAAAGGACAGTGTCCAGATTCCTGACCCTCAGAAATTATGACATAATGACACAAGGTTTCTCCCAAGGCTCTAATCAAGGTCTTGACCAGAGCTGCAGTGATCTCAGGGCTAACTGGGAGTGATCTGCTTCTAAGCTCACTTAAGTGGTTCCTGGCAGGATCCACCAATTTCTCATGGGCTTTGGCCAGAGGCCTCCCTCTGTTCCTTGCCATGTGGCCTCTCCACAGAACAGCTCACAACACGGCAGCTGCTTCCTTCCCAGTGAGAGGGAGACACAGCAGCTGAGGGTGAGCAAGACAGAAGCCAGAGTCTCTGTATGACCTCATCTCAGAAGTGACACCTTAACACTTTTGCCAGATTCATTTGAAATAAATTGTTAGGTCCAGGCCGGGCACAGTGGCTCATGCCTGCAATCTCAACATTTTGGGAGGCCGAGGCGAACAGATTACTTGAGATCAGGAGTTTGAGACCTGGCCAGCATGGCGAAAGCCCGTTTCTACTAAAAGTACAAAAATTAGCTGGGCATGGTGGTGCATGCCTGTTGTCCCAGCTACTTGGGAGGCTGCGGCAGGAGAATTGCTTGAACTGGGGATGCAGAGGCTGCAGTGAGCTGAGATCATGCCACTGCACTCCAGCCTGGGTGACAGAGCAGTGAGCTGAGATCACGCCACTGCACTCCAGCCTGGGTGACAGAGCAGCGAGACTGTCTCAAAAAAAAGAAAGAAAGAAAGAAAGAAAGCAAAGAAGGCTGATCAGGCACAGTGGCTCATGCCTGCAATCCCAACATTTTGGGAGGCTGAGGAGGGAAGATCACGAGGTCAGGAGCTTGAGACCAGACTGGCCAACACGGGAAAAACCATCTCTACTAAAAATACAAAAATTAGCCGGGTGTGGTGGTATGTGCTTATAAGCCCAGCTACTTGGGAGGCTGAGGCAGAAGAAGCACTTGAATCTGGAAGGCAGAGGCTGCAGTGAGCTGAGATAGTGCCACTGCACTCCAGCCTGGGTGACAGAACAAGACTCTATCTCAAAGAAAAAAAAAAGGTTATGTGAACACACAGAGACACGTACGCTGGGAGAACATCATGTGAAGAGGGAGAGAGAACCTGGAGGGATGCCACAGCAAGCCGAGGAAGTCCACGTATTGCCCGCAACCACCAGCAGCCAGAAAGGGTCCTGGAAGCGTTCTTTCTCAGAGCCTTCCGGGGGTGTGGTCCTGCCAACACCTTGATTTCAGACTTTTAGCCTCCAGAACATGAGAGAATAAATTTGTGTTGTTTTAAGTCATCTAATTTATACTAATTTGTCATACCATCCCTGGCAAACCCATACATGTATTATCTCTAAAAAGAGATTCCAGCCTCAGACTGCCCCAGTATCTGCAGAGTATTGAGGGAGGACACTGTTCAACCCAAGATAATATGGCAGAAGGCAAAGGCCATAGCCTCCTGGTTCGGAACTCTGTGGCCCTCCTCAGCTCGCTGTGGCATCACTGCAGTTTCTGCCTCCCTCTTCTCATGGTGCTCTTCCTGGGTACTTGGCTCCTTGTGTTCATACGGCCTTCTTATAACAACACAGTCATTTGATTTAGGACCCACCTCTAATCCAGTAGAACTTCATCTTTACTTAACTACATCTGCAAAGACATAAAAAATTAAGACATAATTTCTAGTGGGTCAAGATGCACAGATAACCCAGGTTAGGTCCCATCTTCTGGCCCCTGAGGTTCCTTCTAGAACTCAGTCTTCCCTTTTCCTCTCCTGGTCAGAATGTATCCGGTCTTCTCTAATTCCAATCCAGCATCCCCACACCAGGGCTGGGGGAGGAAAAGGGACACAGGGAGGAGATTTGTTGCCTGTGATCTCAGACGATAAACATTACAGAATACAGGCATGGGGACATGAGATGTTCAGTCTTCTCCCACATGACAGGCCAAAGATGAAAATCTCTCTCCCCCTTCTCCCATCCCACTCCTGAACTTGAATGACTTGAACAGTTTGTTCACAGCAGCTCCATGTCTGTGTATGAGTGTGAGAGCACGTGTGTGTAGAGTTTTTGGTAGTCTCTGCTGCTTGTAATTATGCTGGCTTATAACAAGATCAGCTGGAAAAGGGGTGGGTGTGGTTAGGGTTAGGGTTAGGTACATTAAGCCTTTAGTTATCCAGTTTCACCTCCAATCCAAAGGAGAAACACTTTCTGCACACTCTCTGCCAGGTGATCACCTGGCCTCTCCTTGCATGCTTCTTTCCATGAGGAGTACATAATTGCTTTCTGACTTTTCTGTTTATGGACACGTCTAATTGTTGTCAAGTTCTTGTCTATAATCAGAGGAAACCCACTTTCCGGTTGCATCTACTGACAGCTGCATTCCAGAGATTCCAGCACAAAACCTGGTGTCTTCTGGGTTCCAGAAGGGTTGCTCTCCCCCTGGCATCCCTTAGCTCAACTGAACCACTATGTTTTCCTGGCTTTAGTTTCCCTGGAGAGTTAGGTCCAGACTAACTTTCAGCAGCATAGCTTAGCTACCTATGTTTATTTATTTTCCTTTCATTTATTAATGATAGACATCACCTTGTATAAGTCCCACCCATTTCCCTTCTTTTCTGCTGTGCAGAAAGCTCTTATTAAAACATCAATGAGTTCACTGCATTCTTTAAAATCAAGGTTCAGAAAAAAGCTGGAGTGTGCTTCTCTTGACACAGGTTGCTTAAGCATAATCATAGATCTGTCACAAAATATGCAGGCTTATAAGGGGTTGTCAGATTTTTTCCTCAAGTGGGAGATGTTTGGGAAAAAGTTTTTAAAAAGTTAACTGAAACATAACAAAGAGAAAAAATCAAGGACCAAATGATTTTATGCAAGTTTTGCATAGCTACAATTTGCAAACTTTGCTTTGATTAATGAAACTGCAGAGGACTCTTGAAAAGAGAAAAAGGAAGGTCTGAGCTGTACACCTAGTAATGAGTCTTGACCTTTCATTTGATGACATTTCTATTGTCTTAACCTAGTGAGGAAGTAGATGATGTGAATAAACTGTAAGTATTAATTTTCAGCCATCCAGATTCAAACCTCTTGTTCTGTAAGGAAAGATATCCAAGATGGTCATGTAATAAACACGCAGGTTTCTTTAAGCAATGTTTTGCTCGAATGATTCCAGTTATTACTTTACATTCCACACCATGACTTTGGAGGGCTTCTGGATTCTTAAGCATTAAAGTTTTTTGAAAACTTTATTTTAAAGTTATTTGGATTTGTATCTCACTATAAAGGAGAAAAAGTCAGGTCTTTGAGTTCTGCACATGGAATCAGTAAAAGGTGTCCTGGTTTTCTTCATTTCTCAGACAAGCCTCTTGGATTTCCTGTGGACACTGCCTGTACCTCCATATCCTAAATCAATTCCTCTCTGGCCTAAGCATCCTGTGGTTTCAAGGGCCCACACAGACACAGCTCCACATCACATAGCCTTTGAAGGAGCAGTAAGGAGAACATGCTCTAAGTAAACCTGGCTCTGTGTGGTTTCTCTATGGCTCTCAGTTTTTGATAGGGGCAGTCCTAGAGCCCCTAGGGACCCCTAGAATATTATGTCCCTGGGGGATTAATGCGTCGCTCCCTTTCTTTGAAGTGGAATCTCCCATGCGCTCCAGTGATTAGTAAGCCTTCTGTGGCCACTCCACATAAGATTTCAGATCTCTTCCTGGCTTACAACGCACTTTTTGTTTTCTTGCCAGCCCATTTCTCTCACCCCCTCTTTGCCCTGAATTAGAAGCATATCAGCAGACAGATGCACAGAACCTTAAACTGCCCACATGGCAAATTTCTATCTTCTAGTTCTCCAGTTAACTTCTTCTTCTGCTTTCTTCTTTGTTAAACACCCAGGGTAAATGAGATTGCTGCTTGGGAAGAGCATGAAAACCAGCATACCGTTTCCACCAAAGGAGAATGCAATCCCACCCTTTTAATTTCCCCGAGACTGTAATGGGGGATTATGAACAAGCACTGTAGATATCAATTTTCAAACGAAATGTAAGAAGAACCCTTTTAAGTTCCTAATCCTAATTGTAGACTAAGGCAGTATTATTGGAGTTGGTTTTAAAAACCACATTGATGATGCCTCAAAATTAAGTTATATTGTAACTGCACATGCAAAAGAAAGGGACATCAAAGAAAGAATCTATCTGGATGGCAAACAGAAGTAAAAGCCGGGCTGAGACATTGAAGACATCTGGCCCTTTTGGAGGCTGATGTTTGTTTCCTAGGTGGGGACAGTTAGTGACTTTCACGAGAGCTGGCTGTGGCTTTATTATGTCCTCCTCTCTCTTCTATAAGTCTATTTCCCTGAGCTCCTTATTTCAGACTGAAATGATTGTATTGCTTGTTTGTTACTTGCTATAACTTCTTTTGTATTTTAATAAAAGTAGTCTTTTAGGTAAGAAGTCATGGTTGACCTGAATGCATGCAGTCAGAATTAGACATTTTTTTTTTTTTGTAGGTAACTCCATGCACTGTTCACTTGGATGAAATCCCTAAAGAATAATATTTGGTGAAAATGAAATGGCAGAACAATAAAGCAACATTTTATGTATCCAACAATACTTACACCAAGAGGATTTCATTACAGCTTAAATTTAACAGAATTTTTAGCAAATTAAGCAGAGTTTAGGAAATGTAGTGTCAGCAGTGGTAAGAATCAAATAGCTTTCCTAAATTATAAAAACTTTGACTATAAGTGTTATCCAAAGATTCATGTTTTCAATTTTAAGCAATAAAAGAGATCTTGGACATTTTAAAAGTCCAGTTTCTTCATCATGTAAAACTAAAGCCATAATTTTACACTTAGTTCTTCGTAACTACTGAGTCACAGAATTAGTCTATTTTAAAGGAAATGCAGTTTCATTACTTTCAACCTTGAGCAATAGAAAATTGCTTAGAAGAGGGAGTCTTTTGGGATTTGCTCAAATGGAAATATGACATTTGTAATTAACATGTCATTTGTTTGACAGACTTTGAAGTGTTTTGAATTTATTCTTATATGTCATTTTAGCACTGCCTCCTGTGATCTTTTTATACTTTGATTTATCTCTATCCAAAATATGTCAGATCCTAACTTGATAACACTTGAATACAAAGGGTTTTGTTGCCCACGGGGAAGCAGTGTCGGTGGCTCTAGTGTCAGGCAGATCTGGATTTGAGTCTTGGCTCAGCAGCACTGGCTGGGTGACTTTGGGTGTGCCGTTTACCCTCTCCTGGGTTCCGTTTTCTCAGTGGTAAATGGGAATAATGACAGTCCTCACTTCCTGGTGATGCTGTGAAGGTAAGATGACCTAATGCACATTGCCACTTACAACAGGCCTGGGAACGTAATGTAAGGAACAAGAGCTATTATCCCGAGATTTCTGAGAAAATTAGAGAGTCTCTGATTTATCAGGCAAACACCTGAATCTGAAAAGTCTCTATGCGCTGTAGCCCCCTTCCTATGAGGACACCAGAGGACCAGGACATCTCCTGCTGTGCCCCAGGTTTAAACCCTAAGTAAATAACAGGTTTAATCTCATGGGAAACAGGCTCATTTTGTTATGGGTATGGAAACATTTTATCAGTCTTCAGACGAAGTAAACAGTAAATGAAAGGACATCATTGTTTTCAATTTTTCTGATGCGTAGGGTAAGAAAATTGCAGTGTGAGTTTCTGAACAGTCTTAGAGGCCCCCTGTGGTATAATAAGACCACGCTGGTGTTCACCATGAAGAAAGAGCCCTGGATTGGGTTTTCTCTACGCCTGGATTCTAAACCCAGTTCTGCTTCTGCCTTAGTCCATTCAGGCAGCCATAATGAAATACCTCACACTGGGTAATTTATAAACAACAGAAGCTTATTGCTTACAGTTCTGGAGGCTGGGAAGTCCCAGATGAAGATCGCACCACTGCGCTCCAGCCTGGGCAACAGAGCGAGACTCTATCTCAAAAAAAAAAAATTATATTCACTGATAACATGATCTTAAATACAGAAAATCCCAAGGAATCCACTAACAAACCATTACAGCTAATAAAAGTTCAGCAAGGTTGCAGGATAAAAGATTAATATACAAACATCAATTGTACTTGTGTACCATTCCAATAAACAATCAAAAAATAAACTTAAATAATTCCATTCACATTAATTCCAAAAAAAACCCACTTAGGAATAAATTTATCAAAAGAAGTACAAAACTTCTCCCTTGAAAATTACAGAATATCACTAAAAGAAGTTAAAGATGACCCAAATTAAAGGAAAGACATGCCATATTTACTATCATGATGGTAGTATTTCCCAAACTGATCTATAGATTCAATACAATCCTTATCAGAATCCCAGCTAGCTTTTTAAATTGACCATAAATGTGACACTTATTTTTGCACTCTCAATTCTATTCCATTGATTCTTATGTCTGGCTTTATACCAGTACCACACTTCCTTGACTACCCTAACTGTAGTAAGCTTTAAAATTGGAAAGTGTGAGCCTTCCAACCTTTTTTTTTTTTAAGATTGTTTTGGCCATTTTAAGTCCCTTGAAGTTACATATAAATTTTAGGACCAGCTTGTCAATTTCTGCAAAATAGAATTGGCACAAGTCAACATCCTTGTTCCTGATCTTGAGGAAAAGTATTCAGTCTTTCACCATTAGGTACAGTGTTGGCTGTGGTTTTTTTTTCATAGATGCCCTTATTGGGTTAAGTTTCTTTCTACATCTAGTTTATTAAGTGTACTTACTATGAAAGGTATCAGATTTTGCAAAATGATGTTCTGCATCTACTGATATTACCATGTGATATTTTTTGCTTTTTATTCCACTGATATGGTGTATCACATTAATTACTTTTTGGATGTTAAACCAGCCCTGCATTCCTGGAATTAATATGACTTGGTCATGATTCTGATACCAACTGGTATGCTGCAATTAAACTCTTGCACTAACAAGCCAAACTTAGTTCACATGCCACAGGTTAAAGGGCATGGTCCACAACAAGATTGCCCTCACTTCAGATAAACTGACTACAAATCTGGGGACTTACATGACCCCATTGGGTTAATTCACTAGAATGATTCACAGAACTCAGAAAAGCACTATACTTATTACAGCCAACTACAGAGTCATGTAGGGTGAGGTTTGGGAGGGTCCTGAACACATAACTTATGTGCCTTCTCCCTGTGGAATTAGGGTATGTCACTCTACCGGCACATTAATGTGTTCACCAACCAGGAAGCTCCACTGATTATGTCCAGGGGTTTTATTGAGATTTTATTACATTTATTACATGCTTTATTAAACATTACAATATAAATTATTATAATTGTAAAAATGCAATATAAATTATTACATTTATTATATGCTTTATTAAACATTGACCATGTGATTAAACTCAATCTCCAGCCTCTTCCCGACTCCATCCCTGGAGGTTGGGAAGCCAGGCTAAAATCACATGGCTGGAAGCTCCAACCTTCTAATTACATGGTTGGTCTTTCAGCCCCCATCCTGAAGCTGTTTCTGGGCACACAGTGAGTCACTTCATGAGTACAAACTCAGGTGTGAACCAGGGGGCTTATAAATAAAAAAAAAAAAAAAACATTTCTATCACTCAGGGAATTCCAAGGGTTTTAGAATCTCCATACCAGGAACTGAGGGCAAAGACCAAAATCTTTATTAGACAACAGTCATAGGTTTTTTTTTTTCTTTTTTAATGGCAGCTGTTCCTCTTCCCCACCCAAACATCTCATCTCCTCCCGCTTCCCTGCTGGTCCTTTTTTTTTTTTTTTTTTTTGAGACTGAGTCTTGCTTTGTTTCCCTGGGCTGGAGTGCAGTGCTGCCATCATGGCTCATTGCAACCTCTGCCTCCTGAGTTCAAGAGATTCTCCTGCCTCAGCCTCACAAGTAGCTGGGATTACAGGTGCCCACCATGCCTGGCTAATTTTTTGTAGTTTTTTTTAGTAGAGATGGGGTTTCACCATGTTGGCCAGGCTAGTATCCAACTCCTGACCTCAAGTGATCTGCCCACCTCAGCCTTGCAAAGCGCTGGGATTACAGGCGTGAGCCACTGCACCCAGCTAACAGTCATAATTTAAAAAATATGTTACTAGATACAACTTGCTAGTATATTTTATTGAGGATTCCTGCATCTATATTCAAGCAATATTGGTTTGTAGTTTCCTTTTCTCATGATGTCTTTATATTGTTTAGGAATCAGGCCATAGGATGAGTTGGAAAGTGTTCTCTGTTATTTTTTGGAAGAGTTTTGTGAAGAGCTGGTATTGCTTATGCTTAAAATATTTAGTAGAATTTACCAGTGAAGCCATTTATTCTTTTGTGGCATATTTTAAAATTACTAATTCAGTCTGTTTACAGGTCTATTCAGTTCTATTTCTTCTTGAGTCATTTCCAGCCTTTTTGTTTTTATAGAATTTTAAAAATTTTATCTAAGTTAAATTGTTCATAGTATTCATTTGTAATCTTGCGAGGTCAGCTGACATGTCCCCTATTATTTCTGATTTTCGATGCCACTGTTCTGGAGATGGGAGTGAAGTCAGTGCCCTGCTGTTTTTGGAGTGACACCTGTTCTTTGTGAGCAGGGCACTAGGTGGTGACGGTAGCCTCTGGTCTTCTTGGCTTGCCTCTTGGTTTGAAATGTCTGCCCTGCCAGTGAGCTGAGGTGAGGGTGTCCAATGCTCCTGTAATCTCAGCTTGTCATGCCTGGGGAAGAAGCTCCACTTTGAGTGGCAGCTTAGCAAAGGGAGAGGGCCCCTGGACTCAAGGCTGCCCTCATCTGGGGTTTAGCCTTTTCAACACACAGCTTGGGGAAAGGAAGATGCTGGCAGCCTGACCCTCCTGGGGAACACCTTGTAGCCCTTTACTGGGAACTGGGAAAGTGGGAGTCCCACCTTCTTGGCCAAACCGGGAGTGGAGCTTCCATTACATTGTTCTGGGGCTGGGGGAGGGAAGGAATGATCATGACTCCTGCGTCATAGACTCTCACAGTTCGCATCAAGGTTTAGATTTTCTTGAATAAACGTTTCATTAACCACCTGCCTTTGAGACAATTTCCAGAGACTTTAAATGGCTATTTTAAAATAATATTTACCAGTTATGGTTGTTCACTGGTGTTCCTCTTGTGCCATTCAGGAATATACCTTCATCTCCAGGGCTGGCTCTCCTGTCCACAGAATGTGTTAATTCTTGGCTTTATAACTCCAGGTGGCTTTGAACAGTTCAGGGAAGGCTGACAGAAAGTGGAAGATTGGGAAAGAGATCCAGAAGACATATGTGTGGGGAATTAATACTCGAACTGAAGAAAACGTTAAATTATGAAATGATTCAGTTTGAAAAGAGAAAGTTAAGATTATAAAGAGTTAAGGAAGCATGCTCATTGAACAAGTGGAATGCTCACATTGCAGAGTAGGGTACACAGATTAGACACAAGGAATCATCTCCCGGCTGGGCTGTTAAATAAGAATGTCCTTCCCATAAGGTTTGCAGAATAGCATTTTAAAATAGGCTAGATCCTAATCTTCGCATGGTTAATCTCCTGAGTAGCTAAAATGCAGTTTCTCTATTGCCTCATTCATTGCGGCAGGTTTTGACAGAAGGGCTTTATTAACACAGATTATTAAAATGACTTCAGTGCTGTACATTCCACCTGCAACGCTGAACCACAGCAAAAACAACCAAGGGTATCCTACAACTTGTGATAGCAAGGTGCAAGGAAACCAAAGAAGGTTCTTGGCCATACGGATGATTATCTTGTTCTTCCTCTAGGAAGTTACACAAATAAAAGCAGGTGTTTTTTTCTACTTGACTTTCTGCAAAGCTGACTTAAGTTTACTGTAATACTGCCGAAAGATGAGGGAACGGGGTAAACAGCCTCATTAGCTCCCATGCAACGCTTGGATTTTAGGTCATGTTAGCTTCCTGAACATGGATAAGCTATTGTTCTTCCCTTTCCAGGATGGGCAGATAAACTAGACTTCAAATATTTATCCTATCCTCCTTATCTTGCCTACTCTGATAAGGAACTTGGTTGTGGTGTCATTTCCAATGAAACGCCAAAAATAGAACCATTTCAATTTAAAGAGGTAGATACTACCGAATGAGAAGACTCCTTTCAAATGAAAATCCTAAACATCTTAGGAGAAATGCATACTTCTCATATGTTGGCAGCATTTCAGAACTCAGCCGTTCCTAGGTGCCTCCCACTCTTCAGTGGCAGTTCAGTGATTTCTTCAATAATCGGAAGTAACAGCAGACACATTATACAGTGATAATCTGTTTTTCTTAGCAATTGAAATTAAAATATGCTTAACATATGCAATCACAATTTTCAAAGTTTGATTAAAGTTACTACTTACTAAAATAATACCCTAAGATTGACTAGAATTGTGACTCTGGCATCACAAAGCGGAAACTAGAAACTGGAACTGGTGAAATTCACCAGTTATATATATGTACATAAAATGCTGGCATACATATGTAATTTAGTATATACAATTTGTGTGTTATCTATCTCACAAGAGAGATATAAGCATGGTTTAAAAGTTGTGGAGATGTTTTTAAACTAAAAAGCTAAATTATTTGAACTAAAAGTAAACTTGAAGTGCTTTGATGAACAGCAAAATGACGCACAGCAGTTAATGTAAAAACACTTTCTCGTTTTAGTTTTATTCAAAACTAACAATTTTAAAACTGACTTGAAGTAATTCCATTGCTTATTTTGAAGTGTTTATCTAGCTCTTGGAAAGTAAACTAGCCAGCACCAACCGACATGCTGCTACATGCTGATGAGGGTTGCCTCACAAACTAAAAGGCAGATGCCAGAGGGCAGGAGTGTGGAACTACAGTTGTCTGTCAATTCAGTGATCTTCCTTATTTCTGCTCCTTAGCAGCAGGCAAGATAAGAAATGAACACAATATATCATAACGATCTAGTTGTATTCCAGATGTCATGAAGAAAATCTCAAACGGTACATTCCTTGGAAAATTGTTAAGACTTGAGGTCACAGATGTGTAAAACAGCTTGATCACTGCATGTTGGATGGCCCATGATTTCAAAAAAAAAACTTTCATTTTTAAAGATTTTTAAAATAGCCTAAGTAAAGTTTTATGTATATGAAGAGTTTTGCAAATATTTTTCATGAACTACTTATACAGAAAAAAAGGGAGGGGAGTGAATATCCACTTTTTTTCCTCAAAATCCTTTTAAGTTTCTTACCTACTTTAAAATATAAATCGAATTAGCAAGATTGGAATGATATAAAATTGCATCCACTAGTAAAGTTGCATTTGATTTAAACCATTTTCAATATTTTCTGAGTCCTATTAAAACTCTGTGTATCTGTACAATGCAGTATTTGAATTGGTTTGTAGTGTATGTCTCATTCCAAAAGTATTATAAAATCCGAAGGCACAAATGACAAATTATTGTTTTGAAATCAAACTAAACAAACTGAATTTTCCATAAATATCTCAAATCATGGTCTCTGAGAATGGCTCAGAACTTCGGGTCATCTGGTTCTATATCTCCTTATGTGATAACTACTCCAATCAGCTATCTCCCAGACTGTATTTGAAGACATTCACTGGCAGAAAACTCACTGCTCTCCATGGCATGAATAATGCAATGATTTGAGCATTTAGTAGTTGTTAGTCACTGTGTTAAAGCGCTTTTCTAACATTATCATAAAATAATTCTAAGGTATTAATATCCAGATACAGATAGGAAACTAAATGTCGATGGAGATGAAGCGATTAAGTGTCAGTGTTGGGTCAGCTGGCACAGAGTTGGTATCTTTAGACACTGCACTATGCTGTGGCACACTTACTCTCACTTTATATTTTTCTCCCTACAGTTTAAGATAGCCATCATAGGGTTTCTTTTTCCCCAAACATTTATGTATTCAACATTCTTATATTCTCATTACTCTTCTGGTAACCTTTTCCAGAATGTACACAAAGCAAGCTTTGTGACTGTGGGAAATGGAAGTAATCTTTTTCCCACTTATTTTTTGTGGAGACAGGGTCTCCTTATGTTGCCCAGACTGGTCTTGAACACCTGGCCTCAAGTGATCCTCCTGCCTCAGCCTCCTAAAGTACTAGGATTATAGGTGTGCACCACCACACCCAGCCCTTCCACTTAATTTTGTTCTAAAAAAGCATTAATTTATGGAAATTCAAACAATATGAAAATATTGCAAGATCAATAAATACTAGTTCCTCCCTATCCCCTTCCTTAAATTCAACTCTATATTGTTAATTAGAAACTTGTGTCCTGCAATATTTTTTCTATTCCTTTATATATTTTCATAGGTATGTGTGTAGATGCACATATATACATATATCCTGCATATACATATGCAGGCAATCTTTCTGAACAATTCTGATAGGCACAATTTCAGTTACATGGTTTAAATAACATCAGTTCCCAAACAACACAGTTCAAATTTCATTTCCATGGCATATTAGCTGTAATTACTAAGTACAAACTTCACTGTTAGCTCTTCAGCCCATAACTCGCTAACAACAGGCGTGCTCCTAACCAACGATGTCACTTATCTCAAAATCCATCAGTGACTGGTCACCATGTATCTGTTATGCACAGACAGCAATGTGTGCAGTGGTATTGCCTTTTTGTGTTCTAGTGATAGAGGCACATGGCATTTTACAGAACTGGAGAGTTAAAACAGGGAACTGGCCGACAAAGACAAAAAATACAGCAAAGAAATGAAAAGCGATAACACTGGAAATAAAATTTGGGCTGGCTGTGGGAATGCTGATACTGTGCTCGTTGATAGATTCTAGGTAAGAAGCCAGAGACACTTAGTGAAAGTGAACTTAACATTTATCAACGTAAGTGATGAAACTGGTTGTAATGAAAAGATGACATTCCAAAGGAAGTAATGCTGGCATAAATACCTCACATCAAAGAACTCTTAAAGATATTTTACAACGTTGAAAGGAGTTTAACAATTTGCCAAGGCACAGAAAAGATACTTGCTCTGTATTGCAAATTATGAGATGCAGGCAAGCACTGTTCAAATGCTCTTGGTAAATTTTTTGACAAAAACTTGAACTCTCAATATTTGCAATGGTTTAAATTATGTTATACTAAATAAATACTAGCTTTACATTTTTCATTTCCCCCATTCATTTATAATTGACAGAGAGCTTTTAATATTTTCACTGTTTTTAAAGGTCATGAAACAATCATCTTCTCCTCTAATGATTATTGAGATTGCTTTGCACAACTTCAGCTTGCAAGGTCATTTTTATGGTCATATATTACTGTGCAAAGCAAAGAAGATTTATAGATGTACATATGTGCATGTGTGTAGAGCTAGTTTTCAAAACCAAGATTTACATTTATTCAGAAACTTGTTTTTCACATAACATGTGAGTACAAGTAGATGTCTGATTATTTCTAATGGCTGCATTATATTCCACGGTATGGACAGACCATTGTTTACTTAATATGTTTCTATTGAGAAATTTAGGTTTTCAGTTTTTCACTATTACAATGTTGACACACTTTTGTGCACATGAAGCAAGTATTCCAGTAAACCAATTTCTACAAGCGCAACTACCGAATCAGCAAGAAAAACGTTCAGCTTCACTGGTGGTCGTGGCAATGCAAATCAACACAATGACACACCATCTTATATCTAAAGGGCAAAAATGCAAGTCTGACAATATAATAAAGAACGTGGATCCATTGGCTGTCATGTACTTTGCCAGTGGGAGTATAATTGGTAGAATCATTTTGGAAAACAGAAACCTACATGGCCTCTGCACTGCCTGCAGGTGGGTATGCATGACTGGGTTTCTCTCATCATTCACATTCATCTGTGAGGCCTGGACTCTCCTCTTTACCTTGCTACGGCATTTATCCTTTTTGTTTTATTCATTTTCCTGTCTCTTCTCCCAACCACACCACCAGTTTTAGAGCAGAGACCTTGTCTAATTTGCTCATCACTGGGCCTGAAATATGGCACAAAACAGGTGCTCAATAGATAGCTGAATGAATGCATTTGCATTTCTTGATTTGGTGGGACTCAACGTTTCATTATTTTATCTCTTTTGTAAATAGCATGCTCATATTCCTTGCCAATTTTCCAAGTGGGACGTCTTCCTCTGATTAGTTTATAAGAGCTCTTCAGATACTACACATAGTAATCCTATGTCTATTTTGTGTCTCAAAAATATTTTCGCTGTTCGCATTTCCTGTTTTCACTTCTGTTCTCTTTCATTATATAGATGCTTAAAATTTTTATGTAGTCACACGTCAACTTTTCCAATCATTGCTTTTGGGCTTTAGGTCACTCTCAGGAATGCCATCCTCACCTCAACATTATAGGTTATCTCCTTTATCTTCTTCTGGCGTTTCTGAAATTTTATTTTTTGTGTTATGTCATTAATTCCTTTCAAATTCAGTGTGCACAGTGTTAGGCAGAGATCTATTTTTTGTTGTTCTTTTCAAACGTTCCCAATATCATTTATTGAATAGACTACCCTTTCCAATATATATTAAAAACCTCTACAGTAATTATGATTGCATGATTTGATCTTGAAGTATTTGCCTGCAGTCTAAAAAACATTTTTTTAGCCTAACTATTACACTTTCCATTTCCCCAAAAGCTCAAATAAATCATGGCTTACAGGTTTCTAAGTAGAGTTACCTTATGATACACTTACAAAGCACATTAAAACAGAAACACAGTTTTAGAGAGAAAATATTTAATCTATTTCACGAAAAAATGTACAAAGCTTTAGAAAAGAGGCATTAGGTTTCCATGTACAGTATAAAGACATTCTCACCTTCTATGATCACTTGTATTACACTGCTCTTGACCAGTAAAGAAGGCCACTGCACTCTCATTCCAAACAATCTTCTGTTAACACATGCGCTTGAAAAAGTCACTGAAAAGTAGTCTTGAAATAAATGTAGAAATACAATGTTGTACAAAAATATATTAATCTGTTTACATGAAATACTTAAAAATGCACACCAAGTACATTCTTTTAGAACTAGATTATGTCTAGATATATCAATATATGAACTTGTAAATTGGATTTTCACTGCATTTTTAATCACTGGAGAAAAAAACATAATCAAGCCTTTGGAGTGACAGACATGAAGTCAGCACAGCAGATCAACTCTATTTTGAGAAATAAAACCATAAACCTTACCAATACAAAAGATGGGAAAGAGTTCGAGTTTCTAAAACTGACATATTTATGAAATGTTATAACTTGAAACTATAATCACACAGCAACTTTCATTTGTTCATAGTCCACATGTAAAGAAATGACAAGTGCAACATTACTAAACTGTTTCTCAATGCACCTTAGCAGGAAGAATTCACATGTAAAAAAAAAAAAATAGCCTAGGAAAATATAATCAGGAAGGTATACCTCAAAGTAGAAAAAATTAATTTGAACTCACTAAGGTATTGTTCCCCTCCTTTGCAAACTGAGCTATTATGAGAAATGCTAGGGGAAAAACAACAACGAAATTGTTCTGCTGCATGTTTATATAAACCAATTTCTCACTGAAACTTCTACAGAAACTACTAATGTTTTCAGTAAGAGGGAGGCCTAAGGTGTGGAGAGGAAGTGGTAGTTTATTTTTTACAGGTATATTTTGATGATGAGTATCACAGACATGCATGAACAATATATTTCAACTCTATACAAACAAAAACGTGTTACCATTTTGAAAAGTATAATAAATACAACAGGTAGCCCATCCTGTACATGCTCGAAGAATGAGTATGTTTCCAGTGACACTAAGAATAATGACTACAAATTCCAAAAACAGAAGATAGTTGTATGGCAGAGTCCTTTTAATTTTCAGAGGAATAAATTTTAGAGGAATATCTATTTTTCCCATTAATTAGCATAATTTATCACTAATGTTTTGCCCTATTTACTTCAACATATGTTTTTCATGATCTTAGCACACATTAGATAAAGAAGGGGTAACAGGCCAGGAGTGGTGGCTCAGGCTTGTGATCCCAGCACTTTGGAGGATGGTGGCTTGAGGCCAGGAGTTCGAGACCAATTTGGGCAACATGGCAAGACCCCATCTCTACACAAAAATTTAAAAAAATTAGCCAGGAGTGGTGGCACACACCTGTGGTCTTAGTTACTCAGGAGGCTGAAGCAGGAGGATCTCCTGAGCCCAGGAGTTCCAGGCTGCAGTGAGCTATGATCACGTCACTGCTGCACTCTCGCCTGGGCAACAGAGCATACCCTGTCTCTTTAAAAAAAAAAAAGCGGAGGGGGAAGAAAACTATTTAAATTGGGCACATTTAAATCTGAGAGCTGATTTTCTCTACTTCTCAGCATCAGTTTATGAGGTCTCATTTTATTTCAAATAGAAATACATAACCAAGTATATTAAAAGCAAAAGGTAGTAAACTATGTCCACATTACTCACACTTTCAAGTTTTCAACATTAAAGAATAACTATTTGCTTAATTCTATATTACTTAAAGCCACCGGGCCTGTAAATTACTGCTTAAAGAGGAAGGAACTCATACCATGCCCTGACAGTTACAAGAATGCTTTTTGGTATAAGGCTATTTGTGTCCGTTTGTGCTTGTTTAGTGCTTTTTAGTATTATGGCAGCTTGTATAGGTAGGAAAGTATGTTTGCAAATGCTTGCAATACTTTCCTTTGGTCCTGGGGCTTTAACAGAACAAAATGTCCTTTGGTACACTTGAAAGGGACATGCCAGTGAAGAAAAGGGACACACCAAAACCAGGCAAACATTCCACAATAGGTGTCTAGGGTTTTCACTTTTCAACTCCAACCTTTGAAAAAAATGAAACCAAACCAACACACTCAGAAACGGGTGTGGTACAATCAGAAAAGCCAAGTGGGGCTGTCTCCTGTTCTACCTTATCCAGGCTCTGTGACTGGGGCAGCCTTCCGCAAGCTAGAGGCAGGCAGGTAGGCAAACCTGCAGGGCTCACAGGTGAAGGGGCCAGGGTTTGTTAGTCACGGAAAACAAATAGGTAGATTAGTAAAGCCTCTGACTTCTAATACTATTCTTTATATTATTCTATTGCAAAGAAATGGGAGAAAAGCAAACTCTAACTATTCAGGACAAAATAGTGACATGATTATTGTCAATACTTCATTTAAATAAACTGTCCCACAGGGAGAAGAAAAAGGTAATCTCAGAGACTAACAGTGAATTCTACTTTTAAAATATGACACTATTATCACTTTCTTAAGCTGATGTACATTTCCTTATGGATTTTAAAAGAGGGATTTTATAAGAAAATTAACAAATTCCCTACTGCACCATAATACTACTTAGCACACTAAGAACGAAAAGTTTGCATTCTGTGTTTAGATGATCATGGATCATAATCATTGGTACGTAGCATTCTGCTTAATTCCTTTTAACAGTACCTAGTTCGCTGGGCACAGTGGCTCACACCTGTAATCCCAGCACTTTGGGAGGCCAAGGCAGGTGGATTACCTGAGGTCAGGAATTCAAGACCAGCCTGGCCAACATGTCGAAACGCCATCTCTACTAAAAATACAAAAAATTAGCTAGGCATGGTGGCAGGCGCCTGTAATCCCAGGTACTCGGAGGCTGAGACAGGAGAACTGCTTGAAGCCAGGAGGTGGAGGCTGCAGTGAGCCGAGATGGTGCCACCACTGCACTCGTCTTGGCAACAAGAGCAAAACTCTATTTCAAAAAAAAAAAAAAAAAAAAAAAAAAAAAAAGTACCTAATGCTAGGCTGGGTGTGGTGGCTCATGCCTATAATCCCAGCATTTTGGGAAGCCGAGGCAGGTGTATCACTTGAGGTCAGGAGTTTGAGACCAGCCTGGCCAACATGGTAAAACCCCGTCTCTACTAAAAATATAAAAATTAGCCAGGTGTTGCAGTGGGCACCTGTAGTGGTGAGTGCCAGCTACTTGGAAGGCTGAGGCAGAAGGATCACTTGAACCTGGGAGCAGAGGTTGCAGTGAGCTGAGATTGCACCACTGCACTCCAGCCTGGGTGACAGAGTGAGAGCCCATCTCAAAAAAAAAAAAAGGTACCTAATGCTGTAATAGGTTGACCACGGTGAAAACTTTACCATAACACAATTGCATATATTACTATTTGAGTCATGGGGAGGGGTCTACATACCAATGTCATTTATGAAACAAGAGAGCAGAAGACTATATTTCTAGAGCTCACTTGGACCAGCATTTAATACAATAAAATTTTCTTAAATATGAATAAGCTTTTTAGGGTTTGAGACAGTCCTGCGCGTAGGCTCTTTATGATAAGGTCTTAATTACCTTTCGAAGACCAACCATTAGAACTTTTGAAACAACTTTTGAAACAGCACTGTTAGAACTAACATTGGAAAGCTTTTTCTTTAATACATCTATCTGCCAAGAGAAACTCTGGATAATATCTTAAATTAAGAAAGAGTGGTACATAAAATCTTTTGACCAACAATTATAGACAGTTTCAAGGTCTGAATAAAAGTATATAATGCAAAGTTGTATAATTAAACGGATTTATTTAAATTGCACAATCATTGCCAGGACTTTTGGGGTTCTTTGGATTACTATTAATATATAAAGTTATGAAAGATTTATGTTTTAAGAAAACCTACTTTGAGAGGCAATACGGCAGGAAGTTGAGCAGACTCCCACCCAGGCCCTGCCACTCCCTAAATGTGTGATTTTGGTTACGCTGGTGTATCTGATTATGCTTACCCTCTCTGTGTGTTTCCTCACCAATCAAATAAGGAAAAATGGTAATTCTCACATAAGGTTGTTGTAAGGAGTGAATGAGTTAATACATAAAAGTACCTAATAGAAAACGGCTGGCAAACAGTAAGAACTCAGTAAATATCTATTATTCTTATTACTTTATTTGAAGGCTTAAGAAAGTGTCCATGGAAGAACTCTTAATTTAGCAGTTTGTTTTCCCTCTGTATCTTGGAGAAGAGTTAGGAACGAGGAGACCTCTGCCTGAATAAAGGCTCCACCACTCACTATTTCCTCTTGTTTGACAGAACTGAACATCTGCTGGCACCAGGCACCACTTTAGGCATCGAGCACTATTCTGGGAGTTTTCTGATCTTCAGATACATCACCCCTATTCCAAAGCTATCTCCTCCTCTGTAAACTAACATCTACCTGCCCGATTTATAAGGTTATTTGAAGCTACAATGAGGCAATATACATGAAAGCACTCTGAAGATTTGGTAAAGCCCCATCAAGTGAAACTTTTTGGTTAAGATATAAGTACTCTGGTGCAAGTTGTTGGGCACATGTTGTAGAATGTGGTTCAGGATGAGTATGTCTGGACCCTCTCAAAGCAAGTTTATTACCCATACTTCCAGAAAGTCTTTAAAAAATTTTTAGGCTGGACACGGTGGCTCACACCTCTAATCCCAGCACTTTGGGAGGCTGAGGTGGCAGGATCATGCAGTCAGGAGATCAAGACCATCCTGGCTAACACGGTGAAACCCTGTCTCTACCAAAAATACAAAAAATTAGCTGGACGTGGTGGCACGTGCCTGTAGTCCCAGCTACTCAAGAGGCTGAGGCAGGAAAACGCTTGAACCTGGGAGGCAGAGGTTGCAGTGACTCGAGATCGTGCCACTGCCCTCCAGCCTGGGTGACAGAGTGAGACTCCATCTCAAAAAAAAAAAAAAAAAAAATGTATTAACACTATAGGCATGCTTCTTTGTAACTACAATGTTGTTTACAAAATAGTTATATGCTTCATTATAATACCATATTTCTCTTCTTGAACCCAACTCTATGGTGAATATTAACATAACCAATAGTTGGTGGGAGGAATATTTGCCTTTACAAATTGCAGTTGCAAAGAAAATGTAAGGTGATATTTGTTTGTGGTCACAAATTACCATTATAGTAACTAAGCCCATAATGACCGGTGTCACTAATTACTAAGTGCTTTACACACAATATTTCATTAAATACTTCCATGAGGCAGGTACATTAGCCCCATTTTAAAGTATTAGAATCCAAGTTACTGCAAAATCCAAGCTCTTAACCACTATACTACGTTAGGCAATAAAAATACCAGAACAAAAAAGCCATAACTATTTCTATCTTCACAAAATCACATACTTAACAGAACTGTAGATTAAAGGACTCAAAACAATGTTCTGAGCTTTGGTAATAAAAGTGACTTTTTAAAAGTTATTATATAAGTGCTTAAGATTCAGTTAACTTTAAATCTTTAAACTTTATGGGTTCTCCCCCACCGTGATTTTAAAAATAAGATTGCTTACTGAAAACAAACAAACAAAAACAACCCAACAAAGTAGAATTAAAATAAAAACATCCATTATTCCATCATTCACAAGAACCATTACTGACATTTTCCCTCTGCATATATGTTTATGTAACTGTGAACTATAGAATTTAGGTAGATTTTGATGACTGTTGGTAAACATGATGCCAAATGGAACTATCGTACTCTTAACTGGTAGACATAATAGTAAACTTAGTGCAGACAGAAAATTATTACATTACAGAGATAAGTTTTTTCTATCTTCCTAAATTTTCCAACTATAGAAAAACAAGGAAAGAGTAATTCATCTCAGTTGTATAAGCTCAAAAGTATACCGGCCATAAGAGAATCATGAGTAATTCTTTATCTTTGTGTATGTACACACACACTTACATAAATATACACATACTAAACTTTTTTTCTGGCTGTGTTGAGATTTATAGCTTCTGAAGGTTTGATAATACTATAACTAAATATTATTAGAACAGTTAAGAAAAAAAATACTTTTCATAGTCACTGAATTTTGCCAAAGCTACACTTACGGGCAATTAAACTACAGAGTTTTCCCTTGTTAAATATTTGCTTAAGATATAATATTCAAGATAAGCTAAACTCTTTACAGGAATCATATCAAAAATTTCTACCATTTGTGGAATAAAGAGAAGAAGAAAAAAATAGGGACAAACCAGCAGAATAATTTAGGACAAAGATTCCAGGTATTATATAAAGTATGTGTAATGCCACATTACTGGCATTTCAATTGAGGTGACTTACACTAAAATCTTACTCTTTTTAAACTATCACTGGACATAATAATTTATGCAACAAGAAAAGCAAAAGTTAAAAAATATGAAGAAGTCCTTAGAGAATACGAAAGGTAGACATGGATCAACAAATTTTAAAAATAAACTTTCTGGTGCTTCCTCCTATGTGAGAGGTTTACCCTAGTCGTAAATTCTAGGAACCTATTTATATTGCGTTAGTGTGATTTATTCAAAATCATATTAATCTACGAATAATACTTTTAATGTAAAAAACTGCAGACTGGAAGTGGGTAAGAGTAAGAATGTTCAATAAAACTGTACTTTGAGAGTCAAAGAAAGTATAAGCTAAGACTAACATAAAACTGTCTAGACAAACGAAGGGGAATAGATTCTAAAAAATGCTTTTGCATTTTCAATGTACATGAAAATGTATAACAAACAATGTGTTTGTGTATTATATTGAAAAAATAAATTGTCAGACACTTCTAAATTAGCAGATTAAAATTATATATACTTCTTTTAGAGTGTGAAATTGTTTATGTCCTTAAACAAAAAGTGATTGAGCCAAAACATTCTCATCCTGTCCAACTAGAAATGAGAAATATAGTAAGTCAAGTGAGATTTAAAAAATAGCTAATGCCAGCCAGGCACAGTGGCTCACACCTGCAATCCCAGCGCTTTGGGAGGCTGAGGCAGGCGGACCACCTGAGGCCAGGAGTTTGGAACCAGCCTGGCCAACATGGTGAAACTCTGTCTCTACTAAAAATACAAAAAGTTAGCCAGGCATAGTAGCGTGTGCCTGTAATCCCAGCTACTGTGGAGGCTGAGGCAGGATAATCTCCTGAACCCGGGAGGTGGAGGTTTCAGTGAGCTGAGATCCTGCCACTGCATCTGCCGTCCTGGGCCACAGAGCCAGACTTCATCTCAAAACAACAACAATAAAAAAAGAAAAGAAAAGAAAAGAAAAAACCTAAGGCCATTCTCCCTAAAAGAGAATGTTATACACCCTTTTATTGCAGAGCATTTCATTTTTTTGATTGCTTGTGGAGATAAAAAGTTTATGAGGTATTACATATGGTTTTAAAAAGGATTCCTTTTAATTTTATATCTATACTTCTCTTTAAAAATAGCTTCAGCAGATGACTAATTAAATCAATGTCATGATTTATACATCCTTACTTCAGAGATTCAGCTAACCTTATGAATAAAACAAACTAATACTACATTTCAAAACTACATTCCAAAAAAACATTAAAAAATAAACAGTGATGCTTTAAAAAGATTACACTTCAAAATTAGCACTGTTTTTACAGGGAAGGAAGCATATTATGCCATATTACCTATAAATATTTACTGAATAAACATGGTTCATCTGATGCTTTTAAAATCTTGTAAGCTGATTAAATCACAAACATGTTGAATAGGTCTTAAGAAAAAAAAGATTAGGCTTTTAAATAGTTATAAATTATGACAGAAGAAACCTTTTCAGTATCTTCTTTTTAGGGTTAAAGAACAACAAAAATTAAAAAACAGTATTATTCTTTTCGGCCTTAATATTTTGAAGAGTAATATATTAAGATATACTGTATCTATTAATAGCATGAAAATACTTCACACTGAAAACTTCATTTTGAAAGCTTAAAAGTGATTTTTATAAACATCACAATAAATGATCATAATTTAAATTCTGAATATGGGAACAAAAAACCTCTAAACCTGAACGCAACAAATCTGCATGTAACGCTTACAAGTGAAATGTAAATTTCCAAAACAAGCAAGATACATAACCATCAGATTTAGCTGTCACAATAAATTATTTATCACAGATACTAAGTAATGTGTCCTGCAGTCCCTTTTTTCCTTGAAAGTCATATTTCTGGGGACTCATTATCTGAATGTAGTCACTCAAAAACAAAATTAAAGGAGTCGGTCTATATGCCCTTAGATATTCTGTGTCCAGCTTTACCTGTATAAAGTTTTAAGGCATTAAAGTGGTATGTTAAAACAACAAATTATTTATAATAAAAATAGATCAAAACTCTCCTTTAAAAATATCTCAACTGAGAAAATCACAGAAGAGAGTAAGAATCGTATTTACCACTGATGTACTCCTTAAACTTCTACAGCGATGAAAAGACTTTTTTTTGGCTTATAACAGACTTTATGCCTTGAAAAGTTTGTGTTCTTATACAAACATGGATTGGAGCTTAAGTTCTGCCTAAAGTTACTGCGAAATTTACACATTCAAGTGTGTTGATTGCTATTAATAAAGGTAGAAAACGTTAAAATATCTGGTATTATTATCAGTATTCATTGCAAATTATCTTATAGTATTCTCTACTGTAGTGTGGACTTCAGTCTCGTGCCAAATAACAGCATAGATTACAATATCATGATTCCAATGATGATCAATGACTCAGCTAATATTGGCCAGAGCAAAGGAATCTGTTTATAATAAAAAAAGTAAGTAAGAAGCACAGCTTTATTTTAATATCAGTTGTTAGAAATGAGCAAAGGGTCTCTTGGTATCCAGAGGCAGAAGTGAAGTTTTCTTTCATTAAATTACAGTGATAGGATGGGGGACAGCAGGTGGTGGCAATGGGTTGCCAGCTAGCTGGCTGGCTAAAATACATACCTGAGCTCTACTGGAGCTATGCAACCTTGCTGGGTATCAGTTATTTGTAAAGGCTGACTGAACAAAACTGCCTTCATCATGCAAGCACTGCTGTCTGCACTACAGTAATAAAGAAACACACTGATAGATACAATGGCTTCAAGTGATAAACAATCATTAGGAATCTGTAGTGAAATTGTTGGTTGATTGGAAATGTTCTCTATATCTCCAGATGGTATCTGTCCTTGAAGAAGCCATTCATTGCCTAAAAATTAAAAAAGAAATTATTAAGACTGTATAAGACAAGTAGAAAACTGGGAATATCTTATGAAGACTAGATTAATTCAATCAACAAATATTTATTAAAGATTTCTAAGTGCCAGGCATTGTGCTCTGTGGGAAGGACATAAATATAAATAATATATACTGACCACTCATTAGAAGTTCCCAGTCTGATGATTATATCTAATTATTATAGTTCTTCCTTTGTTTGGATACTATAAAGTAAATTATACATTTATTCCTATTAAAATCAAGCTGAATATTGCAAATATGGATATAAAGTCTTAATCTCTAAAGTTAAAAATGAAACCTATTAAATTTTAGAAATAAACATATGACATTTGAGAAAATGATCATTTTTACCAAATAGATAAAAGTCTTCAGGGATATATAAACTACAAAATAAAATTTTATCTAGGAAATGCAAATGTCTCTGCAGCTCTGTAGTGACTTTCTATTTAATAATGAATTACTGAATATCTAAAAGTAATTTAAACACACACATACACACAACTTACTTCTTTAGAAACTGGTACCATTGCGTATCTATCATTCGTGGGCTTAAGCAATGTAAAAACCAAGAGACTCTGCATATCTGATTTTAACATGTAAAACTCTTCCTCGACATAAACATACAGATTATCTATAACAAAAATTGAATAAGCCACTAACAAATTTTAAGTCCTCAAGAATTAAAATCATCTTTAAATGTCTTTATTCATCTGACCTTCTCTTAGAAGGAAAACATGTGTCATACTGGGGAAGCACAGACACATATAGACATTTAGCCTAAGAGGGTGGCAGCCTTTAAGAGCCAGCATTTGAGAAATATATGAAATGCTTTCCTGCCATGTAAATGGAGAAAGCTGAACATTTGGTTCTAATGACTAATCAATGACTCAGGGGATCTGTACAAAAACTGGACCATCTACTGAGTGTGATGAAATGCTGTCTACTTTTCACCTTTTCTGTCTCTTTCTTTTGTTCTTGGATGAGTCAGCTAACTCAGAGTACCTGCCTTTATCAGTCCTCTTGATGTGTCTTTTAGTTTATTGCTTTAGGTTACTAAAAAATCAAATTTGAGAAAAATATGTCAAGTAAGAGTAAGAACGTGAAAAATAAGAATCTAGAGAGATAACTACAAAACTTTTATGCTGAAGCTTTTAAACAATTCTTTTGAAATTCTCTTTAAAATTCTTTGGCTTTCTTTGCTTATTCCTGGACTGGAGAGTATCTTTTATCTAATGCATGATTTTGCTAGAGAGATTAGTAGAGAACTTCTTATATTTTAAATCAAACAAAGAAAACAATACTGAGCTATTTTAATGTCCAAATCTAGAAATAGAAAACGTGTCTTTATTTTTTACATATATCACACACACAATCTGTGAAGTTACAATACATGTGGTACTTTTATGCTGTCTTTTTTTTTTTGGCTTAAAACTTGCATATGGTCTAATTTCCTTAAGATTATACAGACCAAAATTTGGCTAAAAGTAAATGTTTGTTTCTAAATAACAAGTCAAAAAACAAAATGTCCTTTAAATATGTGTACAAATGTACTCTGTAATATTCAGAAACTTCAAATTATTAGTATTATTGCCTGAAAATTACCTGCTTCTATATAATAAAATTGGAGCCAATATCTTGGACAAATGATAAAACAGCTAAGTATTTTCTCTACAGACTACTTTATTTGAATACTACCTGTATTTTATATCCCAATGATTCAATATTAATTAGTGTATCTGATAATACAGAGATAAGCATGTTAATTTGTCAATATGCTATTTCAAAAATCAATACACGGCTCATACAATGACACCATTTAATATACTGCTCTTACAGTGACTGCTCTTACAGTAACACCGAGAAAAATTAAATTAACCATCTCCAACTGATGTAATACTTCCAGACCTAAATTGGCAGTCTAGGACTTGCACAAACCTACAGAAGGCGATGGACTGGCCAGGGTTTGAGTATTCTTCTGTCTATAAAGCAAGCTCCAAAGGTCCTAGTAACACATGGTCAGCCTTCTCCCTTGCAGGGAGTGACAAGGAGATGGTTTCCCTACAGACTCAATCACCCTAGAACCAGACTCCCAAACACTAACCTGCAGTTCCTCCCAGCTAGTCTACCAAGATATCGTTATCCTCTTGGTTTAGACACTAAGTTGATTATTATAATTGCAGATCAGTAGCTGCTGCCCTGAGAAAGTTGAAGGTAAGAAGGTGTGAATTACCCAGGATCTGGGTAATGTACAAAAGAAAAGTGTGTGAGAGGGTATGAAGGAGGAAGAGTAGGGGAGGAAATGGAAAATTGAGTGAGAAAGTAAAAGAGCATGGGAGACCAGGACAGAGGAACCTGACTAGAGACAAGTTGCAATTCAGAAGTTCTGAACCACTAAAATTTCACTTTAAAATTTTTGTCCACCAGGTTACAGATGTTAGAAAGCTCTACTGCAAGGCAAGCAGTATACTAATTCCTTACCAGAGGTTAATAAAATAAGGAGCTGGTTCACACTGTGATTCACACATAGAAGAAAGGGAGGAATGCATAACAGTGACTGAAAGGAAGAGTTACAGAAAAAAATGTTAAATAAAGAGGTTCCACTGCATTTCTCCATTTCAGACTTTTTTTTTTGAGATGGAGTCTAGCTCTTGTTGCCTAGGCTGGAGTGCAATGGCACGATGTTGGCTCACTGCAACCTCCGCCTCCCAGGGTTCAAGTGATTCTCGTGCCTCGCGCCTGGGATTACAGGCGTCCATCACCACACCCGGCTAATTTTTTGTATTTTTAGAGAGACAGGGTTTCACCATGTTGGTCAGGCTGGTCTCAAACTCCTGACCTCAGGTGATCCACCCACCTCAGCCTCCCAAAGTGCTGGGATTACAGGTGTGAGCCACCACAGCCAGCCTCTATTTCAGACTTTTTAAATCTAAGATCCTTTTTGGAACAAGAATAGAATGAAAAACAGGATCAGAATAAGGGATGAGGTATAGGAAATCCCCTATTCTAAGAAATCATGCTAACAACTGACTTGTAACTTTTAGGGAGTTACACTGTTCTTTAATAAAAGGGAGGAAAGACTCTTGAAGACTAAAGCAAACTGCCAATGTGGGGTTGGATCTGTATTCATTTGTTCATATTAACTCCTTCAAATCTTGCCCATACAGAGTGAAAATATCACCTAACAAATGAAAAATAACTAGATTAAACATCAAGAATGTATATATTAGTATTTGCAAGCTTATACTCATACCTTCAGCTGTGAGAAACCAGCAACTGGGTACTCCTTCAGTTAGCTTTGATCCTGACGGGAGGTCTAATCTGAGTTTGAACTGAAGAGTTTGGCCAGCACACGCAGTCACGGGGGAAAGTCTAATGTCTGGAGCAGATTTAGGTAATTTGGGTAATGTCTTCTGTTTTTCTACTAGAAACGGGCCATCTACCACAACATTTTCGGATCTGAAGATGGGAAGCTAGGAAATAAGAAAATCTGTTATTAAAACATAAGAACTTTATAGTAATTACAGAATGAGCATACTTTAAGACTCTAGTAGAATAATGAAATTCTGTATCAATGAAACTAATTTCCATTCTAGGTTGAATTAGAATGTGTTAGTTAGATACCCTCAAGATTATTTGTGTAAATACAGAAAAAGTTTATCTTAGCAAAGACAACAACAACAAAACCCAACACTTATGAATGAGGCAGATTTAAGTCCGTCCACTGTTTACAGATAGCAGGAAATTAAAGGAAAAGCTTATAAATTTAAACACAGATCTACATTCTCTTATAATTTTCATTGCCAACTAAAAGATGTTATTCATCTAATATCAGAGATCTGTGTGAAGAGAAATGACACTTACATTGCAGTAGTAATCCGTGTAATCTGTTTTTTGTTTTTTTTTTTTTTGAGACAGAGTTTCGCTCTTGTTGCCCAAGCTGGAGTACAAGGCGTGATCTTGGCTCACTGCAACCTCTGCCTCCCAGGTTTAAGCGATTCTCTTGCCTGAGCCTCCTGAGTAGCTGGGATTACAGGCACATGCTACCACGCCTGTCTAATTTTTGTATTTTTAGTAGAAATGGGGTTTCACCATGTTAACCAGGCTGGTTTTGAACTCCTGACATGACCTCAGGCCTGCCTCGGCCTCCCAAAGTGCTGGGATTATAGGCATGAGCCACCACGCCCGGTCCTGTGTTTTTTTATTTTAAAAATATACTGTGCAAATTACCAGACTTTTGGGAAAAAACTTACATTTTTTTCAGGTAAATGTCATACATCAAGAATTAGTTTATAATAGATATTTCTCCTTGAAAATTCTATAACAAACCATGTTCATATCTTTAAAAGTTGACTACAACTCACTTAAGTTTCTCCCACAATCTTATTTTCAATGTCTTGAGAAATGTGGTTTCTAAAGCTTTTGTTAGAAGATATTTGGTAATGGACTAATCATAGGGAAACAAAGATTACATGTCAATCTAAAGATCACTGAAAAAAAAAAAGCTAAATAACCTAACCCACAGAGCAGGTGTATGTAGTATGTGTTAGTATGCCTGTACACTTAAAAACAGATCTGAGTCCTCTCCTTTTTTTTTCTTGGAGGTTCATCAGATTCTCTCCAATTTCCAGTATTTTTCTCAAACTCTCAGCACAGATGGAACTTTCATTTTAAGAATAGGAGGATATCCTTAAAGCAGTCCAGCTGGTCTCTTTGTCAAAAAACACAACAGAAGCATCCACTTACTACTCTCCTGGAGATGGCCTAACCAAAAATGCCTCTGTCAGTGCTGTGAGGATCTAAGTATCATTCTTAAAATGACATCCTTTAACTTATATTTTAAAATTACTTACCACAGATACCATTTTTGTTTCTAAATCCATCACTTTAATTTGATGATTATTGGTGTCTGCTACATACAGTAATTGTCCATTCTCTCCAATACACAAGCCTCCTGGTTCATTAAAAGTTGACTCGGTAAAACTGGAACTGGTAACATTATTTGTGTCTCCAGTTCCTGCTAATGTTGTACAGTTTTTTGTTTTTGGGATCCACAACTTTAATCTAAAAAAGAAAGAACAAAAATTTATATATCTGAAGATCAATCTCATGTTTGTAGTATGGAAGGGTATAGTATCAAGCAAGCCAGATAATTTCTGATTGCCATTTATATTCTCAAGAAATCTCACAAAAGGAACAGGTATTTCCATACTTTCTTGAAAAGCCAAACGTTCAAATTACATTCTAAGCGGAGATATTCTATTCTAAGAACTAAAAACTATATAAAATTCCTATCTACATCTTGCCTTCTAGAAGCAATCTTTGATGAAATTATTTCTGGAATTAAAAAAAGTTTTTTAATTGAATTGTTTTTCTTTGAAATGGGACACACTTTCAAAACTGAACTGACTCTGTCTTCTTAAGCATCTAGCATTAGAAGATTTGCTACCTTTGTTAAACTTAATGATGGCCAGTTATGTCTCAATTATATTAAATTTATGGTCTCACATCATAAAGTACTGTATGAATATTTATTATCCACTGATTTCTGTAAAAAGTAAAAATGCAATAAAACAAAACAATTTAGTAGACAAAAATGGAAGTGCTAAAAACAAATTTATTTACTAACAGGCACTGTAACCATGCAACATCTCAAAAGCGCTCATTTGTTAATTGACATATTAATTTCCCTGCTACTTGCCTTATCCTGATATACTGAATATGTTACTAAGCAGCTTTGATAGGCTGCAATTCACAGCTGTTGGCCATTGCCATTGGAACTGGTTTAGTGCTCTTCCTAGTTCAGAATACCATCATAACCTCGTGGCAAAGAAAGGACCAAGAAAAGAACAGAACAAGCTGGGATATAGTTGTCAAAGACTGTTATTCCTTTCTATATTTTAGAGTGGCACTTGTAGGAGGCTCACAGATCTTTCAGCATTTTAAATGCCACATACAAAAAGCAAGATATTATATAATTCTGTCACGACTCACCTTGTGATTGTAGGAGTCTGCCACATAAAGTAAATTTCTTTTCTTGTCCCACGTTACTCCAAGGGGGTGTTGAAGCTTTGCATTGATTCCTACTCCATCAACATCACCAAAAGCAAATAAATTCTTTAATTTTTTAAAAGGAAAGAAACAGCAGTTATTATAATTTTTACAGTATTTTGTTAGGATACAAAGTGAAAATTCAGATAGTTATAAATGATATTCAAGTTAAAAGTGAAAATGCTAATTTTAATACAAATAGGGTTGGATACTTGATTCAGATTATAAAAAAATGACAGTATTTTGAACCTGTATTAATCTGTGCTGCTTAGTAGTTCTACTCACAATAATACATCTGGTCAGGAACAGGTCAAGTCCACTAGTCTGGTGCTCTTTCCACCCCACTGCCCAATATGTAATTTACATTTTTTTCTTTTCTCCAATAATCAATATTTCATCTTTTCTTTCTCCCTGAAACCTTAACATTTATACATAATAGAGTCAGTTTACTTCTCTTAGATGGTGTGTTCCTCATGTTGCTTTATATTCACATTTCCTTGGTTTGACTTTCATTTTAATTCACAGGCCAAGGATAATCTCTCTTAAATCTTATTAACTTTCTATAATTCACAAAATTGACAGCTTGCTCAGTGTCTGAGCGCACTGGGCAAGAGTGACTGTGATTACCATGGGGTCTCTTTCTCCTCCCACGAGGTGCTTCACTGCTCCATCTTTCAACGAAATGGTTCTCACTGTACTGCTCTCACTATCTGCTACAAACAGGCAGCTCCAGGGATCTTCAGAGGCCAGGGAAAGGCCTGAAGGTTGAGCAAAGGCTGCCTTGTGAGGATAGGCATTGTTTCGATTCTCTTCATTTCCACTTCCAGCAAACCTAAGGCAGGTTCCTTTTGTTAACTCACTGAAAAAGATAAGTTCATAGGTGGGGTCAACATGTGGTATATTGTGTTCAAATCAGTTATTAAATAAATGAATGTAAATGATCGAATCAATAGTGATAAACCTTGTAAAAAAAAACAAACTGGTGGTCTTGGCCTAGTTAAACTGTTCAAGTCAGCTTTTACTGTCATTTTGCCAATCATTAACTTACTTACCCATTGTGTAGGAAACTTTTTACTTTACTTTGACATACACAAAACTGAAATCACTTTCAAAGGTCAAACAAGAAATCCCTGACAGAGTTAGAATTATAAGATAAAAATAATGATCAGATTATTGATGAGATAGACTGTTGTTACCACTGTAAGTTCTTAACTTCTTAGTTTCATGCAATATTAGGTTCTGAAAGGGAACTAAAAAGATTGTCTAGCTCTTGATAGGTTCAAGCTTCAATTTTCATGTGTTTTGTGTTCTTGTATATAAACAGAGACTAGCAAAAGGAATTGAAGAATAGTTTTTGATAGCCAGGTCAGACATTACTATTATAAGAAAAATGATAAAAATGTACATAATTATCTTACAATTACATGGTATAATTATGTACAATTAAATCAATTATAGAAATCAATTTCTTATATACATTAGGGAAATTTCTATTTAAAGAACTATTGCAGTGATTCCTTTGTAACGCAGGGAAAGTTTTAGACCCTGGTTTCTAAGTTTATGACAGAGGGATTGTAAGGAAGACCTGATAGTGTGTTGTGCTGAGGGAAGGGAAGCAGCTGACTTATGACACAAAATGAGAGTATGTGTAAATCATTTCTGAATATGGTACAACACGCAAAAGTCTCAACTAACAATCACTTTCTGGCTGATATGTTCCCATGGTAAGTTAGGTAGGGAGCAGGGGACAGAGGCAAAGGGATTTAGGATGCATAAAATATGGCCACTTATTCAAGAAACGTATAAACATAAACTAGCCAGTAAAATACATGTAATAAGTAATATGCAAAACAAATTAATTTGAAGGGGTCCACAAGTAGTCTTACTACTTTAAAAATGAGACTCCTTAATTAAATAAAGGAAAGAGTGGGGAGAAACAATAACTTTTAAAATGCTATCATCACTACTGGAAGATTAGTAGTAAAAATACATCTTTAAAATTAAAATTCAGGTCAACATGATCCTAGTGCCAATTTCCTATTACGAAGGAGAGTGACAACTCGACTTATTAGGAAATGTAGGCAGCTCTTGACCATCTACGTCTAAAACAGCCATCACCCAGAACAGCATATTCTGGCAACTTCTGTTCCTTCTGTTTGCTGTTTGTAGTTATGCTTCATGTAAAATCTTACTGGTAACCTCACTGTTCAGGCTACTATCATCTCTTGCCTGGATAATAGCAATAGGCTCCTCAATGGTATCTCTGTCTCTAGTCTTGTTCCACTCTGAGTACTGCCAGTGTTCTTTCAAAAACACAAATCTAATCCTGTCACTTTCCAGCTTAAACCTTTCTATAAAGGCTTGTAGAATATCCAAATCCCTTAAAAGTACTCACAAGGCACGGTGTGATCTGGCTTCTACTGACATCACTAGTGCCACTCTTGCCTGGAAAACTTCCCACTCTCCCCCGTCTAACTTCTACCACTCTATCAGGTGTCTGTTTAGCTACGTCTTCCAAGAAGCACTCCTTGACAATTTAAATCTTATTGATGTTGGGTCTTCCTCATACTTATAATACAGGGAACAATTTCAATTTGCAGCACTTCCTTTTGCATACACTAATTTTTAAATTTTTTTTGCTGATCTGATTCTTCCTCTGTAAGTCCGCTGATGACAGCAACCATACCTTTTCATTTTATCCTTCACATAGTGAGCATATTATTTCATCCCTGTTGCCTAGCACATAGTGGGTTTCATAAATATTTGCTGGATAAATGATTAAATGTCTTAACACATTATATAAATGTGTCCAAAGCAACATGCACAAACATATACACTATTTGGAATATCTGCTATTTTGAAATATCTATACAAATGCTGCTTTCTATTAATAAAGGTAACTTGAAATGATCACTTTCCACGGCTATCTGACAGCCTTTCTGGTTAATGGCTTTTACTCATTTATTCTTAAACCCTTACTGAGCTCCTCTTAGGTACCAAATACTGTGATAGATACAAGGGATATAAAAACGAATGGGAGAGGGTCCCTTCCTCTGTGAGACAGGTTAGTAGAAGGAAGGAAATGGCTAAAAAGAACAATCAAAAAAGAAGAGGGAGAAAGGGGAAGGGGCAGTGAGACGGGATAGGAAAACTTAGTGCAGTGATGTAACTATATACCAGGCATGGTACGGTGAGGTCACAGAGACGAGTAGGGCCAGTTCTGTCTGGGGTTTCGGGGGAAGAGGAAAGGCTCCAAGGAAAAAATATGAGAAACTTTGCAGACACTACCCTTTCATCCTTATATCCTCATGACAGCAAAGCTACCTATGTTTACTGTACATGTTAGGCACTATACCAAGCTCTTCACACATATTACTAATTCTCAAAGCAAGGCTATGAACTCATATAAATAAGGAAACTGAGGCTTTGAAAGTTAAAGTGTCTCTCCTAAACTCATACAGATAATAAATGGCAGAGCCAGGATTCAATCTCAAGCCTGACTACAAAAAGTGGGTTATTAAGCACTCTGCTATATGGTATTCAACTATTTGAATGAATGGTTAGAGACAGTTCAGCTACGTCTTAAAAGATGAGGGCCCACCGAATATTCTTAGTTCTCTTTCTGGACATTAAAAAGAATGGTTCTTTGCAGGTTTCCTGAAGTGAAGTGTGGCCATGAGACTTACTCTGGCTGATAAAATGTAAGTAGAAGTGACGTGTGTCACTTCTGAGCAGAAATTTTAAGACTCAGTGAGTGACTTACCACCTCTTTCTCTCTTACTGTGCCAGGATGACTGGCAAAGCTCCCGACAGTGGCTGTTTCATCAGCCTGGGTGGCAGAGTAGTACTCCCCAGTGAACCCATGTGAGTAAGCAAGAAACACACCTTGTTTTAAGCCACTGAGAATCTGCATTGCATGCTATGGCAGTTTAACCTAGCACATCCTGACTGGTACGGTGAGGACGGTGATTTTAAAAAAAGAAATTCTATGAATGCCAAGCAGTACAGTCTACTCAAAGAGAGAGGCTGTCACTTACTTTTTCTTAGGCAGTTTCCCAGAATTCAGTAGGAGTGCCCATATCTGATGAGTCCCTGCCATGGCTATCCACAGAATGTCATCTCTTTGGACTTCTGAACCTTTATAAATATAAATCATAATTATTATACACATATCTGGTTAATACAAACACTCCAATGGTTTTAAAATGTTAATTTATGGAAGATAACAATATGTTTATGAATCATCTGATAAATAAAAATATTTGCAAAGTTTCAAGTTATCTTTGAAAATTTTGTTTTCTTGTGAAAGGTTTACCTTTTTAAGATTTCCCATTTTACCTGCAACAATTTCACAGGAATCCAAAGTATTCTTACTAGCAATACGTCCTCTGCATCTCTGCATCTGAACTCTACCTCAGCAGTTTGTTAATTTTACAGTGAGCATTAACAATGTTTTTAAACATCTGATTTCTTATTTTACATGACATAAACTATATTAAAAGTGACACTGGCATGCACATATTCTGGGGACTGTCTCTGCTTAATCACCTTAAACTATATCAAAAGCTTTCCACAATTAATTTTTAGCATACCATAATGTTTCAGTTATTCTACAGCCATAACCTGGGACTATTAAAATGAACAGGAAATCTAAGCTAATAAAATATTCTGTTATTTTAGATATACTAATATTCAAATAAAAGGTTCAAAGCATGTGATGCACTTAGAGTAATGCTTGGAGGTAACATCACTCAAATGTTAGCCACAATCATTATTTAGTGAATCTGGACCTTAATTTTATAGTATTTGTACTAGGAAAACATAAATACATTTACAAACTGAACAGCCCTTCAACAGACACCAAAGAGTGTAAAAAGTATAACACAATCTCTTCCACTGAAGAAGGCTGTTAATTTTATAGTGAGTATTAACAATGCACATATTACCAACAGATATTTGGTACCTAAGAAAGCACTCAGTTTATAATTGCTTAGTTCTATTACATCTACCATAAATCTAAGACAATAAACTTTTTAGTATTAAACAATGAAAATGATTGAGTCTTATGTTCCTGCATAGTCAGTGGTATCATCAACCATGGAAATGACCGAACAAAACAAAAAGCTTAGTAGGTAACAGAAACAAAAACATAGAAAGCTCACAAAAATGAATAATCTTATTCATTCTAACTTATTTTGGAATGTTTTCCATTCACAGTACTTCAAAGCCTTTATTGGTTCAAGTATTTTTAAAATGCTACATGAAAAAATGTAAATCATTGTTTTCAAGTCCTCTACCTAGTTCTTTCATTTCTCTGAATGAAATAAAGTTACTTTTATGGTAATGTGACAGATCACTAAAAGAAGAGGGCTCCTGAAAGCATTCCTTCACCTTCCTTAGCTTTGGAACCAGGTGGGTCTGGATTTGAATCGTAAATGCATCACTATGTAATGTGTGTGCCTCAATTTCCTTATCTGCAAAATAAGCACATCATCACTCTCTACATAAGATTACTGGAATGAATAAAACAATGTACCTAACATGGTGCCAGGCATCATGTGAGGTGCTAAACAATTTGCTGTCTTTCAACTTTTATACCTAGTGTCCTCCCTCTTTCCTCTTCCTAGAAAGCTTACCTCCAGATATGAACATTCATTCAGATCTCTGCTCAAGCTTCTTCCCTGCTCCCCCCTATCTAATACCACACACACACACACACACACAAAAAAACCATCATGCTTAGCTCCTTACCTTGCCTATTTTTCACTGTAGCATTTATCACTCTTACATGTTACATATTTATTAATTTACTGCCTTTCTCCTCTATTGACCATAAGGTCTAGAGGCCAGCAGCTTTTTTTTATTGGCAGTTTTATTAGCAGCACATAGAATAGTGCCTGGCACAAGGCAAATGTTCAGTAGATATTTGTTTAATGGGTAAACTTTCCCTTAGAAGCCACAAAAAAGAAAAAAGGTCCTTTATTTTGTCACTATACATATAAGCCCTAAAACTATCCTAATTATGGTTGGTATTCCCTAATAGTACTAATGATTCATCTCTAATCAAAGAAGTCTGCTATAGATGTAAACCTGCGCTATTATCTTTTCAAACACTGATGCTGAATGGGAGTGGCAGCCCACCCTAAAAAATGCTTTGGATATTTGATGGGTAATATATTGTATGATAATATAGTCACGCCAGATCATTTACATAATGATTATACTATTTTATTATAAATTATACTTATTTCTTCTTTATACATACACACACACACACACACACACACACACACATATATATATACACATACATATATATAAGTGGATTCCATTACCTATGAATTTCACTTTAGATATGGTAAAGAGGTATTTCATAAATTTATTATAGGAAGGGGATTTGGGATCTGATAGGGCTGAGAACTCTGAAGGCACGCGTAACAATAAAGCCTTTCAACATCTCTAAAAAGCTTCCATTCATGATAAAAACTCAGCAAACTAGGATCAGAAGGCATTTTATTTAATCTTATAAAGAACATTTTTAAGAGAGTCATAGCAAACATCCTACTTAAGAATAAAATACAGCAAACATCCCTGAAAATAAAAATGAGAAGTGTTGATACCTACTATCAACACTTCTATTTAACACCTTATGGAGGTCCTAGTTTGTGCAACAAAGAAAGAAAAAGAAGAAGAGTACAAAAAGATTAGAAATAAAACTGTAGTTATTAGCAGATGACAGAATTATGTACACAGAAAATCTTTATAATTTTATAGAGGAATTTAGTAATGTTGTTGAGTATAGTCAGTAAGCAAGGATAAATTATTTTATTGGTTTACGGCAGCAAACAAATATAAAAGAAAATTTATAACGACATTAAAAAACATCAAACACCTAAGGGTAAATCTAACAAAAGATTTATAAGCCTTCTATACTGAGAATCGTTATTGAGGGGAAATAAACACAGATATTTTTATACAACTTATCTTCATTGAAAAGTCAGCTCCGGCCAATGTTAGATCCTTGTAGGTAACAAGACTGCAAGGTTGACCAAGCAAATGAAAATCCTTTCAGCTTCTCAGGTCACAAGCCTTGGAGTCATCCTAATTCCTCCTTTCTCTCACATGTCACACATGATTATCCATCAGCAAATTATGCAGGCTTCTTATTCAAAATATATCCAAAATCTGACCACTTCTCACCACCTCCACCTTGACCTCAGCTGCCATCAGGGATTACTGCAAGAACTCCTTCTGAACTGGTTTGTCATCCTGTTCCCACCTTGAAAACTGCCTCTTTCTCATTCACTTCAATGTCCCACTCTAAGAAAATCTCAGACTGGTGAGTTAAGCAAATTTAGCTCTAAGCCTTAGGAACAAAAACACTTGCTTTTCTTAGCTTGCTTTTAGAGCCTCTGTCTTGGCAAAGGAGAGCTATGTTGGTGTACAGCTGAGTAAAAGATCAAATTTAGCTCCATTATCTAGTTCTCCAGACAGGTTGGTCTAGCTCAGCTGGGGCTTACAACAAGAAGGCAAAAGCTTCCTAGTGACAGAGAAACTATGTGCATTGATTTAGTGTTGGTCTCTGTGTACTTATTTCCTTCAGATGCCCGAGGAATGAGAAGTAGAGAAGCAGCGGCTGTGTCACGTCAGGGTTCAGGTGTTTGGAAATCTACATACCAACTTATGAGGATGATGATAATCACCATCCAGGTCACTTTCTGTGTTGATGGCACTGAGCTAATCACTTTACATGGATATTTCCTTTAATTTAACAATCTTAAGTCTTATTATCATCATCTTCATTTTACAAAAAACCAGTTTCAAAGAGGCTAAATAATTTGCTGAAATTCACACAGCTAAACTTGGAAAATGAATTCATTAGTGAACCTGACTCCAGATAATTAGTGTTCTGGTAAGAATAAAAGAACTATGGAAGTGAGCTTGTGCTCTTCGGTTCAGTTCTCTTGCTTGCCCCCTTTCGCCCTCCCTTCTGCCTCTGACCCATGGACTTAGCTCTGGTATCAAGTACTCAAGTGCATTTCTGTCTGTGACTAGAAACAGGGATCTGATTAAATGTACCCACAGCCTCCTACTCCAGGATGCATAGCAAGGTTTATCCCTCTGCCTTTCTCTCCCTGGCAAAGGTCTATGGTTGAATAATCTCTTTAACGTTTATTTTGTAGTCCCTTGCCTTCCCATTTTTGGTTTGCTTCAGATCATTAGCATCTGTTTGTGACACTTTACAACAAAATTCTTATCTTATAGAAAACAATGATAATAGCAAACATGTATATTATGCTTTCTGTGCACCAGTCACTGTTCTAAGTGCTTTACATATATTAATTCTCATCCTCATGATAAGCCTTTCAGGTAGGTACTAGTTGTATCCTCAATTTAGATGGGGAAATTGAGGTACAAAGAGGCTATGAAACTTGTCCCAAGTCACACAACTACTAAGATGGAGAGAGGGGAACCACCGTGTGGCTTCATTGTACAGGGATGACCAAAAGCTGAGGGTAGAGCACTAACACTTGAGAAAACTCTCCACCTAATCTAGGCACCTGCGCTGAGGCAAAATCAGAAGGCAACAGCTGACCAGCTAGAAGAATTTGAAAGATATGGTGCATTGACCTGGCAATAATAAAACGAACGCCCAGCTTAGCTCCTGACCAAACTGACTCAATCTTTCATAATAACATAAGTACTATTTATCTCAGCCTCTATTGTTTTATACAAGATGACTGACATATAATAAATAATGAGAAGACACACATAAAAGAAAAAAAAAATTACCCACTTTTAAGTAACAAAGGAATGATCAGAAACAGACTCGAGGATAGTCCCAAATTTGGACCTATCAAACGCAGACTTTGAAATAACTATGAATAGTATGTTAAAGAACCTGGAGAAAAAGGTGGCCAAGACACCTAAATAGATAGGGAATTTCAGCAGAGATGAATCTATAAGAAACGCAAATACTATATTAAAAAGGCACAATATTAGAGATGAAAAATTCCTTCAACAAATGATATGGTTTGGCCATGTCCCCACCCAAATCTCATCCCGAACTGTAATCCGAATTGTAATCCCCACATGTCAAGGGAGGGACCTGATGGGAAGTGATTAACCATGGGGGCAGTTTCCCCCTGCTGTTCTTGTAATAGTGAATGAGTTCTTAAGAGATCTGGTTGTTTCGTTAAGTATCTGGCACTTCCCCCTTGATACTCTCTCTTGCCTGCCTGCTAAGTAAGATGTGCCTTATTGCCCCCCCTCACTTTCTGCCATAATTTTAAGTTTCCTGAGGCCTCCCCAGCCATGTGGAACTGGGAGTTTATTAACTCTCCTTCCTTTATAAATAATCCAGTCTCAGGTAGTATCTTTATAGCAGTGTGAGAATGGACTAATATAACAGGCTCATCAATTGACTAGACACAGCTGAAAAAAGAATTAGTGACCCTGAAGATAAATCAATAGAAATTACCAGCACAAAAAGAAAAAAAAAGAAGAATGAATAAAAAGAACACAATATGCAAGAGTTATTGAATATAATACTAAAAAGAAATCTAACATATGAGTAACTGAAGTTCCAGGAAGAGAAAGACAGAAAGGGGCAGAAAAAAATATCTGAAGAAATAATGAGTGAGAATTTCTTGAAAATAATAAATATCAAACCACAGATTTGAGAATTCCAAGAAGATAATTCTTAGGTTTATAAAACTAATGTAAACCAAAGATAAAATCCTGAAAGCAATCAGAGAAAAAAAACACACTTTACATATAAAGAACAAGAGATAATATTAAAACAGATCTCTTGTGAAAAACTATGTAAGTCAAAAGACAATGGAGTGACATCTTTAAAGTATTAAAAGAAAAAAATGTTAATCCAGATTCACATATGGAGTAAAAATAACTTTCAAAATGAAAGCTAGATAATTTTTCAGAACAGAATAAAGGGAAGAGAAGTCACTGTCAGCACATCTGTGTCATAAGAAGTTCTTCAGGCAGAAGCAATGACTCCCAACAGACATTTGGGACTTAAAGAAAACAGCCACTGTGGAAAACAATTTGGCAGTTTCTTATACACATTCACGTACCATATGACCCAGTAATCTCATTCCTAGGCATCTGCCCAAGAGAAGTAAACGCATATTACCACACACACACACAAAAAAACTGTGCACAAATGTTTATAGAGGTTTTTTATAGCCACTGAAAACTAGAAATACCTTCAAATGTCTATCAACTGGTGAATGAATTAACAAACTGTGGTAGAGCCATACAATGAACTACTACTCAGTGGTAAAGAGAACAAACTACTGATATAAGGAACTACAGGGATGAATCTCAGAAGCATTATGCTAAATGGAAGAAGCCAGACATGAAAGATGACAGAGAACAGAAAAGAGATCACTGCTGCCAGTTGCTGGAGTGGGTGTGGTGATGGCTGGGGGAGACCCCCACAACAGGCTAAGAAATAACTTTTTGGGATAATGAAAATATTTTGTATCTTGACTGTGGTAAAAGTTACAAGATTGCACATATTTGTCAAATTTCATAGAATTATATAGCTAATAAGGATAAGTTTTACTTTATGTAAATTATACCTAATTAATCTAAAAAACTTAATCAATGTGATAAGGTAGTATAAGAACCTTCTCTCAAATTGTAGACATAAAGATACAACTTCTTATTTTAACAAAACAAAAATGTACTAGTCATACTGTATCAAATTTACTCCTTCAAAACTGTCTGTGTCATCTGATTATTTTTAAAGCAAAAATATTCTCATGGTATTTTATATCATATTAATAATGGAAGTCAGAGAAGCATATTATTGAAGCACATAAATACCAACACCGTCAATTATCAGACTAGCATGCTAAATAGTTGGATTTCAACCATTAAAGGCTGTAAAAGAGTGGCTAAACTTCTCTATAGGGAAAATACTGATTAAAGGGCCAAGAAAGGTTAATGGGATTCTGGCACATTATGCTTTCTATAAATGACTCAAAATTAGGTAAAGTCTAAAGTACTTAGATACTGATAGGGGTTTCGGCTGGGTGCAGTGGCTCATACCTGTAATCCCAGTACCATGGGAGGCCAATGCAGGCAGATCACTTGAGGTCAGGAGTTTAAGACCAACCTGGCAAACATGGTGAAATCCCATCTCTACTAAAAATAGAAAAATTAGCTGGGTGTGGTGGCACAGGCCTGTAATCCCAGCTACTCAGGCGGCTGAGGCAGGAGAATCACTTGAACCCAGGCAGCAGAGGTTGCAGTGAGCCAAGATCACACCATTGCACTCCAGCCTGGGCAAGACAGCGAGACTAGGACTCCAAAAAAAAAAAAAAAAAAAAAAAAAAAAAGATACTGATGGGGTTTCAACCTTTATGCTAAAACATCTTTCAGGCTGTTGTCTGGCATGAATGGAGTCAACAAAGACCTGATACACATTTTAGAAACATTATAAAGTATCTGCTGAAAAACTGAACTCACTGTAATTAGTAATTGTTTTTGGTGCATGACATTCTGACCATATTAAGAATGACAATTAAAAAATGAACACAGATAAAACTTACTTTGGTAAAAATCACTTTCTATTGCTTATTTTTATGCCTTTATGACTGTACAGCATAGTTAGGTTAAATATTCAGATATTATTTAAAATACATACACACATGCATATTTACACATTACATGTATATTTAAAATATTGAGAGGTATTTCTAGTCCCTTTCCTAGGTCTCTTTTTCAAATTTTTAATTGACCAATAATAATTGTGTATATTCATAGGGTACAATGTAATGTTTTGATCTATGTATACATTGTAGAAAGATTCAGTCAAACTAAATAATATCCATGACCTTATCAACATTTTTTTCTGTGGTGCAAATGTTAAAAAATCTATTCTTGTAACAGTTGTGAAATACACATTAATAACTAGAGGTCAGTCACCACACAGTGCACTATTATCGCTAAAACTTATTCCTCCAACTGAAACTCTGTACACTTTGATCAACTTCTTCCCTTTCCCATTTTCCTAGCCTCTAGCAACCACAATCCTACGTTCTTTTTCTGAGATTTTCTTAGGAAACTTTTAAATTTATTTTTTATTTTAAAATTTCTGTTGTAGAGATAGTGTGTCACTTTGTTGACGAGACTGGTCTGAAACTCCTGGCCTTAAGAAATCCTCTCACCTCAGCATCCCCAACTGCTGAGATTAGAGGCATGAGCCAGCATGCCTGACCTAAGACTGATGTTTTTAGATTCCACAAATAAGATCATACAGTATCTGTCTGGTTGGCTTATTTCACTTGGCATAATGTCCTCTGCTTCCATCCATGTTGTCATGAATTACAGTATTTAAAGTTGTGTAGTATTACAGTGTGTAGAAACACATTTTCTTCTATTTTTTTTTAGCGATGAGGTCTCACTCTGTCGCCCAGGCTGGAGTGCAGTGGCACGATCTTGGCTCACTGCAACCTCTGCCTCCTGGGTTCAAGCGATTCTCCTGCCTCAGCCTCCCGAGTAGCTAGGATTACAGGCACCCACCAATATGCCCAGCTAATTATTATATTTTTGCAGAGACGGGGTTTCACCATATTGGCCAGGCTGGTCTTGAACACCTGACCTCAGGTGATCTGCCTGCCACAGCCTTCCAAAGTGCTGGGATTACAGGCATGAGCCACCACGCCCGGCCTTAGATACATATTTTCTTTATCCATTCATCCACTAATGGACACTTGGGTTGCCTCCGTATCTTGGCAATTGTGAATAATGCTGAAATAAACATGGGGGTGCAAATATCTCTATGACACAACAATTTTAATGCCTTTATTAAGTGGGACTGCTGGATCACATGAACATTCTATTTATAGTTTTCTTGAGGCACCTCCATACTGTTTTCCAAAATGGCTGTATTAATTTATATTCCCAACAGTGTACAAAGGTTCTCTTTTTTCTGCATCCTCATCAACATTTATCATTTGTTATTTTGATAAAGTCATTCTAACAGGTGTGAGGTAATATTGCATCATGGTTCTAATTCTCATTTCCTTGATAATTAGAGATGATGAATATTTTCCACATATCTGTTTGCCATTCATACCTCTTTTGAGAAATGTTTGTTGATACCCTTTGCCCATATTTTGGTTAGGTTGTTTTCTTGCTATTGAGTTTAGTTTGAGTTCCTTACATATTTTGGAGATTAGTCCCTTATTGGTTGTATGGTTTGCAGATATTTTGTCTCAACCCATAGGTTGTCTCTTCATTCTGTTAACTGTTTTCTTTGCTATATGGAGCTTTTTGTTTTGATGCAATCTCACTGGTCTATTTTTGCTTTTGTTGCCTGTGTTTTTGGAGTCCTATCCAAGAAATCATTCATTGCCCAGATCGACGTCATGGAACTTTTCACATTTTCTTCTTGTAGCTTTACAGTTTCAGGCCTTATAAGTCTTTCATCTATTTTGAGTTGGTTTTTGCATATGATATGGTCCAATTTCATTCTTCTGTATGTGGATATCCAATTTTCCCAAAGCCATTTATGAAAGGAATTGTCCTTTCCTCATTGTGTATTCTTGGCACTTTTGTTGAAAACCATTTGACTGCAAATACTTGGGTTTATTTCTGGGTTTTCTATCATGTTTGGTTGATATGTCTGTTTTTATAACAGTACCATGCTGTTTTGATTACAATAGCTTCATATTTTGAAATCAGGAAGTGTGATGCCTCCAGCTTTGCTCTTTCTGCTCAAGACTGCTTTGGCTATTCATATTCAGGATCTTTTCTAGTTCCATACACATTTTAAGGTAGTTTTTTTTCTATTTCTATGAAAAATGACAACACAGTTTTGATAGAAATTACACTGAATCTGTAGAATGCTTTGGGTAGTATGAACATTTTACCATATTAATTCTTCCAATCCATGAACATGAGATATCTCTCCATTTATTTGTCCTCTTCTGTAGTACTAGTTGTTTTCTCTTTCATTTCTGATTTTGTTTGAGTCACCTCTCTTCCTTTGTTTAGCTAAAAGTTTGTTGATTTTAACTTTCCAAAAAAAAAAAAAAAACTTTCAGTTTCATTCATCTTTTGCTCTGACCTTTGTTATTTCCTTCCTTCTGCTGAGTTTGGGCTTAGTTTGTTCTTCATTTTCTTCCTAGTTCCTTGAGGTGTGACAGTAAGTTATTTAAATCTTTCTTCTTTTATGATGTAGGCATTTATTGCTATAAACTTCCCTCTCAGGACTGCTTTTGCTGCATTCTGTAAGCTTCGATATGCTGAGTTTTCATGTTCATTTATATTATCTCAAGACATTTTAAAACTTCCCTTTTAATTTATTCTTTGACCCATTGGTTGTTCAAGAGCATTTTGTTTAATGTTCACATATTTGCAAGTTTTCTAAGATTCCTCCTGCTATTGATTTCTCATTTTATGCCAATGTGGTCAGAAAGATACTCAATATAATTTCAACCTTCTTACATTTGTTAAGATTTGTTTTGTGGCCTAATATACGACCTATGTTCTATGTACACTTGAGAAGAATGTGTATTTTGTTGCTGTTGAATTGTTCTATAAATATGTGTTAAGTCCATTTGGTTTAAAGCATAGTTCAAGTCCAGTGCTTCCTTACTGATTTTCTGTTTAGATAATCTAATGTTGAAAGTGGGGTATCAGTCTACTATTATTGTAATGCAGCCTATCTCTCCCTTCAGATCTATTAATATTTGCTTTATATATTTAGGTGCTTTGTGTTGGGCATACATATTTACAATTGTTATAACTTCTTGATGAATTGACTCCTTTGATAAATGATAATGACTTTGTCTCTTTATAGTTTTTGACTTAAAGTCTATTTTGTCTGATATATGTATAGCTATCCCTGCCTAATCTCTTCTTGAAGTATATTGTTTATTAAGTCGGAACCCTTGGTTTAGTATACATTGAACAGTGTATTTGTCCTCATATTTCATTCTCTTTACCTAATCTTTCTTTTTAATGTTTAATTTTCATTAAATATGCATATGGAATACATGTCATATTTCAAGGTAAAATAATAACACCCATGTGCACACTACCAAACTCAAGAGAACATTATTTGAAAATGCTGTGCACCCCTCCGTGATCATACCCTACTCCTCCTCCTACCACAAGGAACCACTAGTATAAAATGTAAATTTATCATTCTTCTTTTTAACTTTATTATGTCTGAATGGATCTCCCAATGACTGTATTAAATGCTACTGTACTTTTTAAAAGAAATATTATAGATTTCTACATATAAAGAAATTATATTGTACATATTCTGTAACTTGCTTTTATCACTCGAAATATTCCTTGTTATATTTTTCCAGGCTGCTAGATGTAGCTGTAGTTTGTTTACTTGTACTATAGAACAGCTCATACTAAAATATAATTTTGTAAAAATAATCGTAAGTAGAGCAAATACTCTATGATCCAATTTCTCCATACTCTGACAACATAAATTAATCCAGGATTAGATTTTAGAGTAATTTAAAGCAGTGGTTTCTAAAATGTTTTGAGTAAAATATCACTTTGAAAATCTGATCCAAATCTGACCAATTTCCCCAAATATTAAATTCTCAGAATTTCTGAGAACACCCAGTAATTTATAAGTACCTTGCAAAGCCAAACCACCAATGCCTTGGTATATAATACAACGCTAAAAACTCATGGACTAGAGCAGTCATTGTGACTGCAGATCTTTCATATAGTACTTGAAAACCATTTTCTACTAATGAGCATTCTGTAAGATGTTGAGATTAAGTGAAAGCAAGATTACTCCTCCTGCCAAGTACCTGCAGTAAAGATATTTTCAGCTGTAAATTGAATGCTGAACCATGATCTGCTGAGCTAAGGTAGGATTCATTTCGTTTAATGAAAATCTGAACTTAGTAAAAATCTGAGTCTGAAATAGTCACTCCAGTTGCAACGTGAGGGAGTGCTTATCAACAATCACAATTTTCCTTGCAAAGCAATTTGGGTGCATTCTCAACACAGAGATAAACAACCAGAAATTCCATGCCAGAAAGTATGATTTAAAAAATTTTAGCCTAGAAAACAAATTAAGTACTTCTTGGCCATTACATAAATCTAACTTAGCAAAGCATCCAGGAAGGTATATCTTATTTTTAAGCAATGTAAATTTTGATATATGTGATAGGTTAATCACTATTCTCAATTCCTCACTCATCTCTAGTAATGTTATATATCCACACCCTTGCCATGGACTCATCATACGTAAAGTGCACATCACTGCTCCATGGCTTTGAGCTTGGTTATGTGACTTATTTTAATAACAGAAGGTAGGAAAACATGTCAAGAGCAAAGAGGTCTTACTCTCTTGTGCGCCTGCCTTTTGTCAAGAGAAGAAAATGTCTGAGATAGCTATTAGTCCAAGGAAGATGAATAACAAATGAACCAGATCTGGACCTAAGAAACAGCTTAGAACCAAGCCCAGTCTGGCTCAGCATTTATCAGATGAACTCTAATCTCATATATGAGCAAGAAATAAAGGCTTAGGTTTGTAAAAGTTTGGGGATACAGCATTTTTGTGGCAATTACCAACAGACACAGTAGGTATAGGTTATAAGTTGCAAAATGTAAATATCAATAACTAACTTACTCTAGGGATTACTGACTATAAATCACTAGGGGTTTATACATAAGAGGCATAATTTTTTTTCTTCCTTGAGAGATGGCAGTATCATACCAAAGTAATCATTAATCAACCACTACTACCACGTTACTGATAGATATGTTTCAGACTATTTTCCCATCTATAAAATGGATGTTCTAATAGCTTCCTGGTGTATAAAAGGCAGGGAGGTAAAAGTGAAAAGTACTGGTGAGGATTTGCCCTGAAATTATTTAGAATTGCTAATGCATGGTAATAAAATGGAGACTGAGTTTTAGTTCATTGTATTACTATTTCAAAATTCTCTACATATGAAGTATCCCTTACCATCCCCCTTGGCGAACTACGAAACAAATTATAGATGTTTACAACATTCAATTCCATAAATAGAATTTTCAAAAACAACCTACACAAAATACTTAAGATAAATGTTAAGTGCAGATAGTACTAGAAGTTCACTCATTTATTTTATGCATATTAAGTGCTTTATAAAAGTTACTAAGAACAAAAAGTAGGGTCTTTGAATCATAATTAAATTGGCATCATAACAGAAAATTATGTCAAATGTAAAGCCCTTCAACTAAGCTGGTAGTTACACACTCTTTAAATATATTTAAGAAGACACCAACCATTCAGTCCCAGATTCCGTTTTCAATGTATTCTACTAACTTTGTTTACTCATTAATCCAATTTTAGACATGTAAATGACCATCTCAGTATCACTAAGAGCCAATAAAAAATAAGAATATTAATAAGAGAACTCCTCAATTTCTTTTAGTCAATTATTATAGGTAATAAAGATAATAAAGATAAGGTTAAGTTTCATTCATTATCAATGTCTACACAATTCAGTAGGGTAAAAGTTTAATTGTTCAAAAAAAGCTATCATACTTTAATACAAATTTCAATCTAAAAAAGCAGCCGCCTCTTTGATTTCTTTATCAAACTAGAGTATGTAAGGACACTGTAAGTTCCTTGTTTAAAAATAATAAATTAATAAATTTATTTTTATTACTGTTCACAATAATCTGAAGTTCTGAAACTATAATCTTTTCAATATAAGAATATTCAGAACTACATTAATCAGAAGATGCACCTAATACATAATTCTTTAAGAGTAACACAGTCTATCTTATAGATAAAATATAATATGTAATATTATACATAATACATACCCTAGTATATATAATATATATCTATATTACTGCTAGCTTTGTTTTTATACAATTAAAATTCCAAGGCATAGGTATAAAAGTATAAAATAAAATAACTAGCAATATAATTAGTCCAAATGACCATCTCAAGAATATTTTTAAATCTTACTTTCATTAAGTAAAATTTACTTTTACATTTAATATTAAAAGTTCACATACCTGATGTTCCAAAAACTACATCCCAAGGGGAACTAATGGGTTGTTGTTCTCCTTTTGCTCCACCTTCTTTATCTGTACCTTGAATTCCAATGCCAGCTACAGTGCTCACCTTCTCAGCTTCTAGGTCAATCTACAAAAATTTAAAGGATGGCTTTATGCAATGAATGCTACTCTTGCTTTTGTCTTCTGCTGTGTAAAGATTTTCAATAGACATATAGAGTGTATGTGCAACACAATGTTTTATTTAAAGAAAAAAAAGGCTAGTCAATTATAGAATGAACTTCTTACTCAAATGCACATAATCAGTCCCTTTCATTTCCCCACCTGCATTCCCACTTTTCCCCTCTTATCCCCTTCTCTCCTCATGCCTCCAACAGATCTGGCATTGAACCTCATCTTAACTAAAAACCAAAAAAAAAAAAAAAATTGAAGAAAATGAAATTTTAAAACACAATGTAGCAAAATACATTTCTAAAAATTAAATGTACATATTTCAATTGTGCTCAGCTGGTGACTGACACACATTAAAACTTATTATGTGCCAAGCACCGATCTAATAGTGAGCACGCCAACCAGTCATCCAGCCATGCTCATAGTAACTATATGACTATGATTTTAATATTTTAGAGAAGACAAAAACACAGAACGTTAAGTAACTTTTTCAACATCCCACAGTAAGTAAGTCAAGAAGCTGGGACCTAAACCCAGGCAGTTCCATGACATTATGTTGACTTTACTTCAGAAACTGAAAAACTAATATATTCTACTGGGAAAATATGTCCTGCTTTCATCTCCTGAGACCTTCTCCCCCAACATTTTATTGCGAAAATTTTCAAACACACAGGAAAGTTAAAAGATTTTTATAACAAACATCCATATACCTGCCACTTAGATTCTATTCAATATTTCACTTAATTGCTTTATTGCATATTTAATACAGCTATCAACAGAAAGAAATTTTCCTTATTTCATAGATATCTTACTCCCCAAAGCTACAGCAAATATTAAACTTTTGGAGAAAATTTACATGTATTTAAGATTATGAACATGACAAGAAACCCACCATCGTTACTAATGCTTAAAAGCAAGAGAGGTACTGGCCAGCAATATAGTAAAAGGAAGCAGGAAGTTTAAAATTCGGAAGGGAATTTGTTTTTGCAGACAATATGTTTACATAAAAAACAATCAAAAGATTTTGTCAGAAATGGACAAGCTGGTCCTAAAATTCTTATCAAATTGCAAGGGACCTAGGATAGCCAAAATAATCTTGAAAAAGAAAGTGGGAGGACTTACATGTCCCAATTTCAAACCTTATTAAACCTACAGCAATCAAAACAGTGCGGTACTGGCATAAGGACAGACATAGAGATCAATGGAATACACCTGTCCATACATCTATGATCAACTAATTTTTAACAAGGCTGCTAAGGCTCTTCAATGGAGAAACAACAGTCTCTTGGATAAACGTTTCTGGGATACCTGTATATCCACATGTAAAAGAATGAAGTTGAATCCCTACTTGACACCATATACAAAAATCAACTCAAAATAGATCAAAGACCTAATTATAAGAGCCATAACTAAAATACTTTTAGAATAAACCGCAGGGTTAAATCATGGTGACCTTGGATTTAGCAATGGATTCTTATGACAACAAAAACATAAGCTACAAAAGGAAAAAATGGACCAATCAGTCATCATCAAAATTTAAAACTTCTATGCATCAAAGAACATGATTAAATAAGTATAAAAGCAAGCCAAAAAATATAAAAAAGCATTTGCAAATCATATATCTGATGAAGAACCTGTACATAGAAAACACAAAGGATTTTTACAGCTCTATTATAGAAAAGACAACCCAATTAAAAATTTGGCAAAGAATCTTAACAGACACTTTTCAAAGACATAAAAATGGCCTATAAGCATAGGAGAACATACTTGACATCATTAGTCATGAGGGAAATGCATACCAAAACCACAATGAGATGCCACTTCATATCCAGTAGGATGGCTAGAATTTCTAAAAAATAAAAACTAACAAGTGATGGTGAACATGTAGAAAATTGGAATCCACAGGTAAGATGGTGCAACTGCTATGGAAAATAATTTAGCAGCTCTCAAAAAATTCAACATAAAACACATAACTCTACAATACCAGTTCTAGGTATTTACCATGACAAATGACAATGTATGTCCGTGTAAAACTTATATATAAATGTTCACAACAAAATTATTCATAACAGCCAAAAATAACAAAATATACACAACAGCCAAAAAACAATCTAAATATCAATGGTGAACTGATAGATAAAATATCACATATTCACACAACAGAATACAAAGGAATGAACTACTGACACGTTATTTCATACATGAACTTTTCAATATGCAAAATGAAAGAAGCCACATACAAGAAAACATATATGATTCTATTTATATAAAATGTTTGGAAAAGGCAAATTTATAGAAACAGAAAGGAAATTAACGGTTGCCTAGGGATGGGAGGGGATAGAAACTATTTGTAATTGGTCACGTGGGCTCTTACTTGGGGGATGAAATGTTTTAAAAACAACTTAATGATTACAGTTGCAAAACCTGTTAAATTTACTAAAAACTAATCAATTGTAGACTTGAAATGGGTGAATTTTATGATACGTAAAATACAGCATAATAATTTAAAAATATACACAAAACACTTTGTTTTACAAGATCACATACAAATAAAAATATATGCATTCAATATACCACAATGGCTGCTTATAGGTATGTTTATGTAAGGGAAATGAGAGTAGGATGGGGATGGGGAAGCAGGAAAATTTATAAATTAAATAAATTATTCTTAATGAGAAGGATCTGCATGGAACAATAATGTTTGTGAGCTGTGAATGTAGGAGTATAATCAACTCAATCCTCTGCAAATGAGGTCTTAAACAAAAATAAAACACAATAAATATTCTTATATTTTTAAAAGGAAAAATAAGAGACACTACTTTCCATTTCTGCAGACACCATATTAAGTCATCATATAGAACAATTTCAGGTAACCTAAATTTGTTATTATGCTACTTAAATGCATAAATATTTGAAATGCAGCACATAGTCAATACTCCAAAACCCATTAAGTTGTAAAGCAAGAGAAATACAATTAAAAAAGGACAAATATTCCCTGAATGCTACAGGCTATTTTACTACTTCAATACACTGTTGGATGTCTAGCCCCTCTGATGAATTATAGAAGCATACAACCCCAAAAAGATAATGATAAAAAATATTGATCATTAAGAACTTAGTAAAACCACTTTTCCCTAAAATATACACCATAGAAACATTAGTCCTTTGAGAAGCTCTGCCTATAAAGGGCTCTCTGGTCAAGTAAGTCTAGAAATGCTGCACAAATATTCCCCCCTTAATGCACTCAACAATACATTAGCATATTTAAGTCTGGAAGAAGAAAGTTCCAAGACTTTCAAAAACACATCTGCTTTAATGTACTAACCCACAAAATCTGTTTTTCATGTAACACTTTTTTATATTAAGAGGAATACATACTTTTGAAAATGCTTCATGAAACAGATATTATTTGCTCACAAATTTATCCAACAAATATCTGTTGAATACCTGCCATACATAGGCCAGTTCTTTTCTAGGTGCTAGGATTCAGTAGCAGACAAAACATATTTCTAGGCCTCAGGGAGACTTACACTACAGTGCATATTATTATATATTCTATGTACTTTTTTCTATCATGTATATAGGTGATTATATTTTCAAATAAATGAGGATAAATGTCAATACTGAAAGAAAAAGTGAGAAAAGCAAGAAAGTATCTGAAACAATGTATTTAGACAGCATGAGTATGATGAACTTGGTTATTTTACAAACATATGGCAACTTAAAGAAAAATGGTTTAGCCAAAACAACCAGCAGTAGGAAATGTTTGAAATAACTGAGTACATCTACAATGGAGTGTGATATAGTCATATCACTCATGTGACTAATATGGAAAAAAATACAGTTAGAAAAACCTGCAAAACATTATGTATGCATAGCATCATTACATTTGCTTTAAAAAAAATTCTCTACAGTCTTTTTAATATCAATTTATTTTTATAAGAATAGAAAATTTCCAAAAAGATACACTTTAACAGTGGATGATTACCTCTAGGGAACTGGAATTGATGGTCAGGGGACTTTTATTTACCTTTATGTATTAGCTGACTTTTTCGAAATAAGAACACACATTACTTTTATAGTAAGATAAAACAAGTTAAGACTAATTGGCTAATCAATATTTCCAGCCAAAGCATAAGTTAAACAGAAGCAGGAGAGGTATGATTTTTTTTTCTAGTTTGAGAAAATTTAACTGAAAAAGGGCAAAGGATCATTATAAACTAGCAGTTAGAAAAATACTTCAAAATGAGGAGCTTTTGAGTGATTATGCACACAGCATTGAAACAAAGGATTAAAAAAAGTACTGAATGGGGTTTTCTTCTGTGGCAACTACATACTGACACAAATAAAAGAGGATACTTGAGAATAAAACTAAAGTACCCCCCCAAAAAAGCAGAACAAGGACACTGACACACAGAAGCATCACCCTTTAACTACAAATATTTAATGTAGCAAATACATATCACTTTTCTGATTACAAGTATTAAAACTTAAATTTAAAATGAAAAATTACCTTCCTTATAAGGTGGTTTTCAGTGTCTGCCACATATATGGTATTATTCATTATGGCTACACCCTGTGGAGAATTAAAAGTTGATTCTGAAAATATTCCATCTTTTCTTCCAGGGTTGGGTCCTAAAATAAGATGAAATGTCTCAGTTAAGAAGTGATCTCAAGGTGAAACAAAACAAAACTTGTATTTAATGCTAGGATTTTGATATAAATAACATGATATGTCTAAAAACTAACATGTTCCCCCACGGAACATTTTTCTCAAGAGTGAATTTTGCTAATGATAGGGCTCATAGTGTAACTACTAGTGCACTTAAGCATAGTAGCATAAATCAGAAGAAAATAACTTTAAAAGCATTCTAATTATCCATTACCTAGACTACAAAGATTTAAAAATAATTTCAATTGTTCAACAGATGAACAGTTTTTAACAATTGTGAAAGCTATGTCCCTTTGATAATACAAGGAAAAATAGCCCTTTCTCTAGAAAAATACACATGGCTAAACTGTTGCAAACAATCCTAGATCCTGAGGACCATCAGAGCCTTTCTTAAGAGTCCAAGGACCCCTGATTAAGAATCCTTCTTAGGTACTATTTCACTTTGCCACAAAGTCCTACCATATATCATACACACTATAAGAGAGAGTGATTCTAGTCCACTTCTCAGTTTTTACAATTCGTGTAGAGTTTCAAGGGTGGGGAGTATAACACAATAAAATATCACTGTTATTTCCATGGCCAGCAGACAAGCCATTCAAGGCCTCCAAATCAGCAGTTCAAACTGTTTGTGGAACTCCGTTGTCCTAGGTGTCCATAAGAAAGGTAGTATAATATAGCAGCTAGAAAACAAACTTGGCCGGGCGTGGTGGCTCACACCTGTAATCCTAGCACTTAGGGAGGCTTCAGGCAGGCGGATGACCTGAGGTCAGCAGAATGAGACCAGCTGGGCTAACATGGTGAAACCCCGTTTCTACTAAAAACACAAAAATTAGCCAGGCATAGTGGCGTGTGCCTGTAATCCCAGCTACTCGGGAGGCTGAGGCAGGAGAATTGCTTGAACCTGGGAGGCAGAGGTTGCAGTGAGCCGAGACAGTGCCATTGCACTCCAGCTTGGTCAACAAGAGTGAAACTCCATCTCAAAAAAAAAAAAAAAGAAAGAAAAATAACAAACTCAAGGCCTGGCACAGTGGCTCACACCTGTAATCTCAGCACTTTGGGAGGCTGAGGAAGGCAAATCACTTGAGGTCAGGAGTTTGAGACCAGCCTAGCCAAAACAGTGAAACCTAGTCTCTAAAAAAATATAAAAAATTAGCCAGCTGTGGTGGCAGTCACCTGTAATCCCAGCTACTTGGGAGGGTGAGGCAGGAGAATTGCTTGAACCTGGGAGACACAGGTTGCGGTGAGCCGAGATCATGCCACTGCATTCCAGCCTGGACAACAGAGCAAGACTCCATCTCAAAAAAGAGAAAACGAACTCAAGAGCCCAGTAGACCTGGTCTAAATCCCAGGTCTATCTCTTCCTAGCTGATGATTTGGGCAAGTCCTTTGTTTTCTTCTGTAAAATGGTACTAATAGTAGTACCTAACTCATAGCATTGTGCAGGCAAAAATGAGTTCACACAAGTAAAGAGCTTCGAATAATGCCAGACATACAGTGTTTGCTGTAACTATAATTGTTAATAATACTATCATTGTTGTTAATATCAGTAAGAGTTCCCTGAAAAAAAAAGGGAGAATTCTTTGGTTACATGAGATTGGAAAATTCTGTGTACTATACCCCCCTCATGAGGGAAATTAGCAGAGCAAAAAATTTGAGAAATATTATGATATCATCACCAATAAAAAATCTGTTAGATAACATTAAACCTGAGTGTATCTGAGTATATTTGAGTGTTTCCTAAGTGTATCTGACCAAAGAATTATTTTTTAAAAAATTAAAGAATATCTATGTCAAAAGGTAACTATTTCTAGAAATATGTTTGGGTAGTGTAGCTTGCTGCTGGTTTCTTTTTAAACAAAGAATATTCACCTACACTATTTTGAAAATTACAGAATCTATTAAACACTTTTAAATCACTTAGATTCAAGCTGCTACAAAAGACATTTTTTGAGTTAACAATTCAATTCTCATAACTGCCTATCATAAATCAAAATATCAAGTAGCCAAAACAAAACAAATACCATGAAACACAACACATACTGTATCTTGGCATATTAAGAATAACATCAGGGCATAGGAATACAACTAACTTTTTTATATTAGGAACTCAGACATTCCTATTTTACGTACTAATGCTGCATATATTACTACAGCAGGATTGACTGCCAAAAGATATGAATGACTTTTGTCTTTGACCCAACATGTTGTCAGACATCAGTTCAGCTTACATAAGCAGGATTAATAAGAATGTACTCAATAGAGTTTATTAAGTATGTAGATGTAACCAAGAGGTAGTTTCAGATCTAAGACTAGGGAGATATAGGACAAAATGATTTATGCTTCCATGATACTTACACATTATAAGTATCACGCTGCTACATCTATTTCTATTCTGGAAGTAGATCCAGAAACATGTTCAAGTTCTTATAGAAGAAAGGAGAGAAAATTATGTGAAAATTCTGCTTATCTATTTTATAATCTACTTCTCAAGTTCATGGGGCACTGACATGATCTTTAAAAAGATAAGGCTATACTTTTTTGGAAAGTGAAATATAGTAATTCCACTTAAAAATGTCTGAAATCTAAAAGTCTATGTTTTCATAAGATACAGTAAGTATGGCAGTTTTTTAACAAAACAAGATTGAATATGTAAATATACCTAAAAGCTGAATTATTTCCTCTTTTTGACCTGGAGCTTTTTCGGTGTTTTTGCTTGTTTTATGAGGGAGTGAGAAGAGGTTAATTCAGACAGCATACATTAATTAACAAAAAATTTTTGTTAGGAAGTTAAGTCCATGTATATCACCTTTCTATAATTAGTTTTCATTCAGACATTTCAACTTTTATATTTACCTGAACTATTTTTTTACTGAAAACATATTATATATCATAATCAGAAGCAAACTTTACCTCCAATGCTATATTGAATTTGTCCATTCTTCCAAACGACCAAAATTCTATGATGTCCAGTGTCTGCTATTACCAATCTATTAGTAACTTGGTCTACTGTTACTTTTCCAGGAAATAGCAATGGTGAAGGTGGCAAAGAATCTTTATAGAGTTTTATTCCAATTTTATTATCTCTGATCTGCCCCCTGTCTTTGTAATAGTTTAAAGCAATTGAAGTATATAAAAATAATTTATCTCTGTGGCCCTCGCCAATCAAAGAAAACAACATGTTTCCTCGAGGTCCAAGGATGACTAGAGTTGGCCAGCAAGAAACTTCTAGTTCTTGCCAAAGGCTGGCATCTGCATCATTAACCACAGGGTGGGTGATGTTGTATCGAAGAACGGCACTCTTAATGTTATCCAGGACTTTTTCATTTGGAAACTTAGCCGAGTGAACACTAATAATGAGAAGACCATCTGAAAGGAAAAAGTTACATGTAAACATTATTAAATATTTAAGTTTGAATATCATCATCCACACATTAGGTTTTAGGTCACTAATAAATATTAAAAGTCCTTAGATGAAAAAAAAAAAAACAAAAAGTAGAACTACACTGGGATCTTCAAATGCATTTTAACACACACATAAAAAACTAATAAATTTAAATCTCATGACAATCTTGATTATTACATAAAAACAAATATGATTAAATTCATACGGCTATTACAGGATTAAAACCCTTTTTTTCTTTTATTTAGATAACGCTATAAAAATCATCTTTATTTACTCATGAAATGCTGAAATTTTTCCACCTGTAAGTCCCTTTGAAATTCAGAGTTGACTATGCCTGCTTTTGGGAGGTATTTATTGTTATATCACTCTCTTATTTTTTTTTTAATCTAACCTTACATTACAGAGTAATAAATATAAGCAAGACGTTTCTGTAATATAAGGATTTTAATTTATTTAAAATTCTTATTATATGGTTCTTAGAACAAACCTTTCTGTAGGAAGAACTGCTGAAAACAACATACTTCTTTTATCTAATCAATACATTAATTCAAGAAGTTAATACCAAAAACAAACAAACAAACAACAACAACAAAAAACCACCTATTAGGCTGGATTCAGTGAAAAAATTCAATATTGACTACCAAGGTATCAGAGATATAATTTCCTGGCAACTCGTGCTTCTATTGCAACTATTACTTCTGGAACATGCTTGAAGACAGAGAAAAGTAAACGCAATCAGGTAGATTGTACAAGAGGGTCAAAACTCAGAAAAGCAAATGACAGAAGAGTGAGCTGCCAATTTTATTTTCCTTTTCCACCCTTTTCCTAGCTTTGCCCTGAGAGTGGGTCCCAGTTTTGGAGCTGTATGAGGCACTAAAATTCCAACAGAAACCCCACTGCAATTCTGGCCCAAGAAACCATGTAACCACCACGTAACCTGGACAGTGTGGGAGAAGCCTGAGGGGAAGAGAGCTGGTGAAGGCAACTCCTTATTTCTGAGTATGAACGCTTACAAGTCTTAGTTTAATCTCTAAACTACAGTGCATGGAACAGATTCAAAAAAGTATAGCAAATGCTTGGAGAGCTGAAAACTGAATAACCGGGTTTATAGGAGAGAGAGCTGATGGAAGACGAGACAGAAGTTGTAATTTGAATTAAGAAGGTTGAATGCCTACTAAAATAAAGCTACCAATATTCCCTAGAGGACTATAACAGGACCCATATCACATTGCAACATCCAGGATACAATCCAAAGTTACCTGACAGTCAAAGAAAAGAACAAGGGAATATGGTCAATTATTGAGAGAGAGAGAAAAAAAACCAATCAACAGGTATCAGTGCCAAAATAAAGCAGATTTTACCAGACAAAGACTTTCAAGCAACTAGATAACTACGCTCCATGAGGTAAAGAAAAACACAAACGAAATGAGTAAGACAGGAAACATAAACAGAGAAATGAAAAACTATAAAAAATAACTAAAAATTTTAGAAGTGAAAAATATCCTAAGTTCACTGGATGATCTCATTGGCAAAAAGGACATGACAAAGAAAAGGTTAACGAACCTGAAGACAGCTCAACAGAAATTATCCAATCTCAAGAACACAAAGAAAGAAGATTGAAAAAAATAAATAAATAAACAGAACCTCAGGGACCTGTGGAACAGTTTCAAAATATCTAAGTATAACTGGAATACCAGAAAAAGTGAATAAATAGATTGGGGCAGAAAAAAATAAATGAATAATGCCCTAACTTTCAAAATTTGATTAACAATATAAATTTAGAGAATTCAACCTCAGTACACACCAAATAAAATAAATTAAAATCATGTCCAGACACATCATAAACTGCTGAAAACCAAAGGCTAAACACACACACAAACACACACACACACATACACACACACACCCCTTGAAAGCAGCTGAGAAAAAAGATGCAGTGAGGAATGGTTGCCTGAGGAATGCGGGTAAAGGGGAAGTGGGAAGAACTGCACAGCTGTTACCTTTGGCAAGTTACTTAACCTGTTCATTCGTTTTCTCATTTGTGAAATGAAGAAAATAACAGTAAACGCCTCATAGGTCAGGCAGATTAAAAGAGATAATCTGTGTAAGGCATTTAGCATAGTACCTAATGTAGAGTAAAATCTCAACAAATTTTGCTATTTTTTTTTTAATTGTAAGTACAAAGATAACTAATAAAAGATAAATGTAAACATTTCTAAATATCAGAAGAGATTAGGAAAATAAAACAGGAAAGGAAGTCCATCATGTTGATAAACACAACAAGTATCATCAAATACACATAATACGTGTACATTAACAGTCATATGAATAAATACCAATGGGCTTAACTCTTAATTATTAAAAGATCTGGGTAAATTCCATATATAAAAGATACATCTAAGAAAAAGTGAATCACAAAGGCTAAAAATAAAGGGATAAAAAAGATATATGAGGTAAATGAAAGCAATAAGAATATATGGGTTGTAGATTTCCTCCTTCTGCCTCTCCAAATAGCATTTTGCTCCACTTCATTATCTAAACTGAAGCTTACATGGGTTTCAGTTTATCCTTGCAAGTTCTAGCTCATGTTTGCACATTCTTTCTGGTTTACCCTTGTTCTCTGCTACTTTATATCCATCTTTCCTTTTCAACTGCCTGATCAGCCATCAGGAGACATTATTCCCCCAATAATTACAACTTTAATTCCAAACCAAACCACAAGTACATATGCACGCAAACCTCTGCTTGAAGACTGTGAGAAGTCAGAAAACTCAGGTAGGCTGCAGAAGCACATAGAAGCAACAGCCTCATATATACTAGTTAGCAATGTAGCTCCACAATAACATAAGGTTAACTACCTACAACGAATCCCCTATTAGTTCATTCATTATTATCCCTAGTTGGTATATACTTCTCTAATCAAACTGTGACTAATATACCAAAACTCTACATCCTAATTTTGGTGTTAGCTCCACATGTATAAAATTTCCATCCATCCATTAGCAGTTTCCCTACTCACCCCCTGGTTCCCTAGCTCTCCCCTATAGTAGATTCCCCCAGAAAGAGCACAAGTACACAATATTCTCTGAGTTCTTGCACATTCAAACCACTTTTCTTTAACTTTGATTGATTGATTCTTGAAGGACAAATGGTTGGATATAATCTTTTTGGTTTTATGGTTTACACTCATTAAGATTCCTGAAATGACACTCTACTGTTGCCTTGCTTTGTACCTTAAAGCATGGCCAGTCCAACTTACATGTCTTTGTAAGTTACCCTTTTTGTTTTACAATGTTTAAAGTGTAATAATCTTATTAGGGTACTTCTTGGACTGTTCTGGGTCAATTCTCCCTGGTACCTAGTAGGCCCTATCAATTTATAGATTCAAGATTTTTCTTTCCTGGAAATCTTCTTGGATTCGAATTTTAAATATTTGTTCCAGTCAGCTGTTCCCATTTTCTTGAGGGTCTCCAGGTAGTCTTATGTTGGACCTCCTCTGCCTGTTTTCCAATTCAATCATTTTTTTCTTTAAATCTTTTTTTTTTTTTTAAGCTCATTTTCATTCTCTGGAGTTTCATCCCCTGCTTTTCTTTAACGCTCATTAAATTTTTATACAAATTTATTATTCCTTGGACATCTTGTAATTTAGTTTTTATTTCTAATACAATTTTGACTATGTCTTCTCTTTTCTGGATTCAATGAACACTCATTTCCTTTTTTCTTTTTTGTCCATTTCTTCATTTTCAAATTTCTGATTCAAACATTGTTTTTCATTATTCCAAAATGCTGATTTAGGAATATTTAATCCAGTATGAATATTTAATCCAGTACGAAGTACTGTGTTACAGTTTTGTCAACTTTGTGATTATTAGAGAATCTGTATCAGCATTTTCAGCTTTTTTTTGCAGTAGTTTTTATATAGAAATGATCTGCTTTTTTTCTCTTCCTCTTCATTTTGTGAACAGGGTTCCTAGTTTGACAGCACCCTCTTCTGACAGTTCCCTTTTTCTGGGCAGTTTCATTTACGAATAGCACTGGCGGAAGGAGGGGTTGATACAACTTCTTTCTCTTTTGTTTCCATTACAGCCTTACCTTTTCCTTCGTAGTTCCTTCTTTCCCTTCAGTGGCCTATCTCCAAGGGAAACCACATCTTTCCTATATAGCTGATTATCTCCCAGAAGCAATGCTTCTCTGAGGCTTTGATTCCTAGTCTTGCATTCTTTTAAGAGCTGGTGATATGGTCTAGTATGTCCAAACCCATGTTCAGTATTTTATACCTTGTACTGGAATTTCTCTTTCTTGGGGGTAAGGAGACTATTCTGTTTGTGCTTTGTCTAAGTACTCTGAACCACTCTAGTGTTCTCATGGAGTCTTTTAAGTTGCCCCTATACTTGTTCTTGGCATCCACAGACTTATAGCAATAAAATCTTTACGGAAATTTAGTTTATTTCTGAACTTATATGTAATGTGAAGGCCATGATATTCTCTGTCTCCTAGGATTGTGAAATGCAGGGTCAAGTATGGTTTTACTTGCTCTCCTTGTTTTTATTGCTTGGAACAGAGGGGAGGCCCAGTGGGGAGATTCAAGATCAGGTGGCCACCATCGTCCTCCAAACCCAGAATTAGCAGAGACAGATTATTTTTAATCATTAGGTTTAACATATAATTATTTAATCTTTCATACTTTTGTTCATTAATTAAATTTAACTGGGTATAAAACCAGAAACTGGTATAAAAATAGAAGTACAGTATAAAAGTAGTATAAATAGAAGTATTTCCAATATGATAAAGAACATGGAAAAAATGCCTACTACCTCTACTATTGTTTAACAATAAACTGGGGTGGGGGGAGGATTAGCCAACATAATTACACAAGTGAAATCAATTAGAGGCAGAAGACTGAAAAATTTCTATATGTAGATATAACAGTATATTAAAGAAGATTCGAGAGACTCAAACAATAACCAATTAGAGGATATAATGGTGGACAAAACTCCAGGTACAATAAATAGCCATATAAACGTAAGAAAAGATTAACTCAACTCAAAAATGCATCTTAAAATTATACCAAGATACCATTTCCTATTAGATTAGTAAAAAATTAAAAAGTATCTCAAAACATTTTACTGAAGCAGCACCTGAGAAAGAGGTACACTCACATGCTGCTAGCAGGAATACAAACTCGTACAACTTTCCTGTTGGAGAACGAGGCAATACCTAATAAAACTATATATGCACTTAACTTTGACCCAGCAATGCCACTTCTAGGAATTTATCCTTAAGCGATTCCACCAGTAAGACAAAAACATATCCACAAGATTATTTATTGCTTATAATTGCTAAATACGGAAATAATCTAAGAGCCAATACACAGGAGAGTGGCTGAATGAGTTATGGCACACACATACAACTCATAACCTTCCCCCTCCAATATGACCTTTTCACAGTGTTTCCTGTCACTGAATGGTACCATCCAATTATACAAGCAAAAAAACAATCTAGGACATCTCTGTAATAACCAATCAGCCCTCTCTCATCATCTATACTTAATCCACAAACAAGTCCTATTGATCTTATTAGCTATCACTAGTTTCAGGTTATCATATCTCACAGAGCACAACAGCCTTGTCACAGATTTCTCATATCCATTCTTGTCTACCAACTAGTTATCCATCCTGGAGTCACTGATCTTTTAAAAACACAAATAAGATCATGTCATCGTGTTGCAGATAGTTCTTCATTGGCTTTTGACTGTTCTAGTGTAACAAATCTCATCTCTTCAGCATCTTCTCCACACCCTTTTCCTGCAGTGTATTCTAGAACTTCCTTTCATTCCTCAACAATACCATTATTCCTTTTGCTTTACAAGGTTGACATACGGTGTTCCTTGTCTGTAATGTTCTCATCTGTTCTCACCTACTAAAGCCACACTTGTCTTTTAGAACTGAAGCACAATTTTTATTTTCATAAGAAAGCTTTATTTCCTCCAAATTAAACTCCGTAATTTGTCATCATAGCAGTCTACAATTTTTCCTATACATCACTAATCAGAAATTATAAAAATATGTGTGTGATTATTTGATTATATGCCTCCTCTTATTAGACTATAATGCCTACTAATTACATAGGACCCATGCATGTTTTATTATTCTCCAGCACAGTGACTAGGATATAAGTAGGAAACAAATGATTTCACTGGACATAAATACTGAAGGAATTTATAAATCTGCATAATAAGCCATATCATATTTAAATAGGGTACCTATACTGATCTATATACAAACATAATTGCCAAATATGCAAATATCCCATTTTTTCTGTAATAACCTCAATATGCACAGATTTTTCTTAAATTATTTTGCTTTTTCTGTTAATCATGCACAGTAAAAAGCAGATGTAAAAGAGTCTTCCTTCTGTGAATCCTTTGCCAACATAGGGATCAAAATTACTCCATTTAAGAGAAAATATAGAAGAAAGGCAAAGAAGTGAGGGAGACAGGAAAGAAGAGAAGAGGGCAAGGAAGAAGGGAATGAGGGAAGGAGAAACTATTATCAAAAATTGTAACTTTCTCCTTCTCAGTGAAGTAAAATAAACAACAACAACAACAACAAAAACCACACACACACGGTGGCTCACACCTGTAATACCAGCACTTTGGGAGGCTGAGGCAGGCAGATCACTTGAGCCTGAGAGGTCATGGCTGCAGTGAGCTGTGGTCACACCACTGCACTCCAGACCAGGCAACAGAGTGAGACCTTGTCTTAGACTAACAAACAAAAAAACATAATAAATTTATAACTGCTTCTAAAATATTAGTAATAAAATCACTTTTGAAAATACATCTTTTTAAAGCTTCAAAGGTCTTATTTTTGTGAGATGTATACTTAAACATATATAAGTGCACTCAATTACAACTGTATATACTATAGTAGAGCGTGTACTATATACAATTAATCACAGGCAATGTAAAAACACAGTAAAATGCAAGGATTGAGAATATTTGAGGCGTTATGAAAAATGTTAAAAAAAAAAAAACTGTAACAAAGACATTCTGAAATCCAGAAGACAACCATGACTTCACTAGACAAAAAAGATGAGATGATGACGCCAGGCAGTGGGAACACTGTATCAAGGTGTTAAAGCAAGAGGAATGATGATACTTAGGAACTGAAGGAAAGCCAGGAAGGCTAGAACAGCCTTGAAGGATGAGAAGGGTGTGGAAAAGATGCTGGATAGGCAAAATTTTAGTTTTTATACTAAGAACAATGGAAACATAAAAAATTAAAGGATCAAAATCGCTCAACACCAAACTGAGGAAGAAATGAGAAGTAAATTTGAAAGCCAATCAAAAACTGACGTCAGGCTGTTTGTCCGCACTAAATGTGAAAATGTGCCATAAACTGGCAATGTTTTCAAAGCACTTTATTTAAGAACACAGAACAATAAATAGACTGCTGAATAAAGAAAATATAACGTGTGTTGTGCAGAAAGAGTTAACATAGTAGCCCTGACTGCTAAAGGGCGTGCAGACAAGATCGGCTCTTGACTCACTTCTGGGAGCTTAGATTTTGGGAGGGTTTTCACCCTTCCTACAACTGGTAAGAGTGGCTCACTATGCCTAAAATGTTTGTACAAACAATACAGTTTATGCTGAACACCTGCTTTTCTTCTGAGAGTCTGGACTTTTGGAACATGCCAGCAGGCAGAAGCTGCCTACGTGACCAGCCTCCAATATAAACCTTGATGATTTCTGAGCTTCTCTGGTTGGCAACATCCCAAATGTGCTGTTACAATACATTGCTGAGGAAATTAAGAGCATCTTGGGTTGACTCCACTGAGAGAAGACTCTAGAATCTTGTACCCCGGTCTCCCTTCAACTTAGCCCCATGCATCTTTTCCCATTCCTGATTCTGCTTGGTATCTTTTTGCTGTACAGTCATGAGTACAACTATATACTGCATCTTCTGAGTACTCCTAACGAAACTATCAAAACTGGTGGGGGCTGGGGGCAAGGTTTGAGAACCATGACACAAAGTGAAATTATATATAGACTTATTTAAAGGCTTAGTTTTACTATAAAATTAAAAGTGCATTCTTCTAATTTTTAATAAAGTATAAAACAGAAAAAAGCACATACTACATAATACTAGCATTTACTCAATACTAATATGAAATTCAGATTTTTAAAACTCTGATTTAGTTATATATTAACATACACCTAGCAATCACGTTAAAATACAAAGTTTTCCTAATAGATGTTTTCTTATAAAACAAAAGTGCTTTTCCTTAGATAACAGCCATTATATTCAATTTCAGTATTATATAACATACCACTAATGTATATACCATGAAAAAAAACTTAGCTCTCAAGTAGAAAAGGGTAAAATATCACTGTGGTACTTGTCAGTTTAACATAAATGTGTACCAAATTATTATTAATTAATAACAATCTTAGGGCATAGTTACTTCTTTAAAAATGTTTAAACATCAGAAGAATTAATTACCATTAAGTACATTTTGCTTTTTGCTTTAAGGCATTTGCAATTTCTCATTTGCTACTGTGAAAGTGGCACTGGCCCCTACTACAACCCTGCGTTTAAAAGCTGATTTAGAGGAAGGAGGTTGATTAAGAAACTGAGACTCTTTCAAGGTGTTTTGAATTAATAAACACTTCCTTTTCAGTGGAATATTTTTGGCTTTCTGGTAAAATGACCGGAACATTTCATGGATTTTTAAATATACCACCAAATGTCACTTAAAGAATATAAATAGCACTGCTGCAGGTAAGTACATCAAACAGTAATGGGAAAAGACATTTAACTACAAAAAAAGCAAATTTAATTTAGTGACTTAGTGACAGCTTGAGTTGTCATGTGATCATTTCTGGGTATGTCAGCTTTTGTGAATACGAACTGAACTTTTGGTCAATATAAAAATCTTTTATTATCAGAATCTTCACATAGTAGCATATTACAGAAGTAGTGTTTCTTTGAAATACAATGTTGAGACTACTTACAAAATATTTTTTAATGCTTAAAAATTTATTCCACTATGTAACAAACCTGCATGTTCAGCACATGGATCCCAGAACTTAGAGTTAAAAAAAAAAGGAAGTCTATGTTATATTTAAAACAAAAAAAAAAAAAAAAAAAAAAAGCCAGCCAGCCTCTGTGAACACTGATCACAATGGCATTCTCAACCATTTCTCATGCTTTGCCTTTTCTCCAATATTCTTCACAAACCTGCGGCAAATTAAAGAAAAAGTTCCACAGTAATCTCAAAAAAAAATGTATTCCACAATATTCTAACAACCAAATACAGAAAAACATTAGTCAGTATTCTTTACCACACTAACAAGTGAGTTACTGGGGCAGTAAATTATACCCAGTAATATGCTAATAAACTAACTCTTTAACTCTTTTAGGTGATGAGGGGAATAGGGGGATGAAAAGCGATTTTTAAAAACCCCTGATTTGTAGCATTTGCTGATTTCCATGGTCTAAATACTCTCACTGTGGCTGACTTCAAGTTTACAACTGGCTCATAAAATTTCTTACATATTTAACATGTGACTCACACCACCAGCCTGCAGGGGCCAGCTCCAACATACCATTGACTGTACCCCTCCCAGTGGTGGACAATTCTGATCTTGTAAGACTCATTTTTAAAATAGGTATTAAAAACCCATTTTTGTGTTCTTATAGTTTCTTCTATAAAATTTACTATTTTAACTGTTTATAAATGTACAGTTCAGGGTATTAAGTACATTCCTATTGCTGCGCAACCACTGCCATCTTCCATCTCCAGAACTCTTTTCATCTTGCAAAACTGAAAATGTACCCCATTAAACAATAGCTCTGCATTCTCCCCTCTTGCTAGTCCCTGGCTACTACCATTTTACTTTCTGTCTTTATGATTCAGACTACTCTAAGTACCCTGCGTAAGTGAAATCATGCAGTATTTGAATTTTTATGTGTGGCAAAAATTGTATATTTTTTTCACCTAGCATAATGTCCTCAAAGTTTATCCATATTGTCAGGATTTCCTTCCTTTTTAAGGTTGAATATTCCACTGTATGTATATACCACACTTCACTTACCCATCATCCATCAATGGACACTTAGGTTGTTTCTGTATCTTGGCTATTGTGAATAATGCTACTAGATATAGGTCTATTCAGGTTTTCTACTTCTTCATACTTTACTCTAGGTTTTGTTCTCAGAAATTTGTCTATTTCATCTAGGTTGTCCAATTTGTTGGTGTACAATTGCTCATAGTAGTCTTAACATCCTTTTTATTTCTGTAGAATCAAGAGTAATGTTCCCATTTTCATTCTTGATTTTAGTAATCTGAGTCTTCTTTTTTCTTAGTCTTGCTAGCCAAAAGTCTATCAATTTTTCTGGTACTTTCAAAGAACCAACTTTTGGTTGTTTGTACCTAAATTGCTCTTTTCTATTACCTATTTTGTTTCTCTCTGTTTGACTCGATTTCCTTCCTTCGGTTAGCTTTGGGTTTAGTTTGTTTTTTCTAGTTCCTTAGGGTATAAAATTAGATTGATTTAAAATATTTCTTGTTTTTGAATATAAGCATTTATAACCATAAATTTCTTCCTTAGTCCTGTTTTCACCATGTGCCATAAGTTTTGTTATGTTGTGCTTCCATGCATCTTTAAGTATTTTCTAATTACCCATGTGTTTTCCTCTTTGGTTCATAGGTTAAAAGAGTACTGTTTCATTTCCACAAATTTGTGAATTTTCCAGTTTTCCTTCTGTTACTGCTTTCTAATTTCATCTCACTGTGATCAGAAAAGATGCTTTAACATTTATCTTTAATAAATCTATTGAGATTAACTTGTGGCATAACTTATGGTCTATCCTGGAAAATGTCCCATATGCAATCCTGTGGTTGTTGCGTAGTGTCTCTTGCTGGGGAGAATGTCCTGTATATATTGGGCATAATTCTCCAACTACTATTGTAGAATTGTCTATTTCTCCCCCTCAATTCTGTCAATTTTTGCTTCATATATTTTGTCTGTTATTAAATGCCTAAGTGTTTATAATCATATCTACGTATTGAATTTTATTTTTTAATAAATGAGGTCTTGTTATGTTATTCACGCTGGTCTCCAACTCCTGGCCTCAAGCAATCCTCCTGCCTCAGCCTCCTGAGTAGCTAGAACTACAGGTGCAATCTGTGCTTGGCTTGGGCTTTTTATTAGTAAATAATATCCTCCTGTGTCTCGTGTAAACTTTTTAGATTTAAAGTCCATTTTGTCTGATACTAACATAACTATCCCTGCTCTCTTTTGGTTACGATTTGCATAGAATATCCTTTTCCACCCTTTCGATTTTAACCTATTTGTGTCTTTGGATCAAAACTGTCTCTTGAAGGCAACATATAGTTGGAATATGTTATTTATTCATTCTGCCTATCTCTGCCTTTCAATTGGAGGACTTAATCCATTTACATTTAAAGTAATTATGGACAAAGAGGGACTAATCTGTCATTTGGCTATTTGTTTTCCACATGCCTTAGAGCTTTTCTATCCCTCATTTCCTACATTACTCTCTTTTTTGTTTAGTGGATTTTTATTTTGTAGTGAAACATTTAAATTCTTTTATTTCATTTTGTGTATATTCTTCAGTTTTTTTTTCTTTGTGGTAAAAAGGGGAATTACATTTAACATCTTAAAGTTACTATACTCTAATCTGAATTTATGCCACCTTCAATAACACACAAAAACTCTGCTCCTTTAACACCTCCATCCCCACCCCTTTCAGTTGTTGATATCCCCAAATTACATGTTTATATATTATATCTCCAAATATATAAACGAATAATTACTTTAATGTATTGGTTTCTTAAATTACATAGAAAACAGGCTGGGCACAGTGGCTCATGGCTGTAATTCCAGCAGTTTGGAAAGGTGAGGTGGGCGGATCACCTGAGGTCAGGACTTCAAGATCAGCCTGGCCAACATAGCAAAACTCTGTCTCTACTAAAAAACATACAAAAATTACCTGGGCCTGGTGGCAGGTACCTGTAATCCCAGCTACTTGGGAGGCTGAGGCAGGAAAATTGCTTGAATCTGGGAGGCAGAGGTTGCAGTGAGCCGAGATTGTGCCACTGCACTCTAGCCTGGGGAACAGAGTGAGACTCTGTCTCAAAAAAATAAATTACATAGAAAACAAAATGTGACATCACAATAACATTAGCTTTTAGAGTAATTTTAGTCTCTTAAATCATGTAGAAATAAAAAATGGAGTTAAACACCATTGTTACAGTAACACTTGTTTTTATACTTGCCCATGTATTTGCTTTTACTGACATCTTTATTTCTTCACAGGCTTTGAATTATTGTCTAGTGTCTTTTCATTTCAGATTCCTTTAGCATTTCTTTCAGGGTAGGTCTAGTAATGAACTCCCTTAGCTTTTGTTTATCTGGAAATGTCTTGCCTTCTCTCTCATTTTTGAAGCACAGTTTGCCAGTTGTAGAATTCTTCGTTGACAGTTTTGTTCCTTTAGTACTTTGAATATATTGGCCCACTGCCTTCTGGCCTTCAAAGTTTCTGATGAGAAATCAGCTGATTATTGAAGATTTTTTGTATGTGATGAGTTGCTTCTTTCTTGCTGCTTTCAAAATTCTCTCTCTGGTTTTAGACAGTTTGATAATAATGTGTCTTGGCATGGTTCTCTTTGAGTTCATCCTACTTGGACTTCACTAAAATTCTTAGATGTTTGTGTCCATGTTTTTCATCAAATTTGGGATGTTTTCAACCATTATTTACTCAAATATTCTATGCCAAAATACATATGCTGGTTTGACTGATGGTATTCCAAGGTCCTTTAGGCTTTGTTTACTCTTCTTCAATCTCTGTTCTGTTTGTTCCCCCAGATTCAATCATTTCCATTGCCTTATCTTCAAATTCACTGATTCTTCTTTCTGTCTGCTCAAATCTGTCTTTAAATCTCTCCACAGCCCCTGACCTATGAGGGTTTGACTTAATGATTTTTCAACTTTACGAAGAGTCTATCTGGACATAATCCCACTATAAGTCAAAGAGCTCCTTATGATTTATGATTTCTACTGAGTATCACCTTTACACCACCATTAAGTCAAAATATTTTAAGTTGAATCATTGTAAGTCAGAGACCTTCTGCTGTGCTGCCAAGCATTAAGCATACTTTCTCAACTTAATGATATTTTCAATTTACCATGGGTTTATCAGCTGCACTGTAAGTCAAGGAGCCCCGCCTCTGCAGTGAGTTTCTCCTTTCAGTTAGTGCACTTTTCAGTTCTAGAATTTCCTTCTGGCTTCTATTTAGGTTTTCTCTCTTTATTGCTACTTCCATTTTCTTCATACATTGTTTTTTTTTTTTTTTTTTTAAACTTATTCCATATCTTCCTTTAGTTATCTGAGCATCTTTAAGGCAGTGTTTTAAAGTCTTTGTCTCATAAATATGCTATCAGATATTTTTCGGAGGCAATTTCTATTGGTTTATTTTTTTCCTTTGAATGGGCCGCACTTTCCTGTTTCTTTGTGTATGATCTGTGATTCTTTGTTGAAACTGAGAGTGAATTCTCACTCCACTTACAAAGTATTTTACTTTTCAGAAGTATATTTGTATATAAAAATATTTTTAATTTTCTGCCACAATGTGCTATAAAAACAATGTTTCCAGTAAACTGGTAGGAGATTATAGGGATCCATCCATTCTAGAAGTCACTGAATCTGCTTCAGGTATGGATTTAACCACAAGCTCACCAAATAGTCTTTTAGGAGTGATCTTAGGTATGGAACTGGTAAACTTTGAGATTCTTAACTCCATGTGTAATGCCATTCTAAAACACAAATGTCATCCTTCTACTAAAAAACAAACAAATCAAAACCAAACTTCAGTATCTCTATATCCTCAACAGAAGGAAAACTCTAAACTATTAAGAACGCTATACAATGCATTTCACAATGTGGCCCTAACCTAACCTACCTTTGTCTCCTTTTACTTTTACCATGAACCCTTACAATCTTGCCACACTACATTATTTACCTGTTCTTGGAGCAAGAATCCTACTCCTCTGTGCTTCCATGCTTGTTTACCTGACGCTTCCTCAGCCAGGAGTGTCCCTTTGCCCCATTTTCATTTTCAGCTGCACTCCTGCTCATTTTTCAAGTTCTAGCTCAATTGTATCCTTCTCTGAGAAATCTTTTCCAATGTATCTAGGCAAAGTGACTTATTTCTTTCCTCAGGTTCCATAATGTTTTTAATTCAATTTCGTTACATATTTCCTCAGCAGTTAGCAGAGTACCCTGCACATAACACATGTTCAATAAATGTGATGTCTTGAACAAGAAATACTGGCATCCAAAACCTAGGAGATAATAAGATATCCACATTTCTTAAATCCATACAGATAAATTTGTAATAACATGATTTAGCTAGTAGAAATATTTGAGTTCTTGATAATTCATTTGACCGCTAATTTTAACATACAATCTATTACAATTCAGAAGCATCTGAAGTTTCAGTTGCACTGAAGATTTCTCTATCACTTCCCTTTTAAAGTAAGTTTCAGAATATCCTTTACTTTTGTACATATATAGTCTATTCTCATCCTTACTATCACAGGATCGGTGACCCTATCTCTTTTTTTTTTTTATCCACTCCAAGATTAGTGCTTCAATTCATTTAAACCTAATTAAATGGTATGTTTAATTAATTTCATTTACTCCCATGCTCTTTTTTTAGAAAGTAGACAAGAAAAAAAAATCTGATTAATGTTTCAAACTTCTAAAGCCAATTAACCTCCTACATCTTTAGAATTTGTAATACCATAAAAATGGATTTTCTAGTCTGCTTTGAATAACATTAGCTGTAATAAATCATTTTTTAATGAAGCAGTGTCAAAGAAAGAGTATCTGTTATATTTTGCATTCCACTGCAGTTCATGTCATTCAATATTAATGACAGTCTAGTCTCATTGTCTAATAAGAACTTTAAACCTTCCTATCACAGTGAAAAGAGTATAAAATTAAGGTCACATGTTTCATTTTTTAAAAATAGAACAAATTTAAGTAAGCCTCAACATATAAAAAGACCTTTTAAAATATCTGATCATGAAAAAAGCAAATTATACCCCTACCCTCAGAAAAACCATATACTAAATGCTGGTTTTCTTTAGATAGGCAAACCACTATCACTAAGCTTAACCCTTCATAAAAAGGTACATGAAGTCTTTAATTCATAGATTAGAAATTACTTTTAGAATCACTGAAGTCTTGCCAAATGTTCATTCTCTATGAGCTAATGAGTCAGCCACTCTTCCAGTGACTATGTCAGGACAGTCTGTTAGAAACTAATTATAGAACAGATACCTTTATCAGAGTATGTGTGTTCTAATGCACGGAGATCAGGCAATAGGTGAATACAGTTTATGCAGCAGTAGGTGAAGAAATCAAGGATGACTATTTTTCCACATAGATCCTTGTAGATAGAAATAGGCTCTTCTGTGTTCAACCATTCTAATCCTGAAATTTACATAAAATAAATTACAATGATTAAAGGAAAAGAGAGACAATTTATCTAAAACTTTCCATTAAAATATGACTTTTTTTTAAAGACTAATGCAAATAGTCAAACGCTTTAAGAGGGACTAGCACCATTTGAAGGCTGCAGCAGTTGGATGTATTTATTATTGTATATTCTGAACCACCATTTTCTACCAACACATCTTTATGACTGTGACTAAACAGATATTTGTGGTTTGAAAGACAAGACTAAGAAGGCAAATTAGTAGAGACAAAAAGCTCAAAAAGGGAAGAAAGAAAAGGAAGGGATGGTGGTACAGGTTGGGGAGCAGGAGGAGTCAAGGACACAAAAGCTGCTATTAGGATGCTGTCTACAAATAAAGCAAGAAAAAGCTACTAAATTCTTTCAGAAATAGTGCCATAGTCTGTGAAAAGGATTAAGAGCAACACATTTTGGCAAAAAAAAAAAAAAAAAGAAAGAAAGAAATATCAAATACTAAATGAACCTAATTACACAGACAATTAGATACTAATGGGCTATTGAGAATAGAGGTCAAGCTTAAGAATAGTAAGATATAACTAAACATCAAAAAGGAGCGAAATGTATATAAGGATAAACATACAAAATGCCTAAGCCAATTTCCTAAAGGAGAAGAAACTGAAATATTCTGGATTTGGATGAGACCCTAAATACAAAATAAAGTATTTTAAATGTAAAGTTAAGCAAAATACACTTATTACTGTTGCAGATTTCATTGAGGTAACATTAATATTGATGAAGATTGTGTTCCCTTTCCTCCAAAAAAAGAAAACTCTGTAGTATGAAGAAAGATTTTGTTAACTAATAATAAAGTACAGCATCCCTATTTAGCCAATTTAAGAAAACAAAGTTTTCTGCTTATAAGTCAATCAATGCAGCTATTAAAACTATTAATTATACCTCGAAGCAGGTATTTGGAACAGTTTTTAGCAACTGAAAGCCAAAGTTGGGAGGAACAAGTAAACAGTTACAGCTAATGACTAACTGGAGTTACTCAATTGTAACAAAATTCTAGAAAAAAAAATCTGCAGATCAAACTAACATTTGTGCCAATTAGTCCAAACTAACAAGGTTTCGGGGTACAGTGACTTCTTAATTATCCATTTTGCTAAAGTATTAATTATATACCAAATCAAGTGATCACACAAAACTTCATACTAATTAATGTATATCTCATATCCTACTTACAAAATATTTATGAATGTCTTCTGTGACTTTTCTGTAAATAGTGAAGAGCGACTTAGATCAGGGAGTATAGAAAGATTACATCTCACTGTGCTACTTACCAGGCTTAATGATAATAATAATGTATTTTATAATAATAATTACAATTAATACAATAAAAAGCTGCTAACATTTAGCAAGCTTTTCTGTGAATTAAGAATTTTACATACATTACTTTCAATACAAATAATAATCCTGAAAGGTAAATACCAGTTCAATTTTGCAAGTGAGAAATATAAGGCTTGGAGGTCAAGTAACTTGCTCAAAATCACACAACCAACAAAATGGATTAACAAAGATCCAGGTCTGTATAAATCTATCCATTACACTGCACTGTCCCGATAAACATATGAGTCTTCTAAGAAATGAACAAAGCATACAGTTTTTGAGATAAAGTTATGTTTATGACTTCTTGATTATAGTTTACTGATAAAGAAACCAAGAAAATAGTCATTTCTAACATTCTATCCTCAATAATTGGATCCAGTAGAAAATCATACTATGTTAAACACAAAGCCTGAATATTTTATTATCTGTTTTTTACTTATTAGTCGCAGAGGTCAAATCTCATGGGAATAAAATACACTCCCTGTAAATACAAACAAGACTAGAAAATAAAAACACTCCCCAAATCCCAGCTAATGACCTGCTTGTTGATAAGGGTACCTACTATGTAACTACCTTCTTACAAAAAAATTTTTAAAGCATGTGTTTGTATAGATGTAAACAATATTTCAAAGTTATCTGATGAGATAAGCATTCATATACCCAATTCCTTTGTAAGAATTCCACAACATTTCAAATCCAGTATAAGATTAATAGTGGGAAAAATAAGCACTTCTCAACATGGGTAGTGCAAAAGGCTTGGAAAGACACCAAATACTTCGTTGTCAGAGGTAGGTTCCGAGATATCACCCACGAGATAACTGAACTCTGCCACATCCAACCAATTAACTATACATGTGGTTTCAGTGTCACTCCAGGACACATGCCAGCACCACCAGACAAAGCAATGCTACTCCCATCCAAAGAAAGTAAAATATGTTTTCATGTATCATGGCAAGATGTGTTTCACAAACAGCCCTGCTGGGAGTATCTATTCCTTCATGCTTCAAAAGCTCACAAAGCCAGGATTTAAACCCTGGAGATAGGCTATAATTGATTCCGATTTTTAAAAGTATTAGTTTCACTACTTGGAGCGGAGAAGCACAACACGGGCTAAGAAAGCAGCAAATCTAGGGTCAATCCAACTGGGGCAGTTATCAGCTGTGAGGCCCTAGGCATGTTACTTAACCTCTCTGTACTTCCATTTCCTCAACTGTAAAAGAGGAATAATACGAGCACCTCACTGGGCTATAGAGATGACTGTATAAGGAAATATTCCCTCAAGTGTTTAGAACTGTGTGGCAGGTCGGGCGCGGTGGCTCACGCCTGTAATCCAGGCAATTTGGGAGGCCGAGGCGGGTGGATCACTTGAGGTCAGAAGTTCGAGACCAGCCTGGCCAATATGACGACATACAGTCTCTACCAAAAAAATAAACAAACAGCCGGGCATGGTGGCACGAGCCTGTAGTCACAGCTACTCCGGAGACTGAGGCAGGTGAATCGCCTGAACCTCGGAGACGAAAGTTGCAGTGAGACCAAGGCCACACCACTGCACTCCAGCCTGGGTGACAGAGCCGGACTCGTCTCAAAAACAAAAGACAAAAAAAAACAACAAAAAAAAGACCTGTGCGTGGTACAAGAAAAAGCGATCAATAAATGTCAAGGTGATGCAAAAAGATGACGAGACGACACTGGGGAACCAGACTGAAGGGACAGAATGGTGTGAATGTTGCAATAATCGCCAACGGGGACACTAAACATTGACTGACTCTACTTTGCTAACATCAGGGGCGGGCAGGACTCAAGATACACAGACCAGTACGTGGGTCTCCGTCCCCGAGAAACCCACCGTCGGTGGCCGCTTGGGGAATCCCTGGAATGGCACAGCACGACAGCAGCGGCCCACGTCAGGCGAAGAGCCATTCCCCCGGACGCCAGCGACACAAACCCACCTAGCCCATCGCTTCGGGGGAGAGCGCCATCCCCGAGAAAGGGGAGGTGCCAGGAGGGGCCCCCACCCCGACGCCAGCCCCTCACCTTCCGGAAACTCGGGAACAGACAAGTCCTGCTCCCAGCCGTCCACCTTCTGCAGATACTGGTAGACCAGGCCGTCCTTCTCCTGCTGGGTGACGGCGTCGAGCAGGGCGTACTCCAGCGAGGTCTGCGCGGGAAGCAGGCCGGAGAGGCTGCGGCCCCGGGCTCCGGGCGCCGCCATGTTCCCTCAGGGCTCCCGAAGCGGCCGCCGGGCCGCGGGAGATTCTCGCTGGGAGAGACGAAACGTTCACTGTCCTGTGGTTTCCAAAGGGCTCATTCGTCTCACCCTCCACCAGCTCCACTCCACGCCAACGACACTTTTTTCTGTTTAATACGTCCAAGTGCCAAAAGTCCAAATCGTCGCAGTTCCCGGGCACGTAATTAAACTGCCGTCCCGACCTACCCCGCCCTTTCTCGGTCCCCCACGCCGCAGCCGAGCCTGGACATTGAGAGCGCCAGATTCAACATGGAAAATGCCTCAGGGACAGCGTCCCAGAGGCTGTAAGGGAACCACCCCCGACACTCACATTAGAAATTAGCGGGCTTTAGGGCAAAAAATAAAATACAATAAATCCGTAGGACTTAAAAGGGCAACCTATTTTAAAAAATTATTTTTAAAGTCTCTCTCTTTGACCAGCATCCGCCGATTCGACACGCCACTGTGGTAGCGGGAAGTTCCCGCCAAGACTCTAAAGGTAAAGGGTGTAGGGATAACCTCGAGGGAGAAGGCATTTTGTAAGTTGGGAGTGACTGGCGGGAGTGGCTTTCACTTATACACAAATACAGCGTTTTGTCATCTGGGAGTGCTGAAAGTGCGGGCGCGAACAGATTTTTAGGTGGGGGGTGCCGAGGAGAGCGGAAGCAGCTAAGCGGCTCCCCCGGGGCGCGAGTGGCAGGTGGGCGGCGGCGAGGGTCCCTGAGGGCTGGCCTCAGAGTCTTCAGAAGGGGAGGGCTCTGAGGGCTTTTTTGGAGCTGGCTGTGCTTAACCTGGAGAGGGTTAAGGCCCCAGTCCCTGGCCTTGCAGCCTCTAATGGCAGAAGAGAAGGGAGAGGCTGGCCTGTGACCCCGTGTTGAGGCTGGTGGACAGAGGGCTGGCCACCTTCAGGACCATTAGTGCATGACGGAGTCAGACCTCAGTACAAGCCCACCCTTTCACATATTTGAACTTTTTTTGCTCACTGTGCAGGGATTGTTCGTTGCTGCTGGAGGAAGATCATGGACTGTCCCGGGAAACCGAAGTTGTTGAATATCCACTAGTTGTGGATAAGAGCAGTGACTTGGCAGTTTTTTGCGAATTACACCTCTCTTTATGTTGTGACTAGTTTTGTTAGTAAACTGAGATAGCCATTTAGTGTTTGGGATACCTGTTGAGCCACTTGCCCAGTAACTGTGGTTGGATTTATGAATTATTAGGACGGTTGTCCACTTGAAGAGAACTGACAGTAGCTTCAAAGCTCGTTCTAAGATGAAGCTGTTGAACCTATACTTCCCATTAGTGCTTAATTTTCAAAGTATTATTGGTTCTTATCTTATGAATCAAGTCCTGGAAAAGGCCAAGATATTTGAATGAAATGGCACCCATAATGGAAAACTTCACAGTTGCTACTCCTGTGATAGGTTTATCTTAGTTTTATTGTGGTATAAATGGAACAGCAGGTGTTCTCAGGTTCAAGTTTTCTAGCTTGCCAATATGTTCATTACCAGTCCTTTAGAGTCCCATTGAGTTGGTGGGGGTTTTGTTACCTTTATATTTTTCTCAGGAAGATAATTCCATAACTTTTTGTGACAAGGAATGGACTCTCAATTTACTTAAGATTAATACTTCTTGAATGATAAAATCATTTTGCCATGTTGGAAGACATTTTTTCCGAAGAAGACATTTGGGAATACAAATCTAAAAGAAAACCAAAACGAGTTGATCCAAGTAATTGCTCTAAAAATATTCTAAAATCTGTTGAAAAGGGAACAGATGCAAAATGCCAGTCAAAACGGAATAGAAAGAGAAAAAGAGCCACGGAAACTAAAGAGAAGGTGAAGGACCATGAAATATCCCTTGAAAAAGCAGATTGTCAGACTTCTGCAGCTTCTAGTCAAAATTCAAGTTGTGGAGATGGTATTCAGCAGTCCCAAGACAAGGAGACCACTCCAGGAAAACTCTGTAGAACTCACAAAAGCAGACACGTGTCTCCAAAGATACGTCCAGTTTATGATGGATACTGTCCAAATTGCCAGATGCCTTTTTCCTCATTGATAGGGCAGACACCTCGATGGCATGTGTTTGAATGTTTGGATTCTCCACCAGGCTCTGAAACAGGTAAGATTGCAGAAAAGGTAGCAGTTTCTAAATAATCTAAAAAGTCTTCATTAGGTCAAACATAACAATTCAGTGAAACGAGAAAGGCAAACAGTAAACTAAAAGGGAGATGAGACACTGGGAGATACATACCAGGCAATGGTATGATCGCAAAGAAAGTGGCCGACTGAAAAACAGTTTAAATACATTTTGTTATTTCATAAAAGTTCCTAAACATCTGGATTATTTTTCATAAATGTTAATTGAATCCTTCCTATACTGGGTACTTTCACAACCACCATATAAGGAAGATGGTATTGATATTTTATAGATGAAAGTTCTTGGCCGGGCGTGGTGGCTCAGGCCTGTAATCCAAACACTTTGGAGGCCAAGGTGGGTGGATCACCTGAGGTCAGGAGTTCAAGACCAGCCTGATCAACATGGTGAAACCCCGTCTTTAAAAAAAAAAAAAAAGTTCTTAAAAGTCAAATAGCTTGCCCAATTTGTTGTTTTTATGGAACTGTATAGAAAACTATAAATAGGCCAGGCACGGTGGCTCATGCCAGTAATCCCAATACTTTGAGAGGTCAAGGAAGGTGGATCACTTGAGCCTAGGAGTTCAAGACCAGCCTGCAAAACATGGTGAAACCCCATCTCTACAAAAAATACCAAAAATTAGACAGGTATGGTGGCTACTCGGAGGCTGAGGTGGGAGGATCACCTGAGCCCAGGAGGTTGAGGCTGTAGGGTGCTGTGATCATGCCACTGCACTCCAGCCTGGGTGGGGCAACAGAGTGAGACTTTGAAAAAAAAATAAGTATAGATATAGTGTGGTTTCTAAATATGGTTATGTTTTAGTCATCATGCTAACGTATACAGGAAGAGGAACTGTGAAGGAGTCTTAGGTGATTAAGATTCTAACAAAAAATGTGTCAAATAATAACCAAAGTATGCATTTTTATCTTTTAAAATATGTGATAAGTATTTAATGTAGAAAATCCTACTTGGAATGCATATGGAGAATGGGTTGTTGTGATGATTCATATATTTTAAAGTAATTGTATATACTATATATAGATTTTTTAATCTGAAAAAGTTAAAATTCAGTAAAATAAAAAAATACTCAATATGGTTTTCATGTTAGCTATGATTCAGAATACATTTTATTATTAACCTGTAGTTATTTTAAAGTACTGCATGAAGATGCAAAAAAACCTCTTCTTTAAATTGGGCATTAGCCTTTCCCATAAAAGTATAGCAAGTGAAAACCTCATAAATTTGCTAGTAATTTGCTTTTATGTAACTTGAAAATCCAGAATGGAATTGGAATCCGTGGTTGAAGACCTTAGGGTGAAATGTCCTATGGAGTGAAGCCACCTTAAAAATACTTTCTTTCAGTTTTTCACTAAACTCCTTTGAATAGACTCTTAGATAGTTCTTCTGGAATTAAATTCCATTCTGTAACAAATACTTTTAAGAGGCAGTTTTAAGTTAGGTTTTAAGCCACGAAGATTTCTAATTTAATATAATGTCTTTTTTGAGGGGAAGGAGGTGTCATTTTTTGATAAACCTGGAAATTAACATATACAGGGATATGCCAAGATGGCTTATAGAAAGTTTCTCAATAACAATAGTTTGACAGGGAATAGTTTCCAAATTAGTAAAGCCTTTTAATTAACCAATTTCTCAAATTCTATTTTTAGAATAGAATCTATAACTTTTCAGTGTATCAGCAATTATAACTAATCTTATTAAAATTGTTATTATATACAATGTGAATGTTAAATAATGGAACCCAATTTATAGGGCTATTGTTGTCAAAGCTTAGTCTATGTTTTGACCCTATAATTTTTTTTAATTAAAATTTCAGAGTGTCCTGATGGTCTTCTGTGTACCTCAACAATTCCATTTCATTACAAGAGATACACTCACTTCCTGCTAGCTCAAAGCAGAGCTAGTGAGCAGCCTTTTAGCAGCCCATCACCTGCGTCAGGTGGCAGTTTCAGTGAGACAAAGTCAGGCATTCTTTGCAGCTTTGAGGAAAGATGGTCTTTGAATTGGAACCAAACTGATAACTCAGTTTCAAATGATCCCTTATTGATGACGCAGTATTTAAGAAAATCTCCATCTCCAACTGAAGCCAATAAAAAGATTTCTGCTAATATCCAAACATTCCAACAAGCTCTACAATTTACCGAATTTGTTGAGAATGACAAACTGGTAGGAGTTGCTTTGCGTCTTGCTGATGAAGGATTAAGCAGCCCAAACAACTCAGAACACATAAATTTGCCATTGCCAGAAAATGACTTTAGCGACTGTGGAATCTCCTATTCCCCCACTTCAAAGCGATGAAGACACTCATGATATCGATGAAAAACTGGATGATTCACAAGAACTGTTTTTTACAGAAAGCTCAAAAGATGGCAGCCTTGAAGAAGATAACAGCTGTACTTTGCTTATAAAACAACATGGTCCCTTACTGAAGGACCAGGACGAGAGCTGCCCCAAAGTGAATTGCTTCTTAACTCAGGATAAGTATGATGAAGGATTGTATAGATTCAGTAGTCTAAATGATTTGTCTCAACCTATTTCCCAAAATAATGAGAGTACTTTGCCTTATGAGCCAGCATATCGTGGTGGTGATTTTGTGTTGTTTCCACCTGCATTGGCAGGGAAGCTTGCTGCTTCTGTTCATCAGGCAACTAAAGCAGAACCTGATGAGCCAGAATTTTACTCATCTCAATCAAATAACCAGAAACAGGTAATTGAAGACTCAGCTGTTTACAATCAAGTCTCTCTTTCGTTAGTTAAGAGTTTAACGTCAAAACCTTTTGAAAGCCAAGGAGGAGGGTATCTTTCTTCCCAACCAACCCAAAGTAAAAATAGAAAATTATCAAGTGAGAGCTTGAATGCTAAGAATAATACTAACTCAGCATGTTTCTGCAGAAAGGAATTAGATGGTGTACCCGTTGGTAAAGCTACAATTTTAAATACAGAAAACTTTTCCAGTACACCTGCTGCTAAGTCTTTGAAAATATTGCCTTCTGGTCCTAAGTGTAATACAAGACATTCTTCTACCAAAGTAATGAAGCAAACAGATATAGGTGTGTATTTTGGACTACCTCCCAAAAGAAAAGAAGAGAAATTGCTAGGGGAAAGTGCATTAAAAGGGATAAACTTAAATCCAGTTCCAAGTCCTAATAAAAAGAGGTCCTGGCAGTGGAAGAGGAAAGCAGAAAAATCTTTAAGTGATTTAGAATTTGATGCGAAGAATTTAAATGAGAGTCAGCTTTCAGTGGAACTTTCTAGTGAGAGGTCACAGCGTCGAAAAAAGAGACTTAAAAAGTCAAATTCACCGCAGGAAGGAGCGCATCAGAAGAGATCAGATCACCTTACTAATGCAGAATCTGAAACAGTCAATTTAAGTAAAGTCAAAGTCTTCACAAAATCAGCTCATGGTGGGCTGCAAAGGAGGAACAAGAAAATCCCAGAGTCATCTAATGTGGGAGAATTAAGAAAAAAGACATGTCCATTCTATAAGAAAATACCTGGTAAGTTGAAATATCAATACGCAACATATCAACAAAGACATTTTTGAACTTTGTGTTTATTGCCCCATTTGGGGTGTTTGTGTGTTCGTATAAAACAATTTTTTGTATGTGTTTCCTTTGCTTTTGTGATACTTCATGAGCCTCTCACATAGATATGGTTTTTGCCTATTTGATTTTTTTTTGCTACATTCAATTCATCAAGCTTCTATTAAACATGTCCTCTATGTAAGTGACTATTCTAGTTAGGTAGATATTACTGCCCATAGAAAGATTAGTAAGAAAGGAGTAGGGATTCAGCTTAATACAAAAGGAGGAAAGGCATCTCTGTAAATAACTATAATAAAAGGCAGCCTCTTAAGTACTCATGAGAAATACAAAGTACTAAATAGTTTCTAAGAAGGGAAATGTCACAGGTTTTACATATAATAAATGCCAAAAATTTAAAAACCACATTATAACTTACTTTCTCTGCCTTTTCATACACTTGGTTGCTGAAAGATTTTTAAAACGCTTTGTTGATGTTCTAGATCTATAACTTGTTCAATATATTTATGTAAAGAATAGCATTTATATACTTTATATTACCAGTGGTGTTGTTAATAATTATTTTGATTAATTTTCTGTACCTGAAGTGAGCCTAAAACCATGTGTCGATAAGCCTCAATAGAACTGAGAAGTTGTGCTTATTTATTTGCACATTGCCAATCAGCATACTTAGTTATTTTTTGCATGAGCACATTTTAGAACAGTATTTCTCAACCTCTTCTTCATCACTGCTCCTCTAGAGAGCCTTTTTGGGCATTTTTTTTTTCTTGTTTCCCACCCCACTCCTCCAGTCTGACTGTGCAGTGAAATTCAAAGATGATAGATACATTGTTTGTGTCTTATCGTACTGTGGCTCTTTGGAGAGCTACACACATTTGTAACGTGAGATTATGTTGGCCCTCAACCATTTTTGCTTCCTTAAATCTATACTGCCCCCACTGAGAATTCATGTTTTAGAAGAAAGTTAGCATTCTCCTTTTGCTGTTTTGAAGAAGTAAAGTGCTAAGTATTATGAAAGTATTAGTTAAAGAAGTAATTGGTTTGTAGCTCAGAATTTTATATATATATTTTTGGTGCAGTTATTCACAAATAAGTTTCTATACTGAAATACTTGGTAGAAATGTGTAAGACATTCTTATCTTTAGTGTCACCTTTTGCTAAATTTATGTGGTATCAGTTTTTAAATATAGTTAAATTGGAAATAAGATGTAAAGAGGATAGACGGTTCATTCAGTGTTTATCATCAAATTGGGTATCTTTGTTAGCTCTTGCTCAACCTACTGTATTGGTGTTTTTCTTGCAGGAACTGGCTTTACAGTTGATGCCTTTCAGTATGGCGTGGTTGAAGGTTGCACAGCCTATTTTCTCACACATTTTCATTCTGATCATTATGCTGGATTGTCTAAACACTTCACATTTCCAGTTTATTGTAGTGAGGTATGTTTTAATTGTCTAACTTTTGACTTTGTAGAATGCTGTGAATTTCTAAGCAATTTCATTAAAAAAGAATAATTAAAACAGTAAGATCTTTCATTCTACTAGAAAAAATATGAGAAAACATATTCCACATAAAAGTTCTAAACTTAAATGAGTTAATGTCAGGTTTCCGTTTTTAGAAAACTATTTCACGATGTATTAAAAACAAGAAGTTTCATTTAGTAAACATTCACTGAAAGCCTAAATGGATTCTCAAGGCAAAATACAGTCAGCCCGCTGTATCTGTGGGTTCCCTATCCATGGATTCAACCAACTGCAATCGAAAAGATTCAAAAATAAAAAATAATACAACAATAAAAAATAATACAAATTTTAAAATACGGTATAACAACTATATAGCATTTACATTGTATTAGGTTTTATAATTAAAGATGATTTAAAGGGGTTGTGCATAGGTTATATGCAAATACTATGCCATTTTATATAAGAAACTTGAGCATCTCCAGAGTTTGGTATCCTCAGGGGGTCCTGAAACCAGGCCCCTGCAGATACTGAGGGACATGACTATATCTAACTTTAAGGAGCTTATAGCCTCCAGAGGAAACATTCATAAATAATGCCACATTGGGACTGGTATTATCATAGAAAAATGAATGGAGTACCTAGGAGTAGGGAGAAGAGAGTGCTTTACCCTGTCCTGGGCTAAGGTTAGACACTGTTTTGTGGGTGAAAGATACCTTCAACTAATCATTAAAAGGAGAACATTTTAATGCTCATTACTAAGGGCTTGAACTAGAATTTGATTGAATCCTCACAGCATACTTGAAGTACCCTCTGTTTATTAATGAAGCACCTGAGGTTTGGAGAGGTTAAGTGGTGTGCTCCAGGTCACAGAGCTAGGAATGGCAGAGTCTGAACTGGTATATGCAAATCTGTCTGATTCCAGGTCCAGGCAGAGGAAAGAGCATTCCAGGTAGAGAGTAAAGTTTATGTAAAGGCACAGGCACCTGAGAAATATGCCCATTCCAGGCACTTCAGATAATTCAGAATGACTAGAGGGAAAGGCAGGGAATAACAGGAGACAAACCCACAGGAATGGGCCGAGACCAGATCCCTCAGGCTTTTGTATGTCAGGCCAGGACGGATGGACGTTTCATAGATAAGGTGAAATCAGTGATGATGTTCAAGCAGAGTAGTGGCACAGTCATTAAAGGAAATTCTTCCTGGCATTATGGAGTGTCTACCTAAATATAAACAGGAAAAGGGATGTTATTAGGATGCTGTGTTTCTAAACTAGATATGAAATAAAATACTTACTTAGTGTCTTACTGTATGAGCAATAAGTGCATCTTGTTTTGCAGATAACTGGCAATTTGTTGAAGAATAAGCTTCATGTGCAAGAACAATATATTCATCCATTGCCACTGGACACTGAATGTATCGTGAATGGTGTCAAAGTTGTTTTGCTTGATGCCAATCAGTAAGTATTAAAGTCATCTTAATAGCACATTTTTTTAAGTCTTCAAAAGGAGAGCACATTGGCATGATTATTTAATAACTTTTTCATTGGAATTAATATGCTTGATATTTCTTAAAACTTGAGTAAGTTGTTTCTCCTTTTGAAAAATAGTGTACCCAATTATAGACTCAGATATTAAAAGTAGAGATCTTCTAAATATTATCTAACCCATTTTTTATCCAGTTTAAATTACTACACTTCGCATCTGAGATTCCAGCTTATTTTTTAAAATACTTTAACATGTTGTTGCTGCTGTTCTTTGCAAGATAACCTTTTGCCATTTTCTTTAATATCATTTATCATTTATATAAATTAACAGTTTATACTACCTTCAGATACTAGAGTGTTGGTTTTATCTCCCTCCAGCCCACTTTAAACTAAGAAATCATTCAGCCTCTAGATATTAAAGATTTGGAAGATTTTTTTTTCTTGGAAATGGCCTATATTTTTCCCTCTTTTTTTCATTTAATATAAAGTACTATCAGCATTCATATTGTCAAAATACAGCTATCAACTCTGCTTCTTTCTACTTTCCATAGAATGTTAGCCCTCTGTACCATAGAGGTCATAGATGAAGAGAAAGAAGACTAAATCTAGGTTCCCTAAAATCCAGGCCAATGCTATTACGTTAGGTTGCTTTTAAGTTTTTTGTCTGCTGTCTTTGCAGCTGTTTGTTGTTGTTTTTGTTAAATTACCAGTTTGAGTTTTTATTTTTATTTTTTGAGATGGAGTTTTGCTCTTTTTGCCCAGGTTGGAGTGCAATGGCATAGTCTTGGCTTACTGCAACTTCTGCCTCCTGGGTTCAAGTGATTCTCCTGTCTCAGCCTCTCGAGTAGCTGGGATTACAGGCATGCACTACCATGCCCAGCTAATTTTTGTATTTTTGGTAGAGGCGGGGTTTCGCCGTGTTGACCAGGCTGGTCTCAAACTCCTGACTTTATGATCTGCCCACCTCAGCCTCCCAAAGTGTTGGGATTACAGGCGTGAGCCACCATGCCCAGCCAAGTTCTGATTTTTAGTCAACTTTATAGGGTTTTCACCATAGATCACAAAGTTAGCATCAAGCTGTTATCATGTACATAGTTCAAGGTCTCAGGTATACAAAACAGTCTTACCTGGCATAATATTCCAAGGGTTCAGAGTTCATTTCCCAGGATCCAGCCAAGGGCCAGTCCCAAAGACAAGCTTTTCCTGGGAATGTGTGGAGTTGGAGCAACCTGGGTCTGCCTTTCTGCACACCAGTTCTATTCCTGATGTAAATTTCCTTGAGTTAAAGTGCTGCATTTCCTGTGTAGTGCAATGCTATGTCACTGTGATCAGCTAATAAAGTGTGTTCACTTGTTGATACTGAAATAGATACTGTTCCTTTAGATGCTTACCTGTGTTAAGAATATTCCTTTGAAATTTGTGTTCAGCTGTCCAGGTGCTGTCATGATCCTCTTTTGTCTTCCTAATGGTACTGTCATATTACACACGGGAGACTTCAGAGCAGATCCCAGCATGGAACGTTCTCTTCTTGCGAACCGGAAAGTCCATGTGCTGTACTTAGATACCACGTAAGAGAGGCTTTCTTTGTGTGCTTCCTTTTCCCACTGACAGCCTTTGCTCTGTGTATCATGGTCATCAAAATGATGACTTATTGCCAGTTATTATTTTAAGGGTCTTTATCAGAGGGATGCTGTTTGAAAAAAAATGTATACTTGCTTAAGGGCAAATTTGGGATTGCGTGTGTTATCTGACTACAGCTCATTTTTTTGTGATTTATTTTTGAAAATACGGCATATGAGAATCCTGTTACTGAAACAAGGAAGAAAAACTTAGGAGCAAACTTTAGGAAGACACCCTTTTATGTTGTCCTTGCAGAGTATCTGTGTAGCTATTAATTGTGAAGAGAAGACAGAGGCCAAAATGTGATTCTGTTTTTGAGTATTCAAAGTTAACTGTTGTTCTTTTCTTAAAAAGGTAATTTATAAGTGACAGTTTTGAATTCCTGAGTACTATAAATATAATGGCATAAGCCATTACATTTTAACTGTATATGTATTTCTCCTTAGCTTTATTAGGTAAATAAAAATTATATATATTACTGGTATATGATGTGATTTCATATATTAAAATATCTCATCAACTTGTTAGAAATTATCTTAACCATTTCAACTTGTTTCAAGGAGAAGTATGTTTGGATGCAATATTTTAGTAAAAGATGGTCTTTCGCATCCAGTTTTCTCACACTGTAACTGATTTTTTCATTCTTCTATATGGATTCTAAGCACTGGATAAATTAAGAAAATAAGTTTTAAAAAAAACCTCTTTTTTGTTACCTAGTTCTATTCTCATACAATTCTGAATTTCTTCATGGGTTTTTATAGGAGAAAGGTTTTTCTTCCTCTTTTCTAGTGGTTGACTAACAAAACAATTCTGAAAATTGGGAAAAATATGTTTATTTGGTTTTTGTAGCTTATTACATTTTAAGTGAAAAAGTGCTTTTCATCTCGAATATAGATACGTAGTAGCTTGGAGTTAATTTTTCACTGGGTTATATTGTATGGAGATAGACTCAACTGGATCTGTTGTATTTGTGTGTCTGTGTGTGTGTATACACATATATACATTGTATATATATTTTATGTCTGTAAAAAATGATATTAATGTCAACCATGTCAATAGTAACTGATTTAAAACTGTTTCACTAAATTCATAGTTTCATTATTTTAATATTTTTTTATTAAGTCAACAATGTTTAGTTCAAATATAATCCTTACCAATAGGATTTTTTGATAGTGTTTGGGGTTAAATAAAAGATATTGAGGTTTATAATTTATAACTAAAATAGCTGGCCTGCTAGAAATATTCTTGGAGAAAAAAGTCTTCAAAAAGACAATTTTTTGAGGGTGACGAAAGAAATATAATGAAAAAGATACATTGAAAACTTAGAATTTTATCATAAGTTAGTAGTAACTGATAAATAATTCTAACCACAGGCAGTGAAATAACTTGTGGTGTTAATATAATATACTGCTGTTGTATGTAGGTTGCTAAAGCTTGTTTTCTAAAATAGCATCCGGCTTAAGGCTACAGCTTTCTTTATTGTTCTTTTAATAAGTACTGTGTTTCCATATTACAGATACTGTAGCCCAGAATACACCTTTCCATCTCAACAAGAGGTTATCCAGTTTGCCATCAACACTGCCTTTGAGGCTGTAACTCTAAACCCACGTGCTCTTGTTGTCTGTGGCACTTACTCTATTGGAAAAGAGAAAGTCTTCCTAGGTAGGTGTATCTAATTTACATTAATTTATTACAAAGATCAGATTCTTTTTGTATAAAACCCTTTCGGTTTCTACTGTTGCATTTGATAATTATTTCCTATAATGATTCAATATTACCTTTGAAGTTGAAGGAAAATTTGATAGTTTGAAACATTTAATCTTTGAAGGTTTGACTTTATGGAAACATTTGATAAGTGTGTTTAATTTAGACTTTCTAGATGTAAGAAATGTATAGAGCAACTGCCCATGCTACATTATTATTTAATAAACTTTGAAAGATGACTAATGCATAGTTGTATTGCTGCATTCTTTGAGGATGATAGTTAATTATATTAGCAATCAGTTTTAATTTTTGTTCCTAAATTATTCCTGGATATATAACTGTAGTTTGTCCAGGTAGTATTGTACTAATTTGCAAAATATTTTCCATTTCTTCTTAAGTATAGTCACATTATATCAAACATTAAGGGTGATAAAGCTGGGGCTTTTAACTTCTCCAAATTTAGTTTCTTCCCCTCCTCTACCCACTTTCTATACACTTTTGCAGTTTTTAAATAGTCTTTAAAAATAAATTATTTGGTTTTCTCACAATTTATTCTGCACAATAAACTAAAAAAATGATTCAGCCTTTTTTGAGATATCATGGTAAAAGTGTGAATGTTTTGAATTTCCTTTTATTTGGTAAATTCTTACTTTAAAATTTGCTTAAACTGTAACTTTTTTCACCAGCTGTAAGTTTACTATTTTTAACCTTTTCCTTTGCCCATAGCCATTGCTGATGTTTTAGGTTCAAAAGTGGGCATGTCCCAAGAAAAATATAAAACACTGCAGTGCCTCAATATACCAGAAATTAATTCACTCATCACTACAGATATGTGCAGTTCATTGGTTCACCTTCTCCCAATGATGCAAATTAATTTTAAGGTAAGCATTCAAGAGATATGTGTTTTAGGGCGAACTCAAAAACGTAATCTGATGATTGTAAAGTGCATTTAACTTAGAGGGATTCAATTATAATAGAGTCATTCATAGTAAAATTTGCCCCAGACAATCTTTTAAGAGGAATTTTAAATGTTCGTAGTTTTTCTATAAGTGCAACTCTGTAGAGTAGTTCATATGCCCACCAGAAGTTTAGGAACTAGAGAACTAACATATAGGAAGGAACAAAAATGGAAAGGTATGCAGCTGTCTGGTTGTTCAGATCTTCAATTTTTAAGATTATTTTCCAGTTCTTTCTGGGTCAGTGGGGGAAATGAGTGGAGAATCTAAGAAGTTCTTACTTCACTTCAGGTCTGTTCTATTCTTTATTAATATTAAGCCTCTCTAGATTGATATATATTGAAAATTTACTTGTCGTGACAATTAAATGAAATAGTGGAAGTGTATCCTAAGAGGAAGTTTGAGCATTAGTTCCAAGGTATAAATTAAGACATGTGATATGACCTTCCTGGGATTTGGGGGCTTATTTGTCAGATTTATTCATATACTAAGGTTTGTTCCATATACTACCATTTTGACACCTGGCAGCTGAGTACATCAAACCTGTATGTTAAAAAAGAAATTTAGAACATAATGCATGAAACAATGTATTTTCACATTTTCTATTGTGTTTATGAAATAAAAAGAATGAATGAGAGGTGAGGCAATGGTGACAGTAAGACTAGAGCATGGCGTAAAGAGGGGATGGATACTTTAATGACCAAAGGGAAGGGGTTTGCTTGTTTGTTAGCCATCAGAGATGAGGATTTTGATGTTGTGAGGGTCAGGGAGAATCTAAGATAAGAGGATAATTGATGAAGTAAGGTTTCTGAGCAGGATCTGAACCATAGGTAGTGAGGTGCATCCGCTTTGAACAGGAAGAGGGCCACGTCTTACTTTGATGATTCCCTCACAACCTACCACTCTACAGACTATGTACTCTGATGCATATGGCCTTCTTTTAGAGAGTGTGTATTTACAAATCCCCACTTAACAAGATTTACATTTTCACAACTACAAACTCAAGCATAATTTTTTTTTTTTTTTTTTTTGAGACAGTCTTGCTCTGTTGCCTAGGCTGGAGTGCAGTGGTGCAGTCGTGGCTCACTGCAACCTCCACCTCCCAGGTTCAAGAGATTCTCATGCCTCAGCCTTCTGAGTGGCTGGAATTACAGGCACATGCCACCATGCCCAGTTAATTTTTGTATTTTTAGTAGAGATGGGGTTTTGCCATGTTGTCCAGGCTGGTCTCAAACTCCTGAGCTCAAGTGATCGGCCGGCCTCAGCCTCTCAAAGTGCTGATACTACAGGTGTGAGCCACCATGCCTTGCCTAAGCATAATTTTTTAATACAGGAATTCAAATTGGTTTTAATAACTCAGAAATGTTCATTCTGAATATTTTTTTGAGGCTAGTGTCCTTGGAGGAGTGATCTGGAGTCATTAAATCTATATTTTTGATAGTCGTCCAGTCTGTATTTTTCCACGTCTATGATTTTATAATAAAACACAAGTTGTTTGTGAAAAGGTCAATCTGTAAGGCTCCTAGATGCTGATGGTGGAATAGATGATGAGAGACAGAAAAAGCTGAGAAAGGGCAAGTGGTTTCCGTTGGAAGGTGGGGTTTACTCATCTCCTGCCCACTAGGCTGTAAGCTTGCAGAAAGTGAAGTCTGTATCCTCTTGTTCTCCACACTGACACAAGCTACTATGTAATGTCGGAGCAGATATTTATTAGTATTGCCTTCAATAGTCCCTCCCCTTCCTCCATTAAAGTGACTAGGTATTGATCACATTTTTTGAAGACTTTTTTCTTTTAAAATTCATTTATTAAACATTCTAGCAATGATAATCAAATAGGTATTTAAAATGTTTTTGAATAGGTGATACATTGACAAGGGTAAAAACAAAAATATAAAATGGCATATTGTGAAAAGTTTTGTTCCCTCCCGTCCCTAATTTACTCACATATTTTCAGAAAATTTCTTACCTCCAGAACACAAATGGAACAGAAGCTGATGGTAGTCATAATGCTACATTTTAGTTTGTAATTCGAGCCCATTTTTTTTTGTTTTTACCAGCCAAAAGTTGTGTTTCATGAAAGATAGTTACTTTTTGTGAAAAGGTAATCCTAATACAGTTTTGGGGCACCCAAGGCACCTTTGAAAGGCTATAATAAAGCCTTTGAAAGGCTGTAAATAATACCATTCATGCCATCTAGTTCAACATCTGAAGTTTGCATATGTGCCAAAGATTGAACTTCAGTCATTGATTTTTCTAAGAGTTTTGTCAAATGTCATCATTTATTATGACCTTAGGGAAGTTTTATTGCACTCAAGACTTATAAGGGGAGCATATTACTTCCAATGATAGTGGCACGAAAAGTTTTAAAATAAATCTAGTTTATATTTAAAGAGTGAAAGGCACACATACCTGTAAAGAATGCTATTAAGCAGCTGTAAAATGTATCTCTGTGTTGAGTATAATGGCATTCACAGAAAATTATTTATTTCTATCCACCTAGCTATCACCTGTTGGTGTATATGCACGGAGATATATTTGCACTGGCGTTTGCCATTATTGATATTGTCTTTGCGGAGTAAGATTTGGAGAGTAGTTTTGTTTTTGTTTTTGGTAGCTATCGGAATTGTAATTTGTTTATACCTAATTGCTTGTGTTTCAAATTGTCTCGTTATACTTGTTTTTTCCAGACTGTACTTGTTTAACTTCAGATAAGTGAAGGAGAAAATATTTCATATATATATTTTTTTCAATGATTAATTTTTAGAAGCATGGCACTAGGTGTTGCAAGCTAATGCTTGACAAGTGACAACTCCCCATGCCTACGCCAGTATAACTTTTTTAATCAGTCTGTTTTATTCCATATAACTAATCTCCATTGACCTCTAAATCAATATGCTATTTTTATTTAACAGAGCTTACAGAGTCATTTGAAGAAGTATGGTGGGAAATATGATCAGATTTTGGCGTTTAGACCTACAGGATGGACACACTCTAACAAGTTCACTAGTATAGCAGATGTTATTCCCAAGACCAAAGGAAACATTTCAATATATGGTATTGTTATTAATTTTCTCACTTTTAATGTTTATAATTACTTTATATTTTTTAAAAGTGTAAAAATTAAATCCAAAAAAATAGGCACCAAAGAATTTAACAATTCAAGAGTTTTCAAATCTCTCTACAACTCTAATCCTGTATCTAGTCCATTACAAACTGATATAAAGGAACTTGATTAGTAGATAGACATTGACGAATGCAGATCATTTCACTTGTGTAATCAGTGATGTTGAGAGGAAATTGCAGAATTACTTGAAAAAAGACTACTGTGGTTGTATACTGGAAGTATAGATGACACTGTGAAATTGGGAGCAGGAAGATGATGGGTTAGATGTGGTGATAGCAGGAGATACAGACTTGCCTGTTTTCATCCTTGGAGAAGGTTTACCAGTGCCTTCAGAGTTGGCTTATTGCAATGACAGCTGATAGAAACATGTTTGGTGTGTCTCCAGACCAGTGATTTACCCTCAGCCTCTAAAGACTCTAGTTTCCTGAAAATAGGATCCTTCCCACCTTTCTCGGTGATACTTGATCAATAAAGAAGATAAAGGGTGGGGTTTTTTTTTTCTGGTTTTTTTTTTTAATGTGTGCAAAGCTTAGGGACGAATCTGCTTACCTGCTCTGAAGGTGAGTATCCTGGCTGTTATTCTTCACATATGACTCATACTTCTTCCATATTTTCCTGAAACGTGTAGCTAAGTAAAGTGTCTAAAGGAAGAAATGTTTAAAAAGAAGAAAATCCTAATTAAATAGGACTCTCTAGAAATGCATATTATTAAGTATATACACAAAAAAGTAAAAGATTTTTGAATGTTCTAAGTTTCATATCTCTGTTAGTCCGTTCTCACACTGCTTTAAAGAACTACCTGAAATTGGATAATTTATGAATAATAGAGGTTTGATTGACTCACAGTTCCACAGGCTTAACAGGAAGCATGACTGGGAGGCCTCAGAAAACTTAAAATTATGACAGAAGGCGACAGGCAAGCAAGCACATCTTACGAGAGAGAGAGCACAAAGGAAGAGGTGCCACACACTTTGAAACCATCAGATCTCCTGAGAACTCACTCACTATCTTATTATTGTTATTATTATTACTATTTTTTTTGAGAAACAGTCTTGCTCCATTGGTCAGGCTGCAGTGCAGTGGCGTGGTCTTGGCTCACTGCAACCTCCACCTCCCAGGCTCAAGCAATTCTTCTCCCTCAGCCTCCCTAGTAGCTGGGATTACAGGCGCCTGCCACCACACCTGGCTAATTTTTGTATTTTTAGTAGAGACGGGGTTTTACCCTGTTGGCTAGGCTGGTCTCCAACTCCTGACCTCAGATAATCCACCTGCCTCTGCCTCCCACAGTGCTGGGATTACAGGCATGAGCGACCGTACCGGGCCAAGAGCTCACTATCACGACAACAACAAGGGGGAGATCCATCCCCATGATTCAGTGACCTCCCAGCAGACCCCTCCCCCAACACATAGGGATTACAATTTGAGATGAGAGTTGGGTGGGGACACAGAGCCAAACCATGTCGGTATTATTTTAATGTCTTAATCTTTATTATTCATAAAAGGTATCAACAAGTTTTCTTATCAAAACTAAAGCACCAAGGAGTTTTTGACAAAAATACCACAGATTGCTTTTCTCTTTTGTTTTACTCTATTTTATTTTAGGACTGTGAATTTTTAAATTAGTTTGATTTTTAGTGTACGACTTCATTTCTTTGGTGTTACAGGAATTCCTTACAGTGAACACAGCAGCTACCTAGAAATGAAACGCTTTGTCCAGTGGCTGAAACCCCAGAAAATCATACCTACTGTAAATGTTGGCACCTGGAAATCTAGGAGCACGATGGAGAAATATTTTAGAGACTGGAAATTGGAAGCTGGATATTGATGATACCTCTGAGGCTTCAGCAGTAGTTAAGTTCCTTGGTTGTAGCTTGTTAGTAGTTAAGTCTATAGAGATATGAAATGTACTTTGTGTGGAAAACCTTCATGAAGATTGTTCAGATAGTTTAGTTTCTGATTTATGTTTGAACAACATGTTCCTGGTGCTGAATGCCTCTCAGCATCATCAAGGATAACTAAAACTGGGTCTCCCTGGGACCCTTAATTTCTTGCCCCCTGCCCTCCATGGGTGGTTATATTCTGCATCAAGCCCTAGAAGAAGAAGCAAAGGCAGATTCAGGGACCAAAAGGATTAATGATAATTAATAAACTAGATTGAAACATTATATGTGTAAGCAATTATGTATCTTTAAAATTATGAGATGAAACTTTTATATGTGTACTTAAATAAAATTAATATAAAATTTGCTCTACTGTCTTGGTGGTTTTTGGTTTTATTTTTAGTAGACTTTATTTATTTTAAATTTATTATTATTATTTTTTGAGATAGATTCTCACACCGTAGCCCAGGCTAGAGTGCAGTGGCGTGATCTTGGCTCACTGCAACCTCCGCCTCCCAGGTTCAAGTGATTCTCCAGCCTCAGCCTCCCGAGTAGCTGGGATTACAAGTGCACTCTACCACGCCCGGCTAATTTTTTGTTTTTTTTTTAGTAGAGATGGGATTTCACCATGTTGGCCAGGCTGATCTCAAACTCCTGACCTTGTGATCCACCCACCTTGGCCTCCCAAAGTGCTGGGATTACAGGCGTGAGCTACCACACCCAACCCAAGACTATTTTTCAGAGCAGTTTTAGGTTCACAGCGAAAGTGAGTAGAAGGTACAGAGATTTCCCACATACTTCTGCCACCCCTGCGTGCTTAACTCTCCCATGATCAACATCACTCACCTGAATGGTTCATTTGTGATAACAGATGAAGCTACATTGATACATCATAGTTACCCAAAGTCTGCAATTTACATTAGGGTCCCTCTTGGTGTTGTACATTTTTTTGGTTTGTACAATGTGTAGTGACATATATCCACCATTTTAATATTCTACAAAATTTTTGCTGTTCCCCAAATCCTCTGTTCTCTGCTTACTCATACTTCCATCCCCCAAAACCCCTGGCAAGCAGTGATCTTTTTGCTGTCTCCATAATTTTGCTTTTTCCAAAATGTCGTATAGTTGGAATCATACAGTAGGTATCCTTTTCAGATTTGTTTTTTTCACTTTGTAATATACATTTAAGGGTCTTCCGTGTCATTTTGTGGCTTGATAGCTCATTTCTTTTTAGCACTGAATACTATTCCATAATATGGATATACCTCAGTTTGTTTATCCTACTGAAGGACATCTTGATTGCTTTCAAGTTTTGTCAATGAGGAATAAAGCTGCTATAAACATCTGAATGCAGGTTTTTCTGTGGGCTAAGTTTTCGACACCTTTGGGTAAATATCATACTACCCAGCAACCTCAGTTCTTCATTTGTGTATGTTTGATTTTATAAGAAAGTGCCAAACTGTCTTCCAAAGTGGCTATACAATTTTGTGTTCCCCCCAGCAACTAATCGTTCCTGTTGCTTCACGTCCTCTGCAGCACTTGGTGTCAGTTTCCTGGATTGTGGTCGTTCTCTAAGTGTATAGCAATATCTTATTTTTGTTTTCTTTTGCATTTCCCTAATGACATATGATATGGAATATCTTTTCATATGCTTCTTTACCATCTATTTATCTTCTCTGATGAAGTGTGTGTTCAGATCTTTTGCCCACTTTTTAATTTGGGTTGTTCATTTCCTTATTGTTGAAGGTTTATATAGTTGTATTTTTTAAAAACATTATAGTACTTTGAGTTGTTGTTTTATGTTGTTGTTCTTTTTTAAGAGATAGGGTCTCACTAGGTTGCCCATGCAGGAGTGCAGTAGCTATTCATGGGTGCAATTATAGCACAGTACAGCTTCAAACTCCTGGCTTCAAGCTGTCCTCTTGCTTCGGCCTCTGGAGAAGCTAGGACTACTGGAGCATGCCACTGCATCTTAGTGTTCAAAGTTATTTGTATATTTTGGATGATAGTCCCTTATTAGATATATCTTTTACAAATATTTTCTCCTAGTTTGTGGCTTGTCTACTCATTTTCTTGGTAGTGTACAATGTCTTTTGCAGAGCAGAAGTTTTTAATTTTAATGAAGTCTGTCTTATCAATTATTCCTTTTATGGATCATGCCTTTGGTGTTGTATTTAAAAATTCATCTCCATACCCAAGGTCATCTAGATTTTCTGGTTTTTTGTTTTGTTTTGTTTTGTTTTGAGACAGAGTCTTACTCTGTCACCTAGGCTGGACTTCAGTGGCATGATTTTGGCTCACTGCAACCTCTGCCTCCCGGGTTCAAGTGATTCTTCTGCCTCAGCCTCCAGAGTAGCTGGGACTACAGACACATGTCACCAAGCCCAGCTAATTTTTGTATTTTTAGTAGAGACAGGGTTTCACCATATTGGCCAGGCTTGTCTTGAACTCCTGACCTCATGATCTGCCCACCTCGGTCTCCCAAAGTCCTGGGATTACAGGCGTGAACCACTGCACCTGGCCTTGATTTTCTTTTATAATGTCTCCTAGGAGTTTTATTGTTTTGTGTTATACACTTAGATCTGTGATCCATTCTGAGTTACAGTGTAAGGTCTGTTTCTAAATTTATTATTTGGCATGTGGATGTCCCATTATTCCAACACCATTTGTGGAAAAGACTACCTTTTCTCCATTGCATTGCTTTTCTTCCTTTGACAAAGATCACTGACTATATTTAAGTGGGTCTATTTCTGAACTCTTTAGTCTGTTCCATTGATTTATTTGTTGTTTCACCAATATCACACTCTCTTGATTACTGTAGCTTTGTTACAAATCTTAAGTCAGGTAGTATCAGTTCTTTAACTTTTTTCTCCTTCAGTATTATATTTACTTTTCCTGGCCTTTTGCCTCTCCATAGAAACTTTAAAATAAGTTTATTGATATCCTCGAAATAACTTGCTGGGAGTTTGATTAAGATTGTACTAAATCTATAGATCAAGTTGGGAAGAACTTACATCTTAACAATATTGAATCTTCCCTACCTATAAACATGGAATGTTTCCATTTATTTAGTTCTTCTTTGATTTATTTCATCAGAGTTTTATAGTTTTCCTAATATAGATCTTATGTATATCTTGCTAGATTTATACCTAAGTATTTCATTTCTTTTGTGCTAATGTAAATTGTATCGTGTTTTAAATTTCAAATTGCACTTGTTTATTGCTGGTATGTAGGAAAGCAACTGGCTTCTGCATATTAACTTGTATTCTTCAACCTTTGTATAATCTTGATTTCCTATACAGTTATGTCATTTGTGAACAAAGATGGTTTTATCTCTTCATTCTCTGTTTGTATACCTGTTATTTACTTTTCTTTTCTTTTTTTTTTGAAACAGAGTCTCACTCTGTTGCCCAGGCTGGAGTGCAGTGGTGCAATCTCAGCTCACTGAAACCTCTGCCTCCCAGGTACAAGCAATTCTCCTGTCTCAGCCTCCTGAGTAGCTGGAACTATAGGTGCAGGCCACACCCGGCTAATTTTTGTATTTTTAGTAGGGATGGGGTTTTGCCATGTTGGCCAGGCTGGTCTCAAACTCCTGACCTCAGGTGGTCTACCCTGCTCAGCCTCCCAAGGTGCTGGGATTACAGGTGTGAGCCAACATGCCCGGTCTTATTTCCTTTTCTTGATATTGCATTAGCTAAGACTTCCAATATGATATTGAAAAGAGGGGTGAGAGGGGACATCTTTGTCTTATTTCTAATATTAGTAGGAAAACTGCTAGTTTCTCGCCATTAAATATGATCTTAGCTGTAGGGCTCTTTTTAGATATTCTTTATTAAGTTGAGGAAGTTACCTTCTATTAGTAGTTTACAGGGAGCTTTTATCAGGAATGGGTGCTGGATTTTGTAAAATGCTTTTTTTTAAGCATCTATGATCATGTGACTTTTCTTCTTAAGTCTTTTGTTGTGATACATTACATTAATTTATTTTCAAAGCAGGTTTACCTACCTAGGATAAATTCTGCTTGATTGTGGTTTATAATTCTTTATACATTGTTGGATTTGCTGTAATATTTTGTTGAGGGTTTTGTATCTCTGTTCATGAGAGATATTGGTTTGTAGTTTTCTTATAATCACTTTGTCTGATTTTGGTAATAGGGTAATGCTGGCCTTTTAAAATGAATTACGGAGTATTCCTCTGCTTCTGTCTTCCAAAAGAGATTGTAAAGAATTGGTGTAATTTCTTTCTTAATGTTTGGTAGAACTCACCAGTTAACTGATCTGAGCCTGGTACTTTATGTTTTGAAAGGTTGTTCATTATTAATTGAATTTATTTAATGGATATGGGCCTATTCAGATTGATTATTTCTTCTTGTGTGAGTTTTGACAGGTTGTGTATTTTAAAGAATTGGCTCATTTCCTTGAGGTTATCATTTGCTTTGTTTTGTTTTGTTTTTGGATTTTAGGATTTATAGCTGTGACAGTCGTGAAATTTTATGGAATCTCAGTGAAAATAATTCAACATGTGGCCTTGAACAAGACAGTTCAAAGAGCTTATATAATCACCCAATATAGGACGTAGAAACGTTTGCATGTTTATCTGAACTATTCAACTTAAGACGTCAGATAACTAAAAGTTTAAGTTGCAGTGTTTTTAATAAAGTGACATTAGATAATGTATTTATGGATATTAATCTCTCCAACATAGATTGAATAGTTGATCCAAAGTGAAAATTTGGGACCAATGCATATTAACGATGTGTTTATATTGTCCAAATAAGACAACAGCTACTACAATGAATGTATGTATGTGTGTATTTGTGTATTCCTGCATTAGCTTTAGCAAGGAAATTAACTGAGGAATTTCTTAATGTTTTCATAGAAATAGTCATGGAAATTTTTCAGTAAAAGTCAGAAGGATAGTATTCTCTGTGAACTTTATTTCATGGGTTTTGATTTTACTTTATAGAGGTAAGAGTTATGGGGGATTACATTTAGAAGAACAAAATCTATTGCTGGGCACAGTGGTAATGTTTATGTTCTCAGTTGACTTCAGTTACAAATGTAAAATATTTTAGCTTGTTTTGATGTCTTAAACATTTTGTAAGCTCTTAAGAGTTATAATTAGAAAAACTTTATATTGTCTATAATTATAGATATCCTTAACATAGAAGAGATGGTCAAGTCGTCCTGGGGTCATTTTTGTTTATTAATTGAGTGATTCTCCCCCCCAGAATTGTCATTATTCATTGGTAAAAAGATTTTTCATGATTTTGAATGTTTTTGAAAATCCAAGCATGTTATTTTAAGAGCAACCTCAGCCTTTTTATTATCCTATGCAAAAACATCTTTTTACACGAACATCACTATTTGCGGCAGCTTGGAATAATGCCCTGCTATTGCTGGAAATGTAAAACCTTATTTAAGGGCCGTACCGAATAGTGTTATAAATAAGTCACAACCACAACTAAACTTTTCTAGGTTCTATTGACAGCATAAATGAAATTCTTAGTTCTAATACAACATTTTAGTAGGTAAAATTTTTCCATTTTTAAGTGAAATGAAAGAAAAATAAACCTACCACCAACTCAAACTAGCTGGCAGCTCTTAACATCCTAAAAAATGTGGAGAGAAGGGGGAAGTAGAATCAAGCCAATGTGGGGAAAATGTTTTAATTTATATTTTCTTGGAACTTTTCAGGAAGCTTCTTTACAAGCTTATCTGACATTGAACATTGTATTACATGGTGTAGTGACACTTGAAAGGCTGATTTCAAATTTTAACTTTGATCTAATGGAAAACCTTTCCCAGTTAATGTCAATGCCTTTTACATTTAAATTATCACTTACTCAATATTTCATAATGTACCTAAATATGAAATTTCTCTTTAGGACAACAAATTTAAATTAAAGCTTTGGGTTCATTTATTGAATTGTATTCCCATGGATCGAGTGCATCCAGAATTTCCTTATTCAGTCTTGAATAACCATCAATAACTACGCTAAGGAATTAAGAGAATAATCTTCAGGTGCTAATACTCAAATTAATCTGTCTTAAAGGAGTGTTGATATTATCTTGTAACTTATTGTATTTTTTTGTTCATTTAGTTCACTTGGTATTGATCTTAGACAAATACTGATATGGTTGGTTGTGTCCTCACCCGAATCGCATTATGATTCCCGTAATCCCCATGTGTCCTGGGAGGAACCAGGTGGAGATAGTTGAATCCTGGGGGTAGTTTCGCCCATCCTGTTCTCATGATAGTAAGTTAGTTCTCACGAGATCTGATGGCTTTATATGGGGCTTCCCCCTTTGCTGGGCACTCATCTTCTCCCCTGCCGCTCTGTGAAGAGGTGTCTTCAGCCGTGATTGAAAGTTTCCTGAGGACTGCCTAGGCATGTGGAACCGTGAGTCAATTAAACCTCTTTCTTTTATAAATTACCCAGTCTCGGGTATTTCTTCATAGCAACATGAGAATGGACAATTACCGATGCCAATACAAGTTATTTAAAGTAGCAAAAGCATAAGTTGATGGTTGTGAGTAGTAGTAGAACAGTTTAGGCATAAGAATTACTTCCAATCTGAATACTTGGAAGCTTTTAACTTGGCAATCATTTTAATATGCTAATTGGGTTTCATCTCTCCTTTTCCCTTAGTATCTATTCCTTTCTCCCAAAAGTATATATATTTCTTTTGCATCATAATGCCTTTCCTCCATAATTTCACAGTTCCATTTTCTATAAATCAGAAATAATTTATAAAGTATTTGTTATGGAGTATACCAAGTATACATAACCAGGTATAACACAAAATTACTAATTTCTTAAACATTTATAGCTGGGTCAGAGCTAAGGTGGGTCAGAGCTAAGGCAAGGCAGAGGAGGTGGCTAGGGATATGAATTTAAAGAGGAACTCCTTTTCAAGGCTGACCCTGTACTTGCAGGACCCTGAGAGTAAATGGCCTCCAAATTTTGCTCTAGAAAACCTCTCTTTCTTCACCTTACTCCCAACCCTGAGTCATAGCATCTAGTTAAGTTTGTTTGCTGTTTACATGAATAAAAATGGCTTTCTAAATGAAACATTGTTATACTTTTGTTTTTAGTACACATTGAAACATAGACATTTAAATCTGAATTTAAAAGAATACTTTTTAAGAACTTCCAAATTCCTCAGTATCTAGATAATTAGTACCAGCTTTTCTGAAGCATCGGACCTAGATTCTTTTGAGATCCTTCCCCTCCTCTACTGTAAACACTTACGGTCAGAACTTGTATCTTGTTGATGATCCAGTACCTTTTTCAGTGTCTGCCCAGAGACAGTTCACATAAGTGATAAATACTTGAATGAATCTTGAATAAAAGTGACAAGATCCATGTACATTCTAAGAATTGACTTCTGAAATTATTTTACATGTATTTCTCAGATGAAAATGGCTTTATTCCAGAAGGACCACTGGAAATAAAAATATATTGAAATGAAACACTCAGCTAATTGTTTTGGTACATTAAAGCATCTGTTACTTAGGCCCAATTCAGTGTAGGAACAATTTACAGAATGAACTTTTTTTGGTCATAATAACTTTGCTGTCACTAAAATCAGTCACTGAGCATCTGAATCTTTCTCCCAAGAATGTATATTCTATCAAGTAACATTATTTATTGATTAACTGCTGTGTGCCCCACACCATTCTTGGTGTTGTGGGGAATTAAAGATAAGAATAATTCAATCTAGCAACCATTTATTTTATTTTATTTTTTTAAATTTTACTTTAAGTTCTGGGATACATGTGCTGATCATGCAGGTTTGTTATGTAGGTATACATGTGCCATGTGGTTTGCTGCACCTATCAACCCGTCATCTCTAGCAAGCATTTATTGAGTGGTTTCTTTTGTAAAGGGTGAAGGGAATACAAGCTTGGTGCTTTGGTAGGGAGTCACACATTAACAGTTACAAACATCGGAGAATTAATACTAGGAGAGAAGGCATGTCCTTAGGCACCACATAAGTCAAGCTGTAATAAGGGATATAGGATTAGACAAAGCGCTATGAAGGGATTTAAAAAGGAGAAATTCTGAAAAGGTAGGGAAGATGATTATAAGAAGATGATTCTTGACATGGACTTAAAAGTTTAGCAGGTTTTTCATAGACTAGGTGGAAATCCAAGGGACAGCAGAGGCCTGGAGGGGTGACAGCAGAGGGGGAGCTCTAAGTAACTGGTGTGTTGGCATGTGACACTCAGGCTAGAAAGGGTAGATGGGGAAGCTGACAAAGAGCTTTGAAACCCATAGGAAGGCATTGGGGGGGGGTATTCTGAAGAAAATTGGGAGTTCTTAAAGATTTGGGAGCAGTCAACATATTATGTGTTGGAAATGAAGTATAGAAGGTAAATAGATGATAGACGGATAAAGATATATAGACATAAAATTGATACACACACACACACATATATATCTTAATAATATATACAGTACATTGTAGCTTGACTGGAGAACTGGCCCATGCCTTAGACCTTGAGAAACCCATTACAATTGTGGGGTCTCTGTGAAGTGTTGAAGCTGAAGATGAGGTTCTTGCCTTTGAGGAATTGAGAGTTTCCTTAGGAGGCTGGTCAAAAGCTAATATATGTAAAATACTTAAGAAATTAATCTGTGTGGTTTCGTATCTTGAGAAACGTGAGATTTAGGGTAGATGAAATTGTGTGATCTACTTGGTGAAATAGAAGACACAGGAAACTAATTTAGAAACACAAATGGTATGTAAAGTCATAGGTGATCAACTGGACTGATCTTTAAACAGCTTATTTGATTTAAATCAAACTTGGTTTTACGTAAGTCCTACCTCTGTGTTTTAGACTGAATTTGGAGGGTTTAATCCTGGTAGAACTATACTAGATTATGTAGGGATTTAAAAACACCTAAGAACGTTATTTACTTTGTCCCAAATATAAAAAACCCAAATAGGCTTTTTTTTTTTTCAAAGAAAAAGGAAGTTTAGCAAAGTCAAATTTCATTATCTGTATAAGCCCTTCTGTTATTTAAAAATGGAAAGCAAGTGCTTAAGATCATAAAACGGCATCAAAGCAGGGCTTTAATACACCATTAGATAATGTTACTAAACTGTTTTTTAAGTTTGTTTGAAAGGACTGTTATAAATTTCCTGCTGAGGCCCTGAGCTCTGATTACATATCACATGGGATAAACAGATAAAATTGTAAAATCCACTAAAAGCAACAGTATCTGGAAGCAGAGAATAAAACCTAAATATCCTGGTTTGCTAAGTCAGCCAGGTTTTTTCATTAATATCTTTTATCCGTGGAGAGTGCTGAACTCTATTTTGTTTTTTTGTGAGATAGAGTCTTGCTCTGTCTCCCAGGCTGGAGTGCAGTGGCGTGATCTCTGCTCACTGCAGCCTCCACCTCCCCTGGTTCAAGCGATTCGCATGCCTTAGCCTCCTGAGTAGCTGGGATTACAGGCACACACCACCACGCCCAGCTAAGTTTTGTATTTTTAGTAGAGCCAGAGTTTCACCATGTTAGCCAGGCTGGTTTTGAACTCTTGACCTCAGGTGATCCACCCACCTCAGCCTCCCAAAGTGCTGGATTACAGGCATGAACCATCATGCCCAGCCCCCTAACTCTATTTTTTTTTAACAGTTTTATTGAGATAATGATTCACGTCGCATAGGATTCACTCATTTAAAGTGTATGACTCAATGGTTGTTAGTATATTTACAAAGTTGTGCAACCATCACCACAACCAGTTTTAGAACACTTTTACCATCCAAAAGAATCCCTCTACCTACTAGCAATCATGCCCCAGTTCCCCCACTACCTGCCTTCTCCGGTCCTAGGCAACAACTAATTTTCTGTCTGTATAGATTTAACTGTTCCAGACATTTCTTATAAATAGAATTATATAACACATGGCATTTTATGATTGGCTTTTTTCACTTAGCATATTTTCAAGTTTCATCCATGTTGTAGCATATATCAGTACTTCATTTTTATGGCCAAATAATATTCCATTGCTCGAAAATACCACATTTTGTTTACCCATTCATTTGTTGGTGGATATGTGGGTTGTTTCCACTTTTTGGCTGTTATGAATAATGCTGATATGAACACTGGTGAATAAGTTTTCGTGTGGATATATATTTTCATTTCTCTTGGATATATAGCTAGGATTAGGATTGCTGGGTCCTATAGTAACTGTTTAAACTTTTTGTGGGACTGCCAAATTCTTTTTCAAAGTGCTGCATCACTTTACCTTCCCACCAGCAATATATGAGAGTTCCATGTTCCCCACATCGTCACCAATGCTTGTTATTGTTTTTGATTGTAACCATCTTCGTGAGTGTGAAGTGGTATCTCGTTGTAGTTTTGATTTGCATTTCCCTAATGACTACTGATGTTGAGTATCTCTTCGCTAACTGTTTTGAAAGGGAACAATGTACAGAAAGCTCAATTAAATGGATGTGCTAAAATGTATTATTTAAACCAAGCAAAATAGTTTTATAAACTTTGGCCTTGAATGACTAGATGATTGTGATGTTTAATCATGAGAAGGCTACAATTTGGTCCAATGAGAATTATTTGAATTATTCATAGGGTAAAGTTAAAATGCACAGCAGCATTCCAGCTGTCATGAAGTGGTTGTATGCAGAGTTACTGCTCCAGATTGCAGAAAGGAATGAAAGGGAATTTATAAATATAAGTTGGAATGGAAAACTTGAGATAGGAGAGTTTTAAATGTCAGGGTAGATAACATCAGCTGACCTCAAATAAGCAATGTCATTTTTAAAAAGTGTTGATGTGAATATATAAAATGTAAGTCTTCATCTAGTTTTTAAACTTTAAAATTACAGCATGCTCTTATAGATCTTCTCTGAAAGTTGAATAATGACATAGAGATAAATTATTTGAGTTACTTTTAGCTCCAGATTCTATAATTATATAATTCCTGGTTAAGATCAAGTTTTTTAAAACATACATAGTAAAAGAACAATTTTAAACAACCCAGCTATTCACATGCCATGAGAATAGATAAGCAGCCAAGAAACTTAACTTTTTGTTTCCAAGGTCTTGACTTTTATATAAGAACTTTATTCTTATTCCAGGTTGTGTCCTAGTACTTTATTCATATGTATTAAAAATTTCAACACGTTTTTGACAAAGAACAGGTAAGTTGGGAGTCATTAGAAGTTCAGCACAAAGTATTTTTGGTCACCATTTGAAATCCCTGGACAAGAGGAAACAGATGGGTTTGGTTATATTATCATTGCTGTGCCAAGTAAACAGTGGGGGAAAACATTAAATATCCTTTTGCTACATATCTGCTTCCAGGCTGGGAATGGTGTTTGATATTAACAGTGGTAGCCTTTGGATCTGTTTAATATTTAGTGATAGAAGCTTGAAAATGTTTTAAAAAATATATATAGCATAAAAAACAAAGTTTATATGAATCCTCATCAGGTGACTTAGTTTATTCATTCTGAAAACATTTACTGAATGGTAATTATGTGTAAGATACTGTGATGGACAGAGGACAGGAGCTTCAATTCCTTTGGGAAATCTTCAGGGACAAGGTAGCATTTGAGGTGGAATTTTATTTTACTTTATTTTTTATTGTTATTAATATTATTTTGAGATGGAGTCTCACTCTGTGGCCTAGGCTGGAGTACAGTGGCATGATCTCGGCTCACTGCAACCTCTGCCTCCTGAGGGGTTCAAGCAATTCTCCTGCCTCAGCCTCCTGAGTAGCTGGGACTATAGAGTGCGCCACCATGACTGGCTGATTTTGTATTTTTAGCAGAAACTAGATTTCACCATGTTGGCCAGGCTGGTCTCAAACTCCTGACCTCAAGTGATTTGCTGCCTCAGCCTCCCAAAGTACTGGGATTACAGGAATGAGCCACTGTGCCAACTTTGAGGTAGAATTTTACACATGAGTGCAATTGGGATACTCACAAGGGAGATAAAAATTAAGAATGGCGATTATATCTTAAAAAAAAATCAAAGACAGTTGTGAATAAAATCTTCCTTTCAGGGAAGAGTTGGACAGAACCTATACATGCAAGAAATATTTAAGTGTTCACTGAAATAGTTCGGGCAATCAGGTGGGCAGTTGAAAAACAACCAAAATAGCTGGGCGTGGTGGCTCATGCCTGTAATCCCAGCACTTTGGGATGCCAAGGCAGGTGGATCATGAGGTCAGGAGTTTGAGACCAGTCTGACCAACATGCAGCCGAGATCGCCCCACTGCACTCCAGCCTGGGCCACAGAGTAAGACTCCATCTCAAAAAGAAAAACCACCAAAAAGACAGAGATGCTGGCTTTTAAAGGGCTAGTGGACTATACAAAGAAGTGAGAAGATCATAATTGGTTGTTGGAGAAGGAGAATGGTGTGGGCAGAGGTGATATCAAAGCTGGGAGTTGAATGATGAGAAGAAGTATAACCCCATTAAAACCAAGCCACCTCATCATCCCCTCCTGTCATTCAGTCATATTCAAAGAAATAATCATTTGACAAAGATCTATGAAAAGCCATTTAAATCTTTTCTGTAGTCTCACAAAAATATCAAAAGGTATATTACAAGGTTAACAGTTATTGTAAAATAGGAGAATTCTTAAGCTAAAATGTTTATAGAATTTCAATTAAATTAGTAGATAGATAATGTTTATTTTCCTCCTCTTCATGCCAAGATTCATTAACATGGCAGGGAAGATACTGAAAAGGAATACATTCACAAGGATAATGTTATATGTAAATTTTCAGTGCCGCAAAAGAAGTAGCACTCGAATATAAATTTCCTCAGCAAGGCAATTTAGTTCTGTAGAAGGGTGTGGCTCACAGATGGAACAATGGCAAGCACACACCTGGACAAGGGAGCAGAAGAGGTTCTTATTCCTGATGGAGGTAGCCGCTACTGCTGTGTCATTCCCCTGTTGGCTAGGGTTAGACCATACAGTCTAGGCTAACTCCGATAGGCTATTTTAAAGAGAGCAGGAGTACCAGCCAGAGTGGTAGGGTGGGTAGTTTGGCAGGAAGGACAATTATGGGACAGGTCAGTGCAGGTATCCAGGAGTCAAAGCAGGTGACTGAGATGAGTCAGGATAGAGCAGGGGAGGGTGGGGGGGAACAGATCTGAACTACTGATTAGAACTGGTGGAAAATCTGAACTACTGATTAGAACTGGTGGAAAAGGTTGTTTACTGAAACTACAAGGAAGTTAAACTTTAAAATGGAGAATTAAAGAATAAAAGAGCTTAACATACTGACATACTGATTCTTTGAAGAGAAACTTGGAGTTCACTACATCTAACAATAAGAAGATAGTAGAGGAGGCATCAGTCGATAAGAGATTTCAACTAGATTTCAGAAGACAGAAAACTACAGAATGAATGATTTGATAGGTAACATGATAGACAATCTGGAATGAGTTGAAGCTGACATGCACACGAATAACACCATTAATTCGTTTCAGATTCCCTACCATATCATCTATCAAGTCACTTATTCTGTAGTTTTGTGTGTGAGAAGCAAAGGATATTATTAACTTGAGGCAAGCTAAGAGTTGTATAGAAAAAGAAATGTAATCTCAGCATACTACTTTTTCTGCAATAAACAATATTTATATACTAATGATGATTTCACGTAAGGAAAACATCTTGGGCCCCCAAAATCACTAAGCTAAAGGAAAAATTCAAGCTGGGAACGGCTTAGGGCAAACCTGCCTCCCTTTCTATCCAAAGTTATCCCTCTGCTTACTGAGATCAATACATATCTGATTGCCTGCTTTGGAAAGGCTAATCAGAAACTCAAAAGAATGCAATCATTTGTCTCTCACCTATCCCTGACCTGGAAGCCCCCTCCCCGCTTCTTGTCTTCCTGCCTTTGCTTCAAGTTGTCTCATCTTTCCAGACCGAACCACTGTACTTCTTACATATATGGATTGATGTCTCCTGTCTCCCTAAAATGGGTAAAACCAAGCTGTGCCCCAACCACCTTGGGCACATGTTGCCAGAACTTCCTGAGGCTGTGTCATGGGCCCGTGTCCTCAACCGTGGCAAAATAAACTTTCTAAATTAACTGAGACCTGTCTTAGATGTTCTGGATCCACAGTGTAGTGATTAATAATTTAGTCAAAATTAAGGCTGTAATGCTATTAAGAAATGCAAAAGAGGTAGATGTGAGAGAGAATGGTCAAATCAGTTCCCCACTGAAAACTCTCCCATGGAAATTCCTTAGCCTGGTTTAAAAATCTCTATATTGTCCTGTCTTACCAGCTCCCTGACCTAAGATCCTCCCACTCTCTCCTTCTTTAACCTCCATTCAGTGACCTGGCCTTCTTTCTCTCTATTAAGTCAAATTCTTTCCTTCCTTGTGGCCTTTGCCTTCAATCTTTCCTGTGTAAAATGTTCTTTTGGCAGAAAATCAGCTGGTTCCTGATAGCGTTCTCTTCTTCCACAGTAAGAGAATTTTAGCTTAGCATGTGGCTGCCCAGAATAGAAATTACATTTTAAGTTTTTCTTGCAGCTAGGTATGCTTATGTGACTAAGGGGTCTGGCCAAAAAGATGGGAACAAAAGAGATGGGAAATTGCTGAATTGTGCCCTTACAGAGAACTGCTCTTCTCCTTCTTCCTCCATCTTGCTGTTTGGAACACAGAGGTGGTAGAGCCATCTGGGACCTTGCAGATGAAGGACTGAAGGATCCTGGGTCCCCCGGATGGCCTGTCTCAGGCTACTACATGAGGCAAACAATAAACTTACTTGCTTATGCCACTGGTATAGGGTCTCTGTTACATGTGCTGATGCATATCACGGCACTTCCCGTAGACCTTCATGTTGCACGCCCTGCTCTTTGTTTAGGGACTCAGCTCTGACATCATCTCAGAGAAATGTTTCTGAACACCCTGCTGAAAGTCAGGTGGTTAAATCTCTTTCACTATCAAGAACTTATTTTCTTGATAGCACATAACAGTATATTGTATCGTTTTATCATTTTCTTTTTACTTGTCTTTCTCCTAGAATTTAAGTTTCACGAATGCAGTGACTTTGTTGTCTTACTCATTGCTGGATTCCTAATGCCTGGAACAGTGCCTGGCCCATAGTAGATGTACAATATATATTCACTGTGTGATTGGCTACATCAAACTGGGAATTCAGTAGATGGGAAGTCAGTAGATAAAAAATAAATTAGTAAAAAGTGACATACGCATACTGTTTGGAAATGCAGAGATACATTAGGAAAAGGAACAGCTAAAATATTCTTAACTGGTTCTTTCTGGGGATCAGGCCTGAAGTAAGAACGTGTGAGACAGAGTGCTATTTTCATTTAACCCTTTGATACTATTAGATTTTTAAACTCATGCATATATTATTTTGGAAAAGACCAAATTTAAAAAATAATTAAGAGGCTGGGCGCAGGGGCTTCATGCCTGTAATCCCAGCTCTTTGGGAGGCCAAGGCAGGCAGATCATTTGAGGTCAGGAGTTCGAGACCAGCCTGGTCAGCATGGAAAACCCCATCTCTACTAAAAAATTAGCCAGGCATGGGGGTGTATGCCTTTAATCCCTGCTACTTAGGAGTCTAAGGCAAGAGAATTGCTTGAACCTGGGAGGCGGAGGTTGCAGTGAGCCAAGATTGTGCCACTGCACTCCAGCCTGGGCAACAGAGTGATAATCCATCTCAGAAAAATAAATAAATAAATACTCTGTAGTCATTAAAATGATATGGCAGAAGAATGCTTAATGTCATGAAAAGACATCTACAACATGACGATATAACATATGCAGAGCAACACTCAATTTTTATGCATGTTTGAAGCACACACACCTTTAAAAAGTTGCTGTTACAGTTCATGCACACAGCAAATTCCTAACTTTAGATGTAAATGGATGTACCATTTTTTATGAATAGAACCAGTATTTCCTGATTAACAATGTTGAATGAACACTTAAAGACTTCAGATTTGAAGGGACAATACAGTGTCTTCCTTCCCAGAGCTCCTACGGGCCTTTGTCTAGCCCTTCTTTTTTTGAAACGGAGTCTCATTCATTGCCCAGGCTGCAGTGCAGTGGGGTGATCTCGGCTCACTGCAACCTCCACCTCCCAGGTTCAAGTGATTCTCCTGCATCAGCCTCCGGAGTAGCTGGGACTACAGGTGCTAATTTTTGTATTTTTAGTAGAGATGGGGTTTCACCATGTTGGCCAGGATAGTCTCGATCTCTTGACCTCGTGATCTGCCCACCTTGGCCTCCTAAACTGCTGGGATTACAGGCGTGAGCCACTGCACCCAGACATCCAACCCTTCTTTTTAGCCACTTAGTGAGGAGTTTTACTCTTATCCTAAGAGCAGTGAGGAGCCAGTGAAGTATGTTTAGCAGCAGTGGTGTGATAAGATTGTTTTAGGCAGATTTGTGGAAATGGCTTTAAAAGGAGAGCTTGGAATCAGAGAAATAGGAAGCTATTTAGTCAATCAAGGCAAGAAATGATGGATGCCTAAAAGCAGCAGTTGGGTTAGAGAGAAGACTGTCTGAAGAGCAGCACAGAGGGTTGGCAGTCTTGGCAAGAGGGGAAGAAGGCTCCAAGGCTGTAAGTTCCATGAGGGGAAGGACCACTTTGACCTTGTTTATTACTGTGTCTTGTGCCTGCCTAGCCCAGTGTGGATGCACTGACACTCAGAAAATATTTGTGATCTTAAGTGGAAATGATGAAGGATTCGGCTTGGAAGTCTGGCCAGGGTGCCTGGTGAACCACAGGTTGCTCACTGAGCATGACAGGAGGACCAGCATGGGTGGAAGGAGATGCTCTGGAGGTGCTGGGTTATAGATGCCGGGTGTTCATTCCAGGGAAGGCATTCTGTGAGCAGTTGGCTGTCCAGGTCTAGAAGATCTTGGCCAGGGATAGGCTTGAGGGTCCTCAGCATACAGATGGTACCTTTAGGCAGAGAGTGAATAATACTTTATTAGAAGAGTATATAGTGGCCAATCACGGTGGCTCATGCCTGTAATCCCAGCATCTTGAGAGGCTAAGGTGGGTGGATCACTTGAGGTCAGGAGTTAGAGACCAGCTTGGCCAATGTGGTAAAACCCTGTCTCTACTGAAAATACAAAAATTAGCCAGGTGTGGTGGCGGGCACCTGTAATCGCAGTCACTTGGAAGGCTGAGGCAGGAGAATTGCTTGAGCCTGGGCGGTGGAGGTCACAGTGAGATGAGATCTTGCCGCTGCACTCCAGCTTGGGTGACAGAGTGAGATTTTGTCTCAAAAAAAAAAAAAGAGTATATAGCATTGAGAGACGAGAGCTAACAGGAGAAAACCTCCAAGCAACTCCAAAATTAAAGGACAGGGGCCTATGGTGGAGAAGACAAAAGAGCAGCAGAGAGGCAGGAGGGACAGTCTGCTGTCACAGAAGAAGGGACGGTCAGCAGTAGGGAATGCTGCTGGTACAGCATGAAGGTGGGCTCCAAACATCGTCCATTGTATTTAGAAGAAATAAGTTGTTAGTGATAATCACTCAAGGTGCTTTAGAATATCTGTAAAAAAATTAGAGACTGGGAATCATTTTGTTGTGTTAAGAAGACTGAATGGCTAATCTGCCACTTTTTTCTCCTTTTGAACTTTTTTCTCCTTTAATTTTAATGAGTCTCTGAACTTGTACCCACCACTAGATCGTCACCTTCTTATCAAAGTTCCAATGACTAGTTTGGCAGCAGGGGAAGTTTTTCCACTTGGTCACATTTTTAATCAGGTCACTATCAGCAAGCTGACAGCGACTTGTTTGTGCTGGTTCAGAACGTGGCTCCCACAAAACCAGGCCTCCAAATACTTGGCTTTTCTGCTTTATGATTGCATTTACAGTTCGTGTGTATCTTTTTCATCTTTCCTAGAACAAAGATACACACACACACACACACACACACACTCCAGAAAAGGACTGACATGACAAATTAATGCCGTTATTATATTCTTGATTATTGATTGACATTTGGATTGTGTATTTTTCCAAATTTTCTTGGCCAAGAATATTCTCAGCACATAGTTATTTCCTGAATACAGCTTTTATTCCCCTCTCTTCTTCTTCAATATATTATTTCTATTTTTTATCACCACTCCAGAACAGAACTTTTTCCTTTACAATTAACCAGCCCTGTTTCCTGCTTCCACTTGAACAGCATGAATTCTGTCTGTCATCTTTCCCTCTTGTGTTCCATGATTTTTTCTTTGGAAATAACTTTTCTTTTTTTCTTTAGACAGAGTCTCATTCTGTTGTCTAGGCTAGAGTCAGTCTCGCTCACTGCAACCTCTGCCTCCCAGGTTCAAGTGATTCTCCTGCCTCAGCCTCTCAAGTAGCTGGGATTACAGGAGCACACCATCATGCCCGGCTAAGTTTTGTATTTTTAGTAGAGACAGGATTTCGCCATATTGGCCAGGCTGGTCTCAAACTTCTGGCCTCAAGTGATCTGCCCTCCCAAAGTCCTGGGATTGTAGGTGTGAATCACTGTGCCCGGCCTCTTTGTAAATAACTCTTGGAAGCAATACATTATTTGGCAAATTTCATAGGAATATTAAGAGCATGATTGTTTTGTGATAGCGTATACTATGTTCAAACAAAATGTTTTTAATTGTATACTACCTGTTTTGTCATAAAACATCTGTTCAAAAACGCTTTATTGATGCCACCTGGGTGGTGAGTAAGTACCCTGTATGTACTGTAGATATCCATAGCAGATACAGGCCCCAGCTCAGTACCTTGCACCTAGTAGATGTTCAATTGGTCTGTGATAAATGAGAATGCTCAGGCAGCCACGAATACCATCAGGAGGTTTGGGGGAGAGGAATAGGTGAGGTTAGACCCCCACCCTTGGAAAGCCCAGGAGATAAAGCCATGACAGCGTTGCTTAGGGACATGGTGGTCTCTGCCATAGACACCCAGAGAGGGGCAGACAAAGTGGTGGATGGCAGGTCCTGAGGACATTTTAAAGATGAGCACGAGTGGGTAAAGCACCCCCCGTGCCCTGCCTGGCTCTTTAAATGACTAAGCACTTTTGGTTGAAAAGGCCACCAACCAAAAGAGGAGGAAAATTTTGCCGGCTCCGATTAAACAAATGAAATTAGCCAAATGAGCCGGGGACGGTATCTTTAACCTGTTTGTGCTGCTATAACAGAATACCTGAAACTGGGTAATTTATAAATTATAGAAATAATAGACATTTATAAATAATAGAAATTCCAGTTCTGGAGGCTAGAAAGTCCAGGATCAAGGTGCCAGCAGGTTCAGAGTCTGATGAGGTTCCTGTCTTTGTGTCCACGATGGCACCTTGAAGTCTGAGTCCTCAAAGGGTGGAAGGGATAGAAGGGCAGAAAAACACTGAATCCTGTGTGAAACCCCTTTCCTAGGGCCTTAATCCCATTGGCTAGGAAGGAGCTCCCTTGACCTAATCACCTCCTAAAGACCTCACCTCTTGACACTATTGCATTGAGGATTACGCTTCAACATGCAGTTGTAAGGAGATACGAAATTCAAATCCTACCAGGATGTTAGCACCATTTCATGATCAGAGGGTTCAGGGATTAGCTCTGCAAAAAGGCCATCAGTATGATTTTTAAAACTTTTTAAATATTTTTATTTTTTATTTCTTCTTAAAAAAATGGGATACGTGTGCAGAATGTGCAGGTTTGTTACATAGGTATACATGCGCCATGGTGGTTTGCTGCACCTATTGACCCGTCCTCTAATTCCCTCCCCCTCAACCCCCACTCTCCCAACAGACCCTGGTGTGTGTTGTTCCCCCTCTCTGTGTCCATGTGTTTTCAATGTTCAACTCCCACTTATGAGTGAGAACATGTGGTGTTCTGATTTTCTCTTCCTGTGTTAGTTTGCTGAGGTTGATGGCTTCCAGTTTCATCCATGTCCCTGCAAAGGACATGATCTCATTTCTTTTTATGGCCGCATCATATTCCATGATGTATATGTACCACTTTATCTAGTCTATCATTTATGGGCATTTGGGTTCGTTCCATGTCTTTGCTATTGTAAATACTGGTGCAATAAACATACATGTGCATGTGTTTTTATAATAGAATGATTTATAATCCTTTGAGTATATACCCAGTAATGGGATTGCTGGGTCAAATGGTATTTCTGGTTCTAGATCCTTGAGGAATTGCCACACTGACTTCCACAATGGTTAAACTAATTTACATTCCCACCAACAGTGTAAAAGTGTTTCTATTTCTCCACAGCCTCACCAGCATCTATTGTTTTCTGACTTTTTAATAATTGCTATTCTGACTGGTGTGAGATGGTATCTCATTGTGGTTTTGATTTGCATTTCTCTGATGATCAGTGATAGTGAACTTTTTTTTCATATGTTTTTTGACCAGGTAAATGTATTCTTTTTTGAAGTGTCTTTTTAGATCTTTTGCCCACTTTTTGATGGGGTTGTTTATTTTTTTCTTGTAAATATGTTTAAGTTCCTTGTAAATTCTGAATATTAGACCTTTGTCAGATGGGTAGATTGCAAAAATTTTCTCCTATTCTATAGGTAGCCTGTTCAGTCTGATGATAGTTTCTTTTGCTATGCAGAAACTCTTTAGTTTAATTAGATCCCATTAGTCAATTCTGGCTTTTGTTGCAATTGCTTTCAGCATTTTTGTCATGAAGTCTTTGCCCATGCCTATGTCCTGAATGGTATTGCCTAGGTTTTCTTCTAGGGGTTTTATGGTTTTGGATTTTACATTTAAGTCTTTAATCCATCTTGAGTTAATTTTTGCATAAGATGTAATGTAGGGGTACAGTTTCAGTTTTCTGCATATGGCTGGCCAGTTTTGCCAGCACCATTTACTGAATAGGAGATCCTTTCCCCGTTGCTTGTTTTTGTCAGGTTTGTTGAAGATTAGATGGTTTGTAGATGTATGGTGTTATTTCTGAGGTCTCTGTTCTGCTCCATTGGTCTACATATCTGTTTTGGTACAAGTACCATGCTGTTTTAGTTACTGTAGCCTTGTAGTATAGTTTGAAGTCAGGTAGTGTAATGCCTCCAGCTTTGTTCTTTTTGCTTAGGATTGTCTTGGCTATATGAGGTCTTCTTTGATTCCATATGAAATTTAAAGTAGGTTTTTCTAATTTGTGAAGAATGTCAATGGTAGTTTGATGGGAACAGTATTGAATCTATAAAATAGTTTGGGCAGTATGGCCATTTTCACAATATTGATTCTTCCTATCCATAAGGATGAAATATTTTTCCATTTGTTTGTGTCCTCTCTTATTTCCTTGAGCAGTGGTTTGTAGTTCTCCTTGAAGAGGTCCTTCACATCCCTTGTTAGCTGTATTCCTAGGTATTTTATTCTTGTTGTAGTGATTGTGAATGGGAGTTCATTAATGATTTGCCTGTTTGTCTATTATTGGTGTATAGAAATGCTTGTGATTTTTGCGCATCGATTTTGTATCCTGAGACTTTGCTAAAGTTGCTTATCAGTTCAAGAAGTTTTTGGGCTGAGATGATGGAGTTTACTAAATATAGTCATGTCATCTGCAAGGCAAAGACAACTTGACTTCCTCTCTTCCTATTCAAATACTTTTATTTCTTTCTCTTGCCTGATTACCCTAACAAGAACTTCCAATACTATGTTGAATAGGAGTGGTGAGAGAGGGTATCTCTGTCTTGTACCGATTTTCAAAGGAAATGCTTCCAGCTTTTGCCCATTCAATATGATATTGGCTGTGGGTTTGTCATAAATAGCTCTTATTATTTTGAGATATGTTCCATCAATACTAGTTCATTGGGAGTTTTTAACATGAAGGGATGTTGAATTTTATCAAAGGCCTTTTCTGCATCTATTGAGCTAATCATGTGGTTTTTGTCTTTGGTTCTGTTCATGTGATGGATTATGTTTATTGATTTGTGTATGTTGAACCAGCCTTGCATCCCAGGGATGAAGCCAACTTGATTGTGGTGGACAAGCTTTTTGATGTGCTGCTGGATTCAGTTTGCCAGTATTTTATTGAAGATTTTTGCTCTGATGTTCCCCTTCCCCATGTGGCTCAGGTGGGCTGCCGCACCACACTGCTCTTCCTTTTCTCCATGGGTCACCCCATGGCCTTCTAGTCAATTTTGATGACAGAATCTGGATACCTTGGTTGCCGGTGAAGGATTCACATGCTTATTATGTTTTTTTCTGATGGGAGCCTGAAAATACCACTGCATCCAGTCGGCCATCTTGGCCCCACCCCCTGGCCATGATACGGTCACATGACTTCTAATTATTTAGGATTCTTTGAAAACAGATATTGCTTAGTCAACCAGTGTGGCAATGAAAGCTTCTTGACTTAGTATTCAGTGACTATAATTTAGGTAGGCCTGGTTCTGCCACTAATTTTGTGGCATTGTGAACTTAGTTCACTGTCTTGCATCTGTTTCCTCCACTAGAATGAGAACTGCTTGATCTTAGGTCCTGCCTCGAAGATTCTGTGAGTCTGTTAGCTTCATTGCTATTTATTTTCTCAGAGTATTGCATGGTTTGCCAGGGTTTGGACATGATCATATTTTTCAAGGTAATTTTCACAAGAGATATGTTCTATAATATTAAGATATGTCAGTAGAGAAAATGTTTTGAGTCAATGTGTTCATTTTACTTATTATTTAATATTCATTTATTGAATGCTTTTTGTATATAAATAGCAGAACTGGCTGGGCATGGTGGCTCAGAGTTTGAGACCAGCCTGACCAACATGGCAAAATCCTGTCTCTACTAAAAATACACAAATTAGCCAGGCGTGGTAGTGCCCACAGCTACTCAGGAGGCTGAGGCAGGAGGATCACTTGAGCTGGGACACAGAGGTTGCAGTGAGCCGAGATCATGCCACTGCACTCCAGCCTGGGCAACAGAGTGAGACTCCATCTCAAAAATAAAGAGATAAAAAATAAAACAGCAGAACTTCCTCCAGTTTGGGTTTGGGACCTTGGAGGTACAACAATGGGAGAATCAATCCCTCATGGTGGTATAACGTGTTAAATGGTTGTACTAACCGTAAAATGAGGCAGTGAGCTGACAGCAACAGAGCAGCCCAGTAGTGAGAGAAAGAGAGAGAGCACAGCACATGAGTTCTTCAGCACTCCCAGGGTATAGTGAACATACAGGCACTGAACACATCCATAAATACAGATTATTCATTTTGATTAACAATGTGTTGATACAAATACTTGATGAAACCTACATCTCTTACATTAGTTGTCAAACAATGGCTTATAGTTCAGAACTGCAGTTTCCAGATTCGATTTAGGGGTGCCATACACGAACAGGCTTTAGCAGCCTATGGAACCTCTTTGGTGATTCCTGTTGGAGAATAAACATACCACAGTATCTGCTTCTCCCCTGCATGTAGAATAAATTGATGGCCCAAGAGACATGAACAGAAAGGACACATTCGATGGTTTGATGTGGCTTTAGGGAGAATCGGAAGTTGAAACGGAGAGAAGCTGAGTGACCCTGAGTAAGAACTGCTCGTTTTCCACTTACAGGAGAGACCCCTTTTATGCCATTCCCTGCCACGTGCTCTGGATTCCCTCTCTAGGCTTAGGAGAGCCAGGTTCCTAGATGGAAAATGGGTTAATTCCCTATCTGGCAAGGCCATCCAGGGGTCTGACTCCTAGTGAGGGCACAGAGGACAAAGCTATTCCACTTTTTGAAAAAAAATAAATAATAATAAGAGTAGTTGTTAAAAGTTCTCTTTTCTCTCCCTGGACGGCACCTTTGACTACAGGAGGTGAGTACAGACACTGCCAGGATTCAAACCCCACTGTTCATGGTTCACCCATTTTTTGCAACTCCTTCCTTCCCTTTCCAACAGCTAAATGTTCAAAAGACAATAATCACCCCCACCCACCCACCCACTTATCCCTCGAGGGGTCCGTGGAGATAGTTTGTCACCATTTCCTGGTTCAGTGAGACAGTTGTTAGCCAAGCGCAATCTGTCCGCTCAGATTACAGTGTCAAGACTAACAGGGCAGCAGACTTGCTTCACCGACAAAGGAATGAAGGACTTTGCTTGTAGATAGTTTTGTCTGTGTTCACAGTCTCTCTCTCTCTTTTAGTTGTTATAGTTTTTTTGTTTTGTTTTGTTTTTTGAGATGGAGTTTCACTCTTGTCATCCAGGCTGGAGTGCAGTGGCACCATCTCGGCTCACTGCAACCTCTACCTCCTGGGTTCAAACAATTCTCCTGCCTCAGCTTCCCTAGTAGCTAGGATTACAGGGGCCCGCTACCACACTCAGCTAATTTTTTGAATTTTTAGTAGAGACGGGGTTTCACCATGTTGGCCAGGCTGGTCTTGAACTCCTGACCGCAAGTGATCCACCCGCCTCGGCCTCCCAGAGTGCTGGGATTACAGGCATAAGCCACAACACCCAGCCCACAATCTCTTAAATTAGTCTTGCTACCCTCCCATTCCCCAATGGCTCCTTCAAAAGCGCTGCTCCCTTCCTAGACTGTGAGTTACTCTGGTCACTAATCCTGATAATCGGTTCCTAGAGGATTCTACTGGGGCTGCCTGCGAATCCTGTGGCAGCCTCTTCCTTAGCTCCTGTGTGTGATGGCTTTGAACTTGTTTGAACTTAGTGGGACTCCACGGACTGCCATCTGTTTGCCTGTTCCTGTTATGGCATGTGAAGTGGGATAGGGAGAAATGCTCCTTTGCTAGGATCCAAGAAATGCATTCCTGAATTTCTCCACTATTTTACATTACGCCTATCAGATTCATCTTGAAAAATAAGAAAGGTGATTTATTCCCAGCCAAGGCCAGGACTCTGGAGAGAGTGGCCTCTTGGCTTCAGTTCTGAGTCCTACCTCTAAGTTCTGGTAGCAGTAGAGACGTACCTACCTCATCTTAAATAGTTACGTGGCAGACTTCACTTCAGCCTCTGAAAAAGGAGATTGGTTAGGGAGAGGAGAAAATAACATTTGCCTAAATGAACCAAAAGAGGAGAAGAAGAAGAAGCAGGGAAGAGGAAACGGAAGAAGAGGAAGAAGAGGGGGGGATCAAGGAGACGAGGAAGGGAAAGCAAGAGAAAAGGAGGAGGAAAAGGAAGAGGGCAAAAAGAACAAGAAGGCCGAGTGTGAAATAAGGCCACTTTTTTGAAACAAAGCATTTGCCTTCATCTCTTCCCAAAGCATTTAAAACCACCCATTGTAGAATCTGCAGTTCACTCACAGGAGGACTTGCGTGAGTTTCTTTTTGAGCTTAGACTGAAATTACCCCTGATGGCAGTTCAACTAGTAGGTAAGAATACCTAAAACCACTCTTCTTCATTCCAGGGTTTCTCAGTGTATGATCTGTGAGTCTTCCTCAGAATTACCTAGGGCCCTAGTTTTTTAAAAAAATAGGCAAATTCCTGAGCCTAAATCAGTATCTCTAGGAGTGGGGCCTGGGCATTTGTCATCTGCAGGGCTTTTTTGCTTATGCTTGAAAGAGGCAAGGTCCCCGGATGGTTCCTGATGCCAACGAAAATTTGAGAATCACTGCTGTAATCCAAAGGACGCTGAACTCTGTTTTCTCCCTATAAAAGATAAAATTTAGTTCTGCTTAATTCGGCAAGACTAAAAAAAAAATAAAAGAAAAAAACACATAAAATTTAGCAGTTTTTTTTTTAGCGCCTGAATCATCAGGCAAGAAATGTGGGTGTTGCTTAGGTCTAAGCCTCCTGAAATATTAAAGAAACATGTATGTGCAAATACCAAAAGAGGAAAAAGTTCCCGCCGGCTGCACCACCGACAGCATACAAGATGCCAGCATAACGGGTCAATAAAGAATAACATTTGGGAACCTCATCTGCTGGTAGCTTAAGAATATAAACATGTATAAATAAACAGATAATATACCTGAAACAAAGTTCGAGCAAGGAAGTAGTTTTATTAGGAATATCGTAGCACATCATGTTGTAGTGAATTTCTAGCATGAACTGCCTTCTCTCTTCGCCGTGACACTCTTACAAGTCTCATAGCAGTTCATTACCCACAGTTTGGATTTTGTGGGGCCAGGAAATGCAGCCAACTTTTAATAGTATTGTTATTATTTTATTTGTATATTTATTTTTGAGATGGAGTCTCACTCTGCCAACAGGCTGGAGTGCAGTGGCATGATCTCGCCACATGGGAACCTCATCCTCTCGGGTTCAAGCGATTCTCCTGCCTCAGCCACCAGAGTAGCTGAGACAACAGGCATGCACCACCACGCCCAGCTAATTTTTGTCTTTTTAGTAGAGACAGGGTTTCACCACGTCGGCCAGGCTGGTATCAAATTCCTGAACTCAAGTGATCTGCCCGCCTCTGCCTCCCAAAGTGCTGGGATTACAGGCCTGAGCCACTGTGTCCAGTCACAGCCAACTTTTAATAGTATTATAATGAGGTGGAAAGACACTGAGATTTAGTGCCCAGCCGGGTGTCTGGCTTAGCCTCATCATGGAACCCATACTGCTGGGTTTTCTCTACTGTGGCTTAATAAGCAGGAGCTTCCAGAGATGATCATAAATGACTCATGCAGGGGAGAGAAGGAAGGGTCAGGGGAGCGGACCATCCAGCTAACAGTGTGGTGAAAGATAAAACATCACCAAACACACCTGAAAACCTGGCACCTGAGAATAACTCAAGGCAAAACAAACAAACAAACAAAAAGCCCCTGTGCTTTCTATTTTATATTTCTTTTTTTTTTGGTGTGGGTTGGAGGTCTTGTTCTGTCACCTAGGCAGAAGTTCAGTGGTGCAACGAGGGGCTCACTGCAGCCCCCAACTCATGGGCTCAAGACATCTTCCTGCTTTACCCTCTTGAGTAGCTGGAAGTACAGGTGTGCACCACCACACTCAGCTAAGTTTTGAATTTTTTGTAGAGGTGGGGGATCTTGCTATGTTGCCCAGGCTTGTCTCAAACTTCTGAGCTCAAGTGATTTTCCTGCTTTGTCTTCCCAAAGTGCTGGGATTACAGGCATGAGCTACAGCACCCAGCCTATTTCATACTCCTTAATAACCTGTTAGCCTTCATTTTTCATGGGTAGGAGTAGAATACACATATTTATTTAAACTTAAGCCAAACTAAAGTCTATCAAAATTAAGTTGTTTTAAATAAATAATTGAGATGAATGATTAAAAACTTAAAGAAGACAGTTCTCCACTTTTTATTGCTAAAGGTTTATGTTGCTAAGATATTTTCCATTATTACAATCCTAGTAAGTTTCGGGAAATAGTGCTCACTTATTGACCCCATACATGTATTTTTGCTTTGCATTTTGCTTTTTCTAAAGAGGCGATAGATGAGAAAGATCTAGTTGGCAAAGGTAGAGGACGAAAAAGCTGGAAAGGAAGAGGGAACAGCATGTACAAACAGCTTGCTGTGGGAAAGAGCTTGAAGCACTTGAGGTACAAATGGAAACCAGTATGGGTGGAGTATGGGAGCTCAGGAGACGGTGATGATGCCGGAAGCAATGACATTATACAGGGCCTGGCTGAGTAGAGCCAGGAGGTTGGGTTTTATGCTAAGGATGATAGAGTGCTATCAGAGCACTCTGGGAGTAACCTGATCCACATATGCAAGATGTGAACTTGTTTCTCAAAATTTTCAATGAAGAAAAATAGAATAAGGCCAGGTGCGGTGGCTCACATCTATAATCCCAGCACTTTGGGAGGCCGAGATGCGTTGATCACTTGAGCCCAGGAGTTCGAGACGAGCCTGGCCAACATGGGGAAACCCTGTCTCTACTAAAAATACAAAAATTAGCCAAGCGTGGTGGTACACGCCTGTAATCCCAGCTACTTGGAAGGCTGAGAGAGAGAGAGAGAGAGAGAGAGAGGAGAGAGAGGAGAATCTCTTGAACTTGGGAGGCAGTGCTTACGGTGAGCCTAGATTGTGCCACTGCACTCCAGCCTGGGCAACAGACCAAACTCCATCTCAAAAAAAAAAAAAGGAAAATTTAATAGTCCCTATTTTGTTGTTATCTTGAGTTTTAGGGTTGGCTGACTCTTTGTTGCTGCTAATTAATTGAGTAGACCTTTTAGTATTTTGAAATAAATGAATTCTTAAAGCAATGACCACACTTTGGGAATAATCAAAAAGGTAGTCAGCAACTAGCCCAGGACCCCAAGCCATAGGAGAGGCTTGCTGACTGCTTATGGCTAATACAGATCATACTTACTTCAGCCTGGGAAGGAGACATTCAGGTAATAAATGTAAATCAGCAATGTCTCTAAAACATCAAAAGAAATGCACGAAGTGGAAAATACAACTCCAGTGAATGGAAACAATGGAAAATATTGTCATAAAATAGTAGCAGAATTTCGAAGCGTTGACTACATGTTTTTTTTTTTTATACTCTGCCCAAAATTGTCGATGCTCAGGATCCTAAAGAAAGCTAAGTAAAAATTTTCCAAGTAGGCTACACTCTAAATTCACACAGTGTAAAAATGACCCTTCAATAGTAACACGGAAGGATGTGATTTCAATCTCAACACTACACATTTCCAAAGGATTAGAGATATCCCTCTGACATGCCCCGTGTCCTCGAATAAGTCACTGGGACGTATTATTGACTCAAAAACTTATTTAAAGCTTTCTTAAACCCATCTTTTTTCAACCTGCAACTCGCCATGGGATGAGGAATTTCTTAATTTTTTAGGCATTTAGAAATTTGTTCATCCTACATTCACTTCTTTCAAATTGCACTTTCAAAATATCACTACTGCTCTACCGTGTCTCTACCCAAGCTCAGTGGCTCAGTGTCTTCTCTTTCTGGGGAACATTGCAAGGAGAAGGGAGGGCAACACATTTGGTATCTTTTGAAAGAAGTCGTTGAGGATGGGACGAGGGGGAATTACCCAAGCACAAATCAAAAAGGAGCCACTGATTACTAATGGCTGATTTGGATTCCCTAGAAGAAAGGAAAGAACATTTTATAAAAACCCTAAAGAAAAGCAGTTTAGCATCATCAGTGGCTCAGGAATTAAACAGCCTTGGTTGGAATTCTAGCCCCTTAGTAGAAGGTTATTTAACTTTTCTACACCTTAGTTCCTTCTATAAAATGAGCTACTATTTAGTCCCCAGGGAGCAACTACATTGTAACTGAGAAGATTCATGCATACTAGGTGTTTTGCACAGAGCAGGTGCAATCAGCACCCAGGAATGTTTACCCTGACCTTCCCCAGCCGTGCTCCCACATTACAGAATGTCATGTTGAAGGCTCCTCCAAGCTTTTATCCTGAGGAATCCTGGTATGGCAGCCCTCACTCCCAATCCCCTCAGACCCTTCAGAGGCCTTCTGACCCCTCTCCAATGAGTCTTGGAATGTGGCAATTGAAATTGTCTCAAGGATTCTAGGTACATTGCAGCATGCACAGAGTGTAGTTTGCATATTCCTTTCTGAGGATGCTTTATATTTTGTTGACATTTGTTTTTAGTTCCAGTACTTTGAGCTCACAGGAAACTCTACAGGGAGAACTCACAGGGACTGCTGAATCCCATAATTATTTAAGCATGATTTCCTTGTTCCCTTGCTTACCTTGAAATTTTCTACTTTTATTCTGGCTGTTCTCAGAACTCAGTGAGCTCTTTTGCCATTTATTCTTAGTAGCTTGGCATTCTGCTTCTAGAAAACGTATCGTGATGTACAAACTTGGAGATTTCAATTCTGAATTACTTATAGCAATGTAAGACTAATTCTAGCACACATGCCTGGGAGGTCATTAGTATTTGCAGTTTTTCTATTCAAAGAAGAATCATCGGTCTATCCCCCAGTCCTTGGTTGAGTTCTCAGTTCTTTAGGCCTGGATTTATTTTGTTTTAGGCACTAAATCCATGTGCCTGAGTGAACTTGAGTTTTAACTTTACATGTCATTCCATCCATATCTGAGATTTGGCTTTTTACACAATTAGATTTTGGCTCCTAAGCCCCATGACTGGGGGATAAGCCCAGCCTTCAGTTTAGACTATTAGGAACACACTCAGATTAGCTGTTCCTCTAACCATCTTTTGCCAGGCACTGTGCCAGCACATCCACGCTAGGTGTTGGGCTAGGGAGACGTGAATTGCAATGCCAGTGTTTTCTTGTCTTTACTACCTCAGAGATTTCTTGTCCTGAATCAAGCAACAGAGCTGAAATTGATATTTAACTTTGTAAACTTTCCAGTGACAGAATGCCCAAATCACTACATTAGACAAGAACTACTTGCAAAGCTGTTCTTCTGTTTGTGTGTTTTGTCAGCCTTTGAAAGATTAACCATGTGTGGATTTGAATCCAATAAGAGATGTACTTCTTATATACTGTGGAATGAGAAAGTAGCAAGGGAAAGTCATTGATAGCAATCTGTGTCTTTCTTGTGATGAAAATAACAGTGTAGGCCACACGTGGTGGCTCATGCCTGTAATTCAAACACTTTGGGAGGCTGAGGTGGAAGGATTGCTAGGGCCCAGGAGTTTGAGACCAGCCTGGGCAACATAATAAAATCCCGTTTCTTAAAAAAAAAACAAAAATTACATGGGCATGGTGGCTCGTGCCTGTAGTCCCAGCTAAGGCAGGAGGATCGCTTGAGCAGGGACGATCAAGGCTGCAGTGAGCTGTGATCACACCACTCCACTTCAGCCTGCATGACAGAGTGAGACCCTGTCTCAAAAAAAAAAGGAAGGAAGGAAGTGAAAGGAAGAAAGAGAAGAGAGAAAAGAAAAAGAGAAAAAGAAAAAAAGAAAAGAAAGGAAAGCAGTGAGGCCATTCTGCATTTTAAAAGCCAAGATTGATTGAATTCTGTGGCATTCTTGGTACTGTTTTGTTCTGACTCCAAATTCCAACAGTACAATGAAAGCCAAGCCTTTTGTAGATTAAAATAAATGATAGACATTAATCTCCCTCTTGCTCATCTACTGCTATATTATTAACAAAGTCTTGCCGCAGTCATCTCACTTAGCCAAACCCCGACCAATCTATGCAGCTGTCCTGATAGCCCTTACTCAGAGCTTTGGTAGTTTGTTCTTTTCTTTCCAGAACCAGGTTTGGACCAGCTCAGAAAGTTCCTAGAAGCAGGTGGAGGAATAAGAATTCTCCCACTTTCCCCCCATATCCTTCTCTCTCCCCAAATGCTACTACTCTGCTTTTGTTTATTCTGCTCAGACTTGTAGCCTAGTGTCCTTCCATCATAGGGGGCCTGCAGAAAACCAGGAGGGGGAAGAAGAAGGACTCCACACCCTTTACTCCTTTTCAACAGCAGCCTTCAAAACCAGCAGATCATCTTCAAGTCTCTCGGTGCTCCCTACTGATTGGTACAACAGATTTAGAAGTTAGGAGTCCTAGGTTCAAGTTCTCATTTTGCTACTAATTGAGTCAACTTGGGCAAGTCTTTCAGCTTCCTGGGGTCTTTAAATCTCATTCTGTAGATGAGAATGTTAGATTGAATGGCCTCCCATACTCCATCCAACCCCAGTGTACCATGTATTACAGAGAAGCTTTGAGTGCCTGCTATGAATGAGACAGTCTTGGTACCTGCTCTTCCATAACTAGAGAGTGCACTTGGGGAGTGAAGGTGCCACACACGAGTCCAGTTTTATCAGTATAAGGCTATGTGTCATGGAATGCCCAGGCCGCTGACTGCTGAGGCTCACAATTTTGACTGCAGCAATTGAAAATAATAACTGAATGCAGTTCATAAACAAGTCTGTGAGCTCTTGGGAGGCCAAATATTATCAAGTCTTTTGCAATTTGTTAGCATAGGGACAGATGTTTGCAAATTGTAGATATTTACATAGATGAAATACAATACTCTAAGGGGATTTTATTGGAATGAGATGTCCAGTCACCATATTGTAAATTTAATTCCAACCAGAATCTTTATTAAGCCTTTGGGGCAGGAGGACATGAGGATATAAACATTTGAAAACTCAGCTGCTCTCCAGAAGCTAGCACTCGAAGATGCAGCAGTCCTCGTTCCTGTTGCTGAAAAGATAATGTCCTATTTTAGTTGCATTTAAGTAACTTTAATTGAACCATTAACTCCTTATTAGCTAGTTCTTGAAACACTAAGAAAAAGTCAAGGCATTCACAGGTATTTGGAACAATGGCTACGTTTTCAGTGAGTATTCTTAGCCACACTTGATAATATACCAGGGTTCTCATTAAATAACAGCCCTTAGTTTAGGCCTCTCCACATGGAAGACCCTTAAAAAAATTATTGTTAAGGGATTGCCCTTGAAATTCCAGTATACTGAAAGCCAACTTGAATTAAAGAAAATAATTAACACTGGTGCACTTGAACATTTTAAAAATGGTTTGCATTTCCATTATTTTCTCTTCTAAACCCCATTTACAAAGGAAAACACTGAGATTTATGGAGATTAACCTGCTCAAGATCACATTTTCTTTTTTCCTTTTTATTTTGAGATGGAGTTTTGCTCTTGTCTCCTGGGCTGGAGTGCAATGGTGCGATCTTGGCTCACTGCAACCTCCGCCCCCTGGGTTAAAGAGATTCTCCTGCCTCAGCATCCTGAGTAGTTGGGATTACAGGCACCTGCCACCATGCCCAACTATTTTTGTATTTTTATTAGAGATGGGGTTTCACCATGTTGGTCAGGCTGGTCTCGAACTCCTGACTTCAGGTGATCCACCCACCTCAGCCTCCCAAAGTGCTGGGATTACAGGTGTGAGCCCCTGCGCCTGGCCTCAAGATCACGTTTTCATGGCATCAAGAGTCCTTTACCTTTAACTTAAAATTCCATGATTCTTTCCAAAGCGCTGATGATTTGAAACACAGATAAATGTAGACATAAATATGGATAGATAGAGATGTTGGTTCGGGGGTACAAAGCTCCAGTTAGGAGGAATAAGTTCTGGAAATCTATTATACAGCATGGCGACTATAATTAATAATAATATGTAGATAGTATACCTGAAAACTGCTTACGAGAGTAGACTTTAAATGTTCTCATTACAAAAATGCTAGGTATGTGAGGTGATGGATACCTTAATTAGCTTGATTTAAAAATTCCATAATGTATACATATATCAAAAAATCACAATATATATCTGCATAAACACCATATATATCTGTATATAATATCACCATATCTATCTATATTTATCTATTTAAATATCTATATTTTATACATACTATAAGATGAATAGATAGATGGACATATTTCTCCTAATAACTTTGTATTCTTTGGAGGTAAAGAAGTCCTCGAAAGGGCCATGTGCCGTGGCTCACGCCTGTAATCCCAGCACTTTGGGAGGCTGAGGTGGGTGGATCACCTGAGGTCAGGAGTTCGAGATCAGCCTAGCCAACATGGTGAAACCCCGTCTCTACTAAAAATACAAAAATTATCCGGGCATGGTGGCAGGCCCCTGTAATCCCAGCTGCTCAGGAGGCTGAGACAGGAGAATCACTTGAACCCAGGAGGTGGAGGCTGCAGTGAGCTGAGATCACGCACTGCACTCCAGCCTGGGTGACAAGAGCGAAATTCCATCAAAAAAAAAAAAAGAAGTCCTTGAGAAAGAAGAAATCCTTTATTCAGTGACATTTTTCCTCCCCCATACTTTTCCAGGCTTTCATATTCCTTGCCTTGGTTGCCTGCATTGAGCTTCCCAAATATCAGACCCAAGTATGAATTTCAAGAAAAGCTGGAAAACCCCACGCCCATCCTTGAGAATAATTTTAAGAAATTCTTCGATCCTTAAAGATTCCTTTTGGTGTCCGCTGTGCACTGGCCAGTCTTAATCAGGGCTGGGATCTGGCCTGTGTTTTTAATTTCCTTCTACTGCCATCTGCTGGTAGTTCATCTGCAATGGCATCTTCCGGAACATAGGCCTCATGATCATTCATGTTCCTGGGGTCAGTCTCCCTGTAAGACTTAAACAAGTGATTCTCAACTCCAGCTGTGTATTAGAATCATATGGGATATTTTCCAAAGTATGAATGCCCAAGTCCCACCCCTAGAGATTCAGAGTCATTTAGTTTGGAAACTATCACGGGTATTTTCTGAAAAGCTCACCAGAGAGTTAATATGGAACAGGTAGCCAGTGTTGAGACCCACTGGTCTGAACAATCAAATCTAACTAGTACAAATAATGGGAAGGTTAATGTAACCAAGGAAAATCTGCATTCGATTTTTTCCTATCTAGACCAGTTCTGCAATTCATTCTATACTATTAATACAACTCACTTCAACTCTGTGTGCTTTTTATGGATTAAAAATATTGAAATCAATTCTTTTATCTGCAGTCTTTCAGGATTTTCCTCATGGCTGAACAGGAATACAACTTAAAATAAATCAGCTTTATTATTTTGTCACATTTCATATTATAAGCTATGTTGTAAACAAATGCTGGAAAAAAATGAGTTATGAAAAAGATATAATTCAGAAAAAAGTAGGCTTGCATTTTAGATTAACGTTCTTGTAAATGTTGCAGCCCTTTTCTACATGAGTTCGACGTCAGACTAAGAAATCAGAAGCTTGATTACTTTGTAAGCAGGTAGATTGAAAAGGCAATTTATTTGAGATTGAATTTCTGTCTAATCAGGAGGAAAACTGAAAATTTGCAGAAGAAAATAATGTAAGCTTGATACACACATAATACATCATGTACAGAGGCTATGCATTTTTACATATTACAAATGAGTGGGAATAAGGGTTTGATTTTCTTGGAAGTGAATTTAACAAATGATCTAAGCCTATCTAATAAAATAAGCAAGCATCAGTCCTATTTTCCGAGGAGATATTCTATAGGTCTGAGGGTCAGGAAGCATCCTCAGACCCAGCTAAACCCAATCTCAAGCAGCTCAAATGAAAATGTGGTGTGCTTATTCTAATAGATTCTCATAATTGTTGGGATGCTTTCTATGTTGTCAGCAGAGAATGTCATTTTTTTTTTTTTTAATCATCGCTTGTACCTCTGACATACTAAGCCATCTGGAATTAGATGCCACTGAAGCTGTGGCATTTTCTCCTTAACTATGTGAGCTTTCTGGAAAAATAGAACCAAAATCAGAACCAACTAACCCACCAAACAACAATAACAAAAACTCCGCTTAGTAACTTTTGGCTTTTAGATGTTGAGCTTTAAAACTTTTAGGAAAGTCGCACAAAATTCACAATCTTTTTAAGGAGTGATTTTTCAGTCTGATGAGAGAGACTTGTCACTGTTAGCCCCAGTGGCAACTTCTTTGGGGGAAAATATATAATAATGGAACATATGCGATTCTTGAACAAGATGGATCTGAAATTTTCACTGAACTTAAATAAATACTACTTTTACAAAATTAAGGCAATGTGAAAGAAAGGCAGAGTAAATTCAGTTGTTTTCAGTCTTATTGCCTGATTTCAACTTAAGTTCTAAAAATATTGTGGAATTATTTTCATGGCTCAACAAATGAGTTACAACACTAGAGAGATGACAGGGCATGGTGGCTCACGGCTGTAATCTCAGCACTTTGGGAGGCCAAGGTGGGTGGATCTCGAGGTCAGGAGTTTGAGACTAGCCTGGCCAATATGGTGAAACCCCATCTCTTGGTGGCGTGTGCTTGTAGTCCCAGCTACTCAGGAGGCTGAGGCAGAAGAATTGCCTGAACTCAGGAGTAGGAGGTTGCAGTGAGCCAAGATCATACCACTGCACTCCAGCCTGGGCGACGGAGTGAGACTCTGTCTCAAAACAACAAAAACAAAAATAAAAACAAAACAAAACAAAACAAAAATCTAGAGAGATGTGATGTTGAAATAATTTGGAAACCCCACTAGCTCAATCTCTCACCCTTATTTTCTCTAGAAGATTAAATTATTGTCCTGGTGAATTTCTCCATATTAAAATTTGAGGTTTAGAACAATGGCTGTGTTTTTGATGAGTATTCTTAGCCAATTGATTAGATTAAGATTCCTATTCTCGGTTGGGTATGGTGACTGACACCTGTAATCCTAGCACTTTGGGAGACCAAGGTGGGTGGATCACCTGAGGCCAGGAGTTTGAGACCAACCTGGTCAACATGGCGAAACTCCGTCTCTACTAAAAATACAATACAAATTAGCTGGGTATGGTGGCAGGCGCCTGTAACCCCAGCTACTCAGGAGGCTGAGGCAGAAGAATCACTAGAACCCTGGGGGCACAGCTTGCAGTGAGCTGAGATTGTGCCACTGAACTCCAGCCTGAGAGAAAGAGTGAGACTCTGTCTAAAAAAAAAAATTCCTATTCTAATCATTCAGAACCGATCTAGGGGGATAATGTGATTTTTAAAAGTTCTGTTAAAATTATTTTGTGCATGGAAGAACATCATTCCAGTGCCCTTTGATACTGAAATGTAAACAGCTAGTTCTAAATTCCCAAGATCACTGTCAATCAACCAAAATGTTATCACTAAAACGAATTGTCATACCTATTTAAACTATTTAAAACTAAACAGTATTACAGGGAAATCCAGTCTACTGGATTTAAACATCATCAAATCGTTTGGAAGGGAAGTTTTATTATTTGGAGGGCAGACAGGTTTAAAATCAAGGTGTGACATAGAGAACTTACAACATATTCAAGGTTGTGCAGTGAGTAAGTTGGGAGGGAGGGACTAAACGCAGATGTTTTGGTGGTCACCAATATCCCATTGCTTAGGAGCCCCGCTGTTGAACTCATTGGTGATAATACTCTCATTTTAGTTCTCCTGATAAATGTAAACCTCTGCAGATTTTAAACCAATTTCTTGCCTTTTTCAAACTGTGCACCTTTTCATTTAAATGTTAAATTCCAAGCTCTTTATTCCAAAAGATGTCACTAGGAAATGTCTGATCCATTCCAACTGCCTTGTAGAAATGTAGCAAAATGATGAAGCAAAAAAATATTTGGAGGCTTTACAAGGGTACTCATGTGGGACTGCTGTTTCTCAGGATGAAGACAAGTTATTCAAGAGATTACATTTGTCAGACAAAAAAGAGAAAGCCAAGGTTATGCTGGCAGCAGAAGCCCAATCTAGCAAGACCCAAGATTTTAGGAATAACAGCAAATTCACAAAGGGGTTTTGATGTTATCAGTGTGTTAAATCTATTTAAAATTTTTTGATGATAATTTAAAATATGTGTTTTAGTCCATAGCATAATTATGTTTAATTTTAGCATAAGTACACTATTAATTTTCCTCCTCCCTTTCTTCCCTCCTCCCTTCCTTCCCTCCTCCCTTCCCTTCCTTTCTTCTTTTCCTTCCCTTCCTTCCCTTCCTTCCTTCCCTTCCTCTTCTTCCTTCCCTTCCCTTCTTCCCTTCCTTCCTTTCCTTCCTTCCCTCCTTCCCTCCATCCCTTCCTCCCCTCCCTCCCTTTTATCCTTCCTTCTTTCCCTCCATTCCCTCCCTCCCTTCTCTTCCCTTCCCTGTCCCCTTCCTCCCCTCCTCTCTTCCTCCCCTCCTCCCTTCCTCCCCTCCTCCCTTCCTCCCCTCCTCCCCTCCCCTCCCCCTCCCCTCCCCTCTCCTTCCTTTTCTTTCTTTTTTCTTTTTTTGAGACAGGGTTTCCCTCTCACTGGTCAGGCTGGAGTGCAATGGCATAATCTTGGCTCATTACAACTTCTATCTCCCAGGCTCAAGCAATTCTCCTGCCTCAGCCTCCAGAGTAGCTGTGACTACAGGCGCATGCCACCACACCTGCCTAATTTTTGTATATTTGGTAGAGATGGTGTTTTGTGATGTTGGTGAGGCTGGTCTCGAATTCCTGAGCTCAAGTTATTCATCTGCCTCAGCCTCCCAAAGTGCTGGGATTATAGGCATGAGCCACTGCACCCGACCTCACTATTAATTTTCAATTTGGATGTCAGTCAGTAAAAAGTCCCTAAAAGAATTGGCAGTAAATATATAGTGTCTAACAACTTTGTGTGGAAAACAGACCTATTATAGTAATTTTTATGCTGGAATTGATGATGTTACCAAAATGTAAGCTCCATGAGATCAGCAATTTTTGCTTTTTTGTCTGTTGTTAGAGTTCTGGTGGCTTGAATAGTACTTGAAGTGTAATTGATGCTAGAAATATTTGTTGAGTGAATGGCTTTTCTTAAGCAGATACAAATTGGCTAGCAAGTAGACAAAACTAAAAATGTGGACAACTTACTGAAGCTAAAGAGCCCTTAGTACTTAGAGCTTCTTCTTACTATCAAGTATCATCAGCTTGGGAATAAGGAAGTGAATTTGGTTTTGACATTGCTCTTGTTTTTACCAAATCTTCAGCCCTTGTATTTGCAGCCACGTGCTCACCTTGACAGTCTGAAATGTCAGAGATGGCGATAGAAAGAGGGGTCATATTTAATGTGTCTTTATGTCTTCAGGGTGCCTTGTGCCTAGTGGATATTCAATACATACAGAGTTGCATTGGAACAGGCAAGTTAAGTTTTAAGCATAGCTTTCTATTTTTCTTGGCAAATTTTATTCTGGGAAAGAAACACCATAAGGGCTGAATGCATAGACTTATCGTTATTCAGTCCTGCCACAATGATTAAGTTTGGTTTTATTTCCAGACCTGAAATGAAAATCAGTTAACACATGGGAAATGCCGCACAATTCCTCTCCACCTGCCTGTCATTTTCTAAGAAAGTATTAGCTGCATACTTTCCCATGTGGTTTTACAGTGGATTTATGTTGTATTAAGCTACTGTGGTTACTAAGCATTTCGATATAAGGCCTCCTTTGAGAGTCAGGTAGGATGACACTTACTGGCTAAGTTTGCCCTGTGCTGACCCCAGGCTAAGCAGGGCTCATGTCACACAGCTGGGGCGACTTCCTGGCTGAATTTTCATAGGAGGGCACCAGGGGCAGCGGACCCTCAGGGAGTGTGCACAGTGAGTACACTTTCTGCCTCCTCACTACCCTTCCTATCAGTCTATATTCTTCAAAGTCACTGCAGTGTTTTTGATTGCTAACCTTCAATATACTTTGCTTCCTTTCCAAGTGACAATCTTCATGTCTAGAGCGATGGGATCCAGAATTTTCCGTCTGAAAAGACGTATATTTTTCCTAGGCATTCATTTAGTCTTTAATAATTGGCATCCCAAGAAAATCAACAGAGTGTTTACAGTAGCAGCTTTACCTGATGGTCCCTGAGTTTTTAAGTGATTCCCTCCTACCATGCACTCGAGGCACAAACTCCCACTAACTGCTGAGGACTCCAACCTTTGCACAGCATACTGAGAAGCTGGGTGACAGGTTGACTCACCGCCGTTATAAATGAACAGAAGCAGATGTGGATGCTTCAATCATGGTGGTCATCAAAAACAGTTCTTTCTGAACCCAAAAGACAATAACCAATGTTGACTTACTTTGAAGCCAGATCACTTCCAGACCCCTGAAGTCACATAGTCACAGGATTTGATTGCTTTATTTTGTGAAGGACAATGAGGGAAGTGACTTTTTTAGATCAAGTCATTTCTATATAAGAGGTCTAAATTTAAATTCTTGAACTGCTTGGAACATGAAGACTAACAATATGAAAGAATCCAAGCTTCTAGCCTAGATATTCTCTGATATGATATCATGCAGAAAGACTTGTATTTGTTTAAGGGCTCAAAGAAATGAGCAAAGGATTAAAAATCTGGGAGAAAGACAGAAAGAGACAAATATGAATAGGTACATGAGAGAATGACTCTAAAATTATAACAATAACCAAATTTGGAACTCTTTGTTAAGCACGATGGGATTGAAAGAAATTTTGACTGCAAAACAAAGACCTCAAAGAACTATCTTCCTCTGAAAAATGTTTGGGAAATGTGTCTATGGAAAGTACGTCACGTGGCTGCCATCTGTCAGATGAAATTAAGGAAATAAAGCTGCTTATTCATTGACCAGCCAGCCTGTCATTGTTGTTCTCTCAACATGAAATAATGGACAAGTTATTAAGTTAAAAGGTTATTAGTTATTAACTTTAAAAAGGAGAAGAAAGGCTAATTTTCAAAAGGGAAGAAAAGTAGGTACTGGAAACCACCTTGATTTTGTGTTGACTTCAAGATAAAACAAACAAAACACGACGTCTATTGACATTGGCAAAAATGAAATGCTTCATAGATGCCCAGAATAGGTCAAGTCAAATGAGGGAGATTTGTTGTTCCATCAAAGGGTAGGGCAAGTTTTAGGAATCTGGGTGACATGTTGCATCTGTTAACATTTTGAGGGGAAAATTAGTTCACATAGACTGATACTCCCAGTGACTACAGAAGCCATCTGGATTTCCATATTCTTCTCCATAATCTCTCTCCAACATGTACTGTCTTTCCTGGTTAGACAAGAATGTGGAGTTAGATCTTAGTTCTACAACTTAATAACTGTATGACCTCTCTGATCCTTAGTTTCCTCATTGTAACATGGGAATAATCCAGCACCTAAGGTTATAAACATTATTGGCAGGATTAAGTGAAACAATGACTACAGAGAGCTTGGCTCATTTCCTGCTGTAACCACTCAACAGATGGTAGTTTTCATTATCGTTATGTGCAGTGTCTCTTCACTATTATGTTCATTTTAAGTCATTTTTCTTGCTACTTGTCTTTCCAAATGTCATTCATCCTTTAAGTCCCAAGTTAAGCCCTGTCTGTTCCAAGGAGCCTTCTCTGAGTACAATGCTTGTATGCATATTCTCTTCTCTGAATTCTTGCATCACTTATGGTTTATATGGTTCAGGCACTTAAATACATTTTCTCTTCTGTTTCACAATACTTATTTCATGGTAATTAGTCATGTTTCCTTGAATGGATTTAGAATGATAAGCCTGGCCAGGCATGGTGGCTCATACCTGTAATCCCAGCACTTTGGGAGGCTGAGGTGGGCGGATCACGAGGTCAGGAGTTCGAGACCAACTGAAAATATCTCTACTGAAAATACAAAAAATCAGCTAGGGATGGTGGTGGGTGCCTTTAATCCCAGCTACTTGGGAGGCTGAGGTAGGAGAATCACTTGAATCTGGGAGGCGGAGGTTGTAGTGAGCCGAGATTGCACTATTCCACTCCAGCTCAGGCAACAGTGAAAGACTGTCTCAAATAAAAAAAAAAGAAAGAAAGAAAGAAAGAATGATAGGCCTTAGGGCTTGATGGTTTTCTTAAAAGATTACATTATTATTTGTCAAAAATTTTCCATTTTGCTGATGCAGTAATTGTGACCCGGAAAGGTGAAGTGAATTTTCCAAGCTAAAGGTCAAACTCAGTGGCACATCAGTAGGACTCTAAAGACTGTGCCTTATACAGCAGTGCGTGCGCCCTGGAGGGAGGCCAACCTTGGTGAAAATCCATGACCTTGACACAGTTATTTATCCTCTTTGACCTGAAAAATGATGTTGACAGTACTTACCTTGGAGAATTGCTGAGGAGGTTAAATGGAATAATGTTCATGAAGTCGCAGTATAGCACCTCACATTGTTGAGTAGATATTCAAAAAACCAGATCACTTTCATTTATTTTGTTTGTTTTGAGACAGAGTCTTGCTCTGTCACCCAGGCTGGAGTGCGGTGGCACAATCTTGGCTCACTGCAACCCACAAGTGATCCTCCTGCCTCAGCCTCCTGAGTAGCTGGGACTACAGGCAAGCACCGCCAGCCTGGCTAATTTTTGTAATTTTAGTAGAGACAGGATTTCACCATGTTGGCCAGGATGGTCTCAAACTCCTGACCTCAAGTGACCCACCCACCCTGAAGTGCTGGGATTACAGATGTGAGCCACCATGACTGGCCCATTTCTTTTGCATCTTTAAGAATAAAGAAGATACCTTTTATAGTGGTTCCAAACCTGTATTAAGCCGCACTGAATAAATTCTTGGTTTATTGACTCAGGGCAAAGTGGAGGGCTTTTGCTAGTGACAAATATTAGAACTCTGGTATCTCTAGAGTCTCTGAACCATATAGCTCTAAAAACTTGTCTACATAACCAAAAGCAACTAGAGACTTGGTGTACGTACCTGTGAGCATTGCAGATGCACTTTGTGGAAGGCTTTACATTGTAAGATGGTTACCTCATATTTCAATTCAGTTTGACATGCAATTGTTATTATTTCAAGTACTCTTAAAGACTCTTTTGTGGTTTTCTAATTTTTTATTTTTATTTCTAAAGACTCTCAAATATAAACATGACCAAGGTGTGGTTTTGCCCTCAAATAATCCACAGATTTGTGTGGAATAACAGATACATTTACAAATAACCTCAATAGATTTACATGCTGCAGAGGAAATGGATACAAAGTGATGTGGACATATAGATGGGACATTCAATTAGGCCCAGGAATGAGAAGCAAAGAGAACTGTTGAGAAGCGTGACATTTGAGCTAGACCCTGTGGGTTGAATGTTTACCACGTAAATACATACTTTATTAAAATTGTTCAGGGCACTGCAGTATGCTTTACGCTTCTTTTCTCTTCAATTCCTAGATCACAGGGAGTTAATAAGGCAATCCTGATATTGTTTTAATGATCTGGGTAATCTATACTCTCAAAATCTAGCAAATTGGGAAGGAGGGATAGCCAGGGAAAGGAGGGTTGCAGATATGAAAATACTTTGATGATCATGAATAGTGTGCAAATGCCTGACAGCCAACATAAGACCATATGAAGGGAGGCATGCTTCCTAAATTGATGGTGACACTAGTATCAAGTCTATTTATATAGCTCAATAAATAAAGACTGCATTAAAAATGTTCACAGCACTGCCTAATAAATCCACAACCCAGCTCAAGTTTGGCTTATGTAAGCTCGGAGGAATCTTGGCAGACCCCTTTGCAGCTTCACTCACTTGAAAAGTGTGAGATATTAATTAAGGAAAAGGTGTTTTACAGCATCTAGGCTGATTTGTGCTGGCAGCATCTTGCTAGCTCTCTGTACTTGCTCAAGACAATTTCTTCCTAAATTTCTCTCTTCTTGAGTTTGAGCCCATGCCTCCTCCACTGGGCTCACAGTTAGAGCTCCTGGTCTCCTAGTTAGGGGCCTTATGGATCATTATTTAGGCTTTTGAAGACCTTTTCTCCCACAGTGTTAAATTTTATGTGATATTGCCTGGCAAATGATGGGATTGCAAGACAGCCTATGAGAAATCAGGGTCGGATTAGTATATAAGGCAAACACACACACACACACACACACACACACACACACACACACACACACACACCAAGAAACCCCAAAACAAAACAATCAAGGGATTGCCTTTCTTTGGAGCACAATAAAATCCTGCTAGTCCCAAATATGCAAAAATAGCAATCATGTTTTCTTCGTAATTTCCAAAAGAAGGCTCTGGGGGAGAAAGTGTAATTTCTAGCTATTTTAACCACTATCAATAGCTACTGAGCTATTGATAAGTTGAGAAATATGCCATTTGTTTTGGGTGCTTTATTGACATCTTTTCACTTTCTCTGAAGTCTAGCTCTGCACATTCTGCCCTTCTAGGCACTGAGTCTGCTCTTGTCCTTTCTTGCCATCTTTTTGCTCTGTTAAGATGCATATAATCATTTACACTTTAGTATAAATGGATTTTCAAGTGGAACCCCCCGATTGTTTGGGTAATTTTATTTTAAGATTTGATGATTATAGTAATTATTACCTATAAAGGAGTTAAAGATTCTCATTAAGCAGGTAGTCAACTGTTTCTTCTGAGGGGGAAACTCTTAGGAGATTGATGTGAAGCAATGTTTTAGAAAAGGCTGCTTAATCAGTCCATGGGAAGGTGGCTCCTGTTTTTCTTCTGTATGAATATCATTTCCAAGGTTGAAGGATGCTTTAATATATAACATCCCTACCCTGGTTTAGAGTCTAAGAGGGAAGTTTTCTTTTGTATTTTTTACATATACCATATAAATTTACATATCATAACCTTTACCTTCTTAAAGAGTACAATTCAGTAGTTTTTAGTACATACATACAGTTGTACAATCAACCTCGCTATCCAATTTCAGAATATTTTAATCACTCCAAAAATAAACTAATTAATACTCTCTAGCAACCACTAATCTGCTTTCTGTCTTTATGAATTCGTCCATGTTAGACATTGTATATAAACAGAATCATGCAATATGTGGCCTTTTATGTCTGGCTTCTTTCACTTAGCATGACGTCTTCAAGGTTCATCCATGTTGTAGCATATGTCAGTACTTCATTATTTTATTTTTATTTTTTGAGACAGAGTCTCACTCTGTCACCCAGGTTGTAATGCAGTGACACTATCTCGGCTCACTGTAACCTCCGCCTTCAAGGCTCAACTGATCCTTCCACCTCAACCTCTTGAGTAGCTAGGATCACAGGTACGTGCCACCATGCCCAGCTATTTTTTTATATTTTTGTTAGAGACAGGATTTTGCCATGTTGCCGAGGCTTGTCTTGAACTCCTGAGCTCAGGAGATTCACCCGCCTTGGCCTCCCAAAATGCTGGGATTACAGGCAGGAGCCACCATGCCCAGCCTCTTTTTATGACTAAATAATATTCCATATTATTTATTCCATTAATATTCCATATTATTTATTCTGTGAATACATCACATTTTATTTATCCATTCCTCAATTAAGGACATTTTTACTTTTTGGCTATTATGAATAATGCTACTATGAATATTCATACATATGTTTATGTGTGGATATACATTTTCATTCTACAAGGGATATTTTTACCCCTAAACAGTTTTCACACCTGTATCCTTAATTAGGCTATCACCACCCTGAGGGGAACATATTTTATTCCAGTTAATATCACCAGTATTTGACAGTTCCTGAACCCGGAAGATGCTGGAAAAGTGCTGACAGTGACAACTGACAGGGATTAAGGAGTTCTACAGGACCCTTGAAAACTTCTTTGACCCTCCAGGTACATTCTGGTGGCTGCGCATTGGCTGTTTGGCCTGTTCTAGAATATTAAGTGAATTCTATTCATTATTCAAGACCCGAAATCCCTCCCACTGCACCTCTACACCCCAAGTATATCCCTCCCTTGAAACTTTTTCCAAATCAACTAGATAGGATTAGTCTTAAGATTTTTGTGTTTGTAACAGCAAGTTGTTACTTTAACAAAGGATTCAGGATAATCATATTTGCCTATAGGTATCTATGTATGTGTTTTTATTACTCTCACTTGATGACAAGGTCTACAAAGTCAAGGATTCTTTATTACTTATCTTCTGTCCAGAGGACTAGCCTAATGCCTTTGTCACTAGGGGTATGCATCAGTTCCGTGTTGAGTATAATAGGGAGCCAGGTGGCCAGCTCAAAGAAGGGGTGTGAAACATGATTACTAGTCATAACAAGAGCCACCACAGAATTCCCCTGGCTCCTGGAACCACAAAAGGAACCATTCCTGTGGTTCTTCTGGGCGAAAGGCCTGGAAGGTGAATGCGTGTTACTGAAATGAGAGATCTTTTAAAAAGCTGAGTCATTGTATGAGTCATTTCAACATGTTTCTTGTTTCTACTTTTGGAAAGTGAGCTCCATGTCTGATCCTGTCTGCACTGCGGTCCCTTGTTGGATTCTCCTCTTCCAGAGCTCGGTTTCACCTCCTCTTCCAGGAGGCCTGTGGTCTCCAAAGCCAGTCTTTGTGGTCTGAATTCTGGCTCTGTCTGGTACTAGCCATAGCCTTGAGCAAGTGATTTATCTCCTCTGTGCTTTGTCTCCCCATCCGAAACCCAGGGACAGTAAGAGTCCTGGTCTCACAGGGCTGTTTTAGGAGTAAGTAGAGTGTTTGAATATTGCTTGGCAGATAGAAGGCACTCACTGCATGTTAGTCATGGCTGCCATTTTGTTCCATCACGATTTCCTTCCTGTCTGAACTCTGCTGTCACCATGCCATTTAATAGTTAATTGTCCTCTAATTTTTCTTGGAGATTATTTTACTCTGCCTCTAATCGTTTTTCTGGTGATCTCACCTATCCAGAACACACTTGGGAGCCAAGAGGCAAGCAAATGGCAATACCACCACCACCACCACCACCACCACCACTAGCACCAAGGCAACTGAGAACTCCAAATCAGTGTCACAGAACCCCTGTATTGAGAACCAGCATCCTTTGCTCATAAAGCCTCTTGAACCCACACTCAAAGCCTATTGACTCCTAGTGTGTGTGCAGTTAGAACAAGCTGCATCCTCTGCTTTTGCAGCCCACAGCATAAAAAAGCAGTCCAGGATCAATTGGCATAGGGGAAAATGGTCCCCCCACAGCCCAGTACTCCTTAGGAGCTACTTAGAATGTGGTAGATACTTAGAATGCCCATAATCATGTCCCTGAGTTGGAGGAATTTAAGAATGCAAAAATGTTAACCAATTTAATTGATTAATATAAGCTAAAAATTAAACTTATAGAATAGTGTCATCTCAAATGATATCAGATAAACAAAAGATCATGGTATGCTCAATTTTTCTCTTCCTCACCATGTAGTAAGCTCTTTGTAAGAGAGTTTTAGATCTTCGATTTCTTTTATGTCCCCATAACAGCACCAAGCCTATTAACCACTGCATAGGAACCTTAATTGTTGACAAAAGAGCTTACATTAAAAAGGCCCAGTATGGTGGTTCATTGGCTATAATCCCAATACTTTGGGAGGCTGAGGCAGGTGAATCACTTGAGCTCAGGAGATCGAAACCAGCCTGCAACATAGTGAGACCTCTTCTCTTAAAAACAAAAACAAAAACACAAAAAATTAGCCAGGTATGGGGGTCAGATGCAATTAATAAACACTAATTCATTAACATCATTCATGAATTCATAAACATTGTTCATGAATTAATATTTAATATAACATTCTTTCTTTCGACCTATACTTACTTGAGCACATGTTATGAGCCATGCCCGTTATTCATATGCTAGGAATATGGGGGTGAATAAGAAATATGTGAATTGTTTTCCTCTTGGGGGCTTAATACTCTGGATCCGTGCTGGCCTCTGGAAAGTTCTGTGATGATGAAAATATTTCACATTTGTGCCATCTAATACAGTACCAACTTGTCACATAGGGTTATTGAATGCTTCAAATGTGGCTAATGCAACTGACAAACTGAATGTTAAATTGTATTTAATTTGCATTAGTTACAGTTAAATGACCACATGAAGCTAGCAGCTGTCGTATGGCGCAGCACAGCTCCAGAGTCCAGTGCTATGACTGCAAGAGTCCCTTAAGCCCCCCTTAGTTTTCTAGACCCATTTAACCAGTGTTGATTTGGAGAATGGCCCCCAAATCCTACCAGATTCTTGATTATTAGACAAAGATTTCATTAACTCAGACATTTTAAAGACTTTTTCAATAAAACATGTATCTTGCATGTCCACAAAGTTCAACTTCACTGAAGAACTCCGAGCTAATCCAGCTGAATCTGAACACTTTCTCCCTTTGGGCCTGTTTATGATACTTTAAATTCCTCTTATCATCCCAAGGGAAAGTCACCTGGCACAAGCTCTGGAGAGAAATGGGATAGAGGTGGGGGGATCGTGGTGCACCATCATCTTAGCTTATTAAAGAATTATTGTGATTCTCCCCCCTGTCCTCCCCACTTCTCTTCGACATACGCACACACACTGAGGTACATATATTGAATGTACAGTGCTTCATTCTCTACGTAGAGAAGAATGCCTTCCTGGAGTCTACACTCACATGTTGACAGCTTCAAGTAAGGATGCATGTATGTGGCCCTGTGCATTCATTCCATATCATACCAGTTGCTTTTAAGACTTCACTCTGAAGGGTTTGCATCCTCAGCCAAGAGAACGAAGTGGAAACATATAGACTCCCTCTGTGGCCTGTTCCGGAGCATAAGGCAACCATGTGGAAGGAAGACCAGGCTGGAGAGGTGGTGCCTCCAGATGCCCTGCTGAGAAGTGCGAGTGCAGGAAAGGTGTTGGCCTGGGAGGTGGAGGCATGGCATGGAGCCGGGGAGGTCCAGGCCAATATCTCCATGTGTGTAGGCTCTTCTTTCTTCCCCCAGCAAGACTGAAGGGCTGCACCAGATTTGAGCCAAGGTTGTGATAGCCAAAAATTGCTCCAGTCCATTCTCATGACCTCCTTTCCTCTAGAAATCTGCCAGACAGGGCCATCCCTGGCAGGACAGCTGGGCCAATCAGTCTGCAGTCCCCAGTCCCACATTCACCCACCTAGAACCAGTTTGGGACACATACCAAAGTCAGCTCTGGAAACGGAATGATCACAGGTGGCAAAAGGCACTGAGGGTGGGGGTGTGGATGTGGCTGTGGGCAGCCTGTCAGGAGGGTCTATCCCATCCTCCTAGCTCTGGCAGAATTACACATATATAAGGCACAAGTGTTTTTCTAGCCCTGGCCTGGGAACTGTCCGCATCTCCCAGCAGCCTGTCCTATACTTTTCTTTTCTTAGCCATGCAGCAGAAGAGGGCCCTAAAAGCTGAGGTCTGAGACAAATGACTTGATGACTGGGCTTTGGGGCCAGTTTGGTCATGAGCTTCTGTTGGGGCCACTCCCACTGTTAGGAGAAAGAGCCTCAGTGGACCCCTGGGGACAAGTGGCCCCCAGCCCTAGGAAAGGGGAGGCACAGAGCAGTGAAACCTGGCCCTGAGGAGCAGCAGGCAGAAGTGGCTTTGCTAAAGCTAAGCTGTGGGCTCCTCTCTCCACCCAGCTTCACAACGGCATGTAGCAGTGCCCGGCTTCTCCATGCCCTGGTTGTGTCTGTCCCCAAGTAGCAGATAACAAGGAGTGAAAGCCAGGCTTCTCCCTTCGGGGAATCAGGCCTTTTTGGAGGTGGGGAGGCGGTGACAGTCGTTAACCTCTTTCAGAACTATTGGAAACTGTGGGCTTTCTCCTTTCAAAAATGCCTGGGTGTGTCCTCCACGTTCTGCCACCTCTCGGAGGACTCACATGCCTCTCCACGGGACCCCAGGGACGATGCTCCCCCAGTGTGTGTTCTGTGTTCCACCTGCAGTCAGTTCCCCTTCAGGGAAGGTGGCTGTTAGAATGCAGATTCCAGGGTCCCTCCCTGGATCTATAGAATCAGAATCTTTCAGTTGGGGGAAGCTTGGCATCTGCCCTGAGATTTCCCTTGGGAATAAACCCCTTATGTGAGAGAAGCCCCCAGGGCAGGATCCTCATAACAAGGACCCTAGCTGGCCCTGCTGTGGGAGGAGGAAAGTTCTGGGATTAAGAGAGGGCCAAGAGCAGGCTGGCTTTTCTCTCCGTGGTGGGCTGGGAAGAGCGTGTGATTGGGAGCCAGGAGTTCTGTGTTCTGAGCCCAGTACTTCCTTGAGCCATGTCAGTGATTCAACCGCTGAGGCCTCCCTCTGTTCTTTTCCTCATTGAGGGGGTGGATAGACTGGTGGGTAAGGTTTCTGCACCCACCTCTGTTTAGCTTATATTAGCGTTGTAGTGTAGCCTCTGAGCAGACCCAGGGAAGGATCTTTGGGTATCAAAGCAGTGTATCCACCCACACTGTTGGTTGCCATGTAGTTTTACCTAGAGTTTTTTTTAAATTTCTTTCTTTGCAGTGGCTTGGCTTCTTACTTCTGAAGGTTTAAAAAATATGTGCATATGGCCAGGCATGGTGGCTGGCCTGTAATCGTAGCACTTTGGGAGGCCAAGGCTGGAGATCGTTTGAGGTCAGGAGTTCAAGACCAGCTTGAACCCTGGATCTACACATTCTGATTCTGTAGATATGGGGTGAGGCCCCGGAATCTGCATTCTAACAGCCACCTTCCCTGAAGAGGATCTGATTGCAGGTGGAACAGGGAACATACACTGGGGAGCATCATCCCTGGGGTCCCGTGGAGAGGCATGTGAGTCCTCCGAGAGGCAGCAGAATGTGGAGGACACACCCAGGCATTTTTGAAAGGAGAAGGCCCGCAATGCCAACATAGCAAAACCCCATCTCTACTAAAAATACAAAAAAATTAGCCAGGTGTGGTGGTGGACGCCTGTAATTCCAGCTACTGAAGCAGGAAAGTCATTTGAACCCAGGAGGTGGAGGTTGCAGTGAGCTGAGATCACGCCACTGCACTCCAGCCTGGGCGACAGAGCAAGACTCTGTCTCAAAAAAAAAAAAAAAGTGCACATATATATATATATATATATATATATGTATATATTCCCACACTTGTATTTTTTTATTATGAAAATGACACATGCTCATTGCAAAAAAAAAAAAAAATTCAAACATTACAGAAATGCCTCTCTTCCCATGGTAAACCCTGATTATATTTCTCAGAGATAATTCTTACTAAACATTTGATTCTAAGCTTTAATTTTTTTAAAAAAGCATGTAGAGCAACAGTGGCACAGCGCACACCTGTGGAGTGTTTCCTCCTGATCAGGCAGTGTGCTTACAAGGAAACCTCGCAATAGCCCTGGGAGGCACGGACCTCTCACCTAGCGAGGGTTGAAGAAATCTGATACACACATATACATACACAAACACCATACATCTATTTTTACAAAAGTGGAATTATGTTATTCTTATTGTACAACTTGATTCTTTCATTCTTAACAAGAACAATTTTATATAACTGTGTGTGCTGAACAGTTTACCATCTGCAGTGTTCAGTGAAATGAAATCAGAATTAAGCAATCCCCAAATGATTTTTAATTTTTGAGATGGAGTTTTGCTCTTGTTGCCCAGGCTGGAGTGCAATGGCATGATTTCGGCTCACCAGAACCTCCACCTCCCTGGTTCAAGCGATTCTCCTGCCTCAGCCTCCCGAGTAGCTGGGATTACAGGCATGTGCCACCATGCCCAGCTATTTTTGTATTTTTAGTAGAGACAGGGTTTCTCCATGTTGGTCAGGCTGGTCTCGAACTCCCAACGTCAGGTGATCCACCTACCTTGGCCTCCCGAAGTGCTCGGATTACAGGTGTGAGCCACAGTACCCGGCCTGATTTTTTATTATTACAAACAATGCTGCAGTGAACTATTTTTTTTACATCTATCTTTGTGTATTTCTGTAGGATAAATTTGTCGAAGTAGAAACAGTAGATCCAAAACGGGATGCGTATGAATTCATTCTCACATTAAATAAAGAAATACCCAAAACTGAGTAATTTATAAGAAAAGAGGTTTAATTGGCTCACAGTTCTGCAGGCTGTACAGGAAGCATGGCATCATCTGCTTCTGGGGGAGGCCTCAGGAAGCTTTTACTTGTGGCAGAAGAGCAGGTGTCTTACATGGCAGGAGCAGAAGGAAGAGAGTGAGGGAGGAGGTGCTGCACACTTTTAAACAACCAGATCTCACGAGAACTTACTCACTGTCACGAGAATAGCACCAAGGGGATGATGCTAAATCATTCATGAGAAGTCCACCCCCACAATCCCATGATCCAGCCACCTCCCACCAGGCCCCACCTCCAACACTGGGGCCTACAACTCCACATGGGATTTGGAAAGGACGCCAATCCAAACCATATCAACATGTAAATGAAAAATTTTTTAATACTTTCCAAACAATCTGGATAACAGAAATGAAATGTATTTGAATGTCTCTTCTAAGTGCTGAAGGTATTTTCAAATCCAAGTCCAAACACAAGGCTGGCGTCAGGACATCTGTTTCCCAGAGCTGGTTTTAGATTCTTGGTTCTGCAACTGAACGGTTATGAAACATGGAGAAACAAAGAAGGTACCCCTTTTATCACTCCAGGCCTTGGTTTCTTCCACATGGAACAACGGCATGGTAAAACATGCTTTTTGAAGCCTGCTTTTGCTCTACCACTCCCTGATTTGATTAGTGCTTTAGCTCTCTGCCTTTGCTTTCCTATTTGTAAAAAAGAATTTTATTGGCCAGGCCGGGTGGCTCAGGCCTGTAATCCCAGCTCTTTGGGAGGCCGAGGCAGGTGGATAACGAGATCAGGAGTTCAAGACCAGCCTGGCCAAGACGGTGAAACCCCATCTCTACTAAAACTACAGAAGTTAAGCAGGCGTGGTGGCAGGTGCCTGTAATCCCAGCTACTCAGGAGGCTGAGGCAGGAGGATCACTTGAACCCTGGCGGCAGAGGTTGCAGTGAGCTGAGATCATGCCACTGCACTCTAGCCTGGGTGACAAAGTGAGCCTCTGTCTCAAAAAAAAAAAAAAAAGACATTTTATTCCTTTGCCCTTGCAGGATCAATTAGTCAATGCATCCATTAGTAAGAGTCAGTGCATCCATTAGTAAGAGTCAATGCATCCATTAGTAAAGAACTTTCAACCTTGAAGTGCTAAGTAGCTCTGTTATTGCTTGTAGAGCAAGCTGATATTGGCTGCATATGACCCAAACTGCTGCAACTTCTAAAATAGTTGCTGAGTCTTTATGAGAACAAGAGATACGTATTGAATCCAAAAGGCCACTCTGTCTCAGCACTCTGGCCTGTGGGGTTGACAAGAGGCAGATGTTTGGGAAGGAGGTGTTTGGGAAGCCTGATCAGGTATCACATCTCCCTTGGGAATCTTGCCTTGGGAACTATATATCCCTTAACAAAGAAGAAATTATGTGGACCACATCCTCACAGAACACAGCATGTATTACATGAGGGACTGACCCAATCTGTGTCTGTGGTGTCTGGGACAATAGCTGAGATAATAAGGGCTTCCATTTCCCTCGGGTTCTCCAATCATCCATGTGACCCTCTCAACATCTCTGGTACAATAGCCAGAGTGGGGTAGTCACCCCCATGATTAAGATGCAGATTCAGAAATTCAGAGGGGCGTGCAGACCATCTCCTATTACAGGCAGCGGTGAGTGGCGGAGTCAGACAGTCCTGGCTCCATCCTGTTCTGCCACTCTAGGGCGTGTTACTCCCCGGCTCCTTTCTGCTGGTTCTTTTTAATGGCAGGACTCCTTTTTGGTGCCCTCTCCACTCCAGGCTTATCCAGTTGAGAAGGTGCAGCACTTTGGCATTTTAAGGGACATGTACAGGATACAGTATGGAATTTCTCTGAATTTGGGATCCTGCCAATAGTAAGTTTTATTTTCTAAAACACAAGGAAAAAGAAAGTTAAATGACTAAAGATTATGTTTAAGGTTGTTGCTTCCCAATCTGTCCTCATTCATACCCTTTGGAGCTGGTTTTGAAGAAAGTCCTGTGGTGAACTGTAATATCTGGGCCAGAAGACAGGGATGACTTACTTGGCTACTTGGGTGGAAGGCGGATTTTTATTTTCTGGTGTCCATGGGCCTGAACTTTTAAGGAAGGATCCAGGGAGCATTGATGGTGCTCTAAGGGGCCCAAGGGCACCAAGAATTAAAAAGGCTTCTTGAAACAAGTGAATCAAAATGAAACCACCAGGCAGGACTCACCCCAGACAAGATTGGGAGAAAATTGAAACTGGATCAGTTTCTCCTTGATCAGTTTCTCCACCTATCAGGTCCTTCCCCTGCACACACCTTCTCCCCTTCCTTTTAAAATCTCAGTTCTCTCCCCCTCCCCTGTCCCTGCCCTGTCACCACCCTAACCTCCAATTCCCTCATCTGTAGCGTAACAGGGAGGAGAGTAAATGGATTGGCTCGAGCACTTTCAAACATCGAGGGCCAATGGCTGTTCTTTCTTCGGTTCCACATCTCCCCTTTTCCAATATTCTTTTTCCTTCCAGGGACCATGTGTTTGAATTTTAAAAGAGCAGTGGATATCCATGAACACAAATAAATCAGGAATGGTGGCAGTTGAAAGTAAGGGAATTTTCTGATCTCCTAGATAATCGTGAAGATGGATACTGCCTATTTCTCTGTAGCATCTAGGGGTTTTTATCAATTAGAAAGGGGAGGCAGAATGAGCACAAGAGAAATGCAGTCGCCCTCTTCCCATACAATGAGTCTGCAGTCTAGAAAGGCAGTCAGGATAAACTGTAGTCAGCAACACCCAGGCACAGCTCCATCTGCTCACAGGCAAAAACCCTTTTCTTGACTTCCAAATTAATGCCTGGATCTTTGGGTCAGAGTAGTGTTTGGTAATTTTCAGAAAAGTTCAGAAGCTTCTATTGACCACTTGGCCCCCGTGTGGATCTTCGGCAGAGAAAATGTGCTATGTTACCAGATTGTTGGACTGCGGCCCTGAAATCTACTTCTTTTCCACGATGCAAACTCCCATCCAGTCTTCAAAACCCAAGCCAAACACTACTTTCTTTGAGACACCATCCTGACCTCCTTCATATAGGTTTACTCCATTCTACCTCTGTGATCCCATGGCCCTGTGTTCGTATCTCAGGACACACACAGTATTGTAAGTAGCATGTAACATGCCTGCTTCATCCACTTTTCTGTGAGCTTCTTAAACTCAGGCTGAGGCCATTTTTGTAGCTCTTGAATTTAGCATAGTATCCAGCACCCAGTAGATGCTCAATAAATAGAAAGTGAATGAATATGTGCTCTGCCACTAACTAGTTATGTATCTTAGACAACTCACTCACTCATCCTCACTGGGATTACTCATTTAGGGTAATAAGTAATAGGGATAGCACAATTCGTATGACCAAAGGCATTATTACATAGCACAGAAGAGATAAGACATATTCTTAATATAGATGTGCTACATAATCAAAAAATTCCCAGACCTGGAAGAAATTTGGAAATCATCTAATACAATGGTTTTCAGAAATTCAAAGCCAAGGGACTGTTTCTTAAGGAAAACTTACAGGAAAGATTGGACTAATCTTTTTTCATAAAAGATAAATGTGGGCTTCTCCAGTTGAAGACCCAGCATACTCTCTCCTTCCTCTCCTCTCCTTTCACCTCCATCCCAGGGAGGCAAGAAGCACAGTATGAAAACCAGCCTTTTAGTGAGAATAAGCTGAAGCCCAGAGAAGGCAGTGAATTTCCTAAGGTCATAGGGCTAGTTAGAAATAAAAGTAGACCAGGGAAGGAATTAACAGCATGAAGACTATAGTGATATTCAGGACAATAGCTAGTCCTTGAAAAAACATAGCATGCTCAGTGCATACCCATATATTAGGGTTTGTTCGTTGTTGTTTTCCTTTGAGACAGGGTCTCGCTCTGTCTTCCAGGCTGGAGTGCAGTGGTGCAACCATAGCTCACTGTAAACTTGAACTCCTAGGCTCAAGTGATCCTCCTGCCTTGGCCTTTTGAAGTGCTGGGATTGCAAGTGTGAGCCACTGTGCCCAGCAGCACACAGTATGTTTAATTCTTGCAATACTCCGTGTGGAAGTTAGGGCTATGACAATTTCTGAGATGAGGAAACTGAGGCTTTAAAAAATGGGCTTGTATAACATTCCATGCTTAGTTGTAGTAGAAGTAAAAGTAACTAGTAACTTTATCGAGCACCTAATATGTGCCAGTCACCTTTGTAAGCACGTTATACATATTATCTCATTTAATTATCCCACAACCAGCACAATCATTAGCCGTAATTTTACAGAAAAGAAAACCGCACAAATTGGTTGAAGGAGCTGGTTTGGAATCCCTGCACCAGTCTGGTTCCATGCAAGCTCTTTTTGCTACCTCATGCTGATCTGAGGTCCTGAACCCAGGTGCGCTGTCTCTTAGCCCACTGCCTTCTCCAAATGCTACTTGATGTGAAAGAATCCTAAAAGAGTCCTGAAGGAGCATTCTGTTATATGCACTTGGTGGTGGAAGAAGGGGGAGCCTTATTTGTATTCAGGGTACTTTTCAGACTCTGTCTAAGACCTTGATCTTGTTCCATCTGGTACTGATTTGCCCTGTTTAGGGCTGGTCAGTACAACTCACCTCCTTCTGGATGGACCGGGGTGAGAAACAAGGAGACCTCCTCCAGGCTCTGGGGCTTCAGGCCATTCACCGCCAAAAGATGATCTCCATGGCAAAATATGCATCCCCAGACGTGGAGGGCCTTCCCCACTGAGCCACACTGCAGTGGGAATACAACATCCAACACCAGTGTGAGGCTGAGCTAGCCAGGAGGGCAGGGGGCGCATGGAGTCTACAGGGTCTCCTGACTCTAGGTCATGTGGCACCACCTCTGAAGTAGACTATCTCCTGCTGTTTGGAATATTGTTTCCTCTGTCACTAGTATAGGAGCCTAACCCTTCCTCCAAAGCCCAGCTCAAATTACATCGCCCTTACAAAGCCCCATAAAGTCCTAGATTCCATTCCTCTGCTATGATTCATCTCCCCTACCCCTGGACTTCTATTACATTGTGTGAGTACCTGATTTGTTATGTTTTTAAATAAAATGCATTTTACATTTACTTGTTTGTGTGGCTGTCTTTTGTCACCAGGCTACATGACCCCAGAAGTATGATGAAACCTTTTTGTTTGTTTCGTTTTATAACTTTTAAAACCCCATGGTTCCGGGTAAAGAAAGAGTGCTCAGCGTTTGTTGGAAGTGAGGACATGATGATTACACAATGAATATCTAATGAACAAATAAATGAATTAAAGAATGAAGCAATTCAGTTATAGAAGAGTCCACAGTTTCAGTCAAGTGATTATTGAGCCTTAGATTGTAAAATATTTGGAAAAATGGTAGGTGTGGTTCCTCTCTTCTTAGAACTTATAAGACAACTAATATGTAGTGTTTACATTAAAGAGCTTTCTTCCCTTATAAAGATGTAATCTTCCATCAAAATAAATTACAAAGTCTGTTAAAAAAAAATGCCATATCAAATAGGCAGTGATTAAGAAAATTCTCTGCCACACAGTCTTTTGTTTCTGTGTCTGTGAGTAGAAGGGTTTTTTTTTTTGTTTTTTTTTTACCTTGTGTCTGGAAGTCTTAGAACCTGATATCCTTTCTTCTTACAGATCTTTGATTATTTTCTTTTTTGAGACAGTCTTACTCTCTTGCCCAGGCTGGAGTGCAGTGGTGCGATCCTGGTTTGCTGCAATCTCCGCCTCTCGGGTTCAAGAGATTCTCTTGCCTCAGCTTCCTGAGTAGCTGGGATTACAGGTGTGCACCACCACGCCCGGCTAATTTTTATTTATTTATTTATTTTATTTTTAGTAGAGATGGGGTTTCACCATGTTGGCCAGGATGGTCTCAATCTCCTGACCTGGTGATCTCCCCACCTCGGCCTCCCAAAGTGCTGGGATTAGAGGTATGAGCTACCATGCCCAGCCTAGACCTTTGATTCTTATTGACTTTGCTCATTTCACTCATTCATCAAATACTCATTGTACTGTGATTGGAAATGATGTCCTTGGGCCCTATGTATCCCCGCCCATTCTTCCTCCCTTTGAGAAGTCAGAAATGTGTTACTTCTTGAACTTTTGGGTCCTGTTATTTCTCTCCCTCACCCCTCAGCTGACTTTCTTACACAATACCCTGATTTCTGCCACAATCTAAGACTTTTTTGTAACAACAGCAAGACAACAGTCAGTGTTGCCAAATACAGTGTTTCAAGATGTAATTGTTCTTTTTATAGCTTCCAGCCCCATTTTACAATCCACAACAGTCACATCTCCAACCTACCATATCCGTCCTGCGGCTTCTGTGAGAGCAAGATAGTTTATGACATCAGGAGGAGAAAAGGAAAACGTTCAGTTTCTCCACTTGGCTTTCATCAGGGATGTTACTACGAACAAGACATTTGTAAAAGTCACATCAGGCAACTGTCCCTGGCTCTCAGCTGTACTTTCTGAGTAGACTTGGGCCTCTATTTCGGAGATGATATTTTCCAGGTAAAGGCTGTCCAAAACATTTGGAGACTAATATATATTTACTGAAAAATCCTCTTGGGATGTGGTAGTGGATGGTAGGTTACAGGAATGGAAGTAAAAATGGATGCAATTGGTTATATAACTGTCCACATCAGGCCAGTCTGGAAATGATTCCATAGAAGAAGTTATGGCAAACAGTTAAAATTACAACTATTGTACCAAATGCTCTTGGTGTCACTTAAATCCTAAATAACCCACTCCTGGTCCATAACTAAGCCTCATGCAACTTGCATGCCCATAATTACACTCATGTAAAAACTGAGTGACAGACTACTCAGATCCACGTGGATCCCAAGTCCTGGGATCTGAAAGACTAGCCAAGGGATAATTTTTAAAAATAGTTGAAAATGCCACCCCAGCCCCGGGGACCACTTTACTCCAGCTCTATCATTCCCTCTCCTTGGCCACAATATCAGTGACAGGGAGAAGATGGTCAGGTTCTTGGCTGACTTGGAGATTTTTAGGAACTGCTTTAAAATTTTAATTCTAAGTAAAAAATAGTGAGAGGGAGCCTGCTTCACTCTTAGGGCCCATAAAGTTTTAGAAATTAGAGCTTTACTTGATTAATATAGACAATTGCACAACAGTTAGTGAGGCCGACCCCTTTTGTCATTTGTCGTCTGTCCTTCCGTATCGGCAGGGGAAAGACACGAATCAATTCCTGAGCCTTGTTCTTGCAGGTGGAGCCCCCGCATCCTGGGTCTCTGGAAGGGTCTGGGGTTCCACTTTGCTGCTATCCACAGACTCATGGGATGTCTCTTTGAAAAAACTAGAGTATAACAAGTTAAAACAAACCCTATTTTAGTATGCGTTTCTACAGTGTTCCCCTGTGTGTGTCAGATTTAAGTAACTAACAGACATGTGAAGACTAACAAGGTCTTGAAGTATGTCCAACTATCAGAATCACAGTCACGGTTAGAATCAAATCCAACAAACCTTCCTTCTAAAAATGGATATGGAATCAAAATTACTCTTTACAGGGTTTGAAGGACAGAAGTGAGAGTATGAGAGACATAAACACGAAGTAGAAAATAACTTCCTCGGGAGATGGAAAAGGTCCTGAGGATGTCACCAGTGCTTTTCTGTGGGTGGAGAAACGATCTCATTTTTGTGTGTTGAGGTGACTGAATGACATGTGGAATCTGGTCTGTGGTCATGTTTTGCATCAGTTTATCAACTATTAAAACGAACTGATAGTCATTGTCCCATAACAGCAGATGAAAAAAAAATCAAATTTTTAAATGGCACTTTTACTTACCAGGATTTCATTGACACATAATGACTCTCGATTCTTCCAGAGACCTGGTCTGGACCATCAGTTTCAATGGATTCACCAGAATCACTGGAAGCAATGACATTATCCAACTGTAGATAAGAGGAGTACATGTAAGAATCCTATTTTACCAATAAGTCAGATACCTTCTTATATCTAGTGTTTATAGCTCTGTAGCTCTGACGTAGTAGGTACAGCTTCCAGTGGATGAACATGGTTCTCATTTGGGAAATATCAACCAACCTTACCTCCACGAGACTGAATCAGCAAAGCTTCTGGCAGACTCAAAGTCAATTTCTTCTCCTGGATCCCTCAAGCTCCCGACACAAGTGTGGTTTCTATGGAACTGAATTGCTATTTACCTTTTTGTTTCACCATTAGGCACTTAAGAACATGAAAGCTGTCCCCCAGTCAGTTCTACTGTAAAATTATGGCACTTGGTTGGGTCAAAGACTTTGACACAGTGTGAAGCTGGTCTCAGGCTACTATGCTCACAGGCAGCCCAAGTGGCTTCAGTGACACTACAATGGTCTAGAAAAATATTGCATTTAGGAGCTCTCCAATAGCCCCCTTAGAACAAGAGAGTCACTTGTGGCAATGATTGCTCAAAAACCCTAAGGCCCACCTAAGTTCATCGTTAACCCATGATCGAAACCTTCCTTCCAGTCAAGCCAGTTTTCCTACTGGTCCCCTGCAAAACGTGCTCTCTCCATCCCCATGTTCATGCTGTCTTCCTCACCTAGAGTGCCACCTTTCCTTTCTGCCTATTGAAATCGTGTTCAGGCCTGGCTGAGTCCCACGGCCCCCTCTGATCACCTCGGCTACTGCAGAGCTCTCCCTTCTCTCAATTTCCGTTGTATAATTTTGTACTTTTTTTTTAATTTTTGGTCATTTTAGCTTAGTTTTGTCTGCTTTACTAGACTTTGCCTATCAAAAAGTACCTAGCAAATGCCAGGCCTATAACTGATGCTCAATACACATCTGACTGGTTGGCTATCATAAAAGACTGCATCCCAGGAAACACAAATATGAAAATACTTTGGTGAAAGAAGAACTCTATGCTCAAATGAGATTGGGAAATGCCATGTGTTGTATCTGACTTGACTATTTACAGTGCACCACTGCATACTAAATGCTCTGGGAATTCTGCTAAGAAGCTTGTTTAACTTATTTTAACAGGGTGTTTCCAGAACTTATTTGACCCCAGAATGTTTCTTTTATATAAACATATGTCACCATCTTATGGAAAACCCCCAGTTTCAGAAATGATGAAGCATTCCCACCCTCCATTCTGTCTTCTTATCTCCCACTTCCATTCTCTTCTCTCTGTAGCCCACAACAGATATAGCTGCTGGGTTAATACTAATGGAGGATAATTCAGGTTTTGACACTTCCCAACTCAGAAGCCATCGCTTCCCCTATGCTGTCTACAGAATGAAGTCAACTTGGCATTCAAGACCCATCATCGGCCGGCTTTTTTCTTCTGTTTATCTCTCACTATGCCTTCCATGCACTCTAGCCCACCGAACTATTCCCCATACACACATCAAATGACATGTCATCCCGGAAGTTTTCCTTGACTCTGGTAGAGAAAAAAAAATCTGTCCTTTTTCTATTGCTTTTGGAGCATGTTGACCATGTCTTTTGTGCAGAATTATCCTGTGATAACTACAAGACTGTGTGCTCTGTGAAGGCAAGGTGATGTCAGGCTCAGTTTAGCCACCATGCCCTGTACAGTACAGTGACTACTGCTCAGAAGGCATTCAGTAAGGGCTTCCAACTGATCAATAGACTGATCAATACACAGCACACAACTGATCACCCAAGGACCTTGGCTCACATTATTCTTTCTGCTAAGAATGCAGAACAGAAAGACTCCTCAAGTCAATCCCCCACATCCAAATTTTACTCATAATGTATAGTCAAATGTCATCTCATCCCTGAAATTTTCCTGATTTTTTGTTTGAAAGTCATCTCCTCTTCCCAACACTTGTGTACCCCTAGTATTTTATAAGCATCTCTCTTCAGTATAGAACCCTTCTCTCTTGTATTACCACTGGCTCCTAGTCAAGTGTCAGCGCCATGAGCTCATCATCTGTATTTGGTTTACCTCTGTGTTCCCACTGACCCTCACCTAGTGTTGCGCAAAAAGTGCATGGCAGGGATTCAGTAAATATTTGTTAAAGGAACAAACGATGAATGGACAAGAAAGAGTTACCTCTAAAAGAACACTTCGAGGAGTAAGATAATGACTCTCTTCCTCCATATCTTGGGTGGTTTCTGATGACAAATCTTGCAGATGAGCTTGCCTAAGTCCTGGAGAACTTTTTTCCATTAAATGCTGAAGGAAAGAGACAAAAATGCTTTGCTTTTTCTTTGCAAGAGATGGAATTAAATCACACGCATTCTGGAAAGGCCATAATAAATTAGTTGGGTTAAAAAAGACCGGTGAGTGTTCCAGGGTTATATCTGAAAGCTCATACAACTTGAACTTGCCTCTTGAGTCTGGGTCACCACTGAGCATGAAAAAATATAAGCCCATCACTCAGGCTTCTTTCTCTACGATTTGGAGAAGTCACTCAGAACAAGTGGTTTCCTCCTGCGGGTGATTTTCTAAGTCACTAAACTCTGGAGTCCCCATCCTCATCTTTTTCCTGTTATCATCCAATGCCATCTGAGAACATAGTTAACCCAGAGTCACAGCCTTCTCTCCCGCTCCATATTTTTCTTTTGTGTTCTGCTCACACACTTTCATCGTTTCCATAGCAATAGAATTCGGCTGTGTTGATCATATGATAGTGTGAATTATAGGCTTCCAGATGATCTAGATTCAACCACTATTGCCTTCCCTTCCCCATAGGTATATAATATTCTACTAAAGTACCTTCTTTGCATGGCAGACAAATTCCAAGAACAATGCCTCAGAGCAGGGAGTTTGGAAAAGACCCTGAATGTTCTCTAGAAAGAAGGCAAGTTTCAAAAAAATAGGTACGTTTAAGTTCTGTCCGTGTTTTAAGCTCCAAGCTCATGGAGCCAGATCATGGTGAGCTGGGGGTAAAGGAAGATTCCCCACTTAATTTAACCAACACCACCACCACCACCCAGCAAGGCAAACAGTACTCTTAACTCAAGCTGGTTTAAAAATCACTGGCTCAAGGCAAAATGACCAATAACATTATCTCTAGGGCGAAGAGATATCATGAGTGGAAAGCAAGAGGTACATACTGAAAGGGTGAGGCTTCCTAACTGCTGCATATCACCATTTCTGCTCATTAAAGGAAGAACTGAGGGGAGGTGTTTGGCATGGTGAATTTGATATTCTATGAAAAGCTTTCAAAATAGTTGGAGAGTTACCAACTAGGTAAAATAAGGGGCAGGGACTCATTAGATGAGCTTAGTAATACATGAACAGAGCAGAGTCAATGGCTAAGTCTCTTAGAGACAAAATAGTATCCATGACAGAGAACGAAACCACTCAGCATGTTTATGACTCATATCCCAAGCTGGGAACATTACAAATCCAAGAAAGCTGAAGGTCCAATTATGAGTCTCTTTCAAGAGGCAGGTACATTATATTTTATGTCCTCAAATGGATTTCACTGGAAATGAGGATGAAGTGATAGACAGCTATAATGAATGAGAAGCAAGATTAAAGATTGATCAGGGTAAAGGGAGGAAATTAACAAGAAACTCGGCCTTTCCCTGAGGAATACAGACAGAATGGGCAGAAATCAGGTGGTGGTCGGGAAATCTTTTGGCAGAGGGATCTGTGCCCTCTGTGTGAAAGAAAGGAAGAAGTTGCCAGCCAGGTTTTGGTTTAGCAAAGGGATCTTACCCTAGCCATACCCAAAGCATATAAAGAGCATCCAAAATGGTTGATTACACTGAGAGGTATTCAGGGCAAGCCGTGAGGCTCATCTGTGGTATGGGATAAACGTCAGGGCTAAGAATCATTCTTATAGCGCATCAGGCTTTGAGGAAGGTGGGCATGGTTAAATGCAATTGCTAATTGGTAAGATTTTGAAGCTTTAGCTGACTCCCAGGTGTGGTGTCCTGAGAAAGAAGTGAGCCCCATTACCACGTCTTTGAGACCATTTCTTGGCGAGCTGCAGCCAACAGCCTCTGATGTGCTGGAAGAGCCAAGGAGAGGGCTGGGGTAGAAGAGAGTTCTTTTATTACCCGGTGAGAGTTCCTCCTGCTCACAGAAAAGGAATCAGTCAGGGCACAGCTGATCTCTGTCTGGAATGAAATGGCATTTTCACTCCAGACATGGGCTCCTTGCCTGCCGTCTTTCCCCACAGCGATCTAAGATTCCTGCCACTGGCCTGCTAGCATTACCTCACCAAGACGAGAGCCGAACTTGTAGCTCTCCTGTTTCCAAAGCCTTGAGGACATTTAGCCTGACCCTCAAAGATGACCAGCATTGCCCTCAACCTATCTTCTCAACTGTCTCTTTCTGACGCCCTCTGCTCCAGTTTCCTTTGCTCTAATCATTTCCGTCTACTTGAAGACATGCCTTGATTTCTCCTTCTCTTTGGCTTTTGCCGTAAGCATGGAACAACCTAGAAAACATGTCACAGTAGATACCGAGGGGCCAAAGTTCCATCTATAAAGGTCTGCCCTGAGAAAGGACTTGGGGGACATTAGTAGAGGCCCTTATGAAATAAATTAAAACCTTAAAACTACTAAGCACTCACATGAAAGAGACAGTCTATTAAAAATGCAAGATAGATGAAAAACATTTTCATAGAAACTGCCCTAGACTTAGTCATTCAGAAGGAAGCTTGTTATGCACTTTGAATAACGATGATGAAAAAATACTATATTCTAAGGTACTACTTAAAAACGCTACAGTTCACTTTTCCTCCCTCTACCACAATAATAAAAATCTGAAGTGTCTGTATTTCAGCTCTCTCGCAAAACACAAAAGAATTTTTTTCCTATGGTTAATCATAAAAAGTAATAAGGATGTACATTTTCTCACTTATTTATTCCTTGCATTAATGCCAGTTGCTAAGGAGGCAAAAGAAAGCTACCATTGTTTTCTGTTGAAAGAGGGTTGTGTTCAGGTGCCCTGTTATTTTATTAGTGATGTGAGTCACCTCTGTGTTCTGATGTGTTGCTTTTATGTCCCGGCAAAATGATGACATGATGGAGACCCAGTCTTTAATCTTCTCCCTGTTGATAGGAATAAACTTTCAGCTAGCATGTGGCAAAAATAGTGCCTGTATTCCTTTTGAACCAGAGAAGGATTATTTTATGAAGGTTAGAATGGCGGTGAAAGCAGGTACCAGCAAAATAAGGATTTTTCCTAAGTAACTTAAATGGCTTTGCCACCTCCACATTTGCACACTAAAATTAATGCTCAGCCACCTCTGCAAGGAAAGCTCAGAGAAAGGGAAGAAAAGTAGAAAATAATGGTAGTAATCACAGGGTTTGGGGCTTTCAGCTTTGACACTGATTTCCTCTGTGTTCTCAAGCAATCCCCCTAACCTGTCAGTGCCATTTTTGTGTAACTGTGCAGGTATGCCTTCCCTTAGGGAGCACATGCGTTGATGAAGAATGTGCTTAAATGAATTTGTATAGTCACATCTTTTTTATGGACTCACAGGACAACTTAAAACTTTGGTCAATCTGAAGCAGATCAGGGTTTTCATGTGTTGGGTTTGGCATTGTCCCCCTTCTCTGCACAGTCTCCCCCACACCAGCTTTGCCTCTCCCTCAAGCAGATAATCATCCATGAAGAGTTCACCAGGCACATTTGCTAGGACCAGAAGCCCCTCTTAAAAACTGTAGGCTCCTTCGGGTGCAAGCCTAGTTCCTCCCTAATACATGTAGCTTGCTTGTGTAGATGTTTGCGTATTGGGTTCTTTTACATGGAATGCTTCTGGGGTGATGATGATTGTTATTGGTTGAAATGCACCCTCCCTACCCAGTTTGTGTGTTTCAGTTCCATATCCCAATACCTCAGAATGTGACCTTATTTGGAAAGAGGGTCATTGCAGATATAATTAGTCAAGATGAGGACTACTGGGATAGAGTGGGCTCCGAATCCAATATTACTGGTGTTCTTATAAAAAGGGGAAATTCAGACACAGAGCTAGGCACACAGGAAGAACACCATGTGAAGACTGGAGTTATGTTGCCACAAGCCAAGGGAAATACCAATGGTTAGGAGAGACCCCTAGAACAGATCCTTCCGTAGTGTCTTCAGAGAGACCATGGCTCTACCAATATTTTGATTTCGGACTCCTCGCCCCTAGAACAGTGAGACAATAAATTTCTGTTGTTTCAAGTTACCCCAGGATGTGGTTACAGCGGCCCTAGGAAACTAGCTCAGTAACTTTTCAAGATATTTTAACAAATAACGAAGATGGCCATTGATGGCGTTCAAGGCTGTAGCATGGGTTCAGAACATGTTCATTGGGATAAAATGTTTTGTTTTTGGCTTGTCTTGTTTTTGTTTTGCATGTGGTAGACACTCTGTGTTATCTTACTTCTCTCACCTGTCATGGCCGATGAGGAAATATTCCCTGTTAGTGGTTCTGATGGACATGACCTCATCAGGGTGGCATTTAAACATCTTCTGCACAGATTGCATCTTTTCCTGGCTACTTATGCCAACTTCTACACTCGAATTTCTATTAGATACAGACACAAAGTATTAAACCAAGATAAAAATAGAAAACTTATATTTTATATTGGGATTCAAATGGAATAAAACTTTAGATGTACTTGATCCACGTTTTGAAGATTGCCCAATAATTGTAGAAGGTAAGTTTGGATTTTTGATCTGGTTAATAATCAAAATTATTTTGTTTAGCCTGAGATTCAAAAATTTCTATTTTGGTTGAATTCTTGATAGTACAAATCATCTTTTTCAATTTTGGGATACGTATTTATTAAAGAGAAGGCCAAAAAAGCTGATCTAAATATTTTTTAAAAGTCTATCTTGACTTTATAAAATGGTAATTTCATCTGCTCCCTCTCATCTACAAATTACATGAATCAAACTCCTTAACTCAATGCCTATTAAAGACTTACCACGTATAACATACATTATGAAACAAATACTCAACTGTCTTTTACTCAGAGTGCTCACTATTTTAGCTCCTATTCAATCACAAATATTATACTAAGCTTGAAGCCTTTGGTTCCTTTGGTCAATTATGTAAATTTCAATTTGCATGCAATTTGTCACTGTTTGACTTTATAGTATTTGTTGTTATAAAAGTTTTCTTGCTTTGATACACACTGATCGATTTCAATGGCACCTCGCCGATGATGGTCTTTATAATAGGAAAGACTAAAGCTCTTTTCCCCCAGTCTTTGATAGGACGAAACCGCTCTTTCCATGAGGTCTGAAAAATAAAAAGATTTTATGTCTCAGTTAAATCTCAGAGGAAAAGAAGTGATTTTCAAAAATGCTCATGAGGCTGGTGGGATGCTTGTTAATCACAGCAAATACGTACCGCAGAGAAGAACAGCTGAGAAGGTGGTGATTTAATAAAGTAATCTTGTTTGCAGACTTCATTTTCATAAAAAATGTAAACTGTTTACCTAACAAAAGTGAACAGAACTCAGTTTCTTCCTCATAAATTTCTGGAAAGAACTGCCTCAATTGGAAAACACTGTTTATCTCTGGAAAGGCCTTCAGATTATTCAGTAGTTATGGAAAAGAACGTTTATAATAACCCAGGAAAACAAAGGACCAAATGTCTGATTCTTATTTCTCCACAGCTCAGACCTTCATTCAAACAACATTTGAAAGTGTATTAATTCGGCTCACACCTGTTTGGTTTTCTGTTTCTAGAGTATGTCTTTGGCTCTCTACGTGTTAGCAAAAATTTGGCTCTATTTCCATTGCAGAGGCATGATAATTCTGCATTGCCCTTTGGCCTAGCAAACAAAAGCAAAAGCACTGCTATTAAAAATGCTGTGGCAAAACTATTTGGGGAAGGGGAGCAGGTGGAGTTGCTGCAGAAGTTGGGAAGGGAGGGAAGGTAAACACAGCCACCTCCCCAGAATTACTGGATACTGTCCTAAAAGCCCCAGCAGTTGTATTACCAAATACAACTCTGTTTTCACTTAATAAAGAAGCTCTAAGTTTTTAGTAAAGGCTGCCCTTTCCAAAACGAAGGACAAACTAAACCTACAGTCTGTATGTGAAAGCAAATCCAAGCTAAAACAAAAACAAAAACAAACCCCAAATGAAGAAAACAAAAATAACAATATTGTGTTTAGCAACACTAGTTGTGTTTTCTAAATAATGAATGTAATACATATTTATTGTAGACATTTTAGAAAATATAGAAACAATTAAAACTGCCTGTAATTTCATCACTTACAGGAAAGCAGTTAACATTTTAGAAACTTCTTTATTTAATCACTTCTGCCACTCCATTTTCAATAGTGAGTGGGTTTACTTTTGTCTGCTAAGCCAAAGGGCAACATGTGCTGTCTCCTGCAAGTATTCGAGAGTGCTGATTAACACGTGTGTGCTGAAACTACTGAGGCCAGAGAAAGAACCATTAAAAAAGATCAGAGGTTCAGAAAAAGTGCCTGTTACCTCCAGCCAGACTGGAAACACTTACAATTTACAGGGCATTGGATAGAGTTCTCAGGAATGTCTTGCCTCAGTGTGAGGAATAATTAGCTCTACACTAACTATTAGCTCTGCACTGAGCACTGCTCCAAACCCACCTAACAAATCATAAAGGACTTAGAAGAAAGTGGTTTCCAAAAACTTTAACTGCATCCCAGAACAAAGCTCAAGATTCATAGGAACACAAAGATATTCAGGACCCAACAAGGTAAAATTTTTGGTGTTTGGCAGTCAGTCAAAGATTACCAGGCATACAAAGAGGAAGGAAAACATGATCCATAATGAGGAGAAAAGTCAATCAATCAAAACAGGCCGAGAACTGACACAGATGTTACAATTGGCAGAGAAAGTAATTAAAAGTTATTATCACTGTATTTTTAAGAAGTTAGGGAGAGATATAAAAGATAGAGGACCCAAAGTGAAATTTTAGAGATGTAAACTACAATGTCTCAGAAAGACAATAACAAGACTGGATGGCAGTAGAGCAGATTAAATATTGTAGAAGAAAAGATTAGTGTACTTATAGGCAGGGCAATGGTAACTATCAACATAAAGAGTGAGATAATAATTGGAAAACTCAAAAAGAGCACCAGTACACTGTGGACAATTTCAAGTGGCCTAGTGTACAAGTAATAGGAGTCCCTGAAGTGAGAGAGTAAGAAATAAAAAATATTTGAAGTAGTAATGCTAAAAATTTTACAAACCTAAAACTATAATCACAGAAATCCAGTAGTTTAATGAAGCCTAGCACAAGATACACAAAGAAAAGGACATCAACGCATGTCATAACTGAATTGTTCAAAACCAATGATAAAGAGAAAAATCTGAAAGCCAGAGGAAGAGGAAGAAAGACCTATTGCATACAGAACAAAGACAAGAAACAGAGATATTGATTTCTCATCAGAAAAAAAAAAAATGCAAGCAAGAAAAAGTAAAACAATATATTAAAGGGCATGATGGCTCATAACTAATCCCAGCACTTTGGGAGGCTGGGGCAGGTGGATCTCCTGAGGTCAGGAATTTGAGACTAGCTTGGTGAACATGGCGAAACCCTGTGTCTACAAAGATACAAAAATTAGCTGGACATGGTAGTGCCAGGCTGTAGTCCCAGCTACTTGGGAGGCTGAGGCAGGAGAATGGCTTGAACCGAGGAGGTGGAGGTTGCAGTGAGCTGAGATTGTGCCACTGCACTCCAGCCTGGGTGACAGAACAAGACTCTGTCTCAAAAAAAAAAAAAAAAAAAAAAAGAAATTCCTAAGGCCCTTAAGAATTATACTAAATCTACTCTCCCCGTGCTCTATCAGTAAAACAACAAAGCCTGGATGACAGCATATCTGTTTATAACATGATTTACTGAATATTTCTAAGCCCATTGCAGAGACCTATGACTTAGAAAAAAAAAGATTCCTTTCAAAATATTACTGGTCATTGACAATACACCTGGTCAACAAAGAGCTCTGATGGAGATGTACAAGGAGATTAGTGCGGTTTACATGCCTGCTAACACATCTCTTTGGTAGCCCATGGAACAAGGAATAATTTCAACTTAAATCTTATTATTTAAGAAATACATTTCATAAGGCTATAGCTATTATAGATAGTGATTCCTCTGATGGCTCTGGGCAAAGTTAATTGAAAACCTTCTGGAAAGGATTCACCATTCTAGACCCCATTAGAGATATTCATGACTCCTAGGAGGAGGTCAAAATATCAACATGAACAGGAGTCTGGAAGAAGTGGATTCCAATACTCCTTGATGACTTTGAGGGGTTCAAAACTTCCTTCAGTGGAGGAAGTAACTGCAGATGTGGTGAAAATAACAAGAGAACTAGAATTAGAAGTGAACTCTGAAGATGTGGCTGAATTGCTGCAATCTCATGATCTGACTTCAACAGATAAGGAGCTGCTTCTTATGGGACATGAAAAGAAAGTGTTTTCTTGAAATGGAATCTACAGCTGGTGAACATGCTGTGTTTAGTTTTGAAACCACAATAAGGGATTTAAAATATTACATAAACTCAGTTGATAAATCAGTGTCAGGGTTTGAGAGGATTGATTCCAATTTTTAAAGAAGTTCCACGGTGGGCAAAATGTTATCAAACAGCATCACTTGCTACAGAGAAATTTTTCGTGAAAATAAAATCAATCTATGTGGTCAACTTCATTGTTGTCTTAGCCATAACCTGATTATTCAGCAGCCATCAACACTGAGGCAAGACCCTCTGCCAGCGAAAAGATTATGACTCACTGAAGGCTCAGATGATTGTTAGCAAATTTTGGCAATAAAATATCTTTAATTAAGTAGGCAAATGTTTTCATAGACATAATGGCATTACACACTTGACTGAAGTGTAGCGTACATGTAACTTTCATGGAATCCAATAAATTCGTGTGACTAACTTTATTGTGATATTTGCATGATTGTAGTGACATGGAAATGAACTTGAAATATCTCTGAGGTATGCCTGTATATGTCTCATATCAAAACTTGAAAAAATTATACACTTTAGATATATATAGTTTATCATATGCCAATTATAATGAACTATAGTAAAGATATTAAAAATATGACCATCTAAAATGCAAATCTGACCATGCCACTTTCATACTCAAAAGGCTTCAAAAGTTACCTGTCGTATATGGTCAAGGTCTGGCACAATATGGCACCACTTTTCTGCAGCCTTGTCCTCTATTTTCCCTTGTCCTACCTTATAAGTATATTCTGCTCTGACACATTCTGCTTCTACACCATTTCATTGCATTAGTCATGCCATTCCTTCTGCTGGGATGTGCCCTCTTTTCTGATTTCTTTTTAAATCCCTAATCCTCCTATAGGGTCTAGCTCAAATGCCTTCCGTATAAAACTTCTCTGGATTCTCTTTTTTACTTATATGCTTTTACTTCTTCAGACTCCATGGCATCTGTACTTTCATTTCATGATTTCCATCACAGCCTGATCTTAATTTCCCAGCACAGTGACTTGCATATGTTTAAGTTCCCAACAAGATTTTATTTTATTTTTTTGAGACAGAGTCTCACTCTGTTGCCCAGGCTGGATTGCAATGGTGCAATCTTGGCTCACTGCAACCTCTGCCTCCTGGGTTCAAGCAATTCTCCTGCCTCAGTCTCTTGATTTGCTGGGATTACAGGGGCACACCACCACACCCAATGAATTTTTATTTTTAGTAGAGACCGGTTTCACCATGTTGGCTAGGCTGGTCTCGAACTCCTGACCTCAAGTTATCTGCCCATCTCAGCCTCCTACTGATAAGATTTCAAAACTCTTTGAGGGCAATGACTCTTATTTATTAATCTGTATATCCCCTGGTACATAAAGCACAGAGACTTGCTAGTAATAGGTGCTTTGTAAATATTTTTGAGTTGAATTTGGATAATTTATCTTCTAAGTGACTTCATCCTAAACTCAGCTTTTCTATCCACTCAACTACAAAGAACTGTATGAATATGAGCAAGAATATTTGAATACCATACATTGAGCTACCCTCATAATAAGCCCTGGTGACAATGCAGGCAGCTTCTTGAAGTGAGAGTTTCAAGTAAAATTAAGAAAATATTTTCAAGTCTTGGCTGGTCCATAGTTTGCTATTAACATCATCTTTGGCAATGAATGGAAAATTTGGCTCATGAAAATCATAAAATGCTAAACTTCTAGACAGGTGAACCCTTATATAATAATTAACTGAATCCAAAAGTTCCTGCTACACTCTCCAAACCCAGAATCATTGTCACAGAATGTCACCCATTATCCCCACTAAAACTAAGTTCTGGGGCTGGGTGTGGTGGCTCACACCTGTAATTGCAGCACATTGGCAGGCTGAAGAGGGTGGATCACTTTAGGCCAAGGAGTTTGAGACCAGCCTGGCCAACATGGAGAAACCCCATCTCTACTAAAAATACAAAAATTAGGCAGGTGTGGTGGTATATGCCTATAGCACCATCTACTCAGGAGGCTGAGGTGAGAGGATCGCTCGAGCCCGGGAGGTTGCAGTGAGCTGAGATCGCACCATTGTACTCCAGCCTAGGCAACAGAACAAGACTCTGTCTCAAAACAAAACAAAGCAAAACATGCACACAAAACCACCAAGTTCTGTATCCTGGTTAGCTTGAAGGGAACTGCGGGGCATTTTCAATAAAAAGATTTCTGCTTCTGAGATGATACCCCTCGAGTACCTGGACTCTTCTGAGGTTTGGGTTCCATGATGGCTGTGTGTCCTTGCCTGTCAAAAGGAAGGGTTAGTGTTAGTCCCCAAACAACAGTATGTGTGTTTCATTGACTAGCCACTGAGTCCATGAGTATTGGGATTGTGCTCACAGATGTTGCTGAGACAGGTTATGAGTCTCCCCCTTTCCATTCTTTCTTTAGTATTTTTCTCCCTGTCCCTGAGGCTGACAGTAGCCACGGTAACCGGGACTCATCCAAGCAGCTTGTCCTCACACAGTGGGTGGTTCTGCGGAGGTGTTGTCAAGATGACTGAAGGAGCTGTCTCCCTTGGACTTTCTCTGTTCTTGCTTCATAAGTGGTTTTGATAAGAGAGCCGGAGGATGGCAACACCAAGGAGAGGTAAGAACAGGGCAGAGGACAGGATGCCATGGAGACAGTGCAGCTGAGAAAGCGTCACTGGCTGAAAGGAAGCCCAAGATAAGACCTTCTCCATGCCAGGGCCTCACTTTCTGCAGGGGGAAACTTAAGAACAAGGACCAGGCCACCTCTTCAACTGCCTCAGCCAACTGAGTGGCCCCTCCTCAAGGCTGCTTGACTCTGGGGGCTGAGGCTAACCTGCAGAAACTGAATCTGAGAGGCAACGTCCTTTCCTGGCCAGCCGCTGCTGATCCTATGACCATGATGGGATGGAGAGAAGGAACTCCCTCAGGGGAAGGGCTGCAGGGCAGATGAGGTGGTCTTTGAAACCAGGAATTTGTTGGTGACTTTTACCTTAAGTTAGTAAGACTATCAAAATAGAAGGCCTTAGAAAGGGAGGTACCCAAGCAGCCCCAGGTAAGATGGGGAGGAAGCAGAGATCCTTGACCCTCCTGACCGCTCCCTTTCTTCATATAAACTCATTCATTCTTCCTAATGTGTACATGGCTTACAGCAATTCTTTAATTAGGTGTGTGTATATGAATATACAGACATGAAAAAATATACATTCAGGCTGGGTGCGGTGGCTCATGCCTGTAATCCCAGCACTTTGGGAGGCTGAGGCGGGTGGATTGCTTGAAGTCAGTAGTTTGAGACCAGCCTGTCCAACATGGTAAAATCCTGTCTCTACTAAAAATACAAAAAATAGCTGGGCATGGTGGCAGGCACCTGTAATCCCATCTACTTGGGAGGCTGAGGCAGGAGAATCACTTGAACCCAGAAGGTAGAGGTTGCAGTGGGCCGAGATCACACCACTGAACTCCAGCCTGGGCAATAGAGCAAGACTCTGTCTCAAATAAAAAAAAAATACATATATATATAAAATATGTATATTCAGAGATGGAAATTCTGAGATTAAGGGAAGTTCTCAAAATATGCTTCTGGTGGTTTGTCAGAGCATTTGGGAGCTCTTTGAAGACCAGTGGGATGGCTTTCCTGGACCCTGGAATCATATCTACCCCTGCCCCCAGGGGAAATGTTTTCTCCCTTGAGGTATCCTGTATAATCAGAGTAGTGATAATTTGAACAAATTACAACTTTTCTGGGGCATCTGAAGTCGTATGTTGAAGAGCTGGTGCCCTTAGCTCTCGCCTGGTATAGCAGGCACAGTCAGCTCTGTGCAAGGAGGTGTAATGACTGGGAAAGATGCCAAATGATTGAGACCAAAGGCTGTTGTTTCCTATAAGAGCAATTCTGCATGAGAAAGAGAACATAATCTCTTTAAAACCTTTCCCACTCCCCAAAAGGCATGGGCAATATTTTAAAAATTATCCCTGAGATTTTGTATCAAATCCATGAGGTTCTTTCCAGTTTCAAGGATTTTGCTGCCTGAAGAGCTGGGGACAAGTGGTTTTCAGCCCGTTATCTTTCCCTCTGTCCATGTTTATGAGACTTGGCCACACCCCATGTGCAGCTGTTAGCCTAAGTGAGTCATGGCACTCAGTGATCCAATTGGAGAACTGTGTAGGAGAGATTAGCTGTGGGTGACATATTTTAAAGCAGTGTGTTTTCTGCAAGCTGTTTTTGAGTTGCTCTTTGTCAAAAAGCCAAAAAATCATTTTTAAAAATAAAATATTTCTAAAGCCTTTAAAGTTTATAAAATGCAGTTACATACATTATTATTATTATTATTATTATTTTGCATCTCAGAATGGCCTTATTCTGAGATAGCTCACTTTACAAATGAAAAACTGCATTTGAGAGAACACTGATGTGCTTTGGACCTATGTCTCCTGGCAGAACTCCACACAGCACTACATTCATGCTCATAGACATTCCCAAAGGATATTTGCACTTTCTGTGCCCTGTGGATGTCAATGTGCTTTGGAGGACATCTCTGTCCTTCCAGTGTCTGTGAAGAGGTCCAAAGTCATGTGTTGAGACCGCTCCTCCTTTATCTCTCCACCACCATAAAATGAGAGGACAGATAAGGCATTAGGGTGTGGTGGTGAAGAGTGTCAACTGGCATCTGGGTTTAAATTTCATCTCCATGAATTATGATGAGGAATGTGATCTTGGATACCTTAGAGTACTTCTCTATGCCTCCATTTCTTCCTCTGTAACATGAAGGTGGCAATATTACCATCCTCATCAGATTGCTGAGAGCATCACTGGAGATACCCTGTAGATAAGCACTCCTCAGTACATAATAGAAGCTCAATAAATGCTAGTTGTTAAGGCCAGGCACAGTGGCTCATGCCTGTAATCCCAGCACTATGGGAGGCCATGCAGTTCAAGACTAGCCTGACCAACATGGTGAAACCCTGTCTTTACTAAGAATACAAAAGAGGCCAGCAGTTCAATACAAAAAGAGGCCAGACAGATCACAAGGCCAGCAGTTCAAGGCCAGCCTGACCAACATGGTGAAAATCTGTCTCTACTAAGAATACAAATATTAGCCAGGTGTGGTAATGGCGCCTATTATCCTAGCTACTCAGGAGGCTGAGGCAGGAGAATCGCTTGAAACCAGGAGGTGGAGGTTGCAGTGAGCTGAGATCACTCCACTGCACTCCAGCCTGGGCAACAGAGCAAGACTCCATCTCAAAATATATATACAAATAAATAAAGTAAATACCAGTTAGGTTCTTTTCAGCTCAGATATTCTATGATTCTGTGATTGTTTAATAATGGATAGCATTTTCTGAGTACTTAATACATTCCAGGCACATCTAAGCAATATGTATATAAAAGATTTCATGTATACATATAATAATTTCACGTATACATATAAAATCTCATCAGATCCTCATAACCATGCTCTAAAGCTTGTACTATTTTTACAATGATACAGTGCCCATTTACAGATGAGGAAACGGTTATCAGAGATATTAAACAACTTGGCTTTGATCACGTCATTAAAAAGAAGCAGAACCAGATTTCTAACTTCAGAGCTGGTCTTAACCACTTTGCACTTCCTTCAATCTAAGAAAGTAGAATTAATTATTTTCCTAGTTCTGCTTCCATTGCTTGTTGTTGCCACCAAACAAAAAAGAAAACTTTTCTGATTTAGCTGTTTGATCTCATTCAGGAGAATCGCCCCACAATCACTGCTTAACCTGTTCATTATAACATTATTTGGGATTTGGTGAATACAAGATACCAAGAGGTCAGTCTTATTTCCCTTTGACTAGACTATAGTCTAGGAAGCTTATGAAGAAAGAGCCCATAAGAGAAATATTGGATATCTGCAAAATCTTCCATTTTCAATTTTGCAGTTGCTCAGTTGCAAAAAAGCTTCTAGATCACCCCAGCCTTGGGAGTCGAAACCGGATACACCAAGCAGTACTTACTGGAAACCAAGAAGTCACTGGTCCAGTGCTCAGGAAAGTGCCTTGTCCCGAGGATTCCTGAACTCACTCTTGCCGACTCTGAGCCTTGGTGCCTGGGTGAGGATTGAGCACAAGCTCTGCTTGAAATTTGAACCACCAGGAAATTCCCAAACGACTATCCCTGAGCAGATTTCATTCTTGCCAGAAATTGAATGGAGCTGTGCCCTCATGGGGGTTCTGGGCCTTGATTCTTGTGGCTTGCCACAGAACTGCCCCTTGGTGTCCCAGCTGTCTAGCACCAAAAAATGAAAGCAAACAAATTAAAAAAAAAGAAAAAACAACTCCTGCCAGACTTTGGACCATGGTCACAATAACCCTTACTGAGAACAACGTCAGCCTACCCTTGACCTTCTGCAGTGACTGCCCCTGAAAAAAATCCCTTTGCCTCCCTCAGCCATATCTTAACCAATATCTTCCTGGGAAGGGTATAAAGGGTTCCTTTGTACCAGATAAGGAAATAAAAGCCTGGCTTCTCTAACACATGCCAATGTTTTCCAGGAAGGCTTGCTCATTCAGCCATAACAGGGTGTTATCATCAGCAGGGTGGCGCTAGGCAAGTTCCCATACACAGCCTCCCAACAGCGACTGAGCAAATGGTCATTCTTACACCAGCTGAGTGGTATCCAGCCACCAAAGGGTCTTAGGTATATTTTCATATATGTTACACATTTTTAGGGAAGAGAAAGAAGTGATAATGAATTTTATCCTGGTCTACTACCTTTAGAAGTAAAAGTACATCATTTTAATCTTCGTCCTCACAAGGGTAGCTGGGCTCAAATCAGCTCTGCCATGGATCCATTGTGTGGTCTTGGCAAGTTAACTTGAGTTTTCTGAGTCTGTTTCCTCATCTGCAAAATGGCACAGATAACAGTAACATCACAGGATTTTTTTTTAAGTTAAGTAAAATTTGACATATTAAAAGCATCTAGCACAGTGCTTTATCCACAGTTACCATTCAACAGAGGTTATTTATTTGTTTTTCTCTTTTGCATTCTATGGAGGGTAGGTGTTATTGGTTCCTTCATTTAGCAAATCTAGCTGGACTTCAGGCATGAAGAAATTATTAATATATTGTTGCTTCCTGCACAGGACCAATGTGGGAAGTAGAAAAGTTCCTTTTTAAAGTTTCCTTTCTTGTTAAAAAATAAGCCTGCACAGGGCCATTGTGGGAAGTAGAAAGGTTCCTTTTTAAAGTTTCCTTTCTTGTTAAAGAATAAGTGTGCAAATAACTCTTTGTTAAGCCCTATTCCACGTAGCTGTTAGACATCCCATGCTTACAGGCACGTAGTATATTCTATGTCCTTGTACTTTAACCAAGATATCTGTGCTGGACGTGCTCACAGGCATGTCCCAGCTCTCCATTGCTTTTACCTGTTTAGAAAAGTTTTAAGTTATTAGCTAATCAGGTTTTAGTTTAGATTGTGAGGTCTGGCTCCAGCCAACAGAGATCAGACACAGCAGTAAGGACAACCCCAAATGTGTAAGGAATACATTTGTGTGTTTTCCTTTGTTCATTGTACTCTCGTGGCAAGATGGCTAGTGAGAGTACCCTTCCTGCCATCCAGGAAGTAAAAATTGCATTGCCGAAAGATCCTTTGTCTCAGTGCTAGTTTTTCTTTGCAGCACCGAGCACCTATTTCCAGCAACCAATTTTGCTTGATTTAGGAAAAGCAATTCCTTATATGTGATATAGTTTGGATGTCCCCTCCAAATCTCATGTCTTGAGGGTGGATCCCTCATGGCTTGGTTCTGTTCTTGAGATAGCAAGTGAGTGGTAGCGAGGTCTTTGTTTAAGAATGTGTGGCATTGGCCAGGTGCCGTGGCTCACGCCTGTAATCACAGTACTTTGGGAGGCTGAGGCAGGTGAACCACAAGTTCAGGAGTTCGAGACCAGCCCAGCCAATATGGTGAAACCGCATCTCTACTAAAAATACAAAAATTAGCCGGGCATTTTGGTGGGTGCCTGTAGTCCCAGCTATTCAGAAGGCTGAGGCAGGAGAATCACTTGAATCTGGAAGGCGGAGGTTGCAGTGAGCCAAGATCGTGCCACTGCACTCCAGCCAGGGTGACAGAGTGAGACCCCATCTCAAAAAAAAAAAGAATGTGTGGCATTTCCCCCAAATCTACTGCTCCCACTCTCACCACGTGACATGCCTACTCCCACCTCACCTTCCACCATGAGTAAAAGAAAGCTCCCTGAGGCCTCCCCAGAAGCTGAGAAGATGCTGGTGCCATGCTTCCGTACAGCTTGCAGAACCATGGGCCAATTAAACCTCTTTTCTCTATAAATTACCAAGTCTCAGGTATTTCTTTAAAACAAGAAAAAGATTGACCTAACAGTATTTCTTGGATTTTTTTAAGGCCAGCTTTTGACAATTCTGGAAATAGTCTTAGTATCTTTACATTAGATCTTTAATCAGATACTAGTTGTTGCTCTAAGTAGTTCATAAAAAGCTTGTGCTAATTTCCACTTATTGGAAACTATAAAGTCACAGACAGCCCATTGTTATAATATAGAGATCTAACCAAAAAGGGGAAGAGGGAAAATTACTGTAAGACTTGTGTTCCTTTGGAAAGGATACCTATAAAACAGTTAAACAGATCGGCTTTCCATCAGCAACCTGTTCATCTGTCTGTCCATCCACCTACCCATCCATCCAACCCACTCTATTCTAGGCTTTTTTTGTACTATTTTTCCAATAGTAGTACAAAACCCTTTGGGAAAAGAAGCCTAATAAAGCTATTTGTACTGTAGATGAACCCATAAAATAAAAACTGAAAAGCAAACAAAAATTGGCACAAATACCAAACTTGTGACACACAAGCATACCTATAAAACACAAGCACAGGTTTTTTAAAAGTTGTCTGCAATGACCTGTAAACAAGCTATCAAATACCTGTCACAATAAGCAAGCGCCTGTTCATGTGAAAGATCAGATGAGTTATTCTATGACTTTGTTAATTGTGCTTCTCTGTCATGAAGATGCTCTTTAGTTCTGCTGCCTCTTAACCAAAACACAACTGAACAGTTTATATGGCGTGACAATACCTACTGCTTATTGAGGATTTTTGTTTTACATGGAATATCTCATTTAATTTCACCTTGTTGCAGGATAAATCTTATTCCTAATTTTACAGGAGGAAATGGAAATTTAGAGAGATTAAATAACTAGCTAATGATCATGCAGCTAGTAAGTGACCCACAGAAATCAGACTGGTCTGTCTTGACGCTGAAGCCTGTGTGTGCTCTTTCATACACTACACTATGTGAGTCCTGGGCTGAGACCAGTTGGCCTCAGGTCTTAGCTTACTCTGACCGTGTGACACTGCATAGGCTGCCAGATATTTGGGCCTCATAATCCCATTACTGTCCTTCCTCAAAAAGCTCTAAGTACCCATTCATCTCTGATTATGATTATGCCCTTGAATCAAAGTCAAGGACTTATCAGTGTGCGAGCTGTTTCACTCCATGCCGCATGCTACGTGTGGATAGCAAATGTGTCCTTGTCAGTGACGCCGGTAAAAGAGTGACATCAATCACATCACTTCAAAGCATCCTTACTATACCTCTTCTCTGGAACAAAGAATTCAAGGAAAGCAAGGAGAAACCTGTACACAGAAAACAGTAATAACAAGAGTACCTTTTAGATTATGTTAAAATGGTATCAGACCAAGATCTATTTTCTGTCATCTGTTTGGCAATGGTCTGAATCATCTGATGTTTGTAAAGAGAAAAGGAACTGATGATATAAAGCATTTTGTATAATTTTATATGATTCTCTTCCATGACTGATTTTGGAAATTGCTCTATAGTTATAGATTGCTTTTGGCTGTTAAAAAAAAAACAAAACACACAGACACTCAACAATAGTGGCTTATAATTTATTTATCATACATCATGCAAGAAGTCTGGAGTAAAGCATTTTCAGACTTATTTTGATGACTCAGTCATGTTAGAACCGAGGTTATGTCTCTGATTTTCTTGGCCTTTTCCATATGGTCATAAGTTGGCTGCTATAAGCGTCGTGTTTCCACAACACACCATCTCAAGCAGCAGGGAAGTGTTGGGAGAAAATGAGCATTCTCCTTATGTGCCTTTCACTTCAGAAAGGAAAATTTCTCCTACAAGGCCTGGATAAGACTTTCTCTTACATCTGATTGGATTGGTCAGCTGTTACCTCAAGATGTGCACTCATTGGCCAAGAGGAGATAAGATTTTGTTGGCTTGGACCAATCATGATAATTTCCCTTGCCATCTGAACAAAACTGGGGGTCTGCTAGCCAAGAAGATGGAGTGTGACTGTTGCAGACATTCTCATCCCTCTCTCCCTCCATCGTCCCTGCCTCCCTCTCCAAGATCGTTTCCAAGAGCTCTTACTCCTGGTCTCTGCACGCTGGACACCCTGACCCTTGTACATGCTGCTCCCTGTCTCTGGCCCATTTTTCTCCCATTTCTTCTGCTGGCTAACTACTACACATCCTTTAGCTCTCACTCAGCCATCACTTCTCAGTGGTTGGTTCCTTCTTCCCCAGACAAGGCCAGATTCTTTTATGACACATTATCATGGTGCAGGACTAACTTCAGTTGCATTTTGCCATTTGTAATTTTAGATGCATTTGTCTGATTATTTGGTTAATGTCTGTCTCTTCCTCCACAAGACTGTATAATCCATTAGCACTATGTTTCTTCTGATTGGTGTATCCCCAGTAGCCAGCTTAAATGCCTATCCATTCTTTCTTTATTTATTGTGTGCCTACTATATGCCAGGTATTATAGATAATAGAGAAATGGAAAGTTTAGTGTTTTTTAAGAGCTCATAATTTGACCAGGGAGATCCAGAGAAAACTAATACTCCAATGATAATCCCTCCTACTTCACTTTTGTACCTCACTGTTATGATTACACTCTGGACCTTGGAACTACCTATTCTTTGATAATTTTGACTCTGGTCCTCCAATTTCCAGCTGCAACTTCCCTTCCTTCTATCCTTTATATTTCTTCACTTCAGTTCTCCAAGACCTCAAGATTCTGGACCCTTCCTCATTCTTTCAATATGTCAGCTGAGATCAATGTCCATTACCAGCTGAAACTGCCACTCTCTCAGTCCTCTGCAAAAAGAGATGAGCTGGGCTGAACTTTGCAGAAGAATAACCACTGATGGGATCAGAATGAGGACCTTACCCTAGGACTGCCCCTCTATTGGCTGGTTGTTGACTCAGGAGTGGCCTGACACAAAGAACTTTGCTCAGAAGAGGCAATGGCGATACAGGCAATAGAGGATGGTCCAAAGATTTCGGACTGGGACTCAGCCAATGAGAGCACCACTAGGGAAGAGGGAAGGATGATGAGTTCTTCCTCTTTTTTCTTTCCCACTATGGCCCTGAATCTTAATAGGTCCAACTCGGTTGGCACTGGGCCAGCAGTGTTGGTCAGGGTTGGTAAGGAAGGGGTGGCAGTGCAGTTGACAACAGTGAAGAAAGAAGAAAAAGTGGAGTAGGAAGGAGACCCCTAAAATTGAGGGTTCCATGCAATGGCCTCTTTCCCACCGGTTCATCATATCTGTAGGGTTTGCTGGAACCCCGGAACTTGAGTGCTTCCTAGAACTCCTGTTGGTGAATGATGGAGCTTCCCTACTGCTCTGGATCTTGGAGAGGCCTTTTTTTTTTTTTTTTTTTTTTTTTTGCACTTCAACTGCTATCATAACAGAAGCAACCCTATTTCATTTCTGGGACCTGGAGAAGAAAGAGCATGTTCTATATGGATTCTGTGTGACTCATGAATTTGAGGAATCAGGTGAAGCCCATGAAATCAGACTACATATCCCATTTAGCATTGTGTTTTATTCTTCTAAAGTTTTTTATTCTTCTGAATTCAACTTCTAAATGTTTATTGTTCCAGGAGATATATATATTTTTAAAACGTTTTCATTCCTTTCACCTTCTATTTAAGTTGAAGTCAGTTAATAAGAAAGAATATTTCCTTTCAGCATTTATTGGTACCATTTGCATAACAGGCACAGTTGGGAATTTCAAAAAAGGAATTAAACACAGACTTTGCTCTTAGGGACCTTATAAGTGAATATGGCAGATAAATCTGTACAGAAATAATGTGTCAGTCAAGGTCCCAGCAGGAAACAGCATGCTCAGAGGATTTATGAAAAAGAGTTATTGCAGGGACTGTCAACAGAGGTGGAGGCAGAGTCAAGGGAGCAGCAAGGAATGGTGGTGAGATGGTGGGGTAGCAACAGTGGGAAGCCTTCACCTCCTCTAGGCTTGCAGGGATGAGAGGAGGAAGATGTGTTACCCGATTTTGATGAAAGTGTCAGTCATGAGATAAGCCCACACTATAGGGGTACTGGCTGTAGTCAAGGTATGTGGTTACTTGTCCAGACCATGGCCCAGCATGGAGGGAGCAGAGGGGCTGGGGTGGGGTAGGATGGGGAGAAGCCAGCAAAGGAGATTAACAAGAAGCATTCAGGGGAGCATGTGAAAAATCAGGAGTGTGTGGTGTCTGGCAGTAGAGACAAGTGTTAGTATGGGTTGGGGCAGCCACCTCACATACTGCCAAGTGGAAGGGTGAGATGGATTTGGTAGGGCAAAGGCAACTGTGGCTTTGGCAAGAACCGTTTGGTGAGTAGTATGGAGCCAAAGTCTGATTGGAGCAGGTTAACTAGAGAAAGGGCCCATCTGTTGAGGACCCTCGGGGCAACAAAGAATCAAGGAGAGTGGAGAGGGGCTCTGCAGGGGCAAGTGGAGATAAAGCAGAAGGAGTATGATGTGAGGATATTAAGTGGCCAGTGCTGTCAGAGCAAGGCAGAGCAAGAGCATGAGGATTCAGAGGAAAGAGCTGTTCTCCCAAAGCAGGAAGTGAAAGAGACAGAGGGAGGTCTCATAGAGAAGACTGTCTCAGCTGAGTCACACAGGCTGGCCAACAGTTTCCATTTAATGCCCCCCACACCTCCATGTTTCAATTGCCCTGGATACTCACGTGGCTCATGGACAGCAGACACATTTTGACCCCAGCAATGGCCCAGTCATGGTTCAGAGGTAGAGGGAGCCTCAGAGGGAAACTGGGTCAAAGGATCCCTCTCTTCCTCTGGGGAGGGTCCATGCTAATGGGAGAGCATTTTGCTTCCAGGAGGGAAGCCAGACTTACAATAAAGATGACACAGGGTGAGGGCAAAGCTGAAAGTCACAGAGATACAGAGCAGCAGTTGGGATGACTTGGCAAACTCTGGACCAAACTGTGCTTGAATTCCATCCTTTCTCTGTACTTTCTCATTGTGGGAAACTAAAAATGTCCTAACTGTTTAAGTCAGTTTTCATTAAATTGTTTTGTGAAATGTAAAACATCTTGATTGAGAGCTGTTATGATTTGGACATTAGGTAATTAGCCCAAGGATGAAGATGAGGGGAGGGAGTTTGGAAGCAGAGAAAATATAAGAAAAAAAAAAAGGTGACTAAACCTAGCATAGTATTTTCTAGCATGTAGTCAGACTTCCTGGGTCCATTGCTGTGTTCTGTGATTTGAAGAAGCTTCTTAACCTCTCTATACCTCAGTTTCCTTGTTTATAAAACGAGAATGATGATACTATATTTGATATAGTTCTTATGAGGATTAAATGAGCTAATATTTGTAAAGAACTTAGAATAGTGTTTGGCATACAGAAAATATAAGTGCTTGTCCAATAAATGAAGGGCCTTGTGTCTGTACTTTACAACTGAACTTGTACATGAGTCCCACCTGTAAAGAGAGGGGCTGGGTTCCCCTCAGAGTTTGAAGACTTGCCAAGTACTTTATATAGTGACAATGTGGGTTTCGGGTCATTCTTTCCATGTTTCATATGAGTAAATAGAGGTTTCAGGAAGATCAAAATCATTTAAGAGAGAATCTGATAATAAACATCATGATGGAGATAAAGCCCAGCAGACCAAGAATTAGGACACTGAGTTTATGCTTCTGCTCTGCTTCAACTCCCTGAAGACCTCAGGTCTGTCCCCTTTCTTCTTCTTAGGGGTATGGGGGGTTGACCAGATGACCTTCAGGTACCTAACAGACCTAACAGTTTCATAATAGCACCAGTGTAATTGATTCTATAGGTTAACATTTACAAAGCATTTGGACAGCATCTCCTGCTCATACAAAAACCTTGTCAGACAGGCAGTATGGATATAATTTTCTCTGTTTTACAACCAAGAAGAGAAGCCAGCTGATCAAAGCTTTCATATCAGGGTAAGTTACCCCTGAGGGTAACAGGAGCTGAATCCCACTAGGAAACTCTGGAAGCTGGTGGAAAACACCTGCCTCAGAATTATTCCATCCAGAGGGTAGGGAGCTGGGGTATTTATATACTAACCCTGACAATTGTCAGGGGACATAAATTTATTGGCATTTCTAGCCTGTCATACATGTAGCAAAGTGGGCTCGAGAGACAGAGGAATCCCTGGGGCAAAAACGCATGGATTCTGGCAGTTGAGAACAGGCCAGTGCACTGACATGATTAGTGTGAGGAGATACGGGTAGCCACCACCAGCATCTGCTACAGTCTTCTTGGGAAGGTGCTCTTGCCAATAGATGTGTAAAATGTGATTTTTAGTTGAGTACGTTGCTATTCTGAACTCAGTTACCTTACCTGGAAGAAGGGACTTTGCAAATGGGAAGATGAAACTGGTTCAAGTAGAATGGAGATGGATGTAAATTCAAGGCAGCCCTGACATAATGACAGGTGTCCTTACAAGAGGGAGGGAGGAGCCCAGGGGGTGAAAAAAAAAGATGCTACTCTGATGGCTCTGAAGGTAGAGGATGGAGCCAGGAGCCAAGGAATGCAGGCAGGATCTAGACCCTGGAAAAGGAAAGGAAAATGTATTCTTCTCTAGAGCCCTGCGGACTTCTTGATTTTTTTTTTTTTTTTTTTTTTTTTTGACATGAGTCCGGCTCTGTCACCCAGGCTAGAATGCAGTGGTGCGTCTTGGCTCACTACAACCTCTGCCTCTCAGGTTCAAGCAATTCTCGTGCTTCAGCCTCCCGAGGAGCTGTGATTACAGGCACCCACCACCACGCCTGGCTAGTTTTTGTATTTTTAGTAGAGATGGGGTTTCCACCTCAGCCTCCCGAGTAGCTGGGACTACAGGCACATACCACCATGCCCAGCTACTTTGTATTTTTTCTAGAAATGAGTTTTCACTATGTTGCCCAGGCTGGTCTTGAACTCCTGAGTTCAAGTTATCCTCCTGCTTTGGCCTCCCAAAATGCTGGGATTACAGGTGTGAGCCACTGCACCCAGCCATGCTGACACCTTGATTTTAAACTTCTGACCTCAATAACTCAAAGAGAATCAATTTGTATTGTTTTAAGTCACTAAATTCATGAAAGTTTGTTACAGCAGCAATTGGAAACTAATACAGAGAGAGTGGATATTGGGTTGGTTAATGCAAGAGTCTATTACAGATATCTAGCAGGTATCTTAAACAGCTTGCATAAAACATAAATTGTGATTTTCATCATTCTTCCCTCTCACATCAAAGCTGTTACCAATCTCAGGAAACAGCCCCAGGTCATCCACCTGCTTAGGCCATAAATCTTGAGGTCATCCTGGATTTCCCGCCTGCTTTTTTTTTTTTTTTTTTTTTTTGAGACAGAATCTCGCTCTATAGCCCAAGCTGGAGTGCAATGGTGCAATCTCAGCTCACGGCAACCTCTGCCTCCTGGGTTCAAGTGATTCTCCTGCCTCAGCCTCCCGAGTAGCTGAGACTATAGGCTCGTGCCACCATGCATGGCTAATAATTTCTAGCCTTTCCTCACATTCCCACCTCAAATTTATCAGTGAATCCTACTGGCTCTTCCACAAAATAAACCCCAAATCTTGATAGTGGTGATTGTTTCATAAGTATATACTTATCTGCAAACTCATTGAGTTATATATATTAAATATGCACAGATTTTGCCTGTCAGTCATACCTCAATAAAGTGGTTTTTGTTTTGTTTTTAAAAAGGCCATGCCCAAATTGGATGCCCTCTCATGATCCGTTCCCGCCTGCCATCATTTCTACCTAAGGCATGACTGCAGCAGCCTCCCACCTGGCTCCCTGCTCCACTCATTCTCCTGTTAATCCATTCTCCAGAGTGTCTTTTGCAATTGTCCATCAGATCCTGAGACTTCCCTGCTCCAGTCCCTCCAGTGGTTTCCCATTTCATTAGAACAAATCCAACGTGCTTGCCATAGTTGAAAGCCTGATCTGGCCCTGCCTGCCTTTTGCCCCCTGCTTCCAGCACCCTGCTCTGCATCACTGGCTTTCTTTTTATTTTTGATTATTATTTATTTTATTTTTCCATAAGTTATTGGGATATGGGTGGTATTTGGTTACATGAGTAAGTTCCTTAGTGGTGATTTGTGAGATCCTGGTGCACCCATCATCTGAGCCGTATACACTGTGCCATATATGTTGTCTTTTATCCCTTGCCCCCTCCACTCTTCCCCCCCAAGTCCCTAAAGTCCATTGTATCATTCTTGCACCTTTGCATCCTCATAGCTTAGCTCCCACATATCAGTGAGAACATATGATGTCTGGTTTTCCATTCCTGAGTTACTTCACTTAGAATAATAGTCTCCTATCTATCCAGGTCATTGCAAATGCTGTTAATTCATTCTTTTTTATGGCTGAGTAGTATTCCATCGCCTATAGATACCACAGTTTCTTTATCCACTTGTTGATTGATGGGCATTTGGGTTGGTTCCATGGTTTTGCAATTGTGAATTGTGCTGCTATAAACATGCATGTGCAGGTATCTTTTTTGAATAATGACTTCTTTTCCTCTGGGTAGATACCCAGTAGTGGAATTGCTGGATCAAATGTAATTCTACTTTTAGTTCTTGTTTTTTTTGGTTTTTTTTTGAGACAGAGTTTCACTCTTGTTGCCCAGGCTGGAGTACAGTGGTGCAATCTCGGCTCAACACAATCTCCACCTCCTGGGTTCAAGCAATTCTCCTGCCTCAGCCCCCCAAGTAGCAGGGATTATAGACATGCACCACCATGCCTGGCTAATTTTGTATTGTTTTAAAAGTAGAGATGGGATTTCTCCATGTTAGTCAGGCTGGTCTCGAACTCCTGACCTCAAATGATCCTCCTGCCTCGGCCTCCCAAGGGATTACAGACATGAGCCACTGTGCCCAGCCCCTACTTACAGTTCTTGAAGGAATCTCCACACTGTTTTCCATAGTGGCTGTACTAGTTTACATTCCTACCAGCAAACACTGGCTTTCTTGATTCTTCTCAAAGAAGTCCAGGTGATAGCTGCCCCAGGCCCTTTGCATTTGCTGCTTGTTCTACTGAGAACCCTGTGCTTTCACACAGCCACATGGCCCACTCCCTCACTCCACTCCGGTGTCTGCCCAGCTGTATTCTCCTCGGAAAGTCCTTTCCCAGCTGCTCTGCCTAACATGGACTCCTCTCTCCCACATCACTCTTTCTGAGCTCCTTCTCCTACTTTATCTGTTCTTCATAACACTCCTCTCTCTCTCATGCTGTCTAGAACTGTCTCTTCCCCACTAAAAGATATATCCTATGAGGACTAAGATTGTTTTGTTACCTGCTCTATCCTCAGTGCCAACAACAGTGCTTGGCACAAAGTTCAATAAAGATTTGTTTATTAATATATTTGTTTATTAACAATATTTGCTTATTAATAATAATTATTATTACTATTGAGACACACATACACAGTTATTTATATGGTCACTTCCTTTTGGATGTCACGGACAGTTAAGCGTAAGTTGTGACTTCCCACGTAGCTGTGGTTTACCTAGAACATGGATCTGTGCATTTTTACAGAGCCACCTACACCTCTTAGATCTTTATGCCTGAAAGAGAAATTGGTCTTCAACTCCCACAAGTCCTGTCAAGCTAGAAGAGAAATTGTGAACCAAATGTAATTTCATTGAAAGTACAAATCCTCCAACACAGCCCCTTTCAATCACAAATGGATCTTTTTGTGCTCTTAAATCCTAGGGACCATTGTCCCTGTTGGGTATGTGGGACACTGTTAGGTGCTGGTTGATTAATTATAGCAAATTCTTACCTGGGAGTCTTACTTAACCAGCTATTTCTAGTGCATACTCAAATTTCCTGGTTTTTAAAATGATCATGCTCTTTTGCCCTTGGTCCTTATTTTAAAGTGTTTTAAAATATACATGTTTGAAAAAGCTGATAGAATATATCTACTTTTGCAAATTCTCTCCCGCTTTGTTTTTGTTTGAGTTTTTTCTTTTCCCTTCCCCTTCCTATAACCAGTCTCATGAAGTGTGTAGCTATCCCTTAGGACCCTCCTTAGGCTCTAAAGTTTCTAAACTGTTCATCTCACCCTTTTGTGACTATTCTACCACTGGTGATAAGCTTGGCTGAAAATGGGAATCACCTGGAAAGGTTTAGCAACACTGATTCCCAGTGCCAGCCTGAGAGACCCTGATTTAGTTGATCTGGGGTACTGCCTGGGCGTTGAGATTGGAAATCTCCCCAGGTGACTCTAAGGTGTTGCTGGTGTTAAGAGTCATCACATCTAGTCCCTCTCATCAGAGTCGTTAGAACTCCTCTTAAGAATCAACTTCACGGTCTGGGCGCGGTGGCTCAAGCCTATAATCTCTTCACTTTGGGAGGCAGAGGCCGGTGGATCGCCTGATGTCAGAAGACCGAGACAAGCCTGGCCAACATGGTGAAACCCCATGTCCACTAAAAATACAAAAATTAGCCGGGCATGGTGGCCCATGCCTGTATTCCCAGCTACTTGGGAGGCTGAGGCAGAAGAATCACTTGAACCTGGGAGGCGGTGGTTGCAGTGAGCCTAAATCATGCCACTGCACTCCAGCCTGGATGGCAGTGTGAAACTTCGTCTCAAAAAAAAAAAAAGAATAAACTCCACAGATTCCTTGAAAATTTCCATACTTCTTAAATTCACAAAGCCTTGCCTTTTGCTTGATGACTCAGTTTTCATAACAACACCCACCGGAGGAAATATCTCCTTACTTGATTTTAGATTTTTTGGGAGTTTGCAAAGCCATTTCTGTGTATTTCTTTGGCTCCTCCCAACATCCCTGTGAGGTGGGCATTCAGGGCTAAGACAAGGCAATGGAGCTAGAGCAATGGTCTACAGAGTTAGGCTAGAGCTGCCAAATTTAGCAAAACAAACAAGCAAACGCAACAAAAAATAACCCTAGCCAGGCATGGTGGTGCACGCCTGTAATCTCAGCTACTCAGGCAAGGATGAGGCAGAAGAATCACTTGAACCCAGGAGGTGGAGGTGACAGTGAGCCAAAATTGTGCCACAGCACTTCAGCCTGGGTGACAGAGCTAGACTCCATCAAAACAAAAACAAAAACAAAAAAACACCCAAACAGGACACCCATTTAAATTGAAATTTTAGATACACAACAAATAAGTTTTTAGTATATTTTGTGCAGTATTTGGGATATATATACATTAAAAAGTGGTTGTTTTTGCTGAAATTTCAATTAACTGGCCATCTTCTATTTCATAAGGCAACTCTACACTCAGAGCCCACTCCTCTTCTGAAGAAGGGCATCCTATGCCCTTCTCTTTCCTGCCTATGATCTCCAGCAGCTTGACTATGTCCACTTTTGGAAGACATTCTTCCTCTCCTCTGCATCGGTAGCCATTATCCTTAGAAAGAACCTCTTCTGTATATATTAGAATCATGACTTCTGTATATTGGAACTTCTGTATATTCAAATCATGCATGTCCTTTATTTCCCCCATCCTAATCTCCTTTGTGGTCTCAATTATTGATAAGATCAAGCTGGTTTAAAAACCACAACCCAACATTTACAGTTGGAAGCTTCAGAAAAGATAATTTGCAAAAGCTGATTTTCCTAAGCGTTTGAGAGTTGGTCCTATACCCTAATATATTAAAAAACAAAAACAAAAAGAAATATTCACTTGAGAATTCTTTGTTTCCTTCCCTACTTAACAAAGGAGCTCACAAGATCTGTGGAGGTAGGTATTATTTTCTAGGTACTCACGTAGGACTAATTTTATTTGAGGATGAAAGAAGAAAGGTTTGGAGAGATTAAGAGACTCCTCAAGGTCATACATCTTGAAAGTGCCAAAGTTGGGATTTGAACCTGGGGCTGTCGGACACCCGGGCCTTTTCTTTTCCTTAATTAGCATACTAGGAAAACAAAAAGATGGTACTGAGACCCTTGTGGCTTTGCTATTCGTTTTCCAAACTTGTTTGGTTTTCTGCAACTCCTAGGGTTTAGAACAATCACTGGATAAACCTTTTCCATTCCATGTGGGTGGCTTGAGAGATTAAAAGTGTTGACAATATAGCAACCCATAAGATGCATACATATTCTTGGAAACCTTATTTTTAACCCTGAAAAAAATAATGTCACCACAAGGCTCTTGAAGAAAGATTTCAGCAGTCATTGCCAGCAAAGTAAACACTAAATCAACCCAGGGACATGTTCTTTAAACACATTTGCTGAGGCGAAGGGGCAAATAGTTTATGCTGATTCTGGGTAACTGGCCACAAATAAGTGTCAAGGAGGCTTTTTTTCCAAGTGTTCAGCATCTTTTTTGGTATAAGCTTCTCCTGTGCTTTAGCCCTCTGTAAATATTTGTGCAATTAATGTATGCTGGCAAATGTCTCAAGAGGAAAGCAGGGTACATTATGCCAAGCAAAATTGTAATTAGCAACACAAAAGAAAAAGAATTTGTCTCTTTCATCTCAGTGCTTAAAAACTGTCAGCACTTAAGGCAGCTGGAAGCTTCAGAAAAGATAATTTACAAAAGCTGATTTTCCTAAGCGTTTGAGAGTTGGTCCTATACCCTAATATATTAAAAAAAAAAAAATCACTTGAGAATTCTTTGTTCCCTTCCCTACTTAACATTAATCTAGTTAATATTAATTACAAAAGGTGCTGTAGAGAAAAGTTCCTTTAAAAATGTCAACCTCAAAATGTTGTTAAGGGGAGCATTTTGCATTGTGGTACCTATGAGGCACTGGGGGAGAGGGGAATATACGAGTGGCCCATCTTGCCTAGAAATGATTGCCTAAGTGATGCAATCAAGAGGAAGAGGAAAGAGGTGCACCTGCTGACACCAGCTGGAGAGCAGTGCACCTGGACCCAGTCACTGAAAGCTGTCTGCTGGTTCATTCCTCCCTCACACTTCACAGCCTTCCTCAAAAAGTTGCCCTGGGCTTGGCATTCCTGTGGAGGCTCTGGAAGTTTCCGGGCAAGAATGCTCCAGTACTGAACTCATTTATGTCCTGAATCCTTTGCTATTTGATCTGGGGATAAGATGGCTAGCTGGGTCTGCGAATAGCCAGTGTACTGCTGATGCCTGGGTGATATCTTTTCCAGTTGTTTAATTTGGGCTTTGCTGCCACTTTTGCAGATCTGCGAGGGAGTCTTTTGGTATCAGAATAAAGTATATTGTCTGAGGACCACCTGCCTCAGAATATCTAGGCAGGTTGGTTAAACATGCAGATTCCCAGTCTCCATCCCAAACCTATTGATTTGCAATGAGGATGAGGTGGGGCATAGTGATTTTCTTCCTAAACAGATCTTCCAGGAATTCTCAGGCCGTCTTCTACCTGCTAACCTTAATTTCCTCTCCATCACCTTCCCTTCAGTCTTTTTGGGATGCTGGACTGGAAGATGTTGAAAATATTTCCTTTGAAAGCCCTCTCGGAATTCCCAGGCAGGATGCTCCTCCTCTGTATTCCTGGGTAATGTACACACGACTCTGTTACAGCCACTAAGTCCTGGAGTGATTTGTTCACTTGCTTTCGTATTAGCATTCTTTCTTTCAGCCCTATCCCTAATACGACATCTGGCATCTAGTAGGACTCTTGGAATGTTTGCTGAATAAATCAATCGCTGATATAATCCCTTCACTTCTGAGAGACCTCAGGTTGAAAGCATAGACTGAAGAGTATGACCAAGGAACAGACATGGAGGCAGAAAGAGCAAGTGGAGGCGTCCTGGGGAGCATCTTCCATTCTTGCCTCTCCATGACGCTCATGTCATCACCATCATCTATTACTATCATCATTTATTACTATCATCTTTGATATCTACTACTCAGGGATTACCTTGTAACTGAGCAGCTTAGCTTCAAACTGTGTTTTGAGAACTTCTTTTCTTTCCTTTCTCACCTTATGCTCCCATGCCTTATGCACATTTATTTACCTGGATTCTCGTTAAGCTCACACCATGCTCACTTCTCTGGTCATGTATTTCCTTAGAAGCTTCAGGGGATGAATCTTGATATGGGCCAGGCATCTCCAGAATTCTCTCCCTAGCAGATTACTTCAAGGACATAGTTCACTCCTAGTGACATTAATTGCACGATCGACTGCAATTAATTTGTAACCTGGTTGGGCTCAAGATGGCGCTGGCCCCTTTGCCAGTTGGAACAATAATTCAAGATAAGCCTTCGGAATGAAACATGCCACCTGGCACCTCCTAGACCCCCCCACCTCTCTGTATTCTAAGCCCCTCTTCTTAAACCATTGCCCTTTCTCCAGAAATTGGAAAGGTGGCAATGTTCAGAAAGGATTCTGGCCTTTTCCCCTTGCTGGCAATGGATAATAAAATTCACTCTTTTTTCATACCTCACTCTTGTTATTTTGGCTTCTTTCTACAAGTGGCAAGCAGCCAGACCCTCTTTTGGTTACAACTTTGTGCCAGGCATTGCACTAAGCACTTCATATACAGTATCTCACTTAATCTTCACATTACTATCCTCACATGTAGATGAGGAAACCAAAGGACTTCCTAAGGTTATGTGAGTATTAAGTGGTTAAATGACAGAGTTAGGATTAGGACTTGGATCAGATTCAGAGCCTATTTTTTTTTTTTTTTTTTTTTGAGACAAAATATCACGCTGATTCACACTGAGTGCAGTCAGTGGTGTGCAGGCTGGAGTGGAGTGGTACGATCTTGGCTCACTGCAACCTCTGTTTCCTGGGTTCAAGCGATTCTCCTGCCTCAGCCTCCCAAGTAGCTGGGACTACAGGATTGTGCCACCACACCTAGCTAATTTTTGTATTGTTAGTAGAGAGGAGTTTCACCATGTAGGCCAGGCTGGTTTCGAACTCCTGACTTCAGGTGATCCACCCACCTCAGCCTCCCAAAATGTTGGGATTACAGGCGTGAGCCACCACAGCTGGCCTCAGAGCCTAACTTTTAAACATGAATGGTTAAAAGCATCTCTGCTAAAAAGTTGGCTGCTGTACTAATTGAGATCTGCTTTAAATAACTGAAGCTGGAACTAGCAATGGAGAGCAAATCTCTCTCACCATTTCCACTACCATCTTTCCCAAATCTTATGCTGTTTACTTGGGTCAAACCGTTAAAGCTCAAGAAATGCTCAGTCTTGTTTATTTGCAGCCATAACCCCATGCGCCTTCCAAATTTAAATTCTTTGACATAGTTTGGCTTTAAATGACTAAAACAAATTTGTTAGAAAACAGTGCCATAAAAACCAAAACTTATGCCAAAACCAACTCATCGTATTTGACTTTTGTGTTTTCTAATGTTTGTTGTGTACTTTATTATTATTATTATTATACTTTAAGTTCTGGGGTACATGTTCAGAATGTGCAGGTTTATTACATGGGTATACACATGCCATGGTGGTTTGCTGCATCCATCACCCCGTTATCTACCTTAGGTATTTCTCCTAATGCTATTCCTCCCCTAGTCCCCCATCCCCTGACAGGCCCCTGTGTGTGATGTTCCCCTCCCTGTGTCCATGTGTTCTCATTGTTGAACACCCACTTATGAGTCAGAACATGTGGTATTTGGTTTTCTGCTCTTCTGTCAGTTTGCTGAGAATGATGGTTTCCAGCTTCGTCCATGTCCCTGTAAAAGACATGAACTCATCTTTTTTTATGGCTGCGTAGCATTCCATGGGGTATATGTGCCACATTTTTTTTTACCCAGTCTATCATTGATGGGCAGTTGGGTTGGTTCTGAGTCTTTGCTATTGTGAACAATGCTGCAGTAAACATACATGTGCATGTGTCTTTATGATAGAATGATTTATAATCCTTTGGGTATATACCCAGCAATGGGATTGCTGAGTCAAATGGTATTTCTAGTTCTAGATCCATGAGGAATTGCCACACTGTCTCCACAATGGTTGAACTAATTTGCAATCCCACCAACTGTATAAAAGCGTTCCTATTTCTCCACATCCTCTCCAACATCTGTTGTCTCCTGACTTTTTAATCATCGTCATTCTAACTGGCATGAGATGGTATCTCAACATGGTTTTGATTTGCATTTCTCTAATGACCAGTGGTAATGAGCTTTTTTTCATGTTTGTTGGCCGTGTAAATGTCTTCTTTTGAGAAGTGTCTGTTCATATCCTTCACCCACTTTTTGATGGGGTTGTTTTTTCTTGTAAATTTGTATAAGTTCCTTGTAGATTCTAGATATTAGCACTTTGTCAGATGGGAAGATTGCAAATTTTTTTCCCCTTTCTGTTGCATACCATTTTCAGCCCCACCCCAGACCTACTCAGCGTGAATTTGCATTTTAACCAGATTAAACAAGATTAACCGTATCATTTTAGAGAGCCATTCATGCATGAACCTACAAGCTAATGGAGTTTCCATGTCCACATCAGTACTGTGGTGGTGGCTGGGCTTTCCAAATACCCCCTTAGTGTGTTTGTGTTAATGATTCATGAATCAAAAGGAATTATTTGTCATCTGATCCAAAACAAAGCCCTGAGGTCTATCAAAAAGGTGACCGATCTATGGCCTGAGGGCACACTGGCAAGGAGAAATAATAATCCTCCCAGTGTCCACTGGGCTCTGGGGGATAGGACAGGTGGAAAAGACAAGCTCTGAAGCTTCAATGCTCGGCAGTCCTGCCACCAATAAATACATGCAAGAAATGGCTCCTTTAATCCTATAATGTTTATGAAAACATATGAAAGGCTGCAATTCACATTCACAGACACATTGAGAACCTTTAAATAATCCTTGTATGCCACTCAGCAAAGGCTTATTTAAAATGGACATGGGCAAAGAATGTAAAAAGTGTAATATGTACTTTAAGGGTATCATGGAGTTTTAAAACAGGGTTTTGCTGGAGGTTAGAAGAGCTTGAAATCCTGTCTTCCATGAAAGCTCCAAAATATTATTTTACTAATTCTTTGTAGGTGAGTCCTATCAGCTCCACGTTCAGTGCATGGGGAGACAAAAAATACATACATACATGTGGTCCTTGCCCACAAAATAGAGCTTCCAAAACTGTAATGTGCACATGGATCACTTGGGAGTCTGGTTAAAATGCAGATTCATGTTGAGTAGGTCTGGGGAGGGGCTAAGAGTCTGCATTTCTGACAAGCTCCCGTGGGATGCCGATGCAGTCAGTCAAGGCATTCGCTCAGTATTGCAAGACACTAAAACATGTACAAGGCAAACTGTGTAAAGGAGCTTTCCAATCTGCGTGTCTCTGAAGAACTCTTAAGGATACCTGGGCTGCTGCTATTTCTCCACTGGCCAATTAACACAGAATTGTTGCTGTAAACTGATGACCAACACAGCCTCTTACCTGGCCAGATGTTTCTAGAAAAGGGCCTGAAAGATGAAAAGCTGGCAGAAATGGTGTGCTTCCAAGAAGTCAAAGGGAATCCATCTGTGGTCACCAGAGTAGCTGGTAATAAGAGATTTCAGGTGATGCATTTGCAAGACTGGGCAAAATAAGGATTTGTCAGTCAGTGTCTAGGATGCTTCAGTGGATGTCGTTTTCTTTCTCACAGAGAGGCCTTGGTTTCCTTGAGGTTTTAAATCATGTAAATTCAGTGACCCTAGGACTTTATTTTCAGACCGACTTGTAGCAATTCATAAATGTATTGGGCTAATGATGGCTTGTGGAAATTTGCTCAGAGAAAAGCCTAGGGCAGAGCCCAAAGCTGTCTGTGAATGTATTAATAGTTAAAACTTTAAAATATATGTATATTTCTTTTTTCTTTTTCTTTCTTTTTTCTTTTGGAGACACAGTCTTGCTCTGTCTCACAGGCTGGAGTGCAGTGGTGAGATCTCAGCTCACTGCAACCTCCACCTCCTGGGTTCAAGCGATTCTCCTGCCTCAACCTCCACAGTAGCTGGGATTACAGGCGCCTGCCGCCACGTCCGGGTAACTTTTGTATTTTTAGTAGAGATGGAGTTTCACCATGTTAGTCAGGCTGGTCTCAAACTCCTGACCTCAGGTGATCTACCTGCCTTGGCCTCCCAAAGTGCTGGGATTACAGGCATGAGCCACTGCACCTGGCCCAATAGTTAAAACTTTAACCTAATGGCACCTTGAGGAAAACGAAAATACAAACAGAAATCCAGCTTTGGGTTCATAAAGCCAGTAGGGACGCTGTAGTCTGCACTGTCTTCCTATGGGACAAGGGCAGTGCCCTGTCTGATACTACTGCGAGGAGGAACTGGGGTCCTGAATGATGAGAACTTGGAATGTATATTCACCAGGACTGAGTTCTCCTTTAGGGTAACCTGTCATCAGACTTTTGGAATATTGAAAGTCTGGAAAGTTTAGAATGAAGGTGGTATGACTGAACACATTCCCAACTTGAACTAGGGTTTCTGATCTCAGTAAATAAGGGTCTGCCCGTGGAAGTATTCAAGGACTAAGACTATTAAGATCTTTGGGATATAAGGTAATATTCATTATCTGTAAGCTATAACTTCTTAGAGAGATCAGGAAAAACTAATCCTGACACTTGGGAGCATTTCTTTACCTTTAATGAAGGTTACAAGGCAAATAACTAGATTGCTATGGTTTTGCTTCACACTGCAATGCACGTAGGCCCTTTGATTTCTATGATAGATACCTTTAATAGACAGCTTATTTTCCAAAGAACGGCCTGTGAATTCTGGGAATAGTAGGGTAGATGCTTGCTATGATCTCCAGTTTTGTACATTTGGAATATTTTAGATGGCAGGAAACCAGGGACAAGTCTAATAAACTCACCCAAAATTAATTTTCTTATTTGAAAGAAGATACTTTTATGTTGTCTGATTTTATTACCAAAATAAATGGCAGCCCATCACAAACATCTAAGTTGATTAACGCTTTATGTGAAGAGTCTCAGCTTCCCAAGTGATTACTTATTTTATTAGTGTACTAACTTCAAAAAAATTATATATTATGTGTTGAGGTCAAGCCAATAGAGTCAATTATTTTTTCTTTTTTCTTTTTTTTTTTTTTTTTTTTGCAGTGCTGCTATCTTGGCTCACTGCAACTTCCACTTCCCAGGTTCAAGCAATTATCCTACCTCAGCCTCCTGAGTAGCTGGGGCTACAGGTGCCCACCACCACACCGGGCTGGCTATTTCTGTTGTTGTTGTTGTTGTATTTTTAGTAGAGGTGGGGTTTTACCCATGTTGTTGGCTAGGCTGGTCTTGAACTCCTGACCTCAAATGATCCACCCACCTCTGCCTCCCAAAGTGCTGGGATTATAGGCGTGAGCCACTGTGCCCAGCCAGCAAGGTCAATTCTTATCCTGTTTTCTTATTTCTCCATCGCCATAAATAATTTCGAAAGGAAAGCAAACCAGACTGGTTAGGAATTAAGCAACCACATTTTTAATCAGTAAATATGAACATTTATTTGTTAACCCGTTACTATTAGGCAGAAAAAAACAGTAATTTTTCAAGAATTCAAAAGATAACACCACCTTGAAAACAAAGGGCCAAAAATCTTTGCCATAAACTCTTCCTCACTTACAGAACCAGAAGTAACAAATATTTACTCAAAATAAGGCTTGGAATAATCTGTAAAGTTCCAGATATATTTTAAAGCTATAACAGATTTTGCACATAAAGCCAAAATATATTGTTTTACACATACGAAGACTATCTGACAACCCAATGAATAAATGATTGAATGATGAGAATTGTTGAACATTAGGGAATGTGACTACTTATGTTCACATTATGGGCCAGGCTTATTCATTTCTTGTCATTCTCCTGCCTCACTGTCCCTTGCTCTTCCAAGGGCCTTGGCAAGGTGGCTTCCAGGTAGTCCTGGAATGGTAAGGTGCTGGTGGAAGATGTGAGAGCAGGAGAGGTGAGACCAGGGTATTCTCTGTATCTGACTCAGCTCACTCCATCTCAGGCAGTGGCTTTGTCCTTGTCATGGCTTCACTTTCCACAATCCACTGGTGGTCCCAGCTCCCACTAGGGAGCCCCCACCATGGTTCCAGCCCCTCTGGATGATCCCACTACTGGATTCAGGAAACCAAACCTGTTCCCATTATCCTCATAGCCCTGGGTGTGGTAACAGCTTCTTGCTGTTTGGCTTCTCTTTTATCATCTATATAAGTCAATTTCCTCTATTAAATTCCCTCTGTTGAAACACGTAGAATGGTGTTTCTGTTTCTAGTCTGTTTTCCAGACTGGATCCTGACAGATACATATCAGAATCATTAAACTTTTTCTCCTCGAACTTATCTGGGAATTTTTGCACGAAAATCTGCCCTAAGCCAATGAAAAATCATTCAAATCACACTCAATATCCACATTCTGCAATAAAGGTCAGTAAATATCCCCTTGGCTGTGTTTTGTCAAACACTGGGATTCTCTTTAGCAAGTGCAAACACGACTCTGACTACCAGTGTCACCACCAATTATAGTGGACACAGGCATGAGCCTTCTCCAGAGGTCACTTTTGTTGCATGCGTTAAGTCTAATAATAAGGTAAAAGACATACAAAGAGAAAATTAATCTTAAGAGAAAGTTACAGTCACCAAATGAATAACATTATTAAAAAAGTCTTTGAAAGTTCAGAGAACAAAAGACAGCACCAGAAAGTTTCTTCCCTGTTGAATCAATACATTTTCCTGAAATTAAAATCCTGGAGAATTTCTCAATATTTCAAGAGCATCAAAAAAAAAAAAAAAAAAAAATCTGATTCATTAACAAGTGATCCATTGCTTCTCAGCTAGAATGCAACCCTGCTATGGTTATTGACTGAAGTAGAGTTCTTTGGTGAGCATGGAGACCACACAGGGGATCTGCTTCTTCTCACGCAAGTGTGGGTTATCAGACTGAGACTCGAAGTGCCTGGCCACTCTGTCATTCACCCTGGTGAGGATCTGCATGATCTCCAGGTCTTTCCCATGCTCCTCCAGGATGGAGCAGAGGGCTTGCACAAACCAGGAGCCACTTCCTGGGCTCCTCCATGAGTAATAGCCTTCAACAGGAAAGAAAGGAGACAATCAAATCAGCTAATTCTGACAGCTGCTCCACTCACCAATGAGAATGAGTGGATGGGGCTTTCACACCTGCTTTTCAGAAACAATTTCACCCTACTCTGCACACAAGTCATTAATGAGAATTATGCCAGTGTGCTCAGAGAGCAAACATCTGAGATTTAGAGTGTTGGTATGAAGATGCTAAAAAGCGCTTTGGATATTTCAGCATGGAAATCCAATGACAGACAACATCACTAAGGGCCAGCACTGGTGGATGTTGCCAGGGTCCTCTCCTGTGTCAGTTCTGATGGAGGTACCCACTTGATATGCATCAGATACGTGGGTGTGAGACAGTGTGAGACAGATCTGGACGTGCACACTTCCAAAGGAAATACTAGAGGTCTATTCCATATCTCTGGAACTCCTTACCACCCTTTCAGAGTCTGTTCTACTTTCTAATCCAAGCCTACTAGAGAAAGAATTTGCAGAGAATCTCAAAGAATTCTGAGATGTGTTCCTGCTGTTGGGGTACAGGGGAGTCGAGTTGGATCTTGCTGAAGAAATCTAGAGGCACGAGGAAGCTGAATGCCCAACTGTCTGAGGGGCAGGGCTAGGAGAGCCCGATGCCCTGGAAGGGCAAATCTCATCCTATAACTCCCTAACCTAAAATGGTTTCCTTGTACCACTTTATCTGGGTAAAGTTCAGGCTGCTTGGCACAGCACACAGGGCCCACCATGATAAGGCCACTTGCCTACCTGTCCTGGTTTGACCCTGGCCATGCTCTGTCACACCCTGTGATATGGACTGAACTATGTCTTCCCAAAATTCATTTATTGAAGCCACACCCCATAATGTGACTGTTTAAAGGCAGGGCCTTTATAGAGGTAATTAAGGTTCAATGAAGTCACAAGGATAGGGCTCTGATCCAAGAGGATTGGTGTCCTTATAAGAAGAGACACCAGAGGACTCACTCTGTCTAGGTCAATCTCTGCCATGTGAGAACATAGCAAGAAGGTGACATTTATGAGCTAGAAAGGGAGCCCTCACCAGAAACTGACTTAGCCAGCAACTTGATCTTAGACTTTCCAGTCTCCATAACTTAGAGAAATAAGCATCTGTTGTTTAAGCCACCTACTCTAAGGTATTTTGCTATAGCAGTCCAAGAAGAACTGATATACCCTGCAACCCAGCCCTGAGTTTTATCAAATGCACTGGGGTATCCGGCCCCTCAGCATTCTGTCTGACAAGGCATCTTTCTCTTACCCATGTTGTTTGAAATTTTAGGCTCAGTTACAGCAGCTCCTTTTTAACATCGCTTTTCTTGCCAGGTGGGGTGGCTCACACCTGTAATCCCAGCACTTTGGGAGGCCAAGGCGGGCAGGTCACAAGGTCAGGAGTTCGGGACCAGCCTGACCAATGTGGTGAAACCCCATCTCTACTAAGAATATAAAAATTAGCTGGGCATGGTGGCGTGTGCCTGTAATCCCAGCTACTCAAGCGGCTGAGGCAGGAGAATCGCTTGAACCCGGGAGGCGGAGGTTGCAGTGAGCCGAGAGAATGCCACTGCACTCCAGCCTGGACAACAGAGTGAGACTCCAAAAAAATAATAATAAATAAGATTAAAAATAAATAAATGAAACATAGTTTTTCTCATCTGTCTCCTTGCTCAGAGTACCTACAACTCTACCACTGGGTTTGTTTACACAGACATATGCCTCCATTATACCACCTCCCTCTCAAGAGCAGGAAGACCAAATTATTTTCTATCTTATACCATCCTTAAAACTTGTGAAGTTATCGCTCTCACAAAATCCCATCTGTAGATGCTGCTAGAGCTGGTTTTCCAAACACACCGACCTACTTACTGTAACCAGTACCTTTGTGCCAAACGCTTGACAAAACTACTAGCACAGCTGGGAAAATTCTAACTTAGTGCTGGTTTGTACCCACAACAAAGGAAGGACTTTCATTGTACAGACTCAGTCTAAGGTGGCGCTTGGTAAAGTGGGTAGGCTTGCCCATTACTGGCATTTTCTGGTACCTGCGTACAGGCTGCAGCTTAAAGGAACCTTGGTCTGAGCTACAGCTCCACTGCATACCGAAATCACTTCAGCTCATCTAAACTGAAAATCCTTTTATTTTATCTGTAAAATCAGGACAGCAATAATACCTTTCCTAAATACTTATGCTATTATTGTAAGGATGATATGAGAAAAGACACACGAAAGACACTCTGTATTGTAAAGTGCTATAGAAATGTTTGTCCTTATAATTACCAATAATAATAATAATAAATGATAACAAATAATAATAATAAATGGCTTGTCAGATGGAGTGCTGAGGGGCCGGATAGCCCAGAGCACTTGGTAAAACTCGGCGCTGGATCGAAGGGTATATCAGTCTTCTTGGGCTGCTATAGCAAAATACCTTAGACTAGGTGGTTTAAACAACTGATGTCTATTTCTCTAAGTTATGAAGGCGGGGAAGTCCAAGATCAAGTCCCAAGTCAGCTTTCCTGGAGAGAAAAGTGAATGCACTTCTGTGGTAGGCAGAATAACGGTGCCCAAAGATGTCCATCACCTAACCCCAGAATCTGTGAACACGAAACCTGCTGGGGAAAAAAGGACTTTGCAGATGTGGTTGAGGTTATCGGATTGCCATGGGAGATGATCCTGGGGTGTCCAGGTGGGTTCCATCTAATCACAGGAGTCCTTTCTCAGCTGTGGTCAGAAAGAGAGCACTGTCACGACAGAAGGGTCAGAGAGATGCAAAGTTGCTGGCTTTGAAGGTGAAGGAAGGAGCCACAGTCAAGGAATGCAGGAGGTTCTAATGTGCCACACAAAGGCTAGGAAATGGATTTTCCCTTGAACTTCCAGAAGGAATGCAGCCCTGCCAACCTATTTTGGAATTCTGACCTCCAGAAGTGCAAGATAATACATTTGTGTATTTTAAGCCACTATGTTTGTAGAAATGTATTACTGTAGCAAGAGGAAACGAATACAGCCCCCAAGTCTGTGTTTTGATGATGGAATGGACTGAAGTATGCTTAGCAGACAATGAACGTGATACCTGGAACCGTGGAGTAGGCGAAGAGAAAGTCAGCTTCCACTGGGATCTTATATCGGGGATTAGCATCTGTGTCATTGATGGGCCCCGAATCGGCCTGGATGCCATCATCGAGCTCTGTCCCTCGGCAAGCCTAAGTATCAAAGCAGACATCAATCCATGCAGTTGGGGGACAGAAATGTGCATGCTGTTCACTGCTATGTCCCAATACCTACAACTGTGCCTGGCAAACTTAGGAGCTCAGTGATAATCTGATGAACAGATGAATGAATGAATGTGTGTCAAATTATTAAGCAAAGCAAATAAAAGTACTGCAACATCTTAAAGAAACCTTCATAATTTATGGCCGGTTGTGAAGTCTCACACCTGTAATCCCAGCACTTTGGGAGGCGCCCAGGAGTTTGAGACCAGCCTTGCCAACAGGGTAAAACCCCATCTCTTCTAAAAATACAAAAATTAGCCAGGCATGGTGGTGCGTGCCTGAAATCCCAGCTACTTGGGAGGCTGAGGCAGGAGAATCACTTGAACCTGGGAGGTGGAGGTTGCAGTGAGTCAAGATTGCATCACTTATCCCAGCCTGGGTGACAGCGAGACTCCGTCTTAAAGAAAAAAAAAAGAAACCTTCATAATTTGTGATCCAGTGCAAACACATATGCCAACCATTCAGTGACAGAAAAATAAAACCCTAATTTGAATATGGAAAGAGCACTTAGATTTGTAAAAATGATGCCATCCCGTCACTCTGTAATCTTTCCCCATTTTCAAGTGTACTGGCATTGAAAGAGATTACCTGAATGAAGAAGAGTTTGGGTTTCTCTAAAAGCGTTCTGCATCTATCCCCCCTAAAATGGGCTGTCAAATCCTTTATTGGTGTGACACCATCTTTCCCATAAATTAAATTTTCTTCTCCATGGCTTAAGAGGATGCAGGCGAAGCAGGCGGCATTTGTATGGTCCTCTTCAGAAGCTGCAAGCAAACAATATGAGCATTGAAGAGGTAAGGCTTAAGTTCTTGGGGGCCTCAGAAGCAGCATTTCCAGAGGCAGCCTGGTAGCTGCCCCTGACTATTAGAGCGGTACAAGGGAGTGGAGGGGGAGGGCCCGGGCACTGGGCTCCTCTCAAAGGACCAGACTGATCTAGGAAGTTAAGAGGGAGGGATAGTGTATGGGGGCTGATGGGCATGGCCCTGCTGTTGGCTAGTTCTGTGATATCAGGAGTGTTACTGAACCATTTTGTGCCTTCGTTTCCTTATCTGTAAATTGTAAAACAGGCCATATAATAAACATCATGCACGTATGTGTTAAAAAGAATAAAATATTATACTAAGTGAAATAAGCCAGTTACTAAAGGTATGCACTGCATGACTTCACTTTCAGGTGGTACCTTGAGTAGTCAAGTTCACAGAGAGAATATAGAACAGTGGTTGCCAGGGGCTGGAGGGAAGGGGAAATAGCTAGCTAGTGTTTAACAGAGCTGAAGTTTCAGTTTTGGAAGATGAAAAAAAGCCTGGAGATGGATGGTGGTGATGGCGATACAAACATGTGAATGTCGTTCCGATCCATAACTCTTAAAAATGGTTACGATGGTAAATTTTATGTTATGTATATTTTACCACAATTAAACAAAATTAAAGAAAAATAAATAAAAATGCTAGATTGGCTGTGCATTTAGGGTACTGAGGAAAGGAATTATAAACCATGTAGCTAGTTGGCCCAGCTAGAACTCATCAAAAGCTCTGGGATACTAACTAACCAGCTATCAGGTTAACTAACTAACCATTACTGTTAATGGTAAAAACTGCCATTGCTTTTGCAACAACCTATAACTAGCTAATAAACATATCCTTTCTCTCTGATTGAGAGGGAAAGGAGTAACTTTTAGGTAGTTTACATGAGTTATTTTTAATTCCTACAAGACGGGAAGTAGGCCTCATTTATGTTTATTTCACTGATAAAAAAATGAAATCTCAGAGATATTTCATAACCTTCCCCAAAGGTGGTACAACCTGTTGGAGCCTTGGGGCCATGCTTTAAGCCCAGGACACTGCACAGTCCAGCCACCTCACCAGTTCCAGGCAGAGCAAGAGTGGCCTCTCCCATTCGAATGCCTGAGACACCTTTGTATCATCTGCACAGTGATTCCGGTATTAGTTTTGACAGTAGAGGTACAAGGCGATGGTGAAAGTTGGGAGTTCTTAGCTTATTTTAAGATCACACAAATTAGGACTGTTAGAAAATGGGAGTTTTGTCTTCACTGGAACTGACTGCATGTAAAATCAGAAAAAATAAATGCTTTACTAGTTTGAGAGGACAATAAACAAGAATTCTCTGATTGTGACATGCTTTGGGCTTGGGCAGAATGAATCACCTTTCAAAAGAACAGAAACTACAATTGGGACAAGTTCACATGCCTGTCTGGGCCATTATACTTCTCGAAGCGTGCTCACAAAATTCCTCTTGGCTTACAAACTTCCTCACTCCATCCCCAAGAAACAGCAGGAGCTGGTATCATAATCTGCATTTCAGGAAAGCAAAAAAATCAGGATGATGTGGTTGCCTTGCCTGTGTTGCCTAGCTGTTACAACTTGGGCCAGACCCAGATCTCGGACTCCTGATTTCTAGTCTGGTCTAGCACATGACCTACTAGGGTACACAAGGTCAGCTTTTAACAGTCAAGTTGGAGGAAATTAGGAAAAAGCCTAGTTTAAAAAAAATAGAGATGGTGAGGACTTTTTGTTTTAGCTGCAAGATTAAGAAACACAGCCCGTGACTGACATTGTGTTCCTATCTACTTCCTGTGGGTCTGTGTCTAAAGAATTGGTAGGATGTTACTTTCAAACACTTGCCCTAAATGCCAGAAGACCCTGGGTGGCCTCCATTAGAGAGGGTGGTGTAACAGAAAACGCATTTGTCCTGGGGTCAGAAGACCAGAGTGTGGGGTTTTGGTTCTGCTCCTACTAACTGTACCCTTCGGTGCATCTTTCATCCTCTCTGAAGCTCCACCCCTTCATTTATTTTATTTTATTTTTTACTTTATTATTTTTTGAGACAGAGTCTTGCTGTCACCCAGGCTGGAGTGCAGTGGCACCATCTTGGCTTACTGTAACCTCTGCCTCTCGCGTTCAAGAGATTTTCACGCCTCAGTCTCCCAAGGAGTTGTGATTACAGGAGTGTACCACCACACTCGGCTAATTTTTGTATTTTTAAGTAGAGATGGGGTTTCACCATGTTGGCCAGGCTGGTCTCGAACTCCTGGTCTCAAGTGATCCTCCTGCCTTGGCCTCCCAAAGTGCTGGGATTACACTGCACGTGGTCCGCCCCTACATTTATAAAATGAGCATTAGATTCTGTTGGCCAACATTGCAGGGCTCCTGTTAAAGAGCTAATGAAATAATGTTGTGAACATGCTATATAAAAAATAATGTAGTTCTAAAGTATACGGGAATTATTATTCTCTATCCACCACCAGAGAAAAGTTTACACTTACACTTCATTCTGGAAAGGATGACACAGATTTGTTACTTCCCAGGAATGAGTCTTTTGAAATTGTGACCGTTCTGTATATAAAGAATCTATTTCTCGTGCTGGAATTTAAGCTGATCTCACATTTTTATGAAGAGATTGAAGGCTCCCTGAAAGAGACCTGCCTACTCCAGGATACGTATGGACTGCTCAAGAGGGAGGGAGGTTTCTCACACTGAAATTCCTCTGTCATGCACAGGCATCCTTCTGAGATGGGCTTGGCCAAGGTGGGAGGATCGCCTCCCTTGGGTATAGGAAGAAGACAGATGGAGAGGTGGTAAGGGCTCAACTTTTCTTTTTTTGAGACAGGGTCTCACTCTGTCACCCAGGCTGGAGTGCAGTGGTGTGATCATGGCTCACTGGAGCCTTGACCTCCTAGGCTCAAGCAAACCTTCCATCTCAGCCTCCAAAGAAGCTGGCACTATAGGTGCAGGCCATCATGCCTAGCTAATTTAAAAAAACCTTTTTTTGACATGGGGTGTTGCCATTTTGCCCAGGCCAGTCTTGAACTCCTGAGTTCAAGTGATCCTTCCACCTTGGCCTCCCAAAGTTCTGGGATTGCAGGCGTGAGCCACCACTCCTGGCGGCACTCACCTTTTTTAAGCAGATCTCGCATCATGGCACAAGAGCAGTCATTATAGACGATCACGTCAAAACCTAGTCTTCGGAAGCACTTGAAGAGTGCCTCGGCATCTTTGTCTGTTCCATTTCGAACGTCCATACCTGTGGGAATCAAGCAACGAGTCCACAGGTGAGCATCCCCTGGCTGAATACCACATGTGGGTACCAGTGGGCCAGGCGCTAAATATACTGGTGCCAGATGCAGCAGAAACACTCCAATATATACAACGCCTTCCAAGGCCACCGTTTAAATGAATCAAAGCTAACTCAAAGGGGAGGCTAACAGTGTAGCCTGCCCGCAACAGGTGAGCCTCCAGGTAACACTCCGCTCCATCAAAGCCAAGGCCCCCCTGGATTCTTAGCCCTTTGGTCAAAGCCCCGCATCAGCTAACACATGTGGTGGGGCCTTAGACTGAACATTCTCAATTTCTGCATAACCCTTCCCCTGGACACAGGAACCCCGCCTTCAGAGGGCCTGTCTGCCACAGTAGGGGGGTGCAGCGTTTCTCCCATAAATGTCTGATACAAATAGGAGAAGATGAAAGGGAACTGGAAAGGATAATCCACACCCACACACCTACCTGTCACTTTATCAAAGTTCTTGTTGTTTATTATGATGCATTTGCCCACCTTCTCAAAATTCATGCTGTACTGATACGTAGGCACTCGGTCCCGGGTGGTCTTGATGGATTGCTCTGAAACATTTTTCTTCTTCTTACTGGGGAAATAAAAGTTCCACAGTCAGGGGCTGTGGAAGAAGTGTGTATAGTAATGCCTCTTGATTTTTCTACGAGCGTCAAAGAGGGGGTTGCTGATGAAAATGGCAATATCCTTGGAGAAAAGACCTGGTGTGCACAGATAGCTCTGTTTAATTGTCATGTTTAAGTGGAACAGGGTCCCCCTGGCAGATTTTATTAGATGCCAGAGAAATGCAAATTAAAATCACAAGGTGATATCAGTACACACTCACCAGAATGGCTACAGTGTAAAAGAAACAGAGTGCTCAGCCCTGGGGATTGTCAGACATTGCTGGTGGGAACCTACTTTGTACTCCCATTGAGGAAAACTGGCAGAAGCTACTGAAATGGAGCATACACATAACCTATGCCAGAGCAACTACCCTGGGAAATGCAAACACGTTCACCAAAGACAGGTCCACACATGTCACAGCAATACCATTCAGCAATGGCCTCAAACAGAAAATGATACCCATGTGCATTCACAGTCAAATGCACACATTGTTGAACGTTCATCTAATGAAATAATATACAAGAATGATCAAACCACCACAATGTGAAGCAACATGAATAAACACTGAGTGAAAGAACTGACATGCAAAAGGGTACATACAAAGTTGAAAAGAACAAAGCTAATACCTAGGATCAGAAATCTGGAGATGGGGTTTTCCCTGCAGTGGAGGTCAGAGACCAGAGGGACATAGGGCCTTTCTTGAGAGTGAGTTGCATTTTGTTTCTTGATATGGGTGCTGGTTACATGTGTGTTTCTGTTGGTGAACATTTATCAGTGTGTGCACTTTCTCTGTGGATGTTACGTTTTAGTAACATTTACATTAAAAGGGGGGGAAAAAGGAGCAGAGAGATTACAACAAAAAAGTAGGCTCTTTCCGATCTCCAGACAATTGGTGGTCCAGTTCGCCGCAAGTCTAGCAGGTAGGCACCGTGGTGGGACATGAGGCACTACGGAGTGGGCAGAGAGACACATGTCCAATGAGGGTGGGAAGCCGTCTTGCCAGCCATCCATGCCAACGTGAGCTCCAGGAGGGGAGACATTTCTCTGTCCTGAAAATCACTCAATCCCCAACATGGAGAACAATGCCTGGCATGTAAGTTGTTCAATACATATTTGTTATATGAATGAATCAATAGAATCATATCCACTTCATTTTACGGATATGGAAACTGAGGTCCACTGGGAGACAGGGGTTGTCCCAGGTCACCCAGCTAGTGATGGGAGGGTCTGAGTCTGCAACCCTCTCCCCTGGAGTATTTGCTAGAAGGATCTGCCCGCCCTACTTCCACAGCGCCCAGCCAGAGTTAAAGCAGCAAAGTAAAAGTTAAAACCCAGCCTGTTACCTGACAAACATAGGGTCAAGGGTACTGCCCTTGAGTTATCATGGACTTTTATGGTCAGAGTTTCTCAGAATCTCTGAAAGGGCATGGCCTCCCCAATGCCCCACCACTCCTATCCTACTCCAAATTACACATGAACTCTGTATGTCTAAGCTACAGATGCCATATTGCTGTTTTTCCCCTTGAACATGACTTTATCCTCCACTTTTTGGAAGGTCAAATTTCTTCCATGATGCCATTCTACTTTTAAAAGAGAAATATCCTGAATCTGTTTCGCCTTCTCTGGGCTCCTCCACTGTTTTGTGTTCTGTCTGGTTTACAGGGTGACATTGGGTTTTCTTTACATTTCCTCCCACAAAGAAGCAGCACAAAAGAGCGCTGAGCTTAGGGCTGGTCAGAGCTCTGTGTTCACCCACCCGTGTGACCTGATCCAGTGAGTCATTAATCCTTTGCAGAGCACCTACTTCCTCTCATGTAATGCAGTCAGTTGCATGCAGTAGGTGAAGCATTTCGTGACTTTCACAAAATTAGATGGGAGATGCGGTGGCAGCAGGTACTTCTGTGATGTCTCCCCCGCCCCCTGCCCTTTGGAGATGTCAGTATCAGCAAAGGGAGTTTCAAGGACATGCCATTCAGAGAGCAATAGGATTTCCTTATGCCACCCTGTTAATGACTGCTATTGACAGCGTCCTCTGTACTTGTTAAAATATGTGTGTACAGCCTTTCGAACACACAAAATCTCTGGTCTTTGATAGGTGCCTCAAAGGTAGGTAGAGGGGGGGATAATCATGCCCATTTTACAAGTAATAATAATAACAATGAACACTTGTCCATGCTTACTAGAGGCCTGGATCTTGTTAAAACTCTAATCTGCATGTCCTCACTGAATTCTGATAGCAATTTGGAGAAGGAGGCAGATGTCATTGCAACCCTCTTTAAGGATGAGCTGCAGAGGCTCAGGTGGGGAAATAACTAGCTCAGGGTTGTGAGAGGGTAAAGCAAGTCCAAATCCAGGCAGTTGGTCATGGAGTCAAAGGATTAATATTGTTAAAAATGTCCATACTGCTCAAAGCAATCTACATATTTCAATGCACTCCCTATCAAAAATACCATGACATTCTTCACAGAAACAGAAGAAAAAATTCTAAAATTTATATGAAACCACGAAAGACCCAGAATAGCCAAAGCCATCCTGAGAAAAATAAACAAAACTAGAGAAATCACTTTACCTGACTTCAGATTACACTACAAAGCTATAGTAATCAAAACAGCATGGTACTTGCATAAAAACAGACACACAGACCAATGGGAAAAAAAAGAGAAAACCCAGAAATGAATCTATGCATTTACAGTGAACTCATTTTTGACAAAGGGGCTAAGAACATACATTGGGGTAAGGACAATCTCTTCAATAAATGGTGCTGGGAAAACTAGATACCCATATGCAAAAGAATGAAACTAGACTCCTAACTCTTGCCATATGCAAAAATTAAACCAAAATGCATGAAAGATTTAAATCTAAGGCCTGAAACTATGAAACTGCTAGAAGAAAATGTTGGGGAAACTCCAGGACGTTGGTATGGGCAAAGATTTCTTGAGTAAGACCTCAAAAGCAGAGGCGACCAACACAAAAATAATACGTAAGTCCAAAAGACATAGATTTACATAGTTATTTCTCATTAGTACCTGCCACCTATGGGCCAGGAGTTTATAAAACCACTGCATGTTCTCAGAGCCATACTGCCTTTGTGCAGATAAGAAAATTCAAGTTCAGAGTTGGAATGTGACTCCTGGTGACTTGACCCCAAAGGGTATGCTTTCTCTACTAGACTATTTTTTCTTTGAACAAACACTGTCTTTGATATTAAAATTCAAGACAGGACTTACTCATCTTCCAGGTTACTTTTGTGGAAGGTGGAATATAATCTGTGACCTTTCTGAAATCAGGTCTCCTGGCACAGTTAACCCCTCTACCAAGGTAGCTTCAGGATGGGCTTCATCCAGTACTCTCTGTAACCCTTAATGACACCAGAATGGAATAAAAGAAAAGAATACTGAATAGGTAAAGGAGGGCTTTTATTTATTTATTTATTTTGAGATGGAGTCTCTCTCTGTCACTCAGGCTGAAGTGCAGCGGTGCAATCTCGGCTCACTGCAACCTCCATCTCCCAGGTTCAAGCGATTCTCGTGCCTTGGTCTCCCATATAGCTGGGATTAAAGGCATGCACCACCATGCCTGGCTAATTTTTGTATTTTTAATAGAGACAGTGTTTCATCATGTTGCCCAGGCTGGTCTTGAACTCCTGACCTCAGACGATCCACCTGCCTCGCCCTCCCAAAGTACCGGGACTACAGGCGTTAGCCACTGTGCCCAGCCTAAAGTAGGGTTTTTAACATGTCAACTGAATTTCAGAGTAAGCTTCCTGGGTCTTGCAGCTAATTTAAGGCTATTCAAGGATCCTAAGAGTAGCATGAAGTCTGGCAGGCTGGAAATCACAGTTTATGCACTAATATCCTTTCAGAGATAAAATCCTACTTCTTTCTTCTGTGATATGGATCTCTATGATGATATCCAAGTAATAAACATGCTGGGATTTTTTAAAGCTGTCATTAGCTCATCCTAGGTGATGAGCAAAACAAAACCAGCAAGTATCCTTTATAAGAAAAACAGAATTAGATATGTTTAAGTGAAAAATACAAGGACTCTGGTTCTATCAGAATAAAATTTGGAAAATTAACTGGTTACATAAAAAGAGCACAATAGGGGAATAAAGATAAACACACTTAAAAAAAACACTGTCCATGGTTATGAAAAGTACCTTAAAATTGAACATGAAATGTGATTCTCACTCCTGGTAAATATCTCAAAAGGGTAATACCTAGTCTGTCCCTTAATTGAACTCCTATTTTTCAAAATGAACGTCATATCTGCTTCCTCCTTCTGGATTTGAGTCTGTTAATATTAATTTCTCCTTCTAAGCCAAAGAGTTTAGCTAGTCTGCCCCTAAAATGAACTCTTATTTTTCAAAATGAACCTGGTATCTGCTTCCTCTTTCTGGATTTGAGACAGTCAATATTAATTTTTCCTTCTAACCAAAATAGCTTTTTTGTTAAACCCCACGTCTTCCCAGACCACAGATGTGTGTTTGTAAGTGACTACCAATTCAATCCCATTGAATTCATCTTCCTAAGAAGAGCTGGCCTTGGGGAAAACTCCGTCCATAGCTTAACTTCGAGGAAGCAAACCCTGATGTTATTTAAAGCATGTAACCTATTCAGTTACATGCTTTAATCATGTAACTGGAGACAAAGAAAAGATGCAAAGGTCTAGAAGGCATCTGGAAGAAAGCACCAGAAGAAAAGAGGGAGAGGGACTAAAAGTCCACTGCTTATAGATATATTCTGCAAGAATCAGAGTCCAAGAGATTAGGCTACTACCTAAAAGCTCTGCACCTAAGAGCTGTGATGTTTTGGGGCACCTTCTTTCTCCTGGGGGATTACATCCCTTTCACCCCCATTCTCCCTTTGAGACTATAGTGAGAGACACCATATTGGTAGAAAGTGATTTGTCATCCCACCCCCTTGACCCTGCAGCCACCACTGATTGGTCCAGGGGGCACCTGATCCCCAGGCTGGGCCAATCAGCCCTCTTCCCTGGGAATTTGAGAACTGAAATTGAGAAAAAGGGTCAGTCTCTGTTAAGGTGGCTAAAATGAGAGTTGGTGGCTGCCATGTTTTACCATGTGGCCTGAGGAGCCAAGAGGACAGACCAGCCACTTTTGGGCAGAACAAAGCCAATGGATAAGAGAAACGTGGGAATGGAGGAGGAGAGCGGGTGATGCTAGAGCCCAAGATTCCTGTGAGCCTGAGTGTTTCTTTAAAAGAGAAAATCAGGCCAGGTGCGGCGGCTCACGCCTGTAATTCCAGACGGGCAGATCACCGGAGGTCAGGAGTTCAAGACCAGCCTGGCCAACGTGGTGAAACCCCATCTCTACAAAATTACAAAAATTAGCCAGGTATGGTGGCATCCACCTATAATCCCAGCTACTCAGGAGGCTGAGGTGGAAGAATCACTTGAACCCATGAGGCAGAGGTTGCAGTGAGCCGAGATTGTGCCATTGAACTCCAATCCGGGTGACAGAGTGAGACTCCTTCTCAAAAAAGAAAGAAATCATTCCACCATCACCACTTAAAGCCCTCCCAGTGCTCCCTATGAAACTCTCTTCCAGGGTTTCAGAAGCCTTCAGGGTGTCTCCTGCTGGCCTGTCAGCTCGGACCTGCTTGCAGAGGATCACAGGGCATGGCAGGACCCAGGGCAGCCATGATGGCTCCCACCCAGTGGAGTTGGCCTCTGTCCCTGGGTCTGGAGTCTCTGCACACAACAACCCTAGTTCACTGGGCATCTTGCTGCTGCCTCGGGCCAGAACCCTGGAAGGCCCAAGCTGCATCATCTTCTGACCTGATGTCCACCATTTCCTAACTGGCTTCCCGCCAAAGTGGGCTTTTAAATAAAAATGATAAGGCCAGGTGTGGTGGCTCATGACTGTAATCCCAGCACTTTCTGAGGCCACCGTGGGCAGATCACTTGAGCCCAGGAGTTTGAACAGCCTGAGCAACATAGAGAAACTCGGTCTCCACAAAAAATACAAAATAAATAAATAAATAAAAAGATAAATAAATTTAGCCAGGCGTGGTGGTGTGAGCCTATAGTCCTAGCTGCTTTGGGGGCTGAGGTGGGAGGATCACTTGAGCCTAGGAGGCAGAGGCTGCAGTGAGCTGAGACTGCGCCATTGCATTCCAGCCTTGGCAACAGAGACCTTATATATTTGAAAAAAAAAAAAAATAGATAAATCCAGTCCGATTATTTCCTTGCCCAGAGCCATCCCGTGGTTTTCCCACATGCTGGTAAGAAACTCCAGGGTCCTGACCACAGCCCGTAGGGCCTACGTGAGTTACTACCTCTATTATATCCACTTTTTCCTTCCCACTCCTGCCTCAGCCTCCAGAGTAGCTGGCATTACAGGTGCACACCACCATGCCTGACTACTTTTTTTTTTTTGTATTTTTAGTAGAGATGGGGTTTCACCATGTTGGCTGGGTTGGTCTTGAACTCCTGACCTCAGGTGATCTGACCGCCTCGGCCTCCCAAAATGCTGGCATTACAGGCATGAGCCACACAGCATCCGGCTCCTGCCTTGACTTTTAAATCACAACTCATCACCTGACCTCAAATTACAGAGCTATGTTTTCTCCTGCTAGAGTGTAAACTCTGAGGGCAGGACTTGGACTACTTCGCTGCGGTTCCCTCAGCTTCTAGAATAGTGTCCCGCACATAGCAGGTGCTCAACAGTATTTTGTGAATGAGTGAAGAGTGTTTCATGCTGGAGAAACACCACAGTCAGAGGCCCTGGGCCACCTCCAGTTTAACTAGGTACAGATCAGCTAAATGGAGCTGCTGTCCTGCCTGGTGACCAGCAGGACATGTCAGGGACAGGTGAGGAAGGGGCACACTGCTACCCACACTTCCATGTCGCCAACTCTTGTTGCAAGGCTGCTATAGAGACACTGATTAGGTACAGCCTCAGGCTCAAAGCTCACATATAGGAAGGGAACAGATTTCGGAGAGGGAGCTAATTCAGGGCAGCCCCTGCCTGCTGATGCTGCAGGAACAAAGGACGACTCTTTTGCTTGAGTATTTCTTTCGGGGGGGGGGGGGGCCTAATACTACTTGGAAACATTTTTGGAGTGATAAGTTTTCTTCCCCTCATTTCCCCTGACTCTCCCATTCCCAATGTTGAACCTTCATAGCACCCCTCAATTACAAGAGCTAGCTAGCTGATATAAGTTTATTCAATTAGTCACTCGCTAATAACCAGGTTGGATCATAAAGGGAAGGGTTCTTTAATCAAAATCACACAGAACTGTAAACAAGAATGAGGAAGCTCTTTATGGTCTGATGTGGGACAATCTCCAATCAGTCGTATTAAGTGCAGAATAAAACCAAAGTGTGGAACAATGGCAGCAGTGTGCTACCTTTTAAAAAACTGAGAAGAAAAGAAAAATATGTCCAGATTTGCTCGTATGTGCATAAGGAGACGCTTGAAGGGTGGTACAGTAGATAAATCCATGGATTCAGGGGCTGGACTGCCTGGGTTTGAATCCCTGCTCTACTGCATAGCTGTGTGTCTGTGGGCAAGTCACACAGGACCCTCTGAAGCTTGAGGGTCATGGCAACAAGTCTGTCTGTCCACTGCATGGGCCCTCTCAGCTCTGACCTTTCTTTGCGGTCTCTGATCTTGGTTCAAGCCCCTCGCCTACTTCCAAAGCCCGTAGAAGCGGAGAAGCTGATGGAAGATGTTGGCCCCACATTCCTGCATGGTGTCGATTCACACTCCCCTGTGGGGCAGAGAACACCGGCTCGCTCTACTGTATCAAACACCTCTCCAGCTGTGCACAGCCTACTGGCCCCTTGGCTCTTGGCCAGAAGATGGAACCTGACATACCTCAGGAAGCACAGCGTCTGGAAGATGCCCCTCTACAGCAGTGAGGGTGTATTTGGGGCCATGGGGACAATTTACAACTCTCCATGAAACCTGCAAGGTCTCCCAGCAGTGACAGCTGAGCTGAACATTAAACAAATGCTTCCAGGAAATGCCCCAGCAGGCAATGTCATCCTTAGAGTCTCCTTCGTTTGTAACAAACTATGTAGAGTCCCCGGGGCAGCCTAGGTGTGAGCAGTAATTCACTCTGACACAGTCAGAGGAGGCATGCTTTGTGATCCCAATCCTAGCAGTGAATAGAGTTACAGTCTGTTTGGAAATCAGTTGCTGGAGCCGAGCAGATCATCAGATAAACAACTGCTATTGGACAGAAGAAAGGGCCTCAAGGGCTCCCGGGAGATTGTGCTAATTAATTAGCCAATGGCACAAAGAAGGCAACAGTCCACAGCTCAGCCCAGCAGGTTCTTCCAGGGGTGGGAGCTGGGGCAGGAATAAAGAGAGTAAGATGCTTTCAAAGGTCCAGATTAGAAACTTCTTCAGCTGGCGATCATCCCCAAAGACATGATTTTCTAAAAGTGGCTGTTCTTGTTTCTCCAGGTTCCTAGGACCTCACTGCAGAGGATGCTGATGCATGTGAGAACTGCTGTACCCCGCCAAAAGGGTAGGCAGAAGGAAAAGGCCGCAGAGATTCTTTCAAGTCCAGATCAATGGGCATGAGTATTTCTTCCGAAGCTGATGAATGATACGAACGGTGGAGGAACCACTTCAGATATTTGTTAAGTCACCATGAACAAGTATGAATATTTTTACAGGCTTATGCTTTACAAATTGATTTAACAATCATTATCCCATTGATTCTGCAAAGTACAGATGACAGGCAAAGAAAGACAAGGCAAATAAAACTGGCCAAGGTACTCTTTACTCCAGAGTCTATCACTTCCCATTCTATCCATCCCCTTTACCTCTCTCTTGCTAATTGCTGATACAGTTACCTTTGCTTTGGCCCTTTTTTACATTCTGAAGACTTTTACTACGATTACTTTGCAAAAAACATAAGATTCTTGTTTTGGAAACTGCTATTAAGTGCAAAGTCCAAGATAAACCACAGCAGTGAACTGAAAGTTCTAAATCCGCTTCAAAGCTTGTGTGTTCCACAATTCACTGCAGATTTGAAAAAAGAAATCTGGCTACTAAATCACCATGCTTAAGGGCCAAACAAGCAAGATCACAACACACTACAATATCTTGGTAGAATGACTTATTAAGTGCACTTAAGTGTGCATTAAAATGCAAAGGGAGTTAATTAACACAGCAGGCTGACCAGTGCTTGCTAACCATCCCAACTGCTTCTTCGTGTTGAGCTTTCTTGCCAGTGTGGGTAAGTACCATTATCTTCATTTCCAGATATGTTCAGATAAGCATAAATCTGCTACGAATACTGATAATCCCAGCATCAACTATCAAGAAGGAACCAGACTGTCCTAACTTCTTAGAGAGCCATTTCTTCCAACTTCTAATTTCACAGTGTGAGGTCAACTCAGTCATTTTCACCACAACAAAGTCAAGAGTCAAAAAATTATACCCAAGTTTTCATGATTATTTAGCTAAAAAGATCCCCTTGAAGCGCCTACAGCAACTTGTACCAGAAAACATTATAGGATAAAAATATTTTGCCTCCTTTACAAAGAAATAAAAAACCTTAGAAAGAGTACAGTGGATTTTTACAATCCACTCCAGGTGCAAGTATAATTTTCCCCATCACTGAAGTGGATAAATACAGGTTTTATCCTCTTATGGATCCCCTGGGCTACTCAAAATGTGAATTATGTCTTTCTATATTTGGAAAGGAATATAAGCATGCAAACCCACTGCGATTTATTTTCTAAAGCATCACCATGAATAGGATTCCCAGTAGCTCTATCTGCCTGAAGACATTCATCAGCATGAAAGTAAACACACCACCAGGCTCATATCTCCCCAGAGCTGTTTCATTCGGAACTAGAGCTCTGGTTTTGTAGCCACTTTGTCTAAATATTTTGGGGATGATTCATTCATGGTCTCAACCTCTCAACAGAGGGCATCCCCATCGTCCTAACATACCAAGGCACAGAGCAAGACAGAGAAGAAAAGAAAGAGTGCAGGTGGTACCTAGTGTCTCCATCCGAAAACAGTCCCCTTTGCATCAGAACTAGACTGTGCTCTGTGACGACAGGAAGTGAGTTTCCTTCTTCTCTGTAATAATAAAAACTCAACATGCTCCGAGCTCAGCAGGGGACAGAAGACTGGCACAGGCCGCCTGGTCCTAAAGGCCTGTGACTGAATCAGCAGTGAACTGCACGCTGGAGTTTTCCATAGGACCATTCAAACTCGGGCTGGGAAGGTCACACTGGCCTCTCCCTTCTCTGCTGACTGGCAGAAATGCCCTGGCTCCCCATTGTAGTATCCCCCAACCCTGGGATGGCTCCCCGTGGAAAAAAGCAACTGTCTATGAGCATGGGGTCCAAAGGAAAAAAAAAACCCAAATTTCCATAACCATGCAGCCAGGAGCACAATCTTTAAGAGTGAAAAATCGGAAACAACAGGGGAATAGCTAAGCGAGAGAGAGTATCAACAGAATAAACCATCACACAGCTATGTGAAGCTGATGAGCATCACACATGGTCAACCCACCGAAGTGCCGCATCTACAACAGGCTGCAAAACAGCACTCACATGATGGCAAAGCATCTCAAACTACATGGAAGTTAATCAACAAAAACAGGAATTGAGTGTGTGGTGAATTAAAGAGTTCAAGTTCAGGCCAGGCACGGTGGCTCATGCCTGTAATCCCAGCACTTTTGGAGGCTGAGGTGGGCGGATAACAAGGTCAGGAGATCTACACCATCCTGGCTAACTCAGTGAAACTCTGTCTCTACTAAAAACACAAAAAAATGAGCTGGGCATCATGGCACGCCTGTTGTCCCAGCTACTTGGGAGGCTGAGGCAGGAGAATTGCTTGAACCCAGAAGGCAGAGGTTTCAGTGAGCCGAGATTGTGCCACTGCACTCCAGCCTGGGTGACAGAGTGAAACTCTGTCTCAAAAAAAAAAAAAGAAAAAAAAAAAGAGTTCAAGTTCATTAGGTTATGTTTTTCCTTTAAAGGTGCTCAAGTGAATAATAAAAATAATAGAAGACCAAGGAAGCATACCAAAGCCCTTCATTTTCAAATGAGGCATATAAAGATTTTTCAATGATCTTGCAGAAAGTGAATCATCCAGGAGTTGCAGTATTTTTCCATCTCATCCCTCCAAATGCAACAAGGAGAATGAAAACATATGAAAACCAAACACTTATAAAGTGAGCTGCTCAGCTTTTCTCAATTTCTTGCTTCAGGACCACAGTCTAGAAAGGGTGTGAAGCTGACAGAATGAGGTTACAGCACCTGCGACCCTGCACAAACCTCTCCATCATCTGCCATCCTCAGGTCTGTGAACAAGAGAGAAAATTCGCTCTATATGTTTTTTTCTCTAAAATTCAGTTGCAAAAATACAGACATAGGGAAACAAACTCAGTTTAAAGAGGCTAAGGAGAAGAATAGATCTCCCTCCCCAAAACATATCAACTTCCACATTTCCCTCTTTCCCCTAAAAAAAAAAAAAATACACACAGTAGGGTCCCTAACAGTAAAAATTGACAAATGACTTTAAAACAAATCATCCGGGGGGGGGGGGGGAATAAAGGGCTGAATTGTCTTGAAATAGCCTAACAGACTGAGTGGATACAACAGGTCTGTATTATGGCTGCAAGGTCCAGCATTAGAACAGCTAACATTTCAGTCCGTACTCAATCACTTCACCCATCTTTTCCCCTTAAAACTCACCATCGGCGGGCAGGGTGGCTCACATCTGTAATCCCAGCACTTTGGGAGGCCAAGGTCAGGAATTTGAGACCAGCCTGGCCAACATGGTGAAACCCCATCACTACTAAAAATACAAAAAAAATAGCCAAGCGTGGTGGCACATGCATGTAATCTCAGCTACTTGGGAGGCTGAGGCATAAGAATTACTTGAACCCAGAAGACAGAGGTTGCAGTGAGGCGAGATTGCACCACTGCACTCCAGCCTGGGCAACAGAGTGAGACTCCGTCTAAAAAAAAAAAAAAAAAAAAACCAACCAAACAAACAAAAAAACGAAACAACTTCATCACAGATCCTTGAGAGAAGAAAATCAGAAGCTCAGGGGTTAAACATGCAATGCCATGCTCACATTTCCTATTTGTGATCACATGTTATGTGAGAAGCATCTGGTTATGTTTTTATAGCACTTTTCTATTACTAGGCTTAGTTTTTCTCTGCTAATAGTGTTCTAGGTTTCCATTACTGTGAAAAGCTGATAATTTACCTTACCTTTTCTTTTCACTTTAGAGTTAATTTTCCCCCCTCTAGAAGAGCAATAACTGAAAAGAACTGAAGGTATCCCACACATGCAGAAGCTACAGCTTTGCAGTTCCTAGACCCTCTGCCCATGTTTTGGTGTCCTGCGCTCGCTGCTCCTAAAACATACAGTTGGCCCTCTTCACTGGAAAGGCTACTGCTCACCCTGCTGGGACAGCTGTCCCTATGCCATCCCTCCACCAAATTGAAGCAGAAAGGAAGCTGTGAACATGAAGAAAACTTGCTGACCCACTTGGGCGGAAGGAAAAAAACACTCTTTGGGTGGATTAATGTGGTTGAACAGCCTGATGCCACCACTTGATGGTGATACTTGATGTTGGGGGGGAGCACTGGACCCCAAGTTAGGCCTGTGTCTTGGTCCTGGTCCTGCTGGGTGCCTATACTTCACCTCTCTGGTCTTCCTTTCCTTGATCATAAGGGAATTAGATAAGTTACATTTTAAGGGTTCCCCCAGTGTTAAAATCATGATTCTATGATTTCTTCCTCACCAGGCACATTCAGGTAATTTGGGAAGCTGACAGTTACTCTAATTTTAACAATCCTGTGGGCAGAGATTAATACCTCTATTGTCCAGATAAGGAAACAGGCACAGGAAGGTCACATGACTTGCTATAGTCCCTCAAATAGTAAGTGGGAGGAAGGGCCAGGAACTGAACCCCGGCTGTCTGACTCAACTTCGCTACTTCTATTAGTTTACATAGTATCATCACTGCTTCAAATACAGCATTAAATCTTTATCATTCTCTATGTACAAATTTGGGAGACAGGCATCTAAATTTTCTGGCAGCTGAATTTGAAGGCTTCCTTTATTGAAAAGTAAATGCCCTGTGTAAATGTCAATGTTCATCTCTTTTTAGTGAGCCCAGACCTGGCCCCTTTTAATCAATGGGCATCACGGCACAATTTTTGCTTAACTTGGAACATATTCTTTGGAACGAATTAAGGTCTGCCTTCTTTGTTCTTGTCTCCGATTCCAAAGCACTGTGTCTTCTAAAACAGTTTTTTTTAACCCCTCTCCAAATGAAAAGGCGTGCCACTTGGATATTCCTTATAATTATACAAATAACACATTTTTTATAGGGATGTGTTTACATCTAACACTCACTGGTGAAGAAGCCTAAGATGCCACCGGGAGAGAGAATTATAACTAAGTGGCATTTATTAACCACCCTCCAGGGGGCAAAGGCTGGAAAACACAGATGATGCCAAGGGTAAAACCCATGTGACTGAGCCAGTGCCTGGAAAATAGGGAGTTGATCAAATTCTGAGAATAGATCTTTTCTCCTGCTCTCTTCCACTGGGAAACCAGACGGGTAAAGAAACTCCTCAGCAGAGACACACAAGACTCCACAGAGGCCCAGGGGAAATTTGAGACTGCATGAAATCTGTCTTCACCTTTTTTTTCTTTTCTTGGATTCTGACCTTGAGCAGAGCTCAGAAGGGAGCCTCTGATTTCTCAGGTTTCTAGGAGAGAACATCTTCTAGGCTGCTGGCCAGGGCTTGGTCTTGGACCTACAATGGCTCCTGGTGGCCATTAAGACCAAACTCAGCCTGTCCAGCAGATTCGGCCTGCTTTCCTAGGCAGAAGCCACATCGGTGGCCTTGCCTGACCATTGTGTCCACCCTGGCCCTGAGGTTCTGCCGGTCCCTGATACCCTCCCTGCTTTTTCTGGCAACTCAAGTTCCAACTCCTTCTCCAATCCTTCCTTATCCTTCCCTCCTCAACCTCCCACAGCTCCAAGGCTATATCCTACAATTCAGTAATTAGTTATTATTTTCTGTAGCTGTGCTAGGCATTTGGTTAAAACCTTGACTTTATATCCAGGGTAAGGACTACAGGGTTATATTAAAGAGATCCCCCTTCAAGTGCAAGGAGGACCCTAAATCCTCTTGTATAAACTATGGTTCATAATGAATATAGACTGGCCCCATAATGATTAAATAAAAACCTGAATGCTTTACTAATATTAACATATTTTGAATGTTTTTCTTTCATGCTTTTCTGTGTTTTCCAAATGTTCTTCAATAACCAGAAAATTACAAAACCATTAAATATATATATTTATTTTTTAAATAAAGAACAGCCTGGATGATTATTTAGTGTCTATGGACTAGAAATAAAATGATGCTGTCCTGCCATCTAGTGGCTGTGAGGCAAAAAAGGCCAAGACAAGTCTAAGGTCTTGGAACTACTAATACTTGAGACCTGCGAGGTCCCACCTTGGCTTTTTGCAGAAGGGGATTTCTTTCTGCAACCCCAGGATCCTTCATGACTTCAGGGGAGGGCAGGTGGGCAGTCTGCTCCTTGATTAGAGACAGGTCAGCGATGCTACTGCCTCCCCCGACTACCTTACCTAACAGTAATTCTGAGCTCCTTAGAGAAGGGAGCTGGAATGGGGTGGGATGGGATGGGAGGGGAAGGTGGTGGGGGAGGGGGCATCATCAGCTGCAAGGAACACCCAGAGAAGCCAGTGGCACGCCTATGCGTTGCACCCCACATCTGTCAGTGGGACACATAGTGCCCCTGAAACCGCAGAGAGGACCTCGGGATACTTACTGTTTATTTTAGTGATGCCAGCATCAGTCATGCTATGGAAAAGGTAGACTGGGGCAGAATGGAGACCCTCCAGGCTTATTTATCTTTCCAGAGGACTTAAAGCTGAGGGGCTGGGGGAACATACCACAGACCACATCTATTTTTGCAAAATACAAGGGTCTTTTAGGCAGAAGTCCTCCAGCAAGGTATTGAAGAAATGCAAGAAGTGCAGGCACAGTCTTAAGGGAAAAAATGACCAGGTCCTCAACTGCCACTTGTATTTTTTCTAAAACTGGTCTGTCGGAGATATCACTTTCCCTTGCGCACTCTCCATCTCCCACTGTGTAAAAGAAGGGAAGACTTTCTCACCCACCCTGAACCTCACTTACAGGGTGATAAAACCTCCAGGTCATCCACAAATAAGACGTATGTGTGAGTCTCCCTGAGTCAGGCACTGTGGTGGCGCTTCTTACTTATACACGAGTCTGATAAAGGTGAAGTATATCATTAGAAATGGGGATATCTGGGACCACAATGGGCTGTTCCAAATTCAAAAATTGGTACAAATCAGATATACCACAGGCTCAGTTTCAGACCACCATAAGAAAGCAAATACTGCAATAAATTGAGTTGCCTGACTTTTTTGGTTTCCCAGTGGATAGAAAAGTTATGTTTACACTGTACTCCAGTCTGAGTGTATGCAACAGCATTATGACCAAAATAAAATAAAATAAAATAAAATACATATCTTAATTAAAACATACTTTATCACTAAAAAATGCTAACGATCATCTGAGCCTTCAGTGGGTTCTAATTGCTGGGCTGGTGGAGGGTCTTGCCTCAGCGCTGATGCTGCTGACTAATCTGGTGGTGTTGTCGAAAATTAGGGTGGCTGTGACAATTTCTTAAAATGAGACAGCAATGAAGTTTGCTGCATCAAATGACTCTTCCTCTTATGAACAATTTCCCTGTAGCATGCCATTCTGTTTGATAGCATTGTATCCACAGAACAACTTCACTCAAAATTCAAGTCAACAGAGAGGTGGCCGTTCCCTCACCTGTCACGCAATGCACGTTTGTGGGGGAACCTGGCGCTAAACCATTCGTAGATGACCTGCTTCTGGGCTGGGGTTTTGTACGTAGCAGAGAAGCTCCTTCGCTGAGATTTATTGAAAGTCAGCCCTCAACACAAGTGTTTGTAAAACAAACAGAAAAAATTTAAAATAAAACAAAAAAGGGGTTAATACACACACAGACACACAAAATTCAAGTCAAACCTCTCAAACTCTGCGGCTGCTTTACCAAGTTTGTGTAATATTCTAAATGTACATTTCAAAAACGTATACAGCACATTCACCAGCAGTAGATTCCATCTCAAGAAACCACTTATTTTATTTATTCATAAGAAGAAACTCCTTATCTATTCAAGTTTTATCATGAGATTGCAGCAATTCAGTTACATCTTCAGGTCTACTTCTAATTCTAGTTCTCTTGCTATTTCCACCACAACCGGGACATCTGCAGTTACTTCCTCCACCGAAGGAAGTCTTGGACCTGTCAAAATCATCCATGAGGGTTGGAATCAACTTCTTCCAAACTCCTATTAGTGTTTTGACCTCCTCCCATAAATCACAAATGTTCTTACTGGCATCTAGAATGGTGCATCCTTTCCAGAAGGTTTTCAATTAACTTTGCCCAGATCCATCAGAGGTAACACTGTAACATTATTCCCAACATTATTTATGGCCACTGTGGCCTTATAAAATGTATTTCTGAAATAATATTTCTCAAACAGTAAGACATTATTTTTTAAGTAATAAGGCTTGGAAGTCGAAATTACTCCTTGATCTATAAGCTGCAGAATGTATGTTTTAGCAGACATAAAAAACATTACTCTCCTTCTGCATCTTCATCAGAGCTCTTAGGTGACCAAGTGGAATGTCAATGGACAGTAATATTGTGAAAGGAATCTTTTTTTAATGAGCAGTAGGTCTCAACAGTGTGTTTAAAATATCCGGTAAACCATGTTATAAACAGGTATCATCCAGGCTTTGTTCTTCCATTTATAAGGCACAGAAAGAATAGACTTGGCATAATTCTTAAGGGCCCTAAGATTTTCAGACTGGTCAATGAGCACTGGCTTCAACTTAAAGTCACCAGTCTGCCTTACAAAAGAGTCAAGCTGTCCTATAAAGCACTGAGGCCAGGCGTTGACGTCTCTTCTTTTGCTAGGACAATCTTAGATGGCATCTTCTTCCTATAGAAGGCTGTTCTGTCTAAATTGGGAATCTGTTATTTAGCCACTTTCAGCAATGATCTTAGCTAGATCTTCTGGATAACTTGCTGTAGCTTCTACATCAACACTTGCTGCTTCATCTTGAACTTTTATTTTACGGAGAAGCCTCATGGACCAACCATTGCTAGCTTCAAACTTTTCTTTTGCATCTTTCTCACCTCTCTCAGGCTTCAAAGAATCGCAGAGTTAGGGCCTTGCTCCGGCTTGGGCTTTAGTTTAAGAAAAAGTTGGGGCTGGTTTGATCTATCCAGACCACTCAAACTTTCTCCAATTTAGCAATAATAAGCAATGTTATTATCCATGTGTTCACTGGACTCGCACTTTTAATTTCTTTCAAGAACTTTTCCTTTGTCTTCACAACTTGGCTAACTGTTTGGCACAAGAGGCCTAGCTTTTGGCCTGTCTTGGCTTTTGACGTGCCTTCTTCACTAAGTTGAATCACTTCGAGCTTTTGATTTAAAGTGAGAGACATATCACTCTTCCTTTCACTTGACACTTAGAGGCCATTGTAGGGTTATTAATTGGCCAAATTTCAATATTGTCTCAGGGAATAGGGAGGCCCAAAAAAAAGGAGAGAGAGAGGAATAGCTAGTGGGTGCAGCAGTCAGAACATACTCAACATTTATCAATTATATGTTTTATAGGGTGTGGTTTGTGGCACTCCAAAGCAATTACAATAGTAACATCAAAGATCACTGATCACGTTTACAGAGATTACCCTGGGGTTTGAACAACAAAAAAAGATCACTGATCACAGATCACAGTAACAGATATAACACTAATTAAAAAGCTTAAAATGTTGTGAAAATTACCAAAATTGTAACAGAGACACAAAGTGAGCATATACTATTGGAAAAACGGAGCCAATAGATTTGCAGGGCTGCCACAAACCTTCCATTTGTTAAAAATGCAATATCTGGCCGAGCATGGTGGCTCACGCCTGTAATCCCAACACTTTGGAGGCCAAGGCAGGTGGATTACAAGGTCAGGAGTTCGAGACCAGCCTGACCAACGTGGTGAAACCCCATCTCTACTAAAAATACTAAAATTAGCTGGGTGTGGTGGCATGTGTCTGTAATCCCATCTACTCAGGAGGCTGAGGCAGGAGAATCACTACAACCTGGGAGGCAGAGGCTGCAGTGAGATGAGATCACGCCACCGCACTCCAGCCTGGGTGACAGAGTGAGACTCTGGCTCAAAAAACAAACAAAAAAAGCAGTATCTGGGCCAGGTGTGGTGGCTTATGCCTGTACTCCCAGCACTTTGTGGGGCCAAAGTGGGTGAATCACTTAAGGTCAGAAGTTCAAGACCAGCCTGGCAAACATGGCAAAATCCCATCTCTACTAAAATACATATAAAAATTAGCCAGGCATGGTGGTGCACGCCTGTAGTCTGGCTACTTGGGAGGCTGAGGCAGGAGAATTGCTTGACCCTGGGAGGCGGAGGCTACAGTGAGCCAAGATCGCATCACTGCACTCTAGCCTGGGCAACAGAGTGAGCCTCTGTCTCAAAAAAAAAAAAAAAAAAAAAAAAAAAAAAAAAGGCAGTATCTGCAAAGCACAATTAGGTGAAGCACAATAAAACAAAGGATGCTTATATATACTGAAAAATGTATTGAAAAAAATATATATAGTAGAATGAAATGGAAGTGATGATGGTTCTTGTTTAACGTCTTTGCCTTTTTCACCCCCTTATTATTCCCAAAGATTTTTTTATTATTGAGCTGGAGTCCTGTGTATTAGTCTATTCTCAAACTGCTATGAAGATACTACCTGAGACTGGGTAATTTATAAAGAAAAGAGATTTAATTGATTCACAGCTCCACATGGCTGGGGAGGCCTCATGAAACTTAAAATTGTGGTGAAAGGGGAAGCAGGCACATCTTACATGGCAATAGGAGAGAAAGAGTGTGTGTAGGACTTTATAAGTCAAACACTTAGAAAACCACCAGATCTTGTGAGAACTCACTATCACAAGAACAGCATGGGGGGAACCACTTCTATGGTCCAATCATCTCCCACTAGGTCTCTCCTTCAACACATGAGGATTATGGGGATTACAATTCGAAATGAGACTTCAGTGGGGACACAGAGCCAAACCATATCAGTCCTGTGAGAACAAAACAAATACTGATTCCAGGAGGTAGACATGGGGCTGGGCTTGGTATCCTTTCTTTTTTCCTTTCATCCTTTCCAACCATCCATCCATCCATCTATCCAAAAATAAGAATTTATAATTCAGAAACAAAATGAATATCACAAGGATGCCTAATAACATATTTATTGAACTGAAAAATGGTGTCAGACCTTTACTGACAACAAACAAATATGGTATGACTAACTGGTTTGACAGGGACTGGCTTTGTCAACTAGATTATAGAGCAGACAATTTTCATACAAGAATGAGCTACATTAGCAGCTTCAAGGGCTTGACAAAAATACATTTAAAAAAGCATATGGTTTAAAAGCATTTTATAAAAAAAATGGATATTGACAAATGTTTATTAATGCTAGTTTAATTATCTTTTCTGGCATATTTTGAGTTAAACAGACTGCCTCTAAATAAAAGAGGAGCAAATTTAATTTACAACTGTTTGAGAAGTTTGGGTACAAGGTTTTTGGTACACTTCCCAGAAACTAAAAAAACTAAATACCTTTAAGGCTGAATAACAATTCCTTTTGTTAAGTTAGATAATTGCCAATTCTTTACTGCCAACATAATTAGAGAAAGACCTAAGAAAGTTGTCATTTTTGGTCCAGAACTCAGAAGGAATTAAAAAAATTCAAAGAACTAACTGACATGACTATAAAAAAATTCCTACCATCTCATGTATTTATTCATGAGTCCTCAGTGCTTATCTCTAAAAATGAAAAACAGGAAAAAAAGGTAATATCAACTTCTTTCTTATTCCAGTAATAAGTATTATTTGTCCATTTCTTTAGAAACTTTTTAAAAGCCTCTTCATTCCATTATAAGTTGAAACTTCAACGCAATTACTATTTCGTAATTATTTTGATGAATGACAATTTAACAATATTAATGATACATTAACATTTATTTTTTAGATCAACTGTGAGTTCATTAAAGCTGAAACAGTAACTTAGTCTAGGAGAACTTTCTTTTAATACTCATAATATCTAGAAATCTATCTTAAAATTCATATGGATGCACATATGCATATACATATATGTTACATAGGTATATAATGGGGTGTGATCAGTAAGACTTTCAAGCAACTAAATCTATTACATCAAAAGAATATGTGGAGGAAAAGAGAATGAAAAAACCAAGCTTGAGGGGAAGAAAGAAATATAAAAGTTGTAGCTGTTACAGGAGAGCTGTTCATGTAGTTTTTTTAATGGATAAAGGTGGTTATAAAATCACTATGGATGTAGATTCCAATGTATACATTTAAAGAAAAGACTTTGAAATGTCAATATTTACAACACATCATTTATTTTCATTATTTCTGAGAAGTATATCGAAAGACTACTGGGACTTATAAAATGACTATTAAATGATTCCTGTTTCTCTTTCTCTTTTAGACAACTTGCTTAAGTCAAATACTCAAAAAGCGTTGGGAAGAGTGAAATATTACTACATCTTTTGCAATTATCTTGACAAAAATGTGTACATTACCTTAAAATACATAAGAGAGCACACAGCTTTACATTATTTTGAGAACATATAAGCAAAGGCATTTGAAGATCATTGCTCTAAGGAGCTTTCCCTGGGGAGTCGCTTGGCCTGCACCAATTTCTCATGGTTTTGTAAGGTCCCAGGAGTCAGAACTATATTTTCTGGTCACTTCATTGGATATTCTTGACTCTATCTATTTGGCAAACAACAGAATCTGGGTCCATAGCATTGGGGTTCTCCCACTTTTCCAAGTCCTATGTTGGATGATATGACCCAAGGTCCACTCTGAGGTGTTGGGAGCCTGGCTGCTCCTCCCACCAGCTCCTCCCCCTCCTGAGCACTGCCTGGGAGCACTCCCTAGCCTTAGCCTTTATCCCCCTTGCTATCTCTCCCAGCAGGACTTGGCTTAGGGAAGACAAAGAAGTGTGATGCATCTGACTCACACTGCCTCTTGTCTCTTAGGAAGCTCTACTCACTGCCCATCCAAGATCAAGGTTAAGGGAGGGTTTGGGGTTCCTCCATATCCTTCTAGCTCTATTTTTATTTTTTATTTAAAAAAAACAAACTTGTTTTTTGAGACAGAGTCTCACTCTGTTGCCCAGGCTTGAGTGCAGTGGTGCAATCATGGCTTACTGCAGCCTCCATCTCCTGGACTCAAGTGATCCTCCTGCCTCAGCTTTTCCAGTGGCTGGACTATTGGCATGTGCCACCACACTCTGCTAATTTTGTTATCTTTTTTTGTAGAGATGGGGCTCTCACTATGTTGTCCAGTCTGGTCTCAAACTCCTGGGCTCAAGCAATCCCCCCCTCCTTGGCTTCCCACAGTGCTGAGATTACAGGTGTAAGCCACTGCACTAGGCTAGCCCCTGCTCTTAAATGGGAAGCACACAGCAGAACCTTTAAGTGAGTGGTGCTGCCATTGTTTAGCTTCTTATCTTAGCTTTCCCATTTACTAACTATCAGCAAAAAGGCAAGCTATTAAACCTCATAGCGCCTCAGTTTCCCTATCTGGTGATAATAATAAAACCAACTGTGCAATTATGTAGACTGAATGCAATGATACCAAGCATGCATACAAGAGTTTAATCAATGAAGCTATTATATTATTAAATGCAAAATTTAGAATTTTAAAAGTGAACTCAAGAAAGGAGAAGGTGGGAATTAATCAATAGGATGCAAGCCCTCTTCCACCAATGGAGTGCCTCAGGAGGCACAGGGTAGGAGTGAGTCACCCTAAAATCTCCTGTCCCTCAGCCCCTGGATTCTGTGTTTTTGTCATACCTGGTCCCACTGGCAGCAGCAGCCCAGGCTCTGTTTTGAAGGTGCCTGCAAATCACCTCTAGTTAGAAAAGCTCCTTATTCCTGGGAACTGCTACCAGACACTCAGCTGCTGAGCAGGAGCCTCCCAAAGCTTGGTTTTGCCCATTGCTGGGCTTGGCCCACAGACAAGAGGGTACACATGAGGACCCTAGTGTTGCTGCATACAGCTAGCAAGAACCTGTGCAAACCTCTCATGCTCAGCAAGAACCTCCTTCCCTGAATGTCCTTCTCCCCATGGGTAGGTGGGAGATGGCAAAGGCATGGCAGGTTGACGAGGTCCTGAGTGTCTGATTAACCAAACTTACCTGAAGAGGGTTGGTAAAAACGAGGACCGGTCTGGCTTAGCATCCACTGAATCTGAATCTTCACTTGCTGAATCCCCAACTCCCTGCTCTTCAACACAGCCCTGATCGTCTGCCATCTGGAAAGAGAAAAAACAAGCCACAGGGTCAGTGGCATCACTGGCTTTGTGATATTTTTAAATGACACTCATTAGGTGACATGGTTTTCGATTATGCCTAGGGGTGAGCAGTTTTGCATATTTAAGCTTCAGGGTTATTGCCCCATTAATGCATTCAAATAAGTGAATATGCTTACATCCTAGAGACTACATATACGGCAGCAAAGAAAACAAAGTCCTTGCCCTCAGGGAGCTTCTAATCCAGCATCCACAATTTTGTTGTATGTTCACTGCATACAAGAAACAATGGAAGATTTGTCAAGGTTTACAACAACGAAAAATTACCCCTAAATTCCTAGCAGGTCACTGAGTGCTCATATACAGTTCAGAAACAGCGACAACCTGGATGGAGTATTACGCTCTCTTTCTATGTCAGATGATTTTACATGGTTCTATACAAAATAGATTTCCATCAAATTACATTCCTGCTTGAGAATCTTCAAGAGATCCCCATTAACTCCAAGTTCAATCCGTCTCCTTGGATTTTAAGGCATGAACCTCCTTCCCTGAATGTCCCCCCTCCCCATGGATGGGTGAAGATGGCAGAGGCATGGCAGGCTGATGTGGTCCAGAGTCCCTGATTAGTCTGGGAGTCAGCATACTATGGCCGAACACTTGTTTCTGTAAGAAGTGTTTTACTGGAAAACAGCCATGTCCATTCATTTATGTATTGCCTATGGCTATTCCTCTCTACAAGCAGAGTTGAGTGATTATGGCCACAAAGCCAAAAATATTTACTACCTGGCCCTTTCTCAGCCCCACCCCGCCTTCATTTCCCACATAGCCTTTGTATGTGGCTTGTTTATCTGTACTCTGCTGTTTGGCTCCCATAAGACAATGTAAGTTCCTCATAGCAGAGGTAGCTGGAACACAGAGGTTTTACTAAAATATTTAATTAAATGGAAGCCTGAATGAAACACACACCCTAAGGGAAAAGAATTAGCTAAAGGTGATGCAGCTGGCCCAAGGCAGAGCCAGTATTAGAATCACTTTCTTTTTCTTTGAGATGGAGTTTCACTCTTGTTGCCCAGGCTGGAGTGCAATGGTGTGATCTCAGCTCATGAAGCCTCTGCCTCCCAGGTTCAAGTGATTCTCCTGCCTCAGCCTCCCAAGCAGCTGGGATTACAGGTGCCCACCACCACGTCTGGCTAATTTTTTTTTGTATTTTTAGTAGAGACAGGGCCTGGCTGTTGGCCAGGCAGAGCTGGGCAGATCACGAGGTCAAGAGAGCAAGACCATCCTGGCCAACATGATGAAACCCTGTCTCTACTAAAAATACAAAAATTATCTGGGTGTGGTGGCACATGACTGTTGTCCCAGCTACTTGAGAGGCTGAGGCAGGAGAATCGCTTGAATACTGGAGGTGGAGGTTGCAGTGAACTGAAATCGTGCCACTGCACTCCAGCCTGGCAACAGAGCGAGACTTTGTCTAAACAAACAAACAAACAAAGAATGAAGATGGAGACATTACAATAATGTCTTTTGTAGTAACTTGGATGGAGCTGGAGCCCATTCTAAGTGAAGTAAGTCAAGAATGGAAAACCAAATATCATATGTTTTCACTTATAAGTGGAAGCCAAGCTATGAGTATGCAAAGGCATACAGATTGGTATAATAGATATTGGAGACTCAGAAGAGGGGAGGGTGGGAAGAGGATGTGGGATTTAAAAAACTACATATTGAGTGCAATGTACACTACTTGGATTACAGCTGTACTAAAATTTCAGACTTCACCACTTCACAATTAATCCATGTAAACAAAATCTACTTGTACTCCAAAAGCTATTGACATATATGTGCACATGTATATCTATCTATATATATGTACATCCACATACATGCACATACACACACGCACACACACATGGAAAAGCAACTTATTATATACAAAGAAATATCCATAAGATCATCTGCAGATTTCTCACCAGAAACCTTGCAGGCCTGGAAAGAGTGGGATCATGTAATCAAAGTGCTAAAAGAAAGAAACTGCCAACCATAAATATTATATCCAGCAAAGCCATCCTTCAGAAATGAAGAAAAGATAAATACTTTTCTGAGACACACAAAAAATGAGAGTGTTCATCACTAGATGTGCCTTACATGAAATGCTAAAAGGAATACTTCAGGTTGAAATGAAAGGACACTCTTCAGCTATATGAAATATGAAGGTATAAAACTCACTGGCAAAGGTAAGTGTATAGTCAAATCCAGAATATGCAAATAATTTATAGGTAGTCTTCAACTTACAATGGTTTGACTTAAGATCTTTTGTCTTTCCAATGCTGCAAAAGCAAAACACATCATGTAGAAACCATACTTCAAGTAACCATACACACATTGTTTTGACTTGTAGTACAGTATTGATAAATTATATGAGGTATTCAACACCTTGTTATAAAATAAGCTTTGTATTAGATGCTCATGCCCAGCTGTAGGCTAATGTGTTATGACCATGTTTAAGATAGACTAGGCTAAGCTCTGAAATTCAATAGATTAGTTGCATTAAACGCATTTTTGGCTTATGATATTTTCAATTTACACTGGGTTTATAGGGATGTAACCCCGTCATAGGTGGAGGAACATCTATATTACTTGTGCATAAATCACTTTGAACTCTACTGAAGTTAAAAGACGAAAGTATTAAAAACAACTATAGCTTCAATAAATATAGCTATAATAGTTGTTAGTGGATATACAATATAAAGAGATGTAAACTGTGACACCAATAGCATAAAACATGGAAGGAGAGAGTAAAACTGAAGAGTTTTTGAATGCGAGTGAAGTTGAGTTGTTGCTATAGTCTGAATGTTTATGTCCCCCCCCTCAAAATTTATACATTTAAATCTATTCACCAATGTCCTAGTATTAGGACATGGGGCATTTGGGGTGTGATTGGGTCACAAGGGTAAAGTCCCCCATAAATGAAATGAATACCTTTATTAAAAAAGAGCTGCCTCGCCCTATCTACCATGTGATAAGATATCATAAATGAACAAGGAAATGAAACTTTGCTACACACTGACACTGTTTGCACTTTGATCTTGAACATGCCAACCTCCAGAACTATGAAAAATATATTTCTGTTGTTTATAATCTACCCAGTTTAGGGTATTTTGTAATAGCATCCCAAATGGACTAAGTTGTTATCAACTTAGAATAGACTGTTCTAACTGTAAGGTGTTTTGTGTAAGCTTCATGGTAATAACAAAGCAAAAACCTATACTAGATATACAAAATATATACAGAAAAGAAAAAAAGTATATCATTAAAAATGATCGAATCACAAAGGAGGGCAGCAAGAGAGGAAGAGAGAAACAGAAAAACTATAACGCAGTCAGAAAACAATTACAAAATGGCAACAGTGAACCCTTTACCTAGCAAAAATTTCTTTAAATGTTAATGGATTTAATTCTCCAATCAAAATACATACAATGACTGAATAGAGTAAAAAAATAAGATCCAACTATATGATATTTACAAGAGACTCACTTTAGATTTAAGGACACACATAGGCTAAAAGTGAAGGAATAGAAAAAGATGTTCCATGTGGATGGTAACCAAAAGAGAGCAGGGGTGGCTATATTTCTATCAGACAAAATAGACTATAAGTAAAAAATCTGTCAAGATAAAGAAGGTCATTATATTATAATTATGGACAGCAATTTATCAAAGATATAACAAATATACATATATATGCACCAACATTAGCACACCTAAATATATAAAACAAGTATTACTAGAACTGCAGAAAGAAATAGCAATAAATAATAGTAAGGGACTTCAAAACCTTATTTGCAACAATGGATATTTCATCCAAACAGAAAATCAATTAGGAAACAGTGGACATGAACAACACTAGTCCAAATGGACCTAACAGACATGTATACAACACTTCATCCAACAGGAGCAAAATACAGATTCTTCTCAAGTGCACACAACATTCTCCAAGATGGATCATATGCTAGGCTACAAAACAAGTCTTAATTAATTTAGGAAGACTAAAGTCATATCATGTATCTTTCTGACCACAATGGTATGAAAACAGAAATCAGTAACAAGAGAGAAATTAGAGAATTCACAAATATGTGGAAATTAAGCAATACACTGGTTTTCTTTGACTCAGAACAACAAAACTAGAAAACACTGATGAAAGAAATCAGACATAAATAAATGGAAAGATATTCCATGTTCATGGATTGGAAGACTTAATATTGTTAAAATGTTCATGCTGCTCAAATTGATCACTGAACAGATTCAATGCAATCCCTATCTAAATTCCAAAGGCATTTTTCACAGACATATAAAAAACAATTCTAAAATTCATATATAGCCACAAAAGACCCAAATAGCCAAAGCAAACTTGAGCAAGAACAAAGCTAGAGGCATGACATTTCTTCACTTCAAATCATATTACAAAGCTATAGTGATCAAAACAGTATGACACTGGCATACAAACAGAGACATGGACCAACCGAACAGAATAGAGAGCCTGGAAATAAACCCACACATTATAGCCAACTAATTTTTGACAAGGGTGCCAAAAATATGCAGTATAGAAAGGATAGTCTCTTCAACAAATGGTGTTGGGAAAACTGGATATCCATATGCAAAACAATAAAACTAGACTCTTACCTTACACCATACAAAAACAAAAAATCAACTCAAAATGGATTAAAGACTTAAACATAAGACCTGAAAACAAAACTCCTAGAAGAAAGCATAGGGAGAAAGCTCCTTGACACTGGTCTTGGCAATGAGTTTTTGCATATGACACTAATCTATAGGCAACAAAGGCAAAGATAAACAAGTGAGATTACACCAAAATAAAAAGCTCTGCACAGTGGGAAAACAATCAAACAAATGAAAGGAATGGGAGAAAATATTTACAAACCATATATCTGAAAAGGCGTTAATATCCAAAATACACAAGGAACTCACACAACCGAATAGCAAAAACCAAATAACTCAATTAAAAAATGGGCAAAGAACCTGAATAGACATTTCTCTAAAGACATACAAATGGGCAACAAGTATATGAAAAGGTATGTCAGGGAAATGCAAAGCAAAACCACAATAAGATATCAACTCACAACTGTTAGGATAGCTATTTTATATGTATATATATGTGTATGTGTGTGTAAAGGTAAGTGTTAGCAAGGATATGAAGACAAGGGGAACCCTTGTACACTACTGGTGGAATATAAATTGGTACAGCTATTATGGAAAACAGTCTAGAGGTTCCTCAAAAATTAAAACTAGAAATCCCATATGATCCAGTAATCTCAGTTCTGGCTATACATCCAGGGAAACTGAAATCAGGATCTCAAAAAGATACCTGCACTCCCACATTCACTGTAGCATTATGGAAACAATCTAAATGTCCATCAATGAATGAACAGATAAAGACTATGTGGTATACACATACAATGGAATACTATTCTGCTGTAAAAAAGAAGGAAATCCTGCCATCTGAGACAAGGTAGATGAACCTGGAGAGCATTATACTAATTGAGATAAGCCAGACACAGAAAGACAATTACTGTAAGATCTCACATCTATGTGGCATCTCACAGAGTCAAACTCATACAAGTGGAGAATGGAATGGTGGTTGCCAGAGGTCCGGGTGGAGGCAGGGAGGAGGAAATTGGGAAGTAGTAGTCAAAGGGTACAAAGTTTCAGTTGTGCAAGATGAGTAAATTCTAGAGATCTGCTATACAGCATAGTGCTTATAGCTAACGACACTGTATGGTATACTTACAATTTCTAACAGGGTAGATCTTATGGTGAATGTCTTACCACACACAAAAATAATAGTATTAAAGGGTGTGAGAGGAAACTTTAGGAGGTGGTGGCTTTGTTGATGGTGGTGGTGATTTCATGGGTATATCTATGCTTATCCCCAAACTTGGTATGTATGCATGCATTAAATATGCCTAGCTTTTTATATTTCAACTATACCGTAATAAAGTGATTTTGAAAAAGGGGGAAGACCCTAAGCAAAATGGCTCCTAAGAAAGCCAAGCCTTTGTTTTGATATTATTGGAACTGCTGAGACTTTTGGAGAATCTTCTTCATTCATTCAATGGATATTTACTAGAAGTTAGGAATTAGGGATATATTTGTCAGAAAATTGACCTGGTCCTGCCATGTTGAGAAACAGACATGAAAAAAAGAATGGCGTCTAGGTTGAACTGCAACTGTGGTGTGTGCCTTGAGGGTGAACAATCTGTAGCTGCACCAGGGAAACTCAAGAGCCTCACAGAAATTAGGGAAAGTTCTCAGGGGAGAAAACGTCTGACCTGAGAGCTGAAAAGAGGGAAGCAGAGAGGGCAGGTGGGAGCAATTCGGGCAGAGAGAACTGTGCACTCACGAAACATCTTAAATGTTCCATCAAAGGATGGGTATAGCTTAAACTCATTCTTCTCAGACACTAGGCAAGGGCTTTCCCCCAGCCCGCTCGTTAGGAGCGAAGGGAGGACAAGCTGAGCCAGGCAAGCGATGATGAGGGCGGAAAGGGCCCTCTTCCCAAAGTTTGTTTCCGCGCAGGCCGTCGGGGTCACTCTCTCCCACTCAACCAGGCTCCCCTAGACCACTCGGAGGACGGACGGGGAGGAGGAAGCCGGCAGGAAGGAGGGAGCCAGGGCGCGCATGGCCAGCGGGCGGGAGAGGCGCCGGCTGAGGCGGGGACTGCGGTTACCTTCCTCACGGCGGTCGGGCGGCTGGAGCTGGCACAGTCTCTGTCGCTCCGCAGCGAGGGTCTGGGGCCCCTTTAGCTAAAGCGAAAGTAAAGCCCCGGCGCCGCGAAGGGAGGAGCCGCCCAGCCGTAGGGCCGGGTGGGGCTTGCGCCGCCCCCTGGTTCGGGACAGTGCGGTCAGCAGGGGTGGCAGGGCCCAAGGCGACCCGCCACCGCAAGCGTAGTGTCTGGAGGGCGCCCTCTGCAGAGCTGGCCGCGCGCTCTGCAAAGTTGTCCCCCTCGCTCTACAAAGTTGAGCCTGCGCGCGGGAGGGCGCGCACAGCAAAGTTTTCAGTTTCCGGGAACAGCCCAGCCGCCGCGGGCCCTTCCGGGAAAACGCAAATCTGTCAAGTGACCCAAAAAACGCAGACCTCGCGGCGGCGCTCAGTGATCGGGGCGCTCAGTGGTCACCTCCACTTCCCCGCCCCCCAGTGTAGACCTCGACATGGGCCTCCGCACCGACCCGGGGACCCATTTTCCACAGCCAGAGGCTCTTCCCTAGCGAGACCCGGATCCCAGCAGGAACTGCTAGCGTCCCCCGGGGGACTCCCCGCCTGCCTCGGCATGAGTACCCTCCAAGGCTGATCCGCCTCGGGCCGGCCGTGGCATCGGCTGTGGACTTCTGTCCTCCTAAATGTTGTTTTGAGGGGCCGCCCTCCTGCGCGGGTGGGCGTAGGACGCTAGCTCAGCTTTGAAGGAAGTACCCACCTAGCAGCCCAGCTGGCTGGTGGAGACGCTGCGCCTGGATCTTTCGGGAAATGTTTGTTGCGCGCCCCCATGTGACAGGGACTGGGTATGGGACTGGGTATGCGGCCGGGAGTGAGTCAAATATGGGAGAGCACGTCCACGGATTTCAGTTCACCCTGACCCCACAACACACACACACACACACACACACACACACACACACGGATTCCAGTTACCCCCAGACCCCCCAACACGAATTCCTGTCCCCCCACCCCACAACACACACACACACACACACACACACGGATTCCAGTTACCCCGGAACCCCACACCACACACACACACACACACACACACACACACACGGATTCCAGTTCACCCTGACCCCACAAAACACATACACATGAATTCCAGTTCACCCTGACCCCACAAAACATACACACACAAACACACACGGATTCCAGTTCACCCTGACGCCACAAAACACTTACACACACACACGCGTGCAGATTCCAATTCACCCTGACCCCACAAACACACACACACACACACACACACGGATTCCAGTTCACGCTGACCCCACAAAACACATACATACACAAACACACATGGATTCCAGTTCACCTTGACCCCACAAAACACACACACACACACACACACACACGGAATCCTGTTCACCCTGACCCTACATCTCACACACACACACACACACACACACACACACACACACACCCGTCTTTCTTCATCCTGGCTCAAGAAAGCAGCTAATTAACTCAATCACACTGAGGTGTAAAATACCTGAGAAGAAACTGTAGTTTTAGTCATATCAGAGACACAGTATTTACTTTTAGGAACCATCAAATCCTTGAGTGAATGGAGTATAAGCTTAGTGGTCTGACATCAGGCAAGAACCCAATCTTCTGTTTTTGTTTTCTTGCTTTCCTGTGGGCCTGAAACTTCAGTATTTGTCTCTCAAATCTGTCCAGATGAGGACGCTTTCTTGATTTGAAAAAAAGACTGGCCCCTGGCAAGTGTAAGAAAATAATCATAATTGATTAACTTATGGGAAAATCCTGAATTCCTGAATATTTTAACTGACAGTGACACAATTTCTAATGTGGCTGCCCTAGTCTTTAATACCCATGTTCCTGAAATGTTGGAAGTAAACTAAACCACTTAGACACTAAGATAATTTGCTTTGTAAAGAAATTCGATTGTGAGTTATTTGAGAAACAAAGAATATTATTAGTAAAGTAAATAAGTCACTCTCTGATTTATTTAATTTGTAAATCTAGGATCTTGCAGGTTATTCCTGGAATGTAGTGAATCAGTGTTACAGCTAAAGAGGCGTTTACAACTAATCTCTGTTCATTTTCTAGATAAAGAACCTGAGGCTCAGCGAAGTTGCCACATCACAGACTTGGGTAATGGCAGAAGTAGAATCAAGTTACCTTAAAAAAATAATAATTTTTCATTCACAAGAACTCTCTATCATAAATTATATCATGCAAATGTCACAATGTGTTGGCATACAGGAATTCACATCTGGCTCAAATGAAGAGGTGGTTTGAAAGTAAACTTTTTCTGTTTATATTATTATTATACTTTAAGTTCTGAGATACATGTGCAGAATGTGCAGGTTTGTTACATAGGTATACAGGTGCCATGGTGGTTTTGCTGCACCAATCAACCCGTCATCTACATTAGGTATTTCTCCTAATCTATCCTTCCCCTAACCTCCCAACCCCCCTGACAGGCCCTGGTGTGTGATGTTCCCCTCCCTGTGTCCATGTGTTCTCATTGTTCAGTTCCCACTTATGAGTGAGAACATGCAGTGTTTTGTTTTCTGTTCCTGTGTTAGTTTACTGAGTATGATGGTTTCCAGCTTCATCCATGTCCCTGGAAAGGAAACTTTTTTTAGTTCCTTATTGTGGCCTGGCATGAGAAATTTCAAAGTTATTACTCTAAGCCTGGATTATCACAGTATCAACAAGGAAATATGAAAGGGAAGAAATCATTGTGAACTTTTCCCTCTGTAATAATTTTACTACACTTCAGATTCAAATGATGTTTTCTTTTAAACGTACATCCTCTGTCTCTCCAGACTTGGGCCATGTAATTGTTTTATGTTTCCTTTCTATAGTCACATGATTATAGCATGAGCCTTCCCCCCTCATTCCAGAAAAGTCCTCCAGCCTCCCCTATTTGGATGGTTTCCAAAGGGGCTCATAGTTGCTCTTGGGCCAGTCCCTCTGAATCTTCCCTCTGGTCCTCCCCTCTGTTTGCTGGTGAATTCCCCCATTTGCACCCTCCTGGGCATAGCACCTCTGAGGGGTGCCACCAGTGATTGCTTCTCCAATTCTCCACAGGACAGCTCAGGCCAGGTTATGGCTTTTTACAGGACTCCATGAAGGACATTGCAAGATTAACAGAAATGCCATTCTCAACACCCACAGGCCAAACTCAAACCCTGGCCCTTGCTGAGTCCCCAGCAGGCTTCTGCCAGGTGAAGAGAGTAGGAAGCTCAGGGTCCAAAAGGAATTTCTTTCTTCCCTGGAAGAAGGAATTCATGTTGTACCTGCTATTGATTGATTGCCTCACAACTTCAAATTAATCCGTTTTGTCTGCTCTGTGAAAATTGAACTAGGCCCTTTAAGTAGTTTTCCCTTGCCAGTGGCCTGATGTTTTGTGTGTGTGTGTGTATGAGTAAGGGGCACTGGAGATTCATTACAGGATGGAGTTTTGCTTCCTGGTTCTGGTGTGTCTGCTGTGCTCCTGCAGAGGGCATGGCTTCTCAGCACCAGGTTCTTGGAGTGTAGCTGGTGGCCAGAGCACCCGGCAGCCACCAGCTTCCCCTGGCACCTGCTTCAGGTGGTTTTGTAGAGAGGGCCTGTGTTACCAGTGGAGGGTCTTGACTAAGAGTTGTCCGGGTTATTGGTGTTTCGAACAAAGAACTGGACAAAATGCATAAACAAAGGAATGAAAGAATGAAGCAACGAAAGCACAGATTTATTGAAATCAAAGTATACTCCAGAGATTGGGAGCTGGCTGGAGCCAGTGGCTCAAGAGCACTGGTTGCAAAATCTTCTGGGGTTTAAGTACCCTCTAGAGATTTCCCACTGGTTACTTGGTTACACCCTATGCACATGAAGACTTAGCCCGAGACTAGTCTGATTGGTTGCAGAAGGTGACCAATCAGAGGCTGAAATGAAGTTACAAAGTTACACCCTACGCAAATGAAGACCTGGCCGGTGACCAGTTTGATTGGTTGAAGTGAAGGCTTCCAGTCTCCAGAACCTATTCTCCTGCCTCACCTTCACTGAGATGCCTCATGAACTGCTCTCTCTCTCTGGCACCTAGAAGGTGGATTTCTAGAAAGTTTTAAAGGACAAATTTCTAGCAAGTTTCATGGGCATGGCACCTTGATGACTTCTCTGTCATCTGGGGAGAGCCTGAGCCATGCTGTCTTCAACAGGGTTTGACTCTGACCCTTGCGGGTGAGGGGGAGATGAGGGCATACTCTGTGGGTCTCTATCTCAGCTCTAGGGGTAGTGGCTAGTTGTGTTATGTTCTTAGGGCTGAATTGCGTCTCCCTAAAATGCATATGTTGAAGTCGTAACCCCCAGTACCTCAGAATATGACTGTATCTGGTAATTAGGATGGGCCCTAATCTGAATGACTGGTGTTCTTAGAAGAGGAGGTCAGGACACAGATACAGAGGGAAGACCACGTGAGGACATAGGGAGAAGGTGGCCATCTACAAGCAGAGAGAGGCCTCTGAAGAAATCAACTCTGCTGATACCATGATTCTTGGATTTCTAGCCCCTGGAACTGTGAGAAAATAGATTTCTGTCGTTTAAGCCACCAAGCCTGTGGCACTTGGTTATGGCAGCCCTAGCAAAGTAACACATAGGTCATTTGCAAGGATATCTGCTATTGCTATAGTTTTCAGAGTTCTCTTTACTTCTTACTAGCCAACCTCTTGATATTCCAGCTCACTGTTACAGTTTATAATTTGTTATACAGCTGATCCTCCATATCCCCAGGTTCTGCATCTGAGGATTTAATCAACTGCAGATCAAATATACTTAAAAAAAAATTGACACCCTATCATCAAAATTGAAAGAGCTAGAGGAGCAAGATCAAAAAAACTCAAAACCTAGCAGAAGACAAGAAATAACTAAGATCAGAGCAGAACTGAAGGAGATAGAGACACGAAAAACTCTTCAAAAAATCAACAAATCCAGGAGCTGGTTTTTTGAAAAGGTCAACAAAATAGACAGACCACTAGCCAGATTAATAAAAAAGAAAAGAGAAAATAATCAAATAAATGCAATAAAAAACGATAAAGGGGATATCACCACAGATTCCACAGAAATTCAAACCATCATCAGAGATTATTACAAACAACTCTATGCACATAAACTAGTAAACCTGGAAGAAATGGATAAATTCCTGGACACATGCATCCTCCCAAGCCTAAACCAGGAAGAAGTCGAAACCCTGAATAGACCAATAACAAGGTCTGAAGTTGAGGCAGCAATTAAGAGCCTACCACCCAAAAAAGCCCAGGTCCAGATGGGTTCACAGCCGAATTCTACCAGACATACAAAGAGGAGCTGGTACCATTCCTTTTGAAACTATTCCAAACAATCCAAAGAGAGGGAATACTTCCTAAATCATTTTATGAGACCAACATCATCCTGATACCAAAACCTGGCAGAGACTCAGCAAGAAAAGAAAACTTCAGGCCAATATCCATGATGAACATAGATGCAAAAATCTTCAATAAAATACTGGCAAACCGAGTGCAACAGCACATCAAAAAGCTTATCCACCATGATCAAGTAGGCTTCATCCCGGGGATGCAAGGCTGGTTCAACATACGCAAATCTATAAACATAATCCACCACATAAACAGAACCAAAGACAAAAACCACATGATAATCTCAATTGATGCAGAGAAGGCCTTTGACAAAATTCAACAACCCTTTATGCTAAAAACTCTCAATAAACTAGGTATTGATGGAACGTAACTCAAAATGATAAAAGCTATTTACGACAAACCAACAGCCAATATCATACTGAATGGGCAAAAACTAGAAGCATTCCCTTTGAAATCTGGCACTAGACAAGGATGTCCTCTCTCACCACTCCTATTCAATATAGTACTGGAAGTTCTAGCCAGAGCAATCAGGCAAGAAAAAGAAATAAAGGGTATTCAAATAGGAAAGGAGGAAGTCAAATTGTCTCTATTTGCAGACAATATGATTGTATATCTAGAAGACCCCATCGTCTCAGCCCAAAATCTCCTGAAACTGATAAGCAACTTCAGCAAAGTCTCAGGATATAAAATCAATGTGCAAAAATCACAAGCATTCCTATACACCAATAACAGACTTAAAGAGAGCCACATCAAGAACCAACTGCCATTCACAATCGCTACAAAGACAATAAAATACCTAGGAATACAACTAACAAGGAACGTAAAGGACCTCTTCAAGGAGAACTACAAACCACTGCTCAATGAAATAAGAGAGGACACAAACAGATGGAGAAATATTCCATGTTCATGGCTAGGAAGAATCAATATTGTCAAAATGGCCATACTGCCCAAAGTAATTTACAGATTCAATGCTATCCCTATAAAGCTACCAATGACCTTCTTTGAAGAACTGGAAAAAACCACCTTAAACTTCATATGGAACCAAAGAGAGCCCGCATAGCCAAGTCAATTCTAAGCAAAAAGAACACAGCTGGAGGCATCACACTCCCGGACTTCAAATTATACTACAAAGCTACAGTAATCAAAACAGCATGGTACTGGTACCAAAACAGAGATATAGACCAATGGAACAGGACAGAGACCTCTGACGCAACACAACACATCTACAACCACCTGATCTTTGACAAACCTGACAAAAACAAACAATGTGGAAGCGAGTCCCTGTTTAATAAATGGTGTTGGGAAAACTGGCTAGTCATGTGCAGAAAGCAGAAGCTGGACCCCTTCCTGACACCTTACACTAAAATTAACTCCAGATGGATTAAAGACTTAAAGATAAGACCTAACACCATAAAAACCCTAGAAGAAAATCTAGGCAAAACCATTCAGGACATAGGTGTAGGCAAGGACTTCATGACCAAAACACCAAAAGCAGTGGCAACAAAAGCCAAAATAGACAAATGGGACCTAATCAAACTCCATAGCTTCTGCACAGCAAAAGAAACAGTCATTAGAGTGAATCGGCAACCAACAGAATGGGAAAAAATTTTTGCAGTCTACCCATCTGACAAAGGGCTGATAACCAGAATCTACAAAGAACTGAAACAGATTTACAAGAAAAAAACAAACAAGCCCATTCAAAAGTGGGCGAAGGATATGAACAGACACTTTACAAAAGAAGACATACATGAAGCCAACAAACATATGAAAAAATGCTCATCATCACTGGTCATTAGAGAAATGCAAATCAAAACTACATTGAGATACCATCTCATGCCAGTTAGAATGGCGATCATTAAAAAATCTGGAGACAACAGATGCTGGAGAGGATGTGGAGAAATAGGAACGCTTTTACACTGTTGGTGGGAGTGTAAATTAGTTCAACCATTGTGGAAGACGGTGTGGCGATTCCTCAAGGACCTAGAAATAGAAATTCCATTTGATCCAGCAATCCCATTACTGGGTATATATCCAAAAGACTATAAATCGTTCTACTATAAGGACACATGCACACGAATGTTCATTGCAGCACAGTTTACAATAGCAAAGACCTGGAACCAACCCAAATGCCCATCGATGATAGACTGGACAGGGAAAATGTGGCACATATACACCATGGAATATTATGCAGCCATCAAAAACGATGAGTTCGTGTCCTTTGTAGGGACATGGATGAACCTGGAAACCATCATTCTCAGCAAACTGACACAGGAACAGAAAATCAAACACCGCATGTTCTCACTCATAGGCGGGTGTTGAACAATGGGAACACATGGACACAGGGAGGGGAGTATCACACACTGGGGTCTGTCAGGGGGAAAAAGGGGAGGGATAGTGGGGGGTGGGGAGTTGGGGAGGGATAGCATGGGGAGAAATGCCAGATATAGGTGATGGGGGAGGAAGGCAGCAAATCACACTGCCATGTGTGTACCTATGCAACAATCTTCCATGTTCTTCACATGTACCCCCAAACCTAAAATGCAATAAAAAAAAAAGAAGCAAAAATCACAATACAATAATACAAATGACATAAATTTAAAACAGTGTAATAGCTACTTACATAGCATTTATATTGCGTTAGGTACTTTAAGTAATCTAGAGATGATTTAATGCATATGGGAGATTATATGTAGGTTATATACAAATACTATGTCATTTTATACGAGGAACTCGAGCATGCATGGATTTTGCTATCCTCAGGGTCCAACCCCCCCCATGGATACTGAGGGATGACTGTGTTAATTTAGCTTACTGTGTGGTTTCTCTCTCCTGAGTGGGCTCAAATGGATACACCTGTGTATCCCCCAGTCCAAGTACTGCTATAGGGTCCAGCCCTATAAGGTCCCCTGAGTCCCTCTCTGCAGGTGTGGAGATGAGAAATTGTAGAAATAAAAGACCAAGACACAGAGATAGAGAAAGAAAGTTTGGGGCCAGGGGTACACTGCTGACAAAAGTGTGGAGACCGGCAGTGGCCCCAAGAGCCTGGACACTCTGACTTTTTTGAGTACAAAGCAGGGGGAAGGGCAGGTAGGATGAGGTAATGGTGGTCAATGATAGGGTCAGGTAAATCACGTGTCTTGGAGACAGGGGGCCCAAGACTTTGAAGAAGCCAAGGCGAGGAGAAAAGCTAAGGCGTCAGCACTTTTTTCATGTTTGTCAAGAAATAACAAAGTCACTAAGATTTATGTTACGATTACTAATTCTCATCTTCTAGGAGAAAGAGTAACCAGGTGCAGAAGCAGAACTTGAAAGTAGACATGGAACGTGACTGCTGAAGCACAGCACCACATAGAGACAATTGAGTCCCCAGATGTCTGTGGGCCTCCCTGACAGCTGTCAGGCCTACCACAAGAGCTTGGGAGAGCAGAGTTTTCTCCTCACTCCCCCGAGGAAGGAGACATCTCAATCATCTTGGACATCTCATTCCCTAGCTGGCTAAACAGCAGGTGCTTTCACAGCGCTGACGCTGCCGCGCAGCCAAGGTGTCCTCCAGCAGCCCTTATGCCGGGGTGACAGAGGACTTAGAGCATCTTGCCTTAGGGTTATCTCTTTTCCAATGCCACTTAAGTCCCATACTTCTTGACCTGAGACTTATTAGTAAGATTAAAGATTATATGATTATATAATCTTTATTCATTACATATGAATAGCTATGTGATTATTTATGATTATATATAGGAATAACTGTGTGACTACATCTCTAATTCTTTTCTAATTCTATGTTCATATGAGAACACATTGAGGCTTCAGACTCTTGCCTCAGCTCTTGCGGGGTTTCCCCCAACACACTGCCTCGTTTCTGATTCTGTGACCTTCAGCAGTATGACTATTGTAACTATCCATTTTCTGATGCAGAGAGAAACTTCCACCCCACCCACAGGGTGTGTCATTGTCTCCTGGTCAAGGAAAAGGTAACCCCAGCAGTTGGATATTATTATTCACACTTGAATAAGATTCTATTGCAATCAAAGCCCAGACCATATAGGGCTGAACCAATTCGTAATCCTTTCCTCTGCCTTCCTCTCCACCTCCCTCTCCCCAAGAGAACATCAGACATGGTTACTCCTGATGTACTGTGAGCAGTCCCTCGGACCAGGAGTTGCAAACTACCACCTGCAGGCCACTTATGGTCTGCGTTTGTACAGCACACAAGCTAAGAATGGTTCTTACCTTTTTAAAGGGTCATAAAAAAAGAATAAGAAAAAATGCAACAGAGATTGACTGTATGTGCCATGCAAAGCCTAAAATATTTACAGTCTGACATTTTACAGAAAAATTTGTGGACCTCTATCTTACCAAATGACACAATCCCATCTTCAAAGCAAACAATCACTATGACGGTTAATATTAGGTGTCAATTTGATTGAACTAATAGATGCCTAGATGGTTGATGAAGCATTGTTCTTGGATGTGTCTGTGAGGGTGTTGCCAGAGGAGATTGACATTTGAGTTGATGGTCTGGGAGAGGAAGACCCACCCTCAATGTGAGTGGGCACCATCAATTGGGCTGCCAGCTTGGCTAGAACAAAGCAGGTGGAAGAAAGGGGATAAGCTTGTCTGCTGAGTCGTCTCCCTCTTTCTTTCTTCCCATGCTTTTCAGGACACTAGGCTTCTTCTCCTGCCCTTGGACATCAGACTCCAGGTTCTTCAGCTTTTGGACTCTGGGACTTTCACCAGCGACCTCCCAGGGGCTCAGAATGAGAGGTGAGCTGTTGGCTTCCCTGGTTTGGGGGCTTTTAGACTTGGACTGAACCATACTACTGGCTTTTCCCTTTTCCCAGCTTGCAGCCTATCATGGGACTTTGCCTCGTAATCGTGTGAACCAATTCTCCTAATATTTTATATATATATATGTATATAAAGTGTATATTTTATATATACACATATATGTATATATCCCCTATTGGTTCTATCCCTCTGAAGAACACTGACTAATATATAACTTTAAAACCAAAGAGTGGCTTCAAGCCAGATTAAGGTTTGAGGAGATGTAGATTTTCTCTAATTTTCCTGGACACAGTACAGTTTCTATAAACCAACAGATCACTTGCTCGACCTCTCAGAGTGAAGCTTGGGCATTAGGTAACCTCACCAATGTTTAGGTTTCCCTCAGGTGATAAGAGCTCCTTGCCTGATGAAGGTCACCATCATCTAGTGCTCAGGCCTTAATGACTGCACAGAAGAACTTCACTCTGAAGTCACTGAGCCCCATCAGCCAGGACCTGTGGAACTTTGTCCCAAAGAATACCCCCAATAACTTCTCTTAAGGCACTTGGAAGCCCCCAGGGATGGGAGTGAGGGTGGTGGGCAAGGGTAGGTGTGACCTGGGAAAGCCTGAGAGCTTGAGATGATGCCTTGCTTCCTGAATTCTCCACCCCAACTGTGTCGATGCAGGATTGTACAGTGCAGAGGAGTGGACGGATGGAACAGAGTTGGCTCCATGGGCCTGGAAGAGCAGGACAGTGGGAGTTCATGATGCAGCTCATATCTGCTGCCAGTTTCCTTGAGTGACCCACTGTGGGGGTACCTGCTGTCACATCCACTCCGCTCACCAGTGTTAGCCCCATGCATGTCACCAGCTCCCCCTTACACCCTCACAGCAGTGCCCCTCCACTTCCCTGCCTCTGGGCTTTCTCCAAGCTGCCTAAGTCCGTTCAGCTTGTACAGAGAGGTCTCCCCCTAAATGTATAGGGGAATTAATGACCCTGACAGTAGCCCTCAACCAATGGGGGACGAGACTTGAGTGGCTGTGTCCCAGCCCACCATCCCTCAGTGGGACCGTTCTTGAGGCACATTCTACACAAATCCTCAGAGTGTCCCCAGAAAGATTGTGCTCCAGCTGCCCACCATGGTATAATATCTAGTGTAGAATATGCTCTTTATTGACTTTTCTCTTTTCCCTGGCTCATTTGCCTCAAACCCTCACTCCTGCCTCACAGGACCATCTCCCAAATAACCTCACTGCTCCCAAGTCCTTGCTGAGGGGGGGAACCTAAATTAAAACAGAAATGAACCCCTACCATCTAATCTGAGCGATGGTGAGAGCATGAAGGGTCAGCAGCTGTCCCATGATTTCACATCTCTTATCATCTCTCTGTAGTTTTAAAACCAGATCATATGCACAGCCCTGGAGGGCCCTGAAAATGATACAGTTAGGAAGGATTACCTCATATCCTGGATTACTCAATCCAAGTCCAAAAAGATCTTGACCGGCTAGAGCACGGCGGCCACCATCGACAGGATGAAATTGAAAAGAGGTAAATAAGGAGGACTACATTTAATTTTCAAAAGGAAACCACTTGCTCACATGCTGAACATAAATGTCATTAATGTGAAAGAAAAAGCTCCCTATGAGTCAAGCCTTAAAAAAAGCCAGAGCAACGTGGGGTGGTGTGGGCAGAAGCTCCCAGATCAAGGCTCCACAAGGCTTTGCAGGATCTGGCTCCAGCTCACCACCACCAAGCCCAGGCCAGGATTCTGCTGAGAGCACAGTGCATCAGACACCTCTCGGGGCTACTTTAAATCCACTCAGCCTCACCTCCCATAGAGCCTTTGCCTACTTGTGCCAGCCCAACCTCAGTAGTGGTCACTACCTCTGTGTGAGCTCTGGCCATCTTCACGTGGGCACAATCAACAGTGTCTTTGGCCTTCTGCTGCCCTTGGTGTTTTCCTGTTGACATCGAGGTGGGAGACACCACGAGACTCCCTGGGTACATACACAGCATGGAAATTAACAGCAAATGGGGCAAAACCTTTCACCAATGGGAGGCAGGGCGCTTCCTTCCTCTGGCAGACGTTCCTGGGTAGTGGTTGTTTACATGGCCCCTTGGAAGACGATCAAGCCATTCCATGCACTTTATACCAGGTGGTGGCCCCTCTGAGAACAACACTTATACTGACTATTCCCTGCCCTGCATTTCCTGCCTTCTAACTCCTGCTCCCTGGATTATACTTCTGAATAAAGTCGTTATGTATAAGCCTTTGACACAGGTTCTGTTTTCTGGAGATCCCAGGCTAAGACTGATGTTGTCTGAAGCAACTCCTAAGGCCAAAGGAACCTGGTGTGTTCACTGGTTTAGGCTTGGATGGCCTGCTGTAATCACTGCGTCAAGTGGGAGGACCTCAGGCCAAGGAGCAGGAGGGGGATACAGGTAACGTGAGAAGGGTGGTGTGGACCAACCAAGGCTCTACTACGCAGTGAAGGCTGTGTTTGTCTTGCCGCAGAAAGACTTCTAGTTCCTTAAACTGTCCCATTTCTAGATCTATGGGGTTGTTTCTCCTGGCAATTTCTGATGTCTAATAAAGCAGAAGTGACGGTACAAGTCCAGTTTAGCATCTTTCATTTTGTAATTCTGGTTTTCACAAATGTGACCAAACCGTTGTAACAGCTACAGATTGCAAGCTGAGGCAGAGAAGAAATGTTGCAAGCTTCTTCTTTAAAAGAAATCCCCTCTGATTCCTCAGCCCTCCGGATTGGGGTAGAGTTCATTCTCAGTGATTATTGGAGCTTGACCCACCCCCTAGGTCAGGGTTGAGAAGTCTGGTGCAGAGCAAACATCCAAGGAACCATGCAAATCTTTGTGCTGTGCCTGTTGCTGTACTCATTTGCTCAGGCTGGTGGCAGCCCTCTGCCCCATCACGTTTCAGTGTGGGAGTCTTTGCTGAGCCTGGAGTTCCTGCTTTGAGTCTCCTCCCTGTGCTGAGAAAGCAGCCTCTGCCCCATGTGGGAAAACCTCAGACTCCGCCTTCCCTTAGATTCATGTGGACTTGAATGCTAGTCTTCTTGGCTTTAAAGCTCCTTCCTACCCCCTGGCTATCCCAAAACAAACCCAAAATACTACTGATCTCACTCCACCCTACCTGGGGACACCAACCTAACCTCAGAGCATTTAGAGCCAACATCACAAATTGGTAACCTGCTGGCCAAATACTGCCCAAGACTCTGTTATATTGTTTTATATACAAAAAGGGGAACTTCACGTGTAAATGCAGAATTCTGGTGTGCTCAGAATATGTGGAAAATATTCTAGAAAAATCCGAATATCTGGCAATGTGGGATGTTGATTCTTTCATGATGACAGCTGGCTGGACGGAGGAGCAGTTGCCTGCTTCAGCTGGGATAAGTGCTCACCTGTTTGGGAAAGTTCCTACTCTTACCTGTGACTTCACACCTGGCCTCGATAGGCATTTTGGTGTGAGTATTAAATTTACTTCATTAATCCAATAAATCCTTATTGGGCAACTCTTATTGCCAAGCCTTGTACTAGTCATGGGGGGATACAGAAGTGGCAAAAAGGACCAAGGATCATGTTTAGATACAACTCATATTTTGATGGCGGAGACAGGATTTTTAAAAATTGAAAAAATTAACATTTAATATATCCAGTCATGATTACAGCTATAAAGACCATCAAGCAGGCTAAGAGTAATGGAAGGTAATGAGATAGGAGTGGGGACAGGTGAGGTGCCATTTTGTATCAGGTATTTCTATAAGGCGATAAGGTGACATTGCAGCAGAGAATGAAGTCAGTGAGGTCTTCCCAAAGCCAGGAAGAGAGATTCTGTCTTCATGCCACCCTTCTTAAGGCCTGTGAGGCAAGGGAACAAGCACAAAGGCCTTCTTGGAACATTCCAGAATAAAATATAGAGGACAAAATACCAAGAGTTCTCATTTGTTTTTAGTTTTGCATTCCAGTAGAAGCTAAACACAAACTAACACCTTATTAAGTTTTTAGTTTCACTGTTGTAAACACTTTGGGCAGGTAAAGTGAAAATTCCAGGGTGATATTTATCCATTTAAAGGAGTGAATCAATCCTATTTTATTTCCTATATTTTTGGGACCTTGCCTTTCCGCTTTAGTCATAGGACGCATAGAGCAAGCTTTTCTAATCTGATTGTTGGATGACAGTGTGGCATCTTCCTTTACATTCTTTTCTTGGGTCATGATCACAGCTAGTGCTAAACCACTCCATGCTGCCTGATCACACACCAGGATTTGGTTATCCACATAAACATGATGCTGTTGTGAGTTCACTTTTCTATTTAGAGAAGCATGTCAGCTAGAAATACTTTCACCTTATTTCTCAGACGCATGCGTGCTGAGTGAGTGGCCAAAATAGCCCCTTGAGTAAGTGGCAGCTTTAAAAACCATCCAACTGCTGACTTCAAACTAGAAGGTCAGCAAAGGGAAGTGGAAGTTAGATTCTGAACGATCGAGGTGCCCACAGGAATTTAATAGTCGTCGGATTTTGGAGACTTGAACTAGACTGGGGGTTCTCCTTGCATTTCTTGCCTGTTGCCTATCTTTGTCGTCTCTCTGCAAGCTTCAAGATGAATGTGCTGACTTGCTCTAGGTGTGGGTATGGGGTTTATCCTGCTGAGAAGATCAGCTGTATAGATCAGGTCAGTAGATGTTTCTTGGCTTTTGTGAATGATAACAAACACTAGAAATTGACCTTCTCACATATGGACTTAGGTAATATGGAAATGTAATTTTCAGTTAAATTTTTTTGAACTACAAGAATAGGTTGTATTTTCCCTCCTTTAATTTGTACTACCCATTTCTATTTCTTCTATGTTGTCTTGAAAAGAAGTTATCCATTTATTTAACTGTGAGTGTTGTTATAGCTGTGTGTGTGGTTTGTAATTTTTTAAAAATCACCATTTTATTCTTGAAGCTCATTTTTTTTAATCCTAAAATATATAAGAATTTTGAGTCTGGGGGGAAAACAGGTGATTGCTAAATCTTCTCTATACAATTTCTAGATATGGCATAAAGCCTGTTTTCACTGTGAAGTTTGCAAGATGATGCTGTCTGTTAATAACTTTGTGAGTCACCAGAAAAGCCGTACTGTCATGCGTAAGTATTTGATGCCCACACCACTACCTCTTGAGTTTTATTTGTTTTTCAACAAGTAGCCAACTAAATGTCCAAATCATATACCCTGGGGTAAATCCAAGAAATGTCTTCACCCAGAGTATTCTCTTATATCCTGTCACTGAAGAAACCTAAGGTGGGATTTCATGCAATGGACACAAAATTCCAAATTTCTTCCAAGTAAAAGATCAAATATATCCACTATAACCTCATGTCAAATTATTAAATATTATGCAGAACAATATAATGGCCATGAATATGCATATAGAGCTTTGAAGTATTTTCTTTTAAATAATTTCAGAATCCTTTTTTACTTTCTTCAGAAAGTTTTCAAGAGATCATTTCCAGTTAAATTTAGGCTTTCAGTTATATACGTTGATTTTATTTGATTTGCTTTTTGTTTTTTCTGTCAAATGCATTGCCTGGAAAATCGTGAACTTAATTTTTAAGTTTTCTGTTTATTGAATTTTTAAAATAACTGTTATTTAAAAATAATTTTAAGAATAGTCCCTCAATCATTTGAATAAAGTACATTTCTAATTTTGATTTATACCTATTTATTGTAGCCATAATCCTAAGAACAACACTTTCACCAGTGTCTATCACACTCCATTAAATCTAGATGTGAGGACGTCTCCAGAGGCCATCAGTGGGGTAAGTTATTTAATTTTCACTGGGAGGGAGGGTATGAAGAGTGGTTGGTTAATGGTAGAGACATACAATTAAATGGAAAGAATATGTTCTAGCCAGGCATGGTGGCTCACACCTAAAATCCTGACATTTGGGGGGGCCAAAGTGGGCAGCTGGTTTGAGCTTAGGAGTTAGAGACCAGCCTGGGCAACATAGTAAGACCCTGTCTTTATTTCTTAAATAAATAAATAAATAAATAAAAGAAGGACTATGTTCTAATGTCCTATAGCAGAGTAGGGTGACCACAATTAGTAACAACGTATCATATATTTCAAAATAGCTAGAATAGAAATGATAAATACTCGAGGTGATACACACCCTAAATACCCCGACTTGATCATTTCACATTCTAATATGTAGCAAAATATTACATGTATTCCATAAATATGTGCAAATATTATATATCAATTAAAAATGCTTAGACACATGTTAAGTTTTTGAATGTCTCTGTCTGCATGGGAACCTGCCCATTTCCTCCACATACACATGTAAAGTGCATTTAAGTAACAAATGTGACTGTTTGTTCTCTCACAAAATTAGGGGCCAATATACAGGATAATCTAGATTGAATAATTGAGGTCTCTGATTTCAGTATAATCTTTGCGTCTTGACCAGCTCAAGACTGTCTCACAATATGATAAGAGTTTATAGAGTAGGCTCTGCATGCACTAGGTACTTAATACATAAAACAATGCTTACATGGTTGGAACATATTACAAGGATCTTTACTTTTCCCTGTGGTAGTCTGGTACATAAAATTAAAACCTTTAGTTTCACACTCTTAAGTCTCTCTGAATTCAGCAAGTACTTATGATTATTGATAGCCTCTTTTCCCCTTGGGGTAGGGATAGGTCAAAGATGTTTTGCTTTGGAAAGAAAGTTTAGTTTAGGAAGTGTGGGGTTGAGATGGGAAGGTAAACACAGAAGCCACATTGGCAAATCCAACCTCTTACAAATCTAATAGTGGAGTTTGTCAAATAACCAGCTATTGATGGAACTCTTGCACCTATTAAAATGATGAATCATTGAGCTTCTATAACTGTCTTCAAGAAGTTGCTCTGTGGGATGAAGTTTTAGTGGCTTTCTAAAATTAGAAAATTACCCATGAGGTGGAAGGCTCTCTAGTAATCCCTCTTTACCCAAGATTCCCTTCCTAGTGTTGCTCCACCTCATACTGACTCTCTTCCTGCCCAGCTGTCCTCCTCCCCCAAGAAACTGTGTATGAGATAGAGGTGGTGGCCTTGCTGTGTGGCTCTCTACACATGCTGCTAAAATACCTTATTTTCACTAAGTGCTTTGAACTAATTGTGAGTTTATGATTTATTTTATTTAACAAGCTTATATAGCATTTACTGCAGAAGCACTTAATTCATTTAACATACATTGCAACCCAACGAAGTTGATACTACTATTATTCCATTTTACAGTGAGGAAACTGAGGCTCAAATTGTTGCTCAGACATCATTGCTTCCTAGGGATTCACAAGTCTTAAGAATTCACGAGCAATCCTAGATTACTGAGAAGCCTAATTCTTTTAGAACTTTGTTTTCATCTCTTGGTGTCTGAGGGCAGCTACATGAAATGACAATAAATATTGAATCTAGCTCTTACTTAAACAGAGTGCTAAACACTCTTCTAAGTTCTTTATATTATCGCATGTGTTCTTCACAAGAACCTTCTGTAATGTTATCACATTATAGTTGAGGAAACTGAAAGTCAGAGAGGTTAAATAACCTGCCTAGTTTCACCCAGCTGACTGGGCACAAATCCAGATCTGTTTAACTTTAGGATATATATTAGTGGCTCACTTTCACATATACCCAGAGGGTGGCAAACTCTCCAGAAGACAAAAAGCACTTGTTTATGTTTTCAAATATTCAGATGTTTCTGCAGTTGTGTAGCAAGGATTTGACAGATAAAACATGAGGAGATGTACTTTACCTCAGAATGCTGTTTGCATTTATTACACTGTCTACAAAAAGATCCATAATGTCTGTATTTTTCTGCATGTCTCCACCTTACAGTCATGCAACAGGTCACACACTATTTTCCTTTTTTTGAGGTGGGAGTGGACTCACTTTATTTTAACTGTGTATGACAGGCCCAACCTGGAGCAAGGCTAGGATTGTTGCTGGTTCTATATCCAGCCACAGACAGTGACGTGAGCTTTCCAGGAGGCCTATGTGTGTGTATTTGTTTGCATCTATGTGACAATGTATATATGTGTATATATATGTATGTGTGCATCTGGGGCATGTATATATGTGTGTATGTAGGTGTGAATGTGTGTGCATATGCATATATATGTGTGTATGTGATGGGTGTGCTTTTGTATGTGTATGCACATGTTCATGTGTATTGTGTGCATGTGTTTGGTGTGTATGTATATATGCATATGTATATGTATATATATGCATGTGGGACATGTACATGTGTTTGTGGTATATATATATGTGTATGTATATATAGTGAGTGTATATATGTATATGGAGTCTACGTACATGTGTATGTATGTATATATGTGTATATGGTGTGTGTGTGTGTACCAAACAGTTGTCTACTGAGATCACTTTCTCCTTCTTGCCCACCAGGGACAAAGTAAAATGGACAACCGTGTCCCTCACAGGGCCTAGCTCTTACAACCGCACTAGGGTGTGTTATGAATTATATATTCACCTCCTTGTGATCTCTGAGAGACTTTGACAATTGAATAAAAACCAAATTCATTGTGCAAGTGCTAAAATAAAAAAAAGGTGAGAGATTTTTCAGTGATGGTGATGAAGGAGGAAAGGAAAGATTTTAAGCTGGCACTCAAAGCAGATTTGCAGTTTTTTGTTGCCTAAATGTCACCCTTTGAAAAATAAAGAAATATTTGCAAAGACAGAGTTTTTTATTTGGTAGATGTGAATGGAACTTTTAGACAAATAAAATGTCTAGGCTTTTTTTTCTATTCGGAGAATGAAATTTAGCCCTTCATGCTTCCTTACCCCACTGGAAAGATTTATAGCTTTTATTCCTCTTTCTATTTCCTTGGTGTAATCATGAATCTCACGAAAGGTCCCTAAAGGAGGCAAACCCTCTCCAGTTGTAGATTTGAATTGGGAGAGAAGGACAGCAAATATAACTTTCTAGAAGTGGAACAGAATATCTATTTTGTCATGTGTTTCTGATTGCCAAAGTACATTGTTCTCAAGGAGGGCAGTTCCCCCACAACCCCTACCCAGGGGACATTTGTTAATGTCTGGGGACATATTGATTGTCACAACTGGTGTTGGTGGGTATTATTGCATCTGGTGGGTGGAGACCAGGGGATGCTGTTAAATATCTTGCCGTGTTCAAGGCAGTCCTCCATAACAAATAGTTAACTGGCCCAAAATATTGGTAGTGTTATTTGTAGGTAAAAAAAAAAATTCACTTTAAGTTTATGTAACATTCATTTAATTGTTTCTTAAAAATACAAGGAAAAAGCACGTAAAGATCTCTCAATTTATGTATTTTAAAATGTTCACATTAAGTAGTATGAAGCAGTAGGAGCCCTGGAAAGTCAATATCAGAATGTGGCCTTGATAGGGAGCAAGAATTCTTTGGGTTTAAACTTTTCTCTGAGCTTGTTTCCTCATTACGTTTTAAATTAAGGATTTAAATTTCAGCTTGTAAAAATTGCAGATTTCTTTTTTTTGTCTTTTGAGACAGGGTCTCACTCTGCTGCCCAGACTGGAGGGCAGTGGTGCAATCTTGGCTCACTGCAACCTCTGCCTTTCCGGTTCAAGCGATTCTTATATCTCAGCCTCCTGAGTAGCTGGGACTACAGGAGTGCACCACCATGCCCAGATAATTTTTTATATTTTTAGTAGAGACGAGGTTTTGCTCTGTTGGCCAGGCTGGTCTTGAACTCCTGGCCTCAAGTGATCCGCCTGCCTTGGCCTCTCAAAGTGCTGGGATTACAGGCGTGAGGTACTGTGCCCGGCCACAATTACAGATTTCTGGGCCCCGCTTCCGACCTCATAAATTTTGATATCTTAGTTTGGACATAAGACCTTCTGATTTTTTTTCTTTTATAGTTAGTCCTTTTTTATATTTAAGAAATCTTTGTCTATCTTGAGTTTATGAAGATGTTGCCGAGAGGTCAGTTTCCCCCCAATTAATCTATGCATTCTAGGCAGTACCATTCAAAATCCTGGTGTTTTTTGTGGAAATGGACAGACTGATTCTGAAACGGATATGAAAATACAAAGCTTCTAAAATAGCCAAGAAATTTTGAAGAACAAAATTGAAGGACTCACCAGATTTCAAGACTTACTATATAAAAGCAGTAGTAATTAACTCAGCATAGGATTGGCATAAGAAGAGAGAAATAGACCAGTGGACTCCAATAAAAGGTCCAGAAATAAAGCTGCATGTATATGGTCGCTTGAATTATGAGAGAGGCATCACTGCAATTCGATATAGCAAGAATGATCTTTCAACAAAGAGTACTGTAGTGATTGGGTATTTAAATAGAAAAAAATGAACCTTGACCCTTATCTATACATAAAAAATTAACTCAAGGTATATTATAAATTAGGATGTTAAAGGTAAAATTATAAGGCATAAGAAGAATATCTCCATAAAATTGGAGAGCCAGCATTTTAATAAGCTCCCTGGATGATGGTTACACAGACTAAAATTAAGAACCACTACTCTAATGCCCAATCTTTTCTGAGGTGACTCTAATTTGTATTGTGTGGTGGGTTTATAAAGACTTTATCTCAGTCACTCTAATTGCACTGCTTCAAAGAGCTTTGCACACAACAGGTGCTCTATATGTGCCACCTGGCTGGTGATGCAGATGAAACCACAGGGAGACTGACAGCACACTGTGCATTGTAGCACCATGAAGACGCTTTGCAGTTGAGACTTAGCAAAATCCCCCAGTTTTAGCTAGGAATTGTCTTTTTTTTCTCTCTCTCTCTTTCTGATGGAAACATTACTGACAACATCTTCTTTGTGCAGATCCATGACCAAGAAGATGGTGAACAGTTTAAATCAGTTTTTCATTGGGACATGAAATCCAAGGATAAGGAGGGTGCACCTAACAGGCAGCCACTGGTGAATGAGGTGAGCGGAAAGTGATAAGTGGGTTTGGAAAAAGAAGAAGAATGACATACTTTGTCAATGGAATGTATTATTATTATTATTACTTCTGGAGAAAATCAAGTAGGTTTCCTTTCATCTAGTTTGTAATTCCAGCTGTCTATGGAAGATCTTGATCAGCATGTCTTAACATCACCTTAATTCTATCTGCCCAGTCCAGGTTCATTGTCTTCCTGCTTCCAGCCACTTTATTTCTATCACCTGGATTTGAAACCAAGGCTACCCTTTCCTTCTCTGACACTTCACTCAGCTCCACCCCTTCCTCTCCACTCTCCCAGTTCTGATCCACATCATGTCCTGCCTGGATCTTTACAAGGCCTCCCAAGGTGACTGCTTTCCCTCCTCTGGGCTGGCCTCTCTCCAACCTGTTGTGCTCACACTTGTCAGGAGGCTCTCAGCTTCCCGGTGTCCCTGACTTACTCTTCCCACCTCCCCCTCTCTGCTGACAGACTCATCATTTCAGAAAGCCTTAGCTATTTATTTTATTTACACACATAATACACACGTAAGAATTTGCATTTTTCTTATTGCAAAAAAAAAAAAATCCAAACGGTACAAAGCCAACCCTTTATCCACCACCTCCAATTCCAGTTTTCTCTGTAGCAATACCTGCTCTCATCAATCTTGTGGGTGGCATCCTTCCAGACTTTCTCCATTGATTTGTAAATAAATCTATCTATATCAAACTTTCTAGAATTTACATTTGGACATGCTTACTACCACTTATTGAAGGATCTTGAATAAGTTATTTAACCATTCTTTACTTCACCTTTCTCATCTGTAAGGTGAATTTCAAACACTTCCTAACATAATGATATTGTGATGATCAAAAGATCTTATAACAGTGGTGGTTACAATAAATATCAGCCAGTATTATTTTTATTGAAAATGATTTATGTATATATGTTATATGAACCCCAAAGTATCTGAGACAGGTCTCAATCAATTTAGAAACTTTATTTTGCCAACGTTAAGGCACACCCGTGAAGCAGCCTCAGGAGGTCCTAACAACCTATGCCAGAGGTGGTCTGAGTACAGCTTGCTTTTATACATTTTAGGGAGACATGAGACATAAATCAGTACATGTGAGGTGTACATTGGTTCCATCTGGAAAGGCAGGACAACTTGATGTGGGGGCTTTCAGGTTATCGGTAGATTTAGTTTTCTGATTGGCAGTTGGTTGAAAGAGTTAAGTTATTAACTAAAGACCTGAAAAATAGAAAGAAATGTCTGGGTTACAATAAGGGGTTGTGGAGACCAAAGTTTTATTATGCAGATGAAGCCTCTAGGTAGCAGGTTTTGGAGAAAACAGGTTGTAAATACTTCTTATCAGACTTAAAGTCTGTGTTGGTGTTAATACTCGTCGGTAGGCTTTTCCTGAATTGCAAAAGAGAGGCGGGTATAACGAGACATGTTCAGACTCCCCCTTTCCATCATGGCCTGAACCAGTTTTGCAGGTTAACTTGGAATGTCTTTGGTCGAGAAGAAGGGTCTGTTCAAATGGTTAGGGGGCTTAGAATTTTATTTTTGGTTTACAGTATATTTCTATTAAAATGTATACTTTTTTCATAAAACAATGTGCATTGTTGTGCATTGTATATTTTTCACTCAACAAATATCTTGGAAATATTTCTACATCAGCATCCTTTTAAGCTATTGTGAATGGGTGTACCACAGGTGCACCATTAAGAATGGATGTACAAGGCTGGGCACCGTGGCTCATGCCTGTAATCCCAGCACTTTGGTAGGCTGAGGTGGGTGGATTATCTGAGGTCAGGAGTTCGAGACCAGCCTGACCAGATGGAGTTTCAACATGGTGAAACTCTATCTCTATTAAAAATACAAAAATTAGCCAGGCATGGTGGTGCATGCCTGTAATCCCAGCTACTCAGGAGGCTGAGGCAGGACAATTGCTTGAACCCGGGAGGCAAAGGTTGCAGTAAGCTGAGATTGCACTACTGCACTCATCCTGGGTGACAGAGCAAGACTCTGTCTCAAAAAAAAAAAAAAAAAAAAAAATCAATAGGATAGTAAGGATGTATCATACCATACTATCCTATTGATAGAATTATTCCAAAATTTTTTTTCTAATTGCAAAGTTGCAATAAACTCCCTTGTTCAAGACCTCTTTTGTACACAAGTGAGTATTTTTCTAGAATAGATAATGACAAAGTTGCTAGGTCAAAGTGTAAGTGCCTTTTACATTTTAATAGAGGCTCAAATTGCATTCTAAACTCCCAAGGCAGTGTATGAGAATGCCTCTTTCCCCACATTCTTACCAGCACTTGGTATTGTCAGATAAGTGTTTGGACGATCCATATCTTGTTGTTTCAATTTAGATGTTCCTGATTACTAGTCAGGTTGAGTGTAATTTCACATATGAATGGTCTGTCTTTCCAGATCTCCTAAGGCTGGCTCTACCCAACCTGTCCAACTTGCTTCCCTCCAGCCCGCCTGGCTGCCCATCTCTTTCCCTGGGGTCCAATCAAGCCCAGCTACTCATGGTCCCAACTACTGAGCCCATCACTGCCTTCATGCTTTTGTTCATGGTAGCCCACATTGCTGAAATTTATTCAACCAATAATTATGGAGTCTATGATTCACTGTGCACTGTTCCAGGGTTTTGGGATGCATTCATGAACCAAACATGAAATCCCTGCATTCATGGAAATGACCTTCTAGAGTGGATGCCATTCTTTCTCCCTCGGCCTCTGCTAACTGACCTCAGCCCTCCAGATACAGCTCAAATTCTATCTTCCTTCCCCAGAGGGGGACCCATCTCTTATGGACTGCTTTTTAAAGTTTCTCATTGTACTTATCACTCAGACAATACACTTAAAAGCATAACTGTTTTCTAATTGCTGTTTGTTTCATATGTTAGTTTTATCTCCCAAGGTGGTACATCATGAATATCTTAAAAGAGAAACTTTGCCTTCCTTTTTTTTTCCTTTTTTTACTTTCTTTCCATTGTCAGTTGCCAAGTATATAACAGGTAGTAGGTTTTTGACATTTGTCTGAATAATGGTGATTAATCTCAGATTACCTGTCCATGGTGACTTCCCCCCTGCCCTGCCCAAGCCTGATGCAATGGTGTGCAAGAAAATGTTGTTACATTCAAAATTTTCCTGCGACATAAGTGGCTTTCAGAAAGTTTAATTATTTAGAATCTTAGGTCATTTTCTAGCCTGAAATAAGTGAATATTTCAGTTAGCTGAGACCCAGGATTTACCAATAGGAGTTTATAGTGTTTGATAATATCTTCGTTTGACAATGGATGTAAGTGTTGCTGGGAGTCTGGGACATGTGTTTGTATCCCTTCGTGTGCTTCCTTTGTAGAGAGGCTACTGGACTGGATATGGACAAGGGAATGCTTGGTGCCCAGGAGCTCTGCCGGACCCTGAAATTGTAAGAATGGTTGAGGCTCGAAAGTCTCTTGGTGAGGTAAGCAACCTAAAAGTTACTTTAGGAATTGGTTTAGAAATTACTTAGCAATTAGTTTGAATGTTCCTTGAGTTTTACAACTGTGGTAGACAGAATGATGCTGTCATCCCCAAAGATTCCCATGTCCTAATCCCTGGAACCAGGAGGGTCAGAGTCAGAGGAAAGGTGATGTGGTGACAGAAGCAGAGGCCAAAGCCATCTAGGGCAGAAACTAGAAATGTGGGGGCCTCTAAGAGCTGGAAAAGGCAGAGAAACAGATTCTCCCTAGAATCTCCAGAAGGAACCTGAAGGTCCCTGTTGGCCCATTTTAAAGTACTGACCTCCAGATCATAAGAGACCTTAGCAGGCTTTCATGTAGGGAAGACAGTTTTAGCCCAGACTGTGGAAATCCTCAACGATTTGCACAGATTATGCTCCAGGTAACTAGGTCCCTCCAGGTTACTTCTAGGTACACTTACCCTTTGAAGAATCTACTTTGGAAAACATTGTTAGTTCTCATGACTTCTCCTTTAGAAAATGGAAAGAAAACACTAGAAACACAAATGCTAAGGTGATATGTCTCATTAGGAAAACTAATCATCAGAGATATTAAAAAAGAAGGAAAGAATAAGAGACATTTTACCCCCAATACTGTAGGACTACTGCTAGTGGATGAGTTATGGGAAAGTCACCCACATATTAATGGCTGTGTTACCATATAAGCCTTAGAGTCAAAGGACAGCCCTTGAGTTTTGCCACATTCCCCATATTTTGATATAAACATTGAAGAGGAGCCCCATTGACATGGGAAATGTGAGTTCTTCAGTGCTGATGGTTTTATTCAAATTGCCAAATATAAACCATTTTAAAATGTATTACAGGTGATTGAAATATTTCCCAAGCATTTTATGAATCCAGTTTCATTGGTTTTATTGCAGTTTTCTTAGTTGTCATTCAATATCATCTCAGTTCTCATGCTATCATTGGTTCTGAACTACAGGAATATACAGAAGACTATGAGCAACCCAGGGGGAAGGGGAGTTTTCCAGCCATGATCACACCTGCTTATCAAAGGGCCAAGAAAGCCAACCAGCTGGCCAGCCAAGTGAGTGTCTGGGTGCTTTTTCACCATCGATTATGCTAATTTTTGTCATTAATGAACCCCTGTGATTTAGGGAAGAAACAATAAGAGAGTGCTTTGGGGAAGTAGGTACCGTTAGTGTCACATTACAGAGAAAACTGTGTTCTACCTTTTCCCTGTCATGTATTCTCTGTGCTGTGATTGGACCACGTCTATAAAATACGGAGAAGACCATGTAGCTCACCCAAAGTCTGGACCACATGATTGCTTGAGTTTGCTTTAGCACTGAAGACACTAATTTTTAACTGGATGTTAGGTCCACCAGAAGAATAGCAAAGTTTATTCATTAAAAGCTCAGATTTTGGAGCTGGAATGCTGAAATTTGAATCTTGACTCTATCCCTTAGTGCTGTGTGACCATGGCCAAATTACTTAATTTCTCTTCCTTGGCTTCTCATTTGTAAAGTGAGGAAAACATTAGTCCTGCCAAATGTGATTGTTATGGAGATTAAACAAGTTAATACTTGTTGGAGTGTGGCAGTCCCCTGGCACACTCCTGGACTTAGCACATTGGCATAGACGCTTTTTGAGGAGGGGCCCATGAAAAAAGCCACAGAGGACTTGGCATAGGTTTGCGTTGAGTGTAGCCTGATGGTGCAGCTTTAGGAGAGCCACAGGGAGAGGTCATTGCAGAGGCTGTGAGGTGGGTGCACCCTTGACTCTACTGTCTTCTCATCAGGTGGAGTATAAGAGAGGGCACGATGAACGCATCTCCAGGTTCTCCACAGTGGCGGATACTCCTGAGCTGCTGCGGAGCAAGGCTGGGGGGACAGCTTCAAAGTGATGTAAACAAGGTGGGAGGCCAGTTCATCACTGATGGGCATTTGGGTTGATTCCTCATCTTTGCTATTGTGAATAGTGCTGCAATGAACATACACATGCATGTATCTTTATAATAGAATGATAAAAAGGAACAAGATCATGTCCTTTGCAGGGACATGGATGCAGCTGGAGGCCATTATCCTCAGCAGACTAACACAGAAACCAAAAACCAAACACCCCATGTTCTCACTTATAAATGGGAGCTGAACAATGAGAACACGTAGACACAGGGAGGGGGAACAACACACACCGGGACCTGTAATGGGGAGCTGAGGGGAGAGAGAGCATCAGGATAAATAGCTAATGCATGCAGGGCTTAATACCTAGGTGATGGGCTGATAGGTACAGCAAGCAGCCATGACACACGTTTACCTATGTAACCAACCTGCACATCCTGCATGTGTATCCTGGAACTTAAAATTAAATTAAATTAAATTTTTAAAAAATAAAAAAAAGAGAGAGAGAGAGATAGAAATGAGGGAGGCCAAGATGCGGTGGTTTGCACTTAAGATCCCTCATTCTTTCCTTGCCTGGAGGTGGAGGGAGGGAGAATGTAGGAGACATTCCAGTCCTGCCTGGGTACCAAGAAGAACTTCCAAAGGTCAAGGATGGTTGGGTTTGATAAGTCAGCCAGCAAAGACCTTGCAAAAACTCTTCTTTAAAGAGAAAACTTTAGATTGGATTAGTACCAAATTGGATGTATCTGAGCAATCTGAAAGAAATCTCTCTTGCCACTACAAATTAGAGAACATAATTTCTAAACAATTTTTACGACTTGCCTTTACATAGCCCAAATGTTCCATAGCATAATAAGATCAAGAACTTAGTGTTGTTCTGAAGGGGACATTGAAGCACAAATCCACCTTCCGCTTAATACGTGGTTTCCTCTTTCCTTAACCTTGATCTGGGATTATGAAGACTCTTGTGTCTCCCAAATGTGGCTGACGGCTCCTTGAGAGCTGAAGACTTATTCCTCTGCCCAGGACCAGGGCCTGGCCCACATCAGGTGCTTAGCAAGCATGTGTTGAATTCCACTGGGTGTCTTCATGTGCCAGGTGTGTTGGGTATTGGGAATAAGAAGGCGAATAAGATGCATATGGCCCATCAAACTATAAGCCAATTATCTGCCATATGAGCTATGACAGGAGATGGGCAGGATGTCATGGAACCCTTAGCAGGGCATCTCACTAGGATCATCTGATAAACAGTGGGATTGGGGCATGTGATTCACATTTTTTTTTTTTCATTTCAGGTGAGATACACAGAGGACTATGAACAACAAAGAGGGAAAGGCAGTTTCCCCTGCAATGATCACACCTGCCTATCAGATAGCCAAAAGAGCCAATGAGCTGGCGAGTGATGTAAGTGTCCCTAGCAATGTGGTCATGTTAGGGAGAAAGAGGAATGTGAACCTGGGCATGGGGAGTCTAACTTCCTGTCGACTGTTGCATTTACCCTGAAGCCAGGGAGTAATTTTCCTTCATAGTTTTCAATCAATTTTACCATGACAATGGCCTGATACTTTTATGTCCGAGACATACCTACTCCCCTAGATCCAAGCAGAAAAGGAACATTTCAAGAAGACATTCATTTTTACTCTTTTGGCTCCTGTGCATGGGAGGCAAAATTCACTGAGTTTGTTCTTTGTCTTCAAACAGGTGAGGTACCACCAACAATATCAAAAAGAAATGAGGGGAATGGCTGGTTCAGCCACTGGAGCTGAGGGCACCTTGACAAGGGAATGTGTAGACCAATATGGCCAGGTATGTGATAAAATGACCTCCTGACCTGCTCTTTTCCATGTTTGGCCCCTTCTAGGATGTGACCATTTAATCAGGGATGGGCCTGTGGTTTATCTTTGCTTTAGTTATGAAAGGTAGATTTTCCAAGCTAGAAAGTATTAAACAAACAATTGTACAGGGTTCAACTTGACTCACTTAGGAAAACAGATTGAGGCACTTTCTTTTTTAAATAAATAAATGACTTATACCGATATGGTGGTTTGGCCAAGAAGAAAGCATTCTCATCTGTCCATTGACGAATAGCCCTAAGAGTGGCTAAGTTTAGCTGGTCTCTATCAGAAGCAACATAGAGATCAAAATTCATCTTGAAAAATATTGAGCATTTCACTGAGTAGTGGGGCTCATTTTCTTAGAAAGTGAATTTTTTATCTAGGTTAGTAGATAAATCAGTAAGCCAGAGAATGCAAACTTTTTTCCAATTTCACTTCTCAGATGAACTACATCTTGACAGGGAGTAAAAAAGATTAAGAAGACAATCACAGGCTAATTTTTATTTGCACATCCCTCTGTCTTTTCTGGGACTAGCCAGTTGTTGCAGGGTAGAAAGGAAGCATTATTGTTCACAGTTGCAAGTAAAGAACATTGGAAGAGCAAGTGTGTGTGTTGGAAGAATACATTCCATGGGTTTAAGTGATTTTTTTTCCATAATTGGACAGTTGTTTGAATTATTTGGCAGTAAGTAGATTCTCTGCAACATATATGATTTAGGAAGCCGCAATGAATTTGTTTCTTTTCTTTTAGAAAAACACACTGCCATAGTTAGGCATATGCTTATATGAGTCTTAGGTGTATGTGAAGGTAGACTGGGACCCCTTTGAAAATGTCTGCCTGAGCAAAAATGCATGGTTTTGAATTTGAAAGCCCATTTAATCAAATTCTCTAAGTTAATTAAGTGGTCTTTTAGTGCTTTAAACCCAATGAAAAAAAAAATGTTTCTACAGGTTTTCTTTTTCAAATATATTGTTTATAAAGCTCAGGACAACTTTTAAAAATCAGCTTTTTAAAAAATATCTGGTTTCTGTATTTGGCAAAAAATGTTTTGTCCTGCATTTGGCCAATCTTATCTACCAGTGGTTATAAGACACATGTATCATTTCATATGTGTACCTAGACATGTCTGTAGGTACAGGTGAAATGTAACTTCATAGTATCATAGCTGGTTCTTGATTGGTGGGACACTTTGAAGTTTTCAGTCCTGAAAATAACAAATGCAGGAATCAAAGTGGGTGTTGTTTGATAGTGCCATCAGCAGCTGTTGAGAGGACTCAGTCTAGTATGACATTTCACTGTTGTGATTTAGCATGACACACCAGGGCATGAGGAGGAGGGAGTGAGAGAGAAGCCAGCAGGGAGATAACTATAAATGTCTGTAGTGCCTTAAATGCCAAGCAATTCATTCTTCTTTTTAACAAGTAACTAGACTTGTTAAAAGGATTATATCATGTAATCAACAGGATTAGGTGTCTTGAAAAAAGATTAACACTTACAACATACATACATACATACATACAGAGAAAGAGAGAAGTTAAAATAAAGCTGCAAACACAAAACTATAGAGCAGAATGGGCAAAGCCATAAAGCAGATTACCAAAGAATTTAGAGCCTTTTTGAAAGACTTAACCTTTTTTTACTTATTATAATTGACCAGAACATTCTGGTAGGCAAAAGGAGAACTCAGTCTAAATGGTTTTCATTGTTGGATAACGGGGAGCCTGGATTTTCTAATCTTACCTAAATATTTTATTTAAGAAAATGTGTGTGCCACAGTCCAAGCTCTGGTTCTGGAGCTGGGCGGGCCCCTGGCTTGGAGAAGACCACAGAGAGATGGAGTCATGAGCCTAACAGGGGCATCATACAGGCTGCTCCAGATTTTTGGGAAAAGTAGATAGAGTGAAAACACAGAGAACTCTGCCTGGGGCAGGTCCAGGAGTGAGGGGAGGACTCAGGGACTTCTACAGGGAGAAGGTTGCCTCTCAGCTGGGCCTTGAAGTACATCTGGCTGCCAGGGAAGAGTTATCTGCCATGTGATGACGGTGTTATGAAAGAGAAGATTTTCCTTTCTGGAAATGGATGGATGGTGTGGGGAAGATAAAGGAAAAGATTAAGACAAAGATTATAATCCTTAGTCTGAAATATACATTTAGTCCCATTTCAGATAAACTTATGGTAATTCCAAGTTTTTCTCCCAGATTACAAAAATTATATAATACTCCTTTTCTGGTTACATGACACATACAACTGGGGGGCAACGGTACCCTTGGGGGGAGACAGTACCACGAGGGGAGGTCTCCATATAGATCTGCCATTGGGCGTGAGTAAGGTAGTGTTTGGGACCTACTGGAAGACAAAGGACTTCCCTGGTTGTCAGTTAAAAAATGAATATTCCATAACTCATGGGCCTGGGAGAGTGGTAGAGTATCTTGATTTATCCAGCAGAAATAATGATGATGATCATGATATCAGTTGCCATTATTTAGTGCTGACTGTGTGCTGGGCACTAGTAAGTGGGCCTGACTCCAGGGTCTGCCATTTTGACCATCACATGGACATTACTGGAATATCCAAGGTGGATGAACTTCGGTGAGAACAGGCTCTGTGAGTGACCATTGCTAAACCTGCCCATCTCGGGAGGGAAGCATTACTCGCTGAAGTTTTCAACCCACCCAACAGGGTTACCCGGAGGAGTATGAGGAGCACAGGGGAAGGGGAGCTTCCCCGGCTATGATCACTCCAGCATATCAGAACGCCAAGAAAGCCAACGAACTCGCTAGTGATGTAAGTACCATGTAGGCGTGACCTGCAGAACCACAGAGGCAGAGTAGTGAGACTTTGAAGCTGTGCTTACTGACACCTGCACACAGATACATTTATTGTAGTTGAGCCAAAGTAGAATGTTAACCCTCAACCCCCATCCAAATTTACGATGCCTGCTTTGGCCCCATTTGTCTGCTTCCAAGGAGATGGATATGGACAACCAGCATAGCTCACTTGAGGCCATTTGAAGCAAGTACAGATGCTGGCCAGCCAGATAAGCGGTGTTAGGAGAGTCTTTGCCAAACGACCCAATTAGAAATTGAGCATTTTAGGGGAAGAGCTGATTAAAATAAGTCATATGATTATCGAACTGGGTGTAACCCGGTGATGTATGATTTTTATTGGCAGAACGTTAGCCTGCTGGCAGTCCTTGAAAGATAGGCTATAATTAAACTTGGAAAAGTGACACGCTCACTGCAGATCTTAACACGCCAACTTGGTCTCTAAGCAGAACCTGGCATTCATTTCACTCCCCTTGCCCTTTTCTTTTTCTTTCCTTTCCTTTTCCTTCACTCTCCTTTCTTTTACCAAATAACTATTCACCTATTACCCATTTACCCATAACAGCACCATCTTTGCCTGAGGAAGGAAGTTAAAAGGCACTACGCTGACCCTCACTAGCAGGCTAGATAAGAAATGATGTTTAAACCAAGGGTAGAATGGCTTTGGACTGACAACTTTTGTTATGAATATTTAAGGCTTTTTTTTTCCATGCAGAATTAGAGTGTAAAGTGTAAAAAGTGTGAAAAGGGCCAGGAAAAATTTAATAACAAAAAAGGACCAAGTGGTTTATAGACTTAATGAAGAGAAAAACCCACATGAATTTTTTTCCTTCAGAAAATTCTTTTAAGTACATGTTGACATTAAGTCCAAGATAACTGGAGTGATTTCTCTCCTGGAGCATGGAAACATCAACTTCAGCCCCCCTTTGCGTGTGTGTGTGTGGTTTTTTTTTCAGATAAAATACAGGCAGGACTTCAATAAGATGAAAGGTGCCGCACATTACCACTCACTTCCAGCTCAAGACAACTTGGTTCTCAAACGGGCTCAGAGCGTAAACAAACTCGTGAGTGAGGTGCGTATGGGGGGAGAGCCACACCCATGAGCCATCACCTGTTTTATCGCCTATCGTCAGTGAATGGGGTGACCCTATAATAAAAAGCTCTGGTTGAAAGTGTGACACCACCTATTCTACCCATTGGTGACGGTTTCCAAGAACAGAAATGCAGTAAAATGCAATTTACAAGAGAGCCTAGAATCAAACCAATTATATCTTTCTCTGGTGGTTCAGAAGTTACTTCCTAAATCCTCCCAGGGCTGTCAATATTCAAAAGTGCCAGGCAACAGGCTTCCAGTTGCCAGAAAGAATATCGGAAAATACAACTTTTAAAACAAATCAAGCATTGGAAAAAGTGTTTCAAACGTCAAACCCCTCTTGTTCCCTTATTATTGAAGTCTGAGTTCCCAGGAGCTGTGTGTTCCATGTGAATTTCCCTTACCTTACCTGCTTCACTGGCTGCCAGAGGGGTGTGTTTTGTTTGGCTTGCCCAGAGTTTAAGACTTTTTTATTGTGAGGACTATTTGGCAAGGAAATATCCCCTCTAGATCCTCAAATCCTTCTCACACCCTAGTGTGTTCTTCATCGCAGCTTCCTTCATCTGCATTTCTTATCTGGACTCTGAAGGCATTTGAGTTGGCAGGCTCTGGAACAATTATGGCAATTCAAAGCACTCACATAACAAGCTATCTGCAACTCACAAACAGATATGCAAATATCCAAAAATATTTTCATTTTCTAAAGAAAAAAAGAAAAAGCCAGTCCTTTACCCTAAACTGTTAGTTAACCCGCGGTCCTCTAACTTGGGGCTGCTCCGAGTCACCAGGAGTGATATTTTCCTAAGCCTCATCAGGAGCCTCAGATACTTTGAAGTGGTAGATGGCTGCTGAGGCTTTGGAATCTGCATTTGAAACAACTATTCCAGATAATTCTGGTGCTCTAGACCAGAGATCAACACATTACGACCTCAGTGACAAATCCAATGCACAGCCTGTTTTTTTAAATAAAGCTGTATTGGAACACAGTCACATCACATTTGTTTCTGTATTATCTGTGACTGCTTTGGAACTACAAAGGCAGAGATGAGTATAATAATTGACAAAGAATATGTGGCCTGCCAGACCTGAAATATTTACTGTCTGGTCATTTATAGAAAAAGTTGGCTGACCTTTGCTCTCACTCACAGAACACTAGATCTAGGTAGGACCTTTTTCCACCATTAGGCTATCACTTTGTCATACGCCTGGAAAAGTAAGGTGTCTAGTTCTTGGTTGTAGAAACTTTTAGGGACAGACTGGATCCAGACCACTGGGAGTTCAGTTCTACCACCCAGGGATAACGCTATTAACATTTTGGCCTTTTTCTATACGAGTATACTGTAACTGAAGGGATGAATATAAAAATATATTTATAGAATTAGAATTAGACTCTATACATAATTGTGTCTACTTTTTAACTTTATATCATACTATAATGCATCTTACATCTTTTAAAAGACATACCCCCACCATATAGTTTTATAAGATATGATTACAAATTGAGATGTATTTCCTTTGGAAGAGCAGTTGCAAGGGAACTTTCCATTTCTTTATGTCCTTATGTTTAGTCGGCAAGACAAGCCAGCCATCTATTAATGGTAGTTGGCGTTAGCTGCCTTCTGCTAATTAGCTGGGATAACTTGGAGTCTATTTAATAACTGTAGCCTCACGTCCTACATTCAGGCACCCAGGAGAGCTTAAATAGCCAACTGATTTTAAATTAGAAGACACTCTGCATCTGAGTGGTCTCATTTATTATACTTCTTGTAAAGTAACTTTTCTCATTGAATTGTATTGAAGTATACCTATAAAGATGTGCATACATCATCAATGTATAGTGGGAAGGATTTCCTTAAGTGAGACACATCTATGTGACTAGCACTCAGATCAAGAAATAGAACACAACCGGATATCCCCCTAAGACATTTCCATCATAGGAAATATGATCCATCCCCCTAAAACATTTCCCCTCAAGAGTAACTACCTGAGTTGTAAAACCAGTTTTGCCATTTTTGAGTTATGAAATCTTATGGTATTTGTTCTTGAAAGTGACTATGTACTTTTAATTTTCAGAATGAAACTGATTATTTACTATTTATTATTATTTGTTTTTATAAGGGAAAATACGTCCTGCTAACTTAGCGTATTCTATGTTTGATATGTTAAAATCTTGGGTTGAAAGTTTTCTAAAAATATCCTAGTCAAGTCCTGAGACATTTTCAAGAGTGATTTGAGATTTGGTTCTATTGTGCATCTGGTGTTTTGATTTCCAAGGTGGAGTATAAGAAGGATCTGGAAAGTAGTAGAGGTCACAGTATCAACTACTGTGAAACACCTCAATTCAGGAACGTGAGCAAGATCTCAAAATTTACCAGTGATGTGAGTTTTTAATGCTAAGCTTTTGTTTGGGCACTTTTTGTGAGCTTAGTCTTTAGGTCTCATAAGAGGGACAGTCTACGGGAATGGATTTATGTGTCTTGGAGAAGCATGGCCTTTTAGGCACAAATGCCTGAGTTTTGGTTAAGGTTGCCTGCTGGGATTGGTCCTGGTAGTGTTAAATTCTGTCACATTCCCAATCTTGACCCTGAATCCTCTGGGCAGGACCTGTCTTCTCCGACCCCTTGCATCCTTTGTGTGTAGCGCAGTGCCCGGCTCCTAGTGATGAATGCTGGTGAGGGGGCCTGGCTGAGCATGTGACGACCCCTCGCAATGTGACTTTGTGCTTCTGAGTTAACATGATCTCATTTCACCCTCAGAGTCACCTGGGGGAGCCAGACATTATTACCCTCTCTTACAGATGAGCAGATATGTGCTAGAGGGGCATTTGCAAATTTGGAAATTCCTAGAGCAGGTCTGAAGATGTATCCTCATGGACATTAAAGACCTATGCTAGATAGTATGATTTTACTTTTGCTTAGCTGCACATAATAGTAGAATTTAAAATTGCAAGGGACTGTGTAAGGCTCACCGAGGAATTTATTTTGCATAAATGTAGTGGTTTAAGAGTCAACATAGTTGGTGTCACAGTTATTAATAGCAAAGTGGCCAATTTTGGGCAGTTGTTTAAGCTCCCTGAGCCACTCTGCCCAACTCTAAAATGGGGATGATAATAGTTCCTTCCTCCTCATAGAGTACTTGTGAAGAATAACTCAGATAAGTAGAATAATGTCTAATATACACTCATAAGTAGTATTCTATTTAAATACTCACAGTACCTAGAAACTCAATGATCTCTCAGGTTAGGTGATTTTAATACCCCAGATTTCCTATTTTGGTCTTCTCTCTTGTCATCCTGTTTTGGTCTTCTCTTTATTTGGTAAGTAGCATATGGCACATAACATTATTATTTCACATGGTCGCACTAGTGACCAATTTTTACATCACAGAATTTGGCAATGCTCAGGTTTTGTCCTTCATATATTTAGAAATGGAAGTAATGGCATGCAGTGATTTGTAGCAGCCTCAGCATGGGGCTTTGCATGTGACGCCAGCATAGTCAGCGCTTGCAACTGTCTCATGGTAAATTTTCACATTGCAAAATTCCGGTAAATTTAAAACTAAAAATGTGAAAACGAACACAAAAAGTCATCTGTTTTGTGCTGCCTGTGCTCATCAGATCCCATGTTTCCTTGTTTTCCTGTCTTATTCCAACTTCTTGTGCTGGGTTAAAATTTACATCATTAAAAAAAAGTTTGCCTTATTTTTATTCTGTGATACACTGACTGTTTAAATAGGCTATATTTAATCATTTTTTGCTTTGGATTTAATGCATTAAGATGAGTAGTTCATCTTCAACTAGTTGCAAAGGGAATGCTTTCGTTGAAAACTCTGTTTCCTTGTAGAATAAATATAAAGAAAACTACCAGAACCACATGAGAGGCCACTATGAGGGAGTTGGTATGGACAGACGCACTCTCCATGCTATGAAAGTTGGCAGCCTGGCAAGCAATGTAAGTCCTTTAATGCAAGGGCCTGTAGGGGTGGAGTGTGGTGGGGCATGAAGAATTCAGCCAATTCTTTTAAAATTTCCCTTAAAAAAAAAATCTGTCTTCTATTTTAAAGACTGTGGAAAGACTGACCCAAAAGAGTTTCTAAATGTTAGTGGATACAAGCAAGGCTAGGCAAAATCCCTGAACATTTTCAAAGGCTTCAATTTATTGATCTTAGCTTTCTCTAATTTGGAGAGTATTTCCATCTATTATAATGAATCCAGTGTGATTAACACTTTCAATTTCTGAGACAGAAAGAGAAATGAATAATTGTGATTCTTATTCCAAATTCCCGAAGGTTCCAAAGCTTTCGTGATTTATTTGGAGTTGGTTGGTTGGCAAACTGGTTTGTTCCTTCATTCATTTTATTGATCATTGTATTCATTGAAAACCTACAGTGGCCTGGCACTGGTCAAGGTAGTGGGATAACAGAGTAGATCAGGTCCTTGTTTTCCCCTGTAGCATATAATCTGTTAATCTCTCTTTGGCTTTGTCAATGCAGTGTATAGGTTTACAAATGCCATGTTGTAAATCTTGGAGGTAAAGGACACTTAAAGGAAATTGATTTCATTATTAAAACATACACATGTCAGATTTTCTCTGCTTAAGAATGTCAAATTTAACCTTTAGAAAAAAAATTAAATATTCTAAAGACTCTTGACATTTCCATCTATTTTCCTGGGGTTAGCCAAGGAGCATTTCCATTGTCTATCCACGTGCAAATGCTTCTTTTCAACAAAAATGACAAGCACCGTCGTAATTAATAAGAAATATAAAGTAAATATGCTACAGATGGAAGTCAGCTACTTTTGGATTAAGAGGAATTCAGATTAATTAAAGACAAAAGTGTGAACATAATTTCATTTTCCTTGAAGGTGGTGAAACTGAATTCATTTGTTTCTGGGTATTTAAAAAATATTTCTTATGACATTCAAACAAAATCAAAAGAAAGTAGAAACTGATTTCTCCATTCTTGTTTTAGGTTGCCTACAAAGCTGATTATAAACATGATATTGTTGACTACAACTACCCAGCCACTCTCACACCTTCTTATCAAACAACAATGAAACTGTTGCCCTTGAAAGATGTAAGTTCTCTACCAACAGCTCTTTCTGCTTCGTCACGTGTCATTTCTTCCTGAGGAGTGATTTGTAGTCAGCAAGATGGAAAGAAACATGATACCATAGTTCATAGGAGGTTGAAGGGATTGAAAAAAGGGAAGTCCTTTCCGTTTTGCACTAGGAAGTTCATTTATGTGTGGTTGCACACTCTTAGATTTTCAGTGTGAACTAGGGACAACTCTAGTTTTGTCTTGCAAATAACCTGAGGTTCCAGTTTTTCCTCTTTGAATTCAGTGAGCTTTGTCTGCTGGACACATTTCAAATGCTTTTTCCTTAGCAAGGATGACTTTTTTTTTTTTCTTTTAGAAAAAGGTTTGACATGTAGTATGTTAAGGACTGAAGGAAGTAAAATAAAATGTATGTATACAAGTTGAGAGGAAGTGGTAATACTGACTTTATTTTTTCTCAGGAGCACATGGGGAAGTATATGTATCCCTTAATTATTACAGCAGTGATTTTATTTATGGTTTGGCTTGTTCCAAGCAAAATGTGTATAATCAATTAAATTTCTTGTTTCCTGATTACAAGAATTTTACATGTTTATTATAGAAAATTTAGAAAATACAGAAAAGTACAAAGAAAATGATAAGTCACCTACTAGCTTAATAAGTACTTAAAGTGGCTTAGAAGTAAGGTTGTATTGTGATTTTCAGTGAAGGTTATCTCTAATCAATCAATAATCTAACAAATAATTCAATGTATATTTATGAACGCTCAGTGCTACTTTCCTTTGGGATCAGCAGAAGTCTAGAAATTGATTGAGGTTTTGCTACTAGTAGATAAGTCTTTGCATCTCTCTCTCTCTCTTTGCTCAGAGTTGGGGCAGTAGGATTCAGTTGGGCATCTCTAGTGACGAACCCCGTGTCCAGACATCACAGGACAATCATTGGCAAATGATATTTATTGAATAAAAGGGGCTTTTCAAATTTGTAATAAAACAGGAGGTAGGAAGCAGAGGAATTGTTCAGGGGCCTAAACTTTGCTTCTCCTTTTCCCAGGAAGTTTGGTTGGATTGACTTGACTTACTCATTTCACAAAGTTAAACTTGACCACTACCAAAGCTATATATATATATATATATATATATATATATATTTTTTTTTTTTTTTTTTTTTTTTTTTTTTTTGCTGTATACATTATCTGGGAAACTTGTAGATGAAGGGCACCTTATTAAAATTTGAGTATGTACTTTTGCAGTAGGATTCTCGAAATCATGCCTAATAAGTAGCACAAACAATGCAAGATAGAGTCCTGTGTACTCCCATTATGACATGACTTGCTACTACATTTATCTAGATAAGACTCTGGGCCAAATCAGGCACCCAGAAGCCCACCTGGAGAAGTCTGATACAAACTTAAATTAGACTGGATTAGAAATGTTAATTGAGTTTAGAGGTGGGTTCTAAACTGGCAGCCCATGAGTCACAGTCAAGCTGCAGAAGTGTTTTGTTTGGCTACATAGTGTTTGTTCATTTGTTTGTTTTTTATTGAACCAACATGTCGAAGTTCTGAGTTCAGATAAAAACTAATATGCTTACCTTTCCTTGAAAATTCTGAGAAATTCTGCCCTAGTTCTTACAAGACAGCAATTGACTGGGACTGAGTGGTGGCTGCTCTCTGTTGCTGTACCTCCTTTAGCTTACCTTCCTGGTTCTGATGTGAATTTGAGTTTATCACCCATAATGTAGGGACTTTAGTATTCAGGAAGTTTGGGGAATCCATTTACAAGAACAATTGTGGTCTCTCTGTCTGGTAATCTTAAAGGTGGTGAAATAGCCATGAAATTAAATAAGCAAGCATAGGTTCTTAATTTGAGAGCATTCCCTTTAGATAGATTTTATAAACATTAATAGAATTAAAATGAGACTCTATCTTTAGCTAAAGAAAAAAAACCCTTCAAAATGTAGATTGAAGCAATGGCCAAGTATTTGTGATGTTGCAAAGACGTGATTAATCATGGAGACTTTTAATTATGTCCTGCAGAGTCAGGTAATTGTGCTCAGTAACATACTTAATGCAGAATTATGAGGAAGGAATGTGCCATTTAAAAAATAAAGTTTTTGTGACATTTTATCATGCATAATTCTGAATGCTAAAAGACTCTATTATGAGATGATAATTTTTCCTTCTAAATTAATGCATTAGGAAGCCACTGTACTCTAATCTAATTAATAGTTGACATTGAAATGACTTTATGTTTCCTAATTTTCTCTACACACCCCATGTCGAAAACTCAGAACATGCAAAAACTTTTCTCCTTGAATCATTAACTAAAAAGCACAAAATGATGTGGTTTTTAAATCTCCAAATCCAACAAAACACTCCTAGGCCCATTGTCAGGAGCACTCCACTATTTCTAGGTCCTGTTCTAGAAGTTCACTTGTAAGTCATTTGCTTGTTTCTGGAATGCATTTCCCTGTCTAAACAATGCTAATTCTGGCTAAGGGGAACCCCTTGCCCATCTTTAAATGACAAGTAATAGTTCAAAGCACATTAGCTTTGGCCAACCAGTTTTAGAGTGTATAAGTTAAGAGTCACCTTGCGATGTGGACTCCCGGGGTGTGAATCATATCTCTGATACTGACTCCCTGGATGACCTGGAGCAAGCCACTTTTGGTCTCTGGGCCTCAGTTTCTACATTGTGAGGCAGGGATAATAATAGTGCTGAACCATAGGGTGGTGGGAAGGATTAAATGAGTTAACATGTATAATGCACTTGGCATGGTGCTGAGTACATAGTAAGTATCATGTGTTAGTCATAATTACGATTAGCTGGTGTTGGGACAGGCAAAAATGAAGTGAGTACAAGACCCAGGGAAGACATGAAATATATAAGTTAGTAGCCAGTGGGCCCAAAGTGGCTATTAGACCCATTTCTCTTGGGTCACTGGATTTTTTGTTTTTTGAGATGGAGTCTCACTCTGTTTCCCAGGGTGGAGTGCAATGGCACGATCTCAGCTCACTGCAACCTCCACCTCCCGGATTCAAGCGATTCTACTGCCTCAACCTCCTGAGTAGCTAGGACTATAGGCACGTGCCACCATATCCAGCTAATTTTTGTATTTTTAGTAGAGACGGGATTTTTCCATGTTGGTCAGGCTGGTCTCGAACTCCTGACCTCATGATCCGCCTGCATCGGCCTCTCAAAGTGCTGGGATTACAGGTGTGAACCACCATGCTCAGCCTGGGTCACTGAATTTTAAAAATATTGAACTATTTGTTAGCATTTAAAAATTGCAATTTTTTCATAATAATATGGATTTCCAGTTTTTTTTTTTTTTTGGAATAACTCAAAAATCTGGCTATTGTATGCCCTACATAGATGCATGAGATCACCATCTCCTAGAGCTGGGCAGCCACTGTCTCCTTTTGCCACGGTCCTCTTGACTCCTTACTTCCCCAACAGTATCCACACATAGTGTCCTTTCCTATATACATCTTATACTTCACCGAAAAGAGGTATTAAAAAAAGTAAAATGAAAGAGAAACAAAAAGTCCAATCAAGCTATACATGCATCGTTAAGTGGGAGGCAATGGAGCATCAGTGACTCCTTGTAGGTGGCCAAACATGTCCCCACCCTCTATACCAGCCCCTGACTGGCCCTCACTTCCACCTTGCCAGAGTCCCCAAGGAAACTGCCCTAAGCTTGGTACTTTCATAGAAGATGCAGGTTCAATAGAGGAGGAGGCAGAATCCCCCAGTGCTGCTGGATACATTGACCCTCTGGTTCCCACCTCATGACATCAAGAACTAGTAAATTTTCCCCAACAGTAAGGCCAAGCACTGGACTTGTACCCACCTAGAGGTCTACCTGGCTCTCAGAGACATTTGTGACTTTTGGGCTGCAAAGACTCCCTGAGGTGGGCTGTCATCTCAGGGAGGTGGCCACAGGACGTAGCAGAAGATAGGAAAAAGACAGAAGAGCAAAGACATCAGGTTGTAGTCTAGACTGACAGGAAATGATAGGACAGTACAAGAGTGGCTAAGGTGTGGGTCCCTGGGGAGGGCAGAGCCAGCAGGCAGAGGAGGCTGGCCAAGGCCATAAGTGAGGTCCAGGCAGAGACAGGACTAGATAGTGGTGATGCAGAAAAGGGATGTTGTTCTTAGGCAAAACCCAGGCCTGAAGAAGTTGCCACACTGTGTGGGATTCTAGGTGGGGCCTTTGGCCTTGGGCAAGAAAAGAGAGACATGAAAACCGTGAATGAGTGTTCAATGGTGATCCCGTCACTTTGAGCCAAGTTGAGGGGAGCTCAGCTGGCAAACAGGCCCAATATGGAGCCTGTGGGCACAGAGATTCAGGTGTTCAGAGGCACTGGGTCAGTTTGGGGTCCTGGGAGTGGGACTCATCTGAGATATCTATGTGGGCAGGGAGTATCTGAGTTTGTTTGCTCTGTAGAGTAGAAACCCCATGACAGTTTGTTGACGAAATAAATGGATGGATAAGTGAATAAAAGGGCCCAGGTGAGATAAGGGAAGAAAGGCAGGGTTAGGGATGAGTTTACTTCTTCCTCTTTTACCTGGATTTCAGCTAACCTTGGTTAAATCCCAAAAGAGGGCCAGGTGTGGTGGCTCATGTCTAATCTCGGCACTTTGCGGGGGCTGAGGCTGTAGGATTCCTTGAGGCCAGGAGTTCCAGAAGAGCCTGGCCAACCTGGGGAAACCCTGTCTCTACTAAAAATACAAAAATTAGCCAGGCATGGCTAGTGGTGCATGCCTGTGGTCCCAGCTATCAGGGAGGCTGAGGCATGAGAATCGCCTGAACCCAGGAGGAGGAGGTTGCAGTGAGCTAAGATCGTGCCACTGCACTCCCACCTGGGTGACACAGTGGACTCTGTCTCAAAATAATAAATAAACAAAAACAAATTGCGGAAGAGGTTATCTGTTATCCACAACCTCTCCCTCTTTTCTTTATCCTAGCCCTACTTCTGCCTGTATAGGTTTCTGGGGCTCTCACTCAGCTCACCTAAGCCCCTCACCCCTTATCACCTACTCTCCAGCTTCAAACCTGTTCCTTTGCTTCCCTGCCCAAGTTCCCATTCCCTCTGCAATGGATCCTGGTCAGGTGTGTTTGGAGAAAAATAAGATGATTGGATGCATGTATTCTTGCGTGCAAATGGCTAATAATTCTTAATACTTGAAAGGGCAATTTGTATTTTCAAAGGAGAAAATTCACTAGTCCTTGATGTCTTGAGGTGGAAACCGGGCAGTCAATGCATCCAGCAGCACTGGGGATTCTGCCTCCTCCTCTTTGAACCTGTTTCTTCTGTGAAAGTGCCAAGCTTAGGGAAGTTTCCTTGGGGGATTCTGGCAAGGCAGAAGTGAGGACCAGGCAGGGGCTGGTGTAGAGGGTGGGGACATGTTCAGGCCACCTACAAGGAGTCACTGATGCTCCATTGCCTCCCACTTAAAGATGCATGTATAGTTTGATTGGACTTTTTGTTACTCTTTCATTTTACTTTTTTTTTTAACACCTCTGTTTTTGGTGTATAAGATGTATATAGAAAAGTACACTATGTGTGGATATACGACTTGAAGTATTTATAAAATGACCTCATGCACATATTTTCATTGAGAATGAGCCCTAGGCACAGAATTATTGGGACATAGGATATGTGTATGTGCCCAAATGCTATACTGTTTTTCAAAGTGGTTATACCAATCTGTACTTCTTCTAGCACGGTTGTGAGAGTTTTCCTAAGTCCCCATCCTTTGCCATCACTTTGTATCATCAGCAGTTTTAACTTTGGCTCTTCAGGTTGTGTGGAGGGGTATCTTGTGCTTTTGGTATGCCTTTCTCTCATTAATAGTGTGGCTGACCATCTTTCTCTATGTTTGCCCACCAGTGAGTTCACCTCTTTTATGAGTTGCCTGTTAGGTCTCTCACTCTCTAACGTACTATATTTCTGTCTGTGGGCTTGGAGTGTCTGTCAGTATCCAGTTGGAATATCTGACTCTTTTTCTACATAGTAATTTGAGAATTGCCACTTTATCGAGCTTGGGAGAGGGGAACTAAGCAAATCTTTGAGAAAAAAGTAAATGACATCTGTGCTTGCTTTTATCCAGGCCAATTATAGGCAGAGCATCGACAAGTTGAAGTACAGCTTGGTGACTGACACTCCACAGATTGTTCAAGCCAAAATCAATGCCCAGCAGCTGAGTCTTGTAAGTAACCGACCCCTGCCCAGCTAGATGTGAGGGTCTTCAAATTGCTGCTTTGAGGCCTCTGGGACATCTGACCTTCAAGGGTTTGACTTTCATGAATGGTGACACATGTCTTATTACAGCCAGAAAATGACCCCCACTTCTTTTAAACTTTTTATTATGGAAAATTTTGAATACATGCAAAGTAGAGAACAGCATAATGAATCCCCATGTACCTGTCACCCATCTTCAACAGCTATCAACTCATGGCCACTCTGCTTCTCATGTGTATGCTTGTCTAATTCTCCTCTTCCATATTATTTTGAAACCAATCTCAGGTATTGTATAATGTAATCTGTAAATATTTCCGTATGAATCTCTAAAAGGTAAAAAAGAAAAACATATTTATGTAATTTTAGCATATCACATCAAAAATCTAACAATAATTCTTAACATCACCAGTCATCCAAAGTTCAAGTTTAATTTCTGGTCAAGAATGCTTCTCAGATGATGCTGTATTCATCCAACAGGAATCACATGTCTGGTTGGCTCTCCTCTGCATGTGTGATTTAAGATGGCTTTTTGTCATTGTAGCAGGCATTTGATAATTACCCTGCACTGCAGCAAATGTTTTTTTAAAAAGTTCAATATTCTCAAGTGCTCGTAGGGGGAGTTGGTGAAGCAGTCACGGGGAACTCTTTGCAAATTCACAACTTCGAGTGTGCCTTTGAGTTTTTTTATTTTTCATTTGTTACCTTCAGTTCATTAATTTAAAACATTTACAAAAAGTACAGGCTTCCTTGTAAAATGCCTTTTCCGGAAACTCCTTCTCAGCTATGGGTCTAAGGGAAAAAGAGTTATGGGTCCCTGAAGTTCTCTTTCTGACCACATGAAAACCCTATGGATTTATTTTAAATCCAACAGGTGAATTACCGTGCTGACTATGAAAAAAATAAGTTGAATTACACATTGCCACAGGATGTCCCTCAGCTGGTGAAGGCCAGAACCAATGCTGAACTCTTTAGTGAGGTAAGCGAGCAGTGTGGGGAGAAGAAGGTGAAGGGGGTTATGGAGTGACATCAAAACAAAGATACTGGGATGGTCCGCCAAGTGGGAAGTGTCTGTCCCTGAGAAAGTCTCAACAGAGGCACCCATCAAGTTGTAACTTTGAATTTTGCTATGTCATGGTGCATGGTAGTTTACTAGTGATAAATTGGTCATAGATATTTATTCCCATTATGTGAGCATGTGTACAATCCATGTATGAACACAGATACACAAACACACACATGCACGCACACACATACACACACCCCTACATCCTCATCCTCATCATCTGAGTGAACTAGTGGTTTGCTGTGTGGAGAAAATTTAAGTTTCAGGAGGATCAATCTGCATCATCAGATTTCTCCTGGAGTCACAAGGGGGCTATGATTTGGCTTCTCATTCTAGATGGAATTTTGGGGGCAGGAGAAGAAAATAAAAAGAACTAGCATTGTTTAAATGCCTGTTCTATCCTGGGGTAGGCACTGTATTGTGTGGAATTGTCATAAACCCCCAGAGGTATTGTAGAGGCACAGTTAGTGGCATGGGCTTTGGTGTCAGAGAGACCTGGGTTCAGGTGTTGGCACTGCCATTTTTAAAATGTATGTCACCCTAGGTAAGCTCTTTAATTTCTCTGAGCTTCACAGGCCCAATGTGAAGATTTGTGGTTAATGAGTAGAACTCATTTAGGAATAGGCCAATAAACAGTAGCTGTTATTGCCAGGGCAATGTCAACACTTCACATTTATGTTATACTTCACCAGTTTAAGATCTCTTTCCATATACTCTATCCAATTTATTCTCACAGCAATTCTGAGAAAGAGAATATGATACTTTCTCTGCCAGTAGGAGATTGAGGCCCCAAGAGGTCACTGGCCAAAGTCACATGATCAGAAAACAACAGAGCAAGGAGCAATGGGTGGGTCTTCTCTTTGTCCTGTTCCATTACCACTGGCCTGCTCTACAGCTAAGGACTCATTAACCGTGTTAATAATTACTGTTATCATTTTAATAATAACAGCCAAGACTCTGGTCTGTAAATAGAGGAAAAAAACAATTTCGCTTTAAAAAAATCTTCTTTGACTTTCAGCAGGAATATGGGTAGCAACTCCTATTCACTTGTGGTTTTGTTTGTCAGGTTAAGTATAAAGAAGGCTGGGAGAAGACGAAGGGGAGAGGATTTGAGATGAAGCTGGATGCCATGTCTCTGCTGGCCGCCAAAGCCTCTGGGGGAGCTTGCTAGCAATGTAGGTTTTCTCTCATTAACTCAGGAATGCATAAGAAATGGTTCCAATAAAATGTCAGTGGTCCTGCCGAAAAAATAATGATTGCTAACATTGTAAACATTGCAATACTTTAATCTTCTTCTGGATTTGTGAAAGACTGGCGAGGGTGTTTTTTTCAGAATTGTTCCCCTTGCACTTGTTAAAACCAGAGCCCCTTAGACGGCAAAGTTTCTCTCTCACTCACAGTAGATGTTCTTCTTTCTCTCAAGATTAAATATAAAGAAGACTATGAAAAGACAAAAGGCAAAGCCGCAGGAACAGCCGACTCTAGGCTTCTGCACTCCCTGCAGGTTGCTAAGATGAGCAGTGAGGTAAACTCCTTTTCTGACCCCCCAACCCCTCCCAGTTGTGTTACTTTAAAAGTTTTTCCTGGGCCTGTTTCACTTGGGGATTGTTACCTTTTGATTCACTTCTACCCACAACTCTTTTCTTTCCTGGCTTGCATAAGAAGCTTGTTTGGTTTATTTATTTTGCCAAAGTATACTATTTTTTAAATGTATGTGAGGAGTGTGGCCCTAAGGGTGACAGCATCTGGTGATCAAGGTACAAAGGTGTTCAGCTGCATTTATTCATGTCACAAATGTTAATCAAGCGACTACTAAGGGCAAGACACTGTACGAGACCCTGGGGCTATAAAAATGAACAGCACATAGTGAGTTTCTCCCTGGTGTAGCAAAAGCATCCTGCTTACTGTGGTGCTGTCCTGGTCCTGTGGTTACAACACATAGGATATTCATATATTTAGCAAGCCGGTGCCTCCCAGGCTCCAGCCAATCAGAATGATGATGCTTGTAAAGAACGCTAATGGCTGGAGAGGAACCTTGTTAAATGTCGCTTACCAAAAGACTTTGAAGAAGGAGAGTTCTGCTGGAAGAAACAGACCTGGTCTCTAATAAAGTCTTTCCTACCGATGGTGAATAGGCAAAAAAGACACACGAACATGGAGTATCTGCTTTATGAGGGCCTGTTCCAAGCTGTGAGGCCAACTTATGCTGCTCCAATGGTACAGTTGGATATAGTTACCCAATGAGTCATTAAAGAGCCATAGTTTGAATAGAATAAGCTGGCATCTGGGCTGCCATTTTGGATGTGTCTACAGAATAAGCCGAGTGAAGCATAGTCATGAAGCATAAAGAGGCATTGAGAATTTGGTTTCAGTTTAGACAGAACACAGTGATGTTACATATTTGCAGTTGAAGGAACTGGGGGTCAAAAAGATTGTGTCTTGCCCAAAGCCATATGGTAGTCAGTGGTAGTGGTACAGGGGCAGCGAATTGGACCCTAGAACTCTTACTACCTGGCACCACACTTTTTCTACTATAGCACACTGTCTTTCACCATCACCACACCATCATCACCACCATCATCACCATTGTCACCATCACCATTGCCATCGCCACCACACCATAATTACCATCACCATTATCATCACCACCATCATCAGTCACCATCATTGCTGCTATCATCACCATCATCACTACCATCACCACCACCACTATGACCACCACCATCATCACGACCAAACCACCACTGTTATTGTCATGCTAACATTTATCAAGTGTTTGCTGTGTGACAGTCCCTGTACTAAGCATGTTTTAGCTATTATTCATTTACTTATCATAACAGTCTCCTAGAGGAAAATGAGTCCTTGGAGAGGTGTCGTAACTTTCCAGAGGTCAAACTGATCTGCTGTTAAAGGGAAGATCAGGTTTGAACTCAGGCTTGGCTGGCTCTGCAGCCCAAGATTCTTGGTTCTATCTCTTAAAGCATCCATGAGAATTGCAAATAAGACTGTTCTCCTGGAGCAGCCAGGTGAAAAGATTTAGCATTGGCAAGAGACAGTCCTCCCAGAAACAAAGTAGTGTGGAACCTCAGCTCCCTTGTGATGCTGCCTTATAGACCCAGGACTTGGGTCATGCCTTTCTGACAGAAGGGTGGCAGTGCCCAGAGTGCCGATTCTCCCACTCCCGAAAGCTTGGGAATCTTTCCTGCATTTTCACATCACTTCTGCAAAGGGAAGGCTTCAACTAACAAAACGACCTTGTTTTGGTACATTCAAGGTTGAATATAAGAAGGGCTTTGAAGAGAGTAAGACCCGGTTTCACCTACCCATGGATATGGTAAACATCAGGCATGCTAAGAAGGCCCAAGCTCTCGCCAGTGACCTGGACTACAGGAAGAAACTGCATGAATACACTGTGCTGCCCGAAGATCTGAAGACTCAGTGGGCCAAGAAGGCCTACGGGCTCCAGAGCGAGGTGAGCCCACACATTGCCAGTTCTCCTCATGCATCTCTTGCAATTGGACATGGCTTTAGAGTGAATTCAAACCTGTACATGAATCCATTACATAACTCAGAAGACTAGGAAGAACTGCAGGAAATGTACTGGGGCCAGAAAGGACAGATGGGGAGGTAGGGATATAGCTGACACAATGGAGACTGGAGGGTGGAGAATCAGGGCTCAGAGCTAATGCTAAAGTCAAGATGTGTTGGCGATGGGGATGGGCAAAGGAGAAGAAAATGTTGAAAATGGTAAATCAATCTTGGAAATTTAGCAGGTTGGCAAATAAAGGCCCTTGGTCAACAAATATGAGAAATACCCTTTTTGCTAAGGTTGGGGTGTCTCAACACTAAGGCAGAGCATGCTACTCTTATTACAAGGCGACCCCAGTGGTTCTACCTCCCAAGTGGAGATCTGCCTGACCACAAAGGAGCAGGGAGCAGTTCTTCTAGGAAGGCAAATACAGGATCAAGATCTTGCTAACTCTCCCATCACTTTGTCCCATCTCTGTCCATGTGCCCGATGAGAGCTTTGTGATTTTTCTTTTGCAGCTGCAGTACAAGGCTGACCTGGCATGGATGAAGGGAGTCGGGTGGCTGACAGAGGGGGAGTCTCAACTTGGAACAAGCCAAGAAGGCTGGACAGCTGGTCAGCGAGGTAACCTGCACTTGGGCCCCTGGCCTCCAGCAGTCCTCAGTCCCTGAGTCATGGAGGGTGATCTTTGCCTCTAATTCCCCTTCTCTACCCCCAGATTTAATTTGGGTGTGGTTCAAAGTGGGAGCACTTCATTTTGCACCTGTAGCACTTTCTCAGTGAACTTTCCACACCCTTGAACTTCCTGAGATGCTGTTATTAAAAAAGCCTACTGATCTAAGTAGCAGTTGCATCCAAAGAATAATTTGGTTTAGAAAGGTATAATATACAGCACATGGGAAAACAGCACTTCTTATGTGAGCAGTGTGTGATTCCTTTTGAATCAGGGAGTCCAGTATTTGGAGGATAGTGTTCTTACTATGCCTATGCCTTAAATTCACTGCAGATTTCAGGCAAGTCACTTAACCTTCCCCATCCTCTTTCCTTCATATAAAAATGAAGAGGCTGGATCAGATACTTTCCCAGGTCCCTGCATCTCTAAGCCCTTGTTCCCTTTACGCCATAGAAAGCTGGCTCTGGCAGCAGGCAGAGGAGGACTTTTGAAGGACATTTCATTGAGAAGTGTCACTATTTCAGGAACTTTGTTTGGAATCTTCAAAGGGCATTCTTGTTTCAGGGCCAAGAAGGCTGAGTCGGCATATCTCTTGCTATTGATAATAATGGTGATAATAATAACTGCCATTTATGGACTGATAATCATTATTGAATTACCACTTTGGGCGTATTATATACATACCATTATATATAGGTCACCACAGTCCTATGTGAGTAGATGGTATGATTATTCTATTAATATTCCCATTTTACATATGAGGAAAGTGAGATTGAAGTTACACTGTAAGTAAGTAGAAGAGCTGGGGTCTGTACCCAGTGCGTTTGATCTGGTGCCCTGGCTCTTGACCGTGAGACAGTATTGCATCTCAAAAGCATATCTTGTAATTTATTTTTATATTTCCACTGTACTCACCCTCCTCTGAGACAGACATATTTAGGGTTAGAATACAGAATAAGGTGGGAGTAAAGCATAACCCTTTAGGGCTCTCATTACCTGGCTTCTTGGAGACCAACTCAAGTTCAGGCAGAGCAACCACAGCCCCATCTGTCTTAAACAGGGGTGCAGCAGAGGGGAGAGAATGCAACCAGTTGGTCCTTGAGATTCAGGAATGTCAGTTTCTATCTCATTTCATGTATTGCCTACTAATTTTTAAGCTCCTCCAGGGTCAGGAGGATATCATCTTCTTCATCTTTTTTACGTTCCTTCTGTGCTCTGTACAGAGTAGATTCTTGGCTGCTCAGCAAGTACGTGTGATTTGACCAATGCATAGTCTGGGATGGCTGGGAATTTCCAACAGTGGCAGGGCAATGGGACTCCCTTCAGTTAATGTGGTGAAGGAGTTTTCTCCTTCTACACAGTGGAACTAGGGAGGAAAATTAGAAGTCTCTTTGGAATGTTTTCTGTAGAACTTTTTTTCCCTAAAGGCAGAAAATTTGGAGTTTCCAGTGTTTCAATCACTATGTTGGGTTCAGCTGGTAGCTATAACCCTCTTGCTGATGGCATGGGAAGTTTGTCAGAACCAAGCTGCGAGCTCATCTCTGATCTCCCTGCCATGTGAAGCTTTTCTTCCACACGCCATCCTCAGCGGCCACCTTTCCTAGCAACTTTGGCAGTTTCAGTGGAAAAGCCGGAGGAGCTAATCTTCAGGAAAGACAAGAAGTCCCTGCGGGGGGGGACAAAATTAGCACACTAAAAATTTGCCAGTTAATTCGTGGCTGTGAGATGGGGACGCTATGAGGACAAGACCTCAGTGATCTGGAAAATCAGAAACTCACCTGAAGCCAAATCTCACCTGGCCGCCGGCTTCTGTCTGTGGCTCCGTGTCCCCTTCCTTAAAGCTGCTGCCTCCTGGACAATCATGATAACACCATGGCAATGGCTATGTCCTAACACTGTCCTAGGGACCTGACTCATGCATAAAACATGGTGTTGAAGCCTCCGCTCCCCGCTAGACTGAAGTAGCTTCTACTGTTGTGCCCATTGTACACTCTAAGCAAGGGTGGCTCAGATTGGATTAAGGGATGTGCCTGAGGTCATGAAGCTGGAAGGATGTACAGACAAGATTTGAACCTCAGTCTTCATCATTGTAAAGTCTAGGTTTCCTCCACCTCACCCTGCTATGTTAGGTCTAGATTTATAAAATGTATAACTCCCTGGGGCACACAGTGAAATACAGGGTTACTGAAGAGGAAAATTACATTTCCCATTCAGTAATAGCAACTAAAACAAATTCACTGGAGCAGGCCGTCTCAGGCCTGTGTTGTTCTGTTTAAGCTGCAGGACCAACTAGAACATTCCTCCCAAGGAAATGCTTGGACCACAGAAAGTATGTGTGTATGTGTACATATGTGTAGGGCAGTAAGGGCAAGCCAATCTTAATACTGTGGGGTCCCTTTCCTTTGAAAACAGAAAAACTACCGGCAGAGAGTAGATGACCTGAAGTTCACCAGCGTGACTGACAGCTCCCAGATGGAGCACGCCAAAAAGAGCCAGGAGCTGCAGAGCGGGGTGAGTCCTGGGCTGCCCTTTCTCCACCAAGCTGCTGTGTCATGGGCCTGGAAACCTCCAGGGACAGCTGCAGGTGCTGCCCAGGCACAATCCAGAAACCAAAGAGCCTTCCCTTTAAATAGGCTGGACCCAGCTTTCCCCAGGCTTCCAGGCTGTTTCTGGAACTGGACATCAGGCCTTTGCTTCACCCACCACCATCTCACCTGAATTTTTAGGGATAGATGCAGGGCTGACTTTATTCCTTTTCAGCTTCCAGTATTCTCTGGTTCCTTTTTTATTCTGTCTCCTATTTCTCATCAAAGACTCTAATTCTGGAGCCAGGAGAGAATTCTGTTGGAGGAGGATGTTTGCATTTGTGGTGTGTGCAGATCACACCCATATGAGCTTATTTATGGGGCCAGAACAAAGAAGCACCACACACATTACTTACAGATTAGTTCTCTGCACCAAGCAAGACCATAGTTGCCACAATCTGTCCAGGACCTTTCTAGCTTTCCTTCCTAAATGTCCAGGTAAGATACACCTGCCAGAAAGGATACAATCAACATAACTCAGAGTCAGAAGAAGCCACAGTTTGGAAACTCAATTGGGGATTGAGGGGGATGTGGGGAGAGAAAGAGAAGAGTGATAAGTTTGCCATGGAAGAGACGTCCAAGCATGCTCACTTTCCTGGTGTCAGTACCTGTGAATGTATTAAGGTTGATGATGAAGGAGCAGGAGGCAGAGTTTCCTTCTTATTATTCTCACCTGGCGAGTCTGTACTAATCTGAACCCCCTGGTGGGGTATTTTTATGGCCACAGACACTGTAGCTAGCAACAACTTGCAGAGGTTGATATCATCCCAAAGGAAAGGTGTGAAAGAGAAACCTTGGAGGGGTTTTCAGGTTGGCTCCCTGCCCCATTTTTCTCCCAGCTCCTCCCCCACTGCTTCTCCTTCTCCCATCACCTCTCCTTGACTATATCCTGCCACTCAGAGTCTGATCTGTTGGGTTTTGTGATGGACTTTCTGTGCAAGTCAGAGAAATGCCAAGCAGACAGATGAGAAATGTCACCTTGCCCACCTCGCCCCTGCCATCTGCTCTTGACTCAGTACTCTCTCCCAACAGGTGGCCTACAAGGCAGGAAATGAGCAGTCTGTCCATCAGTATACCATCAGCAAAGACGAGCCTCTCTTCCTTCAGGCCCGAGCCAACGCTGCAAATCTCAGCGAGGTACAGAGAGAGGGAGTAGGCAGCATGAGCTCTGCTCCCCCTGTATGTATAGCCACCTGGTCAACCAAGCCCACCAGCCATGGCATACTGTCTGTGTCAACTGAGGTTACATACATCTGGTTGTTCTAAAAACAGCTTACCCAGCAGATCTGCCTCCTGATCAGTGTTGTAGGGGGAGAGGAGGACAGCTTTTACAGGAATGAGCTAGTGGAGGACTTGAGCTGCTGAATATTTCCTGGGGTTGGAGGTAAGGGTTATTCTAGGTGTCAGAGTTGAAACAGCATAATCATGGTAGAGGGGGAGTAAGAGCTCAGACATTTGCTCCAAATGGTCTGGGTTTGATCCTTGGTTGCCACTTACCAGGTGTGTGTCCTTGGGCAAATTCTTTATTCCCAGCTGTCTCATTGGTAAAACGATGCCAACATTAGTCCTATCCTTACTAGGTTGTCATCAGATTTTAATGAGTCTCAGAGGCGTGTGCACAGTGGTAGCTGTTAGTCATGAAAGCCTCCATAGTTCCAACTTTCTCCCTCTCAGTATCTTCTGGGGATGGTGTTTTCTTGGCTCTCCCTGCTCAGCTCCCAGGTCTTTGGGTTCCTGACTGGAGAAATAGATGGGGAGGAGAATTGGAAGGAGAAACAGAGGCTAAGTTGATTCACACACAGAACGGGAAAGAAGCCTTCTAGAATAAAGATCTTGAAATTTGGAGATAGGGCAGGAGAGAGAATGGAAGGAGCAAGGAAAAGACCCAGGTGAACTAAAGGCTGGGGGAAGGCGGAAGGAAGAGAAGAGGGTCAGCTGAAGCCACTGCTGGCTGGCTGGGCTGCGTGGACAGAGATGGAGAACAGATCTTTCAGAAACATCGCTGTGCTGTGTGATGTTATCTCGCCTTTGGCATGTTTTTAAGACTTCCACAAAAACTCCTAGTATTTGCTAAGGCTTCTGGAGTTTAATTTCTGCTTTTCTTGATTGAAGCCCTGTGTGTCAAGAGGCCTTAAGGCAGGAAGAAGGCCTGGCTGTATTCAGACTACATGATTTCTGTGGCTCTCAGAGAAGGATGTAATAATCGGTATTGCTTTCCTAGAATGGTCATTAGAGTCTAGAGAAATGCTCTCACATGAGAACCTTCTCACATGAGAACCTCCTCACCTTCTCTCCTAAATCCCCTTAGAAACTGTATAAGAGCAGCTGGGAAAACCAGAAGGCAAAAGGGTTTGAGCTACGCCTTGACTCCTTGACCTTCCTGGCAGCCAAAGCCAAGCGGGACCTGGCTAGCGAGGTGAGTACGTCACCAACTTGTACAGGAGACCTCAGAATCCGCCTTTTTATACATGGGAGATTATCTCAGTGTCTGGGCAGGTTCTTAATCTCTCTGAACCTCAGGATTCTTATCTGTAAAATGGAGATAATAGCAATCACCTTGCAATGAGATAATCCCATCCATGCCTATCTATTTAATAACTGCTTGCCACACATTGATTTTCAGTAAGTGATGACTTATTATTAGTAGTGGTAGCAAGAGTAAGAATCCAAATTTCTCACTTTACAGATAAACTGATGCCCAGAGACAATCCATGACTTTCCAAAGACATTGTGGTCTGTTAATGGTTAATACAGGCTCTGGTGTCAAATAGACCTTAGATAAAATCCCACCTCTGTCATCCATGAGTATAGTTACTTCAGGCAGGTTGTTTAACCTCTCAGAATCTCAGTTAACTTGCTGATAAATTGGTGATTGCGAAATAGTGATGAGGAAATGGAATGAACTGATGTAAATGGAGTGTTGTATAGCCTAAAGGAATCTGTTAGGAGTCAGATGTGAGAGAAGGAGCTTGAGCCAGAAAGTACATCAAACTCTGCTTCCTTTATCGGGAAAAAGATCAGCTAGACCAAAAACAACTGGTTTGGTGATGTTGTTGCTTTATATTCTGACACAAGCTCTTTATCTCCTTTTTTTTTTTTTTTTTTTTGAGACAGAGTTTTGCTCTTGTTCCCCAGGCTGGAGTGCAATGGCACAATCTCAGCTCACTGCAACATCTGCCTCCCAGGTTCAAGCGATTCTCCTGCCCCAGCCTCCTGACTAGCTGGTATTACAGGCTCCTGCCACCATGCCCAGCTAATTTTGTATTTTCAATAGAGAAGGAGTTTCTCCATGTTGTTCAGGCTGGTCTCGAACTCCCCACCGCAGGTGATCCGCCCACCTCGGCCTCCCAAAGTGCTGGGATTACAGGCGAGAACCACCGTGCCCGGCCATAAGCTCTTTATTATGTTGTTAGTTGGTAACACTTTACAAATCAGCACTGGTCTGTAGATGCTCTTGAGTTCCACAGGCTTGTCCCGTGCTTGGTTTATAGAAAGGGTTCCATAAGTGGTGGCAGATATTGATACAGTTTGTTGTTGGCAGAGCTGAGAGCAGAACCTGAATCTACCACTGGCTGAAGCAATGATAATGTTGAAAATCATGCCACACACTGATGCCTTCTGACAGTTTTCACAGTTTTTCATATTTCTTCTTACTTCTGGTCCTTGTTACTCTCAGCCTAGTGTTATTTTTCAAACAACATGCTCCTTTTTGCTCCTCATACTCTGCTAAATAGATATGTACCCCGGTTATCTTTTACTTTGAGTTCCTTTTATATGCAGCAATTGTAGTTTGGCTATTCTGTATGTTTTTCATTTCATGGCTACTTTTATTTATAATTTTCTCACTATTTAAAAAGATTAAGGCCACTTAAAAATAAATCCAGAAAGAGTCATCTCAAATAATTGGAGAAAAGACGACCTTTCACTAGAAAACCGGTAGAAGATTATTATTATAGCTAAGCGTTCAGTTTAGCTCTGAGCTCCTGGCAGTTGAGGTGAAAAGGGAAATAATGGGTAATAATTTTTTCTTTCACTTTTTGATGAAAGAAAATGTATCAGAGGTTCAAAAAAAGCAAACTTTCTTATGTCTCTGATTCTAACAGGATTCTGTCCGATGGCTTTGTCTTAGCTCTCATGCATGGGGTCTGAAGCCTAACAATTCCTGTAGGAGGTTCTAATGTATCCCTGTTCCATTCCTCTTATTTAGGTGAAGTACAAGGAGGATTATGAGAGATCCAGAGGGAAGCTCATTGGGGCAAAGGGCGTACAGGGAGATTCGCAAATGAGCCACTCACTGCAAATGTCCAAGCTGCAGAGTGAACTGGAGTACAAGAAGGGATTCGAGGACACCAAGTCCCAATGCCATGTCTCGCTGGACATGGTCCACCTCGTGCATGCCCGCAAAGCTCAGCATTTAGCCACAGATATAGGCTACAAGACAGCAGCACATCGTTTTACGGCTTTGCCCACAGACATGAAGTTGGAATGGGCCAAGAAAGCTTATGGCTTACAGAGTGATGTAAGCTCTGTGTGAGTGTGTGCACCTGTGTGTATGTGCATGTGTGTTGTGTGTGTGCTAGTGCTAGTGCAAGTGTTTCCCTAAGCTGTCCAACGCAACAATTTATGCTATGGGACACCTGTTTCTGGAACCCTAAGTGGCAACACTTTGCTAGTGGTTGAACTTTTATTCAAACTAGGCCAATTTTAGATTCTGTACTAACAGAAGAAATCATAGAGTTACTTTTTCCTTCTTGGAACTCTGGCCTATATATGTTTTCCAGGTTTGTTTTTATTGCCAGAGGGAAGTATCTTTGTGTCATTCCTAGTGGTGGCCTGTTAGGGGAGAGCATTGCTGATCACTCATCCCGACTTCAGTAGTCCTCATTTTTGGAATGGGAGGGTCGCTAGTTTTCAATAACCCTTTCCCTGTCCTCCTTATCCTCCCCTCCCAGTTCTGCTTTCTTTCTGTCTTCAGGTGACTTTTGCACAAGAATGAGGGTGAACTGAAAAGGCAGGTTAGCTGCGGCCACACTGTTACACAGAAAGGGTGTGTGTGTGTGCATGTGTGTGTGTGTTTTTGCCAGAGTCCTGGCAAAAACAAAGTGGGTGACAAATGATATTATGAACGATAATGATTCATAAAGGGTATGTGTGTGTAGACACACCCTTCCTGGTAGAACTGTTTCATGATAAATGATGATATGCTAGTTTGAGAGAAGTGTCCATTTAAATGACTTTCCATTAAAATGACTCATTCGACGGCAAGTAAAGAAATGAGAAGAAATGCCCCTTGCCCCCCACCGAGGTGGGTAGGAAGGAATTGGCACTGTGGGAAGCCTCTGCTGTCTTGTGAAATTCCCTCAAATAGAGCCCACCTGGGTTCTGTTGTGAATTCTCATTTTCTTGATCCCCCTTGTGTCATTTTAAACAAGAAAACTGGTAATGCAGACAATGAGGACATGCTTCTTTCCGAGTAGACTCATCCGTAATGAGGGGCAAGGTTGGTGTGGCCCCTCCTGCGCCACCCCCCACTAGTGTTGGGCGGGGCCTAAGGCCACCATCCCAAGGGATGGCTCCAATTAAAGGGGAAATTAATTTACTTTTAGGAGCCTTACCTGTGACTGTGCAGAAATGCATAAGACAAAAGTGGCATCTAATTTGACTCAGCTGGCACCAAGGCTGCGTCGGGAGCTGCTAATAGCCCTTTAAATATCTGTGCACCAACAATGGCCTGCTTTTTTTTTTCTTTCTCCTTTGTCAGAACCAATACAGGGCAGATGTGAAATGGATGAAAGGCACGGGCTGGGTCGCCACCGGGTCATTAAATGTGGAGCAGGCGAAGAAGGCAGGAGAACTCATTAGCGAGGTGAGATTTCCTGACAGCCTGTAACAGGCCTGGCTGCGTTAGGCGTGCGGCGTCTCTGTATAAAATTAAAATAATTTCCACTCAAAAGGCAAAGAAAAAGGCAAAGCCACATGAAAGACCTCAAAACCCAGACGAGGGCTGGTAATTAGAGGGAAACCACATACCAAACACACACCAGTAGGGGCCCAGAGAGTCCTGGCAAAAACAAAGTGGGTGACAAATGATATTATGAATAATAATGACAATCAAACAGAGCTCAATTGCTACCCACCAACTTACCTTTTTAATGAAGCAACACAGGAGGGATGATGAAAAGATACATTTACTGCACCCAAAAAGCCCTTTGGTGACTTTAGGCACATTTTCTTCCTCTCTTGCTGCCACAGAGTAAACAGTTTTTGAATATTCACGTGGTGGCCACCATGTGACATGGTTCTTTTGTGAGGGAGGGTCTTATTTCAGTTTACTCAGTTCTGCCTATTTATAGCCACCTTGGCTGGACCCTACAGCATCACTGCTTGCAAAAATAGTCGTTTTTTTACATTTCAGGACAGTGTCATTAAGCAGATCTTTCTGAGTTTCTCAACTTTGGCACTATTGACATTTTGATTTTTCTTTGTTGTGGGGTTATCTTGTGCCCTGTAGGATGTTTAGCAAGACATCCTACAAGGATGCCAGTAGTGCCCTCCACCCGGCTGCGACAACCAAAAATGGATCGAGACATTGCCAAATGCCTGCCAGGGAGCAGAATTGTCCCTAGCAGAGAGGCACAGGACGAGGCTCCCAGGAGGAGGCTGAACACCATCAGACCACTCACACCTGTTCTCTTCGTGTTTGCTTGTGGGGCGACTTGCTCAGAAGACAAGTGAGCATTTGCCCAGTTGTCTTCAGAGTAACCTGGTCTTTCTGGACTTTTCTGGGTGGGAGGGGACCATAATGGTCATAGTCCCCGCAGGATGTTAGCTTTGGCAATGAACCTCCTGAATGTTTTTGAGGAGGGGTTTCTTTCTGACATAGTTAAAATAGAAAGACACCCTTGTTGGTTTTTCAAACACACCTGTCTAGCATGTGTATTATCCCATGGAACGGCATTCTCATTACCTGGAACACTGCAGAGTTGACTTCAAAAAGTAGCCTTATGCTGATTGGCCTGATTTTTAGGAAACTTGGTCAACACTCAAGGCTCAGAACACCCTGGGAACTCCGTGGGGGATAGCACTGTTCTAGTTTATTCATTCGAGTTCAGGAGAGGCCCTCTGGGAGGAAGAATGTGAAGAACATGTAGGAATCAACATTTAGGATTCGTGATCCCAAACTGTCAATCTTGGGCTCACTCATAAAAAGGAAATGAAGACTAAAGACCATATTTGCGTAATTTAGACTTCAAGATGATTTCCTCCATGTGTCTAAATCTGACAGCCAAGGGATCAAGGGATCTTTGGGGGACCATGTATCCCAGTCTTCTTAGTCAGCCATCTCATTTTGCAAACTTTCTCAACAAATTTGCTTATCCTCTTGGATGTGCTTGTCTCATACCAATCCTCAAACTTTAGTAAGTAAGACAAGACATCTTTCAGCAACTTTCCCCCCATCCCATGTCAGGCTGTCACATTTACAGGTTAGTGTCGAATTGGGCCACCTTCTTTTCCTTCTTTTTTTTTTTTTTTTTTTTTTTTGAGATGGAGTCTCACTCTGTCGCCCAGGCTGGAGTGCAGTGGCGTGATCTTGGCTCACTGCAACCTTCGCCTTCCGAGTTCAAGTGATTCTCCTGCCTCAGCCTCTTGAGTAGTTGGGATTACAGGTGTCCACCACCATACCTGGCTAATTGCTATAGAGATGGGATTTCACCACGTTGCCCAGGCTGGTCTCGAACTCCTGACCTCAGATGATTCGCCATCCTCAGCCTCCCAAAGTGCTGGGATTACAGCTGTGAGCCACCACACCTGGCTTGGGTCACCTTCTTAACTTCCAGAGAGAATGCCAGGCACTGTTGAAAGGGCCACAAATGCATATGCACACCTACGATCCAAAGCAGAGGTCAGAAAGCCTTTTCTGTGAAGGACCAGATAGTCAATATTTTGGGCTTTGTAGGTCATATGGTCTCTGTCACAACTAGCTGGAATATGGCCAGCCATAGGCCATATGTAGGTGAATGAGCATGGCTATATTCCAATAAAACTTTATTCACAGAAACAGGTGGTGTACTAGATTTGGCTGGCTATTGATCTGTGTCATCTTAAGACAACCCAGCATACAAAAATCCAACCAGATAAATCAGAGACTCTTCAAGATGATTATTCTGTTTGGGAAAACATACACTGTATCGTCTCATTAAAATAAAAATGGTTTCAGTGTCCTAGAAATGTACTTTGATCTTTAAAAAAGAATTTAAGCAGATTTTCAGAATACTTCAAAATTGGGTCTCTAGGTCTTTGCCAGCATTTTTGTGATTTTTTTTTTTTTTTTGCTTCAGTGTGCTTCAAACTGTGTGATGATTCCTTTCAGTAATAACACTCTTTTTCCTGTTATTGTAATATTTTAAAGAATTATTTCCTATGTTAACTGAACTAGGCTTTAGCGTGATTGGACAGCATACACTCACAGGCTGTGAGGGTTTTGACTGTGATAATGTCTGCCAGTGTTTTTTTGTGGAAGGAAAATAGAAAGCTTAAATGGATAAATGTAACTCTGAATGCTCTTTCTTGCTTAGAAGACCCAAACTAAGATATGTAAACAACTGTGACAAAGTATTTGAAGCCTATATAAAGAATCCTTTTCTAAGTGTGTATCTTACGGTATTTTACTAGTGTAACCTAATTTTGAGATGTTTTCTTTGCACCAGGTAGAAATACTTTAATGTTAATTGACATGAGGTTATTCTTAAATTGAAACAAATATTAACCTGAAGGTGTCTAGGATATAAAGATGGAGGAAGCAGAATAATAATTATGTTCACAAATTCACTCTAATCTCAAGCAACCTATGATTTTCTCTTTCAAATGGCATGAAAGAGCAGCACAAAATTCACAGCTTTGATCTTTTTCTGCTCAACAGAAGAAGTACCGTCAGCATCCAGATGCTTTGAAGTTTACCAGTATTAAAGACACTCCGGAGATGGTCCAGGCCAGAATTAGTTATACCCAAGCAGTGGATGTAAGTGATAATGTATATACATTATGACTCTAAGAGTGGGCTCTTCTTTCAACACTGCGATTGAAGCGGAGGGGTTCTTGGGTTTGCTCCTTCTGTTGTCCTAAGGATGAAGGCACTCCTTGTCCTTTGCAGCGGCTTCCCTTAGCGGGGGTGCTTCCTCATTAGGATGCAAATGGGGGTGTTACTGCACTTAGAATGCCAAGTAGGGGTCCACTACCCCACTGCCCCAGGATGCTCTCCCGCGTTCCCATTTGCATGTCTCAGGATTCATTCATGGTGAGGCATTTTTCCCCTCTCCTTTTGTTTGAAAGTGTTGTTTTCAGAGCTGGGCGAAATTCTTGGTAATTGGAATCCTGATGCTGTGCTTAGAGCTCTTTATGACCCAAGGCCAGCAATTGTTGCTCTATGAATTTCCCAGAGACTTTGAACATGATTTGGGTCTGATTTATATACATTAGATTGACTTTCAAGCCATTTTCCATACTCCTTTATGATATGAAACCAAGATTTGACCCCTTTCCCTCTGTGGGAAAGGTTGGCTGAGGTGCAGGGTTGCAGGGTTGGCTAGAGACTAAAGTGAACGACGAGGTCCTGAAAAAAAAATCACTTTGGGATATAGATTAACCCTGCTTGGCTGATTCTGCTCAGAGAAACCTGTGGACCTTCATGCAAGGCAAACCCAGCTTTTAAACACCCTCAAACCGTTCAATTTTCCGTGAGGAAAATTTACAAATCTTGGGGGCATAGGTTTCAAAATTCTCTCCCTTGTTTCCCAATTGAGCAAATGATTCTGGTTGCACTTTATTTGACAGGCATTCTGAAACAGCCTGAGTGCCTGTCAGAATCTGGGATGGGATGATTTACAAGCTTATGGATTTAGGAATTTATAACTTCTTCATAATCAGCCCATCAGAATCAAACTGAATTCTGAGAAACACAGATGGTCCAACAAGAACTTTTGTATGAAGAAAATCAATACCTATTTCTTCCTTACCCTAGCCAACTCTAGGGGGCACTGCTGTGATACGTAGAAACTTGGACACATTGGAAACTTTCTCTGGTGGCTGATGCCAAGTGCATGTGTCATTACTAACTACCAGGATATCCTAAGCTCGAGTCAGAGTTCTGGGTGAATAGACTCCCAGACCCACCCAGGAGATATGTCTTAGGGCAAGACTATTTGAGATTGGGGAGTGGAGGAGGATTGAGATAGGGAGGTGAAAACCTCACCTGTGCAACAGCCGTCTTCTTTCTTGCCTTCTGTATCTTGATGCCCTCTCATAGCCAATAGTTAATTGCCAGATTATTACTGGATATTAAGTAAACCTCATTTTCTCATTTGACACCCATCTCAGCAGTATACTATGAATGGGGTGTTCACTGAGGGGAATGCTTCAGCTTGTCATGTTCTGAGCTAGGAAGCAGAGCTTGGAAATGACGTGCATGTCATCATGCTAGCTGTGAAATCTGGGTGGAGGCAGGGTGCCTGAGATTGTGTCTCTATGAGGAGGTGGCCGTCGACGCAGCTTGGTCTCTTGGAGTGTAACCTGGCTGATGGCTTTGTGCAGTGGGCTGTAGGTTTCATGAAAACCTCCTTCCATCCACAGAGATTATACAGGGAACAAGGAGAAAACATAAAGCATCATTACACACCGACTGCAGACCTCCCTGAAGTCCTGCTGGCCAAGCTGAATGCCATGAATATCAGCGAGGTGAGGCTGACCCAAGGGCACTGGTTTTAATGGCGGGAGAGGAGGGCTGCCCTGCACGCAGAAGCCCCCAAGCTGGTTTAATATTCTGCTGGCACCATCTTGAAATATGTGATGTTTTTGTACAAAGGGCCTGACATTTTCATTTGCACTGGGCCCTGCACATTATGTAGCTGGTCCTGCAGAAGTGTCCAGCTCTTTTGAAAGAATGATCTGGGAAAATGCTCTGCTTAGTTTGAAGAGCATTGGTTTGGAGGAGCTAGAAAGTGGGGGACATCAGATCTAGCTGAGTATATCCAGTGGCTATACCCAGGAGAGACTTGGGGCTGAACTTCTACTTCTCCTCCCCAAAATCTCTATCAGCTCCCCTAACCACCATTTCTGTTCTTTGATAGCCATGTCTGACTTTTCTTTATCTGACATATAAAGCACTATGCAAATGCAAGCTCATGGCTCCTTCTTCCAATCAAATTATTGCTTAGAAAAATCCGTGTCTGTTTGACTCTAAAGCCTTTGCTTTTAACTCCTCCCCCTCTATGCTTCAACCTGTCCCCCCACCAACCCCATCCCCTGCCCACCTTCAAAGGTAAGCACAAGGCAGGATCCAACTCACGTGGGTTTAGCTGAGCCGCCGTGATCTCTAACTCCAACTGGCCAGGGAGGGAAGGGACCCACCAGAAACCAGATTTCCAATTTGGTAAGCCAGAGTTTAGGAAACCACCAGATCACTTAAAGGTCTTTCCTTGTGCACATCTTCCCGACAGACACGTTATAAGGAATCCTGGAGCAAACTTCGAGATGGCGGCTATAAACTGAGGCTGGATGCCATTCCATTCCAAGCAGCAAAGGCTTCTGGTGAAATTATAAGTGATGTGAGCATTTATCCCCATTCCTGTGACAATGTTGAACATTAACTGGTTTTCACTTCTTTTGCCCCTAACCCCTGCCTTCTTTTGCCTGTGGGTAATTCCCTGTCCTCTCTGAACTGACTGTGTCAGGGCAATCAGATAATGACCGGTGAGAAAGAACATATCTTGCAACAAAAAATTCTCCAGCCTGGGATACAAAGCCAAATGCTGGACTGTAAACATAGACCCTGGGCAGATGAAATGCACCCTCCGCCAAAGGTGTTCATAAAGAGAGTCCACGTGAAGAGATGGCTAACAATGTACCCACCTTCCTCCAGCGAGGGCCGCCCACGTGCTAATGCATCCTGCCATTTCACAGCTGAGCCCTTTAGTCATTGGGAGTCTTGCATATGAAAGAATAGACCTTTTGACGACTCCCGCGCATTTTCTTTTAACTCACCCAGTTACTGTCAAAAGAACAAAACATTTTCACCCAATGCCCACCTCTTCCATTCTGTGTCCCTTATCCCTGAGCTGTTCCTCTCTCCCGCTCTCTTTCCCTTTAGTACAAATACAAAGAGGCATTTGAGAAAATGAAAGGACAGATGCTTGGCTCCCGGAGCTTGGAAGATGATATCAGCCTTGCACATTCAGTGTATGCGACCTCACTGCAGAGTGATGTAAGTTGAAGGAAAGGCATCAGCGGCTGCGGGCCCCCCACCTGACAATGCTCACTGCACAGCAACCTCACATCGTTTGTCCTTCTGGATGTGCGTATTGGTTCTGTTGCTAACTTGCTATGTGACATTGTTAAATCACTTGTGCCCTCTGGGCAACAGCTTCCTTCTCTGTAAAAATGAGGTGCTGGACTGGTTGACCCCTTAGTTCCCTTCTGGGCCCCGGCATTCTGTGATTTTGACCAGGGGCCACCAATGGGGCCTGTGGGCTGGATTTGGCCTCCAGAGGTGTTTCGTTTGGTCTGCAGAGCGGATTCATTGCAAATTTTAAAAAATGGACAATTTTCTATAAAAGTGTTAAGCTTCTGGCCAGAAGCTGGACCTGGATTCCTTAAGGCTACGGTTGGTTGAAGTGGTTTCCTGTCAGCTCCATTTAGAAGGGATCCATGCCGTGGGCCGGGCAGCCACCCTCTTCTTCACTTCCTGCTTTACTCCTTTATGCCACCTGCCTGGCCCCTGTAGGCATATGAGTTTGCAATGACCTTGTCATTGTTGGTTGTGACCCTCTGGAAGCTGGCAAATGTGTACAGGCGCTGTCTCCTTGCACATATGTGAGTTCGCTAACAGTGGTGATGAAATCTGTATCCAGTGTATTACAGAGGGCTAAGCGCTTTCATATGTGGTGTCTCAGTTCACTGACAGTTCACTATCTCTAGGAACTCCATCTTGTCATTCTTCCTTCTTTTTTGATAGGGAAGTAGAAACTCTGAGTGGTTTAGTCCCTTGTCCAAGGTCAGCTAGATTGGGCAGAGCCAGCCTATGGAGCCAGCTTTATCTCTCATGATCTTTCCACAGCTTCACATGTTCTCTGCCATTTTGTATCCTGCCTCAGTTTCCCCATTCATAACTTTCTTTTCCTTTCCATGCTGGGTTGCTGACCTAAGAATATGAGGTTGGATATGAATTGTCCTTGGCATTATGCTAGGGGTGAGGACAGAATGAATGGAAGTTGGGGGTAGGAGGTCAGGAAGGGCAATGAAAGACAATGGAAGGACAGAGGACGATAAGGAAGAGGTGGTGATTCTGCATCTGATTATTCCCCAAGTGAGTTTCCAAGACCTTTAAACACAGCTCCTCCAAGGATTATATAATGAAACCTATGGTCTGGAATGGGTCTTCCCTTTCCCCTCCCAGGACGTGTGTGGGATTTTTGGGAATGCCCATCCCTGAGGACTAACTCTCCAAGGATCCTCCTCACTGCTCCTGGCTCCCGCGTTGACTAGGAAAATCACTGAATGCTTTGAAGAAACTCTTCCTAAGTTAGTGTGAGAGGAGAATCCCTCACTATTGCCCAGACTTGAGGGATGATGGGAAAAAAATGGTGGGCAGGGAGGTATGCATCTTCTTGTCTCTGAAAAACAGAGAGAGCTAAAGATTTGAGCAAGGGAATCACTGACATTATTTACTGTTCCTTGAACTTTTCTATTTTCCCTAAATGGGGGAAACGCAGTCCTTCTTCGTCCAGATCAATGACGTCCAGGAGCCCAGGGTGGTAAGTGTCAGGGCCTGGAGACAAGCCCTGCTTATTAGGCCAGTCTCTGCAAGAAAAGAGCACCGAGCCTGCCAAGAACCTCCCCTGGGCTTACCTCGGGACAATCGCATTGCAGTTGCTTTCCCTGATGGTCCCGTGGCAAATAGTGGCTTTGAAATAGCTGCTGTTGCTCTGTCTGCCCCTCTAGGTGAATTACAAGAAAGGCTTTGAACACTCAAAGGCGCAGTTCCATCTGCCGTTGGACATGGCCGCCCTGGTGCATGCCAAGAAGGCTCAGACCCTGGCCAGCGACCAGGACTACAAACATCCACTGCCCCAGTACACTTCCTTGGCAGAAGACCTAAGGCTGAGCTGTGCCAAGAAGGCTCACAAATTGCAGAGCGAGGTAAGGAGACCTGGCCTCTCTCTAGGGGGCCCTTCTCCTCTTAGGACCTCAAGGCAGTGACCCCAAAGCTCCTGATGGCTCAGTGAAGTCTCTAGAAGTGAGAAATCCTAAACCCAAGTCTTTTGAAACCCAACCTGAGAGTTCCTGCACAGCCTTAAAAATAGTTATGCAAGTCTAATCAAAACAACTACCATTTATTATTATTGCTGAACTCTAAGCATTGTTTTAGGCATTATCTCACAATCATCCCATATTGATAGTTTATCCTCATTTTACAGAGAAATTATAGCGAAATGCAGGAAAGTTAAATATCTTGCCCAAGATCACACAGCTCTCATGAGAAAGGGAGTGCTGGGATTTGAACTTGAGGTTTGAATGACAAAGATGCCCTCAAGATTCATGATTTTGCATGTTTAAGATTTGCCAGTGGTATTGCCTCTGGCCTCAAGTGGCAGGAAGGATTTCTCTTGGTGCTCCATGCATTCCTGTGCCGCCCGTCTTCTGAGGAGGGCTGGGATCTGTTGGGAGAGGCTGCTCAGAGCCTGTCAGGACTGACCCACTTCAGGGAGAGAAGGAAATCAGGGCCCTGGAAACCCTCCCCTGCGTCCCTTTGAGGAGTCTTTGCACTCCTCTGACATGCATTTCTCAGTTCTGATGCCTGATTTCTGAAGCAGACAGGCCCAGGAGGGTCAGGAAGCATTGGAGACTTCCTCATTCCCAAGGAGAGACAGGATGTTCTTCCCAACAGGCATCTACATCCTGTTCACTACTCACCTTATTTCCCAGCTGGCTAGGTTTCCAGGCTATGAGATTTGCAGGTAATGGGTCTGCTTTGGAATAGAAAACTCCACACAAAACCTCTTTCCTGGTCTGGCAGTGCCTGCGATCCGAGTGGCACTCAGATCTGGCTGTCTGTCGTCTGTTTGGATTTTATGCCTGTGTACAGCGTTTACTGAATGACATAAACTGTCAGGAACCTGAGAGCAGCTGTAGGAACGAGGGAGCTGCCACGCTCATCTTGGGGGCCTGTTTGTCACTTGAGCAGAGCCCTCGCTTGCCCTACCTCTGGTTGTGATAGTGATTGGAAGGCAGCACGCCCAGGGGGTGCCTCACTGGCTGAAGGGGAGTGAATTTGGGGTGTCTTTAAACTGTCAGCCCAAATCATGCAGGTACACACAATCGTCCTCAGCCACACGGACACAGACGGGGCTTTGCCAGATTCTTTTGGATTTATTTATTAGTTCTTTCTTAACCCATGATTAATTAATGCCACCTGCTGCTGCTGGGTTTTGTTTTAGAAGACCTGTTAGACCATTTCCACATTTGCCCCAAGACAACTGACTTTCTAACCACAATCTGCTTCAGTGTTTATTTTTTGATAGCCCACATTAAAATAAAAATCTGTCTTGCTTCCCTGGAACAGCTACTCTGAGACAAGTGACAGCAGAATTATTTTCTTCTGACCTACATTGCTTCCCCCACTAGTGAGCATTTACCAAGAAGCATTTGTGCGTTGGCTGAGTTTAATGTATCCGGAGGGACGGGTTCAGTCTTGAGTTCTAATTATGCTGCTGTCAGATGCTGTGTCATGAGACCTCTGGTTTCGCTTTGCTTCCTTGTTCTGAGAGCTTGGCTTTTCTGATTCTTTGTATCTATTATTCCTTCTAGAATTTGTACAGGTCAGACCTGAACTTCATGCGAGGTGTTGCCTGTATCATTCCAGGCACTTTAGAGATTGAAGGGAGGAAGAAAGCTTCGGAACTCATCAGTGAGGTAACTGTGGATGCTGGTGTTGGGTGTCTAGGACATTGCCACAGCAGAGGACAATCCGCTTGTTTCTTTCCTTTTAATTTCTCCTTTTCTTTTTTTTTTATTTGAGATGGAGTCCCGCTTTGTCACCCAGGCTGGAGTGCAGTGGTGTGATCTTGGCTCACTGCAAGCTTTGTCTCCTGGGTTCAAGCGATTCTCCTGCCTCAGCCTCCCAGGTAGCTGGGATTACAGATGAGTGCCACCATGCCTGGCTAATTTTTATATTTTTAGTAGAGACGAGGTTTCACCATGTTGGCCAGGCTGGTCTCAAACTCCTGACCTCAAGTGATCTGCCTGTCTCAGCCTCCCAAAGTGCTGGGATTACAGGGGTAGGCCACCACACCCAGCCAATCCGTTCGTTTCTTACCACTAAAGCTAGTTGGATGTTAAATTCTTAGCAGCGGAGACTCACTGCCTAACCCCTGGTCTGGCCTTTCTTTTCTTACTGGATTCTCCATTCAGACCATTCAGACCGCACACCATTTAAGACAGCTTTGAGGATATGGAGTCAGTTCCTCTATTAACATATAAGGATTATTCACTGGCCCATGAGATGTTCTTTCCCTGTGTCCCTTTGAAGAGTGACCCTGTGATACAATGCAAACAAAGCAGGCTTTGAAGATCAACAAAAGAGATTGACATTCCAAGCCAGCACTGATTTGCTGTGTGACCTCAAGCTAGTGACCTACCCCTCTCTGAGCCTCCACTTCTTAATTAGTCAAATAATTAGTCAAACCCCTCTCTTTTAATTTTTGTGAGGATTAGCACTCATCGAAGCACTGTGCTCTTGTGGCAGCTGTATATGAAATGGTTACTATAAGTTTGAAATGGTAATTATTTTTTGTTAAAAATATAAAAGTCTTAGAATTCTAAGCTTTCTGATTTCCTGGGGAATCTTGCTCACCCCTGAGATGGGACTTTTATTCATGGTAGATACAAGGACAAGAGGGCATCATGGAAGGTACTGGAAGTAATAGGTGTTCGGCACTCAGCCTGAGTGCTTAGATAAGCTTATGTTTTGCTTACTAGGGAAGTTTAGATTTAACCTCATGCTTTGCTTTTCCAGTGAAATCTCTAAAGCAAGAGGTCTGTATACCTCGTGGTACATCAGAATCTTAAAAAACATTAAAAAATGCGGAGGCCTGAGCCCTACTGACTAATTTACTGAATCCCAGTCTCTCAGGGTGGGGTGTAGGCATGTCCATTATTTTATTTTATTTTTATTTATTTATTATTTTATTTATTTCTTTTTTGAGACAGAGTCTCACTCTTTCATCCAGGCTGGAGGGCAATGGTGTGATCTCAGTTCACTGCAACCTCCGCCTCCTGGGTTGAAGCAATTCTCCTGTCTCAGCCTCCCAAGTAGCTGGAATTATAGATGTGCACCACCATGCCCAGCTTTTTGTATTTTTTAGTAGAGACAGGATTTTGCCATGTTGGCCAGGATGGTCTCGAACTCCTGACCTCAGGGGATCCCGCTGCCTGGGCCTCCTAAAGTGCTGAGATTACAGGTGAGAGCCACCACGCCTGGCATGCCTGTTTTTTTAAAGCTGCAGTTTGTGGTATGCCGTCAAGGTGGAGGAGCACTGGGATCTGTCCAGCAAAGATCTGGAACAAACCACAAATTTAAATAGTCATGTTCACATTCGTGGCAAAGGACGAAGTTTCCCTTTCCCATTGAGAAGTGTCTGCTTCAATCCATCCTGTCCTCCTCCCTGCTTCCTCATCCCACTGAGTTTTGGGGTCACAAAGGCAAGTGACAACCTGGATTCTGGAGTGACAGACTTGCAGCCTTTGCAAAATGAGGCTTTATGGCTAATGCTTAAAGAACTGGTTCTACTTCTGGTTTTTATCCCTTACGGAGTCTTCTTCTTCCCTTCTTGTGTGTGAATTCAGAGTAAATATCGGCAGCATCCCCCACTCATTCAAGTACACAGCTGTGACAGACACTCCCAACCTCCTTCATGCAAAATTCTGCAACCAGATTACGAACGAGGTAATTCTCCTGATGCCTTTGGAATGCTCTTTTTAAAAACTGCTAGATTGTTAAAAATACATGTGAATGTGTATGGGATGTGAAAGAGCATGGGTGTTTACGTGGAGGTTTGGAAAGAAAAGAATGTCATTATATGGAACCTAAACATTTTCCAGAGGAAATGAAAGTCCAGTTAGGAATCTGGGATAGCCTGCAGTCTCACTTTCCAAGTGCAATCCCAGACCAGCTACATTAGCATTTCCTGGGAACATATTAGCAATACACAACCTCAGATCTACTGACTCCAAATGTTCATTTGACAGGATCATAAGATGATTCTTTAGCACGTGAATGTCTGAGAAGTGCTGGTCTATAATTCATTTGTTCTATCTAGGCAAATATTGGCTAACCAATTTTACATTGTCAATCTGATGTGGGAGGATTTCTGGTTATCCAAGGACAGTTACATTGTAAGATGTTTGGCAGGCTTCTCAATTCTCTACCTTCTCCTCTTCTCACTCACCATTTATGCGATTTACACTTTCATACGTCCAGCAGAGGGTGGGTGCATAGGAAGGAATCTCATTCCATCAATTATCATTCCAGCCTCATTGGTTCTACTTCTTCTTAGTGGCTCTCTTACGGGTTTGAAATAGGTGAGTTTGGCAGACAATTACATTTTGAACCACCTTTCGGTTTTAGGATTCTCCTTCTGACTCCATCTTTAGTTTTTAAGATTCTCCTTCTGACTCTAACTTCTAGAAGTCAGCTGAGATTTGGTTATTTACACTATTACTTCCCACTTGCTCCAACTGAAAAGTAAGAAATGGCAGCTTGGGATAAGAAAGTCCAAAGGGTTGGAATTCATGATCTTTTAAAGTGATAGCATCACTTTTAAATTCCTATTTAATCTTTTCTGCCTACTTTATGAGCTGGGAGCTGTGGGATAACAATGCCTTCTCTGATGGCCTCTGGCCTTAGAGAACTCGGCAATCATAGACCCATTTCTAATCACAAGAATGGATGCTTCTGTACAAGATGAGGCCATCTAGGGCAGCACTGGTGTGATTCACCAGTGGAAAGGATTCTGGATTTTAGTAAAGGGGATAGGCCAGAGTTTGGAGGTGTCCCTTCTACCTCCCTCCTCCTAAATTTCCCAGATCTTTCTATTATCTTTATGCTGTGTCCTCAAGGACAAAGTCTACAATATAAGGAACCTCAGTAGTATTCTTAAATTTATTTTTCTCTCCTTGGCCTATTATTCCGCAAAGCACATTGCTACTCCTTACATATTCATTTTACTTCACTCGATTTGACTCATGAAAGATTGTCTTTATTGAAATAAACACCTTCCCCAAGACTGGAGATGTATCCGTGACACAGTGAATGGTTTTTTACTGTCATGTTTCCTCAAATGCAATCCAGAGACTTCTAGTACTGTAGGAATGCACAGCACTTATCTCCTTGTATGATGATGGCTCTGTTTTTTTTTTCTTTTGGCCCAGCGCCTCTATAAAGCAGCTGGAGAGGATACAAGACACCAGTATACAATGACCCTGGGTCTGCCCGAGTTCATCCGAGCAAAAACCAATGCGGCCAATCTGAGTGACGTAAGCCTTTCTTGTTGCTTAAGTTCAAGCATGCTCCAAAGCTGTGTATGTCTGCATCTGTGAAGTGACCCTACAGTGACCTTTCTGGCATTCACAGATACTTTTTAAAATGTATGGTTTAGATGCCCATATTAAATATGCCTTCTCACAAATGCAAGTGCATGAGTGTACTCAGGGTGTGTACTAATGAGATTTGCTCCACAAAATAGAAATAGATTCTGGAACACTGTGCTATAAATGAAAGGGGTAGACTTTGCTTGTTGATTCATGTAATTTTTTTTTTAAAGATTTACATGTGTTCCCACTTTAGGCAAAATACAAAGAGTCTTGGCGTAATCTTCGTGCTCAAGGCTACAAGCTGACAATAGAAGCACTCCCCTTCCAGGCTGCCCGGGCCTCTGGAGATATAGCCAGTGATGTGAGTTGAATGATATGACCTTTCATCTTGCCTAATTTCTGTTAACTTCATGTAAAACAATGTCTACGGCTGATTTTCCTGAATTAAAGCAAATCTATAACCATGTGAGACAGGATGTCACCTGCAGAATATATTAGTTATGAATGAGATTCCTTGACTGAGTGGGGAAAAGAAAGGCTCTGTTAATCAGAAACTAAATTCAGGCAAAGGTCTGTAGCAGGAAGGAGGTGATGATTTATTTCTAATTGCAACGTCTAGGCGACGGTCCCCCTCGTAATGCATGAACTGCCTGTCTTCTAACTCCACCCAGATTTGGAACGAGAACTCCCGATAGAAATTGCAATACAGTTGGAACACGTCTCCCTCTTGGCTCTCTGTAGTTTCACGCATTGGTGTTAGGATTTGCCGGCTGTGTTTCAGCCACTCTGTTGATAACGTCCGTAGCTTTGGGACATGAAGGTGACTTTCTCTTTCCCACAAACAAATCACAGAAAAAATGTGGACTTCAAATAAATGGATCCTGTCTTTTGGGTTTAATGTTTTGCCGAGTGCGAACGGATAAAGCCCAAGTTTCTCTTTACCCTTTTTGATAAATTCCTTTGGCCATAGGACATGTAAGGGGAGTGAAGCCCTTCCTTTGATTCTGAGGATCTGATTTTAATTAGATAGGAAGAATGGAACGATGTTTTAATTGTTCATCCCCCAGGGAGGAAGGCACGCTCTCAGGCCAACCCCACTGTGGTTTTTCTTATAATCATCACCTTCTAGTGTAAGAACAAGTGATTTTTCTAGAGTTTGCAATGAAAATGCACAGATGGAATTTGACCGGCTGGCCCTCCCTTACAGTTTCTCTACAGATATGACTTTTTGAAGGAGCGAGGGAAACTCATAGGGCCCCAGAGTGAAAGCGATGACCCCCCGGATCCAGCACTGCCGGCGCATGGGCCAGCTGCAGAGTGAGCTTCAGTACAGGAGGGGGGCGACCAGCAGCCAAGCCCAGTTCCATCTGCCCATGGACATGGTGCACCTGGTCCACGCCAGGAAGGCCCAGGCTCTGGCCAGCGACCACAACTACAGGACACAGTGCCATGAGTTCACAGCACTGCCGGAGGACTTGAAGATGGCCTGGGCCAAGAAAGCCCATGCCCTGCAGAGTGAGGTAGGGGTGGCCTTGTGGAATGCAAACCAGCCCCAGCCTTCCTCCTCCCACCAAGCCTGGGTGTCAATCTCTGCTTTTTCCTTAGTCTTTTGGGTACTCCTGTCCCTATCTGCCTTCCCCAAGCAACAATTTGTTGGGTCTGTGTCATCTAGATTGGAATCATTCAATCACTCAACAAACCTTTATTGAGGGCTGGGCGCAGTGGCTCACTCCTGTAATCCCAGCACTTTGGGAGGTCGAGGCCAGCGGATCATGAGGTCAGGAGTTCAAGACTAGCCTAGCCAACATGGTGAAACCCTGTCTCTACTAAAAATACAAAAATTAGCCAGGCATGGCGGCATGCACCTGTAATCCCAGCTAGTAGGGAGGCTGAGGCAGGAGAATCACTTGAACTCGGGAGGCAGAGGTTGCAGTGAGCCGAGATTGTGCCACTGTACTCCAGCCTGGACAACAGAGCAAGACTTCATCTCAAAAAAAAAAAAAAAACAAAAGAAAGCTTTATTGAGCACCTTATGTATACTAGTCACCATTCTAAGCCCTGAGAGTACAGCAGTTAGCAAAAGAGTAAAAAAATTCCTGTGCTCATGAAACTACTATTATACTAGAGGGAAATAAACCTTGGTAAGTAACTGAAATATGTAATATGTCAATGATGACACGTGGATGGAGTCATATAAGCAGGGAAGTGGGGCAGGAGGTGTGAGAGAGTGTGTGTGTGTGCACACGCGCGTGCACATGTGCGCACACACATGGGCCATTTAAAATAGGACATTAGGGTAGTTCTCATTGAAAAGCTGATATCTGAGCAAAAGCCTTAAGGAAAAGACAGAAGGGGATAGAGAACTCTGGGCAAACTGAATAGCAAGTTCAAAGTCCAAGGACTTGAGCAGGAGCAGCTTCTGCCTGTGTGAGGCTGAAGTGAAGCAAGTGAGTGAGTGGGGGATGGAATCACAGAGTCTGCGCAGGGCTAGGCTGTGTGCAGTAAGAACAAGGGTAGTGATATAAGACAGTGACCACCACTGACTCTCACTAACTGCTCGCCTTTGCTTTTAAACTTGCTATAGCACTCTGATGTGGGGACAGCCGTTACTCTTGTTTTAGGAACGAGGTCCTGTGGGTAATGCCAAGGAAGGGTGGGCTCCAGAACCCATTCTTTTTTTTTTTAAGACAAGAGTCTAGCTCTGTTGCCCGGGCTGGAGTGTAGTGTCAGGATCTCGGCTCACTGCAACCTCGGCTTCCCTGGTTCAAGCGATTCTCCTGCCTCAGCCTCCTAAGTAGCTGGGATTATAGGCATGCACCACCATGCCTGACTAATTTTTGTATTTTTAGTAGAGACAGGGTGTCACCATATTGGTCAGGCTGGTCTCAATCTCATGACCTTGTGATTCGCCTGCCTCAGCCTCTCAAAGTGCTGGGATTACAGGCATGAGCCACCATGCCCGGCCCAGAACCCATTCTTAACCATCCTCCTCTCTTGGGGGGAGCTCAGAGTAGGAAGCCATGCCCCTCATGGCACAGGCATAGACCCTGAGGCTGCCTCCAGAAGGTTCTTCCCTGAGCAAGGGCACCAGGCAGGCTGGTGGGGAGCACTGGCCCCTCTCACATCATGGTGCAAGATTCTGGAGTCAGGCTTCTGAGATACCAACCATAGCTACCCCACTACTGGTTGGGTGACCTGGGACAAGTCCATGCCCTCTCCAAGCCTCAGACATGGTAACGATGGGACATGACAACAATGACAATGAGACTGTGCTGCACAGCGAGGCAGGCACTTGCCTCATGTACCCTCTCTAGGCCCACAGCGTCCTGAGAAAGAAAGTGCTCTCATTTTAGAACATCACCAGCCATCTGTGTCAGGGTTTCTCGTCATCTGTACCTTTGACATTTTTGCAGATTAATTATTTGTTTTAGGGACCTGTGTATTTCTGGTTATTTAGTAACATCTGTGGCCTTTATCCTCTAGGTGCCCATAGGACCCCCCCAGTGTGACAACGAATGCCTCTAAATATTGCCAAACAGATGTCCCCGAGAGACAACGTTATCCCCCATTGAGAATCTGGCTCTTAGTGGAGAACTGGTCTATATGAAACAGCATGATACCTGATCCATAGAAACACTGGAATAAGCATTAGCTGTTTGAATACGTTCCTTATGCCAACCCCTACAATTCTGGTTGCCTTCAGGGCAATGACTACTCCTAGTTTAATTATAGATAGCAATAAGTGGGGTATTTTAAACACATAATCAATTATTATTAATTGCAGTAATAATTTCATGATTTCATTAATTTAATTACCGTTGACTTATTCATCACAATTTGCTGGAACTGCAAAATAATGTCATTCGCCATCGGGCAGGGTATAGAGTAGGATGCATGCATCTGGGTCCCACACAGGGGATTTACTTACTGAAGTGCCAGCCTATGTTTCACTTACAAAGCCGTTCCACTTGCTAGGCAATCCTGAGGCCCCCAGAAACAGTTCATAGCATGACTCTCTGATGCTCAACCAGCGACCCTCTTGTTGAGGGCCTATTTCTTGGGAGAACAGAAGCATTCTGGGACAGAATAGGCCCCCGAGGAAGATAGAGAGGCCACCTGGGAAAGTATGGGAGGTGGAGCTGGAAGTCAAAGGATGTGTGGGGGAAGCCCAGCTCTGTCACTGTGTGTCCCTGAGCAGTCACTTACCTTCCTAGGCCTCCATCTCTCCATCAGAAAAACAAAGAGGGGCAGGTGCGGTGGCTCACACTTGTAATCTCAGCACTTTGGGAGGCCAAGGCAAGTGAATTGCTTGAGCTCAGAAGTTTGAGACCAGCCTGGGCAACATGGTGAAACGCTGTCTCTATAAAAAATTAGCTGGGTGTGGTGGTGCATGCCTGTAGACCCAGCTACTTGGGAGGCTGAGGTGGGAGGATGGCTTGAGCCCAGGAGGCAGAGGTTGCAGTGAGCCATGATCATGCTACTGCACTTCAGACTGGGTGACAGAACTAGAGACTCTGTCTCAAAAAAAAAAATGGCAGGGAGGAAGGAAGGAAGGAAGGAGGGAGGGAGGGAGGGAAGGGAGGGAGGAAGAGAAGCAAAGAGCAAAGAGGTTTGATTTGAAAATGTAAGAAAGAAAGAGAGAAAGCAAAGAGCAAAGAAGTCCAATTTGAGCCGTGACCTCATGATCTTAGGCTTTGGTATTCATGGGAAAATGGCTTTTAAATGGTGGGATCCACATAATGTCAAATTTTATTTTACTAAGTGAGGAACAAGGAAAAGAAAAACAAGCACTACCTTAAGCTACCATTTATGTCACTGTTATTTCTGAATAGAAAGAACATTTTCACACTAAAATAAAAGTAGAGAGAACGTAATCTAAAAAGGAGAGTCCCTTCCATGAAATTGTAGTTGGCAATCTTATACTGACATTTTAAAAGCAGTATATGTATTACAGTTTCAAATGTTAAGAAGTTAATTGCTTAAATTTTAAAATGACCTTATTATTCTGTATACATTGTTTTTAAGCTGCAAATTGGTTAATCAGGGAGTCTGGATTCAAGGAGGCTGTGAAGAGGAGACCCTGAAATGATCAGCTGGTTCTGAGGCTTCAGCTTGATCACAACCATTATCAATGGCTCCAATTTCACGTGGTTCTATTATGCAGAAAAGGAAATAAGGACTAAATAGGAGTTCTCTCAAGGGAGCAGCCCCAGCCTTCAGCTGTTTCTCCTGACCTTGCCCTCCCCCAGACCAGAAAGAAAGCTTTGGGTAGGGCCAGAGGGGACCAAGAGATGCTAAGCTCCTCATGGCTGTGGTTCATTCCCATGTCTTGCCCAGTCCTGCCCAGTCCAGTCCAGTCTTGCTTGACTCAGAAATTCACCTGAGATGCATGTCTGGTCCAGGCAAGATGTATCATGGATAGGTGCTGATCTCATCACCTCTTTGGTGCTTCTCAAGTCTTACATTCCCTGCTCCCTCCATGGTCTCAGACCAGGCTGCTGGGAGTCTGGAAAGGCATGTGCAGGAAATGTCATGGAGACAGCCCCAGCCTCTGCTTACAGCTGTGTGACCTAAGGTAGACTCCTTAAGCTCTCAGGACTCAGTTTCTCCCTCAGAAATAACAACGACAGCAATAACTAAACTGTATGGAACGCTTGCCCTGGGGTAGGCATTAGGGCACATATTTTGTGTAAACTACCTCATTTAATATCTAGGTGGGTACCAATATGACTCCTCTCTTTACAGATGCAGCAATAAGGCACCAATAATCTAAGTAGCTTGCCCAAGGCCACAGCTGACAGGGAAATGACTTGCTCAAGCCTGTACAGCTAGTACGAGGCACAGTGGGGTTTCCAGCTCTTGCCTCTTAACTCCTGGTGCAGTCTCTTTGGCTTCCCCAGCTGGCTGGATTCTGAACCCAGGTGCTCTGTATCTGTCCTCTTAACCACTGCCAATGTGGCTTACCCACAGTACAGCAGCTGGTGGCTCTGCTGAGAGTCTGAACAATCATTTGAAAACCAAAATTGTCCTGTGAATTGGAATAACTGTTCCTTAGGCTGGGCATGGGGGCTCACACCTGTAATCCCACATTTTAGGAAGCTGAGACAGGAAGACTGCTTAAACCCAGGAGTTAGAGAACAACTTGGGCAACATAGGGAGATTCCATCTCTACAAAAATAAAAAAAATTAAAAAAAATTATCCAGGTGTGGTGGTGCACACCTGTGGTCCCAGCTACTCTGAGAGGCTGAGGTGGGAGGATCGCTTGAGCCTGGGAGATCAAGACTGCAGTGAGCTCTGATCACACCACTGCACTCCAGCCTAGGTAACAAAAGAGACCCCATCTCCAGAGAGAGAGACAGAGAGAGAGAGAATAACCCCTCCTTTGCAGGATGGTGTGAGGACTGAATAAAATAATGGGTCTAAAACAAACCCCATTCTACACAAGGTCATGATTGTAATGTTTCTTATTAATATGACAAAGCTATCCTTTCCCCCAGGCACCTGCTGGGCACAATGGTTTATATCATTCCTTCTGTATTAGAACTCAGGGGCTGAAAGCTGCAGCTGGAGCATTTGCAACACAGCGCTCCAAAATGAGGGCGCCAGGTAACCCCATGTGTGAATCTGAGGAAGGCTTCTAGACCTTAGTATGTAAGAGGGGGAAAAAGTGAGGCGGCCATCTGGGGAAGCCAGATTCAGTTGTGCAGCTTTGAAAGGTCTCTCACTATCCCATAATCCTTCTTTGAAACCATCTTTGGATAGCAGATTCTTCTTGACTCCCTTCCCCTTGCCCCCTCTTTTATCATGAAGTCTGGGGCAGGTGTGTTGTTTTTAGGGTCTGCGTGAATAGCCAAAGCTGGGCTGGGAGCTGAGATATCAATAGACAATCCATTTATAAGAGAGTTGGAGGCACAGTCAGATCTTTGGGGAACCTGCATCTTGCTTTCTGACTTACCTGGGATCGTACTGTTCAGCTCAACAAAAGGCAAGTTGAAAGAGCGCTCCCTACTTCATCTCGCTTATGAAAGGAGCAAGGCCCGGCTGTGAAGAGGCCCTGTAGGATTATTCTCTCCAACTTAGAAATTTATCCAATTTTCTCTGTTCTTTATCAGAGTGCAAGGCAAAAGCTTTGCCGGTGTAGACTGAAAGATCGTGGTATAAAAAGCAATCTTACTGACATGGGGTTTTGAAACCTGCTCCTGAGCCTGAGTGATGTCTCCCTTCACCAGTTGGAAAGCACAGTCGAATTTGCACAGGGGCATTAACCAGCAGACAGTAGATCAGAAACAGACCTTCTTTGAGGCCAGCTGTGAGGAACGCTGTGAATCCTGAAATGAAAGAGAACTAAAAAGGCCGAGAGGCTGATTTCTGGAGTGATATTTTGCGTTACAGCAGAGCTCATATCTAAATTAGAGAAATGCCATCAACTTCGTTTAGATCCAAATTTTAGATTTTCTTAGAGAGGCTTTTTCCACCTTTAAAAAATGCCTAATTTCCATAAAGAGAAGAAGAGAAGCATTCAGGCGACTGTCTTGTCGTAGGTAATGGTGGGCAGATCAAAGAATGGTAATCAGATTCAGCACTGGGAAGGCTACCAATCAGATCCATTGTTTTAAAGCACTGTTTATTATTTTCTCCCAGGAATGATGCCGTAGCCTAACCTCCCAAGCTCTTAAAATGAGGAAAGAAAATAAGGCATAGCCTATTTTTGGGATATAAACAAATCATAATGAGTAGCAGTGGGAGGAGGTGGTAAACTGAGGCATGAAGAAGTTAAAATGGTTTACTCGCTGTTAGCTGGTGGTATCTAAGATTGTTTCTGTTTTTAAAATCCTGCTGTAATTGACTTATTTCCCCCTCCACTACCACTGTCACAAGAACAAAAATCTAACTTAAAGAGTGGCTCTTAGCCCCTGAGCACCAGCAGGTGTTTTTATGAGAACAGAGGGGTTGTTATGAACTTCGAGTATCACAGAGAGAAACTGAGTCACATATTGGTTAAAGTGATTTGCTCCCAGTCGTAGCAGGTTGGTCCCAGAGTTCAAAGCCTGAACAATGTACAGAATGTTTCTATTTAGGTAGGCGGGTAATGGCCTCACTGGCAGAATGAAACAAAATAATCCCAGCTGGTGCTTAGATTTGAGCACATATCTCAGCTCAGTCTTCATGTGGTCATCCGCATAGGTCGTTACCTCTGCTTTAAATCCTGCCAATTCACTGGTGGAACTGTCTTGTATCTCGTATGTGATGCATTAATTAATTCCTGGCAGAATGTACAAATTCAAACAGTTTGACTTGACGACGTGCAGAATGTACTCCCATTTCAACAGTGAAGATGTTGAAATGTTGTGATGAAGCATTATTACAAATGCTATTACAAATCAAGGATCTTCTTGAAATGCCGTAGTATTCCTGGGCACTCTCCTGATAAAGCCCATGGTTTTTTTTCCTGCAGTTGCGCTACAAGTCAGACCTGATCAGCATGAAGGGCATAGGATGGCTGGCGCTGAAATCCCCACAGATAGAGAGTGCAAAGAAGGCTGGAGAACTCATCAGTGAGGTACCATCAACCTGTTCCCCACCACAAGTGACAAGGGCAAGCTGGCATTTCCTTTTGAAGAGGGAATCTGTTTATGGAGTGGAGATTCCAAAGGGCCTCATGGCCACTGGACTCCCAGTATTTTTGGAGGTCCATTTGCAACTAAATCCCAAGACAGAATGAGGTTTCCCTCCAAATGAATTCACTGCTGAGGAACTAAAGGCTGGTGTATTAGAAAGTTCTCAATAAATGCATTACGTATGATTGTTATCTAAACTGGCCCATTCTTTGTATTGAGAGGAGGAGGAATTTGCCACCCATCTATTGAATCGGCTCTGTGTCAGGAGGTTTTCTGATTTTTGATAGTGTTAGACTTTGCACAGGAATAGTTACATTAACTGAACTCCTTACCAAACTAACAGCCTTGGGATCTCTGTCCTGGGATTCCCTTGAGAGTGACACTGCCTTCTTCAGTTTCTTAACAACAGAATGTATTTGGACAGGGTCCAAGCAGGGCCACATTGATGCTGAATCCTGCCTTTTACTGAATTCCTCGATTATGGGGTTCCATAGTATTTTGTGACGTCTTTCTTCAAGAGAGTAAATACCTGTAAAATGTTCCTTATCACAGAGGCAGCTTGAATCTTTTTATACTCTTGATTGTTAGGTACCTACCAAGAAAAGAGACTTGTTTTCCAACAATATCATTGGCATGTTTGGTACTGAGAAGGTGGAGTGAAGCTGCATCCTGAAAAATGCATGATGTTTGACTGGGTTTCACGGAAATCTTTGTCTTTCTCTTCTAGACCAAGTACCGTAAAAAACCAGACAGTATCAAGTTCACTACAGTGGTTGACTCTCCAGACCTGGTTCATGCCAAGAACAGCTATATGCACTGCAATGAGGTGGGTGCTTTCTTGTCATCCCTGGGCATGCAGTGGAACTCTGGTGCTCAGGGGCCCAGGTCTAAGAACATAGGCACTGGACAGATGGGCGTGCAGGACTTCTTTCTACTATCTGGATGGTCTTGGGCCAGCTACTGAATTCCTTCTAACCTTGGTTTCTTTATTTGAAGGTGGTTGGGTTGGGGGGAGGATAATAATAGCAACCATTTCACAGGATTAAATGAATTAAGGGAGGATTAAATAAATAAAGGCACAGAAAGCTTTTAGCAAGTATGGGAACACGGTAAATTCTCAATAAGTGCTCCTTATCATAGGTTGATTCATAATCACAATGACAGTAATACCAAGTATTATTGATGATCCCTTGCCAAACACTAGATCAGACACATGTTACTTGTTGATATGGCAGCGGAATTAAAAGCTTAATATAACCCAGTTAGGAAAAAAGAGGAACAGCTGTATTTAAAGCGTCTTTCTGCTTTTACACTCATATAATTTAGCCCCATTTCCTCGTTCCTGTCTTTATTTCAAGGAATAGGAAGTTAATGTTTTTTTCCCCCTGAAATTGTTAAGGGATTCATTTCTACACTTACAGTGACAGAGCTGGTCCACCTTCACACACAGCCTGACTGCTGTACTGACTAGTTCATATTTGTAAAGCCCGAGTTAAATTTGGGAATTGATTGGAACATTACAGTTTCACCTCTAAAAGCACGTAAGACTCAAACACTTCCTAAAATTGTTTGTAATTCTTAAATCACTGCTTTAAAAATAGAAACTCAATAAATCTTTGAGTTTTAAAATTGTGCCTTCTTATGATCCAGGTGGGCTATGAAAATACCAATTTCTTGAACATATATTAAGATGTTTTATAACAAAAAGAACTTATTAACGATGTGTATTACAATTATTACCATTTATGTTGAATAACAAAGGCTTTGAGGCTATATCTTGTTACTAGTAAAAAGCATGTCCAGTGCTCAGTTGCAAAGATTCTTTGAAATATCTACACATTTTCTATTGTGTAAAACACCCAGGTATGGCCAAGCATGATGTTGGTTTGTGGCCCATTTAGAGCAGATCGTGATGAATATTTTTAACAGTCTATTTAAAACCAGCTGCCCCATCTGGCCCTAGCTATAAAGGCATCCTCCATTCAGCTGTGGGTTCTGGAGGGACACTGTGGGTCCACGGGCAGAACTGGGTTCTGCTCTATCCAGGAGGCATTCAGGTGGGAGGGTCAGGAAAGGCGGTCAGTTGCTTTTCCCCTGTGGTTTCAGCCCAGAGTTCTCCATTTACCATGAGCCCATCTTACCCATAGCGCGTGTATAGATCCGGAGATGCAGAATCCCTGCACAGATACACCGTGATCCCCGACCACCCCGATTTCACCCGAGCCCGCCTCAACGCGCTGCATCTGAGTGATGTAAGTGAACTGGTGGTTCATGGAGTGTGTGCCTACGTTTGTAAAATGATCTGTGCCCAATGTGGATTTTGTTTAAAAGAAAAAAGTTATAGGAAGAAGGACTCGGAACAGAAAGAACACTGAACTGAGAAACTGTTTGTGTGACTTTCAGTCACTTTCCTCACTGGTCCTCGGTTTTTTCATCTGCAAAATGGTAACAGGGCTGAGCTAACCTGAGATTCCTTCCAGCTCTAAAATTCTGACTTGGGCATGGCTCCAAAGACGTCAGTGATGTGATGGATAACCATGAGGGGGAGTGGTACCCTGGCCCTGACAGGTGTAGACACCTGCTCTTTTTGTTCTTGGACCCCTCTCTGTAGCCATTTAGAGTAGTGTAACTGGAGGCAGAGTGGCTCTATCTCACCTCACAGTCTGGAAAGATGCTGCAATGGCAGCCAATCCCGTCCAAATGCAGCTCGCTCCTTTGTGCATGGGACCGTGGCCTCCAATACTTTCGTTTCCCTTGGACGTGTGCCCTTTGCGTGCATAACCAAGATGCTGTTTCCTAAACCCAGGCTTGTTGTTAGCAGGGGTTGGAGGCCCCTGGTTGTAATAGAATAGGCGGCCGCTTGGCCAACAAAGCTGTGATCCTTGGATAACAGGTAGAGAGACGGCGGAATCAAAAGACACTGTCAGATCAGAATAACACAGGCTGAGTGTGTCGGCCTGGGGCAGCATGGGGCCTCCCAGAGTCCGGCCATTCTTTCCTCCCTGGCCTGGCCATTGTGTCCTGGGGCTCCGTGCAGATCAACAGCTGCTACCGTTCACCCCAGAGGTGGCTGCCTTGCAGGGGTTGGTGTGAGGCGCCTTCTAGTTAGCGTGTGTATTAGTTTGTTGCGTTTGTAAAGCCCTGTGGGATCCCATGCAGTGAATGCGATGGTGCTTTGTAAATATGAGTTATTATGACCATTTGATGCTTTTGAGGGATGTGCAAGGGATAATTTTAGAACAGCAGCTCTGGTGGGCTGACCTCCATCTGGGGAAGCAGGACCTCCCCCCTCAGCAGAGCCTGCACAAAACATCCATCTCATTAACGCTTCAAGGATAGCGGAAGGCAAGGCCTCCATCTGAGGAACGATTGGAGGCCCATCGCTGTAGAAACTGGGATAAAGCTGCCAGTGCATTTGGGGCCTGGCTTCAGGAGGAGAGCCACCCCAGGCTGGTGATAGAAGCATCTTCCCTCTCACAAGGGGCGCCGGTCTGCAGAGTCCTGGAGCTGAAATTAGCCACCAGGGTATGCGGTTATGGATAACTCATGAACCTCTTTTGAAAGAGCACTTCTTCGGGGGCGTGTAGAATACGCACAATTGGATCAAGTGCTCTGTGAGGAAGATGTGGAGGGAAAGTGACCTTCCTGGGCAAAGAAAGCCATTGAGATGTGTAAGGCAGCCGAAATAACTAAAAATCAAATGACTCTAATGTGTGAGGATGAGGACAAAACTGTGCCCACTGTGATAAAGAAGAGGAACGCCCAGGGTTCCAAATCAAAGCGCCTACGGAATCTAAAGACTCCCAGTGGCAAGGCAAAAACCTCAACAGAATAAAAAACTCAGGGAGGAAGTGATCACAACCAAGCAAATAGTACACAGGGAGAAGTCACCCAGAGCAAGGGGGCCTGCACACTCTGGAGACCCCGATCTGGGCCATGTTTTCTAGTTGACCCCAAGTTACAGAGACTCAGAAGCTGGGGTACATTGGGCACCAAGGTGGGGGGACATTGGAGTTTGATGTTGCATCAAGTTTGGTGTCAATAACCAGCCCAGATCTGGTGTGGGGGTTCTTATTAGAAAGGCACGGTGTGCCCCCTTAGAGACAGTGATCGGAGTTTTGACTCTATTTGCTACTCTAATCTTTGTGGGGCTGCCCAAACAGAAAGCAGAGTGCTCCAGGGATCATCACTCTGTCAGAATCTGAACGTTCTTGTATGTATTTCAATCCTAACTGCTAAACTCAATGATGACCCAGTAAATCTAATTATTTTTGGCTCTGTGATCCATCAATTAGGTGTTTATCCCAGCAATGAATGGTTTTGCATTTCCAGGGCCTAGAACATAGTGAACATTTGGCTCAGGGTTTGCGGCATTTGGTGTTGGAGTCGGAGGCAAGGATGGAGGTGAAGGTGGTGTGATCTGCGGCACAGAGAAACAATGAGATCTGCCATGCTTGGCCCAAGCACTCTGTGGTCCTCTCAGTTCCAGGCCCAGTTACGGGATGGGGTGGGGCACTTTGCTTTTCATCTGCCACTCCTCCTTTGCTTAATCCCCCCCAATCCCCCCATAGAACAGAGCGTCAGCCTTGACCTCCATTTCCAGGAGACGAAAGTATGGTTCTTAAGGGCCCCCTGACCTGCCGTAGCTCGTGGAACGAGTGAGCAACCGACGCGGTCTGGGGCTGTCACTTTGTCATCTGTTGGTGATGTGCTTCTCCTGCTGTCTCCCTTCTCTGTGGCTGAATAAAGAACAGCCCTCCACTGGGATCTCCAGATGCCTCCTTTTATGGAGCCATTCCCTTATCTTGAAAAAAATATATTAGCTACATGAAGGCACAGAAGATTTTGATGCCTCTATCGGTGATGTGGGTCTACCTGAGGACTAAGAGGATATGATTACAGACTCCCAGAGGGCGTGTGAGAACAACTTGAAAAGGGAAAAAATGAAAGAGGAAGATATGAAACACATGGGTCAGGTACTCGGTCAGGTTCTTGACAATAAATTTAATTCAGGTGAAGGCTCTTCCCTTCGTGCAGGCACCAGGGGTGTACATGAGATGCAGCATGCCTCACAGGGATGGTGCGGGGCATGGCATCAAGGCCAGGCTGAGGCCCCCCCCAGATGTCAGTGGAGCTAATGAACACATGAGTGCCAAGGCCCAAGGAACAGCACTTTCAGCATGTAGGGGGGAAACTGGATTCTGGAAACTTGAATTCTGGCACCTAGAAGCTGCAAACCCGAAGCATTGAAAGTGAATACAAAGACAGGAAGGAGTGGGGTGGGGGCTTCTGATACAAAGGGGGTGTTGCAAATGAACCAGAATCGCAGATCATAGGCCCCACAAGAGCAGGGCCTAATGGGAGGGCTGGGGGCTTAGAGCTGAGCCTTTTCACGGCCAACCCCACCAATCCCAGTGTTACGGAGTCCCCAAGGTGGACATGGGGCTATAGGCTCTGCTGTCCTGGGAACGAACAAAGCTTAGGAACCACTCCTGCTGAGTACCAGCAACATGGAAGACAGTGGAGTGACCACCTGCTTACTCATGTTTTTGTTTTTCCAATCTAGAAAGTCTACAGAAACTCCTGGGAGCAGACCCGGGCTGGCAGTTACGACTTCAGGCTGGATGCCATCCCCTTCCAGACTGCCAGGGCATCCAGGGAGATCGCCAGTGATGTAAGACCCTATGTTCTCTCCCGCCGTCACTGATGGGTTTTTCTCTGGTTTTCCCAGTTCTGTTGAAAGGCAAACCACCAGGACCTGTCAAGATTATCTCTCTCTGCACCAAAACTGAACACATACTGTATTTTAAATGAAAGAAAAAAATAGGCCGTACTTTCTAGCATCTTAGGCAGAAATTGGGGTCGAGGAGGCTGTATTCTCATTCTCTCTCCTTACAGAGAGGCACTCTTAAAAGATGATGGATGAGTACCACGAGGTCCATGAATATGTGCTTGGGATGTTGATTTGCAATAAAAGCACTTCTTTTAGCTGAAGTTCAGTGTGGTAGAGTAGAAAGAGATGGGGCTTTTGCCCTAGATGGACAAGTTCAAATCCTGGCTCAGTCACTTAGGAATTGACTGTTTGTCTTGGGCAACTTGCTCAAATTCTCTGAACTTGTTTCTACATCCATGAAATAGGGATCTTGTCACCTGGATTAATGTAGGAATGAAAACAAAATCATATGTGGTGTCTGGAACATAGCAGGTATTTTGAAAGAGAGGGCACCATTGACTAGACAAGCATCCACAGTGCCAGACGGAGCCCCCACCTGGGAACAGTTTCCTGCTGGTCCACAATGTGATAAGTACAGAAATAAACAGCATACATTTTTTGAAATTTTTTTTTAGCAATTAGACATTGTAGCAGCTAAACATGTGATCACTGGACTCAGCTCATTGAACAGGATGAAGGCCAGGTTGGGTGTTACCAAATAAAAGTGGTACAACTACGTACTAGCCACATGCAATAGGACCATATGGTCTTTGATGCATTGGAAATGTAAAAAGCAAAACAAAATGGGACTTGTCTTTCACTGTGGATAGTTTGAGGAGCACTGGACTAGGTCCCTGAAAGCTGGAAAGAATCAAAGGCAGAGTGGCCTGTGTGAGAATGGGCGCATTTCTCTTCCTCTTGGAGTGTTAATTACAATAGTGACAATACAAGTAGCCACCACTCAGTGGGCCTGAGCTGATGCCAGACATGAAGCTCAGTTCCTATCTAGTTGAAACCTCTCAACCTCCCATGGGGTCGAGATCATTCTCCAATTTTATCAGATGGGGAAACTGAGGCTCAGGGAGAAACTCAGTAACTGGCCCATGGCCACATAGCGAGGTCTGCTTGAATCCAAAGCCTGTGCCTTTAACCCACTCTTGAGCCGTCTGCTGAGAATGCCCTGGGATGACCCCATATGTGAGGCTGGTCCTGGGGGGAAGTAGGCACCCATGACCTGCCTCTGCTCCTCTGACTTGCAGTTCCGGTACAAAGAGGCTTTCCTGCGGGACCGAGGCCTGCAGATTGGCTACCGCAGCGTCGACGATGACCCAAGGATGAAGCATTTCCTCCATGTTGGCAGGCTCCAGAGTGACAATGAGTACAAGAAGGACTTTGCCAAGAGTCGGTCTCAGTTTCACAGCCGCACGGACCAGCCCAGCCTCCTTCAGGCTAAGAGGAGCCAGCAGCTGGCCAGCGATGTGCACTACAGGCAGCCTCTGCCCCAGCCCACCTGCGACCCGGAGCAGCTGGGCCTCAGGCATGCTCAGAAGGCCCACCAGCTGCAGAGTGATGTGAGCCACCTCCACCCACTCCCCTGAGGCCCTTCCCTGGTGCCTCTTCCTAGGAGATGGCCATAATGCCCCGTTCCATGTTAGCTTCCAGGGGAGCTGGGCTGAGAGAGAATCCAGGACACCTAACACTTTAGTGCCAGAAAGAATAACAACAATAACGACCACTTCTCGAGTGTCTCCTGTGGGCCAGGCCCTGTGTCAAATGCTCTGCAAGCCTCATGCTATTTGGCACTCATGCCAACCCCAGGACTGCCCCATTTTACAGATGAGGAACCTGAGACTCTGAGAGGCTCAGTGACTTACTCAAGATCACATAAACAGCAGACCCGGGATATGAACCCCGTTGGTTTGCAGTGAGAGCCCAAGCTCTTGATGGCTATGCCCAACTGTTTCCAAGGGATCTTAGCAGTTATGAACCCAGCTTTTGCACTTTCCCTGGAAAGAAACTGAAGCCCAGAGAAGGGAAGTGCTTCCCTAAGGCCACAGAGTGTGTGGAGCAGGTGTCATGGCCCCCACCAACTCCCAATTGCAACTTTTGTCACTTGAATGGGAAGATGCAAGTGACAGTGACATGCTAGCTGGACTCACAGCACACTGGGGCCCCCGTGCCAGGGAGATGCTGCTTATGATAAATTTGCTCCCCTTGTTCTGGCTTTACGGATAACTAACAACATAGTCACATCTTGTGGCTGCCTTTTTAATCCTCTTTAGTTAATGGTCAAACCACTCCAAACCCTGCTGACATATTCCTCTTGCTTCCCTCTTATCCTCAAGGTCAAGTACAAGTCAGACTTGAACCTGACAAGAGGTGTTGGCTGGACCCCTCCTGGCTCCTACAAAGTGGAAATGGCTCGGCGGGCTGCAGAACTGGCCAACGCAAGGGGCCTGGGTGTCCGGGGGAGCTTACGTGAGTAGCAAGCTGCAAAGCCACCCTGGCTTGCAAGGCCGTGGGGGAAAGACAAACTCATTGTTTCTTTTCAAAGTTTATTTTTGGCCAAAGGTCAGCTAGCTCTAAAGAAATGTGAGATGCGGCTCAAACAAGGTGCCTAATTTCATGGGTCTGAGATGACCAGGCAGATGACACACAGGTTAAACTTCCTGCAGGGCTTTCTCTGAAGTCACAGCCATTAGTTCTGCAGAGGCAAACCTACCGGGGCTACATCAATCCCGGGCCAGGGCAGCCCAGGCTGTGCTGACTGCTTGCTCGTTACATTCGTAGAAAGGGTCAGAGACTCGCTGGATGCGACAGTCTGCATTTTGAACCCTACTTTGTTCAGAAGAAAGATGCCAGGTCTAAATGAGAGATTGGCTTTGCTTCTTTCTCATTCTTGCCTTGAGGACCCTTTTTCTTGGGGGAGGGAAGAGGAGGGGAAAAGGAAGGGAGGGTGAACATGTTAAATGCTCCCGGGGCTTCTTAGCATGTCCTGTGGGAACAGGCTGGGAGCATCATTTTAACTTGGGTATATTTGATTTCAGCAGCCCATGGGAGAAGCAATGGAGGCTGGAGATCATCAGAGTGGGGAGGTGAACCCAGATGCCACTGAGATTCTGCACATCAAAAGGAAGAAGGCCCTGCTGTTGTGAGCCATGTCTGCTCCGATTCTTGAGAAGCCAGAGAGGCAGTTTGCTCACCGGAGACATGCTTCAGATGGCTTCGATTTGGGCGAGCTGGAAGAAATGGCCCACCAGCCCATCCCAGATCTGCCTTTATTAAAATACTAATGCTGAAAGCGAATGGAGAATGTTGTATTTGTGATCCTCTCTGATATCTAGATGTGGATGGCTGGTTCTGTTGAGTACCTCAAGTGTCTGGGCTGGGGAATAAAGATGTGATGATGGTGCCCTCTGATGCTGGGCATTCTGATGTCTGCATTTGCAGATGTCTGTGGTGGAGGCAGTCTCTGTGAACACTGATTTTCTAGAAGGTACAGTTGGTTGAGGGAAGCAAACATACTATGGCGTGTTGATTCCATCATTCCTTGGGTTACCAAGGGAGGCAGAAGGAGCCTGGTGAAATAATGCAAATGCTGGTCCGGGAAGGCCCAGGATGGGTGGCAGTTGTCTCTGCTGAGAGCGGGGGACACTCCACTGTGTGGTCCCCTGGAGGCTCCGGGGGTGTCCATTGTTGGCCATGAGGCCTCCCGGTGTCAGGGTGCTAAGGAGAATGGGCTCTGAGGTCCAGGAGACAGTACCTTAGAAGTCACTTTGACTTTGGATGGTGTCTTTGATCCAATTCAGGAACTTGGTAACTTGGGTGTAGACCCCTGGCCTCTCCCACACTCTAGGCCCCAGCTCACTATCCCATAGATGTAGTAGGTGCCATCTTTCTCACAGGTCAGGGGGCCTCCAGAGTCACCCTAAAGGAAACAGAGGCATAAGAGACTTTTAGAGACTCCCCCACCCGTCTCCAGGGGATGTCAGGGAGGGATGGGGTGGAGTCCTTTGCCAGCCTCCGTGGGTTTCCCTGGAAAGCAGTGACAAGGCTCTCCCCACATCTCACGTGATGCAAGACTCTAAGGGAGAGAAGATAACAGTGTCCTCCATCTCTGAGTCCACGAGGGCTTGGCAAAGAAGCTACGGGGATGCACTTCCCAACTCTTAGTGATGCAAATATTATGACTGTGAGTTATCAGGGGCCCACAGCACACATGGGGAGGAGGATGGGGACTCCAAGGCAGCATGGCCTAGGTGCTCAGCATGGTCTATGGGGTCAGATCTCCTGGGTTTCAAGCCAGGCGCTACCACCTGCCAGACATGTGATCTTGGGCTTCAGTTTCTCACACGTAAACCATAGATAGCAATAGATCCCCATGCCCCAGGGTTCTATTTTTAGTGCAGTATATAGAACAGTGTGTGGTTCATATTAAACCCTTATCAAAGGCAGTGAGGATGTTGATGGTGAGGAAAAGACATTGAGGATGATAGCTGTCGAATACTTAATACTGCTTAATCACTACAACTGGCAGGTGTTTATAAAAATGAATTCTCTCTTTTAAACTTAGCCATGACCTTATGATCTTATGGATAGATTAGTTTCATTTTATAGCTTAGGCATCTGAGATTGAAGAATTGCTTTCATCACTAATAAAAGTCATACAGTAAGAGACAGAAACTGGTTCATATCCACAACTATTTGCTTCCAAATCCTGCAAGTGAAATCCTTGAATTATCTAGAGAATTGAACGAACTTTTTTTTTTTTTTGAGATAGGATCTCTCTTTGTCGCCCAGGATGGAGTGCATTGGCACCATCTCGGCTCATTGCAACCTCCATTTCCCAGATCCAAGCAATTCTCCTGCCTCAGTCCCAATAGCTGGGACTACAAGCATGCGCCACCATGCCCAGCTAATTTTTATACTTTTTTCAGTAGAGACAGGGTTTCACCATGTTGGCTAAGCTGGTCTTGAACTCCTAACCTCAGGTAATCTGCCTGCCTCAGCCTCCCAAAGTGCTGAGATTACAGGCTTGAGCCACCATGCCCAGCCTGAATGAACTCTTAACCATGTTCTGGGAAGGAGGTTAGGGTAAATTGCACCCATCTGCCCCTCCTCTGAGTATGTGAATATCTGTGGCTCTTTGGGAAGAGACAGAGGGCCACAGGAGAGCCACAAACCCTGGAGAGAGGAACCTCTATGTCCCATCCCAAAGTGAGTTCAAGGCCAGCAAATCATTGTTGGGTTCCCCTCCAGGCTCCCTTGAGGAGTTGGGATTTGAATGTTGGCATGCTGTTTCCCAGGACGGTTAGAAGGCTATGGGGACAACAGGCAAAAAGTTCTAAATGGAGGTGTTCCTGAGATTCTAGAAAGGACCCTGTGTGATGTGATCCCTACAGAGAGAGGGACTATCGGGAGTGGGCTTTGACTTGGGGCAGGGCCCGATGTCACTTTAGCATTGGTTGATGGAGCCACATCTTCTCCCTCTGCTGCAGTGTCTTTGCGTCACAAGCCTCAGCAACTTGGGGTTCCCAAAGGCCCTAGGCTACAGAGATACTTAGTTTTCTAGGGCTGACACACACACACACACACACACACACACACACACACACACACACACACACAAAGTCCTAATGATGAGTTAATATTCTTGTGAAATCTCTAGGTCTTCCACTTTCTTCTTCTAGCCACTGGTCTTCTGGACAGTTCCCTGCTTACTGGGATTCTCAGAAATGCTGCCCAACATGAGGCCACAAGCCCTTTTGGTGTCCTGAAGACTATATTTTTCAAATCCCAGCCCTGCCACTGACCACCCAATTGCTACAGGCCATGATAATGTCTCTAAGCATTTGTAAAATGGTGATCATGACATCCCCCTCCACCAGTGTATTGTGAGAGTTAAATTAGACAATGCAGGCAATGTGACCTCTGTGGTCATTATGCTGAGTCATCCTGGGTTGATGTGGATGCAGATGCACCAGGGGACCAGGGAGCAGACACAGTCCACCAGGTTCACCTGGACCTGTGAACCTATCTCCCAGCCCAGGACTCTAAGGGGCCTCTGCCTAGTGAAACATCCTGCCAGCCTCTTCTTCTGCAAGTACCACTTGGAGTCTCTGACCTGGCAGGTGTCTTGCCCGGGTTTCTGAAGGTTTCCTGCACAGATCATACTGTCATCAATTATGTGGTCATAGAGTTGGCGGGAGTTGCACAAAGTGTTGGAGATCAGCTTGACTTTGGCATCCAGGAGCTGGCGGGACCCTTCTCCTGTGGGGAAGGGGCAGAGAAAAGAGTCACTACTGTGGGGACCAGGGTGGTACTAACCCCACCAGAAACAAGACTGTCAGGGAGAAACCCACCAACTCTCAGCTCAGAAGGGAAGGGTTTTTCCAGGAGATGGGCAGAAAAGCCTCATCTTTAGCCTTCACCATGCCAGTAGAGACCTGCAGTCCTGTGCTGGTCATGTTGGATGGACCAGATCGTATATTCCTGCCTCTCTCTCCCCAGCTAGGCCATGAGATTCAGGAGGAAATAGATGCTGTCTTAACCATTTTAAAATTCCCACAGGACTAATAAAAGGGCTGGCACAATTCTTAGTGGATGGATGGATGGATGGATGGATGAATGGATGAAGTGCCCTGTGCAGTAGACTACCTGGTTCCTAGAGCAGGCATTTTCCCCTCTAACGGTAATGAAATCAATCAAAACATGTCATTGGCTTTGAACATAAAGTCTTGGAGGCTTGTTCATGAAAAGAAAATAATTTTAACCCGAGGCTGCAAAATATTCCCATCTGAGACATCACCATGCTGACCAAACCATATTGAGCGGAATAGAGGGTGACAAGTTCAGAGGGACTACAGTGAAAACGGCTATAAAATGAGTTTACTGGTTGACCCTAAATTCAATTAGCCAGACATCTTCCTTGAAAGCCTCAAAGTTGTATATTACATTATTACATTTCACTTTCTTCAGATGTGTGGACTTTTCTGCAGACTTATTTAAAGTGATTCTCGCTATTCATTATTAAGGACAAGATTTGGGAAGGAAGAGAAATATATTTTGAGTATTTGGGAAAGACATGAAATATCATTCTGAATTTGTGTGTGTGTGTGTATGTGTGTGTGTGTGTAAGAGGGTATAATCATGCCAGTACTATGAGAAAAGTAACCCTTTGGTTACATATTTTTTGGAGACAGAGTCTCGCTCTGTTGCCCAGCCTGGAGTACAGTGGTGCAATCTCGGCTCTCTGCAACCTCTGCCTCCCGGGTTCAAGCAATTCTCCTGCCTCAGCCTCCCGAGTAGCTGGGACTACAAGGATGCATCACCATACCCAGCTAATTTTTGTATTTTTAGTAGAGATGGAGTTTCACCATGTTGGCCAGGCTGGTCTTGAACTCCTGACCTCGTGATCCACCCGCCTCAGCCTCCCAAAGTGCTGGGATTACAGGCATGCGCCACCACGCCTGACTGTTACTTTTTTAGATAAGACTGAATCCTAAAGACAAATCAACAGCTGGATTTAACAAATTTCATAGAATGTCTACTGTATGAAGAGCCCCAACCAAAGTGCTGTGGAACAGACAGAGCTGAATGGGATCTGACCCCCATCTTCCAGGGCCGACTTAATGAATGTCTCTGTAGAATTCTGTCATCCCCTGACTTGCAGACCTAAGATCTAAGTATGATAATTGAGAAACTAAAACTCAGTTTTTCAATGACAAAGTCAAGAATTGAATACCAGTCTGTCTGACTCAAAAATCCATGAACTTTCCTCTTTCCAGTCTACCTAGGGAAAGAGCAAGGTCTCCATGGATGCAAGGTCAATGCTTGGTAAAATTCCGGTATTTGAGGGGAGCGGTCAGGGACAGATATGGAGATCACAAAACTTCAGGAAAGGCTCCCTGCAGGTGGAGGAATTTAACTAGAGCTTGAACGATAAGGCAGATGCTTTCTTTGGTTAATGTATTTTGAATATGACACTCATTTCAACTTCAAAAGGGCAATTGAGTTTAGCCTTTCTTCTCTGGTTGATGTAGTTCACCTAAGTCATGGGAGAGTGCATGGCCAACTCACCTGTTTCTGTAACACCCCAGCCAGAGATGTGGCATTCAGTCCCAGAGGGAAAGGACCCGTCAGGCAAGCACACGGTCTTCACGTATTTGGATTCCAGAGCACAGTGACCATTCACTGGCTTTAACTTGAGTAAAGCTAGGTGGAGAGAGAGGTGGAAAATGGGTGTGATGTCACGTCTTGTCCAAGAAGCACCAGCTTCAATTTGCTGGGGAAGGTGGCCACAGCAAAGATCCACCTACCCCTGCCATGCCTAAAAAGCTTCTTCCACTGTCATTTCATATTTGAACTTCCACCTGGGGAGGAGTAACACTTCAGGGTGAGAGTCGTTTCAAGAAATAATCATTGATGAGGAGGCTGAGTCTGAAGAAGGTCAGATTTTCCAAAGACAATAGTTTGGGCCAGGCATGGTGGCTCACACCTGTAATCCCAACACTTTGGGAGGCCGAAGTGGGCAGATCACTTGAGGTGAGGAGTTCAAGACCAGCCTGGCCAACATGGCAAAACCCTGACTCTACTAAAAATACGAAAAAATTAACCGGGCATGTTGGCAGGCACCTGTAATCCCAGCTACTCTGGAGGCTGAGACAAGAGAATTGATTGAACCCAGGAGGCAGAGGTGGCAGTGAGCTGAGATTGCATCACTCCACTCCAACCTGGACGACAGAGGGAGACTCTGTCTCAACAAGCAAACAAACAAAAAAGAAATAATAATTGAGTTGGAAAGCATTTCTAATCCATTTTTTAAGAAATAGGCCATAAGAGGAAGAAAAAAAGCTATTGAGGAAAGAGAGAGAGGTGGGAGGGTGTCGTGAAAAGGGAAACAGGGTATAGAACTGAGCAGCTGGTAGCTAGGAATGTCACTGCATTTGCACTGAAGCACCTGCCAGGGGCCAGAATATGCTTGCATGCTCATCTTGCCACCTGACACACAGGAAGCTGAGAGTTGTGCATCAGAGTTTCCATTTCATAGAAGAGAAAAGAGGACTCAGGGAGGTGAGCTGGCTCCTGGTGAGAAAGTCGGGAAGCTGGGATTCCAGGCCAAGCCCATTCCACAGCACAATGTTCCTAGCATTGCTTGCCCTCTGTTTAAGAGCATATCCCATTTATCCACATTTACACATACTCTTAAAAACTAAAGAGCTCTGGAATACATTCTCTACCTTACAGGGTCCACAAGGGACCAAAAACAATCAAGAGCACCTTCTAGAACCAAACCTCAGTGTTCCATTCATAGAGAACTCCACCCAGGACAGGACCCTCAGGAGAGCCATGAAAGAGGAGACTTGCCAATATCATTGTGGGGAATCTCGTCTCTTTCATTGTAGTGGCTGTACTTGAATATCTTCTGCACCCCAAATCTCTGCTCATGAAATTCTGCTTTCTTCAGGTCCTGGTCCCCTAGCACCACCTTTATATGTCTGGCTTTTATGCTGCAAGGGAAAATGAGATGGTTAGGAAATAGCTCTGGCTCTGCTCCTGCTCAGCTGTGTGGCCTTTGGCAAATCTGACCTTCTGCAGACTCAGCCTCCTCATCCATAACCCTCGTCTCACTCACAGAACTCTGCTGTTGTGGGGTCCAAAGAAGATAATGTAAGGAAAGTGTTTTATTAACAGAAGCAAGCTCCAAATGTAAGTTGTAACTTTTACCCACTCCTCATGGGAGACTTCCCATTCTCCCTAGGCCTTGCAAAAAAAAAAAAAAAAAAAAAAAAAAAAAAGCAGCCATTGCCATCTTGAACCAATCTTCTCAAATCCATTGGCAGGTGCTAATGTTTGCATGCTTGACCTCTCTTGAGGAGCACCACCTCCTAGAATCCCAGAGAAATCATTTACTAACAAGGTGAACTGGAAGACCTTCAAGGCTACCTCCAAAACCTAGGCTTTGTTGGACCAGCCTTGGCATGAGCACAGGGAGCTCAGAAGAGGCAGTGACTCCTCAGCTCCCCAGAAGGTACTTGCTTATCTAAGGCACACAGGAGGCCTGGCTGAAGACACCTGACTCAGAAGGGTTATTGATGATGGCATCAGACAGTGGAGCATGCTTTTCTCTGTTCAAGGCAGGACAAAAGAAGTCAAAGAAGCAGATAGAATGGGGTTTCCATCTTACTTGTCCACCTACTTTCCATGTAACTTCAGGCAAAGTAAAGGCAGAATCCCAAGATTCAATGTCCTCACTTACAAAAAGGGAATAACAATAAACTCTTTTCCTCCACAAATATTTACTCAGCACTTGCTATCTACAAAGACATGCTCAAGGCACTGGATATCCCACAATTAATAAAACAGATAAAAATCCCTGACCTTCCTCAGCTTGTCTTCCAGCAGACAGCGTTGAGGATTAAATGTCATATAATAAATGCAGTACGCATGGTGAGCATTCTAGATGTGGTAGCTATTTTCCATCTGGCTTTAAGGAGACATTCTTTTGCTCTTGAACCCATATCAGACCCCCTAATCCTGCCAGAGCTACCAAGACACTGCTCAGACAGGAAGGGGAGAGCACCCCCAGGCACTCAAGCCACCCTGATCCCTACCAGCACCTACTCGGTGCAGTGGGCAGCGGTGAGCACCCAGCAGGGGTGGATCAGTGCCCCCCCCGCAGAAGTGGCCCTGGGGCATGGAGATGGTCAGAGGCACTGAGGTCTGCAGGGATACCTGCCACGGGTGCTTGCCAGCCGTGCTCTTAAAGCCTCCGTAGATTCTCTTGATCTTCCTTTCTGCTATCTCAGTCTTTCCACAGGAGTCAAACCCCGGAAGCTTGGACAATGGCTCAGTGGGGCTTTCCTCTGGGTAGGCAACGTCTGTGGGACACAAGTAAGACAAATCATGCTATTCAGCCTCCCTCCAGTTCCTCAGCAGGGCTCAGGCAGAGGTATGACTCTGAGCCCAGCCACTGAGCAGGGGTCCAGAGCTGAGAGACTGTGCTGGAATGGGGTGGGCATGCAGTAGGCTCACAGTTGATATTTGTTGAATACATTGCATTACATAAAGCTAGTCTACATAATTAACAATGAAGATATTTTTTCCTATTTCAAAGTGTGTGACTCCTAAGATTGACATGTACACAAACACATTATGTTTATGTAAATATACAAATCCATCACTGGGTATATACTCTACCCTAACAAAGCATCCACAATTATAAGTGTGCATCATCAATGCATCTTTCATTATTAATGCACACTTACAATTATGGAGGATTTTTCAGGGTAGAGGAGAGGATCTTCAGATGAAGTAGACTAGGTGAGATAAGACATTTGCACAGATGACTGTGATACAAAAGGAAAGAGCAGTAAATGTTGTATAGGTGGTGTCTTGTCTCATTCCTTGGGGTTTGTAAGGAGGCAGAGATAACATTTCACTGGCGAGATCAAGGAGGACTTCCTGGAGGAGAAGATATTTGAGTTCGTTCTCAAAGAATAGTTGTATATAGTCAAGTACAGACATGGGATGGAATGTTACAGACAGAAGCAACCATAAGATCAAAGGCACATATGTGAAACTGTTCAGGGAGGGAATCCCACTGGTCAGTGAAAGGGCACATCATTTCATATGTGGGCACAGAGCAGGGCCAGGGCAGACTGGCAGGAAGACTGTGAGGCTGGAATTTGGATTCTTTGCATCCTGAAAGGCTACAGGAGCCCAGCCACTGTTTGATCACCTTCTACACCCAGGGCCCAGCATGGTGGCTGGCAAACAGCAACAGATTGGTAAATATCTCCTGAGGACACTGACTTGGAGTCAGAGACCATGAGTTTAGGGTTGGGCCACCTGACCCAAACCCACAAAGGTATCCAGAACTGCTTGGCATCCTGGTGGGTGCAGACGGTTGGGCAGTTGGGCTGGTACTGGGATGGGAATTGGTAAAGCAGGTGTGGAGGAAGAACAAGGTAAGGGAGGGACCAGGTGCCAGGGACATCTCCCTACAAATCTCCATCCCTCCCCCACCCCCCTGGGCCTCTGGACAGCCATGGCCTTTACCTTGGGCTGAGCATGCTGTGACATCACAGTACTCCCATTTCACCTTGTCACTGTTAACTTTAATGAAGCACCAGGGCTTTTCGTCTGCATCTGGGTTTCTAAAATACAAAACAAAACAACTCAGAGTCAAGGCTTGGTGAACCCACTGGATCTTATTAAAGAACCTTTGGATAAGAAGGTGTCAAGCTCTTGTGCTCCCCTTAGCACAGAAGGGTGTTTATAGTTTTTTGGAAAAACCTTGACTTCCAGAGAAAAATTTCAAGGACGAGGAAGCAGCTCACAAGTCTCATGCCAGATCCACAGGACACATCAAATTGTTTGTAGGAAAAGAAATAAGATCCCTGTTGAAGACCTTTCTATGTCAGGAGAGTAAAATCATCCCATAAACATGGTGAGAGTTGGGTTCCTCTGCCTGAGTCTTTGAATTCTATGCATGGGAATCCTCTGAGAAGTGCTGCCAAGGGTCCCCTGCCCTCTCCCTGAAGACAGCTCCACAGAGAATAGCTCAAGGTGAGTGCAAGTGTAAGGTCCTAGTGTTTTGCGCAAAAAAAAAAAAAAAAAAAAATTCTCATTTATGAAGCAAGCTCATAGTCATACAAAGACCCCTCCCCGCTAATCTGCAACTCACAGGACTCATTGGCCTTGGCTGGACAAAGGGTAGTGGCAGGAAGCCAACAGAGTGGCCTGGAGGCAGCAGAAAAGGAAGAAGGGAACTAGATCATCACTAGGGAGGGTGGTGGCATTACCCTCACACGGAAAAACCTGAACAACCTTGGGTCAGGGACCGTCACCTTCAACAGACATTGCACTTGTTCTATGTGGGGTCATGTGATTATTTCTCACCAATGAAATATGTATGTGGAGAGGATGTATCCCTTCTAGGCTGAGGTAGTAAAGACCTCATGCTTCATTTTCCAGTCTCTTCTCGCCGATCCTGAGTATCTGAGTAACCCTGTGGAGCTGAATCCCCTACCATCACTGCCACCAACGCACATGACACATGCAACATTAGTAAGAAATAGACTTTGGTTTTTTTTGAGACAGGTTCTCAGTCTGTCACCCAGGCTGGAGCGCAATGGCACAATCACAGCTCACTGCAGCCTTGACCTCCTGGGTTCAGATGATCCTTCTATCTCAGCCTCCTAATTAGCTAGGACTAGAGGCGCCAGTCACCATGTCCAACTAATTACTTTGTATTTTTGGTAGATACAGGGTTTTGCCATTTTGCCCAGGTTGGTCTCAAACTCCTGGGCTCAAGTGATCTGTCTGCCTCGGCCTCCAAAAGTGCTTGGATTACAGGCATGAGCCACAGCGACCGGCCCAGAAGTAAACTCTGTTATATTTGAACCACTGAGATCTGGCAGTTATTTGCTACAGCAGCATAACATCGCCTATCCTGAGTAAGAAAATCTTCCTAGAAGAAGGCTGATGAGTCTCAATGATCTGTTTTAAACTAAGTGACCACAATCAACCGAGCATAAATAAAGTAACAGTTACCTGCAGAAGTTGTGCTCCCCAATCCCATGGGCTTCAGCATCCTCCATAAACATGTTGTAATTCTCCTGCAAGAGGAGGTGGGAGTTCCAGTAAAGGCATGCGTGCTGGTTGACTGTCCTATTCATTTTCCCTCGGTAAGAGTAGCCATCGCCAACATAGCAGTCATCAGAACCTCCAAAAGAGCAGTAGCAATGTGAGAACCAACAGCCATGGGCAAGCTGCTCCCAAAAAGGGCTTGATGGGTATGTCAAGTGGTGAGAAAACTGGACCTGCATATTTATTGCCCTGAGATTTCACCACAAAGTTCAGAAAGAAAAAAAAGTGTTGAATGACCCACATTTAATCCTGCTTAAAACATGAAATATAGTGCTTGTAGGGTGTGGGAGCTTAGTTATTTAATTCTGGCTCACACAAGAACTGATGGAAGGTGGGTTAAGGCCCAGGGATGCCCAGGTGGTTTGATCTGCCTGCACTGCATTCCAGTTTATTACTTTCTTTACACGAAGCCAGACATACCTTATCCCCTTAGGCGAGAAAACTGAGGCAATAGTAGAGTTTGGGAAACTTGATTTGAACCACATTCTGGCAACAAAAACCCTAGAGAAAAAGGCTCCAGAGGCCTCACTTGTGGCCCTGATGAGGTGGTGGCAGAGACCCATACCTATTTCACAGAATCTCCCCTTGAACTGGTCAGGACATGCACAGGTGAACTTGGATCTCCGCTTATGCCGGGAGCAGGTACCCCCATTCTGGCAGGGGTTTGGCCTGCACACAGGAACCACTGTGAACACAGGAATGGGGCCAGGAAGGCTCTTCAGAAGGAGTTGCAGCCCATGTCTGAGATGACAAGGAGACACTGGTGGCATTCTACAGGTGTCCATCCTTTCACCAGAAAGATGGGTCACCAGAGGGGAAAGACAGATCCACTGACACTCTAGTAAGTGTACACAGAAGCCTTAAGAACATAAGCAAACATGGATGAAGCAATATGGCTGGAGGCCATGCATAAGTGCATAAGTAGATGGGTCACTCAGTAAGGAAGCAAAGAGGCATGGACAGAGTAGGAGTGCTGGGCCCCATCTGAGCTAGGTAGAGCTCTGCCCTGAGGATATCCATGTGGCCATGAGCAAGTGAGTTAACCTGCGTACCTTTCAGGTTCTTCATCTGTAAAACTCTTCCTCAAGGTGTTTTTGGATAATGGAAGAGAGAACATGAATTTCCTGAGACAATGCCTGACTCACAGCAGGCACTTGATATGTATTAATTCTCCTACTTGGTCCCTCTCAGGAATAGATCAGAGCCTACTTGCTGGAAGAAGTGAGTTTCAAGATGATTCTTTTTGGATGGGAAGGGACACGGACCAGTCAATTCCCACTGGATGGAGTTGATCCAGGGATAAAAAATCTTTAGAAATCCTAGGGAAAAAGATCATCTCAGATGCCTGCCACAAAAACATCAGATGCATCTAGCCTTCCATGCAGAAGGATGCAGGTACAACATAGGACACAGAGAGCCTAGCATCGAAGGGGCCTCCACCACACCACTTACCTTGGGAGCAGTTGGGACCTGTGTAAGGGTGTTTACAGGCACAGCGGTAGTAGGGAGGACTCTGGGTAATGAGACATTGGCCTCGGCCACATGGGTTGTCCTTGCACTTGTTTTGCACTGTAGGAGATCCACAGAGAAGTGAGGACAACGCGTAAGACACTATTTGGGGCATATTTTCCTTAGAGGGATAAATGTACAGTACAGTGTTTGGGGGGGTGGGGTAACCGACAGTGGTGTAGCCTTGTCCGTGGTCCTGAAATACTAGGCTATGCCAGGACAAAGCTTCTGTCTCATCTTCGAGTCATGGCTGACTGTCTCCCATGTTGCTTCCGGTGCCCATAGTCTTAATTTTTCTATCTTAATAAAAATTTTGATAATTGTTACACCTTCACCGAAAGAGGTACAATTTTAATCTCTCCATTTTCTAGCTAGCTTCAGAGTCCATTTAAATTTTGTCACTTTTCTGAGAAGTTGAGGAATGAGCCCAGATGCTATGTTTATACTCAATAGTCTCAACCATCCTGAAAATTTATTGAAGAAATTGCAGGATTGGAAATGAAAAGAATAAGTGAAGAGGGCACCAAGGGAAGAAGTCAACCACAAAGCCCTACATATACCTAAGACCCTCCACCAAGTAAGATGGTTGCAAGATCAGTTCAAATCCAGGATTTCTCTAGGGGTAAAACTAGCCCCTAGGAGTCCTATTCCTGATGCTTTATTCCATGGCCTCATGTTATGCCTACAAGAGTTCACTAAAGGCAGACACAGTCAGGATGGCAGAATGAAATAGCATGGGCCAGAAGTCAGGCACCAGGGCTCTAATTTCTGCTCTACACCTAGCTAGCTGTGTGACCTTGATCAAATGCCCCCACTCTCTGGGTTTCTGTTCTTTAACTGGGTTGGGCCTCATGTGCCCTGAGATCCTTCCTGCTCTCCATTTGAGGACAACGTTACTCTGTTGCAGTTAGACTAAACACTCTAAACACAAAATTCTGAGCTTGGAATACATCTTGGTTAGAGTCCAGCTCTTAGCCCCTCTCAGCCTCAATCTTCCCATCTGTAGAATGAATGTACTAGTTCCATCTCACAGTGCAGGGGTGAGGATCCAGTGAGAGGCTGCCTGGGACCCTGCAGAGAAATCCATTATGCATGATACAGTATTTGCAGTTATAATCCTTTCCATGGTGTCATGCAGTGCTTTCTCACACAGAAAGAACTGCCTCTTGTTTAACTCAGAGGGAAGAGTGGATTTAGTGATGATACACTCACCTTTCTGACATTTTGTCCCAGAGAAAGGGTCCAGGCAGCTGCACGTGAAGGTGCTGCCGTGGACAAGGCAGTCCCCACCATGTTCACAGGGATTGGGCTCACACAGATCTAAGACACACGGGAAGAAGGCAATGTTGGTAAGGAATGGCAGGTGAGAAGCCCCCCGACTTTTTCATCTAATTTCAGTCTCCTGCCCCTAAATGAGAGAGTAACTACCTAGCCAGAAACCGGGGAAAGGAGGAAACCATATGTTGTCCTTAAACAGCAAAGAAAACTGCAGTCACCTGACCAGAGAGAGGGATTCAGGTTAGCGAGAGGAGAGGCGAGAAGGAACCACGACTGTCTCCCCCTCAGCCTGGCTTAGGATGGGGCCTTTCTCATTGAGAAACTCCCTTTTTCCCTCATCAGTGTTTTTCTCCTCCCAGTCTTGCTGGGAGTGCCACAGGGTCTGTCTCTGATGCTGAAGGTATTTCACAAGCCTGAAGACCTCCCCTACTTCCAGTGCCCAGGGGTGGAGGTCAGGAGTGGGGAAAGAAAACCCACCCCTAATGAAACGCAAGCTTTCTGAACATCAGGAGAGAAGACCAAAGGCAAGAGGGTGACAGAAGAATTGGCGGCGAGGAGGAAATGACCCAGTGGCCTTCATCTTTCTTCAACTACTTGTTCAGTTAGATTTTGTCATATTTCATCTGTGCCTGTGGCTTTTCATGGTTGTCTGAATGGATCTTCCCTTGGGGAATTCTTTATCCTTCTGTTCACACACATTGTTCTTTGGTTCAGGAACTAGGATCCCTGGGCCCTGCTCTTGTTTTGATGGTCCCTTCTGATGTTCCCCCATGCCCTGTATCTTGGCCCTGCCTTCCAGGCCACTTTGCACAGTTACACAGCTTTTATTCCAGCTGCTAAGTGCTTTCCATTCCTTCTCCTGGTTTAGTCACATGGCGTTGCTTGGACCCAGCTTCTTATCTTCCTTTCTGTCCCATTGCTCGGGTTAAGAAGCCACGAAAACAAAAACAAGTGTGGTAGAAACACACATGTGTGAATATACACACACATACATGTGCGCACACACATGCACACACACACACACAATCTAACAACTGTGGAAAGCATCTGAAGAGTGAATGGAGAAAGAAAAAGGTGAAAGGGAAGGAAAAGTCCTGGCAAAGGCAGAAGGGAAGGAAAGTCCCGAAGCTAAATGTGTGCATGCTATAGTCTGGTGCTCAAGGCTTACACAGACTTCCTGCATCCTTAAAGTCTGACCTGTAATCTAAGCCATGGGAATGATTTTGAACACGGCTGCTATTCATGGCATCAGGAAACCTGGACAATGCTGCATTAACTTGCTGCATGACCTTGACCAAGTCAACTTCTCTCCTAGCATCACTTACCTCACCTGCCACTTGAGGGGTAGGGTAGATGGTCTCTAAAAACCTCCCCCAGTCCTCACAATATATGAATCTAATAGAAAAAAAAAGCCAGTGCAAATAATTTCTTCCATAGCTATTTTACAATGCTGGCCAGAGAGGAGAGAGAGGTCCTTGCATGTAGTCCTATGTACACTGCCCTCTGTCCTTCTCCCAAGAGAGTCCCTGAAAGAGATTTGGTACCTACCGACTTGGTCCTCAGTGTAGTACCAGTCAGGATTATCAGGTTGGGCAAGTGTGCTACTGGTAGTCTCTTCCTGGTCAGAATGCTCGTAGCTTTCATCATAGAGGTCAGGGGTCCAGTCTGCAGGGGTGGGAACAGGACAGAAGAAATCCTAATCACTGGACTCAAATAAGCCAGTATTTTATTTAGTTAGATATCTTTTCCCCCAAAGAATTCAAAGTCCTGCAGGAGGAACCATATGTCTCTCCAGCTCTGCACAGTGAGGGGGAGTAGAAAGGAGGGCTCAGGCTTTGCATCTTCTCACTTGGGGGATGTTATGACCTGGTAAGTTAGTGTTGACATTTAGCAGGGTCATGAGCACCTGATTGGAAGTTAAGAGAAGAAGCCAAGTCGTGGCTTTCTACTCCCTTGATCTTGGGTAAGCCAACTGTATCACTGAGTCTTGGTTTTCTCATCTTTGAACAGCAGGAAGAGGATTGGGACCTAGCATGTCTCCAGGGTCCTACATGAAGTCTGCCCGGGGTCAGATAGCACTGTACTTGAGTGCCTGGTTGGTTGGCTTATCCTGTGAATAATATTTCTTGATGGGACCTCATTAGTCACTGTAGCTGAATGAAATCAAAGAAAACTCTTCATTTTCCTTTTGATCATGGCATCAAACTACTCCCAAGCAGTATCTATAGAGTCATTTTAATAGATAATATTTATTAAGCCTTTTCTATGTACCATGCCCTGTGCTAAGCACTTAACATGCACCATTTAACTTTATCTTCATAAAAATATAGGAGATGTATTATTCACTCTAAGCTGAGAAACCTGAGGCTGAAAGAGATTGAGTAAATTGGCCAATGTCACACAACTAACATGAACTAAGGCAGTTTGTCTCTATACAACCCCTATACCTCACTAGCTCAACTGCAGCACTCAACTGTTTCAGCTGGTGCCTTACATTGCCTCAGATACTTCCACACTTACCCTTGGGAAAACGTGTTCCACCATCCGCATTGAATATCCAGCCCACTCATTAGGAGTTTCCCAAGGATAACCTTATAAAAGTCCATGGATTTTGCCTACAGTTGTAACCCTCACACCAGACTGTTCATTGGGAAAAAACAGGTATGTGTAAGGGTGTCTGGACTCAAGCTTTTTGCTCTCTGGGTCCTTGGGGGAGATCCTCGTAGGTCTGTGGAAGTTTGGGATTTGAAGAAAGTCGAGTTGACTTTGCTCTCTCCAGCCGGCCAGAGTATGGCAAAGTCGGCAAGTTGAAGCTGCAAGGAAGCTGTCCAGAGATGCATATGATAATAAGGCAGGAGCAAATGCAGATAGCTGACTTGAAAAGGCACTCCTACGGAGCCAGCTGATGACTTGGAGGATGGCACTTTACCTAAGCCTGATTATCAACCACATTATCTCACTCGTCTCTCAGTCATTCTGTTAGAGTCTTTATCTCTCTGGCTTTTGAAAAATCGACTTTTGCACAATGACTGTTTTATATTTCCCATTAAAATGGAACTATCTTTTTATTTCTTTTTTGAATACGCCAACTCTGGTTTCTTGCCAAAGTTTCACCTCATTTATCACAGTGTCAAGTCAAGACTCCCTTGGCTTGCTCATTATCTCTCCCGAACTGCTTTTCCCCACTATGAAAATGCTCCCGGGGGAGGCCACCTTTCTAGGGCTCAGGATCCAGTTTGAAGATAGGGCCATTGTCTTCCTGGAGCAAATAAAGTTTTCCTCCATCTAGCGTGATAAAGCAGAGAAAGAGAGGGAGAAAGTGAGAAAAAAATGTTTTTTCTGAGTTTGACATGAAAGATTTCAAACTGACATTTAGGAGAGGCAATGGGGTTTGGTAATGAGACAATGGCATTGCTTATTTATTTCTTTTTCTTTGGAGAATTTATGTTTGTTTTCCCAGCAGGTGTTTATAGATAAGTGCCCTTCACGTTGTTTCTGTAATTTCTCCCATCTCTCCCACAGGTTGGCAGTCAGACTGGCTAATCTTGGTGAGGTCATTAATAATTACTTCTTTTGCAGATATTTAGAAGTGGGAAAGATTCTGATGTAGATGGTGGCTTTTCCAGGTGATGAGGGATGAATGAAATGTCTGTTAGAGGATTTTGATTTGAATCCAGACCTAGTAACAAGGTCTGCTCACCTCTCAGTGAAGCCAAACAAAAAATAAAATACATTGGCTTTGAATGTATTCCTGCTAAATAAGGCTTTCTGCTCTCTAGGGCCCATGGCCTCAGTCGAGGTGGATAGGACCAACAGAGCTCAGTGGTCCCAGATGGCTGGGGTGGAAGAAGCCATCCAGCTGGTGGCTGTGCAAGGAAAGTCACCAAGATCCTTTGCATTTAGGATGGGCAGCCATGTGATTTGAAGGTGCTTTATAGGAGCATTATCTGGGAGGGTTTCTCCACCTTCAGGCTTAAAACTTATTTTGTCTTTCCCATTATGTTGGCACTTAATCCTATTGTCTGTGTAAGTAACTTGTCTTGTGAACCTACAGTGGACCAAGTATTATGCCAGGTGCAGGATGGCATTGGGGGATGGTGGAGAGTTATACAAATAAGAGTAGGATGTGGCTTTGTCCTCAAAGAAGCTCCAGTCACAAGGTTGGGTGGGGGATGAAAGCTAGCTAAGGAAGGTGATTAAGGGGAAGTAAAGACATGAAGGAGTGTAGGTGAAGGTGATTAAAGGGTAGTAAAGAGGTGAAGGTCACTAGGAGTGACCAAGTCTAGGCCTGGTGGTCTCAAGTTCCACAGTGAAATTCTGCTTTGGTATGAGACAATCTGCTGACAAAAATCGCCCTTGATTCTCCACCCCTCCCTGAACCCACACCCTTTGCAACGTGACTTTTCAGCTTCTCCCCACCAAGAGATGGAGTCAGTTTCCCTGCTCCTTGGGTCTGGGTTGGCCTTAGGATGTGCTTTGGCCAATTGCTTGTGTGATGGAAGGTCAGTGTGCCAGCTCAGAGCCTGGGCCTCAGGAAGTCTTGTTCTCTCTCGACTCTCTGTCTCTTCCACTCCTGGACCCCTGTGACTGCCATGTGAACAGTTTGGCCTATTCTGCAAGAGCATACGAGAACATGTGGGCAACAGCTGGCCTAGCTGTCCTAGCCGAAGCCTCAGACATATAAGAAAGGCCAACCAATATTCAGCAAGATGAGATGCCAGCCAATCTGCCAGCTGCTGCAGACACATGAGCAAGCCCAGTTAGGATCAACTGAGCCTGATGCAGGCCAGAAGAACTGCCCAGCTGAACCCAGCCAAAATTGTCAACCCAAAGAATCGTGACCTAAGTACATGGTCGGTGGTTTAAGCCACTAAGTTTGGGGTAATGTGTTATGCAATAAAAACAAACCGACACACAGGGCTTGATTTGATATTAGATTGCCAATAGGATAAGAATTTTTGCCACAAGAGGATTCCTCCATGGCCCAGTTGGCTGGAGAGTTTTAAGTGTCAAAGCTGGCACCTCTGTCTTGGGTATTTGGTCTATCTTATTTGTTTCCTCCAACTAGATAGTTTCTTAAGCAAGGACCATTTCCATTTCTCTTTTAACCCCAGAGTGCCCGGCACAAAGCCCTACATGTAGCTAATGTGTGCAATGGACAGATTTATTTTTCCCATAGTGGCCAAGCCCTTCTGCCTTCTGATCAGCCAGCATGCAACTTTGCTGGCAAAAAAAAAAAAAAAAGATGTCTGCTTAAATAGGGAATTTCAGTAAGAAACTATGTGAGAAATGGGTCAAATGTACTTGGCCAAGAAAATGCCTGATGAGCTCTGTAGAAACCTAGAAAATCGTCCACATATTTTCTTGGATAGAGAGGCCTGGCAGCTTGACATAATCTGGTTCCACTGTTGGATGTAGAAAAACAGTTCAGGGTTAAACAGAGATTATTTGTGACTTTCTCTAGGCTACAGAAAAGGGAGGAGCTTTGGGAAAGAAATGGGCAGCTGTTTGAGCATTTTATATCAGGAATAAAAAGAAATTCTTGTGGGTTTGTCTAGTTTTCAGAGTCTGTTTCTAGAAATTATCAGGAAGGATGGTGAGAGTATCCTGAGTTAACCCAAATCATCCTAATAATAGGTTTTAATGTATTGAGTATTTTCTGTGCATCAGACACTAAACTAAATAATGTACTGAGTATTTTCTATGTAATAGACACTAAACTAAATAAGCAATCTTACTTCACCTTAAAATAACCCTATGGCATACGTATTATTATTTCTATTCTGCAGACAAGGAAAAATGAAGGCCAAAGGAGATGACATCATAACCCAGGCCTACCTAACTCCAAGTCTTATTTGCCTTTTTACAATCCTGGAACCTCTTATAGGTCCAGGTTTCATGAAACTCTATGGGTTTTAGCTTTCAGGAAGCAACATGCATTGGGAAACCTTCTAAAGCACGTGCTCCGGGTCCCTTGACCAGGATTAACTCAGTCCATGTTCGGGGTCTCTCGGAAAACGCGCAGAGTTCCTGCGATGGGGGCTTTGCAGCTGCTCTGGTTAAGGAGCTTGCCAGATGTGTGGAACGGAATCAAAATCCCCGGAATGTCGTCCCTGTTGGCGTCATCCATCACTGTGGCACAGACGGCTCCTCCGAGGGCCTCCCCCAAACCCCAGCCCTGTCGGCCTGCATTTGATGCTTCCAATCTGGCTGGCAGGGCAAGCCCAGTAGAGACTCTCACTGGCAGGCAGTAGGACAGCTGATGGATGGGCTCAGCCTGCATTGCTGGGCAGAGCCAAGCCAGCTTTGAAGAGGCATTTCCAGAGGCCTGCTGGCTGTCATGGCACCTGCTTTGGGGGAGATGGGCAGAGTCTGTTCTGTTTGCTGGCTACCTCCTCTGCCACCCATCGGGGATTGTGGACTGGGCATCTTCTGCTCCAGCAAGGCCCTCACCATGCGCTGTCTCCTGCAAGACCAACCAAAGAAGCAGCTTGCCCATGGGCATGAGCATGGTGTCTCCTTTGCCATACTGTTGTCTAGGGCCAGCAGGGAGCTGAGAAACACCATCAAAGCGCAACCCCTACGACAGGTTAAGTCAGACACTGAAAAGGGATGTTTCTAAACTGAATCTTCTCTTTGCAAAAAAGGCCCAACCTCTACGTCTCAGCTCAGTCCCTGGAGGCTACAACACCTTGAGATGGACTCTGGATCCCAGGAGCAGTCTGCTTCAGGGTCCCTTCGTGTATACACCAAACTGTCTGAAGCTGTAGCCAGAGTTCTTGTAGAAGCCAGTTTCTTGAGAGTTTAATTCAATACTCTTCATTCCCTATAAGTGGTTTTTCAGCCTGTGCTTAAAAAGCCTCTGTGATGCGAAACTCATTACCTCCTGAGAGCTCAATGGGCCATTCAGATTTTTGGACAACTCTGATGGTGAGAAAGTTCTTCCTGTTTGTAGATCAAATCTGACCCTGCAGCTCCCAATCTGTTTAATGAAAGCTATAAATCTATGGGCATACAGGCTAACTCCACTCCCTTTCCATGATCTCTGTTCAGTAGGGCCACTGCTTACCATTGCTCAGTTGTTCACTGCAGAATTCCAGGATGTCACGAACTCACTGAAGATGTCTCTTACAACTTTCTGGCAGCTGGCAGTGAAGTCAAGGGCCCTTGAGTCTTCTGTACTTTTTTTACTTCCACTGTGTCACCCAATAGCTTCCACAGCCTCATATCTCTAACACTAAGACCCAAGGACCCCCTTCAGTGGTGCCTGAACAATTTGTGCTCAAGGCTAGGGAAGAGGCCACCCTTCCAGCCCCTTGGCTGCAGCCCCTCCCTGGACTCCACGTGTGGGTGGTGGTGTGGCCATCAGCTAGGGGATAGCTCTCTGAAAAATGCACCTTCAGAGGAACTGAACTGAGTCATTGAATAATATCCTTTGTGTGTGGAGAGACACAGATTTTTCTCAAAAACCCACACACCATGCTTATATACATTTCTCTTCAACTCCACAAATATCCTTTGAGCAAATGGGATAAAATGAAGACCTGGCCTTATGTTTCTGCCCAACCAGGGCTCTGCTGCTAGAGAATATTGACTGTCAAACTGAATTTGGCCCAGTTACTTCCATCCTTGTGCCAAATAAATCCTTGATTCAAGGTTCAGATGTGACCATAGGCTCCATGTGTTGTCTGCCTGGCTATGGCGCTCTGTGGGTGACCAGCCTAGATCTCTACCAGTGGGGATGTTGGCCTCTGGCCAGATGGAGTAATGACTAGAATTTTCTCCCCTGGGGCTGAGAGCTCCAAAGGGAGACTTGAACCCAGAGCCAGAGGACCAGGAGAGGATGATGTGGAAGAGGTGGCTCTGCTTAGCCTGGGCACCGCTGTGGGCACGAGGCCGAGGACACAGGAAAAGGAGATGGTGAGAGAGAAAGTCTGTGAGACAGAGAGTGAGTGTGAAGATACAGGACCCACCGGGTGGTAGACGCATTGAGGGCGAGAAAGCAAACCATTCGGGCAGAGGGGACAATGGCGGAGGTGCTGGTGGGAGGGTATCACCAGGGCAGCTCAGCCTGGAGGCTGCCCTCCCACAGAAGGAGGTGGAGTGAATGAATGTGGCACAGGGCTGGCCTGCCTGGAGTCAGGCATTGTTCCATCTCACCCTCGCTTTGCCTCAGCCTTTCACTTCATCTCAGCCTCCAATTCGCTGTGTGGCCAGGAGAAACTTGCTTCCCCCTCTCTGGGCCTCCATTTCATTATAAAATCAAGGGTTTTAACTACATAGGCAGTATTTCCCTTGAGATCCTGAGCCTGGACTCAGCAGTGTCCATGGGAAACTCAAAATTGTGTAACGTATTGTGGGTGTACACATTTTGAAGGCAAGTTCTCAAAGGTGCCTGTGACACCCTGGAACCAGTTGAAACCTGAGTTCCCTCCAACCCTTCCATACTTAGGCCTCCTTCTCTCCAGCCCAGAACCAGCCTGGGATTGGTGGGAGGCCCCAAGGAGATCAGTGCACTCACCTGGGTCCAGAGCATCGAATAAAGATGTCAGAGAGAACTGGAAAATAAAACAACACAGCAGATCAGGGTTGAGATGGGTCTCAGCCGGATGCCCCCCTTAGCTGTCAGCCAGAGGGGGATACTATGGGGTGCAGGTGTATTGCGTGCTTTCCGATGGTTGTGGCTGGGATGGAGGTTGGAGGGAGGGGGACTGGGTCTCTTTGAAGATACCCCCCCCCCCCACCGCACTGGCCTGTGCCCACTGAGCGTGGCAGCATTGTCCTTCTCCACAGCAGGGGCGTCATTTCACTTGTCTGCACCTGTCCTTGCCTTGGAACACGGCTGACCAGGTACTGGCACGCTCGTCAGTTGCAGTGAGTTTCATCTACTCCCTGCCTGATCACACATTGCTGCATTTCATCCTTCTAACAACCCTACAATGAGGCTTGCATCAGTCTTGTTTACAGATGAGAAAATTTGAACTCAGAAATCACAGAGCTGTGGTAGGATTAGGAATTAATGCTGAAATCTAGGTGACTTCTTCAGGTGACAGTTCCTGGGGGGTTGGGGATGGAGAGAGGCTTAAAACTCTCCAGTGGCTTCCCATTGGTCTTAGAATAAAATGCAAACACCTGCCATGTCCTACAAGCCTCCTCCCATACTCCTCCCTCCCATTGCCCCTTACTAAGCTTCAGCCACACCTGGCTTCAAAATGGTACAAGCTAAATTCCTCCCACCTCAGGGCTTTGGCAACTAGAGAGCTCCCCCATGACCTTCACTAGGTCTCAGTTTAAATGTCATCTTTCCTGAAATGTCCTATTGATATGAGATTTCCCCATCCCATTGTTTAGTCACTGCACTCGTTTATTCCCCTCCATGAACCTTATCACAGTGCATAGCTTTATATTTATTTATTTACATGTCACCTGTCTCTCACATCAGACCCTGTCCTCCAGAAAGAAAGGCAGAGATCTTGTCTGTTTTGTCATTGATGTATTACCCAATACCTAGCATAGAGTTTGGCACGTGGCTCCTCAAAAAGTGTTTTGTTTTGTTTTGTTTTTATTGTTTCACCTGGGTGCAGGTGGGCTAAGGCCGAAAAGGGCATTAGCTTCAAAAAGTTTTTGTGAATAAATAATAATATAAACCCTTCCTTTAATATGCAGTATTCAACCAGAAAAATAAAGTTTTACTCATTTAATACGCTGGAGTATGCTCTTTCACTTTAATCAGGGGTCAGCAAACAAGGCCCTTGGGCCAAGCCTAGCAGTTATGTTTTTGTAAATAAAGTTTTATTGGAAAACAACCATGCCTGTTTGTTTATGGCTGCTTTTTGTACAGAGAAACTATAACCCCAAATATTTACTATCTGACACCTTACAAAGTTTGCTGAACCCTGATTTAAAGAAATGAGAGTTCTACCACTAGACAGCTTTCCCTTTGAGTCTTGGCTGCCAGAAAGCTGAGATCAATGAGATACATCAAGCTAGGCAGTTTGGTATATTTGCTGCTCCTACCCTCAACAGAATTTGTAATTTTCTGTTTTACTGTAGGCTTCCTTACATGATTTTGGGAAGTAGGCAGATGATAAATTAGGAAAGAAAAATAAAAAGAAAGGATGCATCCAGATAGGATGTAATGAGGATGTACATCATCAACAGACAGTATTCCTGGCAAAATTGCTTGCCCTGAATTTACTCATGAGGAACATGACAGATCTAAATTGTGACATTCAAATTGCAAGGCATTCTGCGAAACACCCAGCCTAGCCTCCAGAAAAAAAAATGCCAACACCATAAAAGGCAAAAAAAGATGGGAGGACTGTATTTTTATTAAGGGATATGGTAACAAAATGCAGTGTGTGACTCTTAACTGGAGCCCGGATTTAAAAACAATGGCATAAAGAACACTGCGTGCTGTGGTTTGTGCTGACCTGGATATTTGTCCTCTCCAAACTTCATGTTGAAATTTGATCCCCAATGTTGGAGGTGGGACCTAATGGGAGAAATTTGGGTCATGGGGGTAGATCCATTATGAATGGATTCCTGCTCTCACTCAGGGTAAGCAAGTTTTCACTCTACTAGTTCCTAGGAGCTAGTTGTTAAAAAGAGCCTGGCACCTCCACCCCTTCCTCTTTCTTTCCCTCTTGCCATATGATCTCTGCACACTGGCTCCCCTTTCACTTCTGCCATGAGTGGAGGCAGCTTGAGGCCCTTGCCAGAAGCAGCTGCCCAATCCTGGACTTTCCAGTCCTCTGAACTGCAAGCCAAATAAACCTCTTTTTTGAAAAATAAATCACCCAGCCTTCGGTAATCCTTTGTAGAAACACAAAACGGACGCAGACACTGAAACAAGTGGAAAATTTGAATACAGACATATTAGACAATATTATTGTGTCAATGTTGACTTTCTTGAGAGTAAACAATGGTATTGTAGTTCTGTAGGAAAATGTACTTATTCTTAAGAGATATATGGTGAAGTATTTAGAGTGATGTCTGCAATTTACTTGCAAATGATTCAGCAAACAAACAGACAAAACAACTATACACACACACACACACACACACACACACACACACACGGGAGAATGAGAAACAGCAACTGTGACAAAATGTTAACAATTGTGGCATTTATCTGGATGAAGAATATTCATTGCATTATTCTTCCCACTTTTCTGTAGGTTTGAAAAATGACAAAATAACATGTTGGTGAGGGGAAAGGAACGCAAAAAAAGGAAGAGAGGCCATTTGTTATCTGGGACTGTGCCTCTGTCTAATGGCCTCCTGGCTACCTCCCCCCAACCACTGTTTCTGCAGGCAGTGAGATGTGATCGGTGTTCTGTTTGGGGGATGACGGTGGGGATTAGTAGTGGGGGAGGCCTGGCAGAGGAAGCCATCTCAGGCCTTAGGGGTGCTCCTGGGCCTAGGGCACTTGAACAAGAAATGCCAGAAATGGGCACCTCTGAGGGTGAATGCCAGAAAGATGCCATGAGGTGACCCCAATATGGTTTGGCTGTGTCCCCACCCAAATCCCATCTTGAACTGTAGCTCCCATAATTCCCACGAGTCATGGGAGGGACCCTGTAGGAGGTAATTGAATCATGGGGCGTGTCTTTCCTGTGCTGTTCTCGTGATAGTGAATAAGTCTCATGAGATCTGATAGTTTTATAAAGGGCAGTTCCCCTGAACACACTGTCTTGCCTGCCACCATGTAAGATGTGTCTTTCACCTTCTGCCATGATTGTGAGGCCTCCCCAGCCATGTGGAACTGTGAGTCTATTAAACCTCTTTTTCTTTATAAATTACCCAGTCTCGGGTGTGTCTTTATTAGCAGTGTGAGACCGGACTAATGCAGTAAGACCTCAAGGACAAAGGTTACCACTCCTTCGGTCTCACCCTCATCACCGCCAGTCACTGGGCCTTGCTCCTGGTCCTTGCTCCCGGTCCTTGCTCCCTGCCTTGCCTTCCCCTCCACTGAGTCCTCCTCAGGGCAGGGCTTGTCTGTTCAGACCTGTCTCCACCCAGTCCTGAGGAGATTCCCTATGAATTCTTCTCTTTGAGCTGAACAGGGTGGGACGTGCCCTTAGAAGTGGGCAGAATACTTTGGGGACATCCTCCCTCAGGGCCCAGCATGGAAGGGCCCTCCAGGACCTGGGCCTGGGCCCGCACTGCACATCCTGGCTCCAGCCGGAACCTGAGGGACAGCCGGGTGCCATGCTGCTTACAGCCAGCAGGTGGCAGACGTGCCCTTCCCTAGGAGCTGGCGCTCAGAGGGAAACCGAACAAAAAGCAAGCCGAGACTCTCGGGCTGGGATCTCAGGGAGCCTGAAGCTGATGTGCAGTTTGGGCTGCCTGTCAGGGGGTGGCTGGGATCTGAAGCAAGTCACTCATTTTGTGACTCACAGTGTCCACCCACAGAGAGGGGCCGTGGTGCAATGTAGAAACTGGTAGCCCCAGCGCCGGGCTGGATATCTGGGGACCAAAGACGAGGCTGATCGTGGGTTACTTATGCCTGCATCTGGATCCCTGAAACTCACTTGGATGATGGCGGGTGGGAAGGATGAACACAGTTTTTGCCTCCTTTCATCCCATCATTCCATTAACTCTTTGCCCAGAAACAAGGAAATGATAGAAGAACCCTTACTCCTGGGACTTGCACATCCAAAGAGAAAGATCCATGCAAGAGTAGGAGGAAGAGATGAGTAGAAAGGAGAAAACTGTGATCTCAGCTTACATCCGCTCAGAGCAGAAAATGTGCCGACAACTGTGCTAAATGTCGTATGTGCATTTTGTCTTGTTTGCTGCACCCAGTACTTCATAATTGAGGCATTAGGATTATGTCTACTTTAGAAGTGAGGTTTTCAGATATTAAGTTGTCTAAAATAACTAGGAAATGCTGGAGCAGGACAGGAACACATCAGTCTCACGTCAGAGTCCTTGTTCTTAGTCACTATTGCCACGAGGGACCAGGAAGCAGGCACATGCAAGCAGTAATGAAGCGAGGATGGAGGAGAAGGCAGCAAACAAGCTTCCTAAGCTGAAGAGAGGCAGTTGTTGAGCTAGGTTCAAATATCAGGGGCACTATTCCTGGAACGCTTTATAAAAAGACCTATCTGTGGGCTGGGTGCGGTGGCTCAAGCCTGTAATCCCAACACTTTGGGAGGCCGAGGTGGGCAGATCATTTGAGGCCAGGAGTTGGAGACCAGATTGGCCGACATGGTGAAACCCCGTCTCTACTAAAAATATAAAAATTAGCTGGGCGTGGTGGCAGGTGCCTGTAATCCCAGCTACTCAGGTGCTGAGGCACAAGAATCACTTGAACCTGGGAGGTGGAGGTTACAGTGAGCTGAGATTGCACCACTACACTCCAGCCTGGGCGACAGAGTGAGACTCTGTCTCAAAAAAAAAAAAAAAAAATGCTTATCCGAACCAGCCTAGGCCTGGCAGGCTACAGAGAGGGCCTACTTGACCCCAGTGACAGCTAGAGAAAGTACAAAAGTCAGACTGAGCCTCAGCCAGCATACTGTGGTAAACACATCTTAACAAACATCTCCGCCCAGATCAAGAGGCATGCAAGCCACGGCACGCTTCTCCCAACACATCCATTCCTAGTTTCAACAAGGCTGAAACAGCGTGTGGTCCCAGCTGAGCCATCTTCTCTGAGAGGGTGGATGCAGCTGCTTCTGCACATGGAAAAGTAGCTGCTTTGCAATATTTTTAGAAAGACCATTCTAGATCCAGCTACTGCTTCGTCTACTCCACACTTTGGCTTTCTCAGTGGATCCCTGGCTCAGGACATTGACCTTCTCAAGGTTAGAAGCAGGCCCTTAGCAATGTTAAACTCCCTAAGCCGCCAGTCTCAGAGTCTGGTGTCCTCCAGGTTAAGGTTGGATAGGGAGGAAGGCAGGGAGGAAAGGATCCTGTGTCTCCGAGTCTCACTGATTTATAGTGTGATCTCCTTGAGGGTGGGGTGCACATAGATCTAATCTATTTGTCCTATCTTTAATCCATTAATCCAGTGATTATTTCAACTAAGGTTCTTCCTCTGCCTTACAGAATTCCAAAACCTCTGGAAGACAAAATTAAAAGCCTAAAAGTCTGAGTTGATGTGTTCCAGGAATTTGTTGATGGAAAATGTTCCCAGAGGGATTAGGAGGGATTAGGAGGCAGTGACGGGGGAGATGGGGCTAGATTTGTCTTTCCGGGACAGAGGCTCAGCTCAGAATGAACTAAGAGTAGAGACATTTTCTGCTTGCTGGGTAAAAGGCTGGGACTCTAATCACACCATCCTTGAAGGTTCTACCCTATACCTAGCGGTAGACCACGTGTTGCCAACCACCAGGGAGGGATTGTGTTACTCCCAAGGGCAGCTGGGGAAGAGAGACTTCTGCACCATGGCCGTAGTTGAGGCTGCAACGGCCGGGCTGGAAGGTGCACAGGGACACGTGTGCACAGTTCGAGCGGGGCCAGTCCCACTGCTGGGCAAAGAGCTCAAGGCCACAGCGAGCAGTGGAGGTGGCAGAGGGCAGGGGTTGCCAGTGTCCAGGCCAAGTGTGCCTCATGTTGTTCTGCTCTGGCTCCTGCTGCAAAGATAAGCGATGTCATTTCAGCCTGAGTTGAAATCATCACTGGATTAAAGATACGACAAAATAGACTAGACCTATATGCTCCCCACTCCCAAGAAGATCACACTGTAAATCAGTAGGACTCAGAAACACGGGCTCCTACTCTCTCTGCCCCTCCCTGACTTTCTGTCTAACCAATTTTATCCTAGAAGACACCAAGATGAGCAGTTGGGCCAAGCCACTCAGTCCTTTTATTTGAAAATAGTGGTAAGACATACAGAACATTGCATTTATCATTGTGACCATTTATAAGTGTACCATTCAGTGATACTAATCACATTCACAATGCTGTGTACCCATCACACTCTCTACACCCCAGACTTTCTCATCATCCCCCACCATAGACTGTGCTCCTTGAACAGTAAAGCCTCTGTCCTCTTCTCCCTCAGCCCTGCTAACCTCTGTCCTACTTTTTGCCTCTGTGCATTCGGCAATTCTGGGTACCTCATGTAAGCGAAATCCTACAGTATTTGCCCTCTGGGACTGCCTTTATTTCACTATGCATTATGTTTCCAAGGTCTTCCAGGCAGCATGTATCAAACTTTCCTTCCTTCTTATAGCTAAATAGTATTCCATTGTTTCTATCTATCTAATCAGATGTTCACGCTACATCTCTCAACGGATGTGGGTTATTTACACCTTTTGGCTATTGTGAATAATACTGGTAATGAACATTGGTGTACAGGTTTCTGTTCAAGTCCCTGCTTTCAGTTCTTTTAGATGTATACTTAGATGCGGAATTGCTGGGTCCTACGATAGTTCTACATGTAATTTTGTCAGGAACCGCCATACGGTTTTCCACAATGGCAGCACCATTTTACATTCCTACCAGCAAGGCCTGAGGCTTCCAATTTCTCCGCATTCTCACACACACTTTTTATTTCCCATTCTTTCAAACGATAGCCATCCTAATAGGTGTGAAGTGATGTCACTCCGTCCCTTCTTCGACTCGGGAATCTTGCCCTTCTTGCTTTTGCACACATCTCAAGACGGGCAGGTTCACTGCAGCTTTGCTTTCACCTGAAGCTCAGGGCAAGGGGTCAAAGACTATCACGGGGAAATGTGGAGGCCAAAGGAGCAGGCGGTGGCCAGCAGTGCCTGTGGGTGGTTTCCTTAACTGAGCACCTGGTTGAAGCTGTTCACTGCACCACAGTGATGAGCCAGGAGCCACCATAGAGAGGAACTGGCTTAGACCCTTCATCTGCAGAGGAGGAAGCTGAGGCCCAGCATGGTGAAGTGGCTTACGTAAGGACATGGACACATTGGGGCAGGCAAGGGACTCAAGCGTGCTCTCCTGGCTCTGACACCAATCACCTGTGCCTGGCTCAGAGGGACTCTGTGCAGCTTCCCGGCTCTAAAGCCCAGAGCTGGCCACTCAGACCCTGCCCAGTTAAGGGTTGAGCTGCAGCTTCCTGTGACAGTGGTAGGCAGAGAGGGGACAGGGGCAAGGGACAGAAAGGGAAGAGTCCCATTTGTGCACCCTGGGAATTTCCATTTTAAAGACATTGGTTCCTAAACCTCAATGTGCATAAGAATCGTCTGGGAAGCTTGATAAAAATACAGATCGCTGGGGCCCAGCCGCAGAGGTTTTGCGTCCATGGGTCTGAGGTGGGCCAGGAACACAGTGCTCAGGTGACTCTGCCCTCGGCCACACTTCGGTTATACCAAGCTCTCTTGGGTGTGAAGCTTCCGGCAGAGGGGGACTCAGGGCCTATCTTTGTTCCTGTTCAAGTTGTTGAGTCGCTCTGTGCCTCAGTTTCCCCAATGACTAAGACTTCCCTTGCCCAATGCCAATATTTTATTCAAGGAACTTTGGCTGCTAAGGAGGAGTATGGCATTTGCAGTGATTACTCTGCAGGTGAGCACTTGGTGAGAAATATCTGTAGAAATGGCTCATCCCAGGGACTTGGGGCAAATAGACGGTGGTGGAGGGGAGCTTCGAAGGTTAGGGAGTGAGGCCATCCAAAACAAAGGCACTGGGTAAAAATTCTGGATATTGTAATGCTCTTGGAAGCCCTTTTAAAGGTAAGCCAAGGCTAGGCGCAGTGGCTCATGCCTGTAATCCCAGCACTTTGGGAGGCCAAGGAAGGTGGATCATTTGAGGTGAGGAGTTTGAGGCTGGCCTGGCCAACATGGTGAAACCCCATCTCTACTAAAAATACAAAAATTAACCAAGTGTGATGGCAGGCGCCTGGCAGGTTCCTAGCTACTCGGGAGGCTGAGGCAACAGAATCGCTTGAACCCGGGAGGCGGAGGTTGCATTGAGCCAAGATCATGCCATTGCACTCCAGCCTGGGCAACAGAGCAAGACTTTATCTCAAAAAAAAGAGAAAAAAGACAAGCAAGTAGACAAAACCAAGTGCAGCTGAGCGTGGGGCCTGCCACATGGGCACAAACCTCCACAGTTTCCCTTCTTGGTCAGTCATCCCCAGCAAGTAGCGCAGGTCTTCAGGAAGGTAACTCCCCCCACCTCCCGCTGGGAATCAGCACCACCTCTGCCGAAGCCGTGTTGGCTCCTGCGCTTTCCAAGGCATCAGACCTGAACCACTAGCGGTACCTGAGTTGACTGAGGTGGTGCCTAGCCAGGACGTGAAATAACAGCATTAGAGTAAACAGAAAACACAGCGTGAGAAAGTCTTTATGTTCTCAGGTTGACGGTCAAGCCTTCCAGTCCCACCAGGGGGGAGGACGCGGGAGGGTGGGGGTGCTGGTGTCTCTATCCTCTGCCTCCTGCTGATCTTCCCTCTAAGGACTCAGAGCTTCAGTCTCAGAGTTTTAGCATGTCAGCAGCCAGCTAGTTCAATGACATCACTTCGCTTTCTTTGTACTAATGACAATTTCCTTTAGAACTAAATCAATTTTGGTAGAGAAAAGGTGAGTCTTTAATAAAAGTGTTAAGAAACTTATTTGGGCTTTGGCAGAATTTCTGAAGAGATGGATTCATTCATGACTGGAAGTTTTGAAAACACCGACGAACTGATTAGCTATCTGGCAAGACTCAATCTTTGTGGTATCTGAAAGCAAAGCTTTGGGGCTATTGAAGGAGCCTTCAGGTCAGGTGGGAGTGACTTTGTCTTCTGCTGGAAGCTAGAGTTTTAGGTTGCTGCCCAGTTTGACATCTTTGATACCACACAGAACTGTCTTGTTTGTCTTCGGGCAGTACCAGGCATGATGATCTCAACCACAGTGCTTACGAGTATAGGACTTGGCATTGAGCAGACCTTGAGTCCCAGAGCTGTAACCTCCCAGAGGTATCACCTTGGGTAGATGGTTTAACTGCTCTATGCTTAGTTCTTGTCTGTGAAATGAGAATGACATGGGTCCCTACCTCACAGGGTTTGGGGGAAGCTTAAATGAGATAATAAAAATAAAGCATGCCTCATCTGGTATATGTAAAGACAATAAATGGTTGCTGCTGCTATTTATTATTACAATTACTCTTACTACTACTATTGTAATTAGCCACTGTTGTCAGTGAGTTTGTTTTGTTTTGTTTTCTTGGAGTGCACCCGTGCCGGAAGGGCTGACTAAGGAGAGCTTACACAGCATCAACTTTTCCTGGAACTTGTTTGCGGGGCACAGGCATGGCGCACCAACCCCTCCCCCGCCATTTTTCCTGGGATTTTTGCCAAGTCCTAAGCCAGGAAACCTTGTTATATTAATTATGAAGCGAAAGCATGTTTTATTTAAAATCCCGGCTGCCGAATATTCTGCCATGCTGCTTCTCTGTGACAGCAGAATTGCCCTTGCATTTGAGAAACTAATGAATTTAAAATGTAAATATACCCGTGCCTATATATACATGTGATTTCCTGCGACCTCACATCCCTGAATACCAGTGTACACTGCTAAAGGTGATGAGCTGGACTTGTGCTTCGGATCAGTTAAAAAAATATCTATAAGAATTTGCAGTGACATCCAGTCCCTCCGCTTTCCCTAAGACTGTGTAGATGGAAGTAAGAGGGAGGAATGTCTCTTCAGTCTCTCCTAGGCCTGAAAGAGACTCTGGCATTCTGGAGGCTTTGAAAAAAGTGGCTCCCATCTTCCTACCCAAGGCCTTGTTTGGTCCTGGAGCCCATGCAGGTGTGCGTGCTTGAATTAATTGGATGCTGAACCTGGTCACTTGCCCACCTCAAACTCGCTCCGATAAGTCAATATAAGCAATAACCAGACAAGTGCACTAAGGCAGAACCAGGCAGACGATGCTCATTGGCCAAGAGGAAGTGTTCTAGAGAGCACGGGTGCCAGGCATGAAGTCTCCCACCTGTCATCCCAGCACTTGGGGAGGCCAAGGCAAGAGGATCACTTAAGGCCAGGAGTTCAATATCAGCCTGTGTAACATAGCGAAAACTGGTCTCTACAAATAAAGAGAGAGAGAGGATTAGTAGGATCTGGGAAACTCAAGCTGCTGCTTCATTTTTTTTAAACTTTTTTTTTGAGATGGAGTCTTGCTCTGTTGCCAAGGCAGGATGCAATGGTACCTCTTCACTCACTATCATCGCCACCTCCTGGGCTCAAGTGATGCTGCTGCCTCAGCCTCCCAAGTAGCTGGGACTACAGACATGTACCACTACACCTGTCTAATTAAAAAAAAAAATTGGTAGAGACAGGGTCTTGCTATGTTGCTAGTCTCAAACTCCTGGCTTCTAGAAATCCTCCCATCTTGGCCTCCCAAAGTGCTGGGATTACAGGCATGAGCCACCACGGCTGGCCTCAAACTCCTCCTAATAACAGCAGCAGTGGCTACCCCTTCCTATGGTGCCAGCCAGCAACGTGAGCCCAGTGCTACTCACATGTCTGACTTTCGAGAAAAGCTGGGAATATTTCTGAGCAATGTTCTGTGTTCTGATTTTCAGATGTAGCTAAGCAATTAAAATAAAACTAAAATACTCTTCAAGTCAATCTTCTATGCACCAAATTGAACCTGAGCTGTGAGCACAGTAGAGTTCAAGCTGCCAGTCTGCAACTTCTAACCTATGCAAACTTTTCTGTGGCTCTATACCTGGGAAGATTCTAGAGTTCTAGGGTTTTCAAAGCCCAGAAATGTAAACATGGTTTTAATTGAAGGTGCCTCCTTTGCAGGGGAGGGGGAGAAGCCATTGTCTTTCCTCCTTTCTAGAGATGGGCTGAGGTAAGCAGGCAGGCTTGACAAGCATTGTCCTCTGGAGAGGTCAAATTTGGAGAGATCAAATCCCATTATGACTGAGCCCAGCTAGGCCCCAGATCACTCTAAGAATCCCAGCAAGAAGAGATTTCTAAGACAGTCCCTGCCTTTCTTACAGTTAAGCAGACCTCCTGTGATGAACGTGGAGTCAGACAGACCTGGCCCAACCCTGGCCGGAAAGTCGAGTTTAACATCTCTGGGTTTGTATCTCATCCATAAAATGGGGGATAATGATACCAGGCTGTGCTAGACAGGTGCTCAAAACTGATAGGTCAGAAAAACCAAATCTCGACGAAGACAAGAAGGCAGGATGAGTGATGTCCTGGAGTTCACAGCAATGATTTTCGACCCATATCTCTTGGGCTAGTGGATATCAGAATAAAAATCTCCACGACAGATGATCCCAAAGAAGAGTCCTCATGTGCTACATGATCTGAACTCAGGGGGAGAGTACCTGGGCATCTCCAATGACTAGTGATTGCAGATCTTATAGCTGCCTTTTTTTTTTTTTTTTTTTTTTTGAGATGGAGTCTCACTCTGTCACCTGGGGTGGAGTCAGTGGTGTGATCTCAGCTCACTGCAACCTTCACCTCCTGGGTTCAAGCAATTCTCCTGCCTCAGCCTCCGAAGTAGCTGGGATTACAGGCACCTGTCACTACACCCAGCTAATCTTTTGTATTTTTTTGTAGAGATGGAGTTTCACCATGTTGGCCAGGCTGGTCTTGAACTCTTGACCTCGTGATTCACATGCCTCCACCTTCCAAAGTACTGGGATTATAGGCATGAGCTACCGCATCCAGACATAGCTGCCTTTCTTTAGAGTTTCAGAGATATGTGGAGTCCATTATGCTCCACCCAGCAAACATGTGCCTGGTCTAAGAGCCTCCTTTCCCTACAGGAATGGCCATGCCCCTGAAGCTGCACAAACCAAAGAAATCTCATCCTCACCCAGGGCCCCAGACAGGAGACTTTGGCTACACAAAACCAGTCTGTCATCTAGAGCTCAGCTCTGCCACTCATCAGCTATATGACTTGGAGCCCGCCCAGTTTCCCAGCCTCGTTTCTATAAAATGGGAACATGGTTAGACTTACTTCTAGGGTCCTTCCAAAGAGAAACCAATTCATGGAAAGTTCAGGGCCTAGCACTCAGGACTCCTCATTAAATGGTAGCAGTTAGTTATGACTTTTAGCTGTGTGGGGCTGGAGAGGCCACCCAGCCCAGCTGGCTATGTGGCTTCTTTACCCCTCATGATGCCCCAAACTCTCCAAAGCATCTGAATGATTTGGCCACTTTCCCCCTGATGTATGTGTGACGAACTGTGGAACACAAGCCGCCTTCCTGACCACCTGTCTGGCACACATCTGGGGTAAGAAAACATTCCAAAGCCCCGAATCCTCTCTTTGGAATTGACTAAGCTCATTGCCTGAAGGCTAACTCTCATATTTTCTCTTTTATCCATTATTGACTTCTAATTTCATCGCTAACCCTAAAAATTCACTGGGGTTTGCAAAAAGGGATTTTTCGGGACCATTATCCTTTTGTGAACTTCAAACAGACTGTGTCAATATTTCTCCTTGCCTGCAAAGTTTAGGATCTAATTCTTTCCAACTGGTACATTCTCTGGGCCCTGTGTGGGCCGCTGATGATTTCTCCTGCCTTTCTCTAGACCTGTGGTATTTCTGCTGTGTCTCGGCCTCAGACACCCAATAAGCCATTAAATGATGTAGGGACTTGACAACAATTTGTAATTACAGCCACACACACACACACACACACACACACACACACACACACCGTCATGATCTGAAAAGAAAATGCTTTCAGAAGTGAGTCACTTGGCAACTTAATACAGAGCTAAGATAGGCGTCCGAGCATAGTTTACGGGAAAGAAAGGAGAAGCTATTATTTTAAAAACATGCTAATCAGAAAACCTGTCACTTAAATCTGCTCCCTTCAGGACATGCTCTATGGAGTGAAACGGAGAACAAAATGAAAAGGTACTTCATAAGACAAGAGATTATGACTGTTATTTCAGTTCTCATCCTCTACCCACTTTCTACCACTCCTTGCCAAGGAAGGGGAGCATTCTCTGATTTTTAGAGAGAAGTTGTGTTCATTCTTGACCTTTTAAGGGAGTAGAGCTCACACTTCTTTGCAAGCCACATGCATGACTTCATTTAACTGTGGCTCTCCCTAGATCTATGAGAGATTAGCGCTTGATTCACGGAAGAGAACACCGAGGCTCAGAAAGATGATGTTCCTTGCCTAACATTCCACAGCTAGAATGTGACAAAGCTAACATTGAAACCCTGGCTCCAAAGCCCACATTCATGTCTCAGACCACCACCAGCACAGAACTCCCAGGAGATTCCATTTCTGTGCAAGGCCCTCTTTCACATGCCCACAGAGATCTGACACTCTCGGACCACAACAGCACGCAGAAGGAGCTAACATCTTGACAACTCACCTGCTCCCAAAGATCCTGAGTCCCCCAGTCAAGACTCTCTGATAGCACTTCCCTTCCCTGCTCATTGCAACCTCCCTTGGCCCCCTGCTCACCCTCTCTGCCTCATCCACTGCTATCACGGGAAAAGGAGACAAAGTGCTAACCACAACACTTCTCCCAAATCCAAACCATTTATGCAGACCCATTGCCAGGATCATTTGTGGTCAGCAGGCTTCCCCTCGAAGGCCACAGCACATTGGTTCTTACCCTAATGTCAGCCCCAAATCACTGGAAAACTGTGTCAGCACCAGTAGATAGGTGTATTTTTCTGGGGGAGAGAGTTTTCATGGGGACTGCTTCATGGGTTTCCATGGCTTCTCAAAGGGGTCTATGAGATCCATGACAGATTATAGCCCATGCCCTGGGGCGCATCTTCTTGCCCCAGTCTCCTTTGTTGAAATGCATTCATGGAGGCTCTGCTCCAAGATAGCTCAAGTCAGACACCTGTTCCCATGGGAGTGGCTGCTCAAAAGAAACCAAGTCACAGGCCTGCATTGGTTCTTGCACTCAGAACATATCCAGCTTGGCAACTCCAGCCTTTCACACCGAAGTTTCTCATCGCTTCCAGCCTAGCTTGGTCCTCCTAGTAACTTCAGAGCTTCTCAACTACAGATATTAGAAAAGAACACTTACCCCAAAGGCTGTCTTTCCCACCAGAGCCATTAACAGCAGAACATGGAGATCAGACATCCTGGCAAACATCTTTGCAGTTTAAGGACTTGTGTTTTGCTCTCAATACAATTTCTTTTGTTGTCTCTGCCTTTAGGGGGAAAAATGTCAGTCTCCAAGGATTCAGGAACAAATGAAGAGGATGCAAATTATTAACTAGGCATCAAATACTGTTTAATGTTTAATGTTTTGCAAACCAACTATCTTGATTAAACAAATGGCAACTTTGGGGCTGGGCTGAGTCAGAGTCACGAGGTGGTTTGTCTTCTGGGGGAGAAAGTCTCCAAAGAAAGTAGCTGACATCAAGAGCCCCCTGGCTGCACGGTGCACATGACAGCTGCTAGATGTTCCATGCTGAAGGCCTGACACTGTAACTAGCATCCCAGCCCCAGGATAAAAGATCAGGTGAAGCCTGTGCCACAGGCCTCTGCCAGTGCTGATTTGGACAGAATGTTAATAGACTTCTGGTTCATCAAATCTCAAACAGAATTAAGGCATGGATGGGCTTCTAATAACATCACACTTTATATTCATGAGAGATAAATTAAAGGATGCAAAACTGCTATTGACAAACATTGATTCTGGGCCCTTTGAAGTGTTGCCCACTGTTGCTTGTTGGCTTCCAAAGTTTTCTTTTAAACCTCATTACGTAAGGCTTTTACTTTTTAATTATTTTTTCCCCTTTCATTGGAGTCTTTCTTTCATCAAGGCAAGGGAAAAAAAAAAACCATGGTGTTTATATTTAGGGCAATTGTTTCCTATGTTCCTTATTTAGTTATGCTGGTTGCAAGTAGGGCTCTATAAAGCAGCAATTGCCTATTAAGTATGGGTTCTCATGGACACAATTGAGCTCCATAATAAGCATGGTCTCGATCTCCTGTAAATGACTGACTGCCCACAGCAATCTATGTCTGGGTTCCAGGAATCCTCCGGACCTGAGTCATAAATCCAGGTTCTGAAATGCTGCTGCCAGCGGAGGCACGTGCTCACCTGCGCCCTCCGCCCAGGCCTTCCCCCACCTGCCATCCCTGTTTGGCATGTGGACTGCTTCAGTGGCTGTATTTTTTCTGAAAGCCAAGTTGCTAGCAGGGGAGGGCCCCACAGGTCCCAGCCCAGAAGAATCTCCCAGTCACCAGATGAGCCTTGAAGGACTCGGCTGGAGTGCACTGGTGCGATCTCAGCTCACTGCAACCTCTGCCTCCGGGTTCAAGTGATTCTTCTGCCTCAGCCTCCCAAGTAACAGGGACTACAAGCGATGCCACCACACCTGGCTATTTTTTGTATTTTTAGTAGAGACAGGGTTTTGCGGTGTTGGCCAGGTTGGTCTCGAACTCCTGACTTCAAGTGATCTACCCGCCTCAGCCTCCCAAAGTGCTGGGATTACAGGCATGAGCCATCTCACCCGGCCGTAGTCCCTTTTTCTAGAAAATTCTTCTCTAGCTTTACTCTGTCCTTCTCCCAATCCTTATGACAACCAAAAATCTATCAACTGGAACCCTGCTCATTCTTGAGCAAGCTCATTTAGTTACCTCTCCCAGTTAATGCATCTTTCAACTCTTAGCCCAAGCATTCCTTCCTCAGAAGCCCTGTATGCATTTCTTCTTCACAGCATTTATCAAGGTCATAATGTCACATCTGTATTGCTATTTCATTAATATTTGTTCCCCCATGGCCCCCAATAGACTGAAAGATCAGGAGAGCAGGCACTCTGTTCGATCACTATTGAATCCTTGGCATAGATGCCCAGCACCAGATAGGCACTCAATAAGTTTATGTTGGATGGAATGAGCAAATGAATGACCACTTTATTAATGTGAGGGTTGGACGTGTTATCACCAGGATGCCTTAGATAGCACAGCCAACTCAATGCAAAAGAAAAACTGGATGCGAAAAACTAAACGCATTTGTGAAATTTTAAGCATGCTTCAACTTATTCATGAACACCCCATTAATATTCATCAAATACTTACAGAGACTCTGCTGTGAGCCAGGCGCTGGCAATGTGAGGATGAAGGAGGCAGATGTGAACTGGTTGAGGAGGAGAACGGCAGACAGTGGAAAAGTAAACAGTTAATTTTAGTTAGTGTAGTCTACAAAAAGAGTGAAACAAAGTGATGGAACAGAAATCCTCATGGGCAGGATGGGAGGTGGCTACGATGACATGGTGGCCACGGTGACATGGTGGCTAAACGGGACATTGGTGAGGTGCTAAGGGTTTTGTTGGTGGTTACCTGATCCCAGAGCAAGGGCCAAGGAGTCAGCACACATGAGGACTTTGCTGGAGTCTCCACAGTGTTTGTACAGACGGTAAAAAACAAAAACGGAAATGTTCAGGCAAGCCAAATCACTGAATCACTCATGTGACTCAGGCGTCTCTTTTCCCTCCACTGCCTCGTGTGAATTCTGACTTTGTGGAGAGATTCCCAGAACACAAGGCAGAGCCTTTTCTTCCTGTGTCAACAGGAAGTGACTTGGTGAGTTTGCTGTTCATCTTTGTAATGGGATTAATTTTCCTGACATGTAATCTTCTCTTTATTTCAAACAAAAAGGGAACAATTTTGCTCTTTTTGTAACAACTGCAGGCCTTCCACATATTGTCTCTGATTCCCCTAAAGTTTTGTTATTATGACAATGTGAAATTGAATAAATTTCTACGCTTAGTCCTAAAGGAGAGAATTCTCTAAAAGATACTTAATCTTTTTAATTTAGAAGACAAAAGAGTCTGGCTTATCATGTAATATGTCTTTATCTGGGGAGTTGGAACTAACCTACCTGAGATCTCTGGGTTTTCAATCCAAACACAAAGGCTTTAGTGCTCATCCAGGTGGGGGTTTCAGATGTTAGCAAGTTAATCTGGTCTCTCTGTTTCCTGGGTGACATTTTCTCATGTGTTGGGTTATGTGCCGCTGGAGAGAGCCCCTGCCCTGCCCGGGAGGCCTTGGGAGTCTGCTTCTGCAGTTGGCTAATTCTTTACCAAAAGGAAAGGCTTCTTCACAAGGCCCTTGCCAGAGACCCACCCTTTGACGTCCTAGGCAAGGGATTGGTTTTTGTTTTTGTTTTTATAAGAGACAGGGTCTTGCTCTGCTGCCCAGGCTGGAGTGCAGTGGCACGATCGTGGCTCACTGCAACCTCAACCTCCTAGGCTCAAGTGATTCTCCTGCCTCAGCCTCCTGAGTACTTGGGATTATAGACACTTGCCTCCATGCCCAACTAAGTTTTAAAATTTTTGTAGAGATGGAAGTCTCACTATGTCGCCCAGGTAGGTCTTGAACCCCTGATCTCAAGCACGCCTCCTGCCTCAGCCGCCCAAAGCCCTGGGATCACAGGTGTGAGCCACCATTCCCAACTATTGCTTTACAGCAATCACCTGTTGGGCCTGAACAAACCTGTGTCACGTTTGTTTTCCTCAAGTACCTTGAGTCTTCTTCTTGCTAAGCCTTCAGGAAGGGGAGGCAGCTTAGAGGAGCACCGAAGAGCAGCAGCTCGGACTCAGAACAGACCTGGGGTTGATCTCCAGCTCTGCCACCTCCCCACTGTGTGATCTCAGGCCAGTCATTTATCCTCTCTGGGCCTCTGTTTCCTCATCTATAAAATAGGGATAATGTAGTTCTTTCTTCGTGGTGTTCCTGAGAGCTATATATGGGAGTATAAAGGCAAGGTGCTTAGTGCCACGGCGGGCATAGAACAGACCTTTGCAAAACACCCTGGCTTTGGAATCAGTGAAGTCTTTCCATGGGATGGGACTTGCTGAGCCCCCTCAGAGATGAGAGGGCCTGGTGCTCAGTAAGTCTAGTCTCCAACCCAGGGAAGGAATGACCACCTTCTGGGGGCGAACCCTTGTCTAATTTGATCTTTCTAGAATGGGATCAATAAACACTTTCTGAAAGAGCCAGAGAGTAATTCTCTGTTTCAGCTACTCAATCCTGCAGTGGCAGCATAAAAGCAGCACAAGAGACACTTACGCTGATGGGCACAATGATGTTCCTATAAAACTGTATTTACAAAAGGAGGGCCGTGGTTTGCAGATACTGCTTTGGGAGAAAGTGATGCAGCCAAGGCATTGCACAGCTCGAGGGGACACTGGAAAACGATGGAGGCACATGGAGACGTGGGAGGGGCCCCTGGGCTGTTACCACATTGCTGCCCTCAAAGCATCTAGTCAGAAAGTATGCACACACACAGCAGGTGGAAAGCATCAGACTTCTTTGTGGGGCGAGGAACTAAAGATCATTCAGTCATTCATTCCACAAATGTTTGCTGAGCACCTACTCTGTGCCAAGCAGTGCTCTAGGGAGTAAAGAAGACGGGTCAGGTTCCATTTTTACAATGAAATTGCTCAGTCATGGCTGGTCTTCAGATAAATTCCTAAAGCGTTCATTGATCACAGAAGGCATCTTGCAGGGAAGTCCCTGCTCTTCTTGTTGTCTCATAGCCACCCTTCCTGGTTCATTAACTTCCAGGGGGGCACCCACTTTTGGGAGGAGGAGCAATGGAAATGCCTTGTTAACTGGGCATGAGCCCTTCCCAGCTCTGCTCCAAAGCCCGGAGCACAGTTCAGTATGTTCCTATCCACTGGAAAGTCACTGGTACTGCACACCCTATTCTTTAACCTAGAAGGCACTTGGATGCACCCCTACATTTGTGAAAGGAATGTATGTTTGACCATATGTATTGAACAGCTTCTGGGTTTCAAGTGCTTTTACAGTCCTAAGCTTCTCCAAGTCTTTATAACTATCATGTAAGGTAATTTGGCTCATTCTGCAGTTAAAGAAAGTGAGGCTCAGAGAGGTTAGATATACTAAATTGCACAAGGTCACATAGCTTAAAACGGGGCCAGGATTTGAAGTCTTCTGACTTCAAGCCAACTGCTTTTGCCACTCTACGGCATGGACTCCATGGCCTGGAGTAGACCCATCTCGAGCATTTACTGAAGAAAACAGCGTATCGAAAAGCTAAGACTTCCCGTTGCCTGACCAATTTTCGTATTCTTTTCTTCCTCACTATTACTCTTTAGGTGTGGCAGTGGGCCCGGTGTGTATTAAAGAAACGATGCCTTTCCAATGCCCTTCCAGCAACAACAGGCAACATCATTTTAGGTTGGGTTTGCTGGGAAATAGAACCACTGAGATTCGTGTGTAGGAAGTTTGACAGGGGGAATAGTCTTGGGATCCATACACATCGGGGAGGGAGGAAAGCAGGACTGGGCAGAAGGAGAAATGGTTGCAATGCAATTGCAACAGAGACCCATCTGCAGAAAGTTCTAGAGCTAGGAAGTGTTGTCCTGCCATGACCCAAGAAGACTGGACCTTTGTACTGGGATGGTCCTATCATTGGATATGAGCTGCCCTCCTGGCAGAGGTGTGACTTTGGGCAATTCTCTCTGGCTAAGAATATTTCTCAGAAAATAACTGGATGAAAGTATTCTATGTAATATGCAACCAAACTATATTATAATAATAATTTGGTTAAGGATAATTCTTAGCTGAGAGCCCTCTGCAGCTTATACCTGGCAGCTGAAAGAAAGGGTTCCTCATTTGTGAAGAGGGGGACCTGTGGGCACTCACAGCACCCACACCAACTATTAGCTGGAAATTCATTCTACATCCTTTAACCCAAGCCTTCAATTCAGGAAACTCGAATGGTTCAGCCAGATGTTGGATGAACATCATAATCTATATTTGGTCTACTCAGAGATGGCTGAGTCCACAAACACAGCTAGGCTGATCTACAGGGCAGACAGGGACAGATGTGTAGTTGGATTAATTAATACCAAGGAGAAAACCAGAATGCCACTGTGGAAGCCATCATCTCTATACGGTCATTAATCTGAGCCACACATTTATAGCTAATCTTGTTGGCCATAGGATAAAGAAAAATTTGATCATTTGGCATGATTTACATCATCATGTAAGTGAGTTTTATAGCAAAAATAACGTTTTATCCCCCCATGGTCAACTCCAGGTCAGTTTTCATTTCTGCAAAAAACTTACAAGGTGGTGAGCACAGGTTGGAGTTGGTTAAGCAGGAGGGGGGAAGCCCCTAGGACATAGTGACAACCGTGAATTACATGTGGCCCCCTGCACGGCCAGACGAAGGCTGCCCGTCTATGAGGCTGAGCATGAGTCTGGATGAACCCGCAATGCCGATTCTCTTCTTTTTCCCAGAATCAGGTGTTGAGTGTCCAGCTCACAGTCAGTGCTCAAGCAGCGCCAACCAGGAGGCAGGAGGAATGAACAGCGCTTCTGGTGCCCTGTTAGACAATGGCTGTAGCACACACACAGCTTTTCAAGTCAGTACCTGGAAATAATCACTGGGCTCTTCTTTTCTTCCCCCTTTCCAAATCCAAATTATTGATATGTTTCTACCTCCAGAATGCATCTCAAATCCTTCCAGCACCTTCTACTTCTGCTGCCTCCAGCCTAGTCCAAGCGCATGCCATCTCCTGCCTCACCTCCTGAGGTAGGCCCCTCCCCACTCTGTTTCTGCTCCTGCCTCTGGTTAAATCCATCCTCCTCTCTAGCTGTATTTGTCTTATAAAAACCTCATCAGATTATATCACACCGCTGCTTAAAACTCAATACCTTTCCTTTGCACTTTGTTGTTGCTATTTGTTTGTTTTGACATGGAGTTCCACTCTTGTTGCCCAGGCTGGAGTGCAATGGCACGATCTCAGCTGACTGCAAACTTCACCTCCCAGATTCAAGCGATTCTCATGCCTCAGCCTCTCAAGTAGCTAGGACTACAGGCGCGTACCACCACACCTGGCTCATTTTTATATTTATAGTAGAGATGGAGTTTCACTATGTTGGCCAGGCTGGTATCGAACTCTTGACCTCGGGTGATCCACCCACCTCAGCCTCCCAATGTGCTGGGATTACAGACATGAGCCACCACACCTGGCCTCCTTTGCACTTTGAATGAAATCCCCAATTCTTATGGGGACCCTGCTTGATCTGATCTCTGTTTACTTCTCCAGTCTCATTTTGTGCCCTCATCACTCACACACTGTTCTTCATAAGGCCAGGGACCATGTCAGTCATGTCCATTGCCCTATCCTTATGTCCTCACTCAGGACCTGGTGCAGAGTAAACATCAATAAATATTTGTTGGATGGATGGATGCATGGAGAGAAGGCGGGAGGAAGGGAGGTAGGGAGAGACAGTGGGCAGCCACGTTTGATTAAAAGATAGTAGACCCAGCATTTTGGAAGGCTGAGGCAGGAGGATAGCTTGAGGCCAGTAATTTGAGACCAGCCTGGGCAACACAGCAAGACCCCATCTCTATGGAAAAAAAATTAAAAATTAGCTAGGTGTGGGGGTGCACATCTATAGTCCTAGCTGCTTACAAAACTCCTAGCTGACCCAAGCAGGACAAAGTGAGGCAAGAGGATTGCTTGAGCCCAGGAGTTGGAGGTTACAGTAAGCTATGATCATGTTACTACATTCCAGACTGGGTTACAGAGTCAGACTCTATCTCTTAGGAAAAATAAATGAATAAAGACAGACAGAAATGTCTCTCTTGGTTATGTCTCATGGCCAAGCCATGGACTTCAAATTCAGAGGCGCCTCCGCCCTCCATAAGGACCCCTGGCTTTAAGCCATTGGTGGTTCGGACTCCTGTGATCTACGAAGTTTGGAGAGATAGGAGCCATTGATACTGTACAACTTGCAACCTCCAAATGTGGCACAGCCCAGTGTGAATTAAACACCTCAAAATTATTAACCTGCTCATTTGTGCTTCTTTCATTTCTTTAATCTTTCAGTGGGGCCTCAATCTTCCCCTCTCACATTATTTCCTCTGTTCAGTGGTTGTCTGTGGAGGAGAGTTTATCACCCCTGCCCATCTCGCCCATCCCATAATCAACTCTATGGAAACACAAGTCAGCCTCCTTGGATCTCCAGTCTCACAAACAGCCAGTATCTGGGCCGTGTAATGCTTGTTGTTCTAAGTACACCATTGATTTATTAAACATTTTTGCATAAAATTCTGCATACGTTTTGCATGTTGGAAAGCTACCCTCTTCCCTGTTGTGTAATAGAAAACCTGAAAGAGAGCAGGATCTTGAGATTTGGGTGTCCCTTTCTGTCTAGATTCGTTGGCTTTCAGAATAGAGTATGCTGTGATAGTTTCAAAAGCCTTTTTACCTTTGAGGAAGGCAGACCTCTGAGCACCTCTCTAAAAGGTACTTCTAGACACTTCCTGGCATTGCCATCTTCCCTAAGCACATTGGCATGCTGGCTCTGTCGTGTGCTAGCAAGAACCTGGGTTGGCATCAGACAGAGCCAGCAGAAAAGCCATTTACTAGCGGTAATCTTAGGCAAGTCCCTTAAACTCTCTGGGCCTGTCTTGAATAAATTTTGTGTGATGGTATCTTTCTGATGATATATTTTTGAGATGATACATGTGAAAGTGCCTGGCACAGAGTTGGTTCTGGATTCGCGTTTATTTGTCTTCCTCTCTTTTCCTATTCCATTGCTTGATTTATTTCTAATTTATTAAGAAAACCATACGTCTTCCTCCAAACTGGCATGATCATCAAGGAAGCACATTTTCATAAAAGGAGTTAACGAAAGTGGAAACAACACCACACACAGAGCTATGTGGTTCCTCTCCCCTGAGTCGTGCATTTATTCGTTCATTTTGGAAGAATTTATTGAGTGCTGGGTACTATAGAATCCTGAGATGGATACTATGCTTCTGTCTCTGTTGAGGGAAGCCCAAAGAGGTAACTCTACAGACACTTCTGAAACCAGGCCCTGGCCGAGGCCAACTGTGACCCTTGCAGGATGCAAGAGAATTGGAGGAAGCCACGTGGGAAGAATGGTGAGTGTGAAACGGGTTCCATTAGTCATGATAGGCTAGCTCCCAGCTGCTACCCATCCTCCACCACACAGTCCAATCTCAGGCCACTCAGTGGAACCAGTCGCCATTTGGGTGATTATTATCTATTACCAACATGTATTTATTTATTGTGTTCCCAGTATCTGGTTTGGCTCTGTGGATAAAGAGCAGACAACAGACCACAGCCATGGTCATCTTCCCCATGCCTCAGTTTCCTCATCTGCGACATGAAGATAATAATAGCACATACCTTATGGGATTGTTATGACAATGACATGGGTTAAAATGTGTAAAGTTCAAAGTTCTTGGAGCCATGCCAGCACCTACGGAGTGCTCTGAGAGCATTTGTTACATGACCCACCCTCTGGGGTATCGATGTCAGGGGCTTCAAATATTACTGTCTAAATGTACGTCCATGGTGCAGTTCATTAGTATAAACAGTGTTTAAAAATGCATTTCATTGATGAAGCCAGCAATACTCCAGATAGATGGTTGGGGCTGGATATGGTGGCTCCTGCCTGTAATCCCAGCACTTTGGGAGGCTGAAGTGGGGAGATCACTTGAGGTCAGGAGTTCGAGACCAGCCTGGTCAACATGGCAAAACCCTGTCTCTACTAAAAATACAAAAATTAGCCAGGTGTGGTGCTAGGTGCTTGTAATCCCAGCTACTTGGGAGACTGAGGCAAGAGAATCGCTGGAACTCAGGAGGCAGAGGTTGCAGTGAGTTGAGATCATGCCACTGCACTTCAGCGACAGAGCAGGACTCTACCTAAAAAAAAAAAAAAAAAAAAAAAAAAAAAAAGATAGACGGTTGGCTAAAATGACTGAAAATGACTGAACAGACACTTTTGCCCTGAAATGTACAATATAAAGGAATCTGGCAAAGCCAGCTGCCTGACACCTTCAGAGGAGATGTCTAAGTCTAGACCTCCATTTGGTCTTGCTTCTGACTTCTGGTCCAACCAGAAGGCCAGCTGACCCTGCTATTGAGCTATGACTGCAACATGATTCTTTCCTGTAAAATGTGTGTCAGAGTGCTGCAGAGGCAGAGTGGGGCTTACTGGGACCCACACGTGGCTGGTTTTCTGTCTCTTTGTACGTGTGGCAGAACGACTTTCATTGTAAAGCCACCAGGTAGCAAGGGTGAGAGGGGGAGATGTATAACTCCCACCATCCTCTAATTATCAGAGACCCCTATTATTTCCAAAAGGGCCTGACAGCTGTTGAATGGGCAAATTGGCCTAGGTCAGTTCACAACAGCTGAAGTGTTTAGAACAGTTCCTGCCACATAGCATAGATCTCCTCTGTTCCTGTGTTCAGCAATTACTACCCGGTAGCGTAATTAGAGAATGGTCAAGTGTTAGATCACATGGAACAGATGACATTTGAGAAGCCCCCAGAATTTGTGAAGAGCAAGGTCAGGATAGTGTAGCCAGAGCTAAACTTGGCCTCCCGGGGTTGGGATTTAGTGCTAGTGCCCTCTCATACCAGCTTTTTAGGCAATTCGGAAGCTCCCCTAACCCTCAGTTTTCTCAACTGTAAAATGTAGTTCATTTGATCAATTTTGCCAGTGCAGTGATTAGGTAGCTGGAATGCTTCCTCAGCACAATGCCCGCCCCGATGCCCATTTCTTATTTCCTTGCCTCTGCTGAACTCCTTCTCCCCTCAGTGTTGATTATTGATCTGTGTGTTGTCATGGTGTTTCATGCTGAGCAGCCATCCCTGCAATTGTTTGCACAGTCATTTTGTGCAGTGCTTATCAGCTAGCCTGGAGACAGGTGATTTTGCCCTGAATCATCCCCTTTCTCCAGAGTTCATTTTCTCCTCCAACCCACCCAGTCTGCAGAATGTAGATCTTCCATCTCGCAGGCCTGGCTCACCCCAAGGCAGGGATCTCTGCAAAGGCATCTGTGGGACAGCTGTTTGGGCACCCACCAAATATCCCCTGCATTTGTCCTCTCATCACTCTCCTCACTGCCATGCCTGTGACTCAGAGCCTCAACATCTCTGCCTGGACCTTTGCAGTGGCTTCCAATTTCTCAGCCCTGCCCTCAAACCCAGTCTTCACGGTGCCAGGGGAGCCATCTTCTAAAATACCAATCTGGTCATGTCACTTATCTGCCTAAAACTCATCCTTCATGCCTCATTGCTTATAGGACTAAGTCCAGACTGATTAGGGTGACACAGAATGCCCTGCTAGGTGGCTCCTGGCAACCTTTGCTGCTGCTCTCTCTCCATCCAGCTTTATTCCTCACCATCCCCACTCCCCTGATACATATCTTAAACTCTCGCCTTGTCTGATGCCTTCATTTATTTACACTCCAGGAGAGTCTTCTTCCACCTCTTCTTCCACCCCTCTTCCCTTGGAGAGCTCTATACTTTTCTCTTTAAAAACACAGGTTGAGGCACGGCACGGTGGTTCATGCCTGTAATCCCAACACTTTGGGAGGCCAAGGCAGATGGATCACTTGAGGTCAGGAATTCAAGACCAGCCTGGCCAACATGGTGAAACCCCATCTCTACGAAAAACATAAAAATTAGCTGGACATGGTGGTGCATGCCTGTAATCTCAACTATTCAGGAGGCTGATGCAGGAGCATCACTTGAACTCAGGCAGCGGAAGTTGTAGTGAGCTGAGATCGTGCCCACTGCACCCCAACCTGGGCAACAGAGTGAAACTGCCTCTCAGACAAAACAAAACAAAACACAGCTTGAGGGGCCCCTGCGTGAAGCTTTCTTCCCCTGGAATCAAAGCCAGCTCTCTACTCTCTACTCTGAGGACTCCTCTGGCACCTTGTGCTTTTATGGCCTTGAGACCCTGGGGTGTCACTCCCGAGGACCCTTTGAGGCCTTGATTGTGGTTCTCTCAGCTTTGGATGCCCAGCATATGTAGCACACAGTAGGTGCTCAATAATTGCTGAATGAAATGGATGTGTTTATGTCACCTTAGGGGTATGTGAGATAACAGGGATCTCAGAGAGGCATTCGGAAGAATAAAAAGGGAAGGAGAAAGAGGGGAGTGCAGAGGCAGCCTTAGAAACCAGCAGGGCACCCTCCGGAGATGACGGGCCCACAGATCCAGTCTGAATCTATTCAGATGTTTATCTTTCACCTCTTTAGCCTTGGGGCTAAATCAATAGAAAAAACAACAACAGCATATAAATAAGGGGTGCATTTGTCAATGGGCTCCTGGGAATTCATTCTTGCAGAAACAGAGGCCTCCCTGGGCTGTCAATACTCTGATTCCTACAGGTTCTGGCTCCAGTCTGACTCATCCCCTGGCTCCCACGCAGATTTTTGCTGTGAGCCTATCTTGTGGGCTGGTGATCATAGGCAGGAACGATAGAACTGGGTTTGGAGTTCAGGATTTGGATTTCGTACCCCCCCCATGTTCTAGCTCAGTGATCCAGGACTGGCTATTCAACCAGTGGGGGACAAATAAGGCCCATCAAATTAGATAATATGTGTGAAGATGTTTGCACATTACCCTTGCAAGTATAGTAAACGCTCAACAAATGTAGCTATTCTTTGCGTGGGCAGCCTGAAAGCAAGAAATTCAGCAACCACATAGAAATGCACCTCTTGCAGGAGAAAATTAATCATGTATTTTATATGACATCTTAACAGCTCTTTTGTGAAGCTGACATTCTTCATTTGATTCCTCCTCTTGTGTTCCTGGAGAAATCATAATAAAAACCATTATACACCAGAATTATTTCCTAGAGAGAAACCGTCTGTTTTCTTGAAGCTAAGCTCGTTTTGTGGTTAGATATGGGACTCTGAGATCACATAGAAGCCAACAGATCCCAGGGGTCTCTGGGTCGCTTTTTAGGCAGCCTCTTCTACTTCTTCTTCATGAAACCAGTTCTCTGATATGTTCTTTATAGATATATCTTTGAAATGTTTGCACTGGAGGTAGCGCCTGCTCCAGAGAGGGATACGCTTACATGGAGAGCTATCAGAAGTTTCCCAGTTTTTAAGAAATCATTAGTTCACCAGTGATTCTCAGATCAGCTAGCCATTTCCTCATTTTTCACATAAGGAGTGGGGTGCGGGGCCTGGCTCAGACTGACTTGCAACCTCTCTTCCCAACTCTACATTCAGTAACATCACGCCATTGCTGGAAATCAGCCACATGGGAATATTTCTATCACAGATGGGCAAGCCCTACAGGTCAGAGCATCTCCCACACCTGAAGAGCATCTGTTTAGTATTTGTCGGCCCACCACTGTATCTAGTGGAAATGAGAAACAGAGATGGAGTGACTCTTTCAATGGTACACAGTACAGTAGTTTAGAAAAGAAATGATTATGCAGAACATTTTAGAAATTATGAGACTTGAATTGGGTTCCTAAGTGAGTGTGATAGAATAAATGATAGATAGGCAGATTGATGACAGAATATGCCCTCCCCAAAGATGCTCATGTTCTAATCCCCTGGAACCTGTGAATATGTGACCTTATTTGGCAAAAAGGACTTTGCAGATGTGACTAAGGACATGGACCTTGAAATGGAAATAGTATTTTGGATTATCTGGGGTGGTCCAAGTTTTTAAAGACCTGAGTCCTTATACCATGGAATACTATGCAGTCATGAAAAACGATGAGTTTGTGTCCTTTGTAGGGACTTGGATGAATCTGGAAACCATCACTTTCAGCAAACTGACCCAAGAACAGAAAGCCAAGCACCGTATGTTCTCACTCATAGGTGGGTGTTGAACAACAAGAACACGTGGACTCAGGGGAGAGGAGCATCACACACAGGGGACAGTTGGGGGGGGGTAGGGGAGAGACAATGGGGGTGGGGAGGGTGGGGGAGGGATAACACGGGGAGAAAATGCCAGATATAGTATGCACCTAAAGTAAAATAAATAAATTATTTAAAAAATAAAAAATAAAAAAATCTAAAAAAAAAAAAAGAAAGAAAGCAAAGAACCATCCCTACTGAATCAGAGAGAAGAGAAGCAATTCACCTGCCTCAGTCTCCCAAGTAGCTGGGATTACAGGCACCTGCCATCACGTTTAACTACTTTTTTATATTTTTAGTAGAGATGGGGCTTCACCATGTTGGCCAGGCTGGTCTCAAACTCCTGACTTCAGGTGATCCACCTACCTTGACCTCCCAAAGTGCTGGGATTACAGGCAAGAGCCACTGTGCCCTGCCCAACAGTTCACTTTTCAGAAGAAGCCAGAAATTCAAAATGCTCCTGATATCCAAAAGTTGATAATGATTCATTGACGTTTAACCTGTGTGGGCCAACATGGTGTCTGTCACCTGAAGCACATCTGCGGGTCAGCTTCCGACCTGTGTCTTCCGCTCCCAGCTTTCTCTCTTCCTGGTTTCTGGATTCTAGGCTGATTCTCCCTTTGGAGAAAAAGAAAGAAAGAAAAGAAGACTAGAGAAAGAAAGAAAGACAAAAGAAAGAAAGAGGGGAAGGAAGGAAGGAAAGAAGGAAGGAAAGCCCTCAGGGTGATTACACAGTTCATGAGTGGGAGGCTTCGGGAGGGCAGAGTCTGGGCTTCCCACTAGCAAGGGCCCCAGTGATTCATCGTAAAAATAAGAGATGAGATCATTCTTCCTCTTCCCAACTCCTCTCCCGGAGAACCCCCCAAAGAAAGGAAAAGAAAAAAGAGAAGTGCTTGCTGGCGTGCTTGCCCTTAACTTTTGGGGCGGAATGGTGTCAGCCAGGGTTGCAGGTACTGGGTAAAAGTGACTGGGCTGCCATTCTGGAAACATGCTTACGGATTGGGTGGCCTTAGATGAAGCAGTCCCTCTGAGCCTTAGTTTCCCTACCATACAGGGTTCTGGTGAGGATCACATAGGGTAGACCATGCAATGTGTTTTGCTGTTGTTTCTTGATGTATTTGTTGTATTTATGAAAGTGCAACTTAGACTGCATGGCCCCAAAGTGAAACATGCACATGCATGCATTACTTATTAAAAGTAATGCAAAAACTGCAATTACTTTTGCACCAACCTCATAAGTACCTGCCGACTTCCCCTTAGACCCTGGCCTTTGGTGCTGAGGAAGAACAGGCCCGGTGGGGGCTTGCTTCCTGGGTTGAGGGAGGGCAGGGATGGGACAGGCAGCCAGAGCCCTCCCTCCTGGTCCTGCCCAGACTTACCTGGAGCCTTTGGGAGGAGTCACAGAAAGGGAGGGCAACTGTTTGGATTTCTTGTCGGCAACTAATTTATGCTGCATTTTAATCTGAACTGAATTCAATATTCTTCTTCCTCAAAGCTACTATCTATCCAACTCTCTATCTATGGTAATTAATTCCATTTACCTTTTGTTTTTGGATTTTTTTTTTTTTTTTTTTTTTTGAACTAAGGTCTCGCTCTGTCGCCCAGGCTGGAGTGCAGTAGCGCAATCTAGGCTCACTGCAAACTCCGCCTCCCGGGTTCAAGTGATTCTCCTGCCTCAGCCTCCCAAGTAGCTGGGATTACAAGTGCCCACCACCACGCCCAGCTAATTTTGTCATTTTAGTAGAGATGGAGTTTCGCCATATTGGCCAGGCTGGCCTCGAATCCCTGACCTCAAGTGATCTGCCCACCTCGGCCTCCCAAAGTACTGGGATTATAGGAGTGAGCCACCACTCTTGGTCTTCTTTTTGCCTTTTCTATGTTACTAGGCTGAGTATTTCTGGGGAAGCAAGTCTAAGTGCTAAAGCCTATACAGGTGAAAAGTTCAAGCGGGAGCAGCTGCCCTGGGGTGTTTGTCTCGAAGTCTGCCCTCCTGAAAGTGCAGATCTGCATTGCCGACTGAGGGTATAGTCACCTTCAGCCACTTCACAATGTGAGAGCCTACAGTGTTATTTTTCTTTTTCGACTTTTATTTTAGATTCGGGGGTACACGTGCAGGTTTGTTCCATGGGTATATTGTGTGATGCTGAGATTTGGGGTATGAATGATCCCGTCACCCAGGTACCGAGCATAGTAACCAACAGTTCGTTTTTCAACCCTTGCCCCTCTTATTCCCTCCCACTTCTAGCAGTTCCCAGTGTCTACTATGTCCATACAGTGTCTTTATGTCCATGAGTACTGGCTATTTAACTCTGAGACTGCAGTTTGACCAAAAGTCTCACTTAAGCTAACTTTCAGGGCCAAATAATGTCAGTCAGGAGTGCAGGCCCTGGGTAAAACTGACTGGACTGCCCTCTGTAAACAGGCATAAGCCTTGTGTGGCCTCTGATAAAGGATAAAGCAGTCCCTCTGAGCCTTAGTTTCCTGACCTTACAGGGTTTTGGTGAAGATCACATAGAACAGACCCACTTTTTTTTTGAGATGAGTCTGGCTCTGTTGCCCAGGCTGGAGTGTGGTGGCATAGTCTCTGCTCACTGCAACCTCCACCTGTTGGACTCAAGCAATTCTCCTGCCTCACCCTCCCAAGTAGCTGGGTTTAGAGGTGTGCACCACCACGGCTGGCTAATTTTTGTATTTTTAGTAGAGACGGGGTTTCACTGTGTTGTCCAGGCTGGTTTTGAACTCCTGACCTCAAGTGATCCACCTGCCTCAGCTTCCCAAAATGCTGGGATTGCAGGTATGAGCCACTGTGCGCGTGGCCTTGACTCATTATATCTATGAACATGCAACCTAAACTTGCATCCGCCCAAAATGAAACATGCAAACCATTAAAGGAAACTAAATATGGCCTGAGAAGGACTCCGTACTTCTTTATCTAAGTGCTTATGGATGAACTATAACCTAGTTTAATAGTCAGACAAAATTGAAAACCTATCTTAATAGTATGCACCCATAATAATAGCTGAGTGTTGGCCAATCCCAGCGGCCATACTTCAGCCACTCATAGGCTGCTGCTGAGTGTTCAAACTGCGTTCAAATAAGGCAACTGCCATGCTGTAACCAACCTTGCTGTCTCCGTAGTTCACTTCCGATTCCTGTATGTCACTTTCCCTTTTTTGTCTATAAATTTGTTCTGACTATGAGGCACCCTTGGAACCTCTGTGAATCTGCTGTGAATCTGGGGGCTGCTGATTCGTGATTCATTCATTGCTCAATTAAACTGCTTCTAATTTAATTCAGCTGAGGTTTTTCTTTTATCAACACGCACGCACACTGCATATGATGTCTGCTTGTTCCTGGATCTACTCCCCAACCCTGCCTGCTCCTCTGCTGCTTTACTTTGCACTGGAAGGAGCTATCAGGTTGGTGCAAAAGTAATTGTGGTTTTTGCCATTGAAAGTAATGACAAAAGATCAGGCTCTATACCCAAAGGAGTATAAATCATTCTGCTATAAAGACACATGCACACATATGTTTATTACAGCACTGCTTACAATAGCAAAGACTTGGAACCAATCCAAATGCCCTTCAATGATAGACTGAATAAAGAAAATGTGGCACATATACACCATGGAATACTATGCAGCCATAAAAAAAGAATGAGTTCATGTTCTTTGCAGGACATGGATGAAGCTGGAAGCCATCATTCTCAGCAAACTGACACAAGAACAGAAAACCAAACACCGCATGTTCTCACTCATAAGTGGGAGTTGAACAATGAGAACACATGGACACAGGGAGGGGAACATCACACACCAGGGCCTGTTAGGGGGTGGGGAACAAGAGAAGGGACAGTATTAGGACAAATACCTAATGCATATGGGGCTTAAAACCTAAATGACAGGTTGATAAGTGCGACAAACCACCATGGCACATGTATACGTATGTAACAAACCTGCACGTTCTGCACATGTATCCCAGAACTGAAAATAACATTAAAAAAAACATCAGGCTGTCTTGTCCTCTGGTTTCAAGGTGGATTTGGCCACCAAGGGGCACTAATGAAAGACTGGCAGACAGAAGGAGGTGCAAAGTTAGGGTATCCTTCCCCTTCCTTTTGCTTCCCGTGGCATCTCTGGAAACTTCTATTTCTCCATGATCTCAACTCTCCTAGAATCTGGTGGAATTTTACTGGTTGCTATGACATGGAACTTCCTTGAATATATCCACGTACTAAGTACTTCACATGCCTCTTAATCTTATTGAATCCCTTAATAACCCTATGAAGAGGATACTACGGTCCTTAGCTCCATTTTACAGATGGGAACACAGTCTCAGAGAGGTTAACTTGCCCGCTGCTGTCCCACTGCTAGTCAATGGTGTAGCCAGATGGTGAACCGAGGCAGTGTGACTCCGAAGCCCGTGCTCATCCTACTCACCGAAGGTGTGTGTGTTACAGGTAGTCTGTACGGCCAGCTCAGGCCTCTCTGTAATCAGCAAACCACATCCCTAACCACCAGGCAGGCCGAGCCATCTCCAAAGGCTGTGGCAGTTGAAGTTTTAAAAGACACAACTAGCTGGGCCCGAGAGAGACTCTGCAGCTTTGATGGGAGACAGGATCCCATCCAGGCAGTTTCAGGAGATGGCTTTGCTTTGAACAGATAACTCAATAAAAAGGAGAAGAGAAAATGGAGGGGTGGAGAGGCAGGGAGGGGGCGTGGAGAGAAAGTCCCCTGTTTCACAGAGCCCGGCCCCGAGGAGACACTCTCTGATGACCAAGGGGAAGGCTTTGAAAAGTGGAGGGGCAGCACCTCAAACCCAGCTCCCTGAAAGTGGGGGGTGGATCTCAGCAGAAATCACATGGGGACCCCTGCTGTGGAGCTGGGAAACCGGAAAAGAGTTCAGGTGATAAAAAAAAAAAAAAAGATGTTAATAGAGGACTGAAATGCATCTGTCTATAATTCCAGTCTTCTAATTCCAGTTTGAAATCCTGGGGAAAGAGCATTGGCAAGCTGCTGCATCCTCCAGCCCAGCCAGGCTCCGCTCACCCCAAGACACTGCTCAAAGCCGGGCACACCTTTTGCTGGTTTATGGTGGGAGAGACGCCATGTTAAATGTGGCCATGCAGGCATCTGGGTTTGAGCAGCTCTCTCCCTCCCTCTCCCCAGGTCCCTGGACCCTTTGCTGGCCACATATAATAACATCTGGAGAGGACCCCTCTTCCCACAAAAATGGTTTTACAAAAAAGGAACCCCGGTCAGGTGTAGGGGCTCATGACTATAATCCCAGCACTTTGGGAGGCCAAGGTAGGTGGATCACTTGAGGCCAGGAGTTCAAGACCAGCCTGGCCAACATGGCAAACCCCGTCTCTGCTAAAAACACAAAAATTAGTGGTGGCGCATGCTTGTCAACCCAACTACTTGGAAGGATGAGACATGAGAATCACTTGAATCCAAGAGGCGGAGACTGCAGTGAGCCAAGATTGTGCCACTGCACTCCAGCCAGGGCAACAGTAAGATCTGTCTCAAAATAATAGGAACCCCAAGGATGCCTCCAGTCCATTTTCCAGGAAGAACATTTTAAAGCACAAAAATTGGCCATATGTGATCTTGCCCTTGCCTTCTGGAAACCTCACCTTGGACCACTCTGACTTTTGTCTACCCAGCTTCAGCTGATCAGCCCCCTCTCCGTTCCTTAAACACACCCCACTCCCCCATCTCTACCTATCACAGGGCTTTTGCACATCCAGCTTCCTCTCTTGTCCCCTCCCTTCCAGGGGCTCCCTGGAAGCCTGGTTCCTTTGCGTTCTCCAGCCTCAGCCTACACACTTGGTGGCATTTCTCTTCAGAACGGAGGTCTATTTTTTTCTATCTCAACATCCTTTTTAGTAACCCCAAATATGTGGTTAATTTACATCTTGCCTGTTCCTCTCCCCTGGCCTTGCAGGATTCAGGGAATGTCAAGCTTGTCTGACGTGCGCAAGCCCCTGCCCTCAGTGCTCAGCGTCTAAGCACAAGGTGGGTGCTCAGTGGATATTTGATGATTCCGTGGCTGGCGAAGGAGGACAGGGAACAAGAAGCAGAACTGGAAGCTGCGGCAAGAGGAGTGGCAGCTGCCAGAGATGACCATTCCTGGAGGGGGTGGGGAAGCAGAATCAGTAGCCAGGGGTTGGCTGGCAGAGTGGGAACGAGGCAAGAGGCAGCCTCTGCTGATCTGCTTCCAAGGTGCCCAACTTTTCTGTTGGCATCTGACCCTCCACTGGCAAACCCTGAGTGTGGTTAGAGTGGGTGGATGTGGGTTTTGATGCCTTTGGTTGATTTGGGTTAGTTGGGCCAGGGACACCAGCTTCTTACTCATTTCGCCCTTTCCTCCTTTTTGCACATCTACGTAACAGCGATAAAGCTGTGAGTGGTTACTCCCCATCCCAACACATTTTTTCAGCTATTCTGAGATCACGTCAGGAAAGCATGATAAAAGACATGATGAAACACAGAAAAGAAAGAGACTACAGCATGCACATACAGACACATAGATGGTATAAATCATACATGTTTGAAATAATACAAATTATTATCATTATTATCATTATTATTTGAGATGGAGTCTCGCTCTGTCACCTAGGCTGGAGTGCAATGGCATGATCTTGGCTCACTGCAACCTCCGCCTCCTGGGTTCAAGCGATTCTCCTGCCTCAGCTTCCCGAGTAGCTGGGACTACAGGCGTGCACCACTACACCAGGCTAATTTTTGTATTTTTGGTAGAGATGGGGTTTCACCATGTTGGCCAAGGTGGCCTAGAACTCCTGACCTCCGGTGATCCACCTGCCTCGGCCTCCCAAAGTGCTGGGATTACAGGCATGAGCCACCACACCCGGCCTACACATTATTATTTAATATGTATGCTTTATTTACACAGCAGTGACCAATAGAAGAATTAGGAACTGATTCAGCTATCTTGGGAAAAAGGACTGAGGAGAGGCAGGTGAGTTTTTGAGTGCACTGAGTCTTCGCTGAGTCTTCATTTATCCCAGTAGAAGCTCAGTAGATAAAGTGCATAGTTGATAAAGCAAGAAGTGGCAGCAGAAGCAGATTATTGGGAGATATGGAGGTGATTACCAGAACTAAAAACAGAAACAAGTTTACCATTAAAAAAAAAGTTGCTTCTGGGTTTGAGAGGGGAGGATTATTTTTCATCATGAGCCAGTTAGTGCTACTTATTTTTTTAAATTATGCGTACGTATAACTTTGGTACAAATTTTATATTTAAAAAGTATGGCAATTCTGTGGTTTTAATAAATTTTTAAAATATTTTACATTTTCTAAAATATTAATACATTTGTTTTTTCCGATAGATAAGAACAAGTGAAACTGCCGCAGGAAGAAGGGGACAGGTTAGAAGGAATGAATGTGACTTAAAAATTTGGAAAACAGGCTGGATACAGTGGCTTATGCCTATAGTTCCAGCACTTTGGGAGGCCAAGGTGGGTGGATCTCTTGAGCCCAAGAGTCTGAGATCAGCCTGGGTAACACAGTGAGCCCTCATCTCTATATATTAAAAAAAAAAAAATCTGGAAAACAAGTTAAGAATGTATAACTGTCCATGCCGTGCCTCTCCTAGGCTTTTTGCGCTAGTTGCAATGACTGTTGCTTTTTCTGGCATGTTCTCTCCAGTCCTGCTCCATTCTGCGTTTCTAGGAATAACTTAGATCCTGGACAGGCATGCGACCCCAGCATCTTTCTTCACCATACAGTTGTGGGTAGACAAAATTAATTACAGAGAAACCCACATGGCCCTGAGCAGCGTCAGTAAGCAGTACATGAAAATAAAAGGTCCCTGAGATGTCCAAATCCCTTCAGCGGAGTGTCCTTCCTAGCAGAGCTGAGGGCAGTGCAGATGGGGAGCTCAGGGTCTTCCTCGGCACCTTCCCCCATGTAGCCCCACGTGTCACCTTCCTGCAGTCTTGCTGACACCTGCAGACATCGCTGCCATTTCCCCTCGTTCTTGCTTGGCTCCTGGACTGTCTGAATTCTACGTTGCATTCCTCGAAGCTTTAGACAGAAGGGAGAATGAGTGACTGCAGTTTCTCTTTTAGCCAGGAGCCATCTCCCCCTCCCCTACTGCTCTTTTCCTTTTCCCACTGGTCACTCATGTTGTATGTAAAATTTTCGGTGCCACAAAAGAAGTAGCACTCAAATATAAATTTCCTCAACAAGGCAATTTACTTCTACAGAAGGGTGGGACTCACAGATGGAACAATGGCGAGCACATACCTGGACGAGAGAGGGAAAGGGGTTCTTATTCCTGATGGAGGTCACCCCTACTGCTGTGTCATTCCCCTAATGGGTTAGACTGCACTGTCTAGTCTAATTCCGAGTGGTTATTTTAAAGGGAGCAGGGGTACGAGCCAGAGTGGCGGGGTGGGTAGTTTGGCAAGAAGGATGGTTATGGGCAGGTCAGAGCAGGTAACCAGGGATCAAAGCAGGTGACCAGAGCAGGTGACCCGGAAGAGTCGGGACAGAGTAGGGGGTCAGGGGAACAGGCGTGAACTCTGATTAGATCTGGTGGAAGAGGTTGTTTACTAAAACTACAAGGAAGTTAAACTTTAAAATAGAAAATTAAAGACTGACATACTGACTCTTTGAAGAGAAACTTGGAGTTCCCCTGTATCTAACACTCACGCAACCCTGAGAGTCCTATTCTCTGTCGGGCCCTCCCTGCAGGGCACTTCCTGAGCACGGGGCTCTGCCACGTCCCTGCTCCTGACTTGCAAGACCATGTCTGCAGACACTGCAGTTCGGTCTTTACAGGTGTGGCTATAACATCATGTAACTGTTCATTTTATTTTTTGAAATAGTGTCTTACTTTGTCACCCCACTCGAGAGAGTGGCACAATCTCTGCTCACTGTAACCTCGACATCCTGGGCTCAAGTGATATTCCTGCCTCAGCCCTCCGAGTAACTGGGACTGCATGCGTGCACCACCACGCCCGGCTAAGTTTTGCATTATTTTGTAGAGATGGGGGTCTCGCCATGTTGCCCAGGCTGGTCTCAAACTTCTGAGCTCAAGTGATCCACCTGCCTCAGCCTCCCCAAATGCTGGGATTATAGGTGTGAGCCACCACACCTGGACTGCAACTGTTATGTTAAGTCACCAATACCTCCAAATGTGTGCTGTCCCCTTGGAAGCTCTCAGGCCCTTTGAAAAACTCAGGAATTTCAGTCACGCTGCCATGAATCCTGTGGGGGACCCACTTTCAGATCCCGCGTCTCAGTAGCCAATCTTCAGCCTTCAAGCACAAACGTGAGTCCTTTGAGGGCTACAGCCTGCTTCTCTCAAGAAGGCCACAGATTGGAAACGAGGAATGCTCAAGAAAGGGGGTCAGCTTGCTCATGTGGGTGTGACGGTCCTCTGTGAGTGTCCTTGCCTGAGACTGGAAGCAAAGCCGGCCTTCCAGGCCCTCAGTCTTTGCATAGCCCCATGCATGTGCTTTCTCATGGCGTGAGCCCGGCAGGTCAGGGGTCCCAAGGCTCGGTAGGGAAGACTCCATGGTGCTTTGACAAAACACGCAGTCATCATCCATGTGGCCCCTGCTTCTTTCCTCTTCCCCTCTCCTGTTTCCCTGACTGTCCTTAAGGAAACTCTCACCCTCTATTTGTCCTCCGCGGTCTCGTCTTTCTGTCCTTCGGCGGCAGGGAAAGCACGCAGTCGGCATTTCCACAGACAGCTCAATGCCCAGGTTTTGCCAAGGGGCTTTCTCTTATCTTTCAGCTCTCCTTTCTCAGAACGATGTTCAGGGCCAGTTTCAATTTGGGGATTAATCTAACCAAAGTACAAGAATCTACTTCTCTGCATGGAGAATGCGCTCCAGTCTTGTTTATCTGTCCTCCTCTCAACCCCTCCCTGTTGCACCCTAATCTTTGGAGCTTAAAAAGGCTTAAAATGCTTCTTAGGCATGGGATAGTTCTTATACAGCAACTATTGATGAGCTAAACAGAAATGACTTCGAAACTTAGTGTGTGAACTTTCCTCTGTGACCGCGTTGCTGCACGTCAAGCAAAAGGGGAAGGAAGAGTCGTCCTGTTGTCTCATTTTGTCAGATATTTTCTTCCTGGGAAAAGGGTGACTGTCAGGAGATTGGAATCTGGAACCTTGACTCTGCCTTTGGGGCAGGGATGCAGAGCCCATCCCCCTCCTTTGACCCGCTCGGCTGATAAGATGGTGACAATCGGCACGGTGGCCTCGACCCAGAACAGCCTAAGCCCAGGTACTCTGAACTTACCCTTACAGGCGAGCCATTTCCTTTCACATCATCCTGCTATTTCCACCGATTCACAGCAACATGTCATATCATAATGTAAGTATTAGGTATTATTATTATTGGAGCAGAATCACTACATCTAAGTTGCCTCTCTTTTTGAGACAGGGTTTCACTCTATTGCCCAGGTCAGAGGTCACTGGCATGATCACAGCTCACTGCAATCTCAACCTCCCAGGCTCAACCAATCCTCCCGCCTCAGCCTCCTGAGTAGCTAGGACAGCAGGTGCATGACACCATACCCAGCTAACTTTTTTGATTTTCAGTAGAGACGAGGTCTCACTCTCTTGCTGAGGCTGGCCTTGAACTCCTGAGCTCAAGCGATCCTTCTGCCTCAGCCTCCCTAAGTGTTGGGATTACAGACATGAGCCACTGCATTTGGTCCCAAGTTGCCCCTTGCAGCTTGAAAGCTGCTTTCACATGCATTACTTCATTTACTGCTCAGCACAGTCCAGAGAGGTATGTACAAAGATTCCCATTTGCTGGATGAGGACACTAAGGCTCATAGAGGGGGAAATGACTTGCCCAGGGGGATCTAGTTACCAAGGTGTTATATTAGGATTTGAACCCAAGCTTGGAATCCTCAGATCTCCTGTGACCCATTCCCTGTCCAGCTGCTTCTGCTAGTGATAGGTGAAGTTGCAGAGTGGAGGTGAGTGGTGATGGTGGCCGACCACAGGCAGGGTGCAAGCACTTGGCAGTATCAAGAAAGTAACGTCCATGAATCATTCCCAAATCAAATCAGTTGCAGGCTCCATGAAGTAGAATGGGGAGGGAAATGACCCAGAAGGTATCTGAGTTGAAATGCACATGTGAAAAGCATTTACCTTGAGAATTGGGGAACAAGAATTCAGTGACATTCAAACCATGTTGGGTATGTTAAGCTTACCATGCACATGGGAAGGGGGCTGGAGAATGAAGGACAAGGCTAGATGATTGAGAGAGTGTGGATCCTTCCTGAGGAAACAGAGGTTGGGCGGCATCTTTTGATAATTCCATGCCTCTCCCCTCACTCTTCATGTTTACATAGACTGAGCTGGAGAAGGAAGGAGAATCTATGAAATGCTAGCTTGCCCTAGCAGCCTTCATCAAAGCTGGTTTCAGAGAGAAGCTACGGAAACACAAGTTTTGAGGTTGGAAACCTTTGAGGCTGACATTAGCTTCTGAAACAATTGCTTGCATTGTTGAGAAAACAGTAAACACCCCATGTTTTCTTTTGAAATGTTTGTATATTGCACTTACGTGGAAAAACAAAATTGGCATGAAGTGAAAAGAAAGGAATTTAGGTAATCAGAAGAGAGACCAGGACATATTTATGGAAATCTGTGGATATTTTTTCCTGAGTTTTGGAGGAATGAGGCCCCAGGCTGTCTCCTCTAAATCACCCGAGGAACATATGATATCTACTCAGGGACTCCTGGAATACCCAGTGGTGTCCTAATGAAATAATAATGGGTACCTTCCCCCCTCCCCAGCATTTCTACAGGGAAGACTTACTGTTCCCCAAGACGGGGATTAGACCTAATAAATTACACTTCAGGACGCAGGATACACATACAATGTCAGGGCTGCGTACACACACGGATGGCCCTGAGCACAGAAAATCCATCATCTGCAGCTTAGACACACAGCAGGCGCCAAGCAGCAGGAAGTGGCCTGGAATACGTCCCAGTGAAGTAGTTCGTGGAGTAGAGAAGAAAACGCCAGCAGCAACGCAGAGGATATTTACCTCGGGGGGATTCGGTGGCCAGAGAGACTTGGGCATTGCATCTGTGAACTGCTGCTGTCTTCCCAAGAGCCTTTTGCCCATCCTTGTGTCTACACAAGGGCTTCTCAACCTTGCACTGTTGACACTTTAGGCCAGACAATTCTTCCACCAGGGCCCAACTCTGTATGGGACTAAGAGCTTGGCTTGGGGTCTAACTGATCTGTGTTCAAATTCCTACTGTGGGTCCTGGTGAAAAAGTCACACACTGGCTGTTAGAGCTTTGGTAAGTTGCTTACTTCTCTGAGTCTCAGTTTTTGCATTGAGGAAATGGGGGATAACAGTGGTCCTTTCCTTGTGAGGTTCCTGGGAGGAAAACATGAGATGATGCCTTCAAAATGCGTAGCACGTCCCAGGTTCAATGAATGGTGACCTTTGGTTAGATATGGAGGTGTGAGACACAGGGCTTTTCCACAGGAACTTTGAGTCTCATTAGAGACCAGGAGAAGTCAAAGATAGAACCATTTGGAAATCTACAATGCCACAGAGGGGCTAGAAGGCCTCAGAGGAAAGGAGGAAGCACTGGGTAGCAGGTGGTGCTTACCACGGAGGTGGGGTGGTGGGAGCTACAGGAACGCTTGGCACATAATCATCTCCATTAACACTGCACGTGACTTACCACACTCTTCCTCATCTGTTGCCCCATTTGATCCTTACAACACAGTAGGGCAGACCCCAAGAGACACCTTTCTTTCCCCTGTGACCAGGATAAAGAGGCTCCCAGCTTCTAAGCCAGGTTTTCTGACTCCAAATTCACTCCAGTTTTCAAAGAATTAGAGTATGGTTTTTAAAAAAAATGTACTTAATGGTGTTATGATAATAGCTACCATTTGTTGCAGGCTGTGATGCACCAGGCGCTATGCTAAATGCCTTGAAGTCGTCACTGCATTTCACTGTCTGCAGAGCCCTTCCAGGGAGGTCCTCTTATCATCTGCTCTTTGCAGTGAGGGAAGAGGAAACTCAGAAAGATGAAGACATTTGCCCAAGGGAGCAAAGCTGGGATTTGAATCAAGACTGATCTGGCTTCAAATCTGTGTGTCTGAGCTCTGATATTCTGCCTGTCCCTCCAAAGAGAGGCACCACGGAGCTCCCCTGTCCCCTCTCTCCCCATGGCCCAGTGATGTTTGTATAGGTTGGGTGATGGTGGGAAGAGAGGATAGAGGAATGAGTGTCTTTGTGCCTTCAACTTGGACAAGCCCTGCCAACTCCAAGTCTTCCTGAGGATGAACCAAGAAAGGGGTGCTAGCCTAGTGTGGGGTCCAGGGTGAGTGAGGACCCCATTCAGTGGGGAACCCCAAGAAGTGCCTGCTGCCACCTACCTCCTCCCAGCCCTAAATGAGGTCATTTTGCCAATGTGTCTTCCTAGTGGGGTCACAAGTGAAGGCTCCCATAGGTCTCTGAGCTTCCAAACAATGACTTGGAGCTCTGTGGTCCCCTAGCTGGGTGCCTGGGTCTCTCTCCCCCAGAGCAGACTCCTTGAGGACCCTGCCCATTTGGGCTTTGCACCCCCAGCTTGCAGCAGTGTTCTAGGCAGAAAGCTCTCAGTGAATGTTCCCAGAATGAATGAGTCAATGGTGGTCTTTTATTTCATAGCATTCCTGGCCTCACTTGTGCTCAGGATCCAGGGATAGAACAGCATTGGAGGTCCCCATGCTCCATCCTCCAAAGGCCTGTGTGGCCTGAGATACCTCTTCACAGTGCTCTTTATACTGCTGCTACATGAGATTCATCCTGAGACGCTAAGACACATCATCATACCTTTATGCCGATGGCTTCAAGAGACCATTGTGCAAATATCCTATCCCCTCTCCGGGCATGAATCCTTCAAGTTCCTACTCCTGGAGCAGGGATCCTTGGAGCAGAAGTCCCTTCCTGCCACTCCAGCCTTGACCTCCCTCTCTCAGGGGCTTCTTTAGAGTGGGTGGGGGAGGTGGGGGACAAGTGGGCACGTCCCTCGGTTACACTTTTAATAGGAGAGCCACTCACCTCCACCGGGGCTGACTCTAGCTCCTTACCAGTTGGGAGGAGAATGATGTCACAGGGGTGTTTTTACCTTTCCTATTAAGACATGTTTGGGGATGAGAAGAATATCTGAGTAAATATAGGGATCAGAGAAATTCTCTCAGTATCCTATTGATTCCCAGGAAGGGGACAAGGAGATGAAAGGACAGGAACCCTAGAAGAGTCAGTGGCTTCCTGAGGGTGACTCATCTCTGGGAACATCTAAGGGAGCAGCTCTTTATCTGGGCTCAGGCCCTGGGAACACAGGACTGATGGGCAACTCCTTTATCAGCAGAGCCTCTCCTCAGAAGGTCAGGACGCGCACAACAGCCCTTCCCCCTCAAGTCTGAAGCCCAGCCCTGGGATGGGGCCACAGCATAGCAGTTAAGAGTGCAGCCTCTGCGATCAGACTCCCTGGGTTCAGATCTTGCATCTGCCCCTTAATAACTGTGAAAACTGAGGCAAGCTATTTAACATCTCTGAGCATCAGTTATCCGTCTGTACAATGGGGATGGTTATTCCCCGATAGGTTTCGGTGAGGATGGAGTAAAGTTGGAACATACCTAGGACAGTTCCTGGCACATAGTAATTGCTCAGTAAATGTTAGATATTATTATACTGCACACTTAACCCTTCCACAACAAATTTTCTTTCTATCCTAAATGGGAACCTTCCAGAACCTTGCAGATTTTTAGTCTGCTGCTGTCCATGAGTGGTAAAAATTCTCCGAAGATCTTCTCAAAAATGGACCTAGAGCAAGACGACCTTCTCTGCTCACTGCTCATGGCTCAGAGATGTCTCCTTTGGTTCAGTACAGCATCCCCACCTACAGGTCAAGGGCGCCCATAGCCCAGTCCACGTGACCCCACAGAAATTCCTGTGTCATGTAAACTGGTAGAAATGGCACAGACGCTGGAGAGCAGACAATGGAATCCTCCAGCCCCTCCCAGAAGCCCACACTGATGGACCATGGCCAGCCACTGTTAATCTAAGGATTCCTGAAGCCTTACCTACTTTGTCCCTTACTGGAGGACTTAGACAAAGAAACACACCCTGTTGGTTCATATCAGGGTATATTTTCTCTGTGTCCCTCAGAGGACGTCCAGGAATCATGTCAGTGATGAAAACATGCACTGTCTGTTTAAAATCTTTAAAACATTAAGTATTGGATAAAAGACAATTCTCATGCACTCAATACTTATTACATGTCAAATACTAGACTACACTTCCATATGCATTATTTCATTTGGTTACCACCACAGCCCTGTGAATTAGGTACTCTATTATTTCCACTTTATGGATGAAGGAACCAAGGTTCAGAGAGGTTAAGTATCTTGCCCAAGGTCACACAGCAAGGAAGTGGTGGAGCTGAGGTTCAAATCTAGGTCTGTTTGACCTCAGAGTCCAAGTGACTTTATTACCCATTAGGAAATGGAGTCTTCTAATAAAGGAATTGTCCCTCTGACCTCCCTTCTGATTGTTCGAGTATTTCACTGAAATATGTACTTTCTTTCTTAGCAACGGGGACATTAGGAGTCCTGTGCATGAGACTTACTGTTCCCTATTACCAAAAAAAAATTTTCCTACTCATTTTAGGTGATATTGTGAAAAGGATACTTGACCCAGATACGCAGTGTCTTTTGGAATAACCATATCGCAGCGAATGCCTCTTAATTAAGCCATGACCTTCACCCAGTTCGTCTTTTTCCTGAATGTGCTCTTTCTTTTCCTACCCAAACTGCTTTGAGTAAAAACGAGGCTGGGCCCAGAAAGCATGAACTTTTTTCTGTCTTTTCTCTCTAATATCTGTAGCTCTAGTTTTGGCTCCAGTCTCCCATTTTCAGCTGCCCACAGGAAATTGCATGGATGTCCCAAAGGCACTCCAACTCCACATGCCTGAAACAAAGCACATTCTCTCCTCGGTGCCCAACCCCCTTCCTAGTGAAGATGCTGTTATTCTTCCAGCCTGTGGAGCTCGAGGCCAGAGAAGCCATTTGAATGGCACCACTTTTTTCATTCTTAAAGTGCCAAGAGTCAGCGTGTCCACCAAGCTTTCCTTCCAGCATTCGTCAGCACCTTGTCCTGAGTTCCAGCCCTCCTACTCAGTCCCTTAGCAATCTGCCTGGCACTGGCTGCCAGAGAGATCTTGCCTCCAAAGGACCATCATCACACAGTTACCTGCCCAGCAGCCTTTGGTGATTCCCTGTTGCCTACTGCTTTAAGTAAGCCTGAAGTCAAGGGGCTCCATAACCCAGCCTGTCTCTAATTTCCTTCCTTTTCCTAACAGATCTATCTCTCACTCATAACTCAACTTCTTTTACTGCCTCCAGCTAAAATGCTCTCCTCATTCCTCTATACATCTTGAATCTACCCATGTGCCAAGACCTGGGAAGGTAAATTAGATTGTATGCCATTTTCCCACTGTGTCCAACTGTTATAACTGCCTGGAGCTATATTATGAGAATAATTCCGAAATTATATTTATGATCTACATGAAAGAGATATGTAATTGATTAGTGATGTCTGTCATGGGTGAGAAGGGAGCGAGTGAAGCAAATAGACTCAGGCTAGAGCCAGCTGATAGCAGCCTGCCTCCTCCCTGCAGCCTGGGACAATGGCAGCCGTATGGATCACTTTGCCCATGATCGATTTATCATATTAACAATAAACACCTGATTGCAATGGGCTCTGAGAAGATAAAAACCTGAGAGATCTGCCTTTTAAAAAAAAGCCATGATGGTGCTGGGCTCGGTGGCTTATGCCTGAAATCGTAGCACTTTGGGAGGCTGAGGCAGATGGATCACTTGAGGCCAGGAGTTCAAAACCAGCCTGGTCAACATGGCAAAACCCCATCTCTACTAAAAATACAAAAATTATCTGGGTGTGGTGGTGCTTGCCTGCAGTCCCAGCTACTTGGGAGGCTGAGCCAGGAGAATCGCTTGAACCCAGGAGGTGGAGGCTGCAGTGAGCCAAGATCACAGCTACTGCACTTTAGCCTGGGTGGCAGAGTGAGACTGTCTTTAAAAAAAAGAAAAAAAGAAAAGGAAAGGAAAGGAAAGAGAAGGGGAGGGGGAGGGGGGAGGGGGAGGGGAGGGGGGAGGGGAGAGGGGAAGGGGAGGGAGAGGGGAGCAGAGGGGAGGGGGGAGGGGAGGGGAGGGAAGGGAAGGGAAGGAAAGGAAAGGAAAGGAAAAAGAAAGCCATGGTAAAGAGTGTATTTACCCAGGTCTTTATCACATCTCACCCTGTTCTTACTCTGCACCAGACAATTAAAAACTTTACTTGTAACAATAACGGCTAGCTTTTATGAGAACTTATTCTGTGCTGGCACCATGCTAAGGCTTGTCTCATATCATCTCAGTTAATCATTACAGTTCTGTGAAGGAGGTACGCCTAACAGGCCATCTTGCAGATGAGGAAACCACATTCAGAGCAACAAAGTGACTCCTTCAAGGTCACGTAGGCAGTAAATGGTGGGGCCGGGATACACATCCAGGACTGTTTGATTCCAAACCTTGGCTACTAGACAAATGGGTATTTTAATGTCTCTTTATTAGTGTATGGTGTGGTTCAGTGCAATCCTGAACTCACATTTCAGGAAGGTGTTAGAAAAGACAGCAAAGTCTCTGAGGGCATAAATTCGTCACACACTTTGTTATATATTCTTCCCTTCCACACCCAAGTACCTAACACAGTCCTAAGCCAGAGTTGATGGAGTCTCCAGTGGTCTTTTTGGGGCTGCTCAGGCCCTATTAATTGCTGCTTATTACTTATTTTAACATATTTTCAAAGCCCAAGAAGAAGGATCACGTTACATACAGTCTGTGGGGAACTGGGGCTCAAAATGACACAGGGATTCCCAAAAGATTGTGCTCCCGGAGGCAAAAATATCCCCCTCTGTGGCCGCAATGAAATGGCCAGCTTTTCCAGATGCAGCAGCAACTTTTGGCCACAAGAGGACAGTAAAGACAAGGCTACCAGGACCAAGTTCTACCAGCCTCTCCAACCAGGCCTCATAAGCAAGCAGACACCTTGGCAGCAATTCTTGTTTCTTTTATTATGGCCACTGTCGTACAATCTTCAGATGAAACGCACCTCAACAGGCTGGTGCAAAGATCTAATGACTTCCCTGCAACTTCCAGTATAAACGAAGCTAAAATGGACATTTATTCACGCATGCATTGTTTCATCTGCATTTATTGAGCACCTACTGTATTACAAGCACTGTGCTATCTAGTGGAGATGATGGGCAGGTACACCGAGAGCCCTCGTCCAGGTTTCTAAGAGGCATTGGAAGCACCAGAGGAGGCGCCGTGCTCTGAAAGAGTCGGGAGGGCAACTCTGAGGAGGTGACGTTTGCACAGGGTCTTGGACAAATTCTAGGAGCTCACTAAATGAGAAGGCAGGGGCCGGCGCGGGAGGTGGGGCTGGAATCCCAGACTAAGGAAAGAGGGAATGGCAGTCACAGATGTCACTGAAGTGGATACGAATCTTTGTACTGCTTGCTGTGGGCTGGAATTAGAAATTTGATGGCGATTTTTGGAATAAGATTCCTGAAATTCTCCCGTCTTCTTTGGTCAGGTTTGTAACCACCATGGGAGTGGAGCTCTAGGCTCTGGCTAAAAGGGAGCAGTGGGGACCTCCTTTTCTAGAAAGTTCTTGTGATGCTAGGCTTCCTGAGCAAATCTGTGGGAGTTTCCAACCAGGCCACTCAGGATCTTCCTCTGGAACAAGCCCAAAGGGGCCTTTGCAAGGCTGGGCAGGAACACGAGGGGCCGTCCCAGTCCCTCTCCTGCACTGGGCTGGAGGCGGGCTGAGGGCCCAGCTCTGTCCTCAGAAAAGCAGCCGCAGTCTCTGAGCAGGTGGGTTTCCAGCCCTGCTTTACCTCCCTGAGCTCTTTTCCCCAAATGGCCCTTTCCCCTTTTCTGCTGCTTAAGCCTTGCCCAGATTCTATGGTAAACAACAGCCATTCTGCCAGTTGACCTGAGTCAATGGGTATAGGAAGGGGCCAGAGCTTACATGGCCATTGTTCAGGCATGAGCTCAAATCTAGGCTCTGTCTGCATCTTGGCTATGTGAACTTGGACTTGACACTTAACCTCTCTGGGGCTCTCTTGGCTTGTGATGAGGTAAACAGTATACAGAGGTAATACTTGGGTCCCAAGTGAGGGCATAAGCTGTGGAGTCCTCCAACTTACCTGAGTGTCTTGGAAGCCCACTAGGTATGCTGGGGTATTGGGAGCACCTGGGCAAGGGGCCACAACTTAACCTCCCAAGGATCCCATGGGGGAAGCTGAGTGCCCTCCATCCCTCATTGGGAAACCCCAGTGGGCAAACAACACCCAGACACTATTGGGCAAGGCTGTCACTGCGGTTTCCTCCAGTGCTGCCCCTTAGCCCACAAAAGCGGGGAGATGAGAGGCCTGAAATGAACAAAGGAGGAAGTGTCATGTGGGAGCCGGACCCTGGGTGACATTAGAGGGACCATACTGGCCCCTCAGAGGTCAGCCACCTCTTCTCAGAGGGGGTTGTTCTCAAAGGGAGCCAGAGACTCGGCGTGCTGGGCCGGAAGAGGGTTTGCCTGGATCGCAGTCAGGACTGCACCTCTGGCCAGGAGGGTGAGAGGGAGGACATCCACCCAGCAAAACGGGTAGCCGAGCCCCAGGAGGAGAGAGTGTCAGAGATGTGTGGCAACTGAGAGAAGGAGGTCCTGCTGTGTCCATTCATCATCATCATCATCATCATCATCATCCTTAGGATAAGATAAGAACAATAATAAAATAGTAACTCTGATTAAGGAGCACCTACCATGCCCCAGACATTTTCTGTACACAGAATCTTCACAAGAGTACTTCCAGGTGGGTGATAAGGTTATTCCCATCTTACGGATGAAGATACCGAGGCTCAGAGAGTCTAGGCAGCTCACCAGCTTGCTTTTAGCAGCACTAATCAGGATTCAAATCAGGACATATCAAACTTCAATCTCTGGCCTCTTTCCATTTCCCCCACTGCCTCCCTGAAAGAATTAGTCACTCTTGATCCAGAAGATTCCCATTACTTTTCTCTTTGACAATGTGATTACTCTGAGTTAAAGTGGCTCTAACTCAAAGGCAGACTCTGAAAACTAGCTGATGCTTAAGAGCTGAGCAGTGTAATCCAAGCACTTTGGAGGCCAAGGCGGGCGGATCACCTGAGGTTGGGAGTTCGAGACCAGCCTGACCAACATGATGAAACCCCATCTTAAAAAATAAAAAAAAAAAAAAAAAGAGCTGAGCAGTGACAAAAGCAGAATCCTGTGTGCGGGAAACAGAAGCCAGCCCTGTGCTGTTGGCCTCCCACCACGGTGCCTTCATTCGGTAGCCCAGGGGGCTGGGCCAGATTTGCAGGAGCCGCGTCCCCTCCTCACGCTTGCCTGGAGAGTGGATAACTCCTTCCCTGCAAGGATGGGACCTCCAGCTCCAGCCCCAGCCCCACGGAAAACCAGCGATGAGAGCCAGACACACCTTTCTTCAAGTCCAAACAGTGGCTGTGTGACCTTGGGCAGGTCTCCTAACCTCTCCACAGGCCTCATCTGTAAGATAGGGTATTACCCAACTTGCACAGAAATATGCAGACTTATAAAATAATCTGCACTATTATTTTAAATACCATTGGAAAAGGTAAAAATAAAATGTAGGATTCAATGCTGACATGCTATGAATTTTAAGAGACATTTAAATGTTGGTGATATCAAAATATGAAGTGGAGGTTTGTTTTAGAATTGTTAACAAAGCAAAAAATAAAAATTAAAAATTAAAAAAATTAAAAATTAATAAAAAAGAATTGATAACAAAACATAATGTTCCCCCACACTCAGCCTCAGCACAGGGCCTGGCTCAGAGCCATTGGGGTCCAGGGTGGGGTTTTGATATCTGCATCATCCTTTGTTTATAGGGTCCCTATCGGAATTCCCTCTGCCCTTGGGGGCATCTTCCCAAGCTCACGCTGTCTCTGCACTCTCAGAGCTCGCAGGAGCAATTTCTCTCCAGGCAAGAACTTGGACCCAAGTCTCTTCAGAAATGGAGAGAAGAAGAAAGTAACTTTAAAAGTTCTCAGGGAAGATTTGATTTTTCTGTCTCTTTCTCCATGAGCATGTCAGACTCCTACCTGCTTCTTTGAAAGTTAGAACATTAGCTGGGTCAGCGGGAGAGCCAGGTAAACTACAGAACTTCTGCAGTTCAGCAAAAGTTTTCTTTCTGCTGAGGCGTGATTGAGCTCGCTCTCTCTACCCCTAGCTCTCTCGGCCGCTTGCTTTCTGAATAGTGAAGCTTTTTTACCTTCTTGAAAGGCAGTCATGGGCTGTCTGAAGAGGCAGAAGTCAAATTTGGTGGTTCCCCAACTCTCTGCAGCCCCACAGAGCCACAAGCAGGGGCCCACCAACCCCTGTCAGCTGGTAATTGGCGATTTATTGAGGAGCCAGCAGTCATCCATCGCCGTGCAGAGCTGCATCCTAGCCGGAGTGGGGGAGGGCCACCACGCCCTGCCCTGCACACCCACTTAATTCCTTCATGGCTTTGACCTCCTGGCTCTGGACCGCTCACTTCCCCTTGGCTAGAAATTAGGAAAGAGAGGGCATCAACAATCACAGATGCTTCTGGTTTTGAGCAGGAGCTGATGTGGGCTCTGCCAGCCCCCCACTCTCAGAGAGCCACCCATACTCCCTTCCATGAGTGAAGGGACCCAACTCACCATCTTACCACCTGCTGTCTGCATGCAGAGTTCACCTGGGCCTCACCTGCAAATACTTCCTCCCTGTGCATACCCATTTGCACCTCACAGAGTCATGGCAAGGCCCACCCCAGCTCTATTATGACCATTTGACTTCTTTCTTTTCTGAACCACCTGCAAGCAAGTGTTTCTTACATATGTGTGCAGTTGTGCAGAGGCCCTTCCCTGCTGCCTTCAAAACATTTACTGTCTGACAGATGCAGAATGTTCTGGAGACACCAGCAACAGCGCCCAACCCACGGTGGGAGTCCCAGGCAGGGAAGTCCATGAGGGTTTCATTTTAGTAAAAGTGAACCATATTTTTGTCTTTTGTTTGCCCATTGATATTCCTTTTTGAGGAGACAAGGAGAAAGATGCATGTTTAGATCAAGGGAGAGAGGAAGGCAAGCCCCCATGTCACAGCTGAGCTCTCAAGACTCAGCCACAGCAGCCGGCTGATGAGTCCAGGGAGAAGGACTGGCAGGGGCCCGGCCAAAGCCTGGAGTGGCTAAACTCAGATTCCAAAAAGACTTGAGTATCGGCCCAAAAGAGATGGAGTAAATCTTGAAACAGTTGCTGAAAATGAGAAGACAACAAGATATAGCAAATGGACACATTCAACCTCAGTTTCCTTATCTGCTAAATGGGCATTAATGATAATACAGTTTCAAAATTCCTTCCTGTCATTCTGAAATCCAAAAAACTCTGAAAACAGAAAAGGCCTTCCTTTGTTTTTCAAAAGTTTGGCACTAAAACTCATTTAGTGGTGAAGTCTGACCTGAATTGACATAAGGCAAATTAGAATTATTTGTCCCACCAACTGTAAATATTCATAGTTTCACACAAAATATGAATGTGTTTGATCAAAGAGTACTACTGCAGACCCTATGGGAGGCTGGTGGTGTTACATAATGTATGATCCATGCTATCCTTCCCCAGCCCCCCACCCCGCAACAGGCCCCGGTATGCGATGTTCCCCTCCCTGTGTCCATGGGTTCTCATTGTTTAACACCCACTTACGAGTCATAACATGCAGTGTTTGGTTTTCTGTTCTTGTGTCAGTTTGCTGAGAATGACGGTTTCCAGTTTTATCCATGTCCCTGCAAAGGACGTGAACTCATCCTTTTTTATGGCTGCATAGTATTCCATGGTGTATTTGTGCCAATGATAGACTGGATAAAGGTCCATTTTTTTTAACTTTTGTTTTTATTTCAATAGTTTTTGGAGTATATGCGGCTTTTGGTTACATGGATACATTCTTTAGCAGTGATTTCTGAGATTTTAATGCACTCATTATCTGAGTAGTGTACACTAGACCCAATTTGTAGTCTTTTATCCCTTACCCTTCCCAGTACCACTGACTTGAGTCCCCAAAGTCCATTATATTATTCTTGAGCCAAAGGTCAATTTTATTATTTTATTTTATTTTTAGAGATGAGATTTTTGTCAGGTTGCCCAGGCTGGTCTCAAACTCCTGAGCTCAAGTGATCTGCCTGCCTTGGCCTCCCAAAGTACTGAGATTGCAGATGTGAGCCACCACACCCAGCCTAAAAGGTCAATTTTAAAACACATGAGGCCCCAAGCATTTTTGGATAAGGGCCTAGGACCTGCAATGCCTTCCTCAAAAGATCATTCTGAAAATCAAATGAGATAACACATGTAAAGCATAGCACAGGACTTGGCACCTAGTAATCGTGTGCCCAGGTTCTACCTCCAAATTGCATCCCTGCCAGGTTTGGGCCCCAGACAAAAAATACAGCTAGGCACTAATTTGAAGAGGGACCTCTCTCTAAGGACAAAAAGGGGTTTCTCCTAACACCGGGAGAAACTTTAAGATGCCCCCACTTTACACCTCCAAACCATGTTTCTCCCAGTGAATCAAAATACACACCCTTCATGGCTCCCAGTTTGCCTATGAAAATAAAAGTCAGTTTCTAGACAGAACGTTGTGTTATACGCGGCTTTCTTCCCCAGCTGCTTTAGGTTGCAATACTCCCTGTTGGTTATGAAGTTGAAAATACATTCACATCTGTCCTTGATCTGGTAAGTCAAGAGCATAAAAAACTCCGCTGCACAAAGGCATTCTTCCATACCCCTTCCAAAAGGGCAGTTCCCATCAACTGCGTGAGTCAGGAACAGCTTCTTTACATATGTTTCTGATGCCGCAACCGTAACATTTGACTTTTTTTTCTGCTGCTCCAAGGTGTTATCCAAATAAATAAGAATTAGATGATATTTGTTTAAACTTAGATACATGACCTAAGATTCTTGTTTTTCTTCTGACTTCAGCGTAAGGCTTAGCTACTTAATCCCTATACTTTAAAGCATGTGATTTATTTATTTATTTATTTTTATCAAATTCATTTATGCTGTGAATCACCTCTTCTCCGGCAAATATACAAGGGAGGAAGTTGTTTTGTATTCTCAGCAAGGTGGAATGAAATCTACGTTGAAGACTTACGGCTAAGTGTGGACCATTTTACTTCCTTATTGGGAGCAGTGTAGATTCTCTCTGTAACTCCTAACCCTGGCCACCTGACTTCCAGCCACCGGCCACCGGAAGAATAGGTATTGAGAGATCAAGAAATTTGATTAGCCTGAGCCCACAGGGATTTCCAGGCTTGGAACTTCCGCTTTTAAAACTGGGAAATTCCTGGGCAGACTGGGACAAAGCAGTTATCCTGGCATGGGTGAGAGCATGGGGTGCATCAAAGCAACCCATCCGAATGACTGGATCGGATGCAGGGGCCACTGTCCGATGGCTCATCCGTAACTCCAAATAGTTTGGCTGATCACACGGTCACACAATCAGAGGCAGGGAGGGAAGGGAGAGAAGGAGGCTGGAGAGTGTGAGGACCAGCAGGAACCAGGGGGCCCAGCTTTACCTCAGCAGGTACCAGCCACCAGGGACCAGGGACGGGAAACATCTCTGGAGAGGCTGGTGAGAGCAAGGGGTGGCACAAGGAGGAGCAGCCCATTGGATGTGGCTGTCCCATCATGCCAGGGTGAAACAGAAGCCCAACTATAACAAACAAGCAAACAAACAAACAGCTACCACAACAATGACTAGCTAGGCTGTCGCAGGCAGGAGGGCTGACGATGGGCTGACAAAAATCCAGAATTAACTGAGATCACATTCTGAAAAGACCAAATGTTTGCCCCAAAGAATTAACCTTAAAGAGATTCTTTTAAATTGTAAACAACTGAGATATTAAGAATGTCAAGTATGAGGTTTTTTTGTTTTTTTCCCTGGAGTGGAGGTACAAGGTAAGTTGACATTATAGGAAAAATTTTACATTCTGAGACACATTTGAATCTCAGAGTATAAGTGTGGACATCCCTCTCCACTGGGGATTATGATTATTACAGCTTCCATTGCTTTCAGGGTGAAGTCCAAATCTGTACCTCAAGACCCTGGATGGAGGCTGGGCGTGGTAGCTCAGATCTGTAATCCCAGCACTTTGGGAGGCTGAGGTGGGTGGATCACCTGAGGTCAGGAGTTCATGACCAGCCTGGCCAACATGGCAAAACCCAGTCTCTACTAAAAACACAAATATTAGCCGGGCATGATGGCAGGCGCCTGTAATGCCAGCTATTCGGGAGGCTGAGGCAGGAGAATTGCTTCACCCCAGGAAGTGGAGGTTGCAGTGAGCCAAGATCATGCCACTGCACTCCAGCCTGGGCGACAGAGCAAGACTCCATCTCAAAAAAAAAAAAAGACCCTGGATGGCACAAGCCTGCACTGTTCCTTTTAAGTCCCACCTAGCGCTGTTGCCTCCCTTCCCTCTCAGCGCCCAGCACCCCGGCCTGCTTTCCATTGCCCACCCTCAGGTTTACTCTTCCCCACAGCCTTTGCATATCTCCTGGTTCTCCTCCTGAACACTCCCCTTACTTCTTCTCTTGGATCACTCTTATTTCCCTCTTTAAACCCACATTGTTTTTTTGGTTTCTTTTTGTTTTTGTTTTGATACGGAGTCTTTTTCTGTCACCCAGGCTGGAGTGCAATGGTGCAATCTTGGCTTACTGCAACCTCTGCCTCCTGGGTTCAAGCAATTCTCCTGCCTCAGTCTCCCAAGTAGCTGGGTCTACAGGCATACACCACCATGTCCGGCTAATTTTTTTTATTTTTAATAGAGACAAGGTTTTGCCATGTTGGTCAGGCTGGTCTTGAACTCCTGACCTCAGATGATCTACCTGCCTTGGCTTCCCAAAGTGCTGGGATTACAGGCATGAGCCACTGCACCCGGCCAAGTGTTTTTTTTTTTTTCTTTAATGATACAATTCATGACCCCAGATTATAAGTCTCTTAAGAGTAAAAACCAAGTCTGTTTTGGTTAGTGCTTTATTTTTATTGTGTAGGCATTGCCTAGCACATCTTACATTAGTAGAAGGAGAGAAGAAAGGAGGGGGAGGGAGGATGGGGGAAGGAGAGAGAGGAGGGCAGAAAGTAAGAAAGGCGAGAAGGAAGGGTATAATATTTTACTGCTATGTAGAAGCAGATTATTTTGTTAAGAGTTTCCATTCATACTAACTATTGTGACCTTAGGGCAAAGGACCTTCCCTTATTATTCTATATTTTGTCATTACTAACAGCTGGGGCAAACAATAGACTAACCAAAACCAAGCTGGGCGATAAAATGCTTTGATAAATAAGGGCTTTGAAAAGTTTGACACTTTCCTGAGAATCTAGAAAATCATACACATACCCAAGGCTAGTCATATGGTCAGGAAAGACCTGAAGAGGTCCTAAGCACCCACCGCTGGCTGACCTTCAGATGCGGCATAAGTAGGAAGCAAAGGCTGAGTCAGTGTTGTCAGCTGCCTGGCTGAGTGCTCAGGGTATCCTCCAATACACAGCCAAAGCCCACTTTCAAAGACCAGAAGATTTATTTTCTTTGTTTGTTTGTTTCAGACCTCTATCTCTCTCTCTCTCTCTGTTTCTCTTTCTCTTTTGAAATAAGGTCTCACTGTTTTGCTCAAGCTTGAGTGTAGTGGAGCATTCATAGCTCACTGCAACCTCAACTTCTAGGCTCAAGTGATTCTCTTATCTCAGCCTCCTGCATAGCTGGGATTATAGGCATGTACCCCCATTCCTGGCTATTTTTGTTTTTTGCTTGTTTGTTTGTTTGTTTTTTAGAGACAGGGTCTCACTGTGTTGCCCAGGCTGATCTTGAACTCCTGAACTCAAGCAATCCTCCCACTGTGGCCTCCCAAAACGCCAAGATTACAGGCATAAACCACTTCACCTGGCCTGTTGCAGACATTTAAGAAAACCTTTGCTCAAGCACTAGCTGACTACTAAGCAAATAGAACAGAGACTTTAGTAGTCACAAAGACAGAAAATGCAGACTTTACAAAATTAGTTCAGATACATCATTAAACAACCAACCACTAGTACACCAAGCAGCAATTAAAAACAAAAAAAAACTTCTGGAAGGGAGGGGAATCTGATTTCCAGAGTTGCCACATTGTAATGTCTAAAATGTCCAGTTTTCAACAACCAAAGCAAAAATTATGAGGCATGCAAATAAACAAGAAAGTATGGCTCATACACAGTAAGAAGAGCAATCAGCAGTTCCTGAGGAAGCCTAAATGTTGGACTTACTGGACTATTACTTTAAATCAACTATTCTAAACATGCTTAAAGAACCAAAGGAAATCATGTACAAAATAAAAAACAACAACAACATCAGAATGATGTGTTATCAAAGACAGAATGTCAGCAAGGGATAGAAATTATAAAAAGGAGCCAAATAGAAATTCTGGAGTTGAAAAGTGTAATAATCAAGATAAAAAATCACTAGATGCACTCAAAAGCATATGTGAGCAGACAAAGGAACGAATCAACAAATTTAAAGATAATATAATTAAGACAATCCAGTCTGAGGTACAGAAAGGACAGAAGAAGAAGAAGAAATGTGAACAGCCTAAGAAAACTGTGGAACACCATCAAGCAAACTAATATATGCATAATGGGAATCCCAGGGAGAGAGGGGAGAGAGAGAGAGAGAGAGAGAGAGAGAGAGATACAAGAAATATTTAAAGAAATTATAGCTGAGAATTTCCCAATTTTGATGGTAACGTTAATCTACACACTCAAGAAGATCAACAAACTCCAGGTAGGCTAAATTCAAAGAGATCCACTCTGAGACACAGTATAATCAACTTGTATAATCAAGACAAGAAGAGACTACTGAAAGCAACAAGAGAGAAGCAACTCACCATGTGTAGTTGTTAATAAGATGAACAGCTGATTTTTTGTCGGAAACAATGGAGACCAGAGGCAGTGGAAAGATACATTCAAAATGCTGAAAGAGGAAAAAAAACTATCAACCAAGAATTGTATATCTGGCAAAACTGTGCCCCAGAAATGAAGGAGAAATTAAGATATTCCCATATAAACAACAGTAAAAATATTTAGTCACTAGTAGATATTCCCTAAAAGAAATACTAAATAGTATTTAAGATAATTCAAATTTGTTTTTTGTCTATCATCATTTTCAGTCTAAAATAAATATAAAATAAATAACAAGTAATAAAAACATAGCCACATTTATTTAAGAATAGTATTCCAATATCAGAGGGTGAATTTCAACAATGCAAAAACTGCAATTACTTTTGTACCAAGATACAAAATCAATAGTATTTCTATACTCTAACAATGAACAATCTGGAAATAAAATTAAGAAAATAATTCCATTTACACTAATATCAAAAAGAATGATATACTTAGGAATAAATTTCATTAAGGAAATGTAAGATTTGTACATTAAAACTATGAAGCATTGTTTCAAGAAATTAAAAATACCTAAATAAATGGAAAGGTATCCTGTGTTCATAGATTGGAAAACAATATCATTAACATGGGAATACTACCCAAACCAACCTACAGATTTAATGCAATATCTATTTTCTTAGTTCATCTGAGCTGCTATAACAAAATCTCATAAACTGGGTCACTAATAAACAACCGAAATTTATTTCTTACAGTTCTGGAGACTGAGAAGTCCAAAATCAAGGCACATTCAATGTCTGCTGAGGGCTCACTTTCTGGCTCATAGATGATGCCTTCTTGTGATGTCCTCAGTGCAAAGGAAGAGCTAGCTCTGGGAGGTTTCTTTTGTAAGAGCGCTAATACCAGTCACAAGGACAGAGGCTTCATGGCCTAATCATCTCCCAAAGGCCCAATCTCTGAATATAATCATTTGGAGGTTAGAATTTCAAGAAATTAATTGCAGGGGAGGTGGAGTGGAGGGTGGGTGAAGAGGAGGACAGAAACATTTAGATCATAGCAGCTATCAAAATTCCAGTAAGATTTTCTTTCTTTGCAGAAATGAACAAGCTGATCCTAAAATTTATGTGGAATTTTAAGGGACACAAAACAATATTGAGAGGAAAACGTCATATTTTCTGATTTCAAAACTTAGTATAGAGCTATAGTCAAGAAAACAGTGAGGTACTGCTATAACATTAGCCCCATGTATAAATGGAATGAGATTGAGAGTCTAGAATTAAACCTATACATCTCTGGTCAATTCTTTTTCAACAAAGGTACCAAGACCATTCAATGGGGAAGAATAGTCTTTTCAATAAATGGGCTTGAGTACAGTGATTCACACCTGTAATCTCAGCACTTTGGGAGGCGAAGGTGGGAGGATTGCTTCAGCCGAAAAAGTTGAGACTACAGTGTCACGTCACTACATTCCAGCCTACATAACAGAGCAAGACCTTGTTTCAAAGAAAATAAAACAAATAAAAAGACAAATAGTGCTGAGGCAACTGAATATCTATGTGAAAAAGGATTGTCTCTCAACTCTATACCATATACAAAAAGTAACTCAAAATTGATCAAAGACCTACATATAAGAGTTAAAATTATAAAACTCTTAGGAAAAAACATAGGTATAAAACCTCATGACCTTGGATTTCTTAAATGTGACATCAAAAGCACAAGTCACAAAAAGAAAAATACATAAAATTTGATGAACTTCATCAAAAGTGAAAACTTCAGTGCACCAAAAGAAAATATTAAGAAAATTAAAAGACAAAAACCAGAATGAGACAAAACACTGGCAAATCATATATTGGGTTTAGCAACCAGAACATTAAAAAAACCCCAAAAAACTAAAACTCCATTAGAAAAAGACAAACCAATTTAAAATTCAGTGAATGACTAGAATTGACATCTCTCCAAAGAAAATACACAAATGTTCACATTGCACTTGAGAACAATGTTCAAGATCATTAGACATAGGGAAACGCCAACCAAAACTACAGTGAGATACCAATTCACAACATCAGACATAGGGAACGCCAACCAAAACTACAGTGAGATACCAATTCACAACATCAGACATAGGGAAACGCCAACCAAAACTACAGTGAGATACCAATTCACACCCGCTAGGATGGTTAAAATTTCAAAAGGGAAAAACAAGTGTTGGTGAGGATGTGAAGCAATTGGAACCTTCATACATTGTTGGTAGGAATCTAAGATAGTAAACCGCTGCAGAAAATAGCTTGGCTGTCCCTCAAAAAATTAAACACAGCATTGCTATACAACCCAGCAATTACATTCCTAGATTCCCAAGATCATTGAAAACATATGTTCAAACAAAAACTTGTACACAGGGTTCATAGCAGCCTCATTTTTAATAGCCCCCAAAGTGGAAACAACCCAAATGCCCATCAACTGATAAATGACTAAACCGGATCTAATATATCCTTACAATAGATTCTTCAGCCCTAAAAGGTATAAACACAGATGCTTCTCAACTTATGGTAGAGCTACCTCCTGATAAACTCATCGTCAATAGAAAATATCTTAAGTCCAAAATGCATTTAATATACCTAACCTACAGAATATTATAGCTTAGCCTACCTTATCTTGAAGTACAGTTTCTACTGAATGCATATCACTTTCCCACCATTGTAAAGTGAAAAATCACAAGTCAAATCATTGTAAGTTGAGTAGATGTGACATCATGAATAAACTTTGGAAACATTATGCTAATTGTAAAAAGCCAGGCACAAAAGGCCACATATTACATGATTCCACTTATATGCAATGTCCAGAATAGGCAAATCTATAAAGACAGAGAAATTAGTGGTTGCCAAGGACTGGATTGGGGGTGGGGAAATAAGATGTGACTGCTTAATGGGTTTGGGTTTCTCTTTGGAATGGTGAAAATGTTTTGCAATTAGACAGTGGATGTACAGTATTGTGAATGTACTAAAAAACCACAGAACTGTACATTTTAAAATGGGTAAAATGATGAATTTACTGTTATATGAATTTTATCTGAAAAAGTATTGACCTATTTATTGATAAAATCTGTACAATGTTCTTACTGTCCTGGTAAGAGTTAATGTATTAAGAGCTTAATAGGACAAGTATCCCTAAAAGAATCTTTATCAGTTAGGAATGCTTTTGGCTGCATGTAAGAGAAATCCAATCAATAATGTCATAGCCATAAGGGCATTTACTACAGGTTGAGTATTCCTAATCCAGAAGTCCAAAATCCAAAATTCTAAAAGAATTGAAACTTTTTGAGCTACGATCTGATCCTCAGAGAAAATGCTTATTGGAGCATTTTGCATTTCAGATTTTAGGATTAGGGATACTCAACCAATATAATGCAAAGACTTCAAAATCTGAAAGTACTCCATATCAAAAAGAACATTTCTGTTCCCAAGGATTTTGAGTAAGGAATATTCAACCTGTATTTACTTTACAGACATTCTGAAGGTAAGTGATCTTAGAACTCGTCTGAGAGCATGATACTTGTTATCAAATAACAACTTAGTTTTTTGTCTTCATGCTTATCACCTTAGAGTTAAAAGATTAAGAGGGTCATCCACGCAAAGAAGGAAAGCTGACCACTTTGCTTTTTTCGTGGTTAAGTCTCATGAGGCATATTCTCTTCTTTTGAGGCTCAAGGTTTTGTAATAATGGAAGATCTGGTCTTCTTCTGGTGTGGAAGGTAGGATTAATTCTTCTATCACTTTCTGTGTGACTTTGCCCTGTTTATTTCCTTTTTCCGGATGTCAGTTATCACTCTTCTCCCAAAGAAAAGATGATGTTGGACTATAAGGTCTCCAAGGCCACTTTGATCTATACACTTCTTACTTCTTTAACTTTTGTTCCAAAGGCAATAAGAATCAACCTCAATAAAGGCTTCTAGCTCATTCTCTATAGAAGTACCCCTAGTTATCCCTTCGGAGACAGACTCCCTCATGTGGCAGAAACCTCTACAAGTTCTTCCTGCTTTCCACTTTCACTAAGCTTTTCAGCTTCTGAGAACTCTGCGGTGGGCTAAGCAATGACCCAGGGTGGAGACCCTAATCATTTCTTCTATTTATCCTCACACTTATCAATGTTTGTAAATGCCTTAGTTTTTAATACCTCATTGCCTATATTCCCTCACTAGACTGTAAGCTTCTTAAAGGCCAGGGGCCATTCCCATCCTATCGGAGGCTACATCCCCAGCCCTGACACACAGTAGGCACTTACCAAATAGTCCCCAGTGGATAAGTGATTGAATGATGCCAAATGCAGCTATTGGCAGCCAAGTTGCACAAGGTCAGATGGCTCAAAGTTCAAGACCCCATGCAATGTGTGTGAGGTCAGCCAGGCACTGATGTTGGAAGCTCCACTGGCCCTCAGTGGGATGCTAGCTCCGAATGGGGAACACTCATTTGCATTAGGAGCTCAGGACCTTCTGGGAAGGATGATATTAGAACCTTATGCACTGCTCCCTGAGATTCAAAGCCCTGGCCAAAGTTTTCTAGTAAGAAGAAAACAAGAGGGTCCCTAAAGAACTTCTTGGTGGTAGAGATCAGAAAAGGGAGTGTCATCCTGAGCTGAAGACCCAGGCTTGTCCCAAGGTCCCAGGAGTTTTGTTGGGGTAGGGAGACTGGCCCAGCATGGTCTGTGCTGATGGCTGGTACCCTGGCTTTTGTCGTACTTTGAGAATGAATTGGCTATTCATGATAGTGAATTAAAAGAACAAACCTGAAGTCCCTGGTGCAACATGCTGAGGTCCTGGCAGGGATCTTGAACACAGTAGTTGTCTGTGAAGGACCAGCAGGGACACCCCATGGCAGTGGCCACAGCAAAAAACTCAGCAAAACACTCAGCCACCACAATTCTCTGTTTGTTCAGCAATTAGAGGAAGGATTTAAAATGTTCACTTCTTCATTTAAAGACTCAGGGTTTAGAAATGAGGAAGTCCTCAAGATCGACATTCTGCTAGTAGTAAGTAGATGGTGTTCAAATAATGAACTGAAAAAATAGAAGAGATGGTACCATATATATGCCCTAAGCTGGAGAAGCATACAATTATACAAATCATACATGCATTCCTACATAATACAGCAAGAACAATTAGAAACAGGTGAAAAAAGGAAGGCAATGAAAACCAAAGCTAGAAGACTCCTCTGGTGACTGGAGAGGGAGAGGGAGGTAACTCACAAATCTGGGGCTGTGACACTCTCTCCATGTACTACAGGTGGGAAAGACATTTGTCTCTAAGTTCCTGAGAGTTGATGTGAAGTGGGAAAGACTACAGGTGTCTAAAGGTGCATCCATACCTATAGGTTGGATATTATACCTGAGAGCACCTTCTCCCATAAATCTTCATGCAGTAGTCACTGGGTTACATCAAGAACAAGCCCCAGTGACATCTTTACTGTACCAAGTGACAAAGTGATACATCTACTTTATCCACGGCTAAAGCATCCTCAGTGAAAGTTGATGGCCCACCTGCCCCAAGTGCAGTTCAGTAAAATAACCAGGAAAAAACCAAGGTCCATACTTTTCTGATAATCCAAGGCTTTTCTTTAACCCAAGCACAGATTTTAGTGTGTGTGACTGAATGAAAGGACCATGCATCCTTTGGTGCTCAGCTGGCCTTTTGGTAGCTGGTGAGGCGCCAGGAGCTGTAGACGATACTTTTTGTCAGAAACTCAGAGGGAAGCTTCTGTTACCCAGTGGTTCAGAACACCAACTCAGGAGCAGACTGCCTGAGTCTGAATCTGGTCCCTGACTCACCAGCTGCATGATCTCACGTGGATTAACATTTCTGTATCTACTCTATCATGAGTAAAATGAAGTCAGTAATGGTACATCTTATACAGGGCTAATGCAGATGAGGTACCGCACATGACATGCTCATCATGCACACAGCACTTAGACATTCAACCGATGTTAGTTAGTATTATTACTGGATGGAGCCAGAAAATGGAAGGGTCATGTGTGTTACACTATTCAGCCACCAAAAATGTTGGCATTATCCTCTGGCAGAAGCTGATGAGATCTGGGGTCTTATTCTAGAAGGGAGCGCCACTCTGCACCCTGTGTGAAGGTGCCCAAGAGAAACTTCTAAAATCTAAAAGAAAGTCATGATCTCAATTTATCTTCCAGCAACTCTGTCCCACTCTCTGCCTCCCTTTCAGAGTTCCTGCTGCTCAATGGCAAGGATGACCCAAAGCCTTGTTGTTCAAACAGGATGAGGATTAAATAAGAAAACAGTCACATGATGAAAGCTTTTACTCTGATGAAGCCTTTTTTTCTTTATCCAGGAAAACTTAGATCATTAATTAGAGAGTGTTTGAGTTCACCAAAGTAGTCAATAATTTAGAGACTTGCTTTTGAAATATAGGACAAAAGGCAAGCAAAACCAATCTATCTTAGTAATGACAGCTCAAAAGTCAAAATGTATGAGTCATTATCTCACCCATCTCCTGCATAATCTATGCTTTACCTTTCTTTGTCTGCCTTGTACCTTCCAGTTACTCCAGTTACTCTTAAGCGATGCCTTTTTCTTGATCCAACACTGGTAACTGTACCAGAAGTACATTTGACAGAGGTACCTTTGGTACCTGTGCCTTTTAAGGCTGGTCACTTGGAAGAAAAGGGTGGCGAGGAGTATAGTAAAATCCTTCTTGACCACTAGAAAGCTCTTAATGAGTGTATTAGCCAGCTATTGCTGCAATAATGCTGAGTAACAAACAATATCAAACTCTCAACAACAAATGTGCTTTTTTCACTCATGCTTTTGTGGGTTGGCTGGGGCAGTTCTGCTTCAAGCTATGGCCTAAATTCAGGTCTCCTCCTTGTGGCTTTCATTCTTTGTTTGATGGCTCTTCAGGCTCTTTTCATGTTGAGCGTTAGAACCTCGAGAAGGGAAGGTAGAAACAAAAAATTGCTTCTTCTGAAGACCTAGGCTGAGAACTGGCACACTGTCACTTCTGTCCCTATTATATAGCCAAAGCAAGTCCCATGGCCAAGTATAACATCAATGGTATGGGAACTCACAGTGAACAATGAAAGAGCAAGAGGGGAGGAAGAATTGTGAGTAAGTAACACAATCTATCCCGGTGAGCCTGGGTTGGAAGCCCAGAGTGTGTCCGGGAGGTACTGCTATTATTCACTGCAAAAGCAAAGACAGGAACTGAGGCTGCCTATTTTAGTCTACTTCTGTTGAACAACATAATATCCCTTTTTCTTCTCTGACAACTTGGACTAGTAGAATCTAGTGAAATGATCAATATTCTGGCAAAAAGTCTAGATACCACTTTCTGCTAAAATAGATCAAAAGTGAGAAAGACCCACACAAGGCAACTTTGAAGGCTCTACTCAGTCAGCTGCTAGAGGGCAAGATCTCTGTCGTCCACATCTACTTTTAGTTTTTAATCACGTCCTTTTAGTACCATCCATGGGCCATATTCATGTTTTGGTTATAGCAAAGAAAGGGCTGGTCCCTCAGATATCCTCCAAGAGCATGTCTTCCGAAGCTGCCTTAGAATGTGGCATGAGAAGAGTTCCAGCTAAACTAGTATGTGGGGATTTTCATTCAAATTCAGTTAAACAAACTTTTTTTTTTTTTTTTTTGACACAGAGTTTCACTCTTGTTGCCCAGTCAGGAGTACAATGGCACAGTCTTGGCTCATTGCAATCTCCGCCTCATGAGTTCAAGAGATTCTCCTGCTACAGCCTCCCGAGGAGCTGGGATTACAGGCACCCGCCACCACACCTGGCTACTTTTTGTATTTTTAGTACAGACAGGGTTTTGCCATGTTGGCCAGGCTGGTCTTGAACCCCTGACTTCAGGTGATCTGCCCGCCTCAGCCTCCTGAAGTGCTGGGATTACAGAAGTGAGCCACCATGCTGGCCCAAACATTTTTTTTTTTTTTTTTTTTTTTTTTTAACACCAGCTACAGACCAAGCACTGTGCTAAGTTCTGGGATTGTTGCATGAATAAAATGAAGTCTTCTCTCTCATGAAGCTTCATTTAGTAGAGAAGGTACACAATAAACACATAAACAAGTGAACAGAATAGGAACAGAATGTTTACATAGCAATGAACACTTTGCAGAAAAATCTCTAGGGGGTGGGGAGGAGGGGAGTGAGGCCTTGGGGAGAGGAGGCTGTTGCATTTTGTACAGTATGCTCAGGGACAGCTTGACAATGAACATACCTTTGAGCAGAGACCCGAAGGAAATGAGTGGGGAGCCGTGAAGCTCTCTAGGGGATGAGTGTTCCAGGCAGCGAGAAGAGCAAGTGGGAAGGTCTCGGAGCAGGAGTGAGGCTTGTGTGCAGAACAGCAAGAAGGCCAGTGGCTGGATCAGAGTGAACAGGTGGTAGAACCGTAGGAATCAAGGCCAGCAAAGTGTCTGGGTTGGACTACACGGGGCCTGTGGACAAGTCTAAGAACACTGAACTTGGGCTCCTGGACTCACTGGCTCAGTGATTCAACCAAATGAAATTGTCTGCCACAAAATTGTTTGCTTCCTGGATGTGAAACACCTGGGTATGCAGAGAGGCTATTGGAGTCTAGGCCTGGGGGTGCCCGGGGTTCATGTGGCCAGATACTTCAAAGAGCAGGGCAGTATTAAACTACCATGGCCCTGCCTGATTGGGCCATTCTGAAATCATGAAGAAGCAAGCCAGCTGCAGGAAGGAAATCAGTGGAAAGTCCAGTCCTATGTGCTGCACACTGGCATCCGCTCTCCTCTGGAAACACGCAAGTCTCAATTCTCCCTTACCTGGACGGCTTCCTCCTGCTCACCATCACCTATGCTCAGCACCCCTCCTTCCAGGAAGTTCCTTCTGGAACTCATGTGGCCTTTGTTGCCTCCCTGTGCACAAGCTCCCTCTTCTGCACACTCTCCTACAGTCATCCTGGCCTTGCTGAACACTCCCGGTTGACAAATTCTAGGGGGAAGAGCTACATGAAGATCAGCCTCACAGTCTGGGGCATAGCTGCTCATGAGTCATTTGGAAGAAAAAGAGCCTTTGTGTCTGGGTGTAGGTTGAGGCCTCAATGTATATATGTACATATTTACATTCAATGTACATATTTAGGGTCTAGAAAGAAGGGCCATGTTTGGCTTTCACACTTGAGAATTCGCTTTATTGGGAGTCACTTTGTCCTCAGAACATCATTGGCATCCCATCCAGGAAGAGTTGATGACTGCTCTCAACCGAGTCCGCTGTAGTCCACGCAGGGTTAATCTTAATAATCTTAATCCAAATCTGCCTCTTCTCTCCTCATCGGCAAAAAGCTGGAAGCATTTCTGTTTCATTTCTCATTCCTCTGTTTAACTGTTTTCTTAAGTTGCTCATTTTTCAAGAAGTGATTCCTTTGTCCCTTTGGAAAGATAAAGTCATTTTCATCTCATTGTGTTTACTAAAATCCTCATCACCAAGGGCTTTGTAAGTGAGGCCTGCTATACCTTAGCTTCCAGGTATAATTAGTGCCCATTATAATCGTCCAACTCACCAATCACGGAAGGCTCCCAAGGGGACCAGGACTGGGAAAGAGACTATTAATAAAATCATACTTAATAGAGTCTTAATCTTGCCAGGGGTAAAAAAAAGCCATCTGTCTGGCCTTGCACAATCCATCACCATGCAGGTACTCCAGTCCTTCTTGAGGTGCAACTCTCATCAAAGGGTGTAGCAAACAAGCTTCAAAGGAAAAAACACATACACGCACACACACACACACACACAGAGACACACAGGAAATGCCTACACTGCCATGTTTATGGACATTGCCAAGAGGAGTTGCCATGTGCTGTAAGTGGACAAGCGCACCTCCCAATCCAGAAAACAGAAAAGGATGAAAAGAGGAAGAAGGACTGGCTCTTTGCATCTGTCTGCCATTGCAGCTGTGAACAGAGGCGGCTGTTTTTCCCTCTCCTAAAGGTTTTCCTTAAAACTGCCACAGAAAAGCATTGCCAGGAAGTTAATGAGTCCCATCCCGTCCTTTTCTCCTCTCCCCTCCCAAAGAGGCATAACAGGCCTATTTACATAGGTCAGCATCTGAAGGCAATTAAAAATGTAATCTTATATTTGCAGCAGGCTCTCTCTCATCTATAGTAAATTCCCACCACCCAATAATGCTCCCACTCTACATCTGTGGTGCACTTTAAGCTTATTTTTTCCCCTCCCCCTCACTGACGCATTGGGTATAGATCCTCATATCGATCTACCCCAGCTGGGTGTGGAGAAGAGAAATCAGTTTCTCCATTGAATGGATGAGGAAACTGAGGTGCAGAGAGATTCCATGCCACACCCAAGTTCAATAGCTTTCTTTGTTCCAGTGAAGCCATGTTTGTTGTTACTGTTGTTGCTGTTTTGTTTCAGTGTTTTTGATTCTGGTGAAGATTTATTTCTACTGTATCATGAAGATGATAAGGAATGGTTTCTTCTGGTGCATCAGTGGCTTTGGTCAACTCAGTTCCATATGTGCCATCCTAAGTGGCAAAATGTTCAAGAAATAAATTGAATGGAAAATACTACTGAATAGGATTTTGTATAGAATTTTATGCAGAACTTTGGACTTAGAAGTTGACTTGAATGATGTGTAGACTGCCAAAGAGAAATCAGAGCTGGACAGTAGTTCGAGTGGTAAAACAAATTTTATTCAGAACCCTATTGCAGTAGTGGAAAAGAGAACTCAGCATGGAACTGGAGCCATACAGAATAAAACAGAGCAAGTGGAGATTTATAGTCAGGGAGTAGGCTTGTAGGGTGGAGGTGTGGGGGGTCAGTGGATGGAAAATTGCTAAAGAGATTCATCAAATGTTGGGAGAGATTCTTGCTAAATTGACAGAGAGATTCTTGCTGAATCCACCCTATGGTGAACAGATATCAAGGGTGGGAGATTTTTTCTAAACCAACTCAGCAGGATTTTTTGTAAAACTGGGATGTGCAGGCCCAGCAAGGACCGGGGCTGAGGTGGACACCCACCTGAGCAGAGGGCAAGGAGCCTGACTGAAGTGCGGTCAAGGACTTTGTCACAACCACTCCTCACCTCATGGTCAGAAGCTCAGAAGAAGCAGCTTTCGCCACGCCCATCACCCCAGAGAAGTGGTAGCACAGAGCTGAAAGTAAAGGCCCCCGACTCCCAGAAGACGGGTTCAGTTGTCTTCTTATGGATTCAGAAGTTACTTCCATATCCTAATCCTGTAATATCCTTGCCCACTCATTGTCAAGGGTCAGCATTGCAAAAGCACGTGTGATTGAGTGAGATTTCTGGTTGTTTGGCTTCTAAATGAAGTTAGTATCTTAAAATCAAATGAATGCATGCTGGAATATTCCACTCGCAGGCACCAGAATGTGGGAGATAGAGCATTCTGCAAGGAATCAAATCACCTCTTTCTGATCTAAGCTCTGTTAACAGTGTCCGGGTCCACCTCAGGGAAGGGGTTGGAGGCCTGGGGTCTGGTCCCCTAACTGCTGCTAACTGGATATCTGATTCCAATTTTTCTGACTTTCAGTTTTCTCATCTATGAAATGGGGGGTACAGATTAATTCTGAAGGCCTTTGGCTTTGAGAAACCTTTGATTCTAGGGTATACATGTAGCACCGTCTCCCCCTACCCCAGCAACTGGGAGATCATCTTGTAATTAGTGAATAATTTAGGAGTGCAAGTCAAATCTTCATTGAACCTCCCAAGGAGCTTTGATTTTACTTACATTGTACTTGTGCTCAGGAAGTACCAATGGGGATGGGGGGATGTTAGGAATCTTTAGTTCCATGGCTATTATTGTTCCAATTTAATGGTACTTGTTCTCTAGGATTGGATCTGTCTGCGTGCACATTTAAGTTCCCTTAACAAAACATCTCTGCTTCCTTTAGACCAGGGGGCTCTTTCTTCCAGCAAATCCAGGAGCAACCTCCTCCGTATGGTGGAGGTGACAGCCAGGTGACAATGCAGCACTGAGAGAGCTTCCAGTCTAACTCCTCACTGTTCAGATGAGGGGGTCAGTGGCAGCTTTAAGATCTCAGCTTGCCACAACCTCCCCAGCTAGTGACCCAGAAAACAGAAAGAGAGAAGAACATGGAAAGGAGTGGTCAGCAGTTTTCTGACTGCTCTTCCTTCTCCTAAACCCATTAGAGAAGTTCAATCGCAGGTCCATAGGGAAGACACCTCCATTAAGGATGCCCTGCCAGCTCAGGGGCCTGGCAGAGGTGCAGCTGGAGGGCACTTTTCCCACCTCCCAAAACAAGAGGAACCCACAGCTGTTCTCCCCCCACATCAGCTTCTTCAGGCGGCATTTGCACATCGCCTCCCCCGGCCCCCGCCCCAACACACAATATTGAATAAATATGCCTGGCCCCGGCCCATGTGGGGAATGCTGGAGAGCTACGATTGTTATTTCCAGGAATGTACAGACACCAGCAAAAATTCATTTCCCAAACGCATGGCTATTTTGAGAACCAAATCTCCTGCTCTGTAGCAATCAAATTGGGGGCTTTTTAAGTGTTGCTTTGCAATAGAAACCTGTTCTGCCTTCAGCTGCATTTTACCTACAAGAATTCAATAAGAGAGAGAGAGGCCATTAGAGTTTCCTCTCCCCATCTCTGCTTTGGCACGACGTACATCCCTGGCCAACTTTCCTGACTCTACATCTTAGTAAATCCTTCCTGACAATAGTTAGTGACAAGCATGTCAGAAACAACAAACTCCGTCATCTATATGGCTTATCAATAATTTAGTCTTTTCCCCCTCGCTGAGAGCCTGTGTGTTTTGCAATAATGAAATATATGATTTTAAAAATAAATAATAGGCTGTTGTCAGCCCGATTGTACCTGCAAGTTATGAACGTGATTGATTGATTGAACATTTGACTTCATCCGCTCGAGCAGGATCAAAGGGAGACTCTCCACCCGCCTAAGGCCACTAGCAATTTATTTAGAGACTGTGTTCGTATCCCCAGCAGGTAGCAATATTGGACTGAGGTACACAGAAAATCAGCTCTTTGAGGTTTTTTCCAAGTCCAAGGGAAGAGACAAATGAGATTTTTTTTTAGTTCATTAAATCATTAACCACTTAATCACTAAAAACAAGACATTATAAGTGGTCCCCTTAGCTGGGATACCTAGGAAACAGAAGGACACCGCTTTGCCGAGATCTGGAGATCCGGCATTGGGGAGGTGGGCCCTTTTAAACAATGTGACAGTCTCTAATTTTTTATTTATATGGCACTGCATTTTTTTCTTCATCTTAACTAATCAGTGTGGCAAGAGCCACACTGACATCCGAAAGTGACAGGTGTCTGAATTGCAATGAGGTATCCATACAACAGCCAATGCCGGAGAAAGAAAAAAAACAAAGGTATGGAGGAAATGTTTGTAAAACAAATATTGCAACTGCCAAGCTGGTTGAATGGAAAACAAAAGCAAAAGAGAGAGAGAAAAAAAAATGGGGTGTAGAATAGAGCTGGTTGGTGCAGAATGCAACCCCCCCAAATTCAGCCACAGCAGAGCTCCTCCTTTGTTTTGGTGTCCAGCTGGCACAGGAGAAACTGCCCCTTCTTTCTCAAGAAGGGTCTCAGGGTCAAGTGAAAATGTCTGTCCCTCACATGACAGTTTCCCCAGGCTTCTAAGAACCCAGCAAACCAGAGCTCTCCCCAAGAGCGAGGGAGCTGTCTGGCATTCCAATGAGCAGGCTGGTGAGGAGCCAGAGCCTGGTCCTAACCAGGGTGCTGGGAATAAAGGAGACAGGATGTGAGGCCCGAGGACATCCACCCACAGAGGGACAGCCCATCTTAACAAGAACAGGTTACGGTCTTAAGTTGTTCCAGCAGGGGGAATGGAAGAAAGGGAACGAGTCTTCCCTTTCTAGCTCCCTAGTCCTTCGCTGTCTGACCTCAGGCAAGGCAATTTAATAATCATCCCAACGCTTTTGACTTCATAGGGCCTTTCATCCACGGATCTCAAAGCACTTCACAAATACCAATTCATTAACCTTCACAACCCACCCTGGGGGACAAGGGGTGGGCATGTTTCCCTTGTGGTGGCAACGCTCTGCTGGAGGCTCAGGAAATGCAGTTCCTCCTTCAAGGTCACTTGAAAGTTGACCAGGAAACTCAAGAGTAAGATCCAGAGGAGCTGGTATCAAAACCAGGTGCTGCCAATTCCTGGCACCTCAGTTTACCCTCCTTTTTGTCATTGGACTAGGCCTGCACCTCCAGTTCTGCTCATATAGAGCAAAAGAGCCAAGGTTCAGAAAGGGCAGAAAAAACATTGCTTACTGCTGGGCATATGCAAACTACGTTCACATACCACATCTCATTTGCTCCCTGCCAGAATCCTGAGAAGGTCTATAAACCCCATTTTACAAGGCAGGAAATTGAGGCTAAGGGATGTTGAAGAATTTACCCAAGATTGCCTAACTCACAAGCAGTGGAGCTGACAATCTATTTGTGACCCAAAAAGTAATGATAATAATGTGTAAATATTTATAGCCACTCCCTCAACACACCCCTAAGAAGAATCTGTTTTCATTTTTGGACCTTTCTGGGTCTATGATCAACTCACAAATTGAGCCTATGTGTCGTAACATGAAATGTTAAGTCCAGGCAGGACAGAAAGCCGGGCTTGATTTGCAGAGGAGAAGGTGGAGAGTTGTTTATTGGGACAAAAGAGTAGCTCGGGAAAGGCAGGAAGAGATGGAGAAGTTTAGAATAACAGCTTGGGATGGGTTTAGGGAGAGGTTTTATGGGGGTGGGGGTGGCATAGAGGAGAAGAAAGGCTTGGGAAGCAGCCATAAGTGTGCACTACCTCACAGAGGAAGGGGAGAAGGAATTATAAGTTTTACTTTGGATTGTAACGTAGTATCTTAAGGGACAGCAATATAGATTCCAAATGCTTCTTCGTTGCCAATGGATGCCAGACTGATGCTTCATTAAGTGCAAAGATAGTCCAAAAGTCCATCTGGGGCTCTATGGGTTACACATCTGATTGGAGTCACTGCCCTCCTCGTGCCATGTGACCTCGCGTCCCTGTGGTCACGGTTGAACTGAACACTTCCACTCCTGTGCACCCATGATATTGAGGATATGCTTTGATCACATGGTGTTTGCATGTCCTTCTCACTGTTTTGTGACTGAAGGATCCTTCATGCAAGTAACTTTGGTGAGCTTGGTGGGACAAACAGCAGAATTGACTCTGCTTTCCACGTGAACTCATACACATGCCAAGAGGCAACCGATACTTGCAATATGTATGAGTCAGAGTAGATTAATTGCAATAACAAATAACTCCAAAAGTCAATGGTTTCATATGATGAAAAGGACTATTTCTCAGTCATGTGACATCTTGTGTTGATGTCCCTGGCCAGGAGTTCTCTTACATGGGTCACTCCCGTGCCATGACTTAAGGGCCAGGCTTCTGCAGTCACTTTCTCTCATTACATGGGGCCTTGGAGTGCTGCACAGCCAGTTGTAAGAGTGGTGGAAAGGCAGAGTGTGAAGGGGTACAGAAGACAGAGCCAGGGCTGGAAATGACATAGGTTCCCCCCTCTACCAATCATGTGGTCCACGGAACAGTGATGGAGGCTGGGATGTGTTGTCTAGCTGTGCGTCCAAGAAGGAAAAGGAAGTTGGGTTTGGTAAACATGAAGCCGTCTCTGCCACACAGCCTCCTCCACCACAACACTGGATGCTCCCTCATCAGCCTAACCTAGAACTCTGCTGGAGTTGCTCCCCCAGGCAGCCAGGCATCCAGTTTGTGGGTCTGGTGTGATTCCATTCCTCCCAAAACGGATTTATGAGTAATCTAGAATTTTCAAGTGTTGGGAAGAGCTTGGGGAAGTTTTAGAAAGGCTGCATGGACCTAGAAGAATTGGGAGGCATCTGACATTTTCTGGTTGGAGGAAGGACATGTCTAAGTTAACAACTGACTTTAAGCTGACCCTGACCAAGGCATCCTTCTCTTTATTCTGTAAACAACAAAAACAAAAGAAAAAATCTTCATCACATGTAATGTGCAAAAACTGGATAGATGAAAACTCCTCATCTGGACACAAAAGGTGAGGCACAAATGTCTATTTTCCATATCCATCCAGCAAGATTTCTTGGAATGTCCAGGAAATCTTAGGAAAAAGGGTAATTTGTCTCTCATTTTTGGGAAAACAGGCTCGGTCCTTTTTCTGTGTGCAGCCATGGCCATAGCAGTAAAGCTGTTAGGAGACTTCATTCCTGGGTTTCCCTGGAGAAACCATGCTTTCTAGGTCACTATGACAATCCCCAAACATGCAGCTTTATTTTGGAACACAACTGTGCATACTCTTCATAGATTGCAAGGGTTTAATCATGACAAAAACCTCTTTATAGCACAGTCTATTTCTTTCATTTTCCTTGAAAATACCAAACTCTGGTTGTTACAGAGACCCAAGGCTGAAACATTGCAAAGCAACGTTTCACTCATCTTTCCTCCCAGATTCTTTTCTCTGATGCAGTCAATTCCCTCTCTCTTTCCATTTGTAGAGACAAAAGGGAAAATTCTATAACCACTGGCCTCTGTCCAGGAACACAGGAGAAAAAGAAGCAAGGCAAACAACAGAGAAAAATGAACAACAAAAGAACAAACTCAAATGAAACTGCTTAACGATCCCACAGTGCAGACCTGGCAGGTAAGTGCTTTGACTTCTTTTTCTCCTGTTCCTGAGAGTCTAGTTCAGGGTCTAGATTCTTTGAGTATAATTAGAGATAAGTAAAAGAGCTCTGAAAACCCCCATATGGAAATTACTTGCCAATCTATATGTTTCCTGAATCTGTAAGGAATCCATCTGGTTTAACTTAGTAATTCTGCTTCTGAGACTCTATCCAACATTAGCAATTTAGTTGGTGGTCCCTTGAAATAGAGCCTGAGACAAGGGTTTGGTGCAAGCAGTTTCTTTGGGAGGTAATCCCAGGAAAGGAAAGCCAATATATGGACGTCCTAATGAGTTGGACACTATGGGTAGTTGGGGGTTCCATCTTCCTAGAACCACTTGACAAACTGTGTAGAACACACCTTACAGTTGACACCCTGAGGAGCAAGGAAGCTGGGATGTTTACCCAGTAACTCCCACCCCCACTGGCTGAGGGTTGCTCAGGGACATTAACATGGGCACACGTCCATAGACTAAGTATGCTTCCGCTGCCAGAGGACAAACTCAGACAGGTGACACAGGAAGCCAGCAGACTGTCCAGGGACTGTCTGCAGGTGTGCCTCAGAAAAGTTGAAGGAAAACGGCTAGATGCTCACAGTGTCTGCTTTAGATAATAATCTAAACATAGAAAAAGAAAATAAGCATAACAGAATTTAAGCATTGCCTAACACAGCAAACAATTGGAGTCACTTTCATGTCTGCATTGGAAGCCAGGTTACATGAATTCTGGTATATCCACTTCGCGACCTACTATTTTGTTATTTTGTTCAACAACATTTACTGTGTGCTAGGCTCTGTACTAGGTCCTGGTGTCACTATGATGAACTAGAACTTGACCCTGTCCTTGCCTTTAAGAGTACATGGTATCATTTGTTCATGTAGGGTTTGAAAAAAAAACATGGGCATATGCCTAGGTTGTACCACAATACCCTGCAATCAGGACTGTACATACAGTGTGACTGTAATTCTGTTTTTTAAAATGCATAGAAAAAAGACTGGAGGGAAATACATCAAATTGTTCATAGTGATTCTCTTTGGATGACGGGAGCTTCTTTGCTTCTTGCATTTCTATTTTTGCCAAATTTTCTATAATAAGAATGTATTCTTCTCACAGAGGAGAAAATAATAAACTTTGTTTGAAAATAAGAGTAAAAGAAGACACCTGCCAAGTAGAAGCGAACTCAAAGCTGGCTCTTCTCACCTCCTCCCTATGCCCAACTTTTATGTGCATCTAACATTTCTGGTTCCCTGCTGAACTTGGAACCAGCATCTAATGCAAAGTAATTTGGGGCACTTCTCAGGCATGAGCGGGGCCTGGAGGTAGCAGGCATCTCATGATTAAATGTGAAGTTCTTAGAGCACCACAAAGAGAACAAGAAATAGCTGCTCCTTTTATTTTTCTTAAATTAATTCACAGAAATATAAAGCCCACAGTCATGTTGTCCAGACTGGCTCTTCTGTCTGCTGATTAGCTTTGATACCGTCTTCAGTAGTTAGCCAGTGACTTCGGTGGCAGCAAATTTCCTTCTTCTGTTGGAGACTTACCATTCCATCAGAGAAGGGACCTCCCACATTGGAAAATTTTCTTGCCAATCATCTCTCAAGTAGACCTGGGGAGGAAGATCCTACCTAAATACAAACTGTTCTCATCAGACGTTTTCAAAATGTAAAATTAGCTAGGCTCAAAGGAACAGGAATACGACTATATTTAATGTAATTGTATTTATTGGCTTAGTAATAATTGGCAAGTTCATCCTGAACTATTTTCCATGAAGTTAGAAGAGTTAAATATCTTGGAAACCTTCTCTTTAGATTCCTCCAAGCCCCTAGATCCTAAATTATTTCTGATAGATGGAAACATTTTAGTTCCTTTGCCTTTAATTAATCCAATATTTGATGGCAGGTCCACACTTCAAGGTTGCCCAACTCCAGGGGACTCTGTTTACAAGGCTATCTCTTGGAATTGTGCAACACAGGGTTCTGTATGGATCCAAAAGTGATTTTTTTTTAAAACAATTCTGTATGATGTTTCTCAATTTCTGGTATGGCTCTTGGAATTGAATTCTGATGAAACGTGCTCAAGCTAGGGTCATCTACAGTTGAGGATCATGGGATCAACACTTCAAAGTATGTCAGTCATTACCATCCTTGGGATATCAACAGGTCTTTTGTGAAAGAAAAGGTCCATGACATCAGCCAGGGCAAATAATTTATGGCTAAGTCCTCAGAAGCAATTGCAACAAAACCAAAAATTGACAAGTGGGACCTAATTAAACTAAGGAGCTTCTGCAAAGGAAGAAAACTCTATCTACGAAGTAAATAGACAACCCACAGAATGGACGAAACATTCTAAAACTATGCATCCAACAAAGATCTAATATCCAGAATCTATAAATAACTTAAACAATTCAACGAGCAAAAATAATCCCATTAAAAAGTGAGCAAAGGGCATAAACAGACACTTCTCAAAAGAAGACACATAAGTGGGCAACAAACATATAAAAAAATGCTCAGCATCACAGTTCATTAGTGAAATGCAAATCAAAACCACAATGACATACCATCTCACACCTATCAGAATGGCTACTATTTAAAAGTCAAGGCCGGGTGAGATTGCTCACACCTGTAACCTCAGCACTTTGGGAGGCTGAGGTGGGCAGATCACTTGAGATCAGGAATTTGAGACCAGCCTGGCCAACATAGTGAAACCCTATCTCTACTAAAAATACAAAAAAATTAGCTGGGCATGGTGGCGAGCACCTGTAATCCCAGCTACTTGGGAAACTGAGACATGAGAATCGCTTGAACCCAGGAGGCAGAGGTTGCAGTGAGCCAAGATCACGCCACTATACTCTAGCCTGGACTACAGTGCAAGACTCTGTCTCAAAAAAAAAAAAAAAAAAAAAAAGACAAAAAATAATAGATACTGGCAAGGCTTTAAGGAAAAGGAAACCCTTACACACTATTGGTGGGAATGTAATTTAGTTCGGCCACTGTGGAAAACAGTTTGGAGATTTCTCAAAGAACTCAGAACTACTATTCAACCCAGCAATTCCATTACTTGGTTTATATTCAAAGGATAATAAATTGTTCTATCAAAAAGACACATGAAGTTGAATGTTCATAGCAGTACTATTCGCAATACCAAAGACAGGTAATTGACCTAGGTGCTGATCAATAGTGGACTGGATAAAGAAAATCTGGTACATACACACCATGAAATACTATACAGCCACAAAAAAGAATGAAATCATGTTTTTTGCAGCAATATGTATGCAGCTGGAGGTCATTATGCTAAGCAAATGAATGCAGAAACAGAAAATCAAATACCACATATTCCGCTTACAAGTGGGAGCTAAACATTGGGTACACATGGACATAAAGATCGGAACATGGACATTGGGGATTACTAGAGGGTGAGGGTTGAGAATCTACCTATTGGGTACTATGCTCAGTACTTGGATGATGACATCATTCATACCTCAAACCTCAGCGTCATGCAATATACCCATGGAACAAACCTGCACATGTATCCCCTGAAAAGTTGAAATTACGAAAAAGTAGAAAAGCTCCATAATTAAAATTAAACCTGAATTCGGGAGAGAATGGTTGAGTTAAGTTAAGCAGCTTTTCCTACTGCAGGACTCTTTCTGGTCTTGAGTATGACAATATCTTTAAGAATTTCCAAGGGGGAAGCAGAATTTACAATATTTACACATTTTTGAACACAGAAGTGCCACCCTCTCTGTCTTTGCTGTCCTTTGTCAGGATATCTTATAGAGCCTGCAGTCTGTGGTAAATGCACACTACTGTGTTGTTATTGAAGCACCTGAGGCATCCCGTCTAGGCCAGTGGTTCTCAAACCTCAGCATGCATCAGAGCCACCTGGAGAACTTACTAAAACATGATTCCTGAGCCTATCCTGAGAGATTCTGATGCAGTAGGTCCAGGGTGGGGCCCCAAAATTTACATTTCTAGTAAGTAGTAGGTGCTGCTGTTCCTGCTAGTGCAGAGACCGTATTTCGAGAAGCAGTGGCTTAGCAGGATTTAGTGATTACCCAGAAAGAATAATGACCTGGAGGGGAAAGGAGTGGTTTTCTAATCACAAGGCCTGTTCTTTTGGAATAGTGGATGTGCTAGTTCCCCCACCAAAGCATCATGGTGAAAGGATACCTGGTTTTTAAAGGCCAGGGTTGAGGGCTTAAAGGAGAAGATGAGATCTGACTTGGGAGCACAATTAACTGGGTAGTGACAAAAGCTATGGTAGAAGCTGGGTAGTTACAGAGGCTCTGGGAGTCTGCTTAGCACTGGAGTTGGGAGTAATAGCTTTGTTGTCAGGCAAACCATCTCTCAAGCCTCAATTTCCCCATCTGTCATATGGGTATCATACCTGCTTACTAGTCGATTCTTGCACTGCTATAAATAAATACATGAAACTGGGCAATTTATAAAGAAAAGAGGTTTAATTGGCTCATGGTTCCACAGGCTGTACAGAATGCTGGGGAGGCCTCAGGAAACTTAAAATCATGGTGAAGGCAAAAGGGAAGCTGGCAAGCCTTACATGGCTAGAGTGGGAGGAAGAGAGCGAACAGGGAGGTGCTCACACTTTAAACAACCAGATCTCTTGAGAACTCACTATCATGAGAAAAGCAAGGGGGAAATCCACCCCAATAAGCCAGTTACCTCCCACTGGTCCCCTTCTCTAACATTGGGGATTACAATTCAACATGAGATTTGGATGGGGACACAAATCCAAACCATATCACCTGCTCTGTGGTTGTGGGAAGATCAATCAAACCAGCCAGCAGGTGGGAAGCACTTAGCGCAATGTTATGTGGCAGGCCCGTAATAAATGCTCATTGGGACTAAGGCAAGAATTAGGTACAGGAAGTGAGACATCAAGGCCAGGCAACAAACCTGATTTGCTGAGCATTTGGTCCAAATTCTCTTGAAGTACTTTTGTCTTGGACTGGTTTCTTTGTGCAGAACTGGGATGAGAACTCAGAGGCCCCTCCATGGGGAACTGCAGGCTCCAGGAGCCAGGCTGCCATCTCAGAAACTACCATGTCTTATGATTCTCCCAAAGCCATCCATAGCCCAAAATGACACACAGTAGGTGCTCATTAAGTATCCGTTGAATATCAATGCACTTAACAGAGGGACGTGAACAACCTGACACCCAGGGGCTGCTGAACAATAAAACACTGAGGTCTGCTTAAGTCAGACAAGCTTTGTCTTCTCAGAAGAAACAAAAAAACAACAAAAATAAATCAGACAAGGCTTTGATTCTGAAAGACACTGAACAAATACACTTCAGTTATTATCTCAAGAAAAATCAATGACTTTCCCATCCGCCAGTGTATGTGCCTTTGGCATTGAGTTGGAAACACTGAAACCCTCCTGGCCCAGTGCTCTCTTGAATCCACAGGCTGAGAACACCAGTTCCAGCATTCCCAGCTGGCCGAGCCGATGAGAACTCATTTCCTCCTTGGAGCGCAGAGCCATCGTTGCAGGTACTAACTTGCCTTCCGTGCTCTCTGCCTTCTGGCTAACAAAGCAAGCAGACAGGAAAAGAGGAGGCAACCCAGACAACTGTGGGGGTAGGAGTTTTGAAGAGTGGGGTTTGGGAACCATTACAGGGAAGTTAAGTGCAGGTGGGAAGCTGGCCTAGAACTAAGAAGATACTTGGTTGGGCCATGGAATCACCTGGGGACTATTAATTTATTTATTTATGGGGTAGGGTTTTGCTCTGTTGCCCAGGCTAGAGTGCAGTGACGCGATCATAGCTCACGGCAGCCTCTAACTCCTGAATTCAAATGATCCTCCCACTTCTGTTTCCCAAGTAGCTAGGACTATACAGTCCTGAGGACTTTTAAACAATGACGGTTTCCTAGGTCCTACCCAAGACCAGATTCTCCATCTTAATGCTCTTTAGGAGATTCTATGATGGAAAAAAAAATGCAGAAGTCAAGTTCTGCTTGGGTCCTAGAGACACCATTACTCTGAGCTACCTCCAACCTTTTGCAGCTCCCCAAGGGGGTCTCAGGCTGGAGAGACCTTCTCCCCCAAGTGCTCCTCTGGGAGGACTCAGCTGACAATATTGAAGAGGAGAGATTTTTTTTTTTAAGAACATACAGAGGTGTCTAAAATAGTCGAACTCATGGAAGCAAAGAATAGAATTGTGGTTGCCAAGCACTAGGGGGAGAGAGGAAAAGAGTTGGTATTTAACAAGAATAAAATTTCAGTTATGCAAGATGAGTAAGTTCTAAAGATGTGCTCTACAACAGTGTGCCTGGAGATAACAATACTATATTGTATACTTAAATATCTGTTAAGAATGTCGATCTCTTGCAAAGCATTCTTACCACAGTAAAATGTTTTAAAAATGAATGGAAGAATAAAAAAAGAACATAGAGCATGGAAAAGAAGAGCTGGAAAATTCTCAAAGGTGTGTCTCATGTTGCAGCCATGCATCTGTAAACACATCTTGGAAAGAATTCATCCTCAGAAATAATTACACAGAATGACTAATATAGAAAAGAAGTGTTTCATTGTCTCTGTTTAATAGAGCATCAAAATTCCTCCTTCTGATACTTTGGCTCACAGGAAGAAAAAGTGGATGAGGAAGACCCTTTGGGCTTCATCAAAAGAGGCATCGTTAGCAAATGAGGGGCCAGTCCTGAGAGCCTAAGAGCCCACCTGCTCCTCTCTGTCTGTCCTACTCCTCATGAGAATGACTCTCATCATGGAAGGCCTGCAGTAGCCTTTGACATACATATCTCATTTAATTCTCACAACAGTCCTATGAATCAGGCCAGGATTTGGCACACGATTGTCAGCTACCTGAAAACACTGGGAAGAAACAGGTGGCCCCAAGCAAAAGGCAACAACTGCTCTTGGTTGAGCAAGATTTCTTGGGAAGCTTATCTGAGGGCCCACTTGTGAGGACAGGCCCACATTTGCCTTGCCTGACATTCTCCCCTTACTGATGTATTCTGACCCTGTCTTGGCTTGATTTGTCTTTGGTGTTGCTCATGACCATGCTGCCTTCCTCCTGGGAGTTTCCGTCTGGTCCTGGTTTCTGCTTCTCTTGCCTTAGCTCATACTCAAACCCCGTGAGTAACACCCCACGTGTAACAGTGGTCTGCAGCTCCTGAGGGGTGTTGAAAAGATTGCTTCATTCAATGCCATGAAAATATCCAAGAAATAATTCAGCAATGGTTATAGAAATTATGGTAAATCTGCACAATGAAATACTACGCAGCCATTAAAAATGACATCAATTCAGATTTCTAAATGACATAATGTAGCAGAGACAGGGCCAGGTTCATGGACGTGGGACCTACACAGTTATACAGGGCCTCACACTTACAAGGGCCCTAACTTGGTTTAATGTTCCATGGCTGCTACCTTGAAATTCTTAATAGTTTTTTTAACAAGAGTCCTCCACATTTTCACTTCACATTGAGCCTACAAATTATTAGCTAGTCCTGAGCAGAGATGCCTCTCAGTGCCCATTTTCTCTTGTCTTTTCGTAATAGAACCTCCTCCCTTTGCTCCACACATATACCCCGACTAGTGTTTCCAGGCTGGAATTCCAGTATTTCTTGAGAATCTGTTATGTTTTACCAACTCTCAAAAGAAAAGAAATTTGGAAAAAGTATTATAATTATCCTGCAAGAATCAAAGCTTAATGATCAACATAAGCACATCATTGGTTTGAATCTGTCAATGTCAGATGAAAAGTAAGAACAGGAAAGGCTGACAGGTGAAGGAGCACATGAAAATATACAGCACATAGGTCAAGAGCTGATCAGTCAGTCTTGCTTGTAGCTGTTGTCCTGTTCTAAGTGTATGTTCTTGACTGATGCTAATGGCAAGTCATTTTTGGAAATAAAATAAACAGTACTAGGTTTATATGTATGTATGCTTTATTCAAATACTGCTAGTGATGCTCTAGGAAATAAAAAGTTTGGGAAGCAAAATACGCCCTTAATTGGCAATTTCCACATGTGATTCTGTGTAGTGCTTTAACTTTGTTAGGAGATATGTCACATTATTTGAATAGTACCCAAAAATGTTCACGGGTATTTGCCAATGTTTGATTTTTTTCCTCAGGCTATAGTTGTTTATAAATTCACTAAACTTAATATTTCTTATTTATTAAATGAATTTCTTTTAGATATCCATAGTAATGACTAAAGAGTATAAAGATTGCTGAAAGTCTTTTATTTTCTTTTTGTTATTAAGTTTTTATTTTGTAATCATAAAGTTAACTCTTCAATCCAGCTAGACATGGAAAGGGATAAGGTAAATATGGAACCCAAAGGACTGCTCAAGATTCTAGGATACTGTGAGCAAATGGGGTGGAGGGATGCTCTCCTGAGCTACAGAAGGAATGTTCTGGTGGTTCAGATAAAGCAGTCAAATTTATTAAAGTTGTCCACAGTCAGCAGGTGTGATATTCTTGCTGGTCTTACCATTCCTGGACCCAAGCGTTCCAGGGCTTCCACAACACTCATGCCATCTTTCACCTTGCCAAAGGCCACATGCTGGCCATCCATCCTCTCAGTCTTGGCAGTGCTGGTGAAAAACTGGGAACCATTTGTGTTGGGTCCAGCATTTGCCATGGACAAGACTCCAGGAGCTGTATGCTTCAAAATGAAGTTCTCATCATCAAATTCCTTGCTGTAGAGGGACTTGCCACCAGTGCCATAATGGTATGTGAAGCGACCACCTTGACACATACCCTGGAATAATTCTGTAAAAGCAGAATTATTTGTCACACTTTTGTCACCAAATCCTTTCTCTCCAGTGTTCAGAGTACAAAAATTTTCTTCCGTCTTTAGAATTTTGTCTGCAAACAGCTCGAAGGAGATGTAGCTCGAGGACTCACTATCAACAGCAATGTTGAAGAACACGCAGAGGAGGGGGGATTGATCATGGCTGGTGGCAGGGGGCTCTGGGCAGCAGTGATGACGGCAAATGGAAGTCTTTTAAGATAACAGGAGTTTACCTGTATAACAAACCTGTACATGTATCCCTGAGCCTAAAATCAAAGTTTTGTTTTTTATTTTTTAAAGAATAACTTATGATTTCAGGAATTTCTAAGAATTCCCAGGAATTCCAACTTCTCATTTGGACATCCCTGATGAATATCCACTGAGTATTTGGAATGACTAATTTATGAAATATGATTGCTCAGCTAGAGACTACATTTCTAGGCTCCTTTGCAGGTAACTCTAGCTATGTTCTAAGTTTTGGCCAGTGAGATATGAGCAGAAGTGAAATGTGTGCCTTCTGGATTTTATTTTTAAGAGAAAGTTGCTTGTCTTCTATTCTTTTTTCCTTTTCTTTCTGGCTTGGAAATGATGAAAAGTAGAGGACTCACTGGGACCAAGATTCAGAAATTATGTGTTAAGGTAGAGAGGGCTGCTCCTCTAGCCTGTTCACCTTATGACCTTGTGGAATGGAATTGTCTACCTGAGATCGTCATATGACGAGAAATGCATTCTATTTTATTTAAACCTCTGCATTTTGTGGTCCCTTTGTTATAGCAGCTTAGCCTATACTAACACAGATGGGAACATGCTATCTTAAAATGCTACTTGGCAAAGCATACACAATTTCATATCCAATAGAGTATCAGTCACTAAAAAACACAAAGCAAATGCCTAGGAGAAAATCTGTCAAAGTATAACAAAAAGTAAGGGAGAAGCCATGTTGTACGCTGTTCCAGAAAGAAACTAAGTGGTATCACCTACAGAATCACAAAGCAAATACTTACTGAGCACTGCTTATGTTCTGGGCAAAGGGCTAGAACAGGGAGCAATAATAACATTTTCCTGTTGGTATGGAGTTTATAGTGAAACTAGAAAGGAAGATGTTTGTAAAAAATTACTAGTATTAATGACATAAATAATGTATTCTCTTTTCAGTAGGTCTTCCTCCAGAGACTGAAATATTGGTGAGATTTGGGGTTTAGGATAATTGCACCTCCTTCAAGGATTGATAATTTCCACCATGCCTAGTAGAAGCTGGTGGTTTCAGCAAGAGGGGGTCCATTCCTTCAGCAAGTTCTTCAAGAGTAACAATGGACAGAAGAAGCCCATGGGCTCTCATTTCACCGTCCTGCCTCTCTTCTTCAGAAACCTCAATCCAGCTTCCCTAGCCCTGGCAAAACTGAAAAATATCCCAACCCCATTAAGCTCTTTGTATCAAGGGAGCCCTCCTTATCTGAGAACACCTGGCTGGCTGCTGGGTTGCCATCTTGGGAAAATCGGTAGCATCTATTCAGTTTTGGTTTGGGGGAAAAGCAAAGAAAGCTGAACAAACACATGAGTGGAATTTTGGCACTCGTTTTACACAGTAGCTTTAATTTTTGTAGACTTTTTAAAAAGTGAGAAACTCTAGTGTTTTGTTTAGCAGAAGTCATTAAATATATTCTACAAGAGCTGGTTTCAGTCAGCAAGAGGTGGTAAATTTGCTGTTGAGTAATGCTCCGTGTTTACCAAAGACTTTATCCATCTATTTGTCCATCTACCTGCCTGGCTAACACAGCCAGCTCTGCCAGCCCCTGCGGGGCACTTCTGTCCACACACCTGTCAGACTCCATTTTTCACCAGAGGTTTCATTACACAAAATAGAGGATGAGTGTTCTTAGAGGCACTTTAAACAGCTGAAAATAATGAAGGAGAAGTCAGTGCAATTAACCAAGCCCTTGGCAGGAGGATTTGAATAGTGAAGGAACTTATTATGTGCCCTAGGCACCGATGTCTTATATTTGCCACATTATCAGGTCACAATAAAGAATGTCTCAAAGCTGTACATCGCATAGGACAGGAGTGAAATAAACGTTGCCTTGCTGAACTCCCTTCCTTCTCCTTCTCCATAAAGAAGACCCAGTCTTGCCAAAGCAGAGCCTGCAGTTGTTTATCCATGATTCATTCTTCCCTTCTTACTTACTAATAGAAGCAAGATTTTACTCAGATTGAGAATGTCTCCCAGACAAGAGAACATATTCCCTTATGTCCCTTGAAATTAGAAGTGGCCAATGAAATGTTAGTGGAGGTCAATGGAGTCTTTTAGAAAGTGTGTCTTTTTCCCCCATTCTCCTTCTTTCTACCTAAAACACGGATGTAATCAATGGAGTTCCAGTAGTTATCTTGTTTCCATCAGGCAATCTTGGGGTTGGAATTCGTGAGTTTAAGACCAAAGAGCAGAAAGGTAAAAGAAGGCTGGGTCCCTGATGGTGGTGAAGATGCACATTGCCCTGTGGATTCTTAACCTCCAGACATTATGTTATATGGTAGAAAAATAAACTTCTAATTATTTGTTGCAACTGTTAATTCAGATGTTTATTACCAGCACCACATTTAATTTTAACAGATACAACACACACTCAACGTCCTCCTCTCCCACAAGTCCTTCCAAAAGCCCCTAAACATTCAATCATTGACTGAAGCACTCACTGATCCGCAGACATTTACTTAACTCCCACTAAAGACCCAGCTCTGTGACTCACATGGGGCATGGAAAGATGAATACGCATGATTCCTGACCCTGGGTGCACACTTCCCAATTAGAATGACTTGCTGCCACTCACTGAGGTCTGAGTTTCTTCTAGAGTTGGCTCCCCAAAGAGGAATTGTGTAAGTGGCTGCAGAGCAGAGAACCTGCCTGTCCATCCTGGTCTCTCCCATGGTCCCTGGCACAGTGCCTTCCCCTTAGGTGCTCAATGTTTATAGGCAGGGGTAGATAAAACTGAGCCTTCAGCCCAGCTCAGCTTGTATAAGCAACTGCCCACATCTGACAGTCACCACATGGTCACCTAGCCCCAACTCTGATGGTCCCCAGTCATATGCTCCAGAGCTCAGGCCCCCATTCCACCCTTCCCACCCTCTTCAGATAAGGCACAGAGGAAGACGTGGCTTTTCTCAGTTCTGACTCTGTCTGTCCATCCGGGCCTTGCTTCAGGCATGGCCTCGTCAGCTTAGTCAGGCCCCGGCACCCTCAGGCAGTGAGCACATTCACTGTCCCACCGCTTGGCCACATGCATTGAGGCTGAAAAAAATCACCCTGAGGCCAGGCTCAGTGGCTCAAGTCTGTAATCCCAGCATTTTGGGAGGCCGAGGAGGGTGGATCACTTCAGTCCGGGGGTTGGAGACCAGCTTGGGAACCATGGCGAAACTCTGTCTCTATGAAGAATACAAAAATTAGCCAGGTGTGGTAGCAGGCGCCTGTAGTCCCAGCTACTTGGGAGGCTGAGGTGGGAGGATTGAGCCTGGGAGGTTGAGGGTGCAGTGAGCCGAGATCCTGCCACTATACTCCAGCCTGGGTAAAAGAGTGAGACCCTGTCTTAAAAAAAAACAAAAAACAGCTTACCAAAAACTCTTCTGGTTCTCCCAGACTGTGGCCAATCCTATCAAATAGCCTAGAGTAGGCTAATCTCTGAAGGTCCAAGTTTTCATCAGAGAGGAGTAGAGCCACTAGGCCTCTCATGGTACATCCCTCAGGGTATTTCTGGCAGTGGAATTGTGGGCAAAAAACACCATCTGTCTCTCTCTGGGCTCTCCAACGTGCCAGTCCCCAAGCCAGTCACAACCAAGGCAGGCTGTCTGTCAGATTCTTACTCCAGCCAGCTGGCAAGTAGGGCATCCCTCCCACTGTCCCAGCCCAGGATATGCTGGAGGGTAGCGTGGACTTAAACGCCAGCCCTATCCCTTTCCACCTCTCGGGCATTGGTCCAATTACTTAATCATGTTAAACGTCAGTTTTCCTGCCTGTAAAATGGGTATATAACACATCACTTGTATGGAGCTGTTATAACAATTAAAGGAGTCAATGTGTATAAGTCCTTAGCCCAGTTCCTAGGACAGTAGTGAGCACTCTATAAATGGTAACTGTCATCATCGTGTTATTAAAGCCCTGTGTCACCTGTTGTTATAACTGTCTCATAAACTGGTGAATATTAAACCTATTGAGAGCTCTGATTTTGATAAAGAATCCCAGCTGGATTTGGGGGAAGGGGATAATTTTGATAGTGACCTTTTTACATATTTTCCCAAACTCTCTATTTTATGTCCCATTTTTCTGTCTATTGATATTATTTGTCCGTTAGGTCATGAGGACAATCAAATTCCAATCCAAACTCTTATTCTAATATCTTTTCTTGGAAGCCTCTTTTATCTCTCACCATCCAACTGGGTCAACTTGCTGATGATTTTCTCTTATGAAGTTTACAGTAGAAGCTCAAGTTACCTGCTGGTTTTCTCTCCAGGACGTTCCCATCCACGCACATGTCTGAGGTGTGAGGAGACAGGCAGGAACACAAAGACGCACATGGGAATAAATGTGTAAATGTATTTAGACTTTATTTGGGGAAACCGGGCTTTCAGCGCCATCCAAGTTCAACAGAAATGGCTTTGCAGACCAAACACTGGTTAGTCATTGACACCAAAAACCACTTGCAGCCCAAATTAGACACAACAAATCTGGGAAAGAATTTTTAAAAATCCAAATCTTGCAACCTACTCCTCACCCCAGAATACTTTAGGTATCAGAGGAAGGGAAATATGTATTCCCGGAGGAGGAGGTGCGGGGGGGGTGGGAGGGCAGAGAGAACCCCTCCGGCTCTAGCAGGTGAAAAAATGCATTTTGCTGTGTTTGGGACAGAAAAAGCTGGGAAGGCTTGTGAGTCAGGGCCCTCTGTTCCTGCCTCCTCTCTATCCCCCACTACGAAAAGCTGTCACAGCTGAGAGTTTGGTCACCCTTATACCAGTGCTATGGATAATGAAGAGGAAAAACTCAGGGATTGTCTATGAACCCAGCCTCGGCAGAGGGTGCAGAGAACTGTGAGAGCGGGATAGGAAAGACCGGGGAAGTGGAGTGGGCAGTCTAAGACCAAAGGCCTTTGGGATTGTGGCAGACCAGAGACGGCCGGCCCAGCAGAAAAGACAACCTCCCCACCCCCTAACACCTAGGGGGCACTATCTATGCAACCCAGGTTGGTGGTTCCTATGAGAAATGTAGGCGTGTGTGGCCAGATCTTCAGATGTTTTAAGAAATGCTATAAAAGCCCCTGATTTAAAAATGCTGGACACTGATTCAATACACTGTACAACAGCGTGTACAGGCTGAAACAAACAAATCTGTTGGCTGGATCCAGCTTGCAGGGCAGCCTGCTTCTAAATTCTGGGTAGGGGCAGAGCTTTTATCTTACCTCTGAAGCTGGGAGTTTCAGGGGGGTAGGTTAAGAGCCGACACGTATACACATTAACTCTTCTGCCCAGATCTTCCTACTGCTAAATTAATCTAGCCTAAGAACTCCTTTACAGCACTGAGAAAAGCACAGCTCAAAAATCAAAGTACAAACCCAGAGAAAAACCTTCCAGGTAGCAACCTCAAAGATTGAGCTTTACTTTTATTTTTTTTTGTATTTTGTAATGCCCCAGAATGGTTGGTCATATTAAAATCGCAAGTTGTGTAACAGTCACCAAGCCCTCTGTAGCTCCTGACCCCACAGGACAGGCTTGGAAAGGGCAGGAGAGATGAGGGTGGTATGTGACACACCCGGAAGGCTGAGGGGGCCCAGTCAGGAGCCAAATTTACTTCTCTCCTCCCCCAGCTCTTAGTTTGAGTCCTGTATCCCCAGGCCACCCCCGAGTATTTGGACCATCCAGACAATGGCTCAGCTGGACTCTTTGAAGAGCAAGGTTTGGAGGGAAAGGCAACGTGTGTGGGCGGGAAGAGTGAGGTCAGAGGCTGCCCCACTGGCAAGGCCGAGGGGAACCCCTGTCCCAGCAGCAGGCCACAGTGTACCTCTAAGTCTTCCGAATTGACCCAATATGGACTGTTTATGGGAACAGATGTAAAGGCCAAGGTGCTTTGAGGTGAGGACCAGCATCAGAAGACACACACTGCACACAAATCTCCCATTCCAGGCAAGTGATATAGCAGCACAGCCAGGACTTCTAAAGATTGGCGTCCTTCTCCTCTTCCCTGCACAGTGTGCCTTCACCGTGGCAGCATCCCGGGGAAAGGGAAGAAGAGGAAGGCAAAAAAGCAACAGAACAATAAAACAAAAGGCCAGATACAGCTCTCACGCCTGTGATTAAGCCCTCAAGGGCTGGCTGCTAATCACCACGGTGGGAGACGTTCCCTCACCCACACCGCCTTGCTTTTCTGTGCAGACACAAACGTCCCTCTCCCCAGAAGCACGCTCCAACCTTTCGCTTTGTTCCCTAGAGCTCAGACACTGGTGCTGCTCCGAAAGATCTGGGAGCTTGCAAAGCACTGTGGGTACTGGCATGCAAATGAGGAGCACAACCAAGCGTGTCCCACATTGCTTCAGAGGACCTGAATTTTTTATGGCTTGTATGTGCTTTTTGATGTTTTCATTGTCTCCCAGCATAACTGATATGCATTCCGATTCTGACAACTAGAAGTTGTGTTGTTTTTCTTCTTTTTCTTTTCCTGGAGCTGGTCTTCTTGGCCTTAAAAAAAAAAGTTCCAAGGAAAAAAACTCAAAAAACAAAAACAAAAAAAATCTACCATAACAAACTGAGGTTACTTTAAGAAGTGAAATATTTTAAGCAATTCAACCGCAGATGCAACCAGGAAAGGAAAACATGTTGATTCTCTTAAATTCCTTGGAGTAAAACAACTTCAGCGTGCCTACCTCACTTGAAGGGACAATTTCCGAAAGAAAGAGTAAGGGGGAGAGAGGGATTTTTTTTTTTTAATTCGATGGTGGTTTGTGGTGAAGAGCCTATTTCTATTAGGAAATACGCCCTTCCCATCTGTTTGCACTTGCTTTTAATTAGCTTGGGGACGCTCCTTTGGAAAAAGTGAGAGCCTTATTGGACCCGTCCTCTGTACACATGCTCCGAGGACTAAGTCAGTGAACTTTTAAGGGAACCATTTTTATTTTACAACTATTTGCCCTTCAAGGATTCAGAATGCATCACCCATGCCAAATACCTCAGGTTCAGTGGTATTTCTGGTTTGGCTGTGGGGGGAGGAATTGCTGGACAAATCACAGGAAAGTCATTCCTGAGAGAATCCCGCCAATGTCTGCCCCTTCCAGGCCCCCTCCCTCTGGTGGCTAAGATCATTTGGGTAACAGGCTGGAGCAGAGAGGGCCTGTCTGGACCTGGACTCGGGATCTTCCAAGCATTCCCATTTCATTCCAGCCTTAACTGCGCAAAAACAGTGCAAATCATATAAACATGAACACAACCGCGATTATCTATAAAAATCCTAGCACCCCTTGCATTCTTCTCACCATTCTTCTCATCCCAGGTCTTGCAACACATCATTCCAGCCTCCGTGTCCCTACTTGATTCAAGTCCAGCATCATTCCTTCCCTTCAGCACCATTCCTGCGCCTCCATTGGCCTCAGGCCACTCACCAAATAAAGGACAGCCTCCCAACTCCTCAGTGTCCCCCACTCTCCACCCTGCATGTCCTGGACAATGGAAACCCAGTTGCTCTTCCACGCCTTTCCTTGAAACTTTCTCCTCCCCACCTCCCCTCCACCGTTGCTGAAATTTTCCTATAGCCTGGTGGTGCCTCCAGGTTCTCAGGCCAGAGCTGCTGAGTGGTGTCATCAAGGTCAGAGCTGCTCTCCTGATAACTTCTCTCTCCATCCCCAGCTCCTAGCAGCTTGCCTGGCACGCAGTCAGTGTTGCAGGGCATTTCTGAATGAAAGAATGCGGCACTTCACTGTTTGCTAAACAGTTGCAGACACTTTGCATCTGCACCAGAGGCCTAAGAGGTGTTATAATTCCCACTTCGCAGATGGTAAAATTGAGGCTCTGAGAGTTTAAAAGATTTGTTCCAAGTCCCCAGCCGTTAAGTAGCATCCTCAGCCCAGTGATCTCCCAGTGACGTGCTGCTTCTCCAGCAGAGATAACTCTTGTTAGTCCTTTTCCATTTTCAAACCACTTCCACAATGTTTCTATGACCTCCACAAAGACCCCATAAGACAGATATTAATAGTAACCCTGTTTTACAAATGCAGGATCAAGTAGCAGAAATCCCTGCATTCCATTGCAGTTCTGTTCTCTTTTTCCAGAACCTTCCTTGGGAGACCACAGCTACAGTGATTGAAAAGGAGTCTGATTCTTCCATAGCATAAACTACTGGGGATAGGAAGGAGGTCAGTTAGAAACTTGAAGGAGCCATATTACCCTTTACAATGACAAAAGTCTTAAACTGGGCAAGGTGGTTCATGTCTGTAATCCCAGCACTCTGGGAGGCTAAAGCGGGTGGATTGCTTGAGCTCAGGAGTCTGAGGCCTGCTGGGGCAACATAGTTAACTCCTGTCTCTACAAAAAGTACACACAAAAAAAAATTAGCCAGGTGTGGTGGTGTACACCTGCAGTCTCAGCTGCTTGCAGGGCTGAGCTGGGAGGGTTGCTTGAGTCCTAGAGGTGAAGGCTACAGGGAGCTGTGTTACACTGTCACTGCACTCCAGCCTGGAAAACAGAGTGAAACCCTGTTTCAAAAAAAAAAAGTCTCTAGTCTCTAGGGGTTTAATTCACCAAACCACCCTTAAGACCACAAGAATTTATGATCTTTCTAAATATACCCAAATGATCTCCGGAAGTATCTTAGGTAGTCAGAATCCAGCTCCCTAAAGCACATAAATTCAGTAAAAATAGCAGTCAAATATTTCCACCCTCCTTTTTTTTTTTAACGATTGAATGTGCCGTAAAGAGAAAAGTTGGCAGCCACCTTCTTAATAACACTATTTATACTTAACACATTGGGGTATAAATGGAAGCACAGTAGGCTCACGTACCAGATCTTGGTTTATTTGCTTTAAACCGCAGAGCCAGACAGTCCTGATTTTATACTGACAACAAAAATAAAGAGGGCACAAGTGTTCTCACCTCCCCTTCGGTTCCCAGCTCTGGTGCCCTCTGACATATTCAGTTTTCTCCAAAATGGAGGCATTGAGAGGTCTCCTGATGGAGAAGGAGAGGGACATCAAACAAGCTCAGTTTTCCAAGTCGTATCAAGGAAGAGTGTTTTTTGAGGAAGGCATTGGTGGTGGCTACAGTAGGGCCCTAAGAAAACCCAACTGGCACAAATTAGGGTGGACACAAAAAGAAATGATACTCCTAACTTCACATAAAAGCTGTCCAAACTTCCCCCTCCCAACCCTTCCCCGGCCCCTCACATTGTTTAGATTTCAGGCTCTTGAAGAACATGTATTTCTTTTGACATCTAATAATGTCTGTTGACATGCAACATCCCTGCTAGGGCTTTTTATTTTTTTATTAAATGATGTAAGTTCTGTAACTGATACCAGTTGTCATCAAACATCATAAAAGCCAATCATGCCTCAAGTCATCAATATTTATTGTCCCTGGTCGGGGGAGAGGCTGTTTTCAGTTTGGGGCAGATGGGTTTAATTTTTAAGGGGAACAGTTAAAGCAGACGCACCTAATATAAAATATCAGACCAGTGAGGATCTGCCAACGTGGTACAATTGAGATGTTCAGGCAGCTGAAAGGAAGATGTAGAAAGAGAAGGAGAGAGGACATTCACAGGGAAGAGAAGTGTAGGAGGTGGAAAAAGAAGGAAAAAGTTGAGAAAAGAGTGCATGCTTATCAAATTTATAGATAGCATCCATGTAGAATAAGATATGTTCCCTGTTGAAAGCTATCAAAATGGCTTGAGTAGATGAGAAACACCATGTTTCTGGAATGGCAGACTGAGCACGGTTAAAAAAAAAGTGAGCTAGAAGGAGGAGGTAGAAGACAATAAAAGCAGCATGAAAGAAAATGTGAACGAGGCCAGGTTTCACCGTTTCTTTCATGTGAAGAGGTGGCTCATGTCTGTAATCCCAGAACTTTGGGAGGCTGAGGCAGGCGGATCACTTGAGGTCAGGAGTTTGAGACCAACCTGGCCAACATGGCAAAACCCCATCTCTACTAAAAATACAGAAACTAACCAGGCATGGTGGCACATGCCTGTAATCCCAGCTACTCCTGCTGAGGCAGGAGAATCTCTTGAACCCGGGAAGTGGAGGTTGCAGTGAGCCGAGACCATGCCACTCCATGAAAGAAAGAAAAGGAAATGAGGAAGAATGAGATAAAATGTGAGAGACACTGAAAGAGGGGGAAAAATGGTGAGAAAAAGAAAATGCAAGAGTAAAATCAAAAGTTAAAGAGAAGGCCAGGTGCAGAGGCTCACGCCTATAATCCCAGCACCTTGGGAGGCCAAAGCAGGTGGATCATTTGAGGTCAGGAGTTCAAGACCAGCCTGGCCAACAGGGTGAAACCCCATCTCTACTAAAAATATAAAAACTATCCGGGCATGGTGGCGCATGCCTCTAATCCCAGCTACTCGGGAGGCTGAGGCAAGAGAATCTCTTGAGCCTGGGAGGTGGAGGTTGTGGTGAGCTAAGATAGCACCACTACACTCCAGTCTGGGCAACTGAGTGAGACCCTGTCTCAAAAAAACAAAGTTAAAGAGGCAGTGAAAAGGAGGAGAGACTTATGGAGAGAATGGTAAAAGAGTGAGGGAGTGGAAAGGTGAGGTCTGGAGAGTCAAGTAGGTCTGACACCCCAGTGCCAGCAGGGGCCACAGAGTCTGGCAGGGGACAGGCCAGTATCCTGGGAGCCTGGTAGGCTTTGGGCAGGCCAGTCCCAAGCAGGGCCAGTCAAGAGTGGGTGAGATATGTCTGTGGCACCCCCCAGCTGCCCTATCTGTGTCCCCTTCCCTTTTAAATGTCCCCATCTTACTTGGCAGGTGATATAGTTGGGATGTTTATCCCCTACCAATCTCATGTTGAAATATGGGGATCATATTTAAAAGAGTGTGGTACCTCCACTCTCTCTCTCTCTCCCTCTTACTCTATTGCCATCTGACACGCCTGCCCTCCTTTGTTTGTCCCCTGCCAATCTCATGTTGAAATATGGGGATCATGTTTAAAAGAGTGTGGCACCTCCACTCTCTATTGCCATGTGACACGCCTGCCCCCTCCTTGCCTTGTTGAAATATGGGGATCATATTTCAACATGAGATTGGCAGGGGATAAACATCCCCAGCTGTGGGAGGTGTTTCGATCATGGGGGCACCTCCATCATGAATGGCTTGGTGCCATCCTGTGAACCCTATGAGTTCATGTGAGATCTGGTTGTTTAAAAGAGTGTGGCACCTCCACTCTCTCTCTCCCTCTCTCTTACTCTCTCTGTTGCCATGTGACACACCTGCCCCCCTTTGCCTTCCACCATGAGCTTCCTGAGGCCTCTCTAGAAGCTGAGCAGATGCTGGCACCATCCTTGTACAGCCTGCAGAACTGTGAGCCAAATAAACCTCTGTTTTAGATAAGTTACTCAGCCTCAGATATTCCTTTATAGTAACACAAAATGGACTAACACAGCAGGGTTCTGGAGAGCTCTAGAATCTTCTCATACTCTCTCCTCTCGGGAAAGCTCTAGACATTGCATTTACACTGAGGTGTAAATGGCTGATAAGGCTTAAAATGAGATACTACTGACAGGGCTGAAGATTTTCCTCTTTGATTTTAATTCTAATGACAAATTCTAGACATCTGTCAGCCAGGTGGGGAAATTTTTAGGGGATGTGAAGCTGGTTGCCAGAGTCTCATCCCATGGACAAATCCATTCTACCCCTTGAATGTTCTGTTGGGGCACACTGTACAGAGCTGAAGTTATTTTTGGAGTAATAGATTGGAGAAGTGACTACACCTTGGACCTGGATGGCCTAGGACAAACGTGGAGCCCTGAGGCCTCTGCCTGGGACCCCAGACCTGGGCTGCTGGGTAGAGGAGACTAGAAAGTGAGAGATCTGGGGGATGGAGGATGAGAAAACTTGTCCTTTGTCCTTGGGGTTCAATGGAACTCTTGCAGAGACCAGGGCCTGGGAGGGGTCAGGAGCAGAATATCACTTCTCTGCAGTGTCCCTGAACGCCCAAATTCTGCCCACGCTGGCTTTTGTGTTGACGTCAAAGTCAGAGGGAAGAAAGGAAGAGGGAAGGAAAAACTTTAACAAAGAATGTTTCCAAAAAAGCTCCTGGTGAAAAATAAATAGGTCAAACCTCAAAGCAGCCTAGCAAACTCCTCCTAATGATCCAACCCACTACTTGCATTTTGAAATTACAGGCCTTCATATTTATGTAACCTGGCCTCTGAGGTGGATGGGGGCAGGAGTCACTCCCCACAGCATGGATGAGGATTCTAAGGCAGGAATGGCCCCTACAGAGGGTCCCAGGGCATGTTAAAAGTACCAGAAGAACCAGAATTGAGGATCTCGCATCTGCCTGCTTCTTTCCCTCCTTGGAAGACTGAGAAGCAGGGCAGGGGTGTTCATGTTCCCAATGTCCCATGACCCTTCCGTATTCTCCCCATTGTGTGCATTCCCACTTGGAAAGATAGTGCATTCTACATCCTCCCCTTGAATGTTCCCATCCCCTCCGGACGAGCCCCAGGATCGGAATGCCGCCATGGTCTCTCTTGTTGACCTGCATCCAGGCAGCCCTGGAGATTACCTAGTAGTTCACGTACAACTCCACCTTGCTTTACTTGAAATGGTTCTGTGCCATTCCTGCCCAAGGGCCCCAGCTATCAATCCTAAGCTCACTGATGGTAGCAAGACTATTGACCCTTGTCTGTCACCAAGGGACACTGGGTCCTTGTATTTTTGGAGAATTGTGATAGTACTGGCTGCTGGGAAGGCTCCTGCCTCCCCCACATCCTCCCAGACACCTGATCTTTTCTTTCTAATTTTTCTAATGTTTACCAATGTCATCTCATTGCCATTTTAATTTGCATTTTTTAAATTACTGATAAAGTTAATCAGTTCTTCAGAAACTTATTAGCCACTTAGTTTTCTCTTCCAGGAAATGATCATTTCCCTCCATTAGATTTCCTGTCTGTGTCCTGTTAATTTGCAGTATCCTATATTCTAGAGCCTATTCCTTTGTTGGGTTAGACAGCGTTCATTACCTCCTCCCAATCTGCCGCAACATGTTCGTTAACCACAGCTCCAGTGGCCACGTTTGAACAGATATATTTAATTTTGAGGTAGTCAAGTTCACCAATTTTTGTCATAGGATTTATGCTTTTGGTGTCTTATTAAAGAAATCCTTACCACCCTTAGGTCAAAAAGATAGTCTTTTTGACACATTCTTCTATTGAATTCATAATATTTTCTTTCACATTTAGGTCTTTCCTGAGTCATTTTTGAATGTGGTTTGAATTAGAGCTATAACTTTATTCAGCTTCATCCAGTGAGCCGGTTACCCCCACAGCACTACTAAATAATTCAGTTTTTTTCCTCCACTGAATACTTGTGCCTTCTTACCATAGACTATGAATCTCTTTCTGAGTTATTTTCTTTATCCCAGTTGTCTATATGTCTGTTCCTGCACTAGTATCCCACTATCTTTATTATCACAGCTTAGTAATGTCTTGATATGTAACATGCCAAAGTTTTCTGTCTTTGTTCTTTTATTTTCCAAAATTATCTGAGCTGTTTGTGTAGCTTTATTTTTCTAAAGATCCAGAAAGATGAAATTTTATTAGAATTGAATACTATTTAAAGAATTAATGTAGGGGGAATTGGCATCCCAACACGTACATAAACATGTACTGGGGTTTGGCTGGGTGCAGTGGCTCACGCCTGTAATCCCAGCACTTTGGGAGGCCGAGGGGGGCGGATCAGCTGAGTTCAGGAGTTCAAGACCAGCCTGACCCACGTGCTGAAACCCCGTCTCTACTAAATATAAAAAAATTAGCTGGGCATGATGGCACATACCCATAATCCCAGCTACTTGGGAGGCTGAGGCAGGAGAATCACTTGAATCCAGGAGGTGGAGACTGCAGTGAGCCGAGATTGTGCCATTGCACTCCAGCCAGGGAAACAAGAGCAAAACTCTGTCTCAGAAACAAAACGAACAAACAAAAAAAAAACACGTACTGGGGTTCTGCTTATTTAGATCTTATTTTATCTGGATTTTTCTCTGTAAAGACCTTGTGTATTTTTAATGTTAATTTCTAGATACTCCTGAGGTGGGGGATGGGGTGGGCTATTAGGAATTATAATGTGAGTTCTATTGTATTTTTCTAGTAGGTTATTGCTGATATAGTGGCACCCCCCTCCTTTTTGCACTTTTTTGAACATCATCTTTATCAAAACAAAAATTTATAAACAGTAAGATATACTCATTTTAATTGTAGGATTTAGTCAGTTTTCATAAACATATATACCCACATGATCACCACTACAATAGAAATACAGAACGTTTCCATCACCTGAAAGTATACACCTCATGCCCCTTTGTAGTCCATTTCTATTCCTTCCACATACCCAAGGAATCCCCTGATTTACTTTCCATCACTATAGATTAGAATCACCTTTTCTAGAATTTTATTTTCTAATTATTTGTTGATGGTATATGGAAACACAATTCATTATTGTATATTGACCTTGTATTATGAAATATTGTTAAACTGGTACATTAGTTTCAGAGGCTTGTTTAGAGACTTCTCAGGATTTTTTATACAGTTAATCATGTTATTTCCAAATAGAGTCTCACTTCTTTCTTTCCAATCCGTATGCCTCCTATTTTAAACATTTTGATCTTACTGCACTGCCTAGGACCACTATTACAGTACTGAACAGGCAGGGTGAGAGATGTTTATCTTTGTTTGTTTTCAACCTTAAGGAAGAAGTTTTAATCTCTCATCATTAATATGATGTTAGCTGTAGGTTTTTTCATAGAAGACCTTTATCACTTTTTAGAAGTTCCTATTTCTGGTTTATTGAGATTTATTATCATGAACGAGTATTAAATTTTATCAAATGTTTTTTCTATATCTACTGAGATAATCATATGAGATTTCTACTTTATTCTAAGATTAATCATGTTTATTTGTTTATTTATTTATTGCATTTATTTTGAGACGGAGTGTCGCTCTGTTTCCCAGGCTGGAGTGCTGCAGCAGGATCTTGACTCACTGCAACCTCTGCATCCCAGGTTCAAGTGATTTTCCTGCCTCAGTCTCCCGAGTAGCTGGGATTCTAGGTGCACACCACCACGCCCAGCTAATTTTTGTATTTTTAGTAGAAATGGGTTTTCACCATGATGGTTTATTGATTTTTGAATGTTGAACCATCTTGAACTCCTGGGATAAACCCCACTTGAAAACAGTGTATTATCAATTCTACACATTGTTAAAGCAGATTTTTGTTAAGCATTTTTGCATCTTTGTTTGTGGAGGATATTGGTTCATGATTTTCTTTTCCTATAATGTCTTTGCTTTGTTTTGATACTCAGGTAATGCCAGTTTCACCACATGAATTGGGAAGTGTTCTTTCTTACTCTCTTTTCTGAAAGAATTTATTTAAGACTGAAGCTCTTTCTTGTTTAAATATTTGTTAGACTTCACCTGTGAAAACTTTTCTAAGCTGGGACTTCTCTTTGTGGAAAAGTTTTTAATTACAAACTTACTTTTCAGACTTTTTTTTTTTTTTGAGACGGAGTTTTGCTCTTGTTGCCCAGATTGGATTGCAATTGCGCCGTCTCAGCTCACTGCAACTTCCGCCTCCCAGATTCAAGTGATTCTCCTGCCTCAGTCTCTCAAGTAGCTCAGATTACAGGTGCCCACCACCATGCCAGGTTAATTTTTGTATTTTTAGCAGAGACAGGGTTTCACCATGTTGGCCAGACTGGTCTCAAACTCCTGACCTCAGGTGATCTGCCCACCTCGGGCTCCCACGGTGCCGGGATTACAGGCACGAGCCACCACGCCCGGCATTACAAACTTTTAAAAATTGATTTGAGGCAACTTAAGCTTCCTATTTCTTCTTGAATTTTTTTGTTTGTTTGGTAATTTGGGTCTTTCAGGTAATTTTTTCATTTTATCTAGGTTGTTAAGTTAAATTAGTACAGTGTTGCTCATAATATTCCCTTATTATAATTTTAATGTCAGTAGTATCTATGATAGTGTCTCCTTGTCCATTTCTAATACTAGTTATTTCTGTCTTCTCTGTTTTTCCTTGACCAGTCTGCTTAACGGCTCATCAGTTTTATTGACATTTTCAAGAAAACAGCTTTGATTTTATTGATTTTTCTCTGTTTTTGTCTATTTCATGAGTTTCCACTTTTATTTTTATTATTTCCTTTCTTCTACTAAATTTAAGTTTACTTTGTACTCCTTGTCCTAGTTTCTTATAATGGAAGTTTAGATCACTGATTTTAGACATTTATTCTTTTCTAACAGGAGCACTTAAGATTACAAATCTCCCTCTAAACACCACTTTAGCTGCATTCTACTAATTGTAGCTTGTACTGTTTACATTTTCATAAAGTTTAAAATATTTTCTTATTTGCCTTGAAACAAGATATAATTTGGTTTAGTCTGACAATCTTTGCTTTTTAATTGGAGTGTTTACATAATTTACCTTTAATGTAATTGACAGTGATTGGGTTTAAGTATACCACTTTGTAATTTCTTTCCTTTTTCTCCCATCCATTATTTCTTTTTCTCATTTCCTGCCTTCTTTCAGATCAACTATTATTTCACATTATATTTTATCTCTACTAATAACTTACTAATTATAACTCTGTTTTATTCTTTTATGGTTGCTCTGGAGTTTACCATATACACATTTCAACTGTCACCATCTATCTTCTAACAATATTATCCCACTTTGCACATAAAAACCTTACAAGAGTATACTTCAGTTTCTCAACTCTCATCCTATGCACTATGTTCATAATACATTCCACTTCCACATGTCATAAGTTGCTCAATAAATAACTATTAGTCTGATTTTAAAAGTCAATTATCTTGGCCAGGCACAGTGGCTCACGCCTATAATCCCAGCACTTTGGAAGGCCAAGGTAGGTGGATTGCTTGAGCTCAAGAGTTCAAGACCAGCCTGAGCAACATGGTAAAACCCTGCCTCCACTAAAAATACAAAAACTGAGCCAGGTGTGGTGGTGCATGCCTGTAGTCCCAGCTACTTGGGAGGCTGAGATGGGAGGATTGTTTGAGCCCGGGAGGTTGAGGCTGCAGTGAACTGAGATGGTGTCATGGCACTCCAGTCTGTGTGACAGAGTGAGAAAAAAAAATTCAATTATCTTGTAAATAAGTTTTTAAAATTAGAGCAATTACTTTACATTTACTCACATATTTACTATTTCTGCCACTGTTCATTTTTTAAAATGTAGATACAAGTTTCTTGAAGTGCCGATCTATAGGCAATTTATTCTTTCAACTTTTATTTATCCAAAACAGTCTTACTTTTACATTAATTTTGCTGAAGATAGAATTTTATGTTTTATTATCTTCTGGGTTCCATACATTCTGAGGAGAAATCTGCAGCTATTCTGTTCCTCTGTACCTATTCATTTTCAAATCAGGTAATATTGCCCTAAGAAAGGGGGGGGATTGATTCTTGGAGAGGGGGGCAAAAAAATTACTTTCTTTATGGACAAAACACAGATAAACATACAGTATATAAATAGATACATATCTATGGTATTAACATTACATGGAAGGGTACAATTTTGGTTTAAATGTCTTTTTAAAGGCTTCTGAGGAGAGGGCAACAAAGGAAAAAAATGATTGAGAAATATAATCTGTATATAATTTGGGGGTTTTTGGCTATTTTAAAGATTTTATCTGTATCATTGTTTTTCAGCAATTTGATTATGATATACGTTGGTGTAGTTTTCACTGTAACTATCCTGCTTATAAACCTTTTAATTTCTTGGATCTCTGAGTTTATAGGTTTTACCAAACACCGTATCATTTTGGCTACTATGTTTTCAAATACTTTTTATGTCCTTCTCACTCTCAGATTCCTCTTTCCAAGACTACAATCTTGTATATGTTGGATTCCTTGATGTTGTCCCAAAGAATCAGAACCATTGGACATTAAGCTATGTGATAGTGTCCTATAGAAGTTCTATTCATTTGTAATTAGTCTTTTTCCCTGTGTTTCATTTTGAAAATTTTCTATTGCTATGTCTTCATAACAAAAGACCTTTTGCTGTTTTTTGTTTGTTTGTTTTCTGAGACAGAGTTTCACTCTTGCATCCCAAGCTGGAGTACAATGGCGCAATCTTGGCTCACTGCAACCTCCACCTCCCAGGTTCAAGTGATTCTCCTGCCTCAGCTTCCCGAGTAGCTGGGGTTACAGGCATGTGCCACCATGCCCAGCTAATTTTTGTATTTTTAGTAGAGACAGGGTTTCACCATGTTGTCCAGCCTGGTCTCGAACTCCTGACCTCGTGATCTGCCTGCCTCGGCCTCCCAAAGTGCTGGGATTACAGACATGAGCCACCACGCACAGTCCAAACTTTTGCTTTTCTTAATCTACTGTTAATTTCATTCGGTATTCTTTTTTCATTTTACATATTGTATTTTATTTAATCTCTAGATATTCCTTTGGGTTTTATAAATATATCTTTCATTTTTCTCATCATGTATTTATATCTTCTTTTAAATCCTTAAGCTGTTTTAAAGCCCTTGATTGCTAATTCCGTCATCTCTGTCATTTTCATGTTTGTTTCTTTTCACTTTTCTTTTCTTTCTTGGCTAAGGGTTATATTTTTCTGTTTTTGGCATTTTAGGTAATTTTTTATTGAATGCTGGACATTAAGAATTTTATATTGTTAGGTGCCGGATTTTGTTGTTTTTCTTCCAGAAAGTTGGGTTTGTTCTGGAAAGCAAGCAGTTTAGGTACTTGCAGATCAGCTTGGTTCTTTTTGAGGCTTGTGATTAAGGTTTGCTAGGAGTAGGGTTAGAGCAAACTTTCCTCTGGGCTAGTCTAGTTTTCTTGTTAAGGTTTGACTCTTTCAGCTACGCTACTGAAAATCTCAGGTGTTCAAGGACTCTCTTCTTTAGTTGGTGAGAACCCAAGTATCTCCAAGCCCTATATGAACTCCAGAAACTGATTGCCTTACAGGTCCCTAACATTCTTTGCCTGGATTCATGGAGTTTTATTTTACGTGTGCACATTTTAGTAGTCAGCAGAAACTCACGGAGTTATTTCTTTATGTACCTCCCTCCTCTTGGGTTCTCTGCCCCCCACAAATCCCAGTCTCCTCACTCTCATCAAACTCTGATCTGTTTCCCACTCAGTGAGGCAGCCAGGTGCTGTTTGGGGTCCCCCTCCCCATGGTCTGTTCCAGAATGCTCCTCCAGGCAGAAGGCCAGGGACTGTGGGACTTACCTCATTTGTTTTTCTTTTTTCAGAGCTCACAGTCCTGTGCTGCCTCTTATTCAATGCCTGAAAACAGCTGTTTCAAATCTTTTATCTTGTTTTCTAGTTGTTTATCGTAGGACAGTAAGTCCAGTCCCAGTTACTTCAACATTACCTAAGTGGAAGTCAGAGATGCCTTTTTTCATTAAGGTATATAAATTACTCTCGCATCCAACATCTTGCCAAATTCACAATTCTTAAGAGTTTTTCTATTGATTCTGCTGAGTTCACTGTGGAAATGTGTATTATCACCTGCAAATAAGGACAGTCTTTTCTTATTCTTTCAATTTCTGTTTTTTCCTTTTTCTTACATTGCAGCATTAAACAGGATACTCAGTACTAGTTAGTAAAATGACAGCATGTCTTTATCTTGTTGGCAATCTTAATGGAAAATACTTGAATTTTTTTCATTAAGTTTAACTTTTGTCCAAGTTTTTGGCACCTAACACTTATCAAGTTAAGGGAAGATTTTTTTTAATTACTTTTTTCTGAATTAAAAAAAATCATAATTAGGTGTTAGATTTTATTAAAAACATATTCTGGATCTATTAAGATAACCATACAATTCTTCTGAGTACATTTTCTTTAGTACATTAATCTAGTGAATTACATTAAGAGCTTTTCTGAGGTTAAGCCGTCTTTATACTGTGAAATATACTCTACTTTGTCATTATTATTTTAGTTACAAATTGAATCTTCTTGGCTAATGTTTATCTAGGATATTGTATTTTTCTGTTCTTATCTAGTTTTTCAATCAAGGCATATTTCTGTCATAAAATATATTAGACAGCTTTTCCTCTTTCTGCTTTCTGAAACAACTTGTGTAAGGTAGGAATTATCTCTTACTTGACAATTTAATATAACTTCTAAAACTGTCTGATACTGGGACTTAGAGTGGAGAGTTATTTGATCACTGTGCCTATTACTTTATTAGTTATTTCTATTACATGCTTCTATTTTTCTTATTCCAATTTTGGCTTTTTAATTTTTCTGGCATTTGTTTTGCCTACGTTTTCAAATATTTTGGTATATAGGTGTTCATATAGTCTCTAGTCTCTTACTTCATCTAGATATTTTTGTTTTCATTATGTATCTATTTATTTATATATTCTTTCCCCTTTTAAAAAATCAATCTTTCATGACAGATCTTCATGGTGAAAGTACTGCTTGGTATCTTGAGTGGGGTGGTGAATACACGAATCTAAAGGTAATAAAACTGTGTAGAATTAAGGACACACATACACACACACACAAATGTGTACAAGTAAAACCGGGAAATTCTGAATAAAATAAGTGTATTGTATCAATGTTAATATCCTTGTTAAGATACTGCACTGGAGTTTTGCAAAATGTTAGCATTGGAGAAAACTGGGTAGAATGCATAGGTTCTCTCCGTATTCCTTCTTACAGTTGATTGCATGTGAATCTGCAGTTCTCTCAACCAAAATTTTAACTAAAAATCAGTTTTGTCAGAAGTTTGCTGCTGCTTTTTAATCTTTTCAAAATAGTAGCTTGTGGTTTTGTTAGTCCTGTCTTTTGTTTTATTGTTCTGTTTCATTCGTTTCTATCCTTATTTTCATTATTTCTTTCCACCATGTTTTTTCAACTTTTTTTTTCAATTTTAGTTTAGATTTGAAAGCTTAGATATTTGTTTTCAGTAATTTTAGTTTTTTGCAAATGTATTTAGAGACATAATGTATCTTTTATTCATTGCAAAAATTTTGATACATAATTTTTTATTTTCTCTTAGCTTTAAGTATTTTAGAACTTCCTTTATGATTTCCTCTTTGACCCAAGAGTTATTAAATAGTATACATTTTAGATACCTAACAGACATAATTTTTAAAAACTAATAATTTGATATTGGTTTATTTTCCCCAACATGATTAAGACATTAATGTTAATTCTTTAGAATGTATTGAGGCTTTATTTATGGCAAATCTATGCCAATTTTTGTACATTCCATGTGTGCTCAAAAATGATGTATATTCTGTGTAAAATGCAAAGTTCTGAAAACATCTACTAATTATGTTATAGATGTTTCTTGGCCTTCATTTTTATTCATTTGTTTGGTTTTTATTTTTGGTCCAGTCTGGGAATATCTGTTTTGTTTCGATCAGTGAATTTAACCAATTTAATGAGACTGTTACATTCAGCTAATTTTTGTCACTTTATGCATTTCCACTTACCATACTATGTCAAGTCCTTTAGAAACAGAACCTGAGATGAGCATCCTTGTTTAAGTGATTTATTTAAGAGGGAGAACAGGGAATCTGGACAGGGCAGGAAAACCAGAGTATTTTAGCTGGAGATGCTTCCATTCTTAGGGAAGCTGGTGCCCCAACCTGCTAGGCTGGAGTCACCTGATGGTCACCTGCTCCTCTCAGAGAAGATAGAGAGAGCAGCCATCTTCCCTGGCAATGTGAGAAGAGGAAAGAACAAAATGAAAAAGCACTTGCAGACCTTTGGGCCTGACCTCTTCCACTTCGGTGCTCCCATTCCTCAGCCTGGGGGTCCAGTCACCTCTGTCTCCTTAGGGCCCCTTACAGTCTACACAGGCATTTTCCAGTTCCATTCACCTTCCTCTTGCCTCCATGGCATCTGCAGGGCTGGGTAAAGGAGGAGTCAGCAGCCTCTGTCTGTTTAGCATCTTGTCAAAACCAGATGGTCTGCTCTTTCTGTTTCCCTCCTCTTTTGTTCCAGATTGTATTAGTCCATTCTTATGCTGCTAATAAAGACATACCCGGGCCTGGGTAATGTATAAAGAGAAGAGGTTTAATTGACTCACAGTTCAGCATGGCTTGGGAGGCCTCAGAAAATATACAATCATGGTAGAAGTGGAAGCAAACACATCTTTCTTCATATGGCAGCAGGAAGAAAAAGAATGAGCAAAAGGGAAAAGCCCCTTAAAAATCACCAGATCTCATGAGAACTCACTCATTATCACAAGAACAGCATGAAGGTAACTGCCCCCATGATTCAATTACCTCCCCACCAGGTCTCTCCCATGACATGTGGGGATTATGGGAACTACAATTCAAGAGGAGATTTGGGTGGGGACACAGCCAAACCATATCAAGATTCTTCCAAGGATACAGGTTCAGCTTTGGTATGTGAATCAGAGGCTAGCCTGAGTGACAGCCTGCACTCGGAGTAGCCTCATTTTTTTCCAAAACTGGTCCCTTTTGCCTTTCCCAGCAGGTTCCTCTGTGCCTCAAATGGGTTGACTTCTGCTGGGGACCCACAGTCCTTGGATTGGTCCCCCACATGCCTGTCTCTCTGGGTAAAGGCTCTTCACATGTAAGCTAAGAATCCCCACCCATTGGATCCCATACACTTGCCAAAATGTTTGAAGTGGCTGATAGAAAAAAAAGAAAAGAAAAAGAAAAAAGCAGGAAAAGGGGCATATAAAGTTAGAAAGAAAAACACAAAGCTAGAGTGAAAGTCATATACACAAAGAGGTAAAAGAATTCTTTCACAAAGATTGTTGGACTTGAGCCTAAACTTTACCTGACAGCCAGGGTAAACTAGGTGGGCACTGGGTCTCATTCTTCAGCTGGAGATTATCATTGAATGCTAAACTGGTAATAATCCAGTGTTTGTTGATGGAAAATAAGTAAACATTTCTCATTTTTAAAATCCCTGTTTTTCAAATGCCTATGTATCTTTAACCAATTTGGTTAAACTCCTTTTCTTTTATCTGGATTTTCTTCAAACTCTTCAAAAAAATAATCACCAGCATTCTTCTTGAATTCTCTTCCTGCTGACAATGGCCAACTGATGATTTGTTCAAGCACCTGCTATGCTCTAAAAGTATTCAGAGCTGTGGGGGGTGCTGTCAACATCTCAGAGAGGTACACTGAGGGTTCCAGCAGAGACTCCAGGCTCAGAAAGCTTCAGTTTGTCTCCCACCTCTGCCTTTGAAAAGCTGTGCAATCTTACTTAAGCTCTGGGCCTCCAGGTCCTCATCTAGAAAATGTGAGTTAGAAGAATGCCCACCTCATAGGGTTGCTGTAAGAATTCAATAAGGTGAAGAATACAGAGCACACACGTAAGGTGAGTTAAATGTCATCATCATCATCACAGTAGGAGCTGCCATTGACTGGCTTTTATTAGTGTTGGGCCCCATGCTAAGCGCTTCTCATTTGGTTCCTCATTTAGGCCTCCCAGGAGCTCTAGGAGCAGGCAAGCATTTTAATAGTGAGAAAACTATATTATGGCTCTTACCACGGAAGGAGTCTGCAGGTAACCTCTCTCCTTCTTTGAAACAAGTGGAAGCTGATGTCTGGAGACAGGACAGCTTGCTGTGATTTCTCAGGGCACAACCAGCCCTGCTCCCGGCACCTGGAACGTCTGGAACATCTCTGCTTCTTCTTTCTGCTTCCATCTTATTATTGGGTTAAAAATAAAATAAGAAGACGTACCTTCACTGTCCTTTCCATGATAGGAGGCTTCTGCTTTTCTGGGTGGGAGGTGTAGTATTAGGCTCAAACGATGTGTATGTAGTTGTGTGTGTGTGTGTGTGTGTTGTCTCCTCCTGGAACAATTTATTTCATACTTTGAAGCCTTGTACTGGGTTTTTGTTTTATTTTTTTGTTGTTGTTGTTGTTGCAAACTATCCCCATTTCACAAGTAGCCTCAAGCAACAATTAGTCCTGCATGTAATTTCTGAATCAAATGATGGGTTTGGGTGAGAACCAGGCTGAGCAGTTTGGAAGCAGATGTAGCCCGAGGTGAAGTCACTCCCTGTGTTTGAGGGGGAATCTAGGAGGGCATGGAGGGAAGGAAGGCAGGTGCACAGCCTGGTGTATGGCCCAGAGCTCTAAACTGGGAGCCCTCAAAGACATACTTGACTAATTCCCTAGAACCTGTTCATATGTTACCCTATGTGGCACAAGGGACTTTGTAGTTGTGCTTAAGGTTAAGAGCCCTAACATGGCGAGATTACCCTGGATTATCTGGTGATCACAATATAATCACACGAGTCCTTAAAAGGGGAGATCCTTTCCTGACTGTAGTTAGAGAGAGATGTGACCACAAAAGAGCTGTCCAAGAGAAGCAACATAGTTGGTTTTGAAGATGAAAGAAGGAAGCCATGAGCCAAGGAGAGCAGGTGACCTCTAGAAGACTGAGAAGGAAAGGGAATGGCTTCTACCCTGCAGCCTCTGGGAGGAACACAGCCCTGCTGACATCCTGACTGCAGCCCAGTGAGACCCGTGTCTGGCTCTTGGAAGACAGAAGATGTATGTTGTGTTCAGCCACTAAGTCAGAGGTAATTTGTTACAGCTGTATAGAAAATGAATACAGCCTGGCCCCAGCTCTGCCTTTGATTAGCCCGAACACTTTGACCATGGCACTGAACTCTCTGTGAGCCTTGGTGTCTTCATCAATAAAATGGGAATGTATTCATGTTTTATCACCCAAAACATTCTAAGCCTCTCCAGCCCATGGGGACTGGTAAAGACAGTTTAACAACAACATATGAACATGTGCCACTGCCCTGGACCTGAGTCAGTGGGCGCTTGGCAAGCTTCTTCCCTCCCTGCATGCCCAGAAAACAGAGGACCTACCTCCCAAGCACTCTGAAGAAGCAAGTCATTTCCTTCCTCTTTCTGGGTTTTGTATCATCTCATTTGTAACTTGAAAGTGTTGAACTAGGTGATCTCTAAGTTTCCTTCCATCGCTAAAGATCTTTCACGTATAACTGTATCTTTCTTTCATTTTCTGAATACATTTTAGAACTTTATCCCAACTCAGGGCCAATGTGGTGTCAGCTTTCTCTGTACAAGGCTGTCATTGTAGACTGTAGAATCTTGAGTGAGTGAATCTAAACTCAGACTGTGGCAGAGCCCAGAATTTGTTTTGAAATGTGTAAATACATGTTTAGTTTTGTAAAAAGGTGAAATAAAAATAGCTCTACCCACCTTTCTGATGAACATCTGGAGATGGAAACCTTGGCTTGAACATGTACAAGTTGGTGCCAGGCATGAAAGCGGAATGGAGTGGGGATGAGGTGGGAAACCAGGAATGCAGAGGAGTCATCCTCCTCTGGCCTCAACAAGTGTAAAATCCACCTGCTCTGCTACTTCCCAGGTTAGTGTGAAAAGACACAGGGAGGTCGATGTGGACCTATTCTATAATAGTTGCATGTGACTCTTTCTTTTCCCTCCTTCCTGAGTGTAGGCTCAGCCTTCTAGGACAATGACATCATGTCAAGAGAAAAGTGAAGACCAGAGAAGAAAAGTGACTGGTGTAAAGTCACCCTGTCTTCTCTGATAGCCAGTCATTCATTAAATCATGCCTATTGTATCAGTCAGGATGGGCTAAGCTATGCTGTAGTAACAAATAGGCCTCAAACACGGTGATTTAAAATAGCATGCTTTATCTCTTGCCTATCCTCCAAGTTCATCATGGTTGGCAGGGGGTTCTGTTCATTGTAATCCTGGAGGGTCCTAGAGTGGCAGAGCAGGTATCATTTCAAACAATATGGTTGCCATATCAGAGAGAATGAGAGAGCTTTGGGGGGTCTAGTGCTCTGGCCTGAAAGTGACGCAGGTCATGTCTGCCCACACTTATCGGTCAGAACTAATCACAAGGCTACACAGGGACAACAAAGGAGGTACAAGCCTACCATGGGCGGCAAAGAGCTGAGAATATTCGGCAGAGAGCATACTGCCTGCACGTGGTCCTTTGGGCCCCACCACCCTTCATGCTACCTCTTCCACAAAGCCTTACCTCATCTCCATAGACGGCATTCTTGAAAGTTCTCTTTGTGATGCTCTCACCTGGCAGATGGGGAAAGGGGGAGATGAATTGTATTGCTGAACCGCAAGAGCTATAAGCGGGAAGCGTGTGTCCCAAGTACGTTCTGAGCTGCAGTCGGCTTGCTTAAGTGGTGTGCCAGGGGTTGGCTGTGTTTACTTAGTTCTGACTAATGAGTGTGAGCAGAAGTGACCTGTGTGCTTTCAGTCCTTTGGCTTTTCACTCTGGAGAAATAGGGTCCCAGCAGACATGGGGCTGTGGTCCAGGAGAGTTGACTAATACTGCATACAACATCTGCTATAACCCTCCTGGGAGTGAATCCCTTGACTGGAAGAGCAGCCTGCCTTGGGACCCAGGGTGGACACTGAGATGGCAGACTGCATTGTGTTTCTACTTCCTTGTTATCTATCTCTTTCCTTTATTAAAAATTTGTGGTTATAAAGACTCAATTTGATTTTCTCATGTGAATAGGCTAGGAAGCCTTGGGAGAAACTGTGCCCTCTGCTCTTGTTGTTTCTGGCTAATTCAGGTACCAGCTGCAACAGTTTCAAGGCTACCTCCAAGGTGGAGGAGCCGTCTCTTGCCTCCGCCCTCTCCTCTGAGTCCTGGTCTAGACTTCCTTCATGACATGCCTCACTCTCCACTTGTGTTCAGTAAGTTGCCTGCATACTTGCACTTCTCCATGGGCTGAGACTATTTCAAGCACAGGATGACATCTTCTAACTCGACCCCAGATGGAGCCCAGTGCTCAGCAGAAACTGTTCCCGGCCTGGATTGTAACGTAATATTTGTCGACTAAATATTGTCAGTATCAGAGTGGAAAGGGGTAAGGCCCAGTGCTGCTAGTTTTTAAAAGTCCCCTAGGTGATTTGAATGAGAAGCCAAGATGGAGAAACACTGCCATAGTCCAACACCCTCATTTCAAATGAGGTAGGAGAATGGGGTCTGGGGACAGGGACCCTAAGGCTGATTTGTGCTGACTTCCTAGAACTGAATTGAAAGGAAAATCCCAACTTTCCACATCCAAGTAACAAAAAGATCAGAGGCTACTCCCTTTGCACTCCCCCTCTTTCTGTGTCAAAGATGAAAAAAATGAAAACTACTTCTGATTGGTCCCTTCCTGCAACCAATCAGACTGGTCGTGGGCCTAGTCTTCATTTGCATAGGGGTGAAACTTTGTAACTTCACTTCAGTCTCTGGTCCCCTCCCACAATCAATCAGACATTTGCATAGGAGGTAACTTTGTAACTTCATTTGCATAGGATGTAACTTCATCTTCCACGACCAATCAGACTGGTCATGGGCCACTACTTCATTTACATAGGGTATAAATCAAGTAGCCAATGGGAAACCTCTAGAGGGTATTTAAACTCCAGAAAGTTCTGTAACCAGCACTCTTAAGCCACTTGCTGGAGCCCCGCTCCCACTCTGTGGAGTGTACTTTCCTTTCAATAGATCTGTGCTTTTGTTGCTTCATTCTTTCATTTTGTTTGTACATTTTGTCCAATTTTTTGTTCAAAACCAAGAACCTGGATATCCTCCACCAGTAACACAAAGATGGGGAAACAGTCTCAGAATGGGGAAGGGACACGTGCCAGGGCTTCACAGCTAGGGAGTAACAAGGTAGCTGCTTGAACCTCAGCATGCCTTCACCACTGCTCCCTCAGAACTGTATACAAGCCACAGTTGGAACTACATTTCTGCACCTCTGACACCTAGCACTGAGCAAGCGTGCTGAATAAAATGGATATGGGATAAATTAATCCTACTTTCAAATCGATACAACATTTAATTTGATTTTTATTTAACAATTATAACGCACCAACACTATATAAATGCTTTACAAATAACACTGAATCCTTAAAACAATCCTTTGTGATCATTACAACTTATTTCCCTCATTTTATAGTTGAGGACATGGAGGCACAGAGGGGTTAAGTAACTTCCCCAGGGTCACAAACCTACCAAGTGGTGGAATGGGGGACTCAAATTCAAGTCATCTAACCTGAGGGTCCAAGTGCATAATAACTACACTCTGCTGTGTCTTGTCATGCCAGCAGGGAGGGCCCCTTACCACTGCAGTTCTAACAGCTTAACTCAGTAACTCTGTGCTCAGCAGGCTCTTGGAGGGCCCACTTTTTTTTTTTTTTTGTAGCACCTTAGACTTTGTGCCCAGTTTCCTTTTCTGTCAAAACTTACCTGTGCTGTGCCCCACCCCTTCCCTCAGGGACTTGCTATCTACAGATCAGATAACTTCCAGAGAGCTGGGAGATGCCAAAGGTAATGATTTTCAGTGTTGACAGTTTTACCCAAGGCTGACCCAAAGCAGATAACACACCCGGGGTAGCAGCGAGTTGGTGGTACAGGCGGCTTAGCACGTGGAAATGCAAATGCACACTCTCTGGGTGGCCCTATTTAGAGTAACATCTTCTAGGAATCAACCTCAAGGCACCCAGGCAAGGCTTTGTTTAGAATGCCACAGGCTTAGGGGGAGAAATGAGAAACTGCAAACATTCCGTTTTCTCAATGCAGTCACCCAGGCATTGGCAAGTGGCCATTCCATCTGGAGCCTTCGGAAGCCATATAAGGGGGTCCCTGATCCACCACCCCTTTGAGCTCAGAATGTTTCAATGAGAAGGTTGTTCAGCTTGTGAGTGGAGCTTTCAGAAGCTGAGGGGGAGGCCAGATATGGTGGCTCATGCCTGTAATCCCAGCACTTTGGGAGGCTGAGATGGGCCAATTGCTTGAGGTCAGGAGTTTGAGACCAGCCTGGCCAACATGGCAAAAACCCATCTCCACTAATATATATATGTATATGTTAGCTGTGAGTGGTGGTACATGCCTATAATCCCAGCTACTTAGGAGACTGAGGCAGGAGAATCACTTGAACCCAGGAGGTGGAGGTCGAAGTGAGCCAAGACTGCCCCACTGCACTCCAGTTTGGGCAACAAAGTGAGACTTCATCTCAAAAAATAAAATAAAATTTAAAAAAGCTAAGGGAAATACTCACAGCCACCTGGGAGTTCCTGGACAGAGCCTGGAGGCTACATGAAGGACAAGCAGCTCCCATGAACAGAGAAGGTACGGACACGCTCAGCCCCCGTGGCCTGCTCTCTGAGCTGGGCCCTGGAGGATGCCGGATACACTGGAGATGCTTGTCCCAGACTCTCAAAGAAGTGCTCTGTCCTAAGAAAGAATTTTAATATTCCTAAGAATTCAAAAGTGCATTCTGGTTGTGCTATTTTCAGAAAGAAAACCTCCAAATTTCCAAATGATAACCAGACATGGATTTGTCACCACTCTGGAGCAGGCGGAGTGAAATCAAGTTGGGAAAGAGGAGAAAAAAGGGAAAGGTGAAATTCAGGGGAGCCTCCCAGGTTCTGGTTTGATGGAAGATCTGCCGGAAGGTGCCTTGCTCCGGCCTGCAGGCGCCACGAGATGGCAGCATTTCTGAACATTCCAGATGGGCCCGGGGCCGCCCATCAGGGCGCTGGGGGGCCTTGGCCCTGTGTCAGGAGTACATCCTCCCTTAGGTTAGGAGGATTAACAGTCCTGACCTCAGGATGCTCTTGTCTTCAGCCAGAGACAGAGAAGAGAGCCAGAGCAGAAGGGCTGGATCTCCCTGGTGCACGTTCAGCTGTTTCAACAAAATCAGTCTTGAACCCAAGTGCCTTTTGGCCAGTGGCCACATTGGAATTTGGTCTGGATTGTCTTCGTTTATCTGAGAAATGAAGGCTTTGGGGCCAGACATTGTGTAGGGGCCAAGTGACTTTGTGGTGCTTTAGAAAGTTTGTCCCTGCCAGCCTCAGTCTGTGTGCCCTGGAGGACTTCATCTATTGGACATGGCTGGGCACCAATGCCAGCATTCAGGCTTCCACCCCACTGCCACCCTGGACCTCTGCTCCCATCATTATTTGGTGTGAAATAATGGACAGGTTTTTGCCATGAAAACTCTTCCTGGTATCTGACTTGCATACCTCATTCATTCATTCACTTTCCAATAAAGATTTATTCAGCATCTTCTATGAGCCTAGTGTTCTGCCAGGTCCTGGGGGACACAAGAATGACTGTTCTGCTGTCAGGGAGCCTGCCTCTAATGAAAGGGGGTAGAATTAATCAAAATTACAGAAGTGCTTTGTAGGGTTCTCAATTGTAAGTGGGAGCTAAACATTGAGTACCCTTGGACATAAAGATGATGACAATAGACACTGGGGGACTAGAGGGGAAGGGACAGAGGGGACCAAGGGCTAAAAAACTAACTACTGGATATATATGCACTACCTGGGTAATGGGATCAATCGTACCCCACACCTCAGCATTGCACAAAGTACCCATGGAACAAACCTGCACATGTACCCCCCGAGACTAAAACAAAAGCTGAAATTGTGTTCTTTTAAAGTGCTATGTAGGAAAAGTGTAGGGTGTTATGGCAGTGACTCTAAAAGATTCGTCACTTATAAGCTGTTGACCTTGGTGTAGGTGGTCTCTGAGGTTTTGCAGGAGGATTAAAGAATTAACACATGTGGGAACATGTGGCATATTGTGGATGCCTAATGAGTGCTGCCTGCTATTTTCATTACTGTTATGCATCCACAGTGCCGGGGGCACTAGTCACATAGACTACGCATGCAACCGATGTGGGAGCTTCGACTTAACCTCTCAGAGTCTCAGCGTCCTCGTCTGTAAAAAGGAATAATAATATCGGGATTGCCACGGGACTGTGGTGGGGATTAATGAAGTATGGAAAGAGTGTTAAGTATTTAGCTTAGTACTTGGGGTCTGCTATGATTATTGGATCTAGACACCACAATTATCAAAACTAAATATGCAGGCTCGAACCGCATTTGGAGTCATACCTGAAGCCCCAGGGTGCCTTTCCAGCTGTGTGTTTGGCTAAATGATGGCCAGTTTTCATCTAATAACTCCTTCCTCTTTCTACTAACTGAAGGAGTTGTTCAGAGAGTTAACACAACCGAGTATTAGTGTTATCAGCTGCTATCTCAGACCATTCAAGATACGGTAAGCGCCCATCTCTATAAAGCAGAGAAAGGACTTGTCCAACCATCTGGTGAGTCAAGTCAGTAGAGAGTCAGCCGAGGGAGGAAGGAAAGGAGGCCACTGCCTTGATTGTCTTCTACGGTGGGGTTACAGGTCCCAATATACATCACCTCGTGTAACTCTCAGGGGCAACCCTGAGACAGAGGCCCTCATATCAGCATCCCCATTTTACAGATGAGGAAATGGAGGCCAAAAGTCTTACAGCAAATATAAGGTGGAACTGGGCTTAAACCCAGGTCTGTTTGACTCCAAAGCCTGAAGTCTCTTCACAGCACAAAGCTGTGTTAAGTGATTTGATGGACTCGACTAGAATGTTACTACTTAGCTTGTCCCCAAGTCAAAAAAAAGGCATGCAAATGTTTGTTGAATTGGGCCAATGCCCAATTCAGTCCAAATGGACCATCTGTCAGCTCCACGTGTGAACAAACTAGATTGCTAGAAAACTATGAAATGGGTATTCTATCAGCTTCTATGAGGCTGTTTGCTTTTGCCCAGCCCCCTGCTCAACTTCCCCTAGGTGAGCTGACTTGCGTGGGTGGATTGTTAATCTGTGGGACAGGGGGTCCCTGAGGGCTTGGACCTCATTCCAGCACTATTCCCAGCTCATCTCAGCTTGAGGAAGCCAATCAGGGGGTGCACCCCCTTGCCTCAAGTCAATCAGGGGTGAAGTTAACCCTGGTCAGACCCCTGGGAGAAGGCCCTTTTTAGGTCCCCATAGGAAAGGGAAACACTAATGTCTCCAAAGAGCTTTTTCACTCAAGCAGGACAACAGTAACATCCACCAGCCCTGCTGAGCTGAGGAAGGTGGGGTCTCAACTTAGCTCCACATGCAAGGTGCCACTGTGCTCTTCTTCCCACCTTGGTTCTTAGGATGTCCTGGCAGAGGATTGATTGAAATGGTTCTCAGATAAAGAAAAATTTGTGTTGCCAGAATGTTTGAGGTTTGAGAGTTTGGGTCAATGGGGTATCAAGTATGACTCAAACAGCTAACTTATTCTCTCCTCAACACGTTTGGTAACTTGTAGTGGACACCGATGTTGCTGCTGGCCCAGCATCCATTACCACCTCTTCTTGGAATAGCATCCTGAGTTTGCCTTCAGAAGCCACCCCTTTCTTACACCAAGTCTTCCGGTTTGAATTAGTCTGACTCCATTCACCATCTCTGGGCATGGGTGTGTGACATCCATCCTCTGAAACCGTCGCTCCTCCAGTGTATAAAGCTCAGGGAAGACCCATACAAGGGCTTCATACCCTGGAGAAGTGACTGTTTCAGTGGTGGGTGTGTATCTTCAGCCGGATCCAAAGAAAATCAATCCTGAGGTTTTACTGGAACTGAGGGACAATGTACTTTCTGTGGAGGCAGCTAAACTTTTTGCCCCTCAGCCTGGAACTGCTGGTGGCCAGGTTGCCCCCATATGGGGAGAGCCACCTGAGACTGAAGCCAGCCCAGAGGAAAGCAGAGAGAAGAGAAGGTGAGACAGAGATTCCTGGTGACATCTTCAAAGTCCAACCATGGACTTTCCCAATTATGTGAGTAAATATATTTCTTTTGGTATGTATCCAAGTTTGAACTGAGTTTCCATCTCAGACCTGAAAGCATCCTGCATAATGTTGAAGCATTCCCAAAATAGATCAGTAAATTGGGTGCTGAGATTACAATGAAAATTTTATTTGAAATTTATTTGACACTTAATATCAATCATGATTTTTATATGCTGTAGATGTACGATAAATCATGCTATGAGAAATTAAAGATGTATGAGAAATCATGCTTGCTATGACTAAGCTATACCACGGAAAATAAACAAAGCTAAACAAACACACTCCACCACATTTTCCAATAAATCCCAGAGATCTGCTTCCCTGGAGTCAGAAAAACCTGAATCTGAATTCTTGTTCTGTTAATTATCTTACACAACTCCCCTGTAGCTGTCATGGGCCTCAGCTTCTTCATCTGCGATATGGTGATAGCAAGAGTCACTACATCATTGGGTCATTATAGAGGATTATCTAAAATATTAAGAATAGCCAGCCTGGTAACACGCCTGTGAAACAAGAACTGAGGATTAGAAAGTTTAAGTAACTTGTTCAAGGTCCTCCAACTAGTAAGCGGCGGAGCTGGGATTTGAACCTGGGCAGTGTGGCTCAGATCTTTCACTCCTGACTGCCATGTTTACCACCTCTTGAAGCTAAAAGAGGTTAAGGAACTTGCCCAAGGTCACACCTCATAATAATGCACACCAGGCATTTGTCCTACAGCCTGACACATAGTAAATTTTAATAAATATCAAGGAGAACAGAGAAAGAGTGTTAACTAGTTGGTTACATTTGGGCAGGGTCATGTCTGCAGTAGTCGGGGCATAAGGAGACCTGGCTTGAGGCTCGACTCTGTCACTCACCTGACATGTGAACTTCTGAAAGTTACTTGCTTCTCTTCTCTTCTCTGGTCTTTGGTTCCTCGAGTGTACCTCAAGGGGTCGGAGTGGTTGATCTCCAAGGGCCTGTCAACCATAACCATCTATTGGCCCTGGGATCAGAGTCATTTCTTGCAACCGAGGAGACTGAGGTTGCACATTGGGTTTAGTGAGGATTTTTACACAAAGGAGCTGGAGTACAGCCTCCGCTCTCCCTGAAGGTGTGAGCTCAAACTGTGAGCCCCTGGCGCCATACTGCTTCCAGTATGTGTCTTCTTTTCTAAGTTCCCCATCTTTCTCTAACCTAGTCCATTTCCAAAGTTAAGAAAGAAAAATAGGACCAAAATTCATTATCTCTGAAGGAGAGCGAGGAAGAACAAGACCAGGCCAAGCCCTCAGCCTCCCTTATGTGTTGAATCTGCCTTATTTCCATGACTTTTTCCTGAGCATCTTAAAAGCTTTTTATCCCATCTGAAAATGCTTCCTAAATGGCAACAAAGTTTCCCAGAAAAAAACGTAAGTGTTTTGATGAGTTAAGTGTTAATCAATCAACGCCATATGGGTTAAGTATCCCCTGAGACACACTCAGCATTTCCCATTAACGACAAATGCTTAGGGACAGTATGTGCTAGGGGTGTAAGGGCTGAAGAACCTGGGGGACTCACTTGGAACTTCCTCTGTGCCCCTCAGCAACAGGGCCATTTGTTCCACTGTGTGCACAGCCCCAGAGTCCCAGACCCCCTAACTCACACTAAGTTTCTAATGAATGAATGGGTAATCTTAGGCTGGAGCTTAATGAGACCTTGAAGGAACAATTCAAGGAACCAGAGCCACCTTTTTTTGGCTGTTCTTGCTGTGAGAATCTCTCTTTGAAAAGTGGCAAACTTGTTTAAGGTAGTAAACAATTTTGAGCAAACAACTTGGTCTGTTTATTCATTCAAAGGATGCTTATTGAACACCTAATTTGTGTTAGAAACTGCAAAGTAATGGGGGAAATAAGAATTTTAAAAGAGGGGGGCAAAGTGATGACGGCAGAGTCCCCACCCTAGCTCCTCCATCTCCTCTCCCTCTGTCATGATATCATGGCCTCCTGCTGCTTCTCCGTGGGTCACCCTTGCATTCAGTGACACCAGGCTCCGTGTACAGAGGCTTTCAGACCAGCTCAGGCTATTTTCTCAAGACTTTGGTTGAATCTGGGAAGATACTGGATGGCAGCTTATCCATTCTTGTGCTGCACAAATGCACTGCCTGCTCATCAGAGTCCATCTTCTACCCAAACACCAAGGCAACCACCTAACTGGTCACCATGTATGTCCTCTTCCAACCCACTCTCCACCCAACCACCAGAACAACCTGCCCAGGCCTCAAATGTGACCCCATCATTCTATGGTACTGTGCAGAGAGCCAGGACTACAAAGGGTGGGTCTACTTGGTTAAACCTAAGCTCCACGGCATGGCAGGCATGGCAGGCAGGATGCCTGCAGCTATCACTCCTATGGATCCCAAGAGGTCTTCTCTCTCTCCTTTTGTTTATGCTGAGCTCTTTGCCATTCTTCTTTGCCTGATTAACTCAAGCTCCTGAACCCTATTCTGAGGAATGCTAGTTCTGCAAGATGCTGAAGTTTTTGTTCTATGAAATAAAGGGGTTCTGTGGTGAGAAAAAGTTTTCACAAGTGCATAGTTAGAAAAAGTTACATGGGCTTTTTATTGCAGGACTTCTTGGAGCCTTTATTATGCTAATGTGCACTGTGGCTCCCTAAGAGAAAATCTCATTTAATCACAGAATCCTGTTTGCCTCAAATACTTGTAACTCTCTGTTGTGTCTGGGGACATAGTTGAGGAAAGCTGTCCCAGGCAATGACTCACTTTATGACCTTGAACAAGCAAGATAATTTGTTCATTCAAAGAACATTTATGAGTGCCTAATTTGTATGAAACTGAAAAGTAATGGGGAGGTAAAGAGGAATGAAACAGAGTCCCTTCCATGAAAGAGATTGACTTTTGCTGACTGTACTCTCTCCACTGTCACACTGGTTTTAGTTCTCAACAACCTTAGAAGGACAAACACAATATATCCGGAGCCTTCTTAGGAAATGCATTAGGTAAAAACATATCAGATAAAACCTGCAGAGAAGTTTTCAAGCCCCTTGCAGGAGAGAACTTCCAGGCTGACATCATTTACAGGGGTCTAAATTACTTTGCCAACAGACTTAGTCATTGGGAGAATATAGCTGAACCTGCCATCTCGAGGTGAAGGGTGATCTTTGAGAACCCTCCATAAAGGCTTGTTGGTCTTTTCCTACCTTACCCCTCGCCTAATTCTCATTTTTCCTTACAAAGTCCATCTTTGTCATGGGAGAGTCTCTCTTTTATTTTTAATCTTTTCATTTTTGTGCCTCTCTTGGACTGAAGACAATTTGTTCCTTTCTTGTTCCACCCTGCCCACCCAAACTTTCAACACCTTTCCAAAAATATTCAATCACCTTTTCTGCCTACTATTTTTTTATTCAGCTGGACATTACTAGAAGCAACTAGACTTTTACTTGGGTTTCTGAAAACTGGGTTTCTAAGTGTAATGGGCTATTGTTTCATAGGAAAGAGAAAGATGGGAGGAGAGGACAGTGTCTGATCCAGTCTGGCAGCCTTCCCATAAGGGTTTTAACTTTCCATGGTTAGAACACAAGGTCCATCAATAAATGAATATTCACGACAAAGCCTTCTTCAAGAACATTCTTGAGGTATGAATAAGTGGAAACCAGAAGAGAGAAGAAAGAGGGGCTTGAGGATCACAGCTGACAAACCAGACAGTGGCCACTGGATTATCTGCTCAATGAGTGTCATGCCAGCTGTGTCTGCCAGGGGTCATGCCAGCTGTGTCTGCCATTAGATTCAATCACCTACTATAGCATCTGGCACTTGGGATACATTTCATGAATACATGTGCATGGAGGAATACTAAACATGTAAGGATTCTTTAGGGGCTGGCATAATTGCATGGTAGTTTCTTTGAGAGGGGCTCATTTCCAGCAGTCAAGATAATGAGGTCTTGCGCTTTCTAATGTTACCCTTAAAAGTAATCATGACCAAGTTTGTATCCTGAGATGGTGATAGCTGGGAGAGCTGGAATATATGGACTTTCTTGGACATGGTAAGAATTTATCTAGCCTGTTTAAATGGGCAGAGAATGAATTGAATTGCATACTAGTGTGTTTTTGGGAAGGGAAAGAAAACTCATTTTCAAAGACTCCATTAAACAGCTACTGCGGCTGTTGCAGCTTAAGAAAAATGAGGCACTTTGCCTGCTTGTTCAACTCAGCCTCCGTTTACAGGCTGAATTTTTGTGTGGATAGGTGATGGTCTTTCTCCAACCCAAGCATTATCTTCCCCAAAATGCTTATGACTAGAAAATTTATGGTTGAGGAATTTAAGATCTTAAAAAAACAGAGTTTGTAACAGAGGTACAAGCAAACCTATGAAAGCTCTAAAAACAAATTTAAAAGAAAATATGTCCAAAACACATTTCTGACAAAGGGTTGGTATCTAGAGTATATTTTTTGAAAAGAACTCTCAAATCCCAAGAAAAAAGAAACCATGCAATCTAAGTAGAAAACAAACAAAATAAATAAACAAGACATTTGAACAAAGAGGATATACAGATGGCAAATCAACACATGAAAAAATGTTCAGCATCTTTAACCATTAGAAAAATGCAAATTAAATCACAATGAGAAATCACTAACACCTACCAGAATGGCTAAAATTAAAAATGGGAACAATACTAAATGCTGGAGAGCATGGGGGGGAAACTGGATCATTCATCCATTGCTGGTGGGAACATCTACTCTGGAAAACTGGCAGTTTCTTGTAAAACTAACCATGTGGCCAGGCGTGGTGGCTCACACCTTTAATCTCAGCACTTTGGTAGGCCAAGGTAGGCAGATCACTTGAGGCCAGGAGTTCTAGACCAGCCTGGCCAACATTGTGAAACTCTGTCTCTACTAAAAATACAAAATAATTAGCTGGGTGTGGTGGTGCGTGCCTGTAATCCCAGCTACTTGGGAGGCTGAGGCACGAGAATCACTTGAACCCAGGAGGCAGAGGTTGAGATCGCACCACCTCACTCCAGCCTGGGTGACACAGTGAGACTCTGTTTCAAAAATGAAAAAACAAAGCTAACCATGCAAGTACCATATGACCCAGCTCTTAGACTCTTGGACATTTACTCCACAGAAATGAGAACTTGTGTTCACAAAGAAAACTTCGCATGAATGATCATAGTAGCTTTATTCAGAACACCCCAAACCTGGAAGCAACCCAGATACCCTTCAGTGGGTGAATTATTAAACTATGGTCCATCCATACCCTGGCACACTACCCAGCAGTGAAAAGGAACTGCCACTACACAAAACAACCTGGATGAATCTCAGAGAATTAAGCTGAGTGAAAAAAGCCAATCCCAAAGGTTACATATCATGTGAATTCACTTGCATAGCATTCTTGAAACAACAAATTCATAGACACGGAGAACAGATTAGAGGTTGCCAAGGTCTGGGATAGGAGGTGAAGTGGGGATGAGAGAGGGAGGTGGGGGTGGCTATAAAAGGGCAAGAGGAAGAATCTTTACCTTTAGGGGAGGGAACTGTTTTGGATCTTGTTGCTGTCGTTGTTTTGCTTGTTTGTGTTCTGTGTTGAGTGTGGTGGTAGATACGGGAGCTACACACGTGATAAAATTATGTAGAACTGAACACACACGTGTTATCACAGGGTGGGAATGCCAGCATCTAGCATCAGGGCCAAGGCCATGGAAGTGCAGCGCACAGCTGAAAGCAACATGACTGCCCTGGGCTTGACTAGGATCCTGCTTGGTTGTGCAGGAAGCCAAGGAGAAGGAGAGTAGATGGGAGATGCCCAGATATCTCTTGCCTTAGATGGCTAACGAGGCCAGTTTCACAGGAACTTTCCATTTGGGAACACTCAAGTGAAATCCTCAAGAAGTGGGTTGTGGTTATGAAAAAGGCACCTCAGAGTGAATCTACGTACACACTGATTTTTATTTGTCCTGGGGAGAACAGTGGGGGAGAAATCATTGACCCAACCTAGAGACAACCCAAGGACTAAGAGACTGAATATACAAAGAGAACATGTTCAGACCGTGTATAAAAACAGAACTTTGACCACAACCTGCAGAACCTCTTATCTACAACAAACAACCCAGGAAGCCAGTCTGCTGTAAGTCGGATTTATGGGAAGCCAGTTTGCTCTCTCCAGGGACAATCCAGGAAGCTACACAGTAACCCCTGTAACAACCTGTCCCAAATAGATGGGACTTGATTAATAACTGACAGTTTCCCTAATTTTTGTCTCCACTACCAACTTAAGGACCAACCAGAGAAAGCCAGATATGCACCCCAACCAGACAGGATGCCCCCTTTCTAGTTATCCCACACACAGCTCCCCCAAACCAACAGCCTCAAATCAGCGCACACCTGAGGCTTCCCTTTCTCTCCATAAAGCTTTCCCTATTCCTCTGGCCTGCCTTTGACTCTCTGCAAAGGGTGATGGCTGACTCCCTTGCTATAGCAAGCTCTGAAAAAATAGCCTTTGCTTTCCTCACTTGGTTGGTTTTTGTTTATTTCATGTACCTTTCTAGATATTTGTAGAGTAAACAATTTCAATCAACTAATGGAATCACCTACTTTCCCGACACACCAGTCAGTGACTGGGGTGACTGTTGGCTGCTCCTTCCTTCACATGGCTCCATCCCTGGGATGTTCCATGATGGTGTCCCTGAGGTCTAGAGAGGCCTGAGGGTCAGCACCAGGACCCACTTGGGGGCATGAATGTCATTTGTGGTTGATGTCCATTATGCTTGCTTGATGTCCTTGCCCGATCTAACGGTGCCCACCCTAGACTGGTTGTGAAATTATTTGGATATACCGTCCCTCCCACCAGCCCCCGAGCTAAATTGTTGCCATCCTCCTGGCCCAATTCAACACCATGCTTCTTACTGAAAATTACCATGAAGGATGAACAGTTGTGGGTTGGCTTCTAATCTCAGCACTCACTGGCAGGCAGGGTAAGCCACACCCTCTCCCTGGTCCTGTCTCTGCTGCTGTAATATAAGGATTGGACTAAATAATTTCCCCTCCCATCCATATCTCTTCCCAGCCCTCATGCATATTGGGCCTTATAGAAGTCTCAGAAGGACCACCCTCAATAGGCTCACCCTTTGGAGAGGGAGGGTGAATTGAGCAAGTGGCATTTCCACTGCCCGGCTGAGCAGAGGCAAATCCAAGGCAGAATCAAGTTTCTGTTTTTCTGTACTAGATCTGCTGTTCCAAATGGTACCATTTAGGCACCACCAACCCTGAAGCTGCCACGCCCTTCGTTATAATTCACAGCTCACAAACTTGATTCCCCCTGAGAACATGTTTTAATATTGAATTAATCCAGAGTTCACATATGTTGCCTGAATGCGACATTGTGTAATATCTTTTTTCCCCTAACTGTCCAGCCCCCAATTCCCCCTAAGAATCTCATTCTCATTCAGTGGCATTAAAAAACAAAACAAAACAAAACAAAATCTTCACTCCCACTTAGAGGCCTAAGTCCTGGGGGAGCCAGAGCAGAGGAGAGGTTGTCTCCTCTAAAGTTCAGAAATAAAAATGACTTTCTCCTTTCAGCTGCTGTTCCCTGATGTGACTCTGTGATCAGTATCAAATGCTCGGTAGCAAGGATTTCTGTAGAGCCTTCTCAGCTAAAATAGATTTAACCTGCCCGTTGCTCTTTGTTAGAGAACAATACATGTAACAATAAGGAGCTGCTATATTGTTCATGCATGAATAGTCTCGATTCTAGATATTTGCTGTTGGGCCCTGTAGATTACCTGCAAAGAATGTCCCGCTCCCTCTGTTGAGAAAGGTTAGGCTACAGGCAAGCACTCTAGGCTGTTTCATGGTAATGAATCAATAGGGGAATGCAATTAATGAAGTCCTATTTCAAAATCATAGGGAGTCACCTTTTGAAATGGGGTCTTTTTTTTCTCCTCCAGTCTAATTGCACAGCCCAGGGTATCTCCAGTTTGAATGGGTCAACTCCACGTGTCAGCAGGGGTTAGGGGCTGGCAGGAGGAGGCAGAGGGGGGGGGCAAGCAAGGTTTCTTTGGAGGCTTACTTGGGCAAGGTCTAGAGGAAATGAAACCCATATGGGTGTTATTAACGTGTGGCTCAGAACCAGGCAAGCAACAGAGGCACACTAGTAGGGCAAGAGTGTCTTCTGAGGCTGGGCGGGGTGGCTCACGCCTGTAATCCCAGCACTTTGGGAGGCTGAAGTGGGTGGATCACGAGGTCAGGAGTTCAAGACCAGCCTAACCAACATAGTGAAACCTGTCTCTACTAAAAATACAAAAAATTAGGCAGGCAAGGTGGCAGGCAGCTGTAATCCCAGCCACTCAGGAGGCTGAGGCAGGAGAATCACTTGAACCTGGGAGGCAGAGGTTGTAGTGAGTTAAGATCATGCCATTGCACTCCAGTTTGTATGACAGAGTGAGACTTCGTCTCAAAAAAACAAAAAGAAAAAAAAAAAAAGAGTGTCTTCTGAGTTTTCCATCCTGTTTTTCAGCTGCACAAAATCTTGGTCATCAGGACTCCCACTATGTGGCTACAGATTAAGTGTTTGAGAACCCATGGCTAGTGCACCATGGTGTAGGCAGAGAAAAACCCAAGCTTCAGGTCTGGTATGTCTGAACTCCAATCACTAACCAGCAGCGTGACCTTAGGCAAACGATTTAACCTCACTAAGCACCCCTTGTCTCATCTGTCAGACAGGAATATCATCACCCCTTCCCTTTTTCCTTTCTTACAAGGAAAATACGCTTTCCTAGAGGGACTCAATCAATGGGTGTGGTACACACTGCTAGTTAGCCAATAGCTGTCCTTCCCTTTCTTCCTTACCAAGAGAATCCCAGTTTTGTTCACGGCCACAGGGTATTCATCCAAGAATAACCCAATTTCCAGTGTCCTTTGTAGTTGAGATAGCCACATGACATAGTTCTGGTCAATGAAAATGGGTATTTGCTGGGTAGGGCTTCCTGGAAAGCTATCATTTCCTCAGATTTTTTTTTTATAGCAGACTTCACAAAGGTCTTTTCTTTTTCTGAGCCCCTCTTCTTCTTTCCTGGAATACAATCATGATGCCTGGAAGCATAAAAGCCGCCATCTTGCACCTACAAAGACAAATTCCATACATGCTAAGGCCAGTGGGACAGAAGGACAGAGGGGAGCTGGAGGTATCAGGAAGCTGTGGAGCAGCCATACCAGTCCCAGCCCTGACTGCCTCCCTTGAGACCTCTTGTCAGGTGAGAACAATACATTCCCATGGGTTTAAGTCACTTGTATTTGAGCTTTCTGTTACATGCAGCCAAGCACAATCTCTAAATGATGCTTGGTGCTTATATTTCTTCAGGCCAGCAAAACAAGTTCTTGGAAACTTCCTGCGGACTGACTAAGGTAAAAGGGAAGAATACACCAGGAGACATATCACCGGAGCTCAGATATTTTAGGACCTCATCACCTTTCCCTTTATCTGTCAACCCATGCACATGAGCTTTTTTAATTTACATAGGAGTCCTCGCTTATTAGTAAATCAGAGCTTCTGGGAAAGTGGAGTTAAATTAAGAGAGATCAGAGGCAAAGATAGTCAAGACACTGTATAAATACCTGTCTGCATCATATAAGATACTGGAGTTAATCAACTCCAAGAACAAAGGCAGTGCCCAAATGAAGAAACCGCCTGGCGGAGCTGACTACAGCAACCCTGCTGAGTGCAGGAAGTGAATATTGGAACCAACAGGCCAAATATAATAATGATAATAAAATTTAAAAAGCTTCTTCCCTAATAAAGAAGGCTTTGCTGAATTCTCATTCCCTGGAGAAATAGCCAAGAATACTGAGCTTTTCCAAAGGGACTTCAGCAGAAACTTGGGAGCAGTATAGACACATCTTCACAGAGGTTTAGATGGGACCCCTTGACCCAATCGGAGAGCCAGGAGGGGGCTTCCTATTGACCTTTGAAGGTCAAGCTCCTGACCCCACAGCTCTGGGCAGTGTGGCTCAGAGGCTGCTTCTCCAGAAGGATCCTGGAGTAAAAGTGAGTCACAAATGAGCTAATCACCATTAATGTGTTGGCTGAAACTGCCAGTCTGACATCCCTCCTAATGGCTGACAAATGTCAGGGTGACTTGTGTGCTTTTTTTGTTAATTAAATTGGTTAATTAGGTCCCAGAGGCCTAGCTGCTAATTATGAGCTGCAGCCGAATATGAGCTTAAAAAAAAAAAAAAAAAAGATACAAGGAAGTTAAAACAAAAGAGAAAACACACACACACACTCACACACAAACACACATCCCCAACTCCTTTGTGTTCTTTACAATCTGTACTGTTACCTTCTCTTAATTTCTGACCTGCCACATGTTACTACCTTCTTGATGTGTTTTAGAAAAAAAAAGAAGGCAAGAAAAACTCCAATTCTGCCTTTTTCCACAAGAAGCATCTGCTCCATCCGTACCTCGTTCATTAATTTTCTGCCAATTAGCCAGGAAGAAAAAAGGTAGAGGGGGAGGGGGGAGAAAAAAGTCCAGATTTGCAGCCTAATGTGTTACCTTGTGAAGATCATGTTTTCAAAAGTGACACGTTCCCTCCGGTTTGGAGAAAGAGGCAGTAACAGTCAACCAGATCCCAGCTCTGACTTGCTGGTGGAAAAGTTGATGAAAATTTTTCCAGAATTTCACAGAACAGGCCCCAGCCACAGGCATGAAATCACAGGGCAGTCTACCCTGTCCCACTGAGGAAGAATTTGCCTTAAAGGTAAGTAAAGGCACTTCCAGCTCATGGAGGACTCTAAAAAGCTATGCAAGTGAGTGTCCCCAGGAAGTACTTTCCAGCACTCAACCACACACCGCTGGCAGCGTCTTCCTCCAGTTCTCCTTCCAGTCAGAAGAGAACATTGAAGGAGGTTGAATCTTCCAGCTTCATACCTCTGGTTCCCACCCCTTCTGAGAGCTAGCAAGCCCCAAATAAACTGGTTAGTGCTCTTTGACTGGGGGAGGGGAGGAGGGGGAGGAAGGGGTAAGGAGGGAAATTGAGGTAGTGGAGAGGGAAAGGGGAGGAACTCAAAGGGCCTTTGGGGCAGAATCATATTCTTTCCAGCCCCTGAGTTTCCAAACAGTGACATTTAGACTCTTTAGGGTTTAGCTGCCCCAGCTTCAGTGCTCCTCCCGCTCAGAGCCCTGGGCTAGAAGAGTCTGGGACTTTGAAAACATGTGACTAGAAGCTCAGGGACTTCAAGAATATGCGTGACCCAGACACCACTTGGAGCAGTCTTCCCCTGATGCATTTCGGTGAACTTGACTCCTGCTCCCCATTCCACAGTCTGCCCTCCCAAGTCCAGAGCCCACCTCTGCCTTCTTCTAGCTCCCAGCTTCAACCTCACACAGTCCCGCATATCTGTTCCTGGGGGTGCGAGCTGGCTTTGGCCCCTTTGCTGTTCCCCCAGGCCTGCAATCAATGGTTCTAACTTTCCCGAAGCCTTGAGGAGTAATGGGCAGGAGCCACAACCCACACAGAGCCTTCTGCCTCCTGTATGGCCCTGCCTTCCAGGCTTCAGCACCTTCACCACTGCCTTCTATGATCACTCCAAATTTAGACTGCTCCACCCAACTTCTGGCCAGAAGTTACTGAGACATGTGCCTGGCAAGCTCAAGGTTAAAAGCAAAGCTGCAGGTTTTACAACAATTCCACCTGAGTCTCTATGTGTTCATTAGCGGTGTATGTGTGTGTGTGTGTGTGTGTGTGTGTGTGTTGTATGCGACCCAGCCAGCATTAATAGCAGTGGCTGCTTGGGATCATTCTGAGCAAAGCACCTCTGAAGTAATTTTCGGGAGAACATAGGAAAAAAAGAAATCTATGGGACAGTTGGTGAGGTCCATTATGCTGTGCCAGGGAAGACTAAGACAGGCAGGCAGTGCCCAACAGCAGGCAAGAGCGTGGCTCTGTCTTCTGATGACCAGGGTCCAGTCCTGGCTGGCCACTCGCTTGCTGTACAACCTTAGATCAGTTACTTCAACATCTGTGAAACTCGTGTTTTCATCTGTGACATCCGTTTAATAATAGTACCTGCCTCCTAGGTGGTTGCTGGGAGCAAATGAGACGAGGCCTGTGAGTGGTCAGCACAGAGCCTGGTGTGCACCAAGGACTCAGGAACCATTAGCTACTGTACGTGCTTTGCCCTTTTGCTCATTCCTTTAAAAGCAAAAGTCCACAGGAGCATCAGTTACACCAGGAACTTAGCATCAGTGTCTTAGATGCCTTGCTTGCATTTAAATTATTCTTAACTTTCTTTTTTTTCATATTTGGTAGAATGGTATCTGCTGTTCTTTCTCTAAGAAACCGTAGTTTTTATGAGTTAAAAACCCAAAGACAGCCGGACACGGTGGCTCACGCCTGTAATCCTAACACTTTGGGAGGTCGCGGCAGGTGGATCACCTGAGGTCAGAAGTTCGAGAACAGCCTAGCCAACATGGTGAAACCCCGTCTTTACTAAAAAATACAAAAATTAGCCGGGCATGGTGGCATGTGCCTGTAATCCCAGCTACTCGGGAGGCTGAGGCAGGAGAATCGCTTGAACCCAGGAGGCGGAGGTTGCAGTGAGCTGAGATCACGCCATTGCACTCCAGCCTGGGCAATTTTGAGACTCCATCTAAAAAATAAGTATGTACATACACACATAAATAAAATAAATAAAAAATTTTTAAAACCCAAAGAGATACCAACATTCTCTTCAGATTTACACTGGGTACTGCTCTGCCCCCAGGGGTCACATGTGAGACCCAAAGGAGAGGTGAGAGGTGGGAGAAAGGGATTCTCAAACTCTACAAGGAGTTGAACAGTTCACCTCATCACACCATTCATATCGTCTAGTGCTTTCTACAGAATCCCTTCTAGGAAGGAGCTGCCTCCTGTGCTCTCTGAGGGAAGAGTAGCTATTAAAGTCCCAGTCCTCAAAATGGGGGAGCCCAGGGTCTCTTTGGGTGTCCCCCATTCCTTTTTGGTAGAGAAATCTCACAATTAATTTCCATTTCCTTTTGCTGCATCACCCACTGAAAGGGAAGATAATTTGACTGCCCCAAAAGGTAGGGTGACCAACTGTCCTAGGACTTGCCCAGGACCGAGGGGGACTCCCAGGACATGGACTTTCAGTACCCAAGGGCGGAAACTCCCAGAGAAGTCCGGATGAGCTGGTCACCCTCCTGGAAGGCAGATTGTTAGCTGTTGGTTTAGGAGTGTCAGCGCAGCTGGGGGAGGTGCTAATTCCAAGCCACCCAGCAATTTAATAAACTCAGAGAAAATCTGAGGCATCTCAGGGAATCCACAGGCACTAAATGGATGAATGTGGCTTCGGGGCTTCTAACTGTAGAAATTATAGAAACACACAATTTCCCATTTGCACGGTACATGGGCTGTGGTTCTCACCCCCTTGGAAGTTGGAATCCTACATGGGAACTTTTGAAAATGAAGTCCTGAATCGACTAAGCTGCTCCCCCACAAATTACCTTCTGGAAGACAGAAAGGGAGAGGAAAAGATGTTTAAGAGTCAACAAGACAAAAACCAAAAACCCAGAGGGGCCTATGGACGCTGCCCAGCAGAGGCAACTCCTCAGGGAAGTCGGCCTGGTGCCTGGGCCCAGAAAGCTTGCTCTTCTCAACTGGGGTTGATCTTTCCACCCTGACTTGAAATGAAAGGGCTAAGCATGCTTCCTTCAGATTTACAAAGAATGCTGCAAGAAGAACTGAAGTTCTCATCTCTCCACAGGAGGAAAGAAAGACAACAAAAATTAGGGGACGAGAACTAACAGGCACTGAGTGCATAAAATATGCCTCCCCATCAATTATACAATATTTCCATTTAATTCTACATTTGACTGCTGCAGGGACCAGGGCTGAGAAAGGAAAGTAACCTCTCCAAGGTCACTTGGCTAAGTGACCAGATCTTGGAATTGTAATAATAATGATGATAATTTAATAAAAATAGCCATAATAGGGCCAAGTGCAGTGGCTCACGCCTGTAATCTCAGCACTTTGGGAGGCCAAGGAGGGTGGATCTCCTGAGGTCAGGAGTTCAAGACCAGCCTGACCAACATGGAGAAATCCCATCTCTACTAAAAATACAAAATTAGCATGGCATGGTGGTGCATGCCTGTAATCCCAGCTACTAGGGAGGTTGAGGCAGGAGAATCTCTTGAACTGAGGAGGCAGAGGTTAGGGTAAGCCGAGGTCATGCCATTGCACTCCAGCCTGGGCAACAAGAGCTAAACTCCATCTCAAAAAAGAAAAAAAAGAAAAGAAAAGAAAAGAAAAAAATAGCCCTAATAATGGAGAAACATTTAATATGTATTAAGTGTTTCTTAGGTCCAGGTACTTAAGATACATTGTTTGATGTTTAATCCGTTTAATCCTCAAGCAGCCTTCCAGGTTTGTACCATGATTAAACCCATTTAACATGCAGGTAAATTGAGGATTGGAGAGAACACACAAACTACTAAAGGATATCCAGACAGTAACTACAAGAACTGGGGTTTAAACCTATGGCTGGCTTCACAGACCATGCATTTCCCATCGCACAACACACTTGATCCTTCCAAGTTTATAAAAACACTTTTGCATATGTTACCACATTTCACCATTGATAGATTTAAACAGTGAAGTGAAGTGAGGGTCTGACTTGCTCCAAATCTTCTAGCTTGTAAGTTTAGGAGCCTTGCAGAAAACTGACTCCAAGTCTATCACCTTAGGAGAACCATGGCCCTATGTGTCCACTGGAAAAAGAATATTCTTCCAAAATGGTGGCTTTGTCTTCTTGCCCAACAGGAAGCTTCTGAAAGAACCGAATCAACCCATAGGGATCCCTGAGTGACTCAGAATGGGAAAAAGATGCTTATTATACAGGGCAAAGAAGAGTGAGTCAGATACTCAGCCCACAGCCGCCTCCTCTCCCAGACCATGCAGAAAGGCCTGGATCTTGCCTGTATGTGGAATATTGACCTGGTAGTATTGATGCACCCCCAGCAGGGGTTGCCTTTCCTTATCGATAACCAATGGTGGCACCTAAAGTTCAAACACTGCTGGGCGGCTTTCATGTTCGTAAACAGTATTGATGTGCATAAGTCAGGGTCCATCAGACTGCAGGATTAAACAAGGACGGAGGCAGAACATTTGGGAGATTCAATCCGGAAGCAGCTAATTAAAATCAGAGCTGGGAATGAAGCTGTAAATGGTGGCCAATTAATGTAAATGCCTTCCAATCCTGGACACCCCAGTACCCCAACTTAGTCTCTCTCATGCTGGTGGCCAGTGAGCTGCCTCCTTCCCCTTAGTATACAATTGGGTCCAATACTGTCTTCAGTTACCTCTGGCAAAGCCGCCTAGGCTCCAAAAAAGACACACTGAGAAGACTGAGTGGTCTGTGAGAGAATACAGATATCTGACATCACCACTTTGACCTAAGATAGTCTGATGCAAACTAGAAAACAAATGCTCAAACTTTTAAAGAAAAAAATAACCCTAAGTATAAAACATATCATCAACAAGAAATGTGGGAAATAGCAACACTCCTTCCTGGACTCCAAGAGGGTCCATTTTGAAAACAAGATGAGGTTCAAGGAGGGAGGAAGGCATGAGGCTATCTCTTGTCTTTGTTACTTGTTAATTTAAAAAGTGTTCTTACATTTTGATGACTCAACATCAAAAGGTCCATGCTGAAAATTTCCCTGGTGCAAAACGGACCTGTCCAAAGATTCCACTTAACTGGTAGGGTGACCTAGGCGTGTGAGGGTTGCAGCCAGTTACAGTTGGGCTGAAGAACCCTCTTGCCCAATTGCCTACTCAGGAAAATATCTTAAGAGCTGCAATAATAGGGAGGTAATTCATGCTTTTATTGAAGCCACACTTTGTACTTTTCACCATCTTTAGTGTGGCTTTGCTAAATCCAATAAAAATAATGGCCAACATTTATACAGCACTTTCTGTGTGCCAGGCACGACCTTAAGCACTCTACATTAGCTCATTTAATTTTCATAAAAACTCCAAGAGAGGGAGCCAAGGCACAGACTGTATTATTGCCACTGTGACTTTGTTTTCCAAGAAATCTTAGAGGTAAGATGAACAATGCCGGTCCCATTGTTGAGATGAAGAACCGAAGCCTAGAGGGGTACAATGATTTGCTCATGGTCATTGGTGGTCACCTGGCAAAGAGCCCTCTTCAGGGCCTATAGATGCCCTGCTCTTGAAGAGGTGAGATGGCCAGTGCTTTCTCTCCCAGATGCCATTTACCATCACCATTTCTACTCGTAGTGAGCCATGGCTCGACAAGCTTTCAGAAGCCTTTTTATTGGACTCAGGAGAGGATGAGATGGCTTCCAACATTGTGCTGTCATGAAGAACAATGAGATCAAGTGCTTGAAAAAGAGAAACCTGTAATTCATTGGGCCATTCTTCTGATTAGCGGAGTTTTTCCCTCAAGACAGACTCTAGGCTGAGTCTGTCTTTCCTCAAGGCTGCTCATTTCCTAGCTGATCCCAACAAAGGTGCCACTCCCCCCCCCCCCAACCCCCAATGGCTTAAGCTGCAAGAGAGCTGCATGGTGCAAATGGTCTAGGATTCTAGGAGCAAGGGAGCCAGCAAGCATGTCAGTGAGTGGTATCATGTTCCTGATTTTAGGTTAGCTCCAGGACTGGAATACTTAATTCATGTGGTTTTTCAGGATTAATCATAAGTTACAACAAGCTACTCCCCACTTGGGGTATCATTTGCATCATTTTCTCTCCCAGAGGGTTGAAGGAAGAAAAAATGTCCACCGCACAGCTCTGGAAATCAGCTGCTTGTTACTCACTTGTTTGGAATTGGATTTGGCTCTCATATCCTTTGCTCCAGAGCTCTGGACTGGCTCCCCATTAAGCCAGAGATGTAGAACTAGAAAAGACACTGCTGTCAAAGCACTTAGGGTGAGGAAAGCTGGTCGTGGGCAGCTCTGGGGTAACATGAGTCCCTGGCTTCTGAATGCCATCCTTTATCTACAGGTCCCCCAGGTACCTCCAAACCCAGGCATCTAGCTCTTCATATGCATCTGAGGATCAGGAGTGAGTCAGCATAGAAATGAAAGATGATGTTTATTTCATGGGGAAGGGAGATTTATGTGAGCTGTTCAAGGTCCTTGCAAGTCCAGGGTGGGGGCAGCTGACAGGAAATTGACCTGGTTGGATGACTGTTGACTGCCTGGAGGAGGGCAACCCATCATCCAGTTTTATATGATACAAACCGGTGGAGTGAACCCAAACCGGATGGAATCAGTGACCACAGGAGTTGGATCTGGGGAGTCGGCTATGTTACCATGGTTCTCCAAACATGAGGCCCACGTTGTCTGAAGGAAGACCCTAGCCAGAAGCTGAGGTTGAGACGTCATCAAGGCTCAAGGCACTAGGCTGATATTCCGTGCCCCAAATCCAGAGTGGTGGGGAAACTTGAATGGAAACCCAGGAAGGACTTGGGATTGATGGGATGACCACAGTGCAGTCAGGTCAAGGCTGGGGTCCCCTGAGACAGGTCTAGGACAGCACAATTCATGGAAGATCCCTTCTGGCTGGTCAGACACTACGGTATTCTTTCTGCCTGACTTGGGCTGACTGTCTCAGGAATGAGGCTGATACCCAGATCTGGGAGAAATGAATCCATATGGGGGCCTCCAGCCCTGCCAAGATGAAGTGAGTCACTTTGGGGGCCAGGGGATGGGTGACGGAGGTGTCACTTCTCAGTGATGAGAGTATCAGAAGTTCGACCAACACAATGGCTTCTTCAGGAAGCAACGTGCTCAACTGTGTAACCAGAGGGAGATTGATTTACTCCACAAAAGCCAACCGCTTTGGATAAACTACTCATTACTTTATTATTTATTGTCCCAATTTGGTGATTTCCCTTGCTCAACCAGACTTGGTCCTGATTAAATTTTGACCATTTACAAACCCCAAATCCACCAGAGAATCCTTCCTCAGAAATCTGTAATGGTTCCTGACTGTCGAAAATCAAAGCATTTAGTGTTAGCCTATTAATGAAGAACAAGTTCTCCCGTGATCTGGCCTTACAGTCAACCTTCACCCAGCATCTCCAGCCCTACACAAGAGCTATGTCAATGTCCTCAAGCACACAAGGTGGGAGCTGACCTTGGAGCTTGCTGATGCTCCTCCCTTGCCTGGAATGCGTCTTCCTTTCCAGCTTCACTTTTTATTTACCAAATTTCTTCTCATTCTGACCTAAAGCCTAGCCCATCTATTACTACCTCCATAGCCTTAAGAAATTGAGAGGCATATTAGTTTGCTAGGCTTGAAATAACAAAGCACCACAAGGTGCATAACTCAAAAGATAGAAATACATACTTCTGGAAGCTGAGTCTGAAAGTCAAGGTGTTGGCAAGGTCAGTTCCTTCTGAGGGCTGTGAGGGAAGGATCCATTCCAGACTCCTCTCCTTGGCTCATAAGTGGCTGCCTTCACATTCACATGCACTCTCTCTGTATGTCATACATGTATCTGTGTCCAAACTTCCCCTTTTTATAACACCAGTCATGTTGGGTTAGGGCCCATCATGATAATCTCATTTTAACTTGATTACCTCTGTAAAGATCCTGTCTCCAAACAAGTTCACATTCTGAGATACTTGGGATTAGGACATCAATATATGAATTGTTGGGGGGAGGTATAATTCAATTTATAACAAGAGGCATGCATGGTTAAAACGAAAAGGAGCCTTATAAATCATTTAGCCCAATCTACTTGTTACACATGTGGGAAAACTGAGGCTTGGAGAAGCCAAGGGTTTAGCCTAGCAGCACACAGTTGATGGGCAGAAACAAAACTCAAACTTGAGTCTCTTGGCTGTGGGATCAGGATTATTTGCATCATATCATCCTATGTCGCTTCCAACTCCTACTGGTTTCCTTTCAATTATTTTCTCCATGGAGAAACTGAGGCAGGGGGCGGCGTGGATCCTGGCCTTTACAGTAGGTGACCTGGCCTTCATAAAATCTGTAGAAATTTAGCTGAGACAATTGAAGCTTTCTGACTCTACTGCATAATAATTCTCCAGCCTCAACATTCCTCTGAAATGGCTTCCAAAGCTGGCAGGACTTTCTACTCATTCATCAACATTTATCTAACATATGAATATCAGGAGCCCACCATTTTCCAGATACAGCGAGGTGAGGGCCTCCAAGTTCCATGAGATTGATTAGCCTAGAACATTTTCTTCCATCTCTTATCATGTGTCTACATGGAGATTAAAGATTAACAGGATGGAGGTTCTACCCCATGGTGATCAGAGAACATTCTTTGAACAAAGGAAAGGCAGAAATAAAAACATTGGAATTCACATGGGAAGAAAGGAGAAGAGAAAGCATTAACATGTTTGCGTATTAAAGTTCTGACATCCTTGACCACTATATGGCTTCAGTCCATGGTCAGAATCATTTGATTTTGTGCTCATAGCTAATCAGGGCTATATGAAGGAGAGGGATGTGTGCTAAAATATGAAGCCAAGGTCATCATTTGAACTGCCTTGAACTACCACTTGAACTACCTTCTAAGAGAGCAAATGTCTCATGGAGGGAGAGCACACAGGGTTCAGGTCTTGTGAGTAGAGGGTGTGTTTCAGCAAATGTACTGTATCAGTTAGGATAAGAGAGATTTTGCTGTGGTAACAAACAACCCCACAATCTAAATGGCTTATGATGACAAAGCTTTACTTTTTACATATGCTGCACATCCCTGGGGGCCAAATGTGACTCCATTCCACATTGTCTTCACTGTGGGGCCCAGGTTGACAAAGCAGCCTCTCTCTTGAACTTTGCCAACTTTCTGGCCAAAGGAAAAGACACATGGCAAATTACACATAGCTCTTAGACCTTTTCTTGGACAGAGCTCACATTTCACCAGCCAATGAAGTTATATGACCAAGTCTGATATCAACAGGCACTGAATATGGGCGACCAGAAGTCCAATCTACCCACATAAATATATGCAACTATGACATAGCTCTCAGTGAACCAGTTTTATGTGAGCTTGAGCTGTCATTTGAGTTCTCTGGGCCTCAGTCTCCTCATTTAGCTAGCAGGAAACATAATACTTACCCTACCTTCCTTCCAGGGCCATTGTGAAAATTAAACATGACAGTTGATATGGAAAATGATTGGCAAATGATTCCTAAAGCACCCCAGAAACAAAAGGCATAAATTCACCACATTTGAGATGGAAAGTAAATTGCAGTTAAAGTCAACAAAGATAGGTGATCAGTGACAAATCAGGTCCTGGGGGGATTGTCTAAGTGCTTCCCACAACCACAGGGCTTAGAACTTACCCCCAAAGCTCCTGGAAAGGAGGGAAGGCTGGTATGGTTAGTGGGCTCAGCCAAGAAGATCTCTCAGTTGCAGCCTAGGACGGCTGGGAGGAGAACAGGGAAGGGATGGTTTGGCTTGCTGGCATAGGAGCCCACCAACCACCAACGAAGGTATTGCTACTTGCAATACTGTAGCTGAGGTAACTGAGGCTCAGAGATATTAAGCAACATGTTGAAGGCTACAGAGTAAGGAAACATTTACGGAGGCTTTCTTTCAAGCCCTTTACATACCTTAATATTTAATCCTTGCAACTATTATATGAGGTGGGTTCCTTTTACTATTCCCATTCACGGATGAAGAAATTGAGGCACCAAGAGGTTAAATAATTTGTTCACCATCACACAACTCATAAATTGACAGTCATGGGAGATCCCCCGAGGTTGAGCATTCCAAGGTGCACATTCTAGCATCTCTAAAATTGGGGTTGTCTTTGAACTGATGGTACCTCATAGTTGAAAAGTCTACTCTTCTTCTTCATTAGTGGTATACAGAATAACAGAACATCTTAAAATTGCTGACATCTTACTTAGAATCAATAAAACATGAGATATGACTTCTTCTCAGCTTCCCACCTCCCTTTGTCAACGTTTGACTTTAAAATGACCCTTCCCTCTTGGATGGAGGGGAAGGTAGACACAGGCATGATCCTGTTGTCATTCCTTCCTCATCCCTCCAGCCCTCTGGGTTAAAATGCAGAAGGAGGAACTGAAAAATCAAAGTGGCCAGTTGAAGCACAAGGCAGCAGGATGGCTCTTTACTGGTCCTACATGAGATGGGGTATTTGAGAGCCAACCCAGCCTGTGTTTCTATGGGGTCAGAGCCCTAGCCAGAGATCCCTGCACATGGTGCCCATTTTGCTCCCTAGAGCTGAGAGCAAACCCATTCTCTCTTATGCAGAGATGGAGACAGGAAACCCAAATCAGAACTCAGGGGCAACCGCAGAAGGCACATCTAAGGCGCTAGAGTTACTGAACAAGACATGAATCTGTGTCCATTTCTTGGAGAGTAAATGCTACCACATGTGCCTGAAGCTCTCACATCATTTAGTCTGTGCTAACATGAATCCCCTTGGAAGAGTTAGCATTTGGTTAGGTAAACGTTTCCCCTCTCCCCGCCCCTCCTAACCTCCCCTGTTCTCCCTCAATATCTTGCAGATGTTGGAACAATACGTTGACTGACTCCTTTCCCACACTGGAATGCCGGCCTGGGGGAAGAATGTGGCTGAGCGCTCTGGCCGCCTTCGACCCTCAGCTACGAGGGGCCTCCTACATTCTCTCGCTTGTGTATCAAGCCTTTAGCTGCTCGCTGCCAAGTATTAAGTGCTTGTTCCACAAACCTGGTGTAGATTATCACTTTGCTGTATAGATGTATCTAATAAGAATTAAATTATTGGCTCCTGACCAGTAACAGATGTGCTACATATAATGCAATAATAATGAGATTGAAACCACCATGTAATATTAAGGGAAGAGTAGAGGGTGACTTGCATTTCTCTAGCTTGGAAGCGAACTCGCAGAAAAAGGAAACTAGAGAGGATGGCCATTTATTTGCACTGAGCAAGTGCCATGTATGTGCTTCAGATTCCCCCTATGTGTACCTATGACACAAGTACAAGGCAAATAGGGAAGGAATAGGGATAAGTTTGTGCTGGAGGTGGACTAATCCAGCTCAGTGACCACCTGCCTCCCCAGCCTTGTGCCGCCCAGCTTTGAAAGGCTGCAATGACTTCAGAATGGTAGAAATTCTTGCAGGCTGTTCCAGGTGAGGGGTGAACAGTGAAACCCATACTCAGGGTATCTGCATACGAACAGGAAGACTAAAGTATAGATGAGGATAAATGGAAATCTGGCTGCTGCTGGGTGGGCTCCGATGTTCCCAGGTGAAGATTCCACTGCTCTCACTTGATCGTTGTGTAGTTCGGGGACTTTTCTCAGAATTAGGATGGGTGGACATCTGCTTCCCAAGAGTCTGCAACTCTGCTTCCTAGAACTGCCCATCAGGAGACTCAGAAGGGATCATTCCAACAGTGAAAGGAGTAGACTGGAGATCAAAAAGCAGGCTCAGCCAGAGGAGTGATGCAAGTAGAGGCTTGAAAAAGCGTATGCCTTTTCTGCCAACCCTCTTGCACAACTGAGCTTCTATATGACTTTGCTGAATGTGAATCCAGAGCTTGGGCTTTTCTGGGTGCTTTGACCTGCTGCTGTTCCCTCTGTCCTGTCTGTTCTTCCCCCTGTTATCTTCCTTTTTTATCTCTGATACAATGACTGTATCAGTTGGTTATTGCTAAGTAACAAACAACCCCAAAACTTCATGTAGGTTTTATATTTTTCCTTACAAATCTATGGGTCAGTCCTGTGATCTAAGGCCAGCCTTGACTGACTCTGGGTTTGCCCATGTGTCTATAGTCAGCTAGCAGATCTGTGGGACACCGGCTGCTATAGGATGGTCTTGGCTCTTTGCGGCTCTTACAACCCTGCAGCAGGCTAGCCGGGGGTATGTTTTCACGGCAGCGTCGGAATCATGATGGAGAACAAGCTCAATTGTGTGAGTGAAAGGGTTGGTAGAAATAGGCATGCACTTTTCAAGCCTCTACTTGCATCACATTTGCTGTCATCCTACGGGCAACCAAGTCTTACAGCTACCTTAGAATCAGGGTGAGAAGGATGATAAAGCTACAGGGCAAAGGGCATAGATTAAAGGAGGGCATGAGTTAGAGCCAGCGAAACAATCAATCTACTGTAGTATTCTTAGAATTGTCTTGAGGTTTCCAAGTACACCCATTAGGAACAGTCAGTGGGACAGGTCAGTGACATGCCCCGAAACCCAAGTCTTTCTTCAGTCCATCCAAAGAAATGGCCAAGAAGCTGTCAAGTCAGTTTCTGGTTGTCTCTACCTGGACTTCTGTTTGCTAGCTTGACACATGCTGACACTTTGGGATTATTTGCTTCTCTTCTCCCCATCCCTCCTCCCCCTCAACAAGCATGTATACATACACAAAACAGACCTTGGTTCAATTATTTCTGGGAACCCTTTCCACCACAGTCTCCAGCCCCCAAAGTCTGGTTGCGAGGCATGGAACACAGTCCTGGAGGGACCGGATAGCATGAGATGAAGACTAAAGATGCAAAACAGACATGATGCTGAGAGGAAGACAAATAAGCCAGGGGGCCTCTCAGGCACTGGGCCCAGAGGTATAACTGAGGCCAAGACAAGATGGGAGTAAACAAGCGCATCCAATCCGGGGAACAAAGTCAAGGGTTGCATAGCCAAGCCCTCTGTAGAGCACCAGAAGGCTCGGGCTAGAAAAGAAGGAAATTTGTTTAGCACATAACAGTTGCTTAATGAATATTTGTGGACTGACTGACTAGGAAACGATCCTAAGAAACCAACCGAATCTCAAACATAAACTTGGGGAAAAAGAAGAGTCATTGAAGCATTATTTGCAGTAGTAGATAGAAGCACACCAAATGTTCAACGATAGGGAGAGATTAAATAATTTATGGCACATCTATATAATGGCATATGATATGGTTATTTAAAATGATGTTTTAAATTAAATTTTTATGACTGGAGAAGCAGTTCACCATGTAATATGAAGTGACAAAGCAGGTTACAAAACTGTATGCAATAGAATTGCAAGTAGGCATAAAATAAGTGTGGTTTTAACAGTGGTTTATGGAAGATTTTTGTATCTTTACACTTTCTATATTTTCCAGGTTTTCCATAATGAGAATGTATTTCCTTTTTGACTATAAAAATATCTGAAGTTCTGAAAAGAATGTGAATTATGATTTTAAAACGGGGGCCAAGATGTTAACCTCTTAAGTTATATCAGGTACCCCTTATATATTCTCCTGTAATTTTATTGGTAGCATTTACCACAAATTATGAACAGTTAGTGGTCTCTCATCTCTCTCTCTCCGACAGAATGTAGACCACAGGAGAGTGAGGATTTTGCCTGTCTTGTTCATTGATACATTTCCAGTACTCGCCACAGTCTTGTAGACAGTAGGCCCTCAGGAAATGTTTGTTGAATGAATGAGTGACTAACGCAACTCAAAGAAAATTCCCTTTCCTTTCTACTGAATTGACTGAGACCTGCTGTAGTGTCAGTATTAGGAGCACCTTGACTAATCCACAGGAAGAAGTGTTAGGAGCTGAGCAACCTTGATTTGTAAATACTCACTGCCTCCAAGGGCTATAGATTGTCTACTGGGGACTCAGCATGGTACCAAGTGCCATGGGGCACAAGAAGGAAGAACTTACCCGGCAGGGTGTAATTGCCGAATAGAGCGCTCATCAGGTCAAAGAAGGGAACTCAAACACAGAGCACAAAGAAAGGCACGGTTACACATGCCCCTGGCTTCCCCCATGAGATGATTCACTGTTCCTGAGTTCTTGAAGAACCCACAAAAGTGTTCTTGGGCTCCTGCGCCACTTGGGAATCAGCACCAGAAACATGTGCATCCTCCCTTCCCATCCTCTTCAGGCAAATGATGCACATTCCAGGCCCTGCTCTGCTCTGTCTTCCACCCCATGGAACACATGATTGTATCTTGTCCAGTTTTTTGTCTACAGGTCCAGACAATAAGGAACTCTATTCGACAGCCCTGGTTGTGTCACTTCTTTCCCAGGCACTTCAGGATAACTATTTTGTCTCTTGTTTCTTTTCTTGTCCTCTCTATACAATTTCGGGTCAGCCCCTTTCTCCTAGAAAGTCTCTAACACCACTAGGAAGCAAATGTTAATGACAGGAAAGGAAAAGAGAGATATCAGCAAAATTAGCCACAAGAAGCACATCCACTATTTAAGGTCCCTGAAAGTGCCTCGATATTTGTTTCAGATGCTTCTGTCTATTCTTTAATTAAATCTGCTGGGGGAAGTAAAAAAGTTCCTCTTTAAAGTTTCCTTTCTTATTAAAGAATAAATCATAAATGCACTAATAACTCTTTGTTAAGACCTATCCTATGTAGCTATTAGACAAGCCATGCTTACAGGCACATCGTACATTCTATGTTCTTGTACTTTATCTGTGCTGGACGTGCTCACAGGCATGTCCCAGCTCTCCATTGCTTTTACCTGTTTAGAAAAGTTTTAAGTTGTTAGCCGATCAGATTTTAGTTTAGATTGTGAGGTCTGGCTCCAGCCAACAGAGATCACACACAGCAGTAAGGATGACCCCAAATGCATTAAGGGATAAATATGTCTGTTTTCCTTTGTTCGTTATACTCTCTGGCAAGATGGCTAGCAAGAGTACTCTTCCTGCAGTCCAGAAAGTAAAAATTGCATTGCTGAAAAATCCTTTGTCCCAGTGCTGATTTTTCTTTGCAGCACTGAGCATCTGTTTCCATCATCTGCCTTTCCTCGCCCACCAATGCTTAAGATAAGGAAAACAAATATTTCGGCCAGGAGTCTTGTTGGTCTCTTTAGTTTCGTTATAAGTGCATTTTTCACTATTTTTAAAGAGGTGCATATATATGGTGTTTTACTTTATAATAATAATGGCTACCATTAATTGAAGTCTTAGCGATGGCCAGGAGGTGTGCTAAGGATTGAGTCTACCTAAATTATTTAATTATCTCAACAACCCATGGGCTAGTGCTTTTATTATTCCCATTTTACAGATGCAGAAACTGAGGTTCAAAGAGAGCTGACAACTTGCCCACAGTCATCCAATTAAGTTCTTCTTAGATCTGGAAGAATAACTACCATTTACAGCATTGTTTTGATGAGGAAATACATATTCCTGTTCCAGATGACCAAATACACACACACAGAGACACTCACACACACACACACACACACACACACACACACACACGTGTGCGCAAAGAACACAAACTGCTTCTGTTTCTTAGAGGAAAAAAGAAGCAATATGCATGACGCAATATGCATGACGCTTTTGTCTCTGTAGCCGATATGAGTTAGGGTGGCTTTGCAGCTTATGATTAATTTATCCCCCTCCTCTGGTAATATATCAATACATCTGTCTCTGGATGAATGCAAGTTCCTATCCCCCTCCCAGCCACAGTGATTGGTCCACAAGCTGAACCCATAACCCAAGCTGGGCCAACCAGGGTCCTTCCCAAGGATTTTAGAATTTGAAACTGGGAGCAAGTGTTACTCTGCCTCATGTCTCCTCACCGAATGGCTGTAAACACAGAGTTACTGAACGCCGCAGAAGGAGGAGACAGCCTACTTACACGCAGAGAGCATGAGACGGAAGGGAGAAGCAGAAACTAGCAGTGACAGAGAGGGAAGGAGGAGAGAATGAGACTGAATCCAGTCGTCCCCAAGCTCTTCTCTTGGTTTGTGAGCTGTAACTTCAACTACTTCCTTCTTTTAACAATAGAGGAAACTGAACTGGGGAGATTGAAATGCCCAAGATCATGCATTAAACTAAAGGCAGAGCCCAGCCTGGAGCACAAGTCTCTGGCCCCAGCACATTGCTCTTAAGGACAACCATAGGCCTTGGAAATCGAGGGCAGGGAGAAACAGAGTTGAGAAAGGAGAAGTACTCTGTGATTCCTGCAGCATTTAGGCATTGCCCATGGCTCAGCTCCTGCCCCAGCTCCCTGTCTGCTGCCTGGATGGCTCCGCAACAGCCCAGTCCATGCCTCATTAACTGGATCCACCTGTGGGCACTTTATTTAATTATCTCAATTGGAATGGACTCAAGATGCTGGAGTTAATGTCCTTTCGTTTTCTAAGAGCTAATTATCACCTGTAGCTTGGCCCCAGGCACATACAGAAGGGGTCACCAGTGGTACTGTAAATGTGTTGGCTGAGTCAGATGCATTCCGTCTCATTTTGGTGGGCAAGGTGAGATAAACATGATAGGGGGTCAGCAAGCATCTAGGCCAGCCACTCGCCTCCAGAGATCAGAGCCTGGTGCCCTGGGTCGTAACACTTCCATCGTCAGGCTGGGCATAACAGAGTGCTTAGAATCCTGGGCCTGGAAAACAACAATAGCTGCCTCTCAGGCCCCTCAGCTGTAAGCACCAGCTCTTGCAACACTGCTAAGGGTATTTCTATGTACACTTCTGCGTGGGAAGGGTCTGTTGGCTCAGAGAGGTTAACTTGCCTGGAGTTACACTGGTAGGCAGCTAGGCTAGGATTTAAACTTACATCTGATTGATGTTGTAGTTCAGATATTTTTCTGCCTCATGACAAAAATTATTATCCCCCCCTTTGCCTCATGGGGGGTAACTGATTACCTAGTATGTGCCAAGCCCGCTGATTGAGGAATGGAATTCGAAAATGAAATTCGAAGATGTACAAGACACAGTCCTTTACTTCAAGGAGCGCACATAAGCTGTTTATAGTGTTGAGACAGTTATACTCTCCTAACACCGTAATAGTAGGGTGCCATGAAAAGCATGTAGAACGTGGAGCCAAAAGGCATGGATTTGCCCTCTAGCTCCACCCTCCTTCACTGTGTCATCTTCCAGAAATCACAACACTTTTCTAACCTCAGACCCGCATCATGGAGCTTGGAACGTGGAACTCATTACATCTGCCCTGTTTCACAGGTCTCCAGGAGCTCTGGTCAGATAACATATACGAAAACACTGTTTACACATGCACGCCTTGGTTTGTTGTAGAAACTATTATTATTGGATGGACTCCAAGATCCACTTTACTCCTCAAGAGGCTCGACTGTAGCATAACTCACAAGTGAGAGGTGTCGGCCCAGCCATGGGAACTGGGTCCCTGCTCAGGAATGCCTTCTCCTGCCTTCCACAGCTCCAGTGGGAAGCAGAAAGAGCCCCTCTGTGCCTTTAAAATGACCTGCTGGCTAATAAATAATAAACAGAAATCATCATTTGCTTACAGATGCTCCAGAACTGCAATGTAAGACAGTTTCCTTCCCTCTTTGCCTGGAGGATTGTTCAAGGGGAAACTTTTGGTCTTGTTACACAACAGTAGCATGTGCCATTATTGCTGTTTCTGTCTTCATTTGTCATTCATAAGGAGGGTATTAGGGGAGTGCCCAAATGGGCAAGAAATAGGCTTGCTTTCACTAGACCAATTCACCAGTTCACCTAATAGAGACTGAGCTACAGGCACCAGTGCCCGCTTTTCTGAAAAACCTCTTTGTCATAAACACCTACGGAGGTTACTCAGTGTCAATCCACCCACACCGAGGGTGACCAGCTAGTCTCAGGTTGTCAGAAACATTCCTGGCTTTAGCAGAAGTCCTGCTCCCCTCAGGACAAGGCAGACTGGGACAGATGACCACCCTGCCCACACCTCACCACCCCACTGGGTCAGGAGAGCACAGTGGGACTGAGCCTAGATTCTGGTGTCTCACATGGGCCTCATCTCTTTTCTGTTATGTAGGACAAGTTGCTTAACTTCTCTGGGCCTCAGTTTCTTCATCCGTAAATGGCAATAACAGCAGAAGCTGTCTCATTGAGCACTGTGATGATCAAATGAACCTTCATGGAAAGTACTCTATCCAGGGCAGTCACCTGGGACCCAATAGTCCTTAATTATCGTTATTGCCTGACCTGGCCACAAGGAGCCTACACTCAAGTTGAGGAGACGGGACAAATGCCTTAAAATGTGGTTCAGTTCCTTCTTCCTCTTCCCTTTGCATTTCTCTTTCTGGTTTTACCTCCCTCCTAACTCCCCTGCTCCCCCAACTCTGTCCCGCCTCCTCTTGTTCCCCCTCCAAGGATTCAGGATGCTGTTTCTTTCACAGCACATTATTCATTTCTTGGCAGGAAACGCTGTGCTCATAAGAATTAACATTTGGGTTTTATTTACTGGCTCACAAAGTGCCAGAATTGCATGGGGGACTCAGTTGCACCAACTCTCTTCATGGGAAATCAATGACAAATTGAGAAAGGGGGAGTCTTGAGGATCAAACGAAAACCTTCACAATCCTTGTTTGAAAACTGAGTCCCAGCTGATTTATTGCCTTTCCAAAGTGGTATGGGGGAGGGATGTGGTCTCTCTCTGGGGTCTCCTGGCTCACCACCACACTGAACAGTGAGACCCATACCCCGTCTTACATGAGATTAGTCACAGGATATTTCATTTTAAATCCAATGGAATGTTTTCCAAAATCAGACAAGACTCTTGCAGTGTTTATGGCTGTTTTGCTGGAATCTCTTCGGCTCCAGGAGGGATTTGAAAATTAACTACATTTCCTTTTAGTGACCTGGGGCCAAGCTGGAGGAAGATGAGGCCCTAGATTTGGGCCAGCAGTCACTTGTCAGGCTTGTTCCAAGAAGTCTCTTCCATTGGCCAGCCTTCCCCAGCACCTGCAGCCCACCGTGGCGGCCAGGCCAGGCCCCCGATCCCCCACAGGTCTTTGTTCCATAAACTGGCTGGCCTGTGCACCATGGGAAATTGGAGATGCAACAGAAACATTTTGCAAAATTAAAAAAGTGGGGTGAGCCCGAGCCATTTGCAAGAGAAGTGGAAGGCTCACACAGAGCTTCTTTACATATCAGAGCTTTCTTTTTGCTTGTGGGGTAGATGAAAATATGGAATTCTTAGACAAGTAATGTGTCCAGAGGCTGCAGAATTTGTCTGATATGGCAGATTGTTGTTTCACTCGTCCTTAACATAGATGAAGAGATGAAAAGAGAAACAGTCACAGAGAAATGATGGACAGATGAGGTAATGGCAAAACAAGCATAGTCAACTGCCTGACAACTAATACTCTTTTTTTCTCCAAAGCAATATCTTCCCTGGAGACTGACGAAATTCTAAAGGTGTGTTTTTCCCATTTTATGATTTCAAGTGAGTTCTATCTTAATTGCACATTTCTGCCACTTGCCTTATATACTTATTATCTGTGGACCATAACCCACTGCAATTGAGTAGTGAGACAGCTAGTGGCACAGACTCTGTAGCCAAACCAGCTCAATTTGAATGTAGCTTCAGCCACGTACTGGTGTGTCTTTGGACAAGTTACTTACTTAGTGTCTCAGTATAAAATATAGATAATGGTAGGACCTGTCTCATAGAGTTGTTGAGAAGATTAAATAAAGGATGTAAACTGCTCAGATGAGTCCCTGATGCAGAGCAAGGTCTAGAAAAGTGTTTGCTATGATTAAATCTGGCTTAATCCGAAAGGTTGATATCACCACAAGTTGTTTCTAGAAAGACTCCATTTACACAAGAATGAGTGTTCCTTGGAGCATGTTATAGGCAGTCAGGCAAGCAGAGGTTGGACTGTGTTTCCTCTGGGGGAGCCCAAACCCCTGATGAAGCCAGGTGGAGATATAACCATCTACAAACTTCCTGGTTCTGTTTTATCAATTGTGTCCACGAAGATGTGCTAAACTGCACATAATAGAAAACTTTATTCGCACTGGCTTAAACATTAAGGAATGTATCATAGATCCCAAGTGCAGAAAGTCCAGAGGTATCTGGGATTACAGTTGTCTCTGGAGGATGAACTAAATCACCAAGAACCCATGTTCCTCCATATCTCACTCTGGCATCCATGGAGTTGGTGTCCTCTTCAGGCAACTTCCCTGGAGATTGTAATAGGGTTGGTAACAGTCAGAGTGAGGTGTCTTGTTATGTCTGTCGAGAGATAGCATAAGGTGATACTCTCTGAAAGTCCTTTATTGACAAAGACAGACTTCTCAGAAGCCTCCAGGCAACCTCTTCCTATATTGCATGGCATTGTCTCCAGATGAATAACAAACATTCCTGAGCCTATTATTGACTAGAAGGATGAGATTACCTCTACACTGCGGTCAAATCACTAAACAGCTCTATTGTGACTCAATAGAAGAGGAACAGACCAACATTGGTGGGAGGGAAGGGGGTGGTCAGCTTGACTGCTCACCACTCTGCAGGTTCCATGCCCCCCACTTTAGATGGTGAGTAATGTTCAGGGATTTTTTTCACTTTTCAGGAGCTCTAGAAAGTCCCATGATATTGGTTAATTCTGTATACCATTCTGCATAATGGAATTTCCCAGAATGGAGTTCCAAAGACAAGATTTTCAAAAATATATAATGGCAAACATTAGGCCCTCTGTATGTCCTCTCCATATCAAAGCTCTCAGCTTTGACTTAAATATTGTATTAGATTAGACGAAATATTTCAACACCCTCCCCCAATTCTTCCTCCACAATGGCCAGTGAGAACAGGGATTACTTCTGCCTACTTCACTATTGTATTCCATGCTGCCTGGCCAATACTAACTTAAGTATTTATTGAATGCCTGAAAACTCCCTGCCATGGCTCTCCATTAAAACATTGTGGGCTTAGACCCTTTTATTAACTATGTTCATACCCTTTGTTCCTCTTTCCTTAAATGTTCTCTTTCTCTCTGTTCCCTTACATGCCTTAGAGCTCTTGAAGTTAACCGCTTCCTCTAAGAAGAAAATAGCTTTCATTTATTTATTGAGCACTTACTATCTGTCTTACCCAGTGCTAAGCATTTCAGATATTATCTTATATAATATTCACAAAATCCTATAAGATAGGTTTACAGGTGAGGAAAATGCCTTAATGAACAGAACAGACTAGAGATTGTCTATAAACAGAACAGACTAGAGACTATAAACAGAACAGAATAGAGACTCAAGCCCAGATCTGAAAGGAGCCTAGGCCTGATCTCCTTACCACTCCCTGTGCCTTCCTAGACTTTCACAGCCCACAGAACACTCTTCCTGTGCTGTTCTCTGGCCTGTGCTCTCCTGTTGTTTTCTGATGTCCATGTGTGAGTCTCACTTCTCCAACACCATGTTATGCTTTGAAGCCAAGGTGGGCTAGGGGCTGTTTCTTGAAACTACTGAGTTCCCAACACTCACCCTGGCAGAGAGCTCTGTCTTGAATAGATGCCATTTGACTTGAACTGCATCCAGGACCCTGGCCTCTGGATGGCCCAACCACAGCCAGTGTGTGGAAACTGTGAGGCTCCCCCAGCCCAGCCAATATGTATGTTTCCTGTGTCTTGGCCAAGACAGCTTGCAGCAGGCAGTCTCAGCCAGGCACTCCAGAGCAAAGCTCAGTTTCCATCTGAACAAAGGATGAAGTCCACCATGGATCCCAGGCTGACCGGCTTGACCTAGTTCTCTTCTACATGAGAAAGCTTGTGACCATGGCTCCCTGGCTCTGCTGTAGGCCTCTGTGGCTCATCCTTCCATTGAAGTATTTGTCTATGTGTGCAAAGCTCTTCCAGGCTGGGGGAAGGACCAGGGAACTGGACTCTTCCTATTCCATTAAAAGAACTGTGTGAAAACTCTTGATCTCTGCCTGAAGGCACAAGAATGAACAATTTACAGCTGCTTGTTATGGGTTGTGTCTCTTGGAGCGTGCCTTATAAGCTTTCCATTGGGCCACACATACACACACAATCTTCTCAGCACAATTCTGGTCACTTGTTCCCAGAGCTCAGCCAAATTTAGGGCAAGTGTGTGGCCACTGGCCTATCGAGCCAACCATTGAAGAAGCTGGTAGAGCGATGGGCTGGCTTATTCTCCTGGAAACCAAAAGCAGTTGCTGACATCTGGAAGCCATGGGGTACATTCCAAGTGCTGGGTCATTAGCCACAGTCATGGGAGAGAAAAGCTCTGACAGTTAGGCCAGGGGCAGAGAGAAAGCCACTTCTCTTATTACCATTCCTCAATACTCAAAAAGCTGAAACCCTCTGCCACCAAAGCAGGGTCCCCAACTGGGTAAATCAAATTCTATGGTTGAGATTGTGAAGTTTTTTCTGATTCTGTCCGGTGGATCTTTAAGCCATGTGCTTCAACCTTCTCTGCTTGTTGTTTTCGCTGATCGCATTCCTTGCCCTCTCCCCCTATTTCTATGTGGGCAGAAAGACTAGGGGAGCAACATTCCATTCTCTTCTTGGCTCAGCATCCAGTTTTGTCCTTCCTATACTTGATCTCTAAGCCTCAGGGAAATAAAAGGATTGGGAGACTCAGGACACAAATGAATAAAATTTCCTGATTTCCTAAAGAAGTCAGGGAAGCCCCCATATGTCGTTTTTACATAAGATTAAAAGACAACACAATGTGTTATCTCATCCCTTATGCTCAATACAAAGCAGATTGAGAAGACAGAAAGATTTGACAAGTCAAAAAACAAACAAAAAATGGTTGAATAAATCCAAGCAGCTGAGTGATCACAATAAATGTGAATGAATCAAAGCCATCATATTAAAGGATAAAGACTTTCAGACTGAACTTTAAAAATATCCCAAAGTGGCTTTATGGTACTTCAAAGAGATAAATGGAGGAAAATGACACAAAAAGGTTGAAAATAAAGGAATGATAAAAACTATCAGATTCAAAAAAAGGGACAGTGAAGTGGGGAACAGGGAGAATGGCTACTGGGTTTGTCTTCTTTCTCCAAGAAAAAATGTATTTAGAAACAATATGTTGCTTGACTTTATCCTCAAGGTAATCTTGAGGAAAAGCATTTAGAAAACATGTCCAGGGAAGACTCCACACTAAACTTCTCCATCTAGTCCCCACCCCCTCCAATTTTAGAAATAGGTGAAGCCCAGAAGTCTCTTGGGCATCTCTGCTCCATTTGTCCACTCTCTATAAATGAAAGCAAAGTTTAAAAACAAGTTCAGAATTCTTCATGTGCTTCTCCCCCACTATTACCCTAGGAAATGGCTTTAGGCAGGCCAGTCTGGATAATCCCCAGGCAAAGAGGTGATGTATGGATCACAGAGCCAATTTTGTTATTGGGCCAATTGGGCTGCCCATTTAGCATCCAAGTGAAACTTGAACAAAGGAAAATGGTGGCAACCAACAGAGGAACTGACAGACAAATGTGTGGACTACACTGCATGCAGGTAGTCCATGGATGGGCCTCAGCCCATAATATGTAAATTACATAAATTATGAATCTGTGAGCTTCCTCCTCACAACAGGGTTCATAGCTTTCAGCAAATTTTCAAATGGATTCATGACTCCAAAGAATTTTGAAACCATTGACTGGCTGGTGAAATAATTTTAAAACTGAAATGAGAGTCAGTACCCTGCATCCTGCAAAGACTCACAAGTCAAGGTTTAGGCTTCTACTGCCATTTACAGAGCAGAGGTGTTCCTGAAGTTGGTAAAACTAAGCATAGAACTCAGCCCTTAATCTTTCTGGGTGAAGGAGGGCTATGGGTATTGGGGTTGAGGAGGATGGAGGCTTGTGTAGGCCTCATGGTAAAAACCAAGAGTGGAATTACCTTCTCTCTGATTCTCTTCCCCAGTCACTCCACAATCCATTTCATATGGAAAAGCATTTTCCAGTGTGACCCATTTAACAAATCCCATAGACTTTACCTTGAAAAAAAATGGGCTTATTGGTAGAACAAATTTGGGAAATGTTGTGTAAGTTATCTTCCCCCAATGAAGATTCACACTATACATTTTTATAATAAAGCTTCTGACATATCCTGCAAAAAGAAATCCATTCAATTTAATTTAACATAGTGTTTCCAAAAGTTATTTTGAGCAGACTTTTCTCCTCTCCAGAACTCCTTTCTACACGCCACTAAAGCAGAGTTCTAGTGCACATGCTATGTGAAATGCAAAGAGAGTCAAAAGTCTAAATACTTCCTGGTATTCGAGTCTCCTGGCTCTTCTCTGCTTCTCCCTTTCCATGAGCCATTACCCCTCCAGCCAAACTTGGTGCCCACTCTAAGCCCATCACACCTTGCCTTTCCCCCACCTCTTACTTCCACAGGCATCATACTCTCCCCATCAGCACCCCTCCAGGTCTTCCTGGTGTTCCAAATCGTATCCATTGTCAGTCCTAGCACACATTCCTTCTTTCTTTCACAAAGACTTTCTAGCAATGAGTAGATGCAAAATAAAAGCATGACTTGGGGGTAGGGACAGATATAGCAAGCAGAGTAATCCTCTGTGGTCACCCCCCACCATCTCCTAGATCCTTTTGGACAAATTGTGTTCTTAGGTGTGGACATCTAGTTTTCATCTTACTTCAACAAGGGCTGCAGCTCTGTCATCTCTGTATTTCCAGGCTAGGGGTAACAGGCTAATGGAGGGGGGAAAAAGCAAATTTAAGAAATGAATGAGTATTAAGTGCAGAGTCAAGATACACTTGACTCAAGATACACTTGACTCAATCCTGACTTCCCTTGACAGAGATTTGCCTTTACCTTCAGAACGAGGTGCTTCTAGACCCAGTCCTGCCATTTTACACCAGCTGCTATGGTGAATCTACAGTCTGAAGTGTATACTTTATGAAGGTTAGGCCATACAGCAGGGAGGCCTTGGTGACATGCTGAACTCTAGTGAACCTTGGATAGTCAAACAAAGAGGATGGAACACTAAGTGAGGTCCTGGCACCCCAAAAACTTCCTTAAATGCCAGCCCACCTCGGAATGACTTATTTGTGCAGCATAGAGATCTCTGGTTAGCCAGTTCTCCAAGATGATAGAGCCCTTAGCTGCAGAAACTATAGCCACCTCTTCCTCCATGGCCCTCAGACACAGATTTTGTTTCTTAATCTTAGGTTAAAGGTTGGGCATGAACCCACCCTTGGTTCACTGGGAGCTCTTTGCCTTGAGAAGACCCGGACAGTAGAGACTAGTCCTCAAGGCAGTAGCATAGCAACAAATGGTGGCAACAGGAGTGATGTACATCCAGGTTCGTGCCTTTCCTTCATCACTTCTGGGCTGGGCAGCATTAGGTAGGTTACTTAGCCTCTCTGAGCCCAAGCTGTTTTATTCATGAAATGAGAACAGTAAGCACATTCATATCATAGTTCTGTTGTAAGGATTAAATAAAATATAAACCCCTTTAAAAAGTGCCTGGCTCATGTAGACACTTGTGAGTAGGAACTGTCGTTATCATTATGACCATTGTTACCATACAATACTCTGGATTGGGAATCAGTATGCCTCAGTTCCAGGCCCAGATCTACAACTAATGTTCTTCCTGACCTTGGAACATGCTGGGCCTCTCTCAGTTTTCCCATCTGTAAATAGAGAGTTCTATACCCACTCAGGAGAGTGTCATGAGGCTCGAATGAGATAAAAAGTATTAAAGTAGCCTGTAATCCCAGCACTTTGGGAGACCAAGGAGGACAGATCACGAGGTCAGGAGATCAAGACCATCCTGGCTAACAAAATGAAATGCCATCTCTACTAAAATAAAAAAAATTAGGCAGGTGTGGTGGCGAACGCCTGTAGTCCCAGCTACTCAGTAGGCTGAGGCAGAGGAATCACTTGAACCTGGGAGGCGGAGGTTGCAGTGAGCCGAGATCATGCCACTGCACCCCAGCCTGGGTGACAGAGTGAGACTCCATTTCAAAAAAAAAAACAACCAAGTATTGCAGTGCTTTGCACAATGAAAACTCTAAGAGAATTCTAAGTACCATGAGGGATAAGCTTACAGCCTGGGTCACCAGCTACTCTTTACTCATTCTTAACTTTGCACATGGTCCCTCTTTCTCTCTCCTAGCTCCTCCTCCTTGCTGAGATTCTGGACTCGGGTGGCTCACGCTGGTGTGTGATGTGGCTGCCAGGACTTGCTTTGCTGTGACCAGCCCTTTAGGATTCTCTGCAGACTGGAGAGAAGACAAAGAATATTCTGTCTTCCAGAATCTCAGACGGCTTCCTTGATTTCATTAATTTTATGTTGTCTGGCTGGACACCACAGTCTTCACAATAACTCAAAAACTGGACCTTCTGAGCGGCTTACATGAGAAAGCCAAAAATGCTCCCTGTGGCAAGATTTATTACTATCATCATTATGGTTATCACTATTGTTGTTATTATTAGCAAATATTATCAAGAGCATGATAATGATGAGCATTTACTGAGAGCCATGCAGAAGCCAGGCATGTTGGCTCACGCCTATAATCCCAGCACTTTGGGAGGCCCAGGCGGCTGGATCACTTGAGGTCAAGAGTTCAAGACCAACCTGGACAACATGGTGAAATCCCATCTCTACTAAAAATACAAACAATTATCTGAGTGTGATGGCACTCGCCTGTAATCTCAGCTACCTGGGAGGCTGAGAGAGGAGAATCACTTGAACCTGGGAGATGGAGGTTGCCATGAGCTGAGATCATGCCACTGCACTCCATCCTGGGTGACAGAGTAAGACTCTGTAAAAAAAAAAAAAAAAAAGAGCCATGTAGTATGCTGAGAAGAGGTCACATATTTACACATTCATTCCTCACCACAGCCTTAGGAAGGAGGTACTAGCATTGCTCCCATTTTACAGATGGTGAAACTGAAACTCAGCCTGCTCCCAGCCCCATAACAACTCACACTGCAAGGTGGCAGTGAAGGAACTGCGGTCAAGGAAGGAGAAACAGCCCCCCTCTGAATCAATCACTTTCCTCTGGAAGCTGTTGGGCTAGGGAGCATGTCTCCTGGTTTCCCCTGGTGAGCTCCTTTGTACCTGGATATGCAGCCCGTGAGCATGGACAGATCCAGGCTGAGCTGGTAATCTTGGCATCATGGCATCACTTGGGTCCTCAACCTCGTGTTTATCATTAGAAGATGGTCAACATGCCATCACTTTTCATCACTTTCTTTCTGCTTAGTACAGAAAGCTGAGCTAATCATACACTTCAGCTCATGGTACATTATCATCACTGGTGGAATAATTCAGTCATTCGTTTATTTCTTCTTTTTATTTCTATAGCCCATTTCCATTCCTCTCCTCCCACAGGCAGCTCTTCTAATGCATTTAAGGTGATCTTTTTGTTTCATAAGTATTGCTGCTTTACGTGCATGTACTTTTCATAGTGTCTTATCCTGTTAATTTTATTTTTATTTATTTTGCCCTTACTAAGCTCAGGATCATGTTCTGAAGATCTATCCATCTTGGGGCATATATATATACACTGAGTTTATAGCACTCCAACTACTGAGCAGCTTTCTAAGAGAGGGTGAAAGCCAATGAAACAAAGGGCATGCAGGTTGTGTCACAGATGAGTCCATGCGGGAGTCTAAGAGAAGGAAGGGGAACATTCCAAGTGGAACAACAGTATACGCAGGTGCTTTCTCCCTGCCCAGCCTACACACTCACTGAGAAGTCCAGAACATGCTCCCAGCTCCTGCAGACACCATATTCAGTAATATCAGCCTGAAATGGGAGAAGGAAAGAAGCGAGGGGTGGAGGTCACAGCACAGTGGGTCCTGACCCAGTCTCTTCTGCTCTGACAAACCCACATCTTCTAGGATGTCTGCAGTGGCTGAGCCTCACACAACTTCATCCAAGTTACGCTGCTGACGTGGTCAGGAGTGCATGTATGGCTCTGGGGCTGCAGGTCAGTCCTCTAACAAGTTATAGGAATTTTATCCATGTGTCCTGGGCATAGAAATTTGAACTGAGGGGCTGCTAAAGCTGGGGGCTGGGGGGTTGCTGGTCTTCAAACCCAGTTTTCTTGGCAGCTTTTTCTGTCCTCTCTACATCCACACAGAACCAGAGAAATGGGCTGACTTTTTAATAAATCCAAACCAGTTTCATTTTTTTAAATTGAAATTTCACAGGTCATCAGCCTACTCCATGGCCCACTGCCCTTAGAGAGGATGGAAAATAATTGGAATCATATGAGCCAGTTTGATTAGAAAAGTGAATGTGGTTTGGACTAAAGTCCTGGATTCCCTGTCCTTGGTGACTAACTTGACCAAACCTTCCCCAAACCTAAACCCTGTGGAGATGAAGCTGCCTTCCTGCCTGGGGAAATTATCTCAACTTAAGAGGCAAGAGGTTGCCTATTTCCCCCAGAGGTTAAGACTGTTCACCACCAGAACAAACAGTTGAAAAGTGAAATATTCAGCTACACAATGGGGTGTTTCCAAACCTCTGATGGATGGCTGCCCCCACCCTCCAGCTCAATGAAGTGATTATTTGTTTGAGGGGGCTGTAGACACAACTGTAGACAACACAATTTCATCAATGTCCCCAATGGTCAGACTTTGCTAGGAGAAATTATTATATTTCAAGCTTGCAAATGGCTCTAAAAACCATGACGTGGGAAAGGGGTGGGGAAATGCATACACATATCTTCATTAAGGTTTCTTATTATACATCTCTGAACATTTTCTGGGAGATCTGATACATGGCTTCTAATTTAGCAGAGACTGTATCAAATCAGGTTGAGTGGCGGGAACAATTAGTTTGCTTCTCTTACGCAACAACAAATCAACACAAATTCCCAGAAATCTATTATTTGAGTAGTTCCTGCACTCTCTTCTTGGTCATCCTAAGTAACATGCAAAGAAATGTGCACCAGTAGTTAATGAAGGGACACGGTTCTCCCTTAATGGTGCATTTCCATCCAGAAGTTTTAGAAGTTGTGTTTTGGAATCAGAAGAGTCCTTTCATTTGAGTAGTCTTAAGTTCTGAAACATTTTCTTTCACAGTTAAGCCACTCACAAATCCCCTGAGTTCCCTAAACCTAGGAACATGTCCACATTTTCCATAGAGCTTAAATGGCAAGCTCTCTGCACTGTCAAGAAAAGGTTCTCCTATGAGACTCTGTAACTGGTCACACGAAAACAACCTCCCTTCAAAACAAACAAATCAAGACAAAGGTCTTTTCTTATTTTTAGTTTTTAATTGTAAATTGATAAATTATAGTCATATATTTATTGAGTACAAAGTGATATTATAATTTATGAATACAATGTAGAAAAATTTAATAAACTAATAGATCCATCATCTCAAATTCTTTTTGTGTCAAGGACATTTGAAATGTACTCTTAGTGATTTTGAAATGTACAGTACATTATTATTTATTATATTCACCATATTTTGCAATATATCTCAAATAAAAAAACTTATTTCTCCTGTCTAATTAAGGCTGTGTACTCTTCGATCATCATCTCCCGATTTTCCCCACCCACCCCATTTTCTGGTAATCATCTTTCTACTCTCTGCTTCTTCTAGTTCATTTTTGTTTTTGTTTTTTTTTAGATTCCACATACAAGTGAGAACATGCAGCATTTGTCTTTCTGTGTCCTGTTTACTTCATTTAACATAATGTCCTCCAGTCCCATCTGATATGGTTTGGCTGTATCCCCACCCAAATCTCTCCTTGAACTGTAATAATCCCGACATGTCAAGGGTGGCACCAGATGGAGATAACTGAATCCCCCATGCTGTTCTCATGATAGTGAGTTCTCATGAGATTTGATGATTTTGTAGGGATTTTTCCCCTTAGCTCTGCACTTTTCTTTCCTGTCATCATGTGAAAAAGGACATATCTGCTTCCCCTTCCACCGTGATTGTAAGTTTCCTGAGGCCTCCCCAGCCATGCAGAACTGTGAGTCAATTAAACTTCCTTCCTTTATAAATTATCCAGTCTCGAGTATGTCTTTATTAGCAGCATGAGAATGAACTAACACACCATCCGTGTTGTCATATCCCACTTACAGGTATTTACCCAAAATGAGCATGTCAAAGAGATATTTGCTCTCCCATTTTCATTACAGCACTATCCACAGTAGCCAAGTTATGGAATCAGTCTAGGCAAGTGTCTTCTATGAGTACTTTGTAAGCCTAAAATCTCCCAAATCCAAAACTTAAGAGTAGGGAATTGGTGAAAAGCCTCAGAATTGCCTCCAGCTGCCTGAGCTCTCCAGATAACCTATTTTGACCCCTGCAAATCAATCCTCAGCCATATCAAATGCAAACCAGTAATGACCTCTAACAACGTGGAACTTAACAGCCCAGTATCTCCGAGCCAGGAGTGGCTTAAGCTAGATGTGCATACAAAATAGAGCTGGTAAAATACTGAATAATACCTCTTGTTAAACATGTTTTTCCAAGACCTCCAGCTATCTATTGCTCTTTTTTTTTTTTTTTTTTTAGGCTTAGCGAGGTGAACTACCTTTCCCCCACAGACCTCCCTGCAAATTGCTTTTCAATAATCCTAACGCAACCTGCTGGCAGCCGTATTCTACATAACAATGCAACTCAAAAATACATCACCTGCAATTATAACTCTAGCTTTGATGTAAGACCAATTTAAAGATAGGGAATCTGGGTCTAATTAAGGCAGCTCAAGCTCAGACTGATAAGGGCCACCTTCATTACAGCTCAAGTGAGCTGAAAGCAGCCCTAAAGAGTCAGGAATCGGCTGGGAATATTTTCAAGGCCTTTCAAAGCACACTGCATTGTAAAACAGGATCTGGTCCCTGCATCTACTTCTATGGACTCACTAGCGGAGTTATTTCTTCTCTTGGTCTACCCATGCAAAACATTTTCTCAGCATTTGAAAGACACAATGACAAAAAGAGGTCCTGTTCTTGAAAGATGCTTATCATGCGTCAATCCACTAATGTCAAGTCATCTCTACATAAAACACTCCGGTAGCGTCCCATTGCTCTTAGAATAAAATCTCATCTCCTTTTGTCCTGGCCCGCAAGGCTTTGCACAGCCTGGGCCCCATATACAGGTCCAGCCTTGCCTCATTGCCTGCTCCCCTTGGTTACAGGATTCAGTCACTACATGGAACTATGCCTGGAACTTATGGTACTGGTATTTGTGATTCTCTCTGCCTGGAATCTTGTTCTCTGCATAGTTGGCTTCTCTGCATTGTCTCACATCCAGTGTCACCTCCTGGACAGCTCTCTCTCTGACCACTCCATTTACAGTAGCCACACTCCTCTTTTATGTCACCCTATTTCATTTTTTGGGTGTGATCTCTTTTGTTCATGTTTTAAATTTTGAATAGTTTCCTGGTACCTAGTAGAGCACCTAGTAATCACCTAATACAAAATTGTAGAAGGAGTAAATTGACAAAAGACAAATGGTCTCTCCTTAATGCACCAATACAATATGCAAGGGTTTGCTGGGGTTGAGGGGCCTCAGATGCCTCTTAACATGCTAAGACTCCTTTTCCAAGGACAGAAATGAGTGTCCCCAGACTCTGCTTGGACACCTCTGGTGACATGTTGCCTTGTTGGCCACGGGAGCTCATTTTCCACAAAACTGATTTGAATCTCCATGAAAAAATTCCAGGTTAGACATTACTCAGAAGCATTCATTGCAATGCTGACTTCCCCCGCACCATCCCTTCCTGACAATGAGCAGGATGCAAGTTCATTTTGGCTTCTGGCCCCCTCCACATAAAAGGCTTCCTGGCCAGATTTAGAGCAATATTAACGAATATGAGGCTAGTGATGATATTCAACATTTACTGAGTACATGGTATGTGCCGCATCCCGACAGGGATGCTTCTGCAAAGCTGCTGGCACACAATTAATTTGCAGGCATGAGGCTGTTGGGTGCCCTTCCCCACCAGCCGTGGGCACACTAATGAACTAAGTCTGTGCCTCAGCTTTGGCCTTGACCACAGCAGCACTGGCCCGGCCAGAGCAGAGGCCATGACTACCAAGGGCCAGCTGAGCCCGAGCTCTGCCGGGGAGCCTCCGCACAGTGTGGCTGCCCTGCCGACGCGCTGTGTAAGTGATTTCACACTTCGGCGGCCGAATCAATTGGGTGTTTCTCTGCTTAAGAATTGCTGGGATAAAATGTTTCCTTCCCTATAGTCAGGGCATGTTCTTGGCCCTTCGGGGGGCCTTTGAAAAGGGCTGGTTTTGTATTTAAGAGTAAAGCGTCTCTCTCAAGAATTTTTAATATATTCTCCAGCAATTGAGAGGCGAGACTTGCCTCGGAACCCCCCTGGCAGAGATGCCTCTGAAGGGATTTAGAAGTATCCTGGGAGGGAGAAAGGTCATGTTGCCAGCTCTTGGCTGAGGACAGGCAACTCCGGGATGGGGAGTGATGTCAGAGGTGGGGAGAGAGGGGAGATGTTCAGAAGAAAAGGAGGAGGGTAGAGCAGGTGGGGATACAGCCCCACATGGAGCTCATGGAGCCGACCCTGGAAAAGGAAGCCAAGCTGGTGAAGACTGAGTGGTCAACTGTGCAGAGGGCCTCTGGGATGCATTCGGTCAATGTGCGGGGCAGGGATGGTGCTTCTTGTATTCTCATTTGGCATCTGAGTACCCTCAGAATTCTCATCTGCCTTAGAAAACCGACTTTGCAGAACCTGACACAAGGACATGTTATGGACCCAAGGGGGAGGCCAGAATTTCTACATAGTGGGAACAGGCTTGGTTAGACTTTTGTTGTTGGGGGAGGGTGTGGAGAAGGAGGTGACTCACCAATTTTATCCAGCGCATACATTGGAGGTGGGGACAGGGAGGCTGGATGGAGCCTTGGGTTCACCAGGCCACCAGAACAAGTTCTGCACTGGAGCATCCTCGTGGCCCTCCATGGGAAGGGCCAAGGGGGCCATTTCTGTAAGGCTGTTCCCTTGTGGTGAGGGAAGGGGGCAGATGAAGGAGGGAGAGATCTGGAGAAATCTCTTGAGGGAACTTCCATCTTGAAAATTCCTTAAGTTCCTCCAGAGAATTCAGAGGTTAATCTACCTGTGTGTAGGCGGAAAATCAGTTCCAGCAACTAGCTGGTCAATTAATGGGGAAGGCCCAGGCCCCAGTCAAAATACTTGTTTTCCTGAAGAATCTAATCTATTTAGTCAAAGTGATTGATTCTCTTTCCCCAATGGACCATGGATAGCAGCATCCTAGTCCTATGTGAGTCTCTGTTTCCACAAGTTCCTCCCAGCTGTTGTCTGTAAGGGAAGCAAGTATTTCTCCCCTATTAAAAGCAATAGCAGCTACCTGTTTTTGAGAGTAAAATATACAATAGAGAGGGATAAAGCTGGTCAGGGTGCCAGCACCCATCTCTGCTCCTCAGACTCTCTCAAGGCCAGGAAAGAAGCTTCTGGAAGCACTCCAGGAAGCACCTCAGACTCTCCCAAGGCCAGGAAAGAAGCCTCTGCAAGCTCAGCACAGTTGACTCTGATGACAGGCCTCATACAGCAATCTAAACCTAAAATAATATCTCTCCTCTTATGGTCAATCATTGACTTGACTGTAATCTTTATTAAGAGAAAAACAACCATTTCATATTTCAATAGAGTGTTTTTTTTTTAAGAAGAAAATATAACTGAGAAGTTTGAAAAGATGATAAAATCTAATGAAAAGGCAAAAAGATTCAACTACTCACGATGAATTTTCCACATGACCCAGTGAGGTAGATGGATGAAAAATGAGCATTGAATAACATACAGATGAATCATTACAGGCAAATGACTAAGAGGGGAAGGTAAAGACATCCATATCCCAAAAAAGATGCCAGATACTGTGTTGTCACCACCAGGAAGGGGTTGGACCTATCCCTAGAAATTAAACAAATGAGACAACTATCTATGTGGCCAAATCCTGCCTCTCCAAAGATTCAGACAATTGGAGCTGCAAAGTGCATTTCCCTGAATGGGGTAGTGGGCTTTGTTCTAGCAGCTTCTTGTAACATCGTAATCTGCCAGCACTGTCTGACTCCCAGGTAGCACGGCTAGGCAGAATAATGAGCCAGGATCCCTCCCCTGTAGTCCCCAGGCAGGGTGGGGGTCAGGGAGGAGGTGGCCTCAGACAGTATTGACATTGTCTTCAGTGCATCGGAAAATCTCTTCAAGATTTCTAATGCCTTCTCCCCAAAGATTGTTAGCTGAGTCTCCAGGTATATTCAATATTTTCAACTTAGGAAAGAGAGCACCAAGTCGATGCCATTGTCCCAGCATCTTTTCATATGGAAGCCTTTCAAATACATAACCACATTATAAATGATCCCACCCCAGCTGGGGGCCCTTTCCACAGCATGAAGAATGGAGCCCGTAAAGTCTGCTTGACATTCAAAACCTGCTTTGACCACGCATGGACTACATAGGCCTCAGTCTGCCTTAGGGAGGGCATACGGTGCTGAGAGGGGCACCAGTGGCATCTTCCAGAGAAGGGAGGGGTCACTCCCAAAGAGCCCACAGCACTCATGCTGAAGACTGAGGCAGAGAGGCTGGAGGCCTGGTGTCATGGAGCCCCCAGCCCCACACTGCACAGAAGCACTACTGTATTTGGTGACTCGAGCACTAGCTGTTCAGTGAGGAGAACACCCGCCAGCCACCTGTCCTAACTGCCGTGGTGTGACTATTGCTCTGCCCTGAGCTCCCTGGCTGGTGCACAAGTCTGGGCCTCGGTTTCTCCATCTGTCAGATACATTTAGGTGAAATAGTTTCTAGGATGATCCAAGCATTTCCCTTCTAGGAGATTGTACCAGTTTCCTAGAGCTACAGTGACAAATTACCACAAATTAGATGACTTGAAACAACAGCACTGTACCTTCTCCCAGTTCTGGAAGCTAGATGTCTGCAGCCAAGGTATGGGTAGGGCAGCTTCCCCCAAAGACTCTTGGGAAGGATTTTTCCCTGCTGCTTCCAGGATTCCAGTGGTTGCCGGAAATCCTTGGCCTTCCTGGGCTCGTAGATGCATCACTGCAATCTCTGCCTGTTACCTTCACATGGTCATCTTCCCTGTGTGTCTCTGTCTTTGTCCAAATTTTCCTCTTCTTGTAAGGACACCAGTCATTTGATTAGTGCCACCTCAATCCAGTATGCCCTCATCTTAACTTGATTTTATCTGCAAAGATCCTATGTCCAAATAAGTTCACATTCAGAAGTGTCAGGGGTTAAGACTTGACATATATTTCAGGAAGATATGATTCAACCCACTACAGAGACTGTACATTTTCCTTCTATTACATTGAATTGAGAATTTGGCATTTGTGTTGGCTTCAAGGTGATCACAGGGAATGTTAAGCACATGTGCTTTGTCTTGTAGGCCAAGGAAGACGTTAAGCCACCTCTGCAGAGACTGAGGACGTCTGTGTCCAATATCCTAGAGGATGACTTTGGACAAAACTTCCCCTCACCACCTTTCTGAAATCTTCAGCCCTCTCCTTTATCAGATGATGGAGTAGAGGGGCTAAGTGGCTGGAGTTGCACAGCTGTGATGGGAGAGGCAGCATCACCTAGTGACTCAGGGCACTCTGCTTTCAAATCCTGGCTTTGACTTCCTCCTAGTAGCCATGTGAACTTGAGCACGTCCCTTCATCTTGTAAAACTGGGGATGATGAAGACAAAATAGTACTTGCTTCACAGGGTTACACCAAGGATTAAATGAGTTCACAAATAATAAATGTGGTATTGCTGTGCCTGAAACTCAGGGCTGGATAAAGTTCCGTCATGGTCTTGGTAGGCCTCTGTTTGTCTGAGAGGGCACCTTGTTGGATCTGGGAGTGTGGATGAGTACATTTTTGCAAGGTTGCAAAGTTGAATTTAATGTTAGACCCAAAGACATGTCTAAGAGATTGTGCGGGTTCTGCTACCCTAAGAATGACATTAAATGAGCACCTACCATGTGTCAAGCTAGTGCTAAGTGCTTTACATTCCACATCTTATACACAATTAACCTAAAAGGTGGGGCCTATTTTTATGCCCATTGCACAGATGAGGCAACTGAAGCCTAGAGCACTTCAGTGTCTTTCCCAGGTCACACAGCTGACTCTGTAGCCCTAGGCTTCCAACCCAGGTAAAACTAACAACCTCTAAGTTCTCCTGACCTTAGATTCCCACCCTAGGATCGTCTGATGGGGGAAGAACTGGGACTGGAATGGAAAATCTTGCTTTAAGCTTTGGAAGGTAAGCCAAAAATGCATGTACAAAGCACAGAATCCCAGGACTGGAAGTAGTGGCTCATGCCTGTAATCCCAACACTTAGGGAGCCCAAGGCGGGAGGATTATGAGGTCAAAGATCGAGACCATCCTCTACTAAAAATACAAAAATTAGCTGGACATGGTGGCAGGCACTTGTAATCCTAGCTACTCAGGAGGCTGAGGCAGGAGAATTGCTTGAACCCGAAAGGCGGAGGTTGCAGTGAGCTGAGATCATGCCAGTGCACTCCAGCCTGGCGACAGAGCTAGACTCCATCTCAAAAAAAGCACAGAATCCCTAATAGGACCCAGGCTGACATGCACACCTGAAACAGAAAGACTAGCCCAGGGCCTGGGTAGCTCTGCTCACACCCGGAAGCGGCTTACTTTCCAACCCCAGGTTCATGAGCGCCACTCCCCCTTTCCTCTTTCCACTCTTTCAGCCAGAGAGGAGCCACAGTCACTACCAGATCCTCCTCACATTGCAGCTTCGGAGCTCCCAGCAGCAAACAAATACAAACACACACACAAATTAGAGTGACAGCTCCCATCCTGGAGGCTAGATTACCCTCCACCCTTTCTCAGGCAGAAACATGCAGGGGTATGAGCTAAGCTCTCAGGGTCACAGATGGCCAGTGGGTAATTCCAGGCCTCATGCCTAGCTTCTCCCTGCTCCCAGCTCTGTGCACAAACTTTGGCGCAGTTGAGGCTAATGGCTTGTCAATGGCACTGGGAGATTATTTAGGTAGAAGGTGTGAGGGAGGGGGCCACCGGCCTTCAGCCTCACTCCCAACCCAGAGACATCATCACTGCTGGCTGCCATCCTCCCTGGCCCACCATGCTGGCATATCCTTTTCCTTCCTGCCTGGCTAAAGGCTTTGACCCTAGCCCACCCTAATGTTCAGGGTTTTGTGAGGCAGGAGGTTCATTACCAGGGCAGCAGGGAGAAACACCTAGTCCATCAAGAGATTGGGATTCTGCCCAAGATGTTGACTGTTTTCCTACTGATGGAGCAAGTTACCAATCAATCATTCCTAGGCATCAGTTTCCTCATCTATTAAATGGGTATAATACAATCCTCATGTATAAGAAGTGAGAGAATGTCCCAAAAGCACTCAGCTTGGAGCCTGCCACATGCAATAGATGTTGCTTACATCATCATCTTCATCATTTTCATCATCATCATCATCATCATTATCATCAGAAGAGGAATGCTCATGAATTTGGAAAGGGTGCTTAGCTGCAATATAGGCAGGGGGAGTGGAAAACAGGGCTGGTCCAGTGGTTCATAGGAGAAGGATGGTAACCCTGACTTTCATTTTCCTGGTCTGGGCTTTGTGGGAAATGGGTAGGAAGTGGCAGAACAACTCATATGAGAAAGGAAGTCAGGGAAGATGGGTGTTTCAGAGAAAAGAAGAGAAACTGAACTTCTCCAAGGCCTGGCTAGTGCCAGAGTCTGAGCTGGAAACATAAGATGCTATTTCATTTAGTCTTCCCCAGAGCCCAGCCAGGCAGGTAAGGTTTCTCTCATTTTGCAGAAGGGAAACTGAAGGTTAGCAACCATAAGAGACATGCCCCAAGTCCCTTGGCTGGGTAGGAGATTATGTTGAGATCTGAGCCCAGCTCTGGCCAACCTTGTCAATGTGAACAGCAGTTTCACACCACTGGTGGAGAGAAAGCCTCCTCCTAGACATAAACATCAACAAAGGCCAAAGCTGGAATGTGCCTTGATCCATAAGTCCAGTACACCTTTTGTAGATCAAAGAAACCAGGCTCAGAGAGGTTAAGTAACTGGCCCAAAGACACACAGTGATGTGGTGATGGGATGAGAACCAGAGCCCAGAGCTACAACATTGTGCCAGGCCTCTGAATGCTTGGAGAATGGTCTCCAAATGCTCACAGCTCAGAATACAGAACTGTATTTGAAAGGAAAAGAGACATTTTGAATGTGCAGATAGAAAGTTCCAGGAGTCTCTTGGTGAGGAGTTTGGGTGAGCCCCCTGTCCTTTCCTGCTCCTTTTTCATTCTCACACCAGGGGGCTCACCCTCCTGCAGAGCCCCTTCCTCCCTCTGCCATCTAAGGATTTCACAGCTGACTCTGACAATGAATAGGATTTCCTCATCTCAGCCTTACTGAGGAGAAAGGATCAAACACCGCACTTTCAGGATTCGTGAACTATTGTTGGAAGGGTAATAGACCTCTGAAAATGTAATTTTTCAAGAAACTTTTGGGTCTTGAAAATATACGTTGTGTCAAGAGGCTGCATCATTTGAAAGAACATTCTTGCCGATCTTGAAAGGATTTTCGTAGCTGTTGTTGAGAGCTGTGCCCAAGAAAGGGGCTGGGTTAAATGTTCCCTATTAAGCTAACCTAGGATCACAGCTGTTCAGGTGCCTTCAACTTGAATCATTCCATCACGATGACAATAATATTATTCACAACAGTAACTGTTTATTGAATGTTTATCTCTGTGTCAGGTACTGTGCTGAACATATTACATGAGTTCATCTCACTCTCACTACACCCTCCACACACGCCCCTGCCAAGTAGGTAGTGTAGTTAATATGAGCATTTTACAAGTGAGAAAATGGAGGATCACAGAGGTCAAGTCACTTGCCGAAGGACACACAGATGTTTAGAACCCAGGTTTTAAACCTGGGACATGTACCTTCAAGCCTTAATCATGAAGCCATTGATTAAAGAGACATCAGATGAAGACACACCTACCTGCCTTCCTATCTCTCACCAGCCATTTCTTTCAACCAGGAATGCCCAATTTCTCCGCTTTTACCTGTGAGCTTGGGCCTATTACAAGGCCTTCATATATCCAGTCAATAAACCTCCCCCACATACTGACTGTTATGTTCTGAACATGTGTGCCCCCACCAAAATTCTATGCTGAAACTTAATCTCCAATGTGGTATTAAGATGAAGCCTCTTAATAAGCCCAAATGAATGGGATCAGTGCCCTTATAAAAGAGGCCTGAGGCTGGGCACAGTGGCTCACACCTGTAATCCCAGCACTTTGGGAGGCTGAGGCAGGTGGATCACAAGGTCAGGAGTTCGAGACCAGCCTGGCCAAGATAGTGAGACCCCCATTTCTACTAAAAATAAAAAAATAGCTGGGCATGGTGGCAGGCACCTGTAATCCCAGCTACTTGGGAGGGTGAGGCAGAGAATTGCTTGAACCCAGGAGGTGGAAGTTGCAGTGAGCCAACATGGCACCACTGCACTCTAGGCTGGGTAACAGAGTGAGACTGTCTCAAAAAGAGAAAAAAAAGGAGCCTGAGGGCACTTCTTTTCCTCTCTCCCTTCCACCACCTGAGGATGCAGCAAGAAGACCCATCTAGGAGAAGGAGGGTCCTTACCAGATACTGAATCTGCCAACACCTTGATCTTGGACTTCCCAGCCCCCAGAACTGTGAACAATACATTTCTATTGTTTTTCAATTGCCCGCTCTAAGGTATTTTGCTATAGCAGCGCAGACAAAGACACTGATCGTCTAACTAGGAGACAAGCCCTATCCTGTGCTCTGGAGATCAAAGGGTGAAGAAGGTGATGTTCTGCTTTCAAGGTCCCATTGTCTACTGGGTGAGGCAGGCCATAAATGGGGGACGTGAGGCCCCCAGTGATAACAGAACAAAGGGTGGAGGGGATAGAGCTAGGAGCAGCCAAACCTGCAAAGAATGTGGCACTGAAGCTCAATCTCTAGGAAATTTCAAGGATGAAGGGGAGCTTGCCCGACACAGAGGAGGCCCAGGGGCCATATTATGCTGAAGGCACAGCATGGACAACAGCACAGAGGCATGAAAGGGCCGGGCAGGGCTGAGATCAGTGAGAAGAACGGCCTGGATTCCAGGCGTCATCCTGACCTTGCTGGAGCATTCAGCGCTTGCTGCCCTGACGGCTGTCCTGAATTCTCATTTCCTTCTGTATGTTCCTAATCCCCTTCTTTGATTCCTGGGGCTCTCTATTTCTGCTGGATTTGGCTATGTTTGTCTGCTTGGCTGTTGCCCACTCACCAAGTTTCTGATTCACAGCATCTCTTGACTTTTATACTAACAGGTCCTAAATTTTTGGAAGGCCAAAATGATTTCTAAATTTAGGATCCCTTAGGATCCCTGCTTCCCAGCACTGTGCTGGGAAACATAATAGGTGCTTTAAAAATCATGGTGGTAAAGAATTCTACCCTGGTTTCTGTTTGTTCCTCTGAGGATGGTGCCCACAATTCCAGGGCACACTCTGAGCCACTCACCAGGTGGAGGGCTTCAGAGCCCTGCCTCCTGAGCCAGCTGCTGGAAGCACTTCCTGCTGCCCTTCCTCTTCTACCCTGGCCTCCTATCCTTGGCCTTCCAGGTACCTGTCCCTGAGCCCAGCCCCCTGAGCCAAGTTTTCTGGATGCAGAGGGAAGGTCTCTGTAACCATCCGTTGTCCATGGTGGGCTTTGTGGAGGGGGTCCAGAACCCCTTGACATATGCCATTTTTTGGCATGAGTGCATCTGTGTGTTTTTAGGGAAGTAATTCAATACAGGGTTTAAAGAATCAGGCTCAGAAGCAAGGACACCTAGTTCAAACCTGACTTTACTACTTAGTAAGTGGTATGAGTTGATTGTGTCCTCCAAAAAGATATGGTGAAGTCCTAGCCCCAATACCACAGAATGTGGCCTTATGTGGAAATTGGGTCCTCGCAGGTGTTATTAGTTAAAATGAGGTCATTAGGGTGGGGGCCCTTGCCCAGCATGACAGGCGTCCTTATAAAAAAAAAAAAAAAAAAAAAAGAGGAAGAAGAAGAGACACAGACAGACAGAGAAGATGTGACCACAGAGGCAGACGCTGGAGTTATTCAGCTGCAAGCCAAAGACTGCCAAGCATGGCCAGCAACACCAGCAGCCAGGAGAAAGGCGTGGGACAGACTCTACCTTAAAACCTTTAAGAGAGCATGGCCCTGCCCACACTTTGAGCTCTAGTTCAGATCCAGCCCCAGGAACCATGAAAGAATAAATTTCTGTTGTTTCAGTGTACCCAGTTATACTTCCCTGTGGCAACCCTGGGAAACAAATGCCCAAAGTATAGCTGTGGCCAAGTTACCTAACTTTCTATCCCTCAGTATTTGCATTTGGTGAGAATAAATAGTATCTGCCTTCAAGGCTTGTTCAGAGATTAAATAATCCATGGAAACATTCAGCATAGGGCCTGGCACAGGGTCAGTACTCCATAAAAATTGCCATCATTCGTAATGACATGTTCATTTTTGTAGGAAGAGGGATCACAGATTTTATTTGATTCTCAAATGGATCATGTCCCAAAAAGAGGGTTAAGAAGCACAGCCCTAGGTCTTTCTGTCTACAGGAGACTGCAGCAAGAGATGGGCAAAAGGCCACCCCTGCCAAACAGAGCCTCGTAGAACTCCACCCTCCTCCAGCACTCCCAATCCTGTGATTGTGTGCAAGGTCTTGCTCTGCCACAGAGGAAAGATGCTGGAATTCTCTGAGCGCCTCCTCTGCCCTGGAGTTGCACAGGGTACTCATGATTCACAAATATGGCCTAATTGCATACTTATCACCATTTCAAGAAAAAATCATCTCCATTTTATAGATAAAGAAATAACATGATCTGTCACTCTTGCTCCCTCCTGCTAGAGATATCTGTCACCCACCCTGCCTGGGACCTGTCTCAGAGGTCATGAAACTTCACGGATTTGACCAAGTGGATGGGTAGACTTGGGGATCCCAGAACCAAAAAATCATGGGACAAGTCCTCAACAAACATCACAGCTTGGCCACAGAGAGGTGCTAACTTGGTGTTAAACAGGAAGTCAAAATTGTTTAGGAGACAAAAGTGGAATGAAATCATCCTCTGGCTTTTCATGTGATAATGGAAAATTACATCACGATCCACCAAGTTACAGACTGTTACTGCTGATTCTCCCTATGCCTGCAGACTTCTCCATTTCCACCCCAGCCACTCAGCAGATGATGCTAATGAATGGGTATGTTCTCTGCTAGGAAAGGGCAGACACCATGTCGCCCAGAGCATTTCCTTTTTGGCTTCTGCTGCTAAAAATATCCAGCCCAGGTCATTACTCAAGTCCAAAAATCTACTTAGCTATGTCCCTCAAAGCAATGGTTCTTTTTTTCCACATCCATGAGATAGCTCAGTTTCCGTTATTTGGCCAAGCATTGTCCTTGAATGCACGAGCTTCCTCAAGCCATCCAGGAAAAAGCTGGAAAGCAAATCCTAAATGCAGAATTACAATGCAATAGGCCATTAGCTTAAAGTCTCCAAGAGATTGGCAGGAAGATGACTTTTCCTGGATGACAGAACCACATCTGGGGGAGTCAGAGGAGTGCAGGAAGCATGGAGGCATCTCGGCCAAGTGGTGATTTCTTCACCCCAAGTCATGGCTAGGTGTGTGTGCTAATCTGCCACCCACTTATGTTTGGAGCTTGGTAGGAATGGTTGATTCTGTCTTCAAACTGGTTCAGTCCTTTCGACTAATTTTGTGGATTTGTTCAATCCTCCAAAAGTCAAAAACCTTTTTCAAGATTTTATTTAAAAACAACTTTTCTCTCAAATGTCTTAATTGAGTGAGTACAAATGACCAGACCGGTTGGGTATACTTGTATATACAACCAATGCCACACACGTAGATCGGGATGGAGAAGTGATTGAAATTTTTTACATACTGATAAGAAATGACCACCTGTCTTGATCCTGGGAGGGAAGACGGGATATAGATATGAATCATCCAAACTGAATTTCTGCCTGGGAGGAGTTCACCACCTGCATGCCTCTCCTTGTCCCTTTCCTGCCCCCACCTGTGTTGATTTGGGCCCAATCTTGGCCAGTGTAGGGTTTGAATTCCGATCATCTGGGCCACCTTTCCTAGAAAGAGAATCTTGAGAAGTTGCAAGAGATAGCATTTCTGCTCCATTCTAGATGTATCCTTCCTGGTTGTTTCAACATTTCCTTTCCAGATATGAGACAAGATGCCATACGTGAGCACAGAATCCCATCTGCATCTGGCAAGCATGCTGACATTAGTCTCTTTCTTGGTGGTAGTAAAAGACAAGTTGCAGAGACCTCAGCCAGCTCCCCCAAGATACTCTGGGAGTCCTGGAGCGGCTTACACACCCGGCCAAGTGGCAAACAGAGAGGAAAGCAAGTAATGCCCCACAGATTCCAACACCTCTATGTATCAATCACCAAAGCTCTCAGAGACCTAGCCTAGCAGGGAGGCATGGAGCCATATTCTCTCACCTGGATATTTTTTAAAAGAGGGCAAAATTCCTTGGAAGCATTTGGACCCTTTTCTAAGCATAACTCAGCAGTGTCTCCCAACTCAAGTTTGGAGTCGCGGATCTTTCTTTATCATCATAGCCCACCAAGTCATTGCCTCACACTGTAGTCTGGTCACCAATTCAGGGAGTGGGCCCCTCTAATAGCCTTCTCGTACATTTGGAACTTAAGCATTGTAAAAGACAACAGCATTTACGGCAAACTTTGAGTGGCCTAAAATACTCAGTTCCATTCACCTGATCTCTCATCTCCAATGGACTCAGCAGCGTTGCTGGAACGCAGCCGGCTCCCACGAATTCACTGCCCACCTGCAAACAGCATGCTGCCAATCTCTAGGATACAAGAGAGCTCAAGCATTCATTGCCCCCAAGCAGGATGTTTCACTCTCCCCTGACTTTGTTCTGGATGTTCAGAAATAGAGCGATGTTGATTACTTCTTTAGAAGAAAGTGCCACAGCCACTTCCTCACAGCCCCATAGCCAGCCTCCCAAAACGCACCATCTAAATATTTATCATAGCGTAACAGGGGTTAGCCTGAGTTCATTAGTTTTTCTGATTATCCCCAGCATTTGATGTGAGAAGGAAATACTGTAAATATTTACTGAGTACTCTGATTGGAGAGTCTGGCTTTGGCTCCAATGATTGGCTCACCCACATCTCTCCCACAGGCGAGACAGACACCAGTACACATGCACCGAGGGAAAACCCACAGGGACATGGCAGAGTTGCAGCTGCAAGTCGGGACAGCCACTCTGAGAAGCAACAGCGAAACAGGAGGTGCCCTGAGCTCTGGGTTTCTATAATGGAAGCACCTTTAATTATTCATAAACACGAGGGTTTAACACTATTTATAGTATTAAAGTTAATCATTTATTTAGCACAGTTTCTCCAAACAAGTTCAAGACAACCTTTATAATGCTCATTAAGCAGCAACTTATAATAATTAGTACTTGTTCCTTTTCTGTCTGCCCAGCTAGACCAGAGACATCCCAAGGGCAGGGCCAGTATCTGACTCATTGGCTGCCTTATTTCGTGCTTAGAACAGTCTTTAACATAGTAGGTGCTTAATATGTATTGATAGATGAAACACATCTATTAAGACCTTGGCTTTTCATTTGACTTCCAAAAAAGCACTGGGAAAAATTTTTTAAAAGTTATTTCAAGGCTTCCTTCAGTTCGGCTAGGTTCAGTTCCCAGATTTGGTTCACTTTTACAAGTCTTTCTTTGGGGTCATCTAAAGAGCCCTGTACAGAGAATTAGGAGGCCTGGTATTCTTTCCAGAACTGACCAGCCGTGTGAGTCAGGCCTAAAAACATTAAAAATGCAACACAAATCCCCAAGCCCACCACTGTAATAATATTACTGCATTTTTAAATGGGTCTGAGAAAAGGAAAAGTCTGGACTTGAAGGGCTAGTGTAGACTTAGACAAGCACTGACTTAGATCTTTGATGAAGAGTTTTTCACATGGGATCCTTGGATCCCCTAGAGATTCATGCTTCTAGGGCTATGAAACCCCTGAAATTGTATGCACAAATGCAAATGATGCAAATGTGCACTTACATCTGGTGAGAGAGACTACACAGCCTTAACTAGACTCTCTAAGGACTCCATAATGAAAATAAAATTAAGAATCAGTCTCTCTGTTTCTCTAAGAGGTGGGATGGGACAGATTAAGTCTGGCCTGCTTGGCACATAAATCCAGGTTGCTTTCACCATGCACACCCTTTCCTAGTGCTGGACACCCCTTCCATCCTCTATTCCTGCCTGAGGTTTGCTCCCACCCTGGTCTATTAGCCCATCCTCCCTTCTGTAACCTATGCCCTCAAAGTGACAAGTGGCTCCACTGGCCAGGACTGAGGACCTGTGGATTGATGCATCACTGTGGGCCCTTCCAGCCCTACATTCAAGCCCATGCCTGGCCTTTTCCTTCTCATCTTTAATTGAGTGCACAGTGTTGTACAAACGTTTTTTGTTACATTCTAAAGCAATAGTCTTTTCTATTTGAACCTGCCTGCGATGCTGGCTTTGTGGAATGTTTTTGAGAGAAGGAGTGCAAGTGTCTCTGTAGAACTTGAAGGTAGTGAGTGCAGACCTGACTGCCCCATTCTGCATGAGTAGTATCTTCATGAGTAGTATCAGGGCTTAGGTTCTATAACCCAGATTCCAGCCAGGAATTAGTAGGGGGAGACCCGTTGACTGCAGCATTACTAGGAGTTTCTAGTGGCTGTGTGTCAGCATCCATTTGGTGAAAGTGCTATTTGTCTTGACTCTTCTTCCTGCTATTTAATCATTAGAACACCTGCCCTCAGGTTCAGACTTTTCCATTTCTAAGACCATTTAAAAATGCAATGACATTATTAGAGGAGGTGGGGTGAGGATTTGTGTTGCATTTTTAAGCTTATTAGCTAACAACTTAAGTTGTCACACTAGCAAAACCGAGGAGAGTCAGCTACTTGTAAGTGGGTGAATAATTTTATTTCCATGGGCTCTTGTTTCCTCAGCTCTGTGATGAAGTGGTTGGGCTATAGGAAGCAAATAGACTTTGATTCCAGTGTAACTCTGGGTGCCTAGCCCCACACTTCTCAGACTGTATTGTGTATAAAAATTCTCCAGGATCTCATTTGATGCAGATTGTATTAGTCCATTTTCATGCTGCTGATAAGGACATACCCAAGACTGGGTATTTTATAAAGAAAAAGAGGTTTCATGGACTCACAGTTCAATATGGCTGGGGAGGCCTCACAATCATGGCGGAAGGTGAAAGGCAAGTCTTATATGGTGGCAGACAAGAAAGAATGAGAGAGCTTACGTAGGGAAATCCCCCTTTATAAAAACGTCAGATCTCATGAGACTTATTCACTACCATGAGAACAGCATGGGAAAGACCCGTCCCCATCGATTCAATTACCTCCCACTCAGTCCTTCCCACAACATGTGGGAATTACGGGAGCTACAATTCAAGATGAGATTTGGATGGGGACACAGCCAAACCATATCACAAATTCTAATTCAATAGTCCTTGAGCAGGGTTTGTGATTTCAAAAATGTCTATCAAACTCTCAGATGATGCCAGTGCTACCAGTCCATGGAGCACGTAGGTAGCAAGGTTCTAAACCACTGTATCAGGAGAATGTTGAGGCTCTGGACCCATGAGGAAAAAGTAGCAGGACTGTTGAGAAGGAAGTAGCAGAATGACTGTGAATTTTTAATACTCATGCTAGATGTTTCTAAAGGAAGCACCTTTAAAGTCTAACAGTCATTTTCAAAATTGGTCACCTACCAGTAGAAGCATCCTGTTGCTATGGTCAGGTGACCAATTTTGAAAATGAAAACTCGTTAGAGCTGCACATTCCTGGAACTTCTCACACCAGAACCTACTGAATCAGTAGTGGGCTCCTGCATTCTGGAGTTTAACATGCCTTCCAGATGATTACAGTGCATGCTTAAATTTGAGAAGCATTAATTGACATACAAGTCTTCTATAGCGTGAATAACTGTCAGCTCAGGTCAGGAATATGCACAGCTTCAGCAAGAGGGACAGGGGTGTTGTCCCAAGGGAGAAAAGAGGTCTAGATAATACAGTTTGATGGAAGCCAAAAACACCCCTCCCTATTTACTTCATATTCAACTATGGAGCTCTGATAAAAATCATTAAATATTAAGAGTGCACTTCAAGCTTCTTTGGTATCCCCCAAGTTTATTTTCCAACCCACAAAAGGCAACATAGTAGCATGATCTACCTGTCATTCTCACAGCCTTGGTAATTGCGCCTAGTGAGTTTTGGACAAAATTCCATTTTGTTCATAGCTGGCACGTGAGCTGAGTCTCAAACTTGACCAGCTGTTCCTTCCTGATTGGACTGTTTCCATATTGCCTAGACATTTTAAATAGCAGGCCCCAGAAATAGTTGGGTGCTGAAAACTTGGGTTCAAATAGAGTCCTGGCCCAAGAAAAATTAAAGATAGTCCAACCACCTGTACCTTCTTCAAAATGGTAGAAAAATAATCAAGACATCAAAAAGTAAGAAAAGGCTCTCTCCTTGTACCCCATCTCTACTACTCTGGGAAAAATACTAAAAATCAAGAAAAACATCATTCGGGTGTGAAACAGATTACGACTCACAGCTGGTGGCAAAAAAAGTTGCAATTCTATCTAATTACACCAATTTAATTGTGTGTTGAAAAAAATCTTAGGTCCCAACAGTAGTTTCTTGGCCAGACGGAGGTCTGTATTGAGAGAGTGGCACCTCTATTTGTTAGGAATTGTGATTTCAGGCTGGGGAGGGAAAGCATCACACATGGCTTAGAGACTCCAAGATGGGTGCCATTTTGACTTTGAGGAATCTGAAGCCTGGTTTAGATGGTGAAGACTTCACAGTTCTCCAGGACTTGAGAGAGGACAGTTTGAAGCAAGCCCCTCCAAATTCTTTTAGTCCATGGGCTATGAGGGAAAGACCTATATTCAGTCTTTCCCCACTCATTTCTTGTAAGTCTCAAATCAACCTCCAAATATATTAAAAAACAAAACAAAACTTGGACACAACTTGAATGTCCAACTGTGAAAGAAAGGTTGAGAGACTTACCCTACATGGATAACATGGTGGCCAGGGGAGCCAGCATAAACATTCATGAAGAATTTCTAATGACAGGGAGAAATGCTTGCTAAATGGAGTGTTAAAAAATGTAGGGTACAAGACTGCGGTATGTGTTCTCATCAATGTCCAAAAAGGCATAGAAAAGTAGCTCGAATTCATAGCTGACTTCCGTCCAATGAAGGATTGACAGGCAATGGCTTTTTTCTTCTTTTCTTTCTTTCTTTTTTTTTTTTTTTTACTTTAGGTTCTTGGGTACATGTGCAGGTCATGCAGGGTTCTTGCATAGGTGCATACTATATCCGGCATTTCTCCCCATGTTATCCCTCCCCGCCCTCCGCTGTCCATCCCCTAGCACCCCCTCAACTGCCCCCAGTGTGTGATGCTCCTCTCCCCTGAGTCCATGTGTTCTCATTGTTCAACACCTGCCTATGAGTGAGAACATGTGATGTTTGGTTTTCTGTTCTTGTGTTAGTTTGCTGGGAATGATGGTTTCCAGATTCATCCAAGTCCCTACAAAGGACACAAACTCATAGTTTTTATGGCTGCATAGTATTCCATGGTGTATATGTGCCACATTTTCTTTGTGAGTCTATCATTGATGGGCATTTGGGTTGGTTCCAGGTCTTTGCTATTGTACACAAGGCTGCACTGAACATACATGTGCGTGTATCTTTATAGTAGAACAATTTATAGTTCTTTGGGTATATACCCAGTAATGGGATTGCTGAGTTAAATGGAATTTCTATTTTTAGATCCTTGAGGAATTGCCACACTCTCTTCCACAATGGTTGAACAAATTTACACTCCCACCAACTGTGTAAGAATGTTCCTATTTCTCCACATCCTCTCCAGCATCTATTGTCTCCAGAGTTTTTAATGATCGCCATTCTAACTGGTGTGAGATGGTATCTCAATGTGGATTTGATTTGCATTTCTCTAATGACCAGTGATGATGAGCATTTTTTCATATGTTTGTTGGCCTCATATATGTCTTCTTTTGAAAAGTGTCTGTTCATATCCTTTGCCCATTTTTGAATAGGGTCGTTTTTTTCTTGTATATCTGTTTTAGCTCTTCATAGATTCTGGATATTAGCCCTTTGTCAGATGGGTAGACTGCAAAAATTTTTTCCCATTCTCTTGGTTGCCAGTTCGCTCTAATGATGGTTTCTTTTGCTGTACAGAAGCTCTGAATTTTAATTAGATCCCATTTGTCTATCTTGGCTTTCGTTGCCATTGCTTTTGGTGTTGGCAATGGTTTTTTTTTCCTTTATCATGTTTTATTTTAGAAAATACCACAACTTCACGTATTATTAATTTCTTTTTTTTTTTTCTTTGAGACAGAGCTTCGCTCTATCGCCCAGGCTGGAATGCAATTGCACTATCTGGGCTCACTGCAACCTCTGCCTCCCAGGTTCTAGCAATTCTCCTGCCTCAGCCTCCTCAGTAGCTGGGATTACAGGCACCTGCCACCACACCCAGCTAATTTTTGTATTTTCAGGAGAGACGGGGTTTCACCCTGTTGGCCAGGCTAGTCTTGAACTTGTGACCTCAGGTGATCCACCTGCCTTGGCCTCCCAAAGTGCTGGGATTACAGGCGTGAGCCACTGTGCCCAGCCTATTAATATTTTTACACATAAACAATAAGTTTAATTTAAACAAATTTGCTCCTAGTTAGATGTGCCACTTTAATTTGACTGGCTTGTCCTCTGTACCTGGCCTGCACTTTTTTCTTTCAAACCCTCTACTCCAAGCCATTCCTTCGCCTGGCATAGTCTCCTTGCTCCTCTCTGCCTATGAAGACCTTCTCCATCCTTCAGCCTGCTGGATCCCCCTATTCTTCCATGGAAGCCACTGGGACCATTCCGGTTGTACAGCATCCCCTCTTCTGAACTCCTGTACCACCGTTTCATCCACACCATTTGGGAAGCCTTGGAATATTAGAGTATTTTACTATCAGCATGTCATGGGCCAGGGCATCAGTACTTTTTAGAACTCCCTAGGTGATTCCAGTATGTAGCCAGGATTGAGAATCACTCTAATCAAGTCAAAAGTCACTTCCTATCTATACAGTAACCATCTGTCCCAGATTTTCTGTGCCAATTCTAATTCAAATGTCTGTCATCAATCCCCACATAAACCATAGAAGCTTCACAGAAATCCCAGAGTTCCAGTGCTTAACTGTCATCATGATCGCTATTATAAACATATTAACCATGTCTCTGAGATGCACTTGGATACTAGACCCACATTACAGCTTTTTGATTGGTTCAGATATTCTTGTTTTGAGTTACATAGGGATTTAGAAAAAAAAGACACCAAATTAAATTTGTGTTTCAAATGAACAATAAATACTTTTTAAGGATGTGTATAGCCCAAATATTGCATGGGAGATACTTATCCTAAAAGTTTAGTCAATGTTTATATGAAATGCAGATTTAATTGGGCATCTGTATTTTATCTGGAAACACTTGGTTCAGAAGAAGGATTTCTGTACTTGAGAGCTTTTTCTTTTTTTTAGAGGAGTCCTCATATAGGCCAGCCTGCACCCTCAAAGTGGCTGAGTTACTGACTGCAGAACGGACTAACTCTAGAATCAGCAGGGAAAAGGCCCAGTTTTCTAGCTTCTGTCCCTGAGGGGGGCTTGTTAGTAAAATTTTACTTGCAGAAATACAGATAAGACCAAAATATAAGTATTACTTCCAGGTTGCACCTAGAACTTCAGAAATACTAGTCTATGTGGGCAGTGGCTCAACTTACAAGGTTCTGGAGTGAGATAGTTCCAGATATGGACCTCATCTCTCCCCCTGCCAATATATGATTCGGAGCAAGCTCATTAACTTCCATAAGCCTTAATTTTTCTCACGTGTATAATGGAATACTAATGTGTTTATACCTAATTGGTCTGAAAATTAAATGAGATCATGTTTATAAAGTTCTTTATATAGTGCTTGGTGCATTATTATTATTAATATAATATATATTACATATATAATAATTATATATTAATATAAAAGTATTTTTTTCATATTCAGCCAACAAGCAAAGTATACCAAGGGCTTGCTGCTGCTCCACCCAACCACCCTCCTGGTCCTTATCTGACCACTTCTGATAATAAACAGACAGGAATGCCTGGGAAGGGGCAGGAGAGAAGCCTGCTGCAGGAAAAGAGGGTGAGATCCTTTAGAATTTGAAACCAGACTGTTTAAATAAGGCAGATCCCTGTTGGGTTGGTGGAATTTTATGCAAATAAAAACCAAGTGGCTGGTCTTTGTGAAAAGATGCTACCACCTGTGTGGGTCCTCCAGCAAGTCCAAGTAGAAATGAGTGGCCAGAGTCATCACACACACTGGGGTCTTTGATTGGCCCGACTGCTGGAACCAAAGGCCAGTGCAACTCCTGTGTACTACTTCTTCAAATTCCTGCAAGTCAAAAGCCATATCTCCCTTTTCAGCAATTGTTTCTACCCTGTGGCAATTCAGGATCACTTCCTCTGATGCTACCCAGAGCCACCACTTCTGGAATAGCAATAACCAGACTTGGTGTTTTGGTTTTTCAAAAAACAAGTCTGAAAAATATCACCTGGGACAGCCACCCAAAAATGCCAGCCTGCCTACTCCCTGGCAGTCCTCAAAGAGACACATCAGCCGCCAGTCACTGTCAACTTTCTGCCCAGACTGTGACAAGCTGCCATGTGGGGGAGGAGAAGGAGTCCATGCAGCTACACCAGGTGTGGAGCACACTGTTCCCACATGGATCCCAGAAGGGGACTGAAAATGGAGCCCAAAGGGGAACGTGGACATGAGGGAGTCAAGGGGCCCAGCAGCAGGTGGCTTCAGGCCATTCCTCCAAGTTCATCTTCTGCTCCAAGAATGTTGGATTATTGGGAGCTCTCAAGACATGTTTAGGGGGAGCGGATGGAGAGTAGGAAGTCCTAGCCCATCAGTACACAGGCAAGTCACCCAACCTTTCTGAGTCGTGATATCCTCTTGTGAAATAGGGATGACACCCTTCTTTGCTCCTCTTACAGTGGCTAAGAGGGTCACAGGAGTTCACAAATGTGAAAGTGCTCGGCAGACTATAAAGCACTAAAGATATTCTGAGTTTTACTACTATTACGTCTCTTTCTTCACTAGAAAAAAGCATCTACCCAGATGTTGAAGCAGCCAAAGTGAGGAAGAACTCCACGCTCTCCCCTCACCTCACAAGCTTAAGCCAGGAGGGCCATCCAGGAGTCCACAATAAACAACTGCAGTTGGCCTGTTCTGTTTCCCGCACAGTGTACCTCAGTTCTTTTCTAGAATCTGTTCTGTAGCAGGGAAGGTAAAGCTGGTAAGCCATGGAGGGACACAGCCAGTGGCTTGTAGGTGGTCAAGCTAAGGAAAGTCGGGGGCTGGTGACGACCCACGAGCTAGGAGTAGATGGCCATCTCATTTGCTAAACGCAACTCAGAAACAGGGTTGACCCTCTTCGTCTCTGCACCAGCTGTCCACCCAAGTGAGGTGACAACACACTGCAAAGGCAGAGGGCCGGTCCTGTGGTTTCCCATCTGTTCTTGTTTGGCTTTTGGAGTTGGCTCCTTTGACAGACACATGGAGAACAGCCTTGTCATCTTGAATCAGACAGTCGTCCTCCGTGCATGTGAATATGCGTGAGATTTCACACATGTTTGCTGGAGGAAAGAGGCCATGGAGTGGGAGAGGAGGCACATTTACATTCTCTGTCAGTGTTTGGTTTTTTTAAAGAAAAAAAAAATAGACATTTCACAAGGCATGCTACAAACCATGGTCAGCTTTCTCCTTGCATAATATTGAACCTTGAATAACCCAAAGCAGGAGAAAAATCTGATTCCAGCCTGGCAGGCTTAAGAAAGCCCACCTGATTCATTCAGGAGGATTTACTTTCCTTATTTACTCCACCTACTAACATTTCACAACAAGGCCTTCCTCAACGTGATTTGGGGAAGGATGGTATTTGTATGCTATTTTTAAAATCTATTCTGAGTAACACAGTCTATCACCCACATGCCAAGAACCAAAAAATGAAGTGCGTTGAAAGCACTGAGGTGAGTATTTTAAAATACGGTTATTTTTACTTTTCTATCTTATTTGACTGTTCACAGTAGGCACAAATTGCTTCACAAAGACAATAAAATAATTGTAAAAAAAGAAAGCAGCCATCATAAAGACTGCCGTGGACACAAAGCTACATCACAAATGACCATGCAGCTGGAGATGGAATGAGAAAGAGAGCAGGGGGAGACAGTGTGTTTGGAGGGGACAGCCGTTACTCTCCAGCCACCCCCGACCTTGACATGGGACATTCCTGTCGTTCAGCATTATTCTTCTCAGGGGTCCCCACCAATCTTAGCCATCTTAAGAAGTGCCACTGTGAAATTAGCTAAGAGGCATTCTTTCTTTTTCTTTCCTTTTTTTTTTTTTTTTTTTGATACAGTGTCTTGCTCTGTCATCCAGGCTGGAGTGCAGTGGCATGATCTCAGCTCACTGAAACCTCCACCTCCCGGGTTCAAGCACTCAAGCAATTCTCATGCCTCAGTCTCCCAAGAAGCTGGGATTACAGGCATGCACCACCATGTCTGACTAATTTTGTATTGTCAGTAGAGACGAGCTCTCGGCATGTTGGCCAGGCTGGTCTTGAACTCTCAGCCACTTAAGAGGCATTCATGAAAATGTAACCGTGTGCTGGAATTGACCGAAAATTTCCATTTAGTAGCTCCAATAACCCTGTAGGATGACAATTCTCATCCCCATTTATAAGGGTTGAAACTGACATTCAGAGAAATGAGAGTATTTCAGCTCCTATAGCTAAAAGGGAACAGAGCTAGGACTTCTGATTCCATATCCCATCCTCCATTCTTAAACTTTGCCAGGTGCCAAAACCGCTTTGTAGGTTAGCTTGCCGGCTTTTATGCCAGTTGGTCTGGGTGCAAGTCCTAGCTCCGATCCTCACTTGTTTTGCTGATTGTGGGTAAAATACTTAAATTCTCTCTCAGTTCCCTCATCTGTAAAATGGGAATGACAATGGCAGGGCCCAGTTCACAAGGTTTTCATGGAATCTGAATAAAACCATGCATATAGAGAGAGCACTTAGCCCAATGCCGGGCCCTCAGCAAACATCAGCTTTCATCACTACTCTTTCTCTTCATCCTATCCTGCTCATCATAAAGAAGACCAACACCTGTGCTCCTGGGTGTGTGTGTGTGTGTGTGTGTGTGTGTGTGTGTGTGTGTGTGTGTTAGAATAATTAAAGAGATCCCTGAACTTGAGAATTATTGGGCATAAATGCATTCAAACTATCCATATTTTCCATACAATTAAGATTTCCTGGCATATCAATCTTCTTTGTGGCAGAAATCAATAGTCACTGTACTTACTGAAAGAGGTCTCTCCAGACCAAAACCCCTGTGTCCCAGGGCTGGGAAACTGGCTCCTAGGAAATAAACTCCAGCTTGCAGACTTTTCCAGACTTTCCCCAAATTCCCAGTTGAGAAAAATAATGAGTCGGGCCCTCTAGGACATTGTCATACACCTTTTGGAGCATAATAAAACACTATTTAAAATAATTCCACAAACGAGTAGAAAAATATAAAGAAAAAATCTGGAAGGGAGGAAGGGAAGTAATGGTTATCCCCAAGAAGGATAGGATGTGTGTAGGGGTGAGGATGGTGACTTTTAGTGCTTATACATTTCAGTAATGCTTGAATTTCTTACTACGGCTATGTATTATTATATAATGAGAAATTTTAAACTCACCCCATTCCTAGGCTGGTGGGAATGGGGTAGGGAGGGTGACCTGTAGAAACTGCCCCCAGATCTTTCTTAACAGAGAAACTCTTAACTTTTGCTATAGAAGCCCCTCCAGGTGCAATTCATTATCTCGACCTCTACAACAGTGCCTGCCAGTGTTATAGCACTTATTCAGCTTTTCATTGGTTCATCCACTCAACAGCTACACGTTGAACAAGGCCCTGTGGGAGGCCATGGGAGGCAAAGATAAGACAGGCGAGGTGCCCACTCACATGGGGCATGGGCTGGCAAGGAGATCCACAGTAAGCCCCCCAGGCCTGGACTCACCCATTGTGCTTATGGCGTGTGCTTGGATAGAGATGGGACAAGGGCCAGAGGAGCACATGCTTGAGAGACTGGACCCCAGCCCAGAGGCCTGGGAAGACTTCTCTGGGCAAGTGACCATGCCACTGGGAACTGAAAGATGAGAAGCAATACCAGCTAGGTGAAAGGGGTGGCAACACCAGGAGTGTCTGGGCTGAGCACCCAGGCAGGCACTGAGACGAGGAGAAACAGAGCTCACCAAGGAAATTCGAGGGAACTCAGCCTGCTGGAGGAAGAAGGGCTAAGGTGAGATCAAAGAAGCAGGAAAGGGCCAGATCACCTGATGCTTTGCAGAATGTGGGATTTTAAACTTTACCCTAAGAACAGTTCAAAGACACTGACAGAGGTATCCCCGAGGACTCCATTTGTTCTCCAGTGTCTTTGTTCACTTCCACTGTGATATACAAGCTCCTAGCTCCAGGCCTGGCAATTAAAAGGAGCCTAATAATAATCAGCTGGTCGGCAGAACCAAATCACCCTAGAGAGGAAGAACTTGCAAGCAAAGACCATGACCCCCACATATCATATCTCACCTCTTTCTCCCTCCGTTTGCTTCCCCCTGGTCCAGGCCTGCATGCTGAGAAGTGCACAATCTGCACAACAAGGAATGATTGGCAGTCAGGTGCAGAACTAAGCTATTTCTTTCACCATCACAGTTCTTCCTAAATGTTCTCAGCTGGCACCAGATATTCTCATCCCAGCCAGTGAGACAGCCCAATGAAAACTGGAGACTCAGAAAGGGTAGGCATTTGTCAAAGGCTGTACAGCAAATCCCCAGGTACTCTGAGAGTCATATCTTGGCTTGTCAAGGGGAGTGTCCCCTATCTCTTACCTCAAACACATATTTCTAGGCTTAATTATGTGAATTTACTTTTCTTTGGCTCAAAAAAATGTAGGTATAGGGATATTTTTTAATGCTACACACAACTGAAAGTATATTGAAACCATCCTGACCTCAAACAGAATGTCAAAGCAGTTGGATTTCTGAGCAGCAACAGAATACTTTTTATAGAATGGGAAGTCAATTGAGAAATCATAAAAAATTAGAGTTGAGAAGGACCTCTGCGCTCACGAGGGTCAGGTCCCAGGGGCTGCTGTAGAATTGTTCCCCTGTGGTGAAGGGTCTAATGTTTTGTCCACTCAAGTTTTAAATATCTCAACCAATAGCTCGCCCCTGGGGACGCCTCTCCACAGGGCAATAGATCTTGCTGTCAGGGCTTTTTTCCTGCTATTCAATCTCACTTTTCCTTTCCCCCTGCTTCATCCCATTTGTCTTTGGCAATAATTTAGACAAGAGTGTGCTGACGTTTGAAAACAAAAAGCCCCGTCTTTGTCTTCAATTTCGTTTTTCCAGACCCCTCTACCTACGGAAACTTCGAGATCTGGCAGGGAGAGAGGGAGGGGGAGGAGGAAGAGGGCAAACAAACAGGCTGACGGGGGTTCTGGAAGACGCTATTACAAAGGGCCAACCCCCAAGGCCTTGAGCCTCCACAGGTGGACAGGAAGAGAGGGCATTGCTGCATCCAGAATGTGCAGGTTTTAGGGAACATGACTCTCAAAGGCAGAAAGTCACTGAGTTTCCTGGGCAATCCAGAGCTCAGCTGCCTCTTGCCAAGACACATTAGACGGAAGGTGGCAGCAGAGCACCAGGCTCTGTGCGCTCAGAGGTCCTGTCCAATGCAGCACACCCCAACTATTCGGCTTCCAAACTCCACGAGCAACACAACCCAACCAGCCGGAACACTGGGCTTAGACCAAGAGTGAGCTGCAAATCAAGGTCCTGGCCAGTTTTTTTTAAGTCAAATCCCAAACAGGATTGTGTGAGCACAGTCCATTTTCTCCCCCATGAACATCCTGCAGCCAGAATGGAATCCAAAAAAACTAACTGCAGTCCTAAACAGGACTGTTTGTCCAAGCTGATCTAAACACATACACTCACCTTCTCATCTGGTGTTTTGTGCAAAAATGTTTGTGTTTAAAGAAATTTGGGGTTAATGCTCTTTTTTTCCTTTATTCTTTCTAGCCCCTGGCTATTTATTTCTGAATTTGTCTCTGGTTTTCCTGCTTCCCTTTGCTTGTTTCTTTTTGTTGTTGTGTTTTGTTTTTTGTTTCACTTACTTGGTAGTGTTTGCATGTGGTTCTTCCGAAAGCAGGGATCCACAGGGTAAGCATTTCTGACTTGGAGCTGATATCTTGCTGGGGAACCAATTATATGTACTACCTGCCAGGGAGAGTGTGATATTTTTTAATACTTTCTAATTTTGGGTCCTGAAATGGCTTCAGTGATCAGAACATTCTTCTGCTTAAGAACCTAAAAGAGCCAGTGAAAAGATGCTTTTGATTTGTATTTCATTTAGAATGGTCCATACTCACCAAGTGTACTCCAAGCATTTCCATGGGGCCTCAGATGCTTGAAGTGGGAAAAGCAAGACAAAGAAAACAACCAGAAAACTATCTCGCTACTTGTCTTATCATAGTGGGAAAATGCCAGCTACCGGGGGAAAGTCTTTCTTTGAGAAGTTGGTGAACTGAGGAAAAAAATGGGTAGAAGAATTAGGACAAAACAATTTCACTGGATTCTAAGTCTATTTAAACTACAATAGTAAATCAAAACCATGCCTCTTTCTCATTTCTCATGGCCCGATAGTAGAGCCTCCTAAATGCTTATTAAAGCAAAAGCAAGAGGTGTGTTTCATTTCTAAATACAGTCACAGGAACCCCCAACACAGTGGTTGCTTCTTTCTAACTGCTGTTTGTTTTATGCTTCTTTCTCTTCTTGAAAGAGTTATCATGAAACGGAAAGGCTCAAAAGGGGCTGGGGGTGAGGGTCCAAATAGGTTCTAATGGGGAAGAAGGAAAGAAAAGTCAAATTCTCCCTGAATGTCTGAATTTCTATTTATTTATCTTTGCAATAAGAGAGGATGCCTGACGATCCAGAAGAGCTCTTAGATAAAACGAATCCTACCAAACAGCTAACAACCCAGCAGAATAGCTAAAAGCCCAAATTATGAGTGTTTCCAATCCTTTCCACTTGCCATGGGGGTCTTGGCTGAGGTTTTTGTTTGTTTGTTTGTTTCTTCCTTTTGTTCCTGAATCACATGCTTAGCCAGGAGGTGATTCTGAATGTTTATATGAAGTATCTCCCTGATATTCTGGGGGGGACTTCCCCTCTCAAGCAAAAGCTCTCCTGAAAAGAGGAGCTTGTTTTAATTCTCATTAAGTTATACTCAGTGTTGGAGCCTTTACTAGTGAAAGTTAATTTTAGCGAGACTGACTGTAAGAAACTGGCATATATAACCATGTTTAGTGGCAACATTTTACAAAATGGGAGTCAAACATGAACATTTATACTTTTCTAATAAGCCAGCTACCATATTTGCTATTATACGATGCTCTGTTAAAACAATCTTTTCTACTTTTAAACAGAGATCTCATGAGAGCAAAAATGTTTATCTTTGTTGTGTATAGCCTCCGTAAGTACTACTTTATCATGTTATTTAAAATTCAACAAATTAGCAGCCAGTATTTATTATTTAAAGAAAGGGTAAGTGTTTCTTCAGAGTTTGTCTGAATTCAAAATCACAAACCATCCATCTCCCTTCTTTCCTTTTCTTTTTGCTTCCTTCCTTCTGTTCATTTTAAACCCAGCAACTAGATTTTGTGGGGCTTAAAAGGTCCCTAAAAAGTCAATATTCCTTCAGGAATAAATATGTGTAGATTACTTGAAATGGCCAACTTCTCTGACAGGTCTTTAGGGAAAATATGTAACTTTGACTAAGAAGACAATGTTCCTGATCAAAATATAATCTGGGTCTATACTGGCAAAGAGAGTTGAACCAATACACAATGAACAGCAGCATAAACAAGTGAATGAAGGAATACGCAGACAGGCATCAAGCAGAATCAAAATACTCAAAGCAGCCAGTTAACTGAGGCACTGAATTTCCTGGACAACTGTCTCAATTCCCAGTTTGCATGGAGGCTCCTGCCTGTAACTGAGTAGGCACTCATTCTGCAACCTCTCGCCTCTTGCGAGAGACAACAGATTGTTAGCTCTGGGAAGTAGCACTATTTCAATCAACCAATTTGGCATGTTGTGTTTTACAGTTTCTAAAATTAACACAGAATCCAAACAAAAACATGGCTGGTGTGGAACTATATACAGAGAACACTGTCATCTGGTTGCTTCGAATCTGTTCATTATCAAAATTAGCTGCCTTGTTTGTCCTACTCCCATTTTTGAATGCACACCATTAATTAACCAACCTGTCATTATGTGCTGGTAATGACCAAGTTTTCCAGGATTTCAGTGTAAATACAGGATTTTATAGGACTCCCAAAACTAGGAGGAAAGGAGAAGGTGGAGGAGGTAGCAGTGGCAGAGAAAGTAGAGGACATTCACAGGTAGGACTCAGTATTGCTTCCAGCTACCCTTTCTTCTAAAACAAGGGCTGCACACAAAAACAATGCTGATTTATTCCCTTGCATTGAGCAAAGCTAGATCTTTCCAGGCTTCACTGAGGAATTTTCTTCACAATATCTGCATGAATTATGAAGCTGACTTCTAACCAGATGTCGGGTGCTCTGCCCTTCCTGTTCACTGAGGATGAGACGCATCAATGTTTAACTCATCATGCCCCTCGAGTCTGTCTCATTTTTCAGCCCATTCTCACTTGGAGGTTAAGAAGGAATTGGGGTTTCTTTTTAAGTCCCTTTGATTTTACACAGTTTCAGTGAACAGATCCATGAAACTTCGAAGAGGATGTTGACAGAATTGAAGTAGGGGAGGGAAGGACAGGCGATGGGGGGGTGCAGAAAGCAAAGTCAATCATAAAAAACAAACTGAAGAATATTTAACAATGTATTTTCCCAAAGAGACTTTTGGCTGCCCACCGAAACTGAAACCATTACTTGCATCAAAGACACTTCCTGGGGGTGTGCTATCTTGAGGAAACACACACCGTGAAGGCCTTTGCAGGAAGCAAATTCAATGGTAAAAGGAACAGCAGCGGATTCTTAAAATTCTGTCTTTTGCAACCTGCGTTTCCAGTTGAACATGCTTATTAAAAATTTCCTCCAGCATCCTTACCATATACAGTTTTTCAAGTCAAAGAATGACTTTTTAGAGTCTCTGTGTACCCATAAAATTCTGTCTTGGAGATTTTATTAATAATCATAAAAACATCAGTAACCATCAGGATCACTTTGGAACGGGAGAGGCAATTTTTCCTAAACGTGTGTTCAAATGGTCTGTGACAGATGTTAAGATGGAAAGGTGGTGAGCTGAAGACCGATGACTGATCCGGCCCCCTACTACCCTACCGTTCCCAGCCACGGGTGAGGACATGGCCACAAGCTAACACAAGCCAGCTTGGGAGCAGGCACCAGCCCCACCTGCCCTGGCTGCAGCTCCATGTGGAGGGAAGCCTTCCAACTTTTGCTGCTGCAGGTTGTGTATTTATCTACTACGAGGAGGGGGAGGGACAAAGGAGACAGGACTACATATTTTCTTATGGCATCAAGACAGGTTACTTGGGACTCTGAGAAGTCTAGAATAAAGTGCTTAAAATGACCAATTCGACCGTCTCCCAGCCAGTTTGAAGCACTGGCTGAGCAGCCTTCGCTTGCTGATTGTCAGTTAACAGCAACCAAAATAGCAAAACAGTAAAGTGATCCCTTTTCACGGCATGGGCGCTGGAGTCAGAGAAGTTGAACTCCATCAGCTCTGTTACTTCCAGTTACTCAACCGCTCTGTGCCTCAGTTTCCTCATGTACAGAAACTAGGATGCTACTCTCTACATATTTCAGTGGGTTGTTGAGCTTTCAGGAATCCATACCTGGAAAGCACTAGACACAGTGCCTGGTGTCTAATGAAATATGCTATTGTCTCCATAATCAACTAGAAATTTCTTTGTAATTACTCACTGCAACAAAAAGGATTCTCCAAACTGGCTGAGACCACCACAAACTACAGAACTTTAAGAAATACATTCCCAGGTACTTTCAGCAGTGAGACCCAGAAATCTTCTCTAGCTGAAACTAATGTAGCCAACTTGACCTAGGACCATAGATCAATACACTGTCCCATTACTATAAAGGATGATGAAGAAGCATTAAATGCAATCCCGGTCTCCAAGGAGTTTACGGTTTGATTGTGAAGACCAGCACTGAAACTGTACGTATAAACTATTCATGAGCAATATGAGATAAAATAAAGTTAGGGACTATCTTGTGAGGCATTGTCAGTTTGTTATGAAGGATTTCAGAGAAAGGAGAATCCCATTAATTGGCGTACACCAGAAAGTCTCAAGATTATTATGAATTCTGTGGTGGTCTTTTATGGTAGAGGTTCACAAAAGTTGATTTCTCAACTTTGTGTACATGTGCACATCTATTTTAGGGGGAGAAGTTCAGCTTTGATACCTTCTCAAAGTGGTCCATGAACTCCAAAAGCTTAACACTGTGATTCTAATAGTGGACACTAAGTACTCGTCATATGCCAGTCCTGTTTCAAACTTAAATACTTACAAACTTACATTACTTACATAATCTCAAGTAGTGCTCACACCACCCACGTGGGGTAGGTACTATTATCATTTTCATCTTTCAAATGAAGAAACATTGTACCTTGCCCATGGTTACCCAGCTAGTGAGTGACAGAGAAAGTCTGCCCCTCTGGCTCCAGAGCTTATGCTCTTACCAACTCCAATTTAATCCAGCATGCTTCATTTTGACACTTGCTCCACTTCTAGAACCATCTGAATCTTATAGCTCTGTCTCAGAAGATCTAGGAAGCACCTGGTAAGAACCAAGAGCTACTCCTACCCCTTGAGAACCCACCCTCTCTGAGTAAACAATGCCAGACTGGGTACACTGGCATCTTGCCTTTGGAATTCATTCAATTTGGCTATTCATTCTTCCATTCATCTGTATACAGAGAGACTTGAGACTTGGGACAAGAGGGAGGGACAGGAAAAGTGGATGGCACAGCAGAAAGGTTGTTTTCAACAACCCAGCCTCAACAAAGAGGGAGAAACACAGGAGTCTGAAACTACCTTCTTATCTCACAAGGGACATTGGGAGGTGGAAAAGCCCTGATGTGCCGCCATTGCTCTTGACTCAGTTCAAGCCAATTGTCTTTGACTCACTTTAGTCCAGGAGCTCTCAGTCTTGCCACTGTTGACATTTAGGACCTGATAAAGTTTGCTGTGGGGGCTTCCCTGTGCATTGTAGAATGTTTAGCAACATCCTTGGCTTCTACCCATTAGATACCAAAGGCATTCCTTCTCCTGGTTGTGATGAACAAGAATGCCTCCAGAGACTGCCAAATGTTTCCTGGGAGGCAAAAATCACCCTCCTTTGAGAACCACTGGTTTAAGGTAAATAAAATAGATTCTTAAAAGTTACACAATACTTCTACCAGCAAAATTTCCATGTCATCCTGGGTCCCTTGAGCCATGATCAAAGGAGAGGTAAACAAATATATTCATTTGATAAACACTTGCTGTGCAAGTCTGACTGTAAGGCAAAGTTTTTCCACAAAAGCTGTTCTATATTATATAAGTTTTTACAAAGTTTCTCATTCCTGATGCTTTCTCATTTACTTTATTCTGAACACCAAGGAAGTGTTTAGGGAAAGACATTAGTCCAAAGAGATCTCAACAGATGATAGTCACCGGGGGAGATGAAGTGGGGAAACTTATAGACATCACCTGATAATATCGGGAGGGAAAAAGAGAAGCAGAATATTTCATGCAGATTTGGTTGTTATTTCTGAGGATATGACTTCATCATTAAATACATGGGTAGTATTTTAAGCAAGTTTTTAAACTTTGTATTTTTTTAAAAAAAGGCATATTATAAATGGTGACCTTGTGGAGATCATAAATATCCACCCGTAGGACAAATGGAAAAAAAATCTCTTGGTGCCAGAAATAAAATTCTCAGTGATTGCGTCTTACATCATTCAAAGTGCTGTGTCTTGAACAATTTAGAAGTGAAGATCATATGGGATGAAGAACTGAGCTATGATTCAAAAATGGCTTCAGTGACAAGGAAGGCAAATGACAAAGGTGCCCAGGAAGAGTGTGAAAATAATTATTTCATGACCTAAAATTTTCTTTAAGATTAGGGAAAATTCTAAGTGTTTATGCTATTTTATATAATATGTGCTATATGCAAATAAATGGATGCATTCAGTATGAAAGTGGAGATTTTACTATTTTATAAAAGCTTATATATGCCAGTTGGCTTTCTCTTTAGAAAATGGGACATTGCCTTATATTCAGACTTGTCTTACGCTTGGGCATGTAGCCAATCTAAGCCAATCTAAGCACCTAGTTGTCAGGATTCTGTGCCAGTCACACGGAGCCATGTTTCTGGCCCCTGGAGAGTTTGTGTTCTCTGTGGGAACAAGACAGAAGCAAGAGAGGTAACTTTCACATAATTCACTGTAATTTGGCTCCAGCTAAGTTATTCAGATGATATGCTACGTGGAGGAGACCGGATGACCTTTGAGGGATGCCTTCCGATGACCTTCTTGAAGTTCAATTCAGATACGTCACCTCCTCTCGCAAGGGTAAAGATCAACCTCCCTAACGTGGGCTCCAGGACCCACATGGTTTGTGCATCTCCTCCCTGCCACGCCCATCCCTAGCTTCAACTCTCCCTCTATTGATCCCTGGCCTTGACTGCTCCTTGGACACCCCTCCTCCATCTCCAGCTTTGATTCTCCTTCTGCTCCCTCCTCCTCTCTTGACTGTACCTTCCCTTGGCACCTCCTCTTCTGTGTGTCTTTGCAACTGGTGCTCTCCTGTCCTCTTCTCTTACAAACTCCCACTCCTTCAGACTTCATTTCAATCTTTACTTCTCCTAGGAAGCCTTCCCTGGACCCTCCGTTTTGGTCAGGTTCCTTTGTTTTAGGCTGTCACAAAACTGTAGTTCTTTTCTTTGAAGTATTTCTCTCCATTCATTTTCACGGATGCAGTAGTGCCATTGTTGACTGCTGCCTGTCTCTTCTTTTATGCTGTAAGCTCAGTGGGAGCAGAGCCCTCATCCTTTATCACCCCCCAGAACATGGTCCAAAGTAGATACTCTATAAATTGCAATTGAGTGAATTGTTGATTAATCAAATGAATGTTTGTTACAACCTCTAGCTTTAGGCTTGCTCTTACAGACATTATTATAGGACAAAGCTATGATCCAATGGCATGACTATAAGTCAAGTACTATATGTGTATTATCTCATTTAATCCTCTCAAAATCCTGTGATGTAGGTTCTATTGTTATTATTATCCTATTTCATATGAAGAAACTGGAGCTCAGAAGAGCAGTAACTTGGTCAAGGTCATAGGCATAGCTAGTGTACAGAGCAGCTGCCACTGGATCCCTGGTATTTCTGACTCCAGACCACTACCCCAACATAGTGTATCATAGCATATCGTATTAATTATCTCACTTATTATACTCATTTTGGAATTTACCAAGATGATTTTGCATGAGATCTAACACCTCTAAGAAGTTCTTGACCATGCTCCTCATCGCCACCCTCTTACATTACTTTAAGCTGGCTTCCCAACATAGGTAGTTGATGTCTTGGTTTGTGGAGTTAGTCTCAGTATTTATAAATGCAGCTGATATATCCTTATTATATTAATCCTTTTTGAGACTGGATTAGGAGACCTCCAGAGACAGGAAATGCATCTTATATTTCTATGTGATTCATGACATCTGGTACACAGTATGGACTCACCTAACACCACCCCTTTGTCAGTTGGTGACATCATGACGATTTACTTAGAAGCAACAACTGAAAGTTCAGAATTGAAGCATAAACCAAGGTTAGATCTTGTATAGCTTTGATGCTATTGCCTTCTCCAGAATTTAATCAACATCTTGTCTCTAATGGTAACAGAATATTTATCTTAAAAATCTTGTGCACCTCATTCAACTCATCAGCAAATACAAATATTTGTTGACACTGGTCTTTATGGTCCTCCTGCTTGCCCTCTGTCCCGGGTATCTGAGTAGCTTGTTTCACTCACTCAGACCACTGGGTGACTCTGTAGGGAGTCACTTCTTCATTAACACCACTAAAGGCACCCAATCACCACAACACATTAGCCTTTCAATCTGGCTGTCAGAAGCCTCCCGAAGACTTCAGAGAAGCCCAGCAACAAGGCATTAGTGGCACTATAGAGATTTTATATGGGATCAAAATAGCAGCAGAACTTTTAAATTGTAAAACAATGGATCAACAGAAGAAGAATCAAATAAGAAATGGTAAATATTCAATAAAGAGCATGATTAGAGTTCTCAGGCAGGGAATAACCACAGCTATCTTTATACGAACTTAAATCAGGCAGCAGCTCTAACGACAAGGATAAAATGAAATAATGGATGCATTATTTCTAGTGGGACTTGCATTGCTATTTGGCCTAATTATTTGTGATATTTCACCCACCGTAGGAGAAGCTTCTTCAGAGGAAAGAAATAATAATTTGTCTCCTTGAGAACAAAGAACAAAGGACTCCGATGCTCTCCAGAAGCTCTTCTGTCATTAGCAGGAGAAAGAATCTGTCCATTAGCAGAAAATACCACCACCCCACCACCAGAAATCCTGAATATCTCCCCTAAATAATCCCTCAATGACTTTTAAATCCCCACAAGGAGGAAGATGCAAAAGCCATAGGCCTTGTTGCAAAGGTAAAACAGAAGATGTAGTTTAGAGGTCACAGAGGTTAAAGAAATGTTCCCTCTCTCCTTGCTGTATGGTGTCTGGGGTGTGTGTGTGTGTGTGTGTGTGTGTGTGTTATAGCCATGCACTATAGCCATAAAATGGTAAAGGAGAGAATATCTCCAGGTTTGCTTCTCCATATGACCCCTAATATAAAGGAGTTGATTGGCTGAGAATGATAGAAAACCCAAAATAACAATGGCATAAACAAGGCAGACATTTATTTTTGTGTCACAGGGAAGTCTGCATGAGCAGTCCAGGGCTGAAACAGTGGCCTTCAATCCACAGGATCTCAGACTTTATCAGTATTTTTGCTCTGCCATGCCCCACTCATGGCTTCTATTGCATGGTTCAGGATGGCTGCTTCACCTCTATACATTGTGTCCACATTTCAGAAAAGGGAGGGAGGTGGTATGACCCCTCTTATAAGGACCCCTCCCAAGACGTAGTACCTACCACTTATGTGTGTATCCATTAGCCAGAGCTAAGGCACAGGGCCTTACCTAACTGAAAGGAGGGCTGGGAAATATAGTCATCATTTCGGGAGACCACGTATTTAGCTAAAAGCCAAAGGGTTCTATTGCTATCAAAGAAGGGGAAAAGAAATACCTGGGAACAACTAGTAGTCTCTGCAACATTCTTCAAGGTATCATAGCTTTGGGGATTTCTTCTCAGGCCATACTACACCCTTCTAGCCACCAGAGCCAATCCATACTGCTGAGGTCCTCATGGGGATCCTGACTGCAGTGAATTGGACCAAGGGTTTACAGAAACTCAGGCTGAATCAATTACATTTTCTCTCCCAGGAACTTGGAATTAGGATATAGTGACTATCATTAGTCTGTCAAACTAGAATTATCCTGGATGCAATGGAGTGGCCAACTTCTGCTGAATTTGTCTGCAGAACCCCAGAGAGAAGCAAGTGCAAGAGACACACAAGCCTGGGCCAGGAAAAGGTGGAGAGAGGGGCCTTCCTAGTACCCGATGTCTTTCTGGTTCTGGGGGCTCAGCAGCACTTCCTTCCCTTGGCTTGCATAAGAAACCCCAGAGTCCTTAGAAAAGTCCTCCATTTTTGGCTTAAGCTAGTTTGAATGGGTTCTCTTCCTTTCAACCAGCAGAGCCTTGATGATGGCATGTCTCTGTGTGGCTCCGGTTCTGGCCAGGTGATACAGTCAAGTCAGTGGTCTTCTGATCCTACCTTCTTAGCCAGGAAAAAAAGTACATCTCTCTCCCACTGGACTGGGAGCTCTTAGGCCAGTAAATCCACCAAGTTGATTCACTTGAAGAGTTTACACTCTTCTCCTTCCTTTGCAACACATTTTCACTAGGTCTTGGGCTACCTGGAGACACCACATAGTACCATGAAGTACCACAAAGGAGGGACTATTGGTGGACATATTGGAGCACAAAGCAGGAGTTGGGAGAGACATTTGGGGGCTAGTGGGCCATCCAGTGGCCCTCAGGTAGAGAGCCACATCTAGAATACCCCAATATTCTCACCAGTGTGATGCTAAACAAATCTTGTCCTTATGATCATGTCTCCTACAGAAGCAATTCCATCTGAAAGTGCAGGGCTGGGCCTGAGGGCTGGATGTTACAGCTGTAACTGGTGGCTCCTCCTTTGCATCTGTCAAATATTTAACACCTGGAGAAGCAACCACATGAATCCTCCTAACAACTTGTCTGTCTAAACCAGGCTCCCAAGTAAAATAATCTAGCTTGAACCTTTGCCTCTCTGGGCCTCAGTTTTCCCCTTTGTAAAATGAAGGGGTGGTACTAGAACCCCCTTCCAATGGGGAGGTTGCATGCATCCCTACTCACAGAGAGGGTAGGATCACCCAGTGGTTTTTTTTTTTTTTTTTTTAGAGAGAGATGAGGTTTTACTATGTTGGCCAGGTTGGTCTTGAACTCCTGGTCTTAAGCAATCCTCCCACCTCAGTTTCCCCAAGTGCTGGGATTACAGGCATGAGCCACCATGCCCTGCCCTCACTCAGTGGTTTCTGAAGATAGAAGGAGAGAGTTCAAATGTAAGTTCTGTCACTTACTAGCTGTCTATACCTGAGAAATATACTCTAACTTTAAATCTCAATTTCTAATCTATAAATGAAGAGCAGTGATAGTGCCCACCTGGTAGGGGCCTCCCCAGGGCCTAAATGATCATATTAAATGCTCAGCACAGTGTACCCAACACATGGTAGGTGTGCGGTGAGTGTCAGAGTCATTCAGAGCTCTCTGAAAAGGATCCATCTTGCAGATTGTCACAGCCACCTGCAACACCCTATGACACACACACATAATGACTTGACATCCTTGATAAATGTTGCTTTTATTAATTAACTCTGTGTGAGGGGAAAGCTAAAGCAAAGGGATGGAGCATGTAGGAGTAAAAGCTCTGGAGCTGTGACAAATTCCTGAGTTATTATCCAAATAAGCTGGTGGCTTGGCAAAAAAAAAAAGGAGAAAAAAATCCCTTACCAAGCACATACCCTGTTAGTTTTCAAACCCGAGTGTGTATTTCAATGACAATTTAATTCATGTGTTTCTTATTTCTTCTGTACTTAACCTGTCAAAGTATTGTTTGAAAATAATAATTTGATGTCCAATAAACACTCTTTCCTTTTGAGTTACATGGTTATGCAGCCACCTGTGTGATTGTTCCCTGAAAGGTGAGTGGCCCCAGTTGAGTCCCAAGGTACCTTCCTACCCATACCCCTGTGGACTGAGCAGCTGCCCTTATGACCCTCTCCTCTTGGTTAGGGATGGACTGGGGTGATCAATTGACCTGGGGTAATCATCCATGGCCCCTTCTGAGCACAGCATGACTTAAAGAGATGTGCTTAGCCAATCTTTTTGTTGGGTATTTGAACAAAGTGAGACAGAATGAAACTGCTAGTGAGCTATGGGTGCTGGAGTTGCATGGTTATGTCAATACCAGGCTAGGGCCATCATGGGCTATTTTAATGTATTCCCCCAGAAGTAGAACCTTGAGTCTATCTGGGAGGTTGTCCCAGAAAATACTGATTAGGGAATGGGAAAGTGAGACAGGACAGGTTACAGGCCAATGAAACACACTTTCACAGTGGACAGCCTTGCTGGGGAACTCAGACTGAAAGCAGAACATGTGCTTCAGAGTTGTCTTGGCCAAGGGGTGAGGGAATTGGGGTATTTATCCTCTAACTGCTGTAAGCTGTTGGTCAAGAACTGCTTGAAGAGATGTTCATTCCCTAGCACTACTGGCCTGCCCTGTAAGAAAGCCCTCAGCAAAGAGTCACAAGTACTGGCAGTTAAGCCATTAACTGTTGTGCCCAGAAGTGATGAGTGTTGAGGGCATTTGTGCAGGACACTGACAGCATGTCTACAAGAGCTTGCATGCAAGCAGAATCTCCAATAGAGAGATGATAGAACACAACATCAATAACAGCACAGAAAAGAACAGGGGGTGGGTGGAGAGAGAGAGAGAGGAGGCCCTTCATTCCTTTCCTACTTCAAACCTAATAGTACAACCTTTTCTAGATTCCCATGAAGACCCTGTATCTTTACATCCCCCCACCCCACCCCTACTTCCTTGAGCAAGTTAGAATGCATTTCTGTTTCTTGTTCAGGAAAAAAAGGATTTTCCTTTCCTTGCATTATCAGCTCACAGAGATGCAGAATCTCAGAGAATATATGCTAACTTCTGCATCCCACCACATTAGTAGGAGTTATTTTGGTTGCAGGCAACAGAAACTAACACTGATGAACTTAGCAACAAAAAAGTGAATCTACTGGAAGGATGTGAGGTACACAGGGAGGGGAAAGAAAAGCCACAGAACCCAGCTGGGGATACACAGGAACCAGATATAAGGTCTCTGTGGCAGGAACCCCTTGATCTTCTCATCTGGGCATTGCTACTATAAAGAAGGAGCAACAACCATTCATTCATCTTGCCATTCAGTCAGGATTTAGAGGTGAGGACCCAGCTAGCCAAACTTAGGTCCACCATTGCTTGGCTGTACTGGACAGTAAGATAAAATGCCTGCAGAGGGTTCTTTAGAAGGAGCGAGGATTCCTAAAAGAAAATGCTACTAGGACGAAGGAAGGGATGCAAAGGCAGGGGGGATGTATGCAGACATACACGCATGTACACACATGCACACACACACTACACCTATACTTTCAGGTAACCTACTGTGTAATAAAGGAATCGGAGGTTATAACACAATATGAGACATGCTATGGTAGAGGCTTATACATGCAAAGAACTCCAGGAACCCAAAGAAAGGAGTTACTGGGGGCAAAGGGAGGTCAGAAAGGTTTTGCAGAGGTCCAATTCAACAATGAGCAATTATTATATACCAGGCATTGTGCGCACCATGACATTTAAGCAGAGTCTGGAAAAATAAGAATGTGATCTTAGCTGGGACCTAAGCCTGAAAAGGGGCATTACAGGGAGAATAAACAGAATGTGTGAAATCATCGAAACTGCAATGGCAAAGAGCAAAGGAGACAGGGAGAGATTGTATAGAGGAAGGAATGGGGAAACAGGAGTGAACTCAGGTCATGAAATCACAACAGGTTTTCCATGCCAAATTTGGGAGACCAGATTTATCCCAAACACAGTGGTCAGACATAAAGGATATTGCATGGCATGGGACTGAGGTCTAAAGCAATCTCTGTTTGGTGGATTGCAGTGGATGGATCTTGAATACCTTATGGTAGGGGCAGTACAGCTGACACCAGAGAGTCAATTAGATGCCTAGGACACTGCTCTAAGAACGATAGGATGAGGGCTGATCGAGTTCATGCCTTAGGGTGGGGTCACAATTATGAGCAATATCTGCAGGTAGTATTAGCAGACGTTGGTCATCAGCTTTTGAGGGTGGAAAGAGAATAGATAGTACTTATGTAAACAGCTCACAGGGTGACCATATTCAACAGTAATTACAAAGCTTTTCCTGTCCTCCCATTGTGGGAATGGGAAGGTCTAGTCTATTCCTTTTTAACCAGAAATGCAGTGGTCATCTATGGAGTCTCAACCTGGTTCTCAGAGCTCTCCAAGGAGGAAAGTGTGCTGGGAAGGGTCTCAGGAGGCGAGAGGAGTGGGGCAGGATCCAGTCGTCCCTTCAGGGCTGACAGTGCATGTGCTCATCCTCCCCGTGTTGTTCTTTCCAAACCTTTGACTTTCCATTTGAGACCTTTCAAACACAGATGCCAATCTGATGGCATCCACTTTATCTCCTACCCCTTTCCAATACATACATGGTACTCCAAACTACGCTTACTGCTTTTCCAACTCCATACTTCCATTCAGGGCATTCCAACCATCCAGAAAGCCTTCCATATCCTCCAGGTTCCAACACCACCTCCCTCTTCCATGAAGCCAGGCAGAGGATTAGGAAGTAGGAAGCCGGAAGCAGGAATCAGGAAGTGGAAAACACAGTAGATAGCACAGGCTGGTGCAGCCTGGATTCAAGGTGCCAGAAGAGAGAAACTGATCACCTTTCTGCCTGGCCCTTGTTGTATGAAAGAGTAGCCAGAGGCAGGAGCCCAATCCCCTCAGGTTCCATATGGAAAGTGGGTACCAGACCTTACACCCTTGCCAAAATTTCACATAATGGTGGATGGAGGAAGAAGATAATTCTCCATAAAAAACTCAAGGTGCTGCATGTAACCAGAAACCAAAGGTCTCCTGCAGTGAGGAATGAGCTAGAGGCTGGGTTTGACTAGAGGACTCCAGACGTCAGTGGACACCTTGGCCATATTCTGTTGTAAACAGCACATGGCGGCTGCCTCTCAGGAGGCTCTGGGGCACGCTTCTGGGCCAGAGTGAAGTTGGAGAGAGAGGATTTTCTCATACGTTCCAGGCTTGTTGGAGGGCAGTAGACTAGAACGGCTGATACTGATTGGGACCTTTCCTTGGGAGATCACCCAGATGGCTTTTTCTTTCCTAGTATAGGATATTCAGAGTAAGAAGGAAGTAGAATTGAATACAGAAGTGAAGGTCAGAGAGTTCAGAACCCTGTCTTCTCCTTCCCCATCTAGTTCTGCTGCTTAAGGGCAAGTCCCTTAGTTTCCACCTGCATGAAATAGGCATGCAAGGTTGCTCACCTGGTTTCCAAGCTGGTGAGAATGAAAATAAATCACAACTGTAAATGTGGCTGAAAAATACTATACTAATAGATCTCTCTATCACTAGTAGAGGGACCCCATTAGCAATTATCCAAATTGGTACGTGATTATAACTGACCCCTCCCCGCAATTCTCTTGCAAAAGCATATATAGATATAGATATATCATGGAGACTTTTGCACAAACATTGCTTTTGGGTTTCAGCTGAAAAGTATTCAGCCCACCATATATCTCCCTGGGGGCACGATCTGTTGAGGAGTAGGACTGAGAGTTTTATCACTCTTCCCTGTAGCAACCTAGATTTCCTTGGGCCTCTCCCAAGTCAAGTAAAACAGTGAGAGTAAAACGCTGGCTCAGCATTTCAGTTTCTGCGAGAACATGTGCCAGCATGATATGGATCAGGAACTCGGGGGAGTTTTCAAACCAATAATGCAAACGAAAATAAAATATGTTTGGGCAAGCAGCCTGCTATGTTAATATGACGTTCAGTGTTATGATCTACCTTTCCCTGAAAATTATTACCTAGAGGTACTTTCTGGAAAACCAGAAATTGCTCTCCTAACTTAGAGATTTCAATCCTTGAGCTCGAAATCTGCCAGATGCCAAAGTTTTCAGTGGGGCTTCTTCCAACATGCATTTGAATGTTAATTGCAGCCCTCCTTGCTTTATCTCACTTTCCTTTCCATATATCCACTGTTCTATTCTACTTTCCTGGCAGAGATTTGAATTTCCTGGGTAGAAACAGTTGTTCTGTGTCAGTGGTTTCTAAACATACTGGAACTCTTTCCAGATTGTACAATCTCATCTCGCTCCCAACTCCAGCCCACCTTTCTGGTTGTTGTAGCAGGTGTAAAGCAGGATTAGTGATGGGAAACGGACAAATAATTAAGCCCTAACTACATTTCATTCAAAAGTAAACCTGGGAAGAAAGTTCCCCTGGCTTAAAAAGCAAATGTTAATTTTGCACTGTAAAGAGTAGGGAATGCAGTGAGCAGCTGTAAGTTTCAGCCCTCTGGGCCTGCTCATCCATTGCCTAAGTGGAGATCTCCATCAGATTGCTGTTTCCAATCTGATGGCAATCTAAGTGTTTCCAATGTAAGTGGGTTGGGGGACCGGGCTCAGCCAAGGACTCAGAGCCGAGAGACTTAGGACAAGGGGTGTACTCTGGGGATTGAGAGGACACAGGCTATGCAGCCCTGACAGGTGTGATTGGAGATGGAGCAGAGGGAGGAGCAGCACCTCCGGGGAAGCCCAGATGAAAATCCCAGGGGACTGCTCTACTCTGCACATCGGGTAGGGTCCAGATACTCAGCATGGCCCAATGGAGAAGAGGGCTGGAAAACTCCAGCAGAGATGGAGGACAGGAGCCATTTCTGCCCTGTCCAGTGAGCAGGTGGATGACTTTTACAAGGACCCCATGGGAGGGAAGTGAGAATGGATGACTGTCTTCCCCATAATGAAAAATGAATTTCTTTTTCTGGATATTACAGGATGGTTTCAGGAAGAACCAGAGTCAGAAGGGAGAAAATTCCTGTGCTCTTCAGTAGATGGAGGAAAGATCAAGTTGAGTCAGCTCTACCTAGATGGGTCATGTAAGTGCAGCCTCAGAGGAACATGGGAACTACACACAGCTCACAGTCTGCAGGTGTGGCATGCCAGTATCCCACTGGGGAAACAAGATCGTGGCATGCCCATCCAAAGCCCATGAAACCAGTCACAGGCATTGTGGCCCATACAACAGAGATCTGGTGCAGTACCTGGGGCACCTACCTTTTTGGAATTACATCACCTGGGTTCAGGCCCCTCCCCCTTCCCTCATCCTCAGCTTCACAATGGAGCTGATAATAGTACCTACCCCACAGGGTTGTTTGACGAATGAGTAACACACATAAAATGCTTAGCATAGCATCTGGCACCAAGAAAGTGTTCAATAAACATCAGTTGCTGCCATTTGCTCTGAGGCAACATAAAGAAATTAGAGGACGACTGGGCTCCCATCTTGTGATGAGACTCACCAGCACCACAGCTCATGGATCTCTTTCTTCCTCCTCTCCCCCCACATACCTTTGTGCTAAGCTTTTTACTGGCTGTGTGAAACAAGTCAAATCAGCTTTGCTTGAGACTTAATTTATCCAGAAGTTTCAACTGGAAGATCATGTGTGACAATAGCCCATGGATATATTAAATATAAATGAAAAGGAGAACTTTCTCCAATTGATGTCCATCATTTAATGACGTTTCATATGTGTCTGGCACTTCCCAGGTATTACCTCATTTTATCCTGTAAAAGTTTTGCAGGTAAGTATTATTATTCCTACTTCACACATGGAAGGAAGGAAGGAAGGAAGGGGAGGGAGGGAGGGGAGGGAGGGAAAGAAAGGGAGAGAGAGAAAGAGAAAAAGAGGGAAGGAAGGAAGGAGGGAAAGACAGAGAATGAAGGGAAGGGAAGGGAAGGGAACGGGAGGGGAGGGGAGAAGGGAGGGGAGGGGAGGGGAGGGGAGGGGAGGGGAGGGGAGGAAAGGAAGAGAAAGGGAAAGACCTGGATTGGCTTCTGTTTTTTCACAGGCCTTCAAAGACCCTAAGTCATACTGGGTACAGTAGCAATTCCAAGTGGGCAAGGAAGAAAGAGCTGATCAGCCAAAGAACACCTGGAACCTGGAAGAGAATCAAGGCTTTCTCCTCCTGCTGCAGGAGCCACCTCCAGGGGCACCTTCTTAGGAAACTTTCTCCGACTCTCCTTGAAGACACAGCTTCTCCCACCTTCCTACTCCCCGGGTCTTGCCCATGCTTCCTGGGATGATGATGATGATGTGTCATCACCTCTCCTGGGAAGACTGTGAACTCTTTTTCAAGAGCCCCCACCCTGGCATCTGGACAACATATGGCATAGAAAAGGAGCTCAAGCTTAAATTGAATGAAGATAATGTTCTGTATCCCATGGGTGTCCAAACAAAACAAAACATAACTATGTTTCAAGCCTTTTGTGTGTGTGTGTGTGTGTGTGTGTGTGTGTGTGTGTGTGTGAAAAGGAGTCTTACTCTGTTGCCAGGCTGGAGTGCAGTGGTGTGATCTTGGCTCACTGCAACCTCCACCTCCTGGGTTCAAGCGATTCTCCTGCCTCAGCCTCCTGAGTAGCTGGGACTACAAGCGTGCGGCACCACACCCAGCTAATTTTGTATTTTTAGTAGAGACGGGGTTTCACCATGTTGGTCTCAATCTCTTAACCTCATGATCTGCCCACCTCAGCCTCCCAAAGTGCTGGGATTATAGGTGTGAGTCACCACGCCCAGCCAGTTTCAAGCCTTTTTACAATGGACTGAATATGTATGTTCCCTGTCTCCTTCAAATTTATATATTGAAATACTCACAATATGATGGTGTCAGGAGGCAGGGTCTTGGGGAAGTGATTAGGTCATGAGGGTGGAGGCCTCAGGAATGGGATTAGTACCCTTATAAAAGAGTCCAGAGAGAGGCCCTTTGCCCCTTCCACCATGTAAGGACATTGCCCACATTAAAAAATCCAAAAGAATCCACAAACCATTAGAACTAATAAGAGACTGTATCAGGATAGGACAGAAAGTCAATCTTCTAAAATTAGCAGAAGGAGAAGTAAAAAGAGAAGTAGACATCTGAACAAAGAAACAAAACGTGTTTCTAGTTAAATACCTCATTGTCTTTGGGAGAAATGGGAGGGATATGGAAATTTTTGATCAAGCAAAGCACAGGGCCCTTTGGCCACATTTTAGCTTGCAACAAGGAAGACTTTCCTAACCAGGGAGAACTGTGTGAAGGCCTTCAAGCTGAGTTGGCACAGAGAGTATGAGACATGTCATTAAATGTGGATTGAACTAGAGGACCTTTTGGGTTCCCTCCAATCCCAAGACCCATTTAGGATAAAACATGCTGGCATATTCAAAAGGAAGAATATATACAATCATTGCTTTGTTTGGAGAATGTCATAGGCAACCTGTGAGATGGCCTCCAATAATCCCAGCCTCCTGGTATTCACGCCTTTGTGTAAATCTCTCTTCTTGAGTGTGGACTGAATTTACTGACTTGTCCCTAACAAATAGAATAGAGCAGAAGCAATGAGATGTCACTCGCAAAATGCAGTTATAAAAGGACCATGGCTTCCGTCTTGGGTGCGATATGTCACTGCAAAACTAGCCCTAAGAAAAGCCAGCTTCCAGGTTATCAGGTGCCCTATGGAGAGATCCACATGGCTAAAACCGAACGAGGCTTCTGTCTGATACCCAGCAAGAAACTGAGGCACTTGATCCAATGGCCATGAGAAACTGAATCCAGTTGACAACTCCATGAGTGAGCTCAGAAGCAGATCCTCCCCAGTCAGGCCTTCAGATGAGAGTGCAGCCCTGGCTGACACTTTGACTCCAACTTTATAGGAGGCCATAATCCCAGAGGTGCAGCTAAGCTGCATCCAGACTCCTGACCCACAGAAATTGTGAGATAATATATGTTTGCTGTTTTAAGCTATTGACTTTTTAGATGATTTGCTATACAGGACTAGGTAACTAATGCAGGCGTCTTTTCACTTGTACTTCACACCCAGAACCTGTGCTTCTGGTCAGTAGCCTATATTTTTCACAAGGAATTCTAAAATTTAAATCTCTTGGAGTCCCATTTTATGACAGTCATATTTCTTTGAATTCTGGGCCTCACCCTACTTTTGAATCTTAATTGGGGATAAGTAGGAGGAGGGTGCTACAGGGTCTGCCTTAACCTTCAGGAATGTATACTTATCTTGACTTGATGATCCTCATTCAGAAAACTAACAATCTACTAACATTTTCCCACTTCATCTTCTCTGGCCACATAGACACAAATGTTAAAAGCACCAACTAGCACACTACCTGAAATTAACCATGATTCTGGGATGGAATTAACAAGGCAGGTTATGTCCATGCTTTGGCCATGGTTTTGGTGTTTCCATTCAGTGGTACTGTTTCCACTGACAACCTGATGCTCATTTAAGCATTTGGCCATATTAATATTGCAGTTCCCCAACACCCTCTCAGGCTAGGCTTCATAATACTCCTTCCCTTACCTCTTCAGATTACCCACCACTTGTTCTTTGTCTTTCATCTTAGGTACCACTTCCTTTGTGATGTGCTTCTTGGCCACTTAAACCAAGTCGTTGTTAGGTGCTCATTATACATTCTCCAACAATTCCTTGTACTTCCCCAATCACAGCACTTCTCACTTTTTTTTTTTTTTTTTTTTTTTTTTTGAGATGGAGTCTTGCTCTATTGCCAGGCTGGAGTGCAGTCGTGCGATCCTGGCTCACTGCAACTTCGTTTTCCGGTTTCAAGCAATTTTCCTGCCTCAGCCTTCCAAGTAGCTGTGACTACAGGCATGCACCACCATGCCCGGCTAATTTTTTTTCGTATTTTTTGTAGAGATGGGGTTTCACCATGTTGGCCAGGATGGTCTTGATCTCTTGACATCGTGGTCTGCCCACCTCGGCCTCCCAAAGTGCTGGGATTACAGGTGTGAGCCACCATGCCCGGCCACTTCTCACATTATTATAACTACCTGGTTATAAACCTTTTTCCCCCACCAGACTTAAGCTGCAAGACTAGCTATTTTGTCTCTTTTGGTTACTGTTCATCCTTAAAGCCTAGCAAAGTCTCTAGCAGTTAACAATTGAATAATAAGTACATAATAAATAAATAAGTGCATTGTACTCTTCAGGCCAAAAGTTTGCTTCCAGAACTTACCCAAGCATCCTACCACCAAAACCTCATAGAACAACAACCTGGATTAAAACAACGTAGACAATAAAAGGAAGTCGGAATGCAAATGGACAGACATATTTGAAGGAGAGTGGAAGAACAAGACAGCTATCCAGATAACACAAGCCGTCAGACACACTTTGGCTGCAATTCACTGGTGAATTCAGGTGAGGGTGTCCTGTTGGCCTAAATTATCTGGATACGTCTTCCTTTTGCTTTGGTTCATATACTCTTTTATCTCCTTTACAATTGGGAAGTTGACAAAGCTTGCTTCTCCCACCAGAGAATGCAGATGAGCCCCCGGCACTGGCCTTCCTCCTACTCAGTTTCATCCCTTTAGTTCCATTTTATTTCCTTTAGTTCCAGTTGGTTCCCTGGGTTAAGGGCTCCAGAACCATTTCAGAGTTACTTTCCATTTCAACTGATCTTAGGATCGAACCTCAGTAAGCTTTAGCATGCGATATTCACTTTGCACGTTATTCCAGTTGAGAATGTTGATGCCAAACTTTTTAAATATGATAGAAAGAAAGACTTTAAAATAGTTTCAGAAAAAAGTTTTATTGATGTCTTAAATCTTCTTGTCTTTTGCAATTTATTTTAAACCGCATGACTGTACAAAATAGCTACCAGAAGGCTTGCCATCCCCTAGGCTGTGTCTACAGGAAAAAAAAAAAATCACTTTGAACAAAAATGAGTTAAAAATCCTATGTAAATGACTGGTCGATCCAATCAACAAGGGGGATAATAGGGTAGATGCCACTTGATCAATTTACTTTTGCTGCATAGAAAATCACCCCAAAACTTAGTGGCTTAAAACAATTATTTTTTTTATTTAGCTCTCAATGCTATGTGTTGGCTGGGCAGTCTTCTGTGCTAAGCTGGTTTAGCCAATCTCTGTTGCTGGTCATTCTCATGCCACAGTAGTCAGCTGATAGGTGGGCTAGTGACTGGGTGATCTGGAATGGCCTCTCTACATGACTGGTAGGTGACAGGCTATCAGCAGGCGACTTGCTATCATCCTCCAGTAGGCTAGTTCAGGTTCATCTGCATACAACTCAGTGTTCCAAGCAAGAGAGAGAAAGCTCAAATGGACAAGCAATTTTCAAGTCTCCGCTTGCTTCGCATTTGCTAATGCCCCATGACTAACCAAGATTTGAGGGAGGACATAGACTCTACCTCTTAATGAGATATCTGCAACATCAAGGGAAAGTAAGTAGATGGAGAAAAGGGAAGTATTGGTGCAATTTTTGTACTCTATTATAAATTGTATAATTTTCTGTTATAATTTCCATACAATTTGCCTTGTTCATTTCTCATGGATACTCTGTGAAAGAGCACTTATTTCCATTTTATGGACAACACCGAGGAACAAAGAAATGAAGTCGAATGCCCATGGTTATACCACTAATAAGTGACAGAGCCAGGATTTGGACTCAGTATCACATTGTTCTGAAGCCTGCATTTCTAATCATTCCGTTTTGTCTATAATCCAAGTACTGGCTGCTTGCTAACAGGTTGCTAATCTGAATTCAAACCTTTAAAAAAAAAATTTCATGTATGTAGGCAGCAGCATCAGTCTGTGTTTATCAAATATTTTCAAAATATTTTGCAGAGATTATTTTTATTACCAGTTCAATAAAACCTCAAGCCCCAGATGTGGTTAGTCAGGCTGTCTTCTCCCAGACTTTCAAGCCCTAAGGCACTTTATGGTAATGCAACCTCAACTTTTTCAACTCCTTAGTGACATTCCTTTCCCACTTATAAACAGAAAGAATCATCTTTTTTGAAACCATGAAATTCTGCTGCAGGTTCCACCCTTGGAAGAGACAACACTCAGAATCTCTGGGTTCATTCCCAGTCCCAGCTCTCCTTTTAAAACTCTGGGGAACTGGGACCAGAACCAGGGATATTGCCTCTTTGCTTAGATAGTAATTGGTCATGTGCCCATCAAGTTTCAGGCAGATTACTAACCACTCCAAAAATGAAACCAGAGCCACAGTGAGCAGTGCCTCAAAGCTGGTCTCTCCTCCGTCCCTGCAAAGGTGGGTTTTCTACATGTCCTGTTTCTGCCTCTCCTCTCCTGGTGTTCTCCCTTTCTCACTGGTCTCTTTGGCTCTCTCCTTCCATTTCCATTTCTTCGAATCCAAACTTCCTTTTCTCTCCTCCCCATACCCCTCTTTGACTGAGGAATACCATTAGGAATACCACTTCTATTGAAATGAGTTCAAAAGATGCCTTTGGCTGTAATTTGAAGAGATGAAGGAGCCAGGGGTGAATTAAATGCACTCACTGAATCTGGTAATCCTGTTTGTTTTGAGGGAATAGAAATACATTATTTCTTACTTACATGTATTCTAATTCTACTCTGAAGTCTCCTATTGACTAGGAATGAATTCATCTTCATTTGACAGTTTTATGACCTAAATTAGCTAGCTCTGTCCATTGATCTGATTTAAAATGCAACCAAAGGACTGAGTTGCTTTAACAGAAATCCAAGCATAGCCAACAGTGCCTGCCATCACCCAGATTTTTCATAATATATGCATTTCTCAGTGTGGCTATCTGGACCTCCTGGTGAAGCTTACCTCTTGAATGGTCATTATTCAGCAATAGAAATGATTCAGTAATGAAAACAAGTGCTTGACTTTTTTTCTTTCTAAAAGATTTATTAAAGCTCCTCAGAGGTTGTTTTTATAAAAACCTAGTCTTTAGAGTGGCTGACCTTAAAAAAGTGTTTATCTAAGCTATATTCCCCAAAACGTTGACCAACATGATAAATAATTTATTTAATGTTTCCTTAAATATTATTTTGTTTGGTTTAAACCCAAAGTAGAAACTTCTCCCCAAAAGGAACACTGTCTCATTTTTGTATACAATGGAAACATTTGGGAACAAATAAAAGAAATACAATCTTTTTTACAAATGTTGGCTTACTAAGTGAGCTGGTTAATCCAGGGGTTGCAAAATAAATGTTGTGACATTTGGCTGTTAAATTAGAAGCTGGGAACTTTGGTTGATGGTTATATGCTTATTTTTAGTACTTCCTTATACTGGTAGGAAAATAAATATCCACAAATAAACATAGCAAGTGGGGCACAAAGGGATTATCAATAGGAAAATGCCCTTCACCAAAACCACAGAGGAGCACCCACATGGGCTGTGTTCACACTTAGAAATGTCTTTTTCTAGCGATGCTGGTAAATCTAGAGCTTCACTACATTGGAATTGCCTTCAGGAGAACTTGCTAAATGTACCCACACTTCCTCTGCAGAGCTGTCCCTCCAACCATAGGGGGACTAATCACAGAAGTCCTGCCCCTGAGCCACAGAGGGGGCCCTGACGGACAAGTTAATCAGCTTCCACTTTGTGAGCCCTGACATAAACTGGCCAATTAGATTCTACTTTGTGTGTCCTGACATAGGCTAGCCAAACAGATTCCACTTTCTGGGACTCTGTGATTGGCCAAAAAGCACACTTGACTCAACCTCAGCTATTGATAATTTGGTGTATATACATGAAACAGGAAGAGAAGGAGCCTACTCTTTGGGTCATAAAGAACTAGAGGTGAATCAAAGGCTGCCCAGGAAGAAGCCTGGCTACAACAGAGGGCATTAGAGAAGCAGAACTGAGCGAGGGTGATGAGTGATTTCTGGCAATGCTCTATGAGCCCCTGAGTCCAGCCATGCCCGACCATTAATTCCCCCTTGGCTTAAGCTGGCTGGAATCAGTGTTGGCATGTCACCTCTAATAACCAAAAGAGTCTTGACTAATCCCGGGTGTCCAGGGTGAGGCACAAGTTGTCCTCAGGGGATATTTGTTTATTTTATCCCCCTGGCTTTCTGATAGTAACTTAGATTTATACCTATCTTAAATCTTACCTTCAGAGCTATATACAATTCTGTTCATCCCCTTTTCTGGTGAAACATTCTCTATAGGGACAGGAAGTCAGGACAACTCATCAGCAATGAGTGTGATGACCACATCCTAGCCCAAGCCACTTAGAAGCATTCTTGCTGATTTCGGAGCATATCTTTGGATTAAAATTAAATGTGGGTGTGTACTCAGTGACCCAAGAATTATTACTCTTTAAATGCTATTATGAAACTAGTCTGTGAAGACTCATTTTGGGTTCAGCTGGAGACACATGTGGCACCTTAAAAATCAGGTGCCTGCATTGTACAGAGTACCTTACCTATATTGTCTCACTAAAGCCTCCCCCAGATCTTGTGTGACAGATACCTTTAATATCCCGTTTCACAGAAAAGGAAGAAACACTCAGAATGGTTCAGAAATTTACACAGTTAATGAGTTGTGGAGGCTGGAAGAAATTCTGGGTCTATAACATTCGATCCTTCTTGAAATGCTGGCCACTATGCTAAGAAAGTAAAAAAGCAGAGGGGTGGCCATGGGGGCTATCAGTCTACCATGTGAGATTCAAGAAGAGCTATTAAGAACAGCGACCAGTAAGCAAAGAACATCGAACTTGAAATTAGACTGTCCTGAAACTGACATCCTGGTTCTGCCACTTGTTTCCTGTTTGCTCTTAGACACTTTCGTTTACCCTCTAAGTCTCAGTTTCTCCATGTAAAGCAAGGTTAATTATAATATAGTAGAGAGTCCTATTGCTTCTTGGTCCTTTGACTAAGATCAAGTATATAGCAGATAGTCTCCAAATACAGCTGCCAACAATTCCCCATCCCCGTTCATGAATGCCACTCCTCACTTTAAGAGAAGGAGTCTACTTATTACCCTCTCCTTAAATGTGAGCTGTCCTCAGGACTGGTTCAAGCCAATAGAAAGGGGGAGGAAGTAATATTTCTCAGACTTCTGAGCCCAGGCCTTAAGCTTCTGCTTCTTCTCCCTTGAAGCCCAAGCTTTAAGGAAGTCCAGCCTAGACTAATGAGTGACTAGATGCCCTGAGGATGAATGACCATTTGAACCTTGAGGCTTGACCAAACCCTAAATGCAGCCGCATGAAAGACCCTAAGCAAGACTAGCAGAAGAAAACCAGCCCAGCTGAACCCCAGTCAAGCCACAGAATTGTAAAAAACAATATTGTTATTTTAAGCCTTACTCTCTGGGATGATTTGTTATGCAACAATAGATAACTGACTTACCTCAGGTTACTGGGAAGATTTAACAGGTTAATGTATTTAAAAGCAAGAACACCTAGAACAAAGTTTGCCATTCATGTATTCAACACATGTTTATTGGGCAAGTACTTTGTGGGCACCACTGTAGAGACAATTGGGATTCTGAGGGGGAACAAGGCAAAGTCCCCACTCTCTTGGAGCTTACATTGCAAGAAGAAGAAGTAAATAATCAAAAATAAGCAATACAGTGTCGAGTACTGACTACTGCTGAGAACAGTTGCTGTGTAGCAATCCTATATTATTCGTATGTGCTGCTAATTATCCATGGTTTACATCCCCTTGGTTCAGGACTTCAGAAATTCAATGAAAGTGAAGCAGGGTAGAGAGTGAAAGGCAGAGAGGGAGAAGACCTATTTTAGATGGCATGGTCAAAATGGCCCTTTCTGCATGGGGTATTTGAATATCTATGAATGATATGAGGAAGTGAGCCATACCTTCCCCATACACCCATGACTCCTATGCATGCACCTGTTCACACAGTGTATTCTAATTATTTGTTTTTGTCTTATCTTTCCTCATTGATGGACAGCTCTCATAGGCAGACAGAGGTATTTCACATTCAGATCCTCTGTGGTTTGGGCAGTGGTTGATATCCAGTAGGTGCCTAAGGAACATTGATTGACCATATGAATGCGTGTCATGGGGCCATCCACTACTCAACACAGGGGTTAAAGTCACTGAGCCAAGAGGAAGGCCCAAAATGTAGCTGCTACCCTCCTCAGGAGACCCTGCAGAACTCAGGCCAGTTTCCCCCTTCACGGAAAGCTTTACTGGCAGCCCACCTGTTCCACGACCTCCATGCTCAGCCTGAGGAAGCCCTGCCTTGTTGGGGCCAGTCCTATAACCCTAGGCAGAAACCTCTGTGGCAGTCACCAGAGGGCAGGGGTATACCTGCACTTTCCTTGAGCTGCCTAGCCACTGTGGTACAGGCAGCAAGATCTCCAAGGACAGGGGAAAAGCCAAGGGACCTGAGATCTGCCTCCTCCTGCACCCAGCAGCCAGACTGAACATTCCAGGCAGGACATGATGGAAAGGAAGCCTGGTGCAGCAGAGGCGTTTGTTCAGCAGGAGAAACTCTGTCCTTCCCCTTCCTCCCCTGACTCCACCTCATCTGGCCCACTGGAAACAGCACCCCAGTTAGCCTCATGAAAAACACCATGCCCCATTTCAACGAAGACACCTTGGCTGTGCACAGCCACAGGCCTACGGGGTGTGCTTTCCCCTCTGCCCTTCCCACCAAACCCTCCTTTATTCTCCACCAGATCAGAGAGCAATAGGGCAACTTCATCCTCCTGAGCAGCTCCACATTCCACAAAGAGGCTGTTGCTATTTACCACTCTGGGAAAGAAAGCCCGTCACAGGCCTTCCCCTATGGAGCCCTCTCTCTTTCCCTGCCTCTCCTCCAGCTGCTCCTGGTTCAAGCCGCTGCCTGCCCCGGCTAATAATGCCTTGTCATGCAGTGACAGAATTACGGCCTCACACTGGTTTCACATGTCACAAATAATTGTGCTCATTGCGCATCATATTGAAGTTGTCAGGCCTCTCTTACGCCTATAATTTGTGTGAGTTGATCATACTTTGGTAAATCAGCAGGTCGCGACCTGTGCCCTTTAGCCCCTGTGGCTGGCTGAGAATGACCTACAAATCTTGTGACAGGGACAACAGAGAGGGTATGAACTGCTCAATTGCTCGTGTCTATCAGCTGCCGTGGAGAAAGCCTGTTGCTCTCTGCTTTTGCCATCGCTTTAAACAGCTAACACGGCACCCTATGTCAGCCCATCTTAATTTCTTCACATCTGTTTTTTTCCCCCTAGATTTTTTTTAAGTACTTTTAGATATTTCTAATTTTTTTCCTTTACCACAAGACATTTGGTGCCAAACCCAGTGTCTTTCTTCCATGTGTTTTAAATAAAAACCTCCCGCGACTATGATAAAGTGAACAGACCTCACGCTCTCTGTCCAGCCCAGCTGAACAGAGCTCCACGCAATGGTTAAATCTGGCTGGCAGCTTTATGAGCTCCACCGCTAACACTTTATTGGGTAACACGTCACAAATAGTGTTCCCGAGCCTTTGTTTTCATTAAGGTACAACATGTACCATCAAGTTGCATTTAATGCTCTGCTTCGTATTTTACACACAGTATCACTGACCGTGGCCTTCAGTATCTAATGCTGGAAAGAGGGTAATGAAGTTCGAGCTGCTTTCATTACCCTGGATCTTCAATAACTGGCTTCTTAAAAAGTCAGTGGAAAAGAAGCAAGATGAGCAAGTTCTGTCCAGACTGATGCTCTGTAGAAATGCTGGAGTGAGGTCAAGAATAAAATAGTTTTATGTGTGTCTGTCTCCGGGAGAGCTGTTGCAAGTTAGGTGCCCAGACAGTGGCTAGCCTCCTCCTTGGTTAAGAAAGAGAACATGGTGTCAATGGCCTCATGATGTTCACTCCGGTGACTTCCCATTCTTTGCCAAGCTACCTCTCTCCTGCAAAGACGCACCAGTGGGTCAGTTTGCAATTCTGAAAGCAGGCAGCAACATCTGCCTGCCTATGTTGGGATGTCAGGAAGTGAGGATGATGCCACTTGTTGGAGCAATAGCAGGCACAAGGGCAGTGGGTGAAAGGAGATAAAATGAGCAAGGCTCTCTCTCCACACCATACAAGGCATGCCCATTTAATTTCCAAAAGCATCAGCTGAGGGCATGTGAACCAGGAATAATTAGCAGCACACACAAGCCATACACAGTTGTTACAGAAGACACAACTCATGTTGCTCAACTGTTTGGATCCCTTTCCCCCTTACCTCTTCTGGTTCATAGGCACAGACCCATGGTGATTCTTAGCACTGAAAGCCATATCACTTTTGATGCAACTTACAACAGCCAATCACCAGGTTAGGGCGGGCATGGGGGGAAGAAAATGTTGTGTCTGGGTCGCGACTATAACCCTCCAAAGGCCCCAGCTATGAGGCAAGTTCTATGCAGATGTGGGTAGTTATGGACTGGACTGCAGGTTTACTTTTCAGGAGTATCTCTTTGCTGAGACACCTTAATGGAGATGTAGACAGACAGGGGTTCAGATCACAGTACCACCTCTAACTAGCTTGGGGACCTAGGCACGTCACCTTAATTCTCTGTGTCTCAGTTCCTCAACCTGCAAAGTAGTTGGCTCAGAGTAGGTGCTGAGTAGATCTTATTTTTTTCTCAGTCTGGGTTTTTGTTTGCAAGCAATGTAGCATGACAGTTAAGCAGAAAAGGAATAGATAGGGAAGATGTGAGGAGCTTACAGAGTCTGAAGAAAGGCTGGAGAGCTGAGATGAAAAATGAGCTAGAGCCAAGGGAGGTTACAGGGCAAAAAACATAGCCGACGCCAGACCTTGGGCACAATCTGGTTACGATATTGCCCCTGGCACCACCTCCACTGGCCCTTGGGTTCTACCACTGAACCCCAGACTTCCTTCTCATTCTTTACATGGGGCTGGGGAAGGAAGGAGTTCAGGCTTCAGGTTTTACTCACAACCACTTTAATACAGTATAAATTTTTTGGTTCCTTCTCAACAAGGGTGGTTGGCGGGGGTGGAGAATCTGCATTAAAGCAGCCTGATCAGCTTATCCAAAGCCACGCTGTGTATAAGTGACACTGTTTGGAATGAAAACACATGTGCATCTCCAGTTCCTATTAAGTTACATCCATAACCAGCTCATGGAATGACTGTGGGAAAATTCAGGGGAAAGAGTGAAACTGTGGCTTCCCATAGGAGCAGTGAAGACCCTGGCTACCAAGTGCAAAGTTATCTTTGACTCCCACCTCTGTCACTGGTGAGACAGAGCTCTAAAGAAGTGCCTTGGATGGCCATGTGAGATGAGACTCAGTCAAACCCATGGACAGGAAGAGAATGAAAAACAAATCTGGAAAACTCAGTCACACACTCCATTATTGAGTGGTTACGTTCTAGGCACTGGGCTAAGTTCTTTTGTGGCATTATTTTATTTAACATTCAAAATAAATCAATGAGCTACCTATTATTATCCCCATTTTACAAATGAGGAAATCGAGGCTCCTGAGTTGAAGGGCATGGGGGAGTAACATGGACTTGGCACAAAAGCTGGGCCTTAAGGCTTTGCCTTCAAAGCGGGACGTGCCCACAGATGTCTCTGGGTGGCGGCGGCATAGAAAAAGGACACGGGAATCCCAGGGCACAATATCATGGGTACTTAATAAATGCCTGGTGATCTCATAATCTCCAAAACCGGTATTGTTTGGGCTAAGGGATCAAGAGACAAAAAGCTAAGGAATATTTCATGATCTGGAAACTTTCAGTTCCTTTAATATGAAAATGCTCAACACGAAGTATTAAAGATGTAAGGATTCAGAGGTTGCAGGAGGCCAAAGAAGATTAAGAGATTCTTTCCCCCAAATGAAGTGCATAGTGTATCCATTACAGGGCATGGGGATTTTTCCCTCCCCTCCCCTCCCCTTCCCCACCCTCTCTGCTTAATAGAGAAAATGCTGAAAACTTTGAAGAAATGCATTCTTTGTTCCTTAAGTTCCATGATTAATTAGGTATAAGCCATGTTTCAAAACGTTTCATCATTTATTTGTAATTCTCCCCAGAGTGTGTACAGTAACTTGGCTCAGAACACATAGATTACATTGCAAATACTACTCATATGCTGAAACTTTTTATTGTCTTTCCCTTCCCTTCTCTGCTTTTCCCTATAGTACTTGAGTGGAAGAACAAAGCTGGATTTCCATCAGAGAGCACACACGGCTTTGAGTGGATTTCTGCAGCCTACGGGGGAACCTTCAGAAGGGGGACTGGAAACAGTCAGCAGGCAGCCATGCACCCACACAGCACGGAGTCTCCCAGGTTCCTCTAGCCCCCGTATCTCTGCATCAGTCAAGCAAAGACGTGCATTTGCTTTAAGTCAGTCTTCGTCTCTCCAACTCCCTCCACACCCACTTCCCCAGGAGGAATCCCCAGGCATAAGCTAGGGAGCAATACAGTGTGGCAGTAAACACGTGGGGATCCAACCATGGGCCTCTGACTCCACTTTTAGAGCTTTGTTCTTTTTCTCTCAACTACAAAATGAGGATAAGAATAGCCTCCAAAATCCACTGGGTCTTTGTAGGAGCAAATGTGATTTAGCAGAGTGCTTCATTCAGAATATGCTTTCTATGAGTGTTGATATTATTTTTGTTATTTTCAATTTGACCCAACTCCAAACCCCCACACACACACACACACACACACACACACACATACACACACACACACACACACACACACACACACTCCGGGGTCAAGTGACTTAGGATAATGCTTGGAGCAGTGAGTCTGAGTCTGTGGAAGAGAAATTGGATCAGTCAGACAAATTCCCAAGTTGAAGCAATCTGTGTTATGCACGCACACACAAAACACACAACACACATGTACACATGCACGCACATGGCCTCAGGGTACAAGATCTGTTGCTGATTCCAAAGCAGAGGCCGCCCTTCTTGCCTTTGATCAGACCCCTTGACTTGCTGCAGAGGCAGCCTCTCCCTTTGCAATATCTTTACTTCCATATCTTTGCTTCCCTTCACCCGTCAGAAAGAACACTCCTCCTACAAAGCTCAGATCAAATGCTGCCACCAGTTTGCAGTCCTCACTTTCCTCACTTTAAGGTGGACTGTGTGTGGTCAAGGGTGAGGCCTCATCTCCTAGACGTCATCTGCCTGGGCCTTGAAGGTGCGTTGAATTGAATCACCAGGTGTATCAGTTTCCTGGGGCTGCTGTAACAAAGTACACAAACCTGGTGGTTTAAACACCAGAAACTTAGAGTCTCACGATTCTGGAGTCTAAAAATCCAAGTTCAAGGTGTCAGCAGGGTGGTTCCTTCTGAGGGCTGTGAGGGAGAGTCTGTTCCATGCCTCCCTCTTAGCTTCTGGTGGTTTGGTGGTGATCTTTGGGGTTTCTTCATTTGCAGAAGCATCACCTCAATTTTTGCCTTTAGCTTCATATGGCATTTTCCCAGTATGCGTATCTGTCTCTGTGTCAAAATGGGGTATGGGGTACACTTCTGGTAAAAACCAGAAAACCTGCTAGACAAATTCAAAAAGAACTTAACACTCATAGTTTGTGGTTATTATAAGAATACAATTATTTTAGATGAGGGCCCACTCTAATGACCTCATCTTAACTTGATCACCTGCGAGGACCCTATTTCCAAATAAGACCACATTCACAGGTACAGGAGAGAAGGACTTTAACTTTTTTTTCTCAGGAGAGGCAGGGGACACTGTTCAACCCATGACCAGGAGTGAGTGAGCAACAATTCTGAGTCAGAGCCTGTAGGTTCATTCTGTTTTTTTTTTTTTAAGAGATGGGATCTTGCTCTGTTGCCCAGGCTGCAGTGCAGCAGCATGATCACAGCTCACTATAGCCCCAAACTCCCAGGCTCAAGCAGTTCTCCTGCCTCGCCCTCCCAATTAGCTGGGACTACAGGCTAATCTTTTTTTTTTGAGTCAGAGTTTCGCTCTTGTTGCCCAGGCTGTAGTGCAATAGCGCGATCTTGGCTCACTGCAACTTTCGACTCCTGGGTTCAAGCAATTCTCCTACCTCAGCCTCCCAAGTAGCTGGAATTACAGGCATGTGCCACCATGCCTGGCTAATTTTTTGTATTTTTAGTAGAGACAGGGTTTCTCCATGTTGGTCAGGCTGGTCTCAAACTCCCAACCTCAGGTGATCCGCCCACCTCGGCCTCCCAAAGTGCTGGGATTACAGGCGTGAACCACCGCGCCTGGCCTACAGGCTAATTTTTTTTTTAATTAAAAATTTTTGTAGAGACAGAGGTCTGGCTATGTTGCCCCAGTTGGTCTCAGACTCCTATCCTCAAGCAATCCTCCTGCCTCAGCCTCCCAAAGCACTGGGACTAGAGGTGTGAGCCTCTGCTCCCAGCCTCTGTTTCTAATTCTAGCAAAGCAGAGCACTGAGAATACTGGGAGGGGGAACATCCAAGCCTGCCTTTATCATCAAACACAGATAGTTCTAGTCTGGTGTTCTCAAGTCCTGCCGCCACATTAGCCCGGCCTGTAGATCCTAAAGACAAAATGAGACAAAAGCAAACAACAACGCTGGGGTGAGGAAGACAGGTCAGTGGGACTCAGCCCTCACTTTTAGGTGCAGCCGAGAAGGAAACCCACTCTACTAGACTAAACACACAAACAATCCGTGTGGTTTTCCCTGGTCTAGCCCGAGAGGCATTTCTTGTTTGGGGGCTTACAGCGTTACTTGGGATGTTTAAACAACTCTTAAAAAATTAAACTGACCTCTTATGTAGAATTCTATAAAGCACACAGAATGTTAAAAATCTCCAGATGGTTGAGATTAAGGAAAAATCATACGCTCTCCTAAACTATGCAGCCATTCGTCTACTTTTGGTAGTACCAACTCTTGCCCAAATGGAGAAGTGGAGGCGGTGGTTTCAGTCTTTCATAGTTGTAAATGCCTTGAGATCCAAGAGGAAAGATTTTATAGGCTATGAAGACACCCCCGCTGGCTATTCTCGTGGTGGCCAGCAAGATACTCTAGGCGTATACTCAATGTGTCTTGCTGGTTCAGTGTGGACATGGTATTATTGGTGCCTTGTGTTTCAGTTGGAGAGATAAGCTGGCATATGAGGAATATGCAGACACCTGGAGAGAAATGAGCAATCCATGGGCCCAGGATTTTTAGTAGAAAAGAGAGCAGGCGCACTGGTAATCATAACAACAGGGAACACTTACATGAGTATATCATGCATCTGATAGTTAATGGTAGCGATGTCCTTAATACTTCTAAATTTTTATGCCAATTTTCTATCTACCAAAATCCAATTTTGAATACTCAGCTACTTGAGTGACTACATTCTTCTCCGTGTTTTAGAAATATGAACATGAAGTGGTTTCTTTGGAAATTAAATACATTCCTATCGAGGATATTTATTAAAGAGACTGGAAGGACAAAAGTCACTTACACTGGCAGTTCATTCTTTGCTACCTGAGAACAAGTTCTAAGAAATAGCAACTAACAGGCATACTGGCCCAATAAAGGAACTGTGAAATTACTCATTCAGATAAAATTCAGTTTTCTTATTTCAGAGGGAATTGGGGGAGGAAGTGTCGAAGAAAATCGGATAGTCAATAAGGACTAACTACATGGCTAATCGCAAAGATTACAAATCCCAGGGATGTAAACGATACCTACGGCCCCACCATCTTCAGAAAACATTTAAAATAATAAAAACGATAATTTATCCATTGCCACAAGTTTGACCTCTTACCCTGGTCCTATCAGAGTGGGTCCAGCAGAAAGGGGAGGAAGGTCTAAATTTTGCCTGGGTGATGTGAGGTTAGGGACTGAGGACCCTCTTCTGCCAAAAAGTTAATCTCCAGTATTTATTTGGGTGCAAACGAAAGTAGAATAATGGGGAAGGAGGTCCTTCATGTAAAAGAAACTCAAAAGCTTTACAGACTGAATTAGGTGTAATCCTTATGGGATCCCTAACAGCTCATAAATAACTTTTAATGAGATTTCCAGCGAGTAAAATAGCACGTGGGGGAAAAAGTATTCTTTTTTATTTTTGTTATTTTGTTTTCAATAAAGCACATGCTTCACATCGTTGTTTTCCAAACCCATAAGCAAAAGAAGGGAAACCGTTTCAATAAGAAGAGATTAGTACTGAAAATATTTAATTAACTGATAGGGACAGGAAACGCTTGAATATGTCATTGAAAATACTTGACATTGACCACTAATCTATGGAAACTTATAGAGCTGAGTCTAAAGCATGTTCCGGAGTTAAGCAGAGAAATAAATCAAGGTTTGCAAATGTCATTTAAGTTTTCACCTGTCCCACGATTCAAAATTATTGGCTTCCCAATGAAAAGCATATGTTGTGTCCCATGCCTGGGGAGTAGTAATGAAGTGAGGCAGACACTCTCCAGCGCTCCCTCCCATGGTGCCCCTCTTTATTTCCCATCAAGTGAAAATAATTACTGTATCCTTAAGGGAGCGCTTCCCTGCGTCTGGTCTGCCGATAAGGGCTGCCATGCTGACTCCTCCAGCCCTGCCCCTCTTCCTTGAGGGACCGTGGTTTGATTTATGAGAAAATAGTTGGCAAATCGCGATGTCCATCTTGATGGATGACATCATTTGGACCATTTTGCTGATCACGTATGACTATCTTTTTTTATTTAGCCTGGTTGCAATTGATCCGCTGCTCCAACAGCTGAAGAAGGAGGGGAAAATAGCAATTGCCTTTTCTTGGAGAGGTCACCAAGCAGAAAGAGCTCTGGCCTTTTGTTCCCTAGAAACTCACCAGTGATGTTGAAGCCCTTTGCAAAGAGCTCTCATAGGCATTATCTTAGATCATCCGAACAAAGGCTCTCAGAAGTAGACAAGACAGGTATAGTTCTCCTTACAGGGAAGATAAAGTGAAGTTCAGAGAGACTGAGTGCATTACCCCAGGTCACACAGCTAGTCAAAATCAGAGGTTCAAATCTTGGTCTTTTGACTCCAAGCAAATTCTCCTTTCTCTTTTCATTGTTTCTTGGTGGAACAAGAACATACATTTAGGGACAAAGTCAAACTCCCCCTATCATAGGCTATTCAGTCCTGCTCCTTCCTGAGTTTCTGGGAGCTTCCTAACTGATCTCCAGGCCCCTGATATCTCCCTTCCCATCTTTCCTCCTAGCCACCACAGCATTCTAACCCCACAACACAAATCCAGCTACGTCACTATCCTGTTAACTTTCAGTGTCTTCTTATCCCCCCAACACTAGCCTCTCAGAACTTTCCACCTTATCCTCTCTAACAGGAAGGTTGTGGAGGTGTGAGTAGAACCCAAAGTGGTCTACTTTGAATTTATTTGTAATCTCATGCTTTATATCTCATTTTAATAGGGACTTGGCATTATGTTAAATATATTCTTGTTTGCTTTTACTTAAAAACAATTATTTCAATCTAATCTTTAATTAAAATTAATGCCTGGGAAAGCAGCCTCATCTTTATTTTACAGCTTTGGGTTCTCCTTAGTATGCCTCCTAGTTTTGAGTACTGCTAGTCTACATCCTGGGTCCCAAGAGATCAGGTCTAGGGCCTTAGCATTGACTATAAGGCCCTCATTCAGCTACCTTACCTTCCTCCTAGCTTCACTTCTACCACTCACATCCTGACCTCTTACATTACAGCCACGTTGATCTTTCATGCCTCCGTGCCTTTGTACATGGTCATCCCTCAGCCTGAAAGTCTCTTCTGCTTTACCTCGAAACTCCCAGCATGCATGCATGGCACCCCTTAGTGCACCTTCCCTTGTGCCCCCCGCTGTGGCTCTATCACCTGCACCCCATTCCCAGTAGCAGTTAACCCTTTGAATTCTAGTCATCTACAAGAATGTCTGTCTTTTCCCACTCAACTAAGTCCTCTTACACACCATCTTCATAACTACCAGAGCCCAGTATGGTTGGCATAAACCAGATAGTAAATAAATGCTTATAAAATAAATAAAAACTATTAACATATTTCCACTAGGAGATTTGTTTTTAGATGTTAGCCTAATCTTAGTTGCTTACATTGTACAGTTTATAAGAGCTTTTATACATTTTTAAAAATTCTACCATGTGCATTTTTTATGCATGCCAGGTGCATGACCTCATTGGATCTTCATGATCTCATTTTTCTTCAAAAAAGCAGATAGAGCAACACCTCATTCTCTTGCCATAACTTGGAGGTAAAACCCAGATCCTGGAGTTCAAATGCCTGCGTTTGGATCACCCTCTCCTTGCTATCTCTGCTTGAGCTCAGTTTCCTCATCTGTAAAAGAGGATGATAATGGTACTAATACTGTGTCAGTGAAGGCGGTGAGCTCTAGAAATGACGGCCTAAGCCAGGAATTGGCGAATGGCCCATGGGCAAAACCCAGCCCACCACCCTTTTTTGTGTGGCCTGGGAGATAAGAATGGTTTTTGTCATCTTAAGTGATTTTTAAAAATCAAGAGAGTAATCATATATTGTGACCCATGAACATTATATGAAATTCAAATTCCAATGCCTATAAAGTTTTATTGAGAAATAGCTCTGCCCATTTATTTACATATTGTCTGACACTGTTTCTTCTGTGCCACAACAACACAGCTGAGTTCCTATAACAGAGACCAGTCAGCCCACCAAGCTTAATATGATTACTGTCTGACCCTTTGCTGACCCCTGACCTATGGTCAAGTCCTAGCTCCACCCCTCAACAGCTTTGGGACCTTGGGAAGACTAGGTAACCTCTCTACGCCAGGTTCTTCCTCTGTGAAGGAGAGATAATAATATCTGCCTCCTAGGGCTTTATGAGATTAAGTGAGGTAACATACTTAAAGCACTTGGTAAGAACCCATTACTGTGAATGTTAGCTAATGTTACTAAGCTGCCTTCCCAGAGGGCTAGAATTTGCCAAGTAGTGGAATAGGGGGTGGGAAGGAGGTACCAGTGCCAGCTGTGTGGACGGTTCCAACCTGATGTAATTGGAGAGGCTGAGAGGCAGGATGAGAACCAAATGGAGCTGAAGAGAAAGCCAAGGACCAAGGCGCAATATCCCACGAGAACCTAAGAGGACACCTTTCCAAAGGGCCCGGCCAGGACCCACGCTGAGTCTCAAAGTTGAGTTCCCAGTTGGGTTTAGAGGGGGACCAAGTCGAGAAGTCAGTGAGGAACAGGCCAAGAGTGGGGATGGGGGCTCTGCAAGATTTCCCAGGACCCAGGCAGCACACCACAGGAGGACAGGCTTAAAGGGAAAGGATTATCATTCCCATTTACTTATGAGGAGACAGAAGCTCTGAGTAATCAAGTGGCTTGTCCAAGAGAATACAACTAGTAAAAGTGACTAAGTGCAAAATACCAGATGCCCAGACCTGGGCTTCTCCCTCCACTTTACCCTGCTGACTTTCCTACCTGATGTCTCAGGTTGAAATTTTTTTTGTGAATCTTAGGAACTACACCATTGAGTCTAAAGGAATCAGTATGTCTCTGCTCTGCTGTTTTGTTTTCCCAAGAACAGAGAGCACTAATTTTCTTAAAACCATCGAGCATGAATTAAATGTAGTTCTCGGGCCGGGCGGGGTGGCTCACGCCTGTAATCCCAGCACTTTGGGAGGCCGAGGCGGGCGGATCATGAGGTTAAGAGATTGAGCCCATCCTGGCCAACATGGTGAAACCCCGTCTCTACTAAAAATACAAAAATTAGCTGGGCGTGGTGGCGTGCGCCTGTAGTCCCAGCTACTCAGGAGGCTGAGGCAGGAGAATTGCTTGAACCCGGGAGGAGGAGGTTGCAGTGAGCCGAGATCGTGCCACTTAACTCCAGCCTGGCAACAGAGCAAGACTCCGTCTCAAAATATACATATATATATATATTATATTTCTCCCTTTTTGCAGTTAGATTCCTTGTTGCTGAAGGTAGCAGGAACAGGCTCCACAGGCTCGGATTTTCAGCGAGGCCTCTGACAGGGGTCTCTAGCCTACAGGCGCATTTTTCTCCGTAGTTCAATGACAACCCTGCAAATGGCAAATTGTTTATGATTTGAGAGCTGCAAGGATCCAAGCTGCATTGAAAGGAGAAGGAAGGAAAAAAGCATGCTAAGAAAAGCAACCAGTAATTCAAAGACCTAGGGCAAACATAAACGTATAGATTTCAATAGACACTTGATAAAAATGTCTTTATAACATCTACATGTCTTTGCAAGAAGGCTCCAGATCCACGGGCTTCTTTTATTTATTATTCCTAACATATGTGATTGCCGCAGAGGATTGAGTTCAGAAAGGCACTCTCCAAGGGCAGGGTGGAAGACAATTCTGCTTTAGAGCCTGGTGACCCAAAATGTTTGAGCTGCCCCCGTCGAAAGCAAGGATTCTTGTTTATTTGACGATTTTTCTCTCTTGAATGTTGTATTTAAACAAGTGTCTCCTTTTGGTCCAGTGTTTCTTCAAATGTATTTATAGAAGAACTTTTCCTTTCCCCTTCTAATCTGTTTTTCATATTTTGGTGAAAGGGATGATATATAAAATTTTACAAGGGTTTTGCTTTCTTTACATTTCTTAAATGTGGGCATCTGGTGTTCTCATTAAGCAAGCCATGTCCATTCAAAGACTCCCACATCTTTAATTCATGCTAAAGAGCAGTGCTGTGACTTGAAGAGTACGCTGTCTCCCAGCGTCTTTTAGAAAGTTTAAAAAAAAAACAAACAACTATTCGGCATTCTTTGATTAATTTCATTCTGCCTATATCTTTCATTTCCAAAGTTTCCCCCTTCTATCTTTTTTCCCCAGTGGTAGAATACATAGCATTATTGTTTTCTGGACTCTGCCAAAAGCATGCTTTTTTATGCTTCAAATTTCTCACTAAGACCCATCTAAATTTTAGGCTTTGGGGCTGAGGAAAGAGACAGGAAAAGAGAGAAGAGAGAGGAAATAGGAGAGGAGAGAGAGAGAGAGAGAGAGAGAGAGAGAGAGAGAGAGCAAGCGCACTGCACACAAAGAGTTTCTCATTACGCATTACAATGAGCCCTCAAAATACTATATTCCTGCTGAGAAGCACCTCAGATTTGGCCAGACTGTGGAAAACTGGAATTAGAGTTAAAATCTCCTGAAAGTGATATAAACCAAAAGATTGGCTCAGTTTCTGTGATGTCATCAACACATTTAATTATGTGAGAGAAATGTTTGGACAGGATGCATGGAAAACACACACACACACTCACACACACACACACACACACACACACACACACACACATAAATGTAAAATGCAGTAGTTCAACCACAGGCCAAGAAATTAATGCCAATTTCACAATTTTCACCTAAAGAAGTTTTGTCTATAAACCCCTTATGATGCTTTTATTATTGCCATTGGTAATAATAATGACAAAAGCTTAGAAATAGGAGTTTGGACAGAAAATATCATTGTTCCTCACTTGATTTGAACAGGGATGGTTTCTTCAAACAAGACTTTGAATAATTTGCATTTTTCTAATATGCTGATACTACAAGTTTCTCCTCAAAATTTCTCAGCACATTAGAGAGTCACTTATATATAGAAATCCATTTAAATTGACAAGCTGATGAATGACCTGCCCAGGTAATATAGATGACTGTGGGTAAACATATTGGGTGCAATATATTTTAATGATGTCTAAACAGTCAGATGTTGCTACACCAGGTTGGGAAGGGTCTGTGGAAATTGAACCTGCTTGTTTTCTTCAAGCTCATTCCCAGTAATTTATGAGTCCAAATGTGGTCTGCAAGTTTGTTTCCTGTTGTTTGCCCTCCCTTGCAGTTGAGTTGCAACTCTGCTCCATTAGGCTGGCAAACCAGTTGCCTCAAATGTAGTGATTTCTGTAGGCTGTATTTCTTAATAGGAGTTGGGTCACCCCAAATCAAAGTGAATCACTCATTCTCCTGATACCTCTGAACCTCACATGATACTGGGTGTTTTGGTCCTAAGGACAGTCCTTAGAAAAGCAAATCGTCTACTAGGTCAACTAGAAATTATGTGATGCAACATTAAGTATATAGCATTACTTATGCTGTATTTTCGCTCAGAGTGTGTAACTCAAAGTATATAGCATTACTTATGCTGCATTTTAGCTCAAAGTGTGTAATTGAATTTATCAAGACTTTAGATATGGTATCCAGCTTACAAGAAATACAGGGGGATTGAGGAACAAGCTTAAACAATATCACAAGGAATCAACCAGACAAATCTTAATTGGAAGACATTCTACAGAACCTCTGGCCTGCCCTCTGCAAAAAGTCAGTGACATCAAAAGCAGGATATTAGATTAAAAAGATTTGAAAGCCATAACTAAATGAAATGTGCAATACTTCTTTATATAGTTGTTTGCACAAGCACCTGTAATTAACACTTGGGGGATCAGCTGGGGACATTTATTTTTTTATTTTTGATTTTTGTGGATATATATTAGGTACATACATTTGTGGAGTATATGAGATGTTTTGATACAGGCATGCAGTGTGAAAGAGTCACATCATGGAGAATGGGGTATCCATCCCTCAAGCATTTATCTTTTGTTACAAACAATCAAATTACACTCTTAGTTGTTTTTAAATGTACAATTATTATTGACTAGAGTTACACTGTTATGTGGCAAAACAGTATGTCTTATTCATCCTTTCTACTTATTATTTTGTACCTATTAACCATACCTGTTCCCTTACCCCCCTCCACCCACCCACGTGCCTACTACCCTTCCCAGCCTCTGGTAACCATCCTTCTACTCTTTATATCCATTCGTTCAATCGTTTCAGTTTTGAGATCCCACAAATAAGGAAGAACATGTGATGTTTGTCTTTGCATGCCTGGCTTATTTCACTTAACACGATGATCTTCAGTTTCATCCACGTTGTTGAAATGACAGGATCAGGATCTCATTCTTTCTTATGCTTGAATAGTATTTATTGTGTATATGTACCACATTTTCTTTATCCATTTGTCTGCTAATGGACACTTAGGTGGTTTCCAAATACTGACCATTGTGAACAGTGCTGCAACAACATGGGAGTGCAGATATCTCTTCACTATACTGATTTCCTCTCTTTGGGGTGTATACCCAGCAGTGGGATTGCTGGATCATATGATAGCTCCATTTTTAGCTTTTTGAGGAACCTCCACACTGGAGAGGAGCATGTATTAGTTTAGGGAAAAAGTATGTATTAGTTTCCTACTACTGATATAACAAATTACTGCAAACTTGGTGGCTTAAACCAACACAAATTTATCTTCTGGTTCTGCAAGTCAGAAGTTTCCCTGGGCCTCTCTGGAAGTTCCAGGGGGAGACTCCACTTTCTTGTGTTTTCCAGCTTCTAAGGACCACCTGCATTCCTTGGCTCACTGCTCCAAATCACTCTGACCTCTGCTCCATCATCACACACCCATCTTTCCCTCTGCTCCCATCATCACCTCACTTTCTCCAACTCTGACCCTCCTGCCTCCCTCTTATATGGACCCTTGTGGTTACTTTCAGCCCACAAGATAATCCAGGATAATCTTCCTATCTCGAGATCCTAAACTTAATCATGTTTTTAGAGTCCCTTTTACCAGGTAAGGTAACATATTCGCAGGTTCTGGGGATTAGAAAGTGGACATCTTCTGGGAATGGGGGGAAGGGGGCATTGTTTGGCCTACCATGGTGGAAATATGCTTGCTTCACCTCTGGACTTCCATTTGTCCATATTTTCTGATATTTTGCATTGCCCATTGACTGGATCTTTAACATGAAAAGAAAATGGTGTATTTTTCCTGCCTGGGAACTCTGCATTTCTCCCCTTGGTGAGCCTCAACTTGCAGAGGACAAAGAAGACTGTCTGGCAGATGAAAACCCAACTCCACAGGGAAAGGCGTAGACACAGGAGGTGTCACTAACCCCCCTCTGGATCCAGCATCAGAAATCAGGATGCTTGTCCCACATTTAACCCTTTCAACAATAACACCAATGCCAACCACCATCATTCATTGTGGGCTTCATGTGTGCCATGCCCTGTGTTCAAAGCATTATCTGTAGAAACCTGTCTTAACCCCGAAGTATGTATTTGAGGCCAAGTTTACAGAACAGGACCCTGAAGCTCAGATGAGTTAAAGAACTTGCCCAAGGCCACAACTCGTTTGGTGTATAGTAAGTCCCAAACCTGGAGCATGAGCTCTCAACCCTGAGCTTTCCCACTAAAGGGATCAGAAATGGGTAAGGCATTCCTCCTTAACCAGAAGCAGGGGGATCTGCTTCTCCCTAAGCTAAAACTCAGAGAGTGTAGGCGGGAAGAGGCCTTCATAATCACCAAGTCCAAACTTCTCATTGTACCGATGAGCAAATAAATGTCTAAGTCAATGCAGTGAGTCAGAAGCAGGGCCAGGAACAGGGCTCAGAGACCCTAGCTCCCGACCTAACCAGGTATCTTTCTACTTAACAATGGACTTCCTTTTTTTTTTTTTTGCACATCACTTAATTTTTCATCCTCTGGATGCCAGAAAAATAATCCTTTGTCCAAATATAAAAGGGAAAATAAAGAAATGAGATCGTTTGGGATTGTGTCAACACTTATATGCATAGCTCTAGGAAAAGCAGCTCGAGCTAAGCTTAGCTCTTGATTACTTCCAGTTGAAGGGAAGGCAATGTTTGCACAGCAGCTAGATCCCTGGTTGCCATCCTGGTTCTGGCTCCTCTTACACTCAAAAGGCCCAGCGTTTTCCCAGGAGACTAAAGCACTCTACTGCCCATGGATTACAGGCCATTTCTGCCCCATCTTTCATCCCTTTTAATCTAAAGCAGCTACAAAGAGCAGGAAGCTTGGCACTGAGGTAAGGGCAATGGCTTAAGTTTGTAGCAGTGGGTTCACTAGGTTCCTTAATGCCTGTACAGTTGGTTCTGGCTTGTCTCACCAGATGTGTAGCACAAACACAGGGAGCAGGAGTCCCAAACTCACTTGATGTCAAGATGTCCCTTGGGGATCGATAAGACATCCCTTCAGCTGGATGTGGTGCCTGCCCCAATTTTGCTATGACCCCCTGTAAGCCTCAGCCTTGCTCAGGCCCTTAGTATGAATCTCTGCAGTGGATTATTGTAAATAGGCCCCCAGTTGGTCTCCCTGCCTTTATCTTCCCTTGCCCCTCTGTTCAACCTGACCTCTATAAAGCCAGAGCATCATCCTGAAGTCCAGTGCTGACCGAGATTCCCTCCTTCAAAAACTCTTAATGGCTCCCTCTTGCCAACAGGATAAAATGACTGATGGTTTCTCTGTGCTCCCAGCCCAGGCCCCATCACAACGGGTGGCTCATGTATCTCTCTGGCTGCCCTGCTGCCCATGCCCTATGAAGTCAACACTGCTGCTGGCTCCCATGGCATGCTCAGTGTGACTTCCAGTGCTCACGGTCCTGAGACAGTATTGCAGATCTTGACGGTATTTGATGCGAGGTTATCAGTGTCAATGCCCCAGCCCACTAACACAGCCAGAGTCTGTACCAATGCCACTGATGTTAAGGGTGATACCAATGGTATCAATGACCCATTCTCCTGAGGCTACTAAATCCTTTAGCACCAAAGCCACTGATGTCTTGTGTGATAAGTGCCTTCTCTGTTAGCTTCTGCAGAGCTCCCACATCTGGGGACACAGGATAAGGTTTGGGGGCAGAATGAAAAGGCTACCTAGATGAAAGAATCCCCCCTCCTACTCCAGCACTGCTCCACTGGCCCTAACTCATGGCTCTCACTACCTCTTTCCTAGGACAAGCTCTTAACCAGGCAGTTCCTCACTTCCTCATGGCAACAGACTTTGAGAGTGAACAACCCACTGGCCTCCCAGCAGGTCCAGACATGCCTGAGTCTAGAGCAAATACTTTCTGATCAATTCCATTCTACAGTATAAACCAGGAACTATTTTATTGATAAAAAATATGACTAAATTACATGTATTCAGGACACCAGAGAAGGTAAATTTTTTCTTTAAGACCACGGTTCTTAATTTTTCTTTAGCATACTTGATGCTTATTCATTTTTAGCTAGTAGCAGGTGTCAAAAGTATGAGACGTGTGAGCAAAAGCTTAAAATTCAGAAGCTTCTCTCATGTAACTTAATTATATTCTGCAGCTCTGGAAAAACCTCTCTTATTCCATTTTCAGGAAAGAGTTCTGGGGTTCTGCAGAGACATAGCTTGACTACCGCTGTTCTTCATTTTACAAATGAAGAAAAGACCCACTCGGAAGACTAAGAAATTTTCCAAGAGTTTCTAGAGCCCAGATCTTCATCCTCCCTTACTAGGACACATACCCTCTGCTCTCATTCTGTTAAATAGTCATGTTCCATCAAACAAAAATCCACTAGTGAGTCAAGGCTGCTGCCACCACCTGCAGTTCCATGCAGTTCATGTTGTCAGGCTTTACAAATGATGTTAAGAAATCAGAGCTTGGCGAAAGTCTTTCTTTTCAGATATTTTATGTGGAAAAAAGAAGAAGAAAAACACAACCAGATCATTTTCAAAAATCACTTACAATCAGCTGGAAGGTATTCGGTGAACTTTGTTTTACAGCATTTTGTGGCCAGTTACAAATTTGGGTCATGCCCTGCAATCAATCTCTGCTGGGAACTTTCACTGAGGCTATCAGGGGAATTCGAAATAAAATGTTAGAGGCAGGATCAAGAATGCACAGATGATCTGGAGACAAGTCTGACTGGCTTTCTGGATGTGTGATGAAAGAACAGCTGTATAACTCCGGTACAGCCCAGAACCAGGTTCTCATCCAATGTCACTCACAATTAAACCTCCACCTCTGATGGCAGAGAGGTTTCATGACTTCAGCACTGAGACCAAATCATCGCTCTGTGATTATTTTATTGGCTGCAAGGTACATAAAATAATGGTTACAACATGAAACAATACTTTGTCTGAGACAATAGAGACCAACAGCCAAGGCTGAAGAGCGTTCTATGTCTTATTGGCAAGGACACACCCTCTTTGCCTGTGAAACTTCGAAAGTTTCTAAAGGAATGAGTGCAGTTCCCCCCAAAAGCTGGCAAGTGAAAATAACTCTCCTTAATAAATACTCATCTTTTTTAAAAAAAAAAAACCTGGCTTTCAGCTCCAAAATGCAGGCAGAAGGAAGGACTAGGAGCACCATTTTAGTCTTCTTTGGAGAACTACAAAGATGTTTGAAGTTCTTCCCAGAAGCAAGCTATTAAATGTGGAACTCATTCTCTCCCCCTGGAGCCTTTCTTTGAGAGGAGTTACACAACAACAAAAATTCAAGATCACATTCAAACTGCCAAGGTTTCCCCAGGAGTTTAATGGAGTCACCTCCTAAAACCCCAAATCCCATGGAGGAATATTTCATCTCAAATATGGAGATCCCTGTTGATATTTGATTCAGTAAGCAACCCCTCTCGTTTTTTAGAAGAAAATTAAGCTTTAAAACTAGTGGGAAAAGTAGTCTGGATTCCTATCTTTGATCCCTAGAAAGGTGCTGGTTAGATAATAATATAATAGTTCTAACCACAAGAAATAGTCACCATGTATGGAATCCTTATATATGCTAGGCTGTGAGCTAAGGGCTTTGCATTAAATAACTCATTTAATCCTTACAGGAACAGTAAAAATTAGATGATACTACTATCCTTACAAGTAAAGAAACTGAAGTTCAGAGAGGTTAAGTAACTCACCAAGATCGCATGGCAGTTAAGTAACAGAGCTGGGCTTTGAACCTACTCAGTGCAGCTCCCAATCTTGTCCTTAGAACTATGACCCTCTCCAAATCTGAGAAGGGAGGCAGAGATTCTAGTCAGACTTTGGAGGACTGGGAAGAATTTTCATCCAGAGAAAAACAGAGGGCAGCCAGAGTCCTGCTAGGAGCCCGCCAACATGGGAAAGTGGAAAGGCAGGTAGGCCCCATCTGGAGAAAGGTTAAGGCAAGAACAAGACTGAGAGCAGAGGAGGGGGAAGGGAGGCCTGGTGACCACAGGTGCCTGGAAGGCCAGAAACACTGGAGCCAGGGAGCAGGGTGTGGCCTCCCTACAGAGATGCCTTGCTAGGAAAGGGAGTCACTGCCTCCTCCTCAGACACTCAGGCTGCCTGGCAAAGCTGTCATGGGACCTAGAACAGTTGAAAAGCAAAGTCTAGAGCCCACCATTACCCAGGGTGATGGCTGTTGCTGTGTTGACTGGTGTGATTTTGGATCCTCTGAGAAGCAGACTTCTAAGATAAGACTAGACATGAGCATTGGGGAAAGGACTGTGAAGAAGAAAGGGAGAGCTCTGGAGAAGGCAAGGGAGCTTTCAGACTGCAGTGCAGATCTGACCCCTGGAAAGGAGAGAGGAAGGAAGATTGGGTAGGAAGCCTCAGGCAGCCACCCAGCTCAAAAAATGTTTGGCCAGGCTGACCGGGAGGCCTCAAGCCAAAGTTGCCTATTGGAAGAGTCTTAGATCTCTGAGAAAGGAGCGTCTGTGTGTCCCCACACTCAGCTGCTGGGAGCAGCTCACAGGAACCATGGCCTGAGCACAATCTCAGCAGTGGGTCCAGAGAGATGGCAGCTGGACCACCAGCCGGCTATGCTCCTCCCAGCAGGAGATGGGAGTAGCGCGTGTTCGTGATCGCCACCACTGGCTATCCTCTAGCTGGCCACAAAGCCGGGTAGGGAAACACTGGGATGTCAAGTGGAGAAGTTAATAGTGCACATCCTATGCAGTCAGCACAAAGATCAAGTGTGTACATGTGTGTCAGCCCCTAGCACAGTGGCTGGCACCCAAACATCCTAAGGGAAGAGTAGTTGTCATGTTATTAAACAATTTAGAGAGAAGAGAGGTCTTCACAGTAACGTTGTGGGATGATCAGCTACCTTCTCCCAGGTTAGATTCTCGAAGCATCTAGAAACTCCATGTCCCTCCCCTCCCTTCACCTCCTCTCCACCCAGACCCAGACAAGGGGGAGAGCCAGGGGTAAGTTACCTGATGCTCCTTCAAGAACTCAAACCTCCCTTCTTTGCCCACAGAGTGTACCTTGTCTAGAGCACATAGAGAAATCAATCCACCTTTTGCTTTGACCTGAACCTTCTGTTTAGAAAGTCAAGCCACCCTCCCTTTGGAGCAGAATTCCTCTTCTAAATGTAAGTTGAACTCTCTCAATCTTTTGAGATAAAGACCAGCTTCTGAACAAAAAATGGTTTTGATTATGAAATGAAGGTTGACAGTCAGCTCGTGAGATATAGTCTGAGGCGCTACGGAAGGGGTCCGGGAGGCCTCAGGCCAGCCCTATTGATTAGCAGGCTAAAGAAAACAGTCTCACGCTCTGTTGACGCCTTGGGCAATGCCATTCTTGCCCTCCCCTGGTAACCATTTCATTTAATTATTTTAAGGCAGGATTTTATGGACTATTTGCCAGACCTCAGCTTTGGTGGGGGCACCTCAGACATTTACAAGAGTTGACCCTAGTTAAGATTCCCTTGGTGGAAAATACGTTCAGTCTGGGGAGGAGAGTATGGGATGGAGGAAGTATGAAACCCCAGGTAGAAGGGCACAAAAAACACCCTTCTGGAAAACACTGAAAACATATTAGAACCACTTTCAAATGATAAAGACACCTACCCACAGAGACGTCATAAAACTGGAGGATTCTGTCATTGAAATACGGTAGCCCTATTAGATAGCATCAGAAAGATAGGCATTGGGGGAAATGATGGAAAAGTTTCCCCCATCAGAGATCCTGCCTTCCTGTCCTCAAATGAGAAAGAGCCCAATTTTCTGGTATTTGAGAATGAGTAATATTTAAAGGTTTAGGGAAAATTAGTCAAATGTACCTTGATTATAAACACATGTACCCATTTCATCTGGCTATTTTTAAATGTGGGTTTTAACCAGCTGCCATTAATAGCAAGTGCACTGCATGTCTGTTCTTCTCTCTTCTTGTAATAGACACAGCAGAAGGAAAGAAATATTTAGCCATTTTGGATCTCTTTCCAGAGCAGGAAGAATTATTGAATATAAATTGAATCTTCCTATCTCATGAAACAAATGAAACCTTCTAAATTAAATAAAAGGAAAATTAACAATCAGGATTAGGTAAAAAGCATTACATTTCCTCGGGGCTCAAGTTACAAAGATATGTTTTTGTAAAAGAAAGAAAGGTCAGTTACCACTATTAAACTTGTATATTGTTTTATACTAAGTCCTTTCAGTGGCCTCTCTGAGGGACCGTTTAGTTTGTATTACACTCTAATAAACTCCAGGTGTACAGGACAAACTGAATAATCAGAACCCGATGGTCCAAACTAGTTAAAAATAATGTGGTACATTCCTGGTTCTCTGCATTTAATTTATTGTTAATCATTGTTATTACTTACATTTATTGGGTAGTTTTCCCAGATTTATTAGGCACTACATTTAACAGTGTTATCGCTTGTAACTGACCATCAGTGGAATCGAAAACATATTTTTGTAAAGTCTCTTACCCTAATTAGTAAGTCGTTTCCCTTTGAGACTAAACAGACCCCAAAAATGACTGTGTTATTTTCCCCCCTGAGTCAAGGGGGGAACTCTGCTACAAAAACCCACCTTTGCCAAAACCACCTGTTGGACGATAAGGGAAGGGCTATTATTCCAGAGACACTGAGATGACCTTTCCATTCAAAGCAGAAAAGATGGGGACTTACAGTCTATATGTCAGGAGTAGTCTCTTGTCTCAGTGGAATGGGTGGCTCCCGAGAGTGAGGCTTCTAGGATACCAAGGAAAAACAGGTGGGGAACCTGTTCCTCCACCTGCCTGGAATCCCTTTATCCGGAAGCAAACCTTTGGGTAAATGGGAGAAGTAATCATTTCGCTAAAATTCACACTCAGCTGTTAATGAGCTCCCATTCCTTAGTATACAGCACAGTGGTGCACATTAGGAAGTATTTGCTGAACAGGAAAATGGATGCCAATTCCTATGCCTTTGCCTTTAGTTGGAGCCTTTGGGGCCGATGGGAAGGCCCCCTGGAGTGAGAGACAAGAGTCTTGGGTTCTAGTCCCCATTCTGCTGAGTGACCATGGACAAGTCGCTGGCTCTCCTGGGAAACCGAGTTTACACCTCTCTAAAATGAGATAATGGGGTGCTTGACTAATTTCATTTAGGGGCTAATTTCTCACCCCTCTCTGAACCTATGTTTTTTGTCAGGTGACTTTGCAATTTCTCTCCCTAAAGAGGAGTCCATTTCGCCACTCCCTGAATCTGGGCTGGTCTTACGACTTGCTTTGGTCAACAGAATGCAGCGGGAGCAACAATCTGCCAGTTCTAAGTGGAGGCCTGGAGAGGCTTTGGGGTTTCCACTTTATCTCTAACCCACAGCATCCTGGGGAATGAGAGACACATGAAGCAAAGCTGAGTCACCCCGGTCTCCCCCCACAAGGTCAGCCTTGGTCAGCCAAGTGACCCCCAGATACATAAATGAGTTCAGCCAAGATCAGCAGTGCTGCTGACCCCAAACACAGGAGCAATAAATGCTTGTTTTTGTGTGCCACTGAACTTTTGTGGTTGTTTGTCAGACAGCATTATTGTGACAATGTGTAACATACATATGATGCTGTTAGATGATCTCTAAGGCTCATTCTAATTCCAAATTCCAGCATTACTTAGAACATATTCCAACATATAGACAAATACCTAGCCTTAAGTGTATCCCCCATGAGGCATGGGTGAGTCTCTTACCCTCCCTAGGCCTGTTTTAAACAGCAAACAGTCATTCTTGTCCCTCCCTGCATACTTCATAGGCTGGGCCTCCAACAGGGGTATTTTCAAAGACAAAGAAAAGAGCCAATGTGGAATCACTTTGAACCATTCAAAAAGTTGACTCCATATTATTAGTTAATTCTTAGTCATACTAATGCTACATCCTCTTAGGGGTCTCATTAGAAAGCCCCCTAAAGTGCATCACTTAGAAGACTAGCAAAAATTTAAGTAGATGTTGTTTAAAACCCATCTGGGTCTCTTACAAGGTATCCACATTAAATGCTCTGAATTAGTATTTTGTGTCAGAGCCACACTTTTCATGCCTCTGAGGGTATTTCCTCGCTAACTTTATGTTTTTGATCCAAATCATTTTAACCCATGATTAGCTACATGGAGCTAAAGGAGAATGTATGATAAATTGAGGGGCCAGGAAATGGAAGACAAAGGAAAGAAGAGAGAAGTTACTCCACTTACTCATCCATGCATTCCATAAATACAAACAAGTGTCTAATACATCACAGGCCTGTATCTGGCTCTGGGATCCACTCAGGTCCTGCTCTCATGAGGGTTGGGGGGTACATGTTAGAGGAGAGGAAGACATTAAACAATCACAGGAAGTTAGGGAGTCCAATCATTAATTTGATGTATGATGAATAAAGGGAAAGAATCAAGCATTTATCCTGGCTTTCTAAAATAAACAGTATCCTTGAGTAACTAAACGGAAGTTGACAGAAAGTATCTCTTTTAGAAATATCCTAGCTAATAAAGAAAGAAAATAAATGAGAATGTCACCAGTTTGCAATCCTTATAATGAATGAATGGATCTAGGAGTTGAGATAAACAGCTGCAAACATCAAAGAGAACGACAAGCAGATTATAAGCCTCTTGATGGAGGAACACACCACCTTCTATGAAGGAGTCTTGCCAGAAGATAAAAATAAAAACTGAACCTTAATCCAATCAAACATTTAGATCCAACTTTAGAGCCAATTTATAGGAGACTTGGAGGATAGGGGAACATGTTAAATTATACCAAGGGAATACAATCAGCAAAAACTGTTGGAAACTCCACTGCAAGGACAATCTGTTTTTCACAAATAAATTGCAAGGAAGGAAAAAGGAGACAGAGGAGAAATCTGTAGATTGACACAAACTTAAAATACATTCTAAAAGAGAGAAAACTAAATTAAGGGTGCAGGGATGCATACTCAGATAATAAAATGAGGAAGGGGGAAGGTAATGAAACAAGCAAGAAATTAACAGGAAAGTCATAGAGTGGTGACTTTTCATGAGAGGCACTAGACCTACGGAGAGCTTCAGGGATGACTGGCAGAATTCGACTTCTTGATCTGAGTAGTCCTGTCCATGTTGTTCACCTTAAAATAATTCACAAAGCTACATTTTATATGTAATTTTCTGTGTCTGCATTACCTTTTACAGGAAAAAGGCAAATATCACAATTGGTATAAGTGCTTCTAAGAAGTTTCCGAAAGTGGGAGGACTTAAACATGTTCCCTAATCTGGAGAAGACGGTTAAGCTAGAAAATGGAAGCAGAGTTCCAGACAGAGAAAATGATAGGAGCAAAGGCCCTGGGGTGGGGAAGAGCATTGATCAGCACAGTGCCTGCCACAGAACCTGGAGAGGAATAGATCTTTCAATAAATGCTGATCACAGGTGAATAACAGGTGTGACTGCGATTCCTTCACCAGGTGTGCTGCTGGCACAGTTTACCACAAACTTAGTTGCTTTAAACCACACAAATTTATTATCTTACACTTCTGTAGGGGAGTAATTTGACACAATCTCACTAGGCTAAAATCAAGGTGTAAACAGAGCTATGGGTTTTTTTTCTGGGAGCTCTAGGAGAGAATCCATTTCCCAGCCTTTTCTGCCTTCTAGTCCACCCACATTCCTTGCTTGGGATGACCTTTATCTGTCTTCAAAGCCAGCTGGAAGTGCTATGTGAGTTCTCACAACGTATCACTCTAACTTTCCCTAATGCCCCACTCTTCTACTCTTAGGGACCCTTATGATTACACTGAGCCCAACTAGATAATCTCCCTATTTGAAAGTCAGTTGGTTAGCAAATTTAACTCCTTCTGGAACTTTACTTTCCCCTTGCCATGTAACATAACATAGTCACGGTTTTCAGGGATTAAGATGTGAACATTTTGGGGAGCCATTCTTCTGCCTGCCACACTGAGAAAACGTTTATTGAGAAACTATTGTGTGCCAGGGTCTATTTGAGTGCTGAGAATATAGGAGAGAAAGAACAGATAGATAAAGTCTTTGTGATTAGGGGGCTTGCAACTCAGACTAGGAGATAGTGTAGAAAAAGTTAAGTAAATATACAAACAGTCCATATTGACTTGAAATAAAAGTAGGAGGAAGAAGGAAGATAAAACCAGTTATGCCACTGCCTTCAAAGATACTATTTGTTAATTTTCTGCTTACTAACAACTGGAACTAAAACCCAGTATCTCTGTTTATCTGACCCAGAACATTACTATGTTCCTGTTGGTTTTTAGCATATTTTTAAATTGAGTTAAATTTTTTGGCAAAAAAAAATTAAAAGTCACCTTATGTTTATATCTGGAATCCAATTTCAGCTGGTTTTTTATAATTATTCTAAAGCATTTCTAATATGAAACTTTTCTGCTCCAGTTTCCAGTGGAAATTTATTATTTGAGGGCAGACTTTTAAACATGTCACCCTCTGCCAGCATGCCTCAGGGTAAAAGTACAATAAATAAAGCCTATATTGAAATAGAATATTTCAAATAACCAGCAGCATCATTAAAACATCAACTTAAATGAACAGAAAACAAACAGATTCTAGTTTCCTTGTATAATCAGATATTCTTCATTAAGGGCTCTCAAGTGGATTGTAATATCAGCAATGCCAGCTGTAGCTTTCCAGTTAAGTACTTGTCTTACTGCTCCCCACCAGAAAAAAAAAATGGAGGAAAGGGAAAAAAAAATCTCAGCCCCAACAGATATCCAAATGGTTTGTCCAAGGCTTTATAAGATCTCTGAAGGCAAACGTAGGTTTTCAATCCAAATCCTAACAAGGCTTCATGAGCACAGTCTACAACCATCAATATTTTCTGACTTCTTCTAAGAGAAGGGCTTCCCATTCAGCATCTAGAGTTCAAAGACTCATCTAGTGGCCCGTGGTCTCAATAGCACTCTTGGCATTTTTGGTGGGATAGTTCATGTATGCATGCCTGAAATCTTCAGCATTTCTGACCCTTTTCTCCCTTACTCTACCCTGAATGAATGTCAGTGACCATATCAAACAAAAATGCCTCCAGATATTTCCAAAGTATCTCCTGGAGTGAGAGGTACTACCCCATTTCCAACAAGAGGCCTTCTCAGCAGCCTGAGTCCATAATGACTTCTCCTTGTCCCTGCAACACTCATAGCATGTTCAGCCCATGGGAGGCTGAGCATTATAACCAGATGTAGGTGTACCTGGCTGCCTGTGGGGGGGTTGTTCCATCCGGCTCTGTGCTGGCACACCCAGCCCAGCTCTGAGGCTGGAGTGACATTGACATCTTAGCCAATGCCTCAGGAGGAACTAGGGATAAAGGGACTTGGGTTTAAATCCAAGCTTTGTTACTTCCTTGCTGTGTGACCTTGAGCAATTATTTTACCCTCTAAGCCTCAGCTTCATTATTTAAAAGTACAGTAAAATATTCATTTTACCTCCAAGGTTATGGGAACACTAAATGAAATAATATATGTAAAGCACTGAAAACCATGCCTGGGACTTAGTAAACACTCACTAAAGACTGGCTGCCAGCTAGGCACAGTGGCTTACACCTGTAATCCCAGCATTTTGGATGGCCAAGGCAGGCAGATCACTTGAGTTCAGGAGTTTGAGGCCAGCCTGAGCAACACAGAAAAACTCTTCTCTACAAAAAATACAAAGAAAAAAACACATAGACAAGAGTGGTGGTAAATGCCTGTAGTCCCAGCTACTTGGAGGCTGAGGCAGGAAGACAGCTTGAGCCTGGGAGGTCAAGGCTGCGGTGAGCCATGATCGTGCCACTGCATTCCAGACTGGGTGACAGAGTGAGATTCTGTCTCAAAAATTTTTTTAAAAAAAGGACTGGTTATCATCACTGTTGTTATTGTCAGTGATTATGAAAATAAAACAGCACTTGAAAAGTGATATCTTGGGCAATTTTCTGTTTATTTTATGTGTAGTAGATCCTATATATGTTACTAAGAGATGGAACCTGCAGGAGGTGACGGGGCCATAAGGACCCCACCGTTATGAGTGGGATTAGTATCATTATAAAAGGGTGAGCCCTGTCTCGCTTGCTTTTCTCTCTCACCCTGTTGCTTTCTGCCCTGGGATGACGCAGCAAGAAGGCCCTTGCCAGATGCTGGCACCTTCATATTGGACTTCCCAGCCCTCAGAACCACGAACCAATAAATTCCATTCATTATAAATTACTCAGTCTCAGGTATTCTGTTATAGCAGCACAAAGCAGACTAAGACATACATGAAACCAAAGGATCATGTATCATTGGCCCAGGAAAAGCAGTTTACTGAAGAATGGCAGCAGCACCTGGAGACATATGATCCACACATGAGATTTCCATATGGTCCTTTATAGCTCTGTCAATAGCAACACTATCTTTTGCTCAAGCCAAAAGCCTGGGTCTCATCCTTAATTCTTCTTCTTATTCCGCCCACCCACCCACCCAAAAACAAGCCCAGCCATCAGCAAAGGTCACCTCCCAAATATGCCTTGAATCTGCCAACTTTTCTCCTATTCTGCTGCCACCACCCTAGTCTACCATCATTTTCCCTAGAATTTTGCAGCATGTTTCTTGATTGGTCTAATTTACTTCCTTATAATCCATTTTTTCTGTAAGGCAGCCACCTTTAAAAATCATATCAGTCTCTTTATTCTCCTACTTAGAAAACTTCCAGTGCCTTCCTTGTCATTGCATTTGGAATCCCAAGCCCCAATGTCATCTGGCTTCTGTCTCCCTCTCTTATCCTCATCATCACATCCCCCACCTCCATGCTTACTCTGTTCCTCCCTTAGATCCTCAAACAAGCTAAGCTCCTTCCCTCTTAAGGGTGTCTGTATTTTCTCTGCCTGTGGCTGGAAGGTTCTTCACCCAGACCTTTGTGTGCCTGCCTCCTTGTATCACATGGCTCTCAACTCAGATGCCACCTTCTCAAACTGTCCTGTTCTCTGCTGTCTTCCCAATACCCAGGGGGTGCTTGGAACATAGTAACCACTCCACAGATGTTTATAGGAGAATGAATGAATAAGGAATCCAAACAACCAGACACAGCATTTTAGGGGATGACAACCACACTCTAAATAAGAAGTGACAAAGATCATTCTTTCTGTGAGGATTTTCATCTAGTTTAGGGAGAGATTAATCTAGCCCCTCAATACTCCCAGCCAAATATGCCCGGGAAAATCAGAAAGCATGACTCAGAAAAGCAATAAGCTGAGAGTGATACTTCTTCAAACAGACGAGTATCCATGCTAAATGCCTCAGATAGCTTTCAGCCTTAAGCAACAACACTGTTGACAATAGCCAAGGAAAATGCTACAGCTCATACCAAAAGAGTATCTGCAGCTTGGGCTGACATTTCAACACAAATTGGATTATTTTGCTCTTCCTGGAAATGCATGATCTGGTCACATAATGGGACACTATTCAATTAGCAGGTCCCTGGTTGTTCTGAAATGTATAGGAAGAATGGTTGACTTTTAGAGGAAGCCTGTGACTCAACGGAATCTGGCTCCTGCTGCTCAAACTCACCCCAAGCTCATCTGTCCCAGAAAACCAATTAAATGACATTCCTGACAACTGGACAGAAACTCTTATCTCTTGGCCAGTATATTATCTCTCCCAGGTGGAATTTCCTGGGATGCCTATTTGAGATCAGAGTGTTTCTCAGTGAAAATATGTGGTTGGCATTCAATCTGTTTAGTTACATGAATCCCTATTCTAATTCATGGCATTCAGAGGTAATAACTGGAGATACTGAAGTGGAGTAGGTCACCATGGGAGGAAGAATGTCAGAGAAGGAAGTTGAGGATGCATGGAGAGGGTGTACAAGAGGCAGCAGAGACATCAAAAGAAGAGGCAAAAAAGGAGAGGAGTGGGGTACCTTAAAGACATAGACCCCAGAAGTCCCAGCTGATAACTGTTTTCCTAAATCTCACTCCCGCCAGACCATAAGTTCTTTAAAAGCCAGGAGAATACCTCATTCACTTTCTGTCTTTTCCTACCCAGAAACTAGCTCTGGGCCTAATGAATGAATCAGAAACCTGAAGAATAGAGATCAAGACTTTAACATTTTCAAAATTTCAGATTGTGACAGCTCAGTTCAATACCCAGCAGAAAATAAAATGCATGGAAATAACCAGTGTGCAGCTGCCACGTGTGCTGGGTCCACTTACGTCTTGTTCAGCTCTGGGGGTCTTGCATCTGGAATGGCAGAAGGGTGAGTAACTTGTCACAGTTTGCCTGGGACTATCTGGTTTTAAAATTGAAAGCCTCATGTCCCAGGAACCTCTCAATCACCCTCAACAGAGCTTTCAGCAAGTATTTGCTGAATGATTGAAAGATGTGACTACCTCAGGAAGCTGTTGGAGAATCAAAGAAACTAGGTCTACAAAAATGCTTTGAAAATTCTAAACTGTATCCAATCAGAAGGTATCACCCAATGTCAAGTACAGTTATTGATTGGATGTGTGCTGACTGACAAGAAGGAGCAGCACCTGTGTCTTACTTTGAGCACTGGAAGCACATGTCCACCGGCCCTTGCTATGGCTGATTTACAGGACAGCAGAGTCCCAGAAGGGGGGACAGAAAGGTGGGAGGGTATAGGCTACGGTCCTGGGACAAGCAAAATTGACTGACCCCACCCATATCATAATCTCAGCCTAGGGCTCATCATCTCTGCGTTATAATTCACAGTTAAAATAATGAACTCACACTGCCACCAAGTCTCTCCCCCTGCCAGGAGGTGGAGAGGGAAGTAGAGGTGATCTAGGGTTGTGTATGCCTAGTCAAATGAAATGATCTTCTCCCAACATTCCCAAGCCTCAGCTCATGCCCACCACAGGGATCCCCTCTGTTGGCACCATTTCTTTACCTAGATAAGAAGTAGGTATGGAAATAGGAGAAGCCACAGGGAAATAAGTTGGTTCACATAATCGAGTTGGGTGAAGGGACAGCAGTAAGAGAGAGAACTGGCTTGAGTTAGGGAGCAGCCAGTGGAGCAAGGGTGGGGTTTTTATAAAGAACAAGGAGCATTTTTATGAAGATTTAATGTGGGGTGCCCCTTGATGCCCCTTAAGAAGCCCCCATCTGCAGTATTTTACTCTTTGAGGTCTTTGGATTCAAAACTTTGCTCCTTCTCAATGTGTTGAGTCAGCTTTAAGCATCACGAAACAAGGCCCATCTTGATTTGAGCAACACTTTCATGATACCTGGCCAGTGAGAGAGAAGCCAAAATTCATTCTCGGAGAGGTGACAAGAAAAGCCTGCAGCTGAAATGAGAGAGAGCAAGAGAGGGCTGAAACACTGGGTCTGCCAGATTCCAGGCAAAAGAGGAAGAGGAGTGGGTGATGGAGACTGAGAAAGCATCCCAGCCTCAAATACGGAGCATGGAGCGTGTCACCTTGGGTATGTCCAAATTGTCTTTTTTAGGGAACATTCTGTGGGCATGTGTGTGTCTACCAGATCAAATTCCAGTTTTATTTTCTTCCGTCTGTAAACCCTTTGAGCATGCTTGTGTAGACACAGAAATTGCCTGAAAGCCATCAGCAGGCCTAACAGCAGGGCCTCTCATCAATAACATAATAGCTGAAATTCTCAGTGCCTTTGTGTTCTGTGGCATTCCAAAGACTCCAAGCACATTATCTTACTGATTCTGACTGTAACTCAACAAAGGAGGCTGATAGGATCATCCCCATTCAGCTGATGAAAAACATAAACCAAAAAAGAAATCAGCCTGAAGTGACCCAGCTGGCCCAGGCAAAGCTGATACTAAACCCCAGCCTCCTGGTGGCCCCTTTCTGCAAATCAATGGCTCCTGTTTCCAGACAGATGAAACAGAGACAAAGGTTACAGCCACGGGCCTGGGAATCTGGCTGCGCGCTTGGAGCCAGCCGACCCCAGCTTAAGACTGACGCTGATTCTGGACATGAGGAAGGTGCTGTTCCAAGCAGGCCTTGTGGGCTTGGAAACACAGACTTGGAGGTTGATTTCCCCTGGTGGCTTAATCAGAAATTTCCTTCAACTCTCTCTACTGCAGACTTTGTGAGTGTCAAGGTTGGAATCTAGACATTCAGAGGGTTTCTTGTGAACTGTCAGCAGGGTCCTTTGGACCTTTCTGTGAAAAGGCCCAAAATACCCTCCCAAAATACCCAAAATTCCTTGGGGACTCGGGACAATCAAAAGGGTGACAACCAGCCAACTGAGAAGTCCTGATGAAAACCACTAGGTCATATTTTTCTGTAAGCATTATCACCTACTTGAAAGCCTGAGTCATTTTGCCAGTCCCAGGGGGGATGGATGAGTCACACTGATGAGACGGAGACTTTTTTTTCCTCTAACCTAGTTCTCTAACCTTTTGCATGAAAACTCACTGGCCTGCCCTGCTCTTAAAATATCCAGATCAGTTGTATAAGATCCAGCATCATGACTGTTCATGCAAGGTCACTGCTTGCATTTACTGAATTGGAGTCTTTTATTACTCAGAATGAATGTTCTTATTAAAAAAAAAACTCAACCCAAGTTATAATAGCAAAAATAATTTTATATCCTCCCACAGAGCTGGGAAACTTAAGCTCAGTTATGGGGGAATTGGGCTTGGGAATCAGAACCAAAAATGACTTGTTTAGTTACCCAGTCCAAACTAAGCAAAGAACTGGGGAAAAGAATAGGAAAAAATGAATGGGATTTAAGACTGTCTATCATTTCCAGAAAACAAGTTGCCCAAGTGATTTAGGCAAGGGTTGTGCTTTCTCAAGTTTTATTTTTAATTGAAGATGCCTTTTGGAATTTGTCAATGCTGTTAACATGAGAAACCCCAAATTCCTTTCTTTTTTATTAAGCCGAAACACTAACTGAAAGAGCGGTCAGTAAGCCTAAGAGAAAATAGAGAAGACTTTCTCTGCGGAGGTCTTTCTGAATGCTTTGACAACATTCGTTTAATTTGGGAAATTCATTCCAGGTGCTTCTTGGAGAGTCTGTGGCAGCTTTGTGACCATGGACTGCATCCATTCCTCAACACCAAGAGCCTTGAGCCATCCGTGTTGAATTTTTAGAGTTCAAGATGGCATCCAAAATTCTGTAAGAATATCTAAGCCTTTGATATGTTTTAAAAATATCTTTTGCCTATTTTTTTTTGTTTTCGGACAGAGTCTTGCTCTGTCACCCAGGCTGGAGTGCAGTGGCACAATCACGGCTCACTGTAGCCTCTACTTCCAGCATACAAGCAATCCTCCCACCTCAGCCTCTCAAGTAGCTGGGATCACAGGTACATGCCACCACTTTTGGCTCATTTTTTAAAATTATTTGTAGAGATGGGGAGAGTCTCCCCATGTTGCTCAGGCTGGTCTCCAACTCCTGGGCTCAAGCAATTCTCCTTCCTCAGCCTCCCAAAGTGCTGGGATTACAGGTGTGAGCCACTGTGCCCAGCCTGTTCTTTTCAATAAGAACAAAAGAGGGTAAGGAAATGGGATAGTATCTGCATAATTCTAATTTCAAACCATCCCACTTGGAAAGGAGGTATTTGTTCACCTGACCTGGATTATCTGGATTAGAAAGCTATATTCATTGAATGTGCCAGATTTTGCTACAGTAACAAACATCCCCACTATCTCAATGATTTAAATGACATTTATTTCTTGCTCAGGGACAGTGAGGACTGTTGATCAGCTGTGGCTCTTCTGAGCTCAGCTGGGCTTTGCTGTGATTAGCTTGGGTCAGCAGCTTGTGTCCTCTCATTCCTCTTCTTCTTCCAAGGCTGAAGGAGCCTCATGTCCTCATAGAAAAGAGCAGATGCTGGAGAGGACAAGTGGAAACTTGTGATGCCTTCAAAAGGCTCTGCATAGAGCTAACACACAGTCACTTCTGCTCACATTCATTGGTCAAAACCAATCCAATGGCCAAGGACAACGAGACAGAAACGTACAATGTAGAGAGTGGGAGAGGGTGAATATAGTTGGGTACCATCATCTGATCTACCAGCCTGTCCTCCTGGTCACAAATATTAACCTTCCTCCTAGCAGAAAATCTTTACCTCCCCTTCCAAAAACACTCCAAAAGCCTCATTCAATCACGGCATCAGTCTTAAAGCCAAGAATCTCATGCTATACCAGATTTGGATGTGACTCCTCTTGTTCTGGAGATCTATGAACTAAAAGACAAGTTATTAACACCCCCCTCCCCAGTCACACACAATTCAAGGACAAAACAGCTACAACACACACCTCCAGTTGCAAAGGAAGAATGGGAGACACATGGCACTCAGTGGCTGTCACAGTTAATTTGACACATCAGCATGGCTGGGGCACAGTGCCCAGATCTGTTTGGCCAAACACTATTATGGACATTTCTGTGAAGGTATTTTTTGGGAGAGATTAATATTTACATTGGTGGACTTTGGGTGAAGCAGGTTATCTTTCATAATATGGGTGGGCCTCATCCAATCAGGTTAAGGCTTTCATTGCACACACACTGACTTCACCGGAGCAGGAAGGAATGCTGCCAGCAGGCTGCCTTTGGACTTGAACTGCAGCTCTTCCCTGGGTCTCCAGCCTGACAGCCTACCCTGCCCAACGTTAGATTTGCCAAATCTACAATCTTGTAAGCCAGTTCCTATAAACAAACAAACAAAAGTATCCTGTGGTTCTGTTTCTCTGGAGCACCCTAATACAGTGGTTCACTGCAATTCTGAAATCGCTCTCAGCAATCATTGAGAGGCACCATACTGATGGTCCAGAATGCTCCGTGACTGCATCTGCATTAAGCTTGCCGGGAGTAGTTCCCCCATCATTGTTCTCTCTGGTTTCTGATGGTTGATTACACGCTGGGAAGCTCTTCCTTTCCCATGATCCTGCACTGGAGAATACGCCTGTCTTGGTGGCTGGGCAGTTTTCTTAGCTGCTTCAAGCCCATAAAAACTGGAGGCCCAAGGGTTGTTTTATGCCTTGAAATAATCAGTGTCTTTTATTCCAGGCTGGCAGCACTTTGTACAATGCAGATCTCTCAGACACTGTTTGGTTTTTGCTAATGTTTTTTAATCAGTTTGATTTCAGGAAGCTCCATGGGACAACAGCAATACCCACAAGTTTTTTTTTTCCAGACCCCTCTTTCTATAGATTTAATTACAGGTACTTTGAACTTATCAGGCCTTGATGGGACCACCTTAGGACTCTTTAACTTGAAGTAAGTCTACAAATGCAAGTATTTAAAGGGGGGAAAGTTGGAACCAATCAGAGTTCATAACCAATGTATGATGACCAAGCTCACTGCAACCTCCGCCTCCCCGGTTAAAGTGATTCTTCTGCCTCAGCCTCACGAGTAGCTGGGACTACAGGCACGTGCCATCACACCCAGCGTATTTTTAGTAGAGACGCGGTTTCACCATGTTAGCCAGGATGATCTCAATCTCCTGACCTCGTGATCCACCTGCCTTGGCCTCCCAAAGTGCTGGGATTACAAGTAAGCCACCACGCCCGGCTGGGCTGTGTCTTAATCTGAAAATGTTTTACTGGCTAGAGATATATCCTTTAATCCTACAAGTCTGAGAATTTCTGGATTTCCCCTTGTCCCTTTCATCCCTAGATGGAGGAAGGGTGTTGTCAGAGAAGCCTTCTAGGGGAGATGGGCCTAAACTGAGTACCAAAGAATAGGTAAGGGTTAAGCCGCTGAAGTGGGCAGGAGGCAGGCATCCTAGCAGGGGGACCTCCAGGTGAGTGAAGGCCCCATGACATGAGAGAGTCGGCCAGGTGGGCATTGTGGCCCAAGCTGGACACAACAGAACAGAGGCTGTGGAGGAAGCTGTGGCTGAGAGTCTGCAGAGGTTTCCCAAAAGGAGCCTTGAATGTCATGCATCAGAGTGTGAGCTTTATCCACAGGGCATTTAAAGCTCATTTTCGGCAGTTACTTTGCACGTTCAGACACAACTCAACACAGGTTGCCTTTCTTTACACGATATGAATGTACAAGGTAGAGCCATGTCTCATCACAGCTTTACAAGGCCTTATAATTCTATTTTTAAATCTTTAAAACAAAGGGCATGGAGCTGGCTGGAAAGGCCGATCTGCTGTCGCACGCAGTGAGAAAGGACAACCTTTCATGCAAGGGAAGCAAACCGAGGCCCCCAGGGTGGTCGGCTGCTCATTTTTATGTTTTCCAAAGACAAGGTTTTACTCTAAAAGCTTCCCTCTTCCTTAGGCGTTTCCACGAGCCCAGGGCTCAGACCAGCAGCCCAGGCAGCCACTCACCGTCTTACAGAATAATAAACCTCGAGACAGAATCTCCAAGCAATAGCCACAACTTTTCGGTTCTGACTTAAGTGTCAGTAATGTGCTGTTTCTAATTCATCCCGGGGGATAAGAAGTGGTGTGAGACAGTGGGATTCTCTGGTCTCTTTCATTTCATGTTTCTTCTTCCACTTTCTGCCTAGAAGCCTAAGGGAGCCCAACCTTCCTTCCCACCCCAGACCTCAGCACAACAGAACTGGCTCAACAAGATTCTAGCCACAAACACAGACTGAGCACAGGGATGAGGCCAAGTCCAGAGGCTGGCGAACCTGTGTTCTGGTCTCAGCTCTGCCACCTACCTGCTGTGTTTCCATGGAAATTCACTTAGCCTCTGGAGGAAAATGAGGGGAATGGACTTCATGACCCCTGAAGATACTGAGATTCACTAAGTGTATTTCTTTCATTGTCTTTCCACCAATGTCCACTCAGAGTTCTTAACTGAGACAGTGGCCCGGAACCACCTGCAGAGCTTGGAGAGAACAGACATACTAAACTCCACCCCTTCTCCCAGGTTCTGCTTTGCATTTTTAAAGAGCATTTCCTGATAACTGAGATCTCAGCCCAAAGGAACAGTGTGGAGGCACCGGAACAGTGTGGAGGCACCGGAGCTCTGGGGTGACTGGAAACATGAGCTTGAATTGGCAAGAACTGAAACTAGAATATCACAGGACGACTCTGAGAACTCAATGAAAATGCACTAGTGACCGTCCTTGTACAGATGCAACCACATACACAGAACATATGAAAATTCTAATGGGGAAAAGGAATATGTATCCCAGACAACAGATAGCTCAGCACCATCCTGGTATCCACACTGAAAACAGTATAAGCGCCCAATATCCTAATGGTCAGCTTTTCCAGAGATGCGCTATTAGCTTGTGTGCAGCACTTGTTTCCTACTTAGCATAAGTTGCCTACTTGGCATAACTTACATAATGTAAATTATTGTCTTAACTAAAAAACAATAACAGTTTTCTCTTATCCTACCCTGGAATGACATCCGCAAATGTTACAAGAGTCGGCCTTTGATTGTCTAACAATAGCACTGCTGCAAAAATGGAATCCAGGTGCCCCCCGGTTGTGAAATTAAATGTTATTTCACACTCTGCTTGTTAAGATGTTATCTTTTAAGAGAAGATACATTTTAAGTAAAAATATAACTGTTAACTGTGCTTAATTTTATTAATAAAGAATTCTGTCCTCAGAGTTTTCCTTTACTTTTGTAAAGTAATACAGAGTCTTTATTTCATCAATGTGTTTTACTTTAGTAATTCCCTGTTTTTATTTCATCAAGTGAAAAATTAAAATAGTTAACACACTCACAGGAAGTGAAACTTTTACTGGGATCACGGAGTTGTCTATATTCTCTTTCATTACTGCCCTCCTCCCATCCTCCACAAAGGAGAAAAAGTAAGAACTAATAATAACGAAGTCCTCAATTCTGCTCACAAGCATTCGAGGAACAAGGCTGTTGAATGAGATTGAGTGGCAGATGTCCATGATTTCATTTCACTTTCTTAACTTGCTTTTTTGAAAACACCTTCATGTGTGACTTGGAGGAGAGGAAAGGCACAATGAAAACAGACAGCGACAAAGGACCAGCTGTGAGTTTTTAAAATACATACATTCATGGTTGACAGTAAAAAACTTCCAGCTTTAACAGTGAGGAGGAAAATTCAGTGGCATTTGACGTGATCAGTCTCAATGCCTAGAGCAGGCAGGCATCTGGTCCCTGGTTTTCTCATTAGTCAGGTTTTCCAGAAAGGTGAAATGATGGGAGAAGCATAGAATTCAGATCATCCCAGCACTATGGAAAGAGACCCAGAATGAGAGTGAGGGGACGACTGTTCAAGGCCTACATCTTCTACCAACTAACCACGTGGCTGTTGTTCTGAGTGCCAGGAAAACAAACCCATTAAAAGCATGCGAGGGACAAGCAAGCTAGTAACAAGACAATCTGTGATGACCACAAAGCTACTCAGAGTTAATTGTACCTCCACACCCCTTATAAAAGTATCTCAGCATATGAATATAGAACCTCAGGAGGCCCATCCCCACCCCACAGATTTGAACCAGAAGACTTCTGAAAAGAGCAAACACAACACTCCCTGTGTGAGTTCAAACATGTCCACACATTCTTGGACACATCCCCCATGAGGAAGTAAAGTCCAATTCTCCTCCCCGTAAATATGGGCAGGCTTTAGTGACTTGCTTGCAATGAATAGAATGTGTGGAGTGATGCCGTGTGGCTTCTAAGACTAGGTCATACTACCGGATACAGTGTCTGCCTGGCTCTCTCAAAAGCTGTTTTTGTGGGAGCCTACCATGCTATGTGGAAGCCCAGGCCACTTGGAGAGGCCACGTGTAGATGTTCCAGCTGAAGGAAGTTTGAGCGGTAGCATCTTAGATTGCTCTGTAGCCTAAGGAAAGTTTGGCAAGGCCGCTGGGGAGTTCTCCAGCCAAAACCACCCATCAGAGGAGTCCTGCATCCCCCCCAGAGCAACTGGCCTTAGCATCCCTGTGGTGTCTCATTGGCTGAGAGCAGCCAATGGAGGGCCTGGCTTCAGTGCAAACACAGCAATGAATTACAGGGCACAAGCAGCTTCTGATCACACATGCACTCAATTAGATCAAGGACAGGCCTGTTATCAGAACCATAGTAACCCTTGCAATCTGTGAGCTGCAAATAACCAGTGCTTGGTTATGATTGCTACAGACACAAAGTGGAAATGGGAGCATTGAGAGCCATTGTGAAAAGATGTCTACCACACCTCTCTTCTTACAGTCACTCCCAGGATCAGTATGGATTTTTGATGTCCTATTTTCCATTTGTCTCAGTGTCTTTGCTCTTGATGACTCAGAGGGTGGCATCCAGGGCAGGGCTGAGTCTCCAGTGATACTTTATGAGAATTCCCATTCTGAGACTGACGATGGCGGAGCAAGAATCACTCCAATCCAAGCCCTGAAGGGGGAGCCATGAGTGGAAACAGGGAGGCCAAGCACCAGTGCTGACTTGAGAGAACCCAAGAGCTGCTCATGGGAAACAGACCCAAATTCAGAAGGCAAGGAGAGGCATAAGCCTCGCAGGACCAACTTGGGGCTGAACAGAAGGGGCCAGTACTGCCATGAATGACTTTGGGAGGTCTCTCCTCACCTTCAGTGGAGTAGGAGGAATGTACTTATCTGGAGAACTTCACTTTCAAAGCCAAGGACAGTAACTTCCCTTTACAAACTGTTTCAAGATCAGAAGCAAAACAGGCCACAGGACATAGGAGCTAGTAACTTTTAAATGTGAAGTATATAACTTGAGCAAAATGAAATGACTTTCAGAATAATAGGTAATACCCTCATGATTTATGAACAAATGTAGTTGAGCAAACAGCTATTTATTGCCTACCCACCTCCACATACACACTTAACAAAGCCAAAAGGCAGTGTTGAACAATCCAGAATCCTATGCTGTTAACTTTGTGATCTGATCTTTCACGACATAAAGTATATGAGCTAGATCTTCTAATTTTTAAATTTTTGGTTAAGGTTATATCACATGATCTGAGTGGTTTTCCTTTTTGATTTGGCTGCCAGGAAGCTCAGAACCAAACTGACAACTTATTATAACAACTATATATAATCTTATACTCTGCTTTTTAAAACTGTATTTCTGGCCCGGACGTGGTGGCTCATGCCTGTAATCCCAGAACTTTGGGAGGCTAAGGCGGGCAGATCATGAGGTCAAGAGATAGAGACCATCCTGGCCAACATGGTGAAACCCCATCTCTACTAAAAATACAAAAATTAGCTGGGCGTGGTGGCGTGCACCTGTAGTCCCAGCTACTCGGGAGGCTGAGACAGGAGAATTGTCTGAACCCAGGAGGCGGAGGTTGCAGTAAGCCGAGATCGTGCCACTGAACTCCAGCCTGGCACCTGGCAACAGAGTGAGACTCTGTCTCAAAAAAACTGTTCCTCATCTGCCATCCCCCTCCCCACCACAGCTACCCTTTCTGTGCTAAACTGTACCTACCATAATCCACATGTCTTATTCTTATTCCCATTTCTCTTTTAATGGTGATTTTTGTTCAAATACATGATTTCCTCTGCATACTTTTTGTAAAACATTTCAAATTCATTCTGAAATGACAGTATTAATGGTATAAAAAGAAAGCTAAACTTTATTGATGGTACTATGTGCCAAGTATTAAATTTTCTGTTTTTGTTTTTGTTTTTTGGAGACTAATTTTTTAAAACCCAGCAGCATAGTTAATGCATACTTACTTTTTTTAATTTCTTTTTTTAACTTTTAAGTTCAGGGGTATAAGTGCAGATGTGTTATATAGGTCAACTTGTGTCATGGGGGTTTGTGCTACAGATTATTTCATCACCCAGGTATTAAGCCTAGTACCCACTAGTTACTTTTCCTGATCCTCTCTCTCCTTCTCGCCCTCTAAAATGCTCTCTATATATTATAAACACTGCAGAGACAGGTGCTATCATTCCTATTTTATAGATGAGGAAATTGAGGTTTAAGGAGTCACTTGTTCCAGGCTATAAGGAGACTAAGTGATTAAGTTTAACTTTTGACGATCTGGCTCCTAAGCTCCTGTTGTTCTTCCCTACTGTGCTGTTGGCCTTGACAGAGAAGAAAGAGAGTCAGTCAGGCAGCCAGCAGCAGGTGAACACAGGAGTGCACAGGCACACACGGGCACACATGCACACACACGTATGCCCACACGCACACACAGGAGGCTCCTCAGCCTCCTCAGAGGCACAGCTCAGGGCGTCACCTTCCCTGCTATTTCTCCAGACTTGAACACAGGCTGCGGGATGCCAGTGAGAAGTATGATCCACAGAAGAAAAGGAGCCCAGAAGAGGCTCTTGGCAAAGGTCCAGCTGGAGAAGACGCTGTGGCCCTCCTTGACCCCTACGGGGCTTCCCTCTGCTCTGCTAGTACAGATCTCCGCGCTGTCGACGACGGCACTGACATCGTTGTGCAGTGGAGAACAGTATGACTCGGTGCCCTCCGAAGCCCCATGGCCAAGAGCCGAGCCAGCTCTGCAAGGGAAAGAGCCGGGGACCAGGAATGGTATACATTGATCGTGCTACACTAGTGCGGCTCAAAAGTCAATATCTGCTTGACATGCTGCAGAGAGTCCTCAAGCATGCTGAGTCCAGTTCCTCAAAAAACGTGCTTTCCCTTTTTTTCTAGATGATGAAGTGCAGAAAGAAAAAAAGATGAGGCACTGGTGGACCCAGCAATGTATCAAGCTCTTAATTTACTTCTGAGTAGTAGTATTTTGAATCCTTTTGTAAGAATTCTACAGCATGAATGTTCAGGCAGGGAGCTAGGATTTTCAGTGTGTCTGCCAAACACTCTGTACCATGCTAAACTCTCAGGTGAGCATTTGATTTAATGTCCATGGTCTATTAGGGAAACATAATTTCCTCCTTGTGTTCTGGGGGTAATACGGTTTGGCTCATCTTGAACTGTAGCTCCCATAATTCCCACATGTTGTGGGAGGAACCCAGTGGGGAGACAACTGAATCATGGGGGTGGTCTCCCCCATACTGTTCTTGTGGTATTGAATAAGTCTCACAAGATCTGATGGTTTTATAAGGGGAAATCCCTTTCACTTGGTTCTCATTCTCTCTTGTCTGCCACCATGTAAGACGTGCCTTTCACCTTCCACCTTCCACCATGATCATGAGGCCTCCCCAGCCACATGGAACTGTGAGTCCATTAAACCTATTTTTCTTTATAAATTACCAAGTCTCGGGTACTTCTTTATCAGCAGTGTGAAAACAGTCTAATACAGGGGAAAGCCCTCGGTTTGACACACTACTCTTGGCCTTCCTCCCCTCCTTATGCCCTCTAAGACAGGAAGAATGACTTAATTGATGAAGGATTTGGGGAGAAGGACAGAGTATATGTGGCTTTGTCCCTTTCTCTGCGTCTCTTTGGGATGGACCTGCTTGCAGAGAGTCTTCATTCAGCTCTGTCCTTCTACTCCCTAAGTTTTACTCCTTCTGGGACTACTAAGTGGCAGTGTGCTCTGCATCTCCGCTTGCCTGTGTCTGAGAAGGGAGTCTTTCTCCATCTGGTTTCAGCGTTCCACAGCTCACTGTCGTTGGCTTGCCAGGAACCCAAGCACATCCTCCAGCCTAGCTGAAGAAGATCCTAAAGGTGATGATTTCATCTCCATCTACCTGACTTCTGTGTCCAATACTCAATTAGTCTAAAAACTTCATCAAGGAACAAGGATTTGATGTGTTCATACATCTCCAAACCCCAACACAATTTTATAAGACAGATATTATTAGTGTTCCTTTTCAAAGGAAATAGAAGACAGAGGTTGAGTCATTTGCCCAAAGAAACACATATGTTGTAGGCAGAGTATATACTCCTAGATATTGATTACAGAGCCTGTGTTTTTAACCATTGATCTTTCTTCTTATTTTAATCTCATGCCAAGTCCATTTGAAGGATTATATCCATATGAGAGGGAAAATAAAACTTAAGGATCTTCCACACCGTCATTAAAAGCCAAATTTGTGTGATTTCAAAGCATTGGCACCTTTCATTCTATTGGGATACAATGGGGGTTCTACATTTTGATTTTTTTCTTGGCATCTTGCACATTGAGGTGATCTGAGGTCCTGAGACCACATCACAGGCCCATCTTCTGTGAATGTTGAGATCAGGGGCCTCAGTGAATAAAGGAACCACATCTGGTCCTATAATGCAGGTCTCCTTGACATAGTGACAAATTGTCAGGGCAAACAAGTTATTCCAAACAAAAGATAATTTACTGTGCCCCTCAGTGAGGATGATGACTTGGGAATCTCCAGTGGCTGCACCAAGTAGCTGCTGATGAACTCAGACAGGGTCAAGTTTTCCAAAGATAAATCTTGGAGCATGAAAAGGGGGCAGTTAACTCATGGCCTCTCCAACTCCTGTTCTAGTGCCTTCTTTCACCACATTGATTTCACCAATGCCACTATAAGCTTAAACAACGCCAGGGTAGCAGATATGACACCCATGTGCCACAAACTCAAATGTAAAAAAAAAAAAAAAAAAAGTCATTTTCTTTAATTGTATGAAATTCAGTTTAATTTAATTTCTGTCAAGCTCCTCTGGCAAAAATAATAGAAGAAACTAATCTTAGTAAATGTAGGTGAGTTCATTGACTTCAGCATTTTCTTATCCTATCTTCTTTCAAGCTGTGTCCAAGTTCCAGGGATAGTAGGGAGGGGGAGATCTAACTCTTGGCAATCATCTGTCGTCTTCAGCATCTGCTATACAGTCTCATTCCTATGGGTACCTGGTCAACAGTATCTGTCCCCACTCCCATTCAGGAAGTCTCTGGGAAAGGTAAATGTTGGTCACTATAATTGTCCTCCCTGGGGCTGTGGAAAATTCACTGGAGCTGTCTCAAGCCTTCTGTGCCTCAACAGACCTCATTACCATGGTTGCCACTGCCTATGGTACTCACCCAAACACAGGGATAATCTGAGACCTGGAGCTATCCTGGGACCCAGCTAGGAATGGAAGGACGGGAGAAATGAGTCCCATCTGTTCCAGATCTCTGAGTGTATCCAGAGGGTCTATCACTGAAGCTTCACCAGGGAGGAGCAGCAGAGGACAAGGACACTTCTTGGAGTCCCACCAGGCTCTAGCTTCTCCCATTGGGCTCTCCATCTTTGTCTAACCCAGGGAATTAATACCTCTTCTAGATGAGACAAGCCAGTCTCTTGGATCTTCTTCTTCTCCCTGACCTCAGCTTTGTAAACTCACAAAAATTCAAAGTAAAAAATGCAATGCCTTTGTGCCACTGTGACAACCCTCCCCCAGGGCAATGAGTGCCTCATAACTCAGTTTGAATGGATAGGATGGGTAGTGATAACGATGGAGTTAAAAGGGATGATGGGATATTTTTTAAACATACATAACAAATGCCCCAAAAAAATCTGTTCAAGAATCCCCCATAGTATTTTTTACAATAACTCTGTATTAGTTATCCACTGCTGCATAACAAATTTCCCAAAACTTAGTCCCTTGAACAACCATATGTATTGTTTCATGGTGTCTGCTTGGCTGGGTCCTCTGGCTCAGAGTTTCTTACAAGGATGCAATTATGGTGCTGGTCAGGGCAGCTGTCATCTCAAAGCTCCACTGAAAGGGATCTGCTTCTAAACTCATTCATGTGGCTGCATCAAGGTCCAGTTCTTTGCAGGCTATCAGACTGAGAGCCTCAGTTCGTCCCTGGCTGCTGGTTAGGTCCTTCCTCAATTCCCTGCCACATGCAACTCTGGCTTACAACACCGGGTGGCTGTTTTCATCAGAGTGGGTGGGTAGGAAAGTAAAAATAAGTGAGAGAGAAGTCACAGCCCCTCAACACCTAATCTCACAGCTGATATCTCATCCTTTCTCCAGTATTCTCTTTGTTAAAAGCAAGGCAGTGGGTGTGGCCCACACACAAAGGGAGGAGATTATACAAGGATGCAAATACCTGTGGGAAGGGACCACAGGGAGCCATTTCAGATTAAACTGGAAGCAACCCAGATGCCCCTGGGTGAATGGATAAGCAATGTGTGGTGCATTCACACAACAGCATAGCACTGAGTAGTTTAAAGGAAGAAACTACGAATGGACCCACAACACGGATGAACTTCCAAAATGTTATGATGAGTGGAAGCCAGACACAAAAGAGAACACACTTTAGGATTCACTGTTACGAAGTTTTAGAACAGGTTGTCTCTGGAAAGGAACTGACTGGAAAGGAGCACAAAAGAACTTTCTAGAATGAAAGATATCTTGACTAGGGGGTGGTTATATGTGTATATTCATATGTCAAGACTCATGCAACTGTACAGTTAAAAGCTCTGCATTTACTGCATGTAAATTATGTTTCAGTTTATACTTTTTACAAGGCTTCCATCAGTACCTTACAATATTATTCCACAACACCAGTACACTCCAGTTCTCCCCACCTGGGAAGGAAGTGTGGCTGCAGATCAGACTTACTTCCTGGGTAGCCTTGGGAAACCTCTTAAACTTCTCTGAGCTCATCCCTCCAGCAAGCATTTGCATTCTATGTGAGCCCTGCTAAAAGCCCTGATAAAGAAGAAACAGAATTCAGTCAGCTCTATCTAAGGGCCTACGGCCTAATGGAAGAGACACACATACAAATGAATATAAGGCTGGGAGATATGACTGCTGGGATGGATTAGTCATGTCTGCCCTGGGCATGGAATATGAAAGTGGTATTCCTCGTCCCTGCTCTACGGGATTAGAAGATTTAAATGGAGTGTCTGTTTTCTGGTTTCTATTAAACCTGGTGGCAAGACATCCCTACTGCCTTGTTCAATGTAATTTAATTCAACAGACATTTGTTGGTTGCTTTCTGAGTGCCAGGCATTTATATTCAAAAACTCTTTAATTTCTATTACATGTCCATATGGCCATTATGTTCATCAGTCTTGGCTCAGTTGAGAGATGCTTTTTGGAGGATTTTACTATGAACTCCCCCTATAGGGCAACCCTGAATGTCATTTTTCAATCCTTAAAAATTAGACACAGACTACTGGCAATATGTGGCAATACAGAACCTGAATTTTTCTCTGGGGCTATTGACTCCCCTTATGAAATCTTAATTTCTGAATTAGTAAAGGTGTGGCTGAGAAGCCCCTTTACAATGATTCCACAGCTTCATCAAACACCCCGCCATATATGAAGCTAAGCTTTCCGGTACTGTTGCACTAGGTCCTCACCACTACCCGTGGTCCTTGTTATCTCCATGAATCCCATTTTCTAGACAAGGAAATTAAAGCTTAGAAGAGTTAGGGGTTTGCTAATGACCCTGGGCTCTAAGTGACACAGCTGAGCCTCAATCTGTGTAATCTCTCCCATCTTATTATAACATAGTCTTTAACTATGGCTCCAAAAAAAAAAAAAAAAATTCTGAGCTAAATCTTTCTTTCTGAGTACTGCAAAGTGCTAAATGTCATGCTCACTGAATGCCAGTTTCCCCAGTTTGATCAAAGCATTGCCATTGTGTGACCTTGGACAAGCCATTTCCCTCTTGGGGCCCTGGTTTCCTCATCTGTGAAATCTGGGCAATCAACTTCGTAACATAGAGTTTCTCAAACAACATTTTATGATGCATATTTCCAAATTAAGGTGGTAGATTTCGAAGAAAATTCATGCATACCTTACCTGAGCCATATATTAATTTAATAACACCGCTCCCTTGTTGATAGCTAGGTTATCATTTTCTCCCAGTGCCAAGTGGGAAAACGGTCCTCTTTCAAGGTCATTAAAAGTAGAGGCCAAATGAATCATATTTTCAAGACATCATGCCACTGCCTCCCTCAGCACTAATGTATCCTAAAAGCAGTATTTCACATCTGGATTTTGAGGACCTGGAGCTGAATTGCATTTCTAAATCAAAATGTAGAAAATTTCACATTCAGAAGGATTTTACCATAATCCAGTAGTACCTTAATGGGCCTTTAAGCCTCAAACCACGTTTTAACCCCTGAATTCTCAGAGAGCTTGGTCATATCATTTTTCAATACATACATTTCATGGTTTATTGATTTTATCCAGGAATAAGAAAAGGCACTTATGGAAAGAAGGAATTCGGCTTAATTTCGAAAACTAAATGGATCCTGGGCTAGGAGGTTTAACGAAGTCTTGAATGCTAAATGCAACACTGAATGAATTACATATAAACAACTGGGCCCGTGTGAACAGTGACAACTGTTTCCTTTTTTTTTTTCTCTGACTGTTTCCTTTACAGAAAATCACAATGGCTGCACTTCACTGAGGACAAGAGGATTTCTCCATTATGCACGGGTAAACTGCAAGATGGATGTGTTGAGTTTTGAGCAGCCAGAATATTTCTCCCTTCACTGTTTGAGTTTTAAAAGAAGAGGAAAGCAAACAAGGGGTAGGAAAAAGTGAGAAAGAAGAGAAGAAACTGAAGGAAGTACACTTACAGGTGGAGGTAAGCTGCTTCCTGGGCCCCAGTCTGTCCTCCTGGTTTGATTCTCCTTAGGCATCTTGACAATGGCTCCCTTTATTTGAACCTTTCTTGATTAGATAAAGAAAGCAGGGCTACTACAAAAAAGGAAGAGAAGAGGGGAGATAGAATGATAAAGCCTTGACCTTGGAAGGGACTTTAGAAGCCTACAACCTTTAGATATTTTTATTTAAAGATAAGAAAACCAAGATAACCAAAAACCAAGAGGTGAAGAGACTGCCTTCAGCCTCTCAACTTGGAAGTAGCACAACTGGTACAAAATGTTGATCGACCTTTTCCGGGCAGCCACTTGGCCCAGAGCATCCCATGATGGCATCTAATAATGTACTCACAACCATCCTTGAACACTGCAAAAATCTTAGGTCTCTGTTCAAACAATAAAAGGTTAATATAAAAGAGACTTCAGATCCTAACAACACGATGAAGGGAGTTGAGAGATAAGAATCAGAACCAAGTTAGCCAGATGCCAGCAAGATACTCTTTCTTAGTAGATGAAGGTCAATATCACATCATTTAATCAAAATAACCAAATACTTTTGAGCACCTGCCATGTGTCATGGGAAAAGAGGGAGACAGGAAGAGAAGGGAAGAAGAACGGAGGGAAGAAAGACCTATTTACAAGACTCCATGGCCATTTAGTAGCCAGAACTCCAACCTCCAGAGACCTGTGATGAACAGTCTCACTATTACAGCTCAGAAGCAATGGATACATTTCTATATCCTAAGAACTATAGAGGAAATCATAGACAAAAATCCAGAACCTTTTGCCAACAAAAGACAGTGTGCAACACCCAAATCAAGTGATCAGAGATGTTTTTATACATTATCTGAGACCAGAAATCCAAATGGAGAAGTCAAATCTAAACAGCTGAGTGGTAAAAAATTTCACCACTCTCTACTTCTGCCCAAAAGCATACCCAGCATTCACTGATTCAGCAAGCACATTTCAAGTGCCTGCTTTATGCTGGGTTCTGCTAGAGACTGCAGATGAAGCAGTAAACAAGGCCAAAGAGCTTAGTGTCATCATGGAGCTGACAGCTTAGAAGGTGAGATAGACACAATACAGAGGTACCAAAAGAGAAAACTTGGCCTTTCTAAGGGGGTGATGTTTCACACAAGACCTGAAGCAAGAGAAGGTATCATCTCCGGGGGAGAACGCAAGAAGCTGCATCCCAGGCAGAGGTTGAGCCAGCAGGTGCAAAGTTCCAGAAGTGGGGAGATGGCCGGGTGTGCCCCGGAGCTGCAGGAAGGCAAGTGGGGAGGAGAGAGAGAGAGGACAGTGTATAAGATGAGGCTGGAGCGCTGTGGGCCTGGGTGGGGGAGTTTGGATTTTATTCCAAGCACAATGGGAGCCCATTGAAGGGTTTAGTAACAGTCAATAGAAAGGAGCACAAAAGGCCTATTTGAGGGCTCGGCACAGCCCCATAAGCCCTGCATTCAGGACCTCACTAAGCACTCACTGTATTGTCTCCACGGACTCTTTTCACAACAGTCTCTCAGCCCCTGATTTTCTCAGTTCTTTCTCTCCATGGCTTTCTTATGGCTCCAAAATGAACAGGAACAAGGGAGAAGAAGAAAAGCCCCCAGCCCCCAGGGGCCCACTGGTCTGCCACACTTGGTGTGCAGACGTGGGGCACACAGCAAAGCGGGGGAAAGTGCTGGAGGTCCAGCTCCCTGAGCGGCCCCCTGTGGGAAGGAGAGGTGGGGGGAGGTGGAGAAGAGAGGGCCAAATAACCAGGTCCCACACCTTTGCAAATGCCAGCCTCCCTGGGATCTCTCCTTCAGAGAGATGGGGAGATAGAGGCCCCAGCAGTAGAAAGTCTGAGCTGTGCCACTTGACACGTGCCTCTGGGACTGGGAAGAACTCAAATCTGGAGTCAGAAGACCCCCCTTTCAATCCCGATTCTGGCTGTGTGACATACGTGACAAAGGCTATCCTGGACAGGCTCAGTTTGCCCCCCCAGATTCACTCTCTATCCTCCTGCACCCACTCTAAGCCCAGAGGCCTGGCTTCCCAGCCCTCCAGCTTCCAGGCAGCTTTGGCCAATGCGAGGCATTGGCAGGAGGTTGGAGGGTTGGAGGAGAGAGAGATCCTGGTATTTGTTCCCCCGGCTCCCTTCCCCCAGGCTGTAGATCGTAGCTGGTGTGTTTCTTTTCTGAAGGCCTTGGCTCCTGCCCGCCAGCCCTGTCCCCTAGCACTCTCTGGATCCCAGCAGCAGCTACTTCCCCTTCACCCCTGCAGGCCCAGGGGTAGTGGTGGCTTCCTGATGATGCAAGCTCCGGGTACCTCCCATCCCTCACTGCCTTCCTCACCCCCTGCTTACAACTTCAGCACTACTACCATCATTAACCTGTCCTCATTAGCCCTTTTGAGGGGGCCATCTATTACCTCCCCATTCCCTAAACGATCCAATGGGCAGTTACCTTGAGTCTCTGAGATTCCATTTTCCCCATTAGTAGCATTCCTTTAAAGAAATTCTTGTGGAAAGTAAATCAAGAAAAGTGATGCACAAGAATGCCCACAATATCCAAAAGGTGGAAACCCCAAATGTCCATCGATAGACAAATGCGTAAAGAAACTGTGGTCCACACATGCAGTAGAATATTACTTGGCCTTAAAAAGGAATGAAGCACTGATACATGCTACAATGGTAGATGAACCTTGCAAACATTATGCTAAACAAAAGAAGCCACGTGCAAAAGGTCCCATGTTGGACGATTCTATTTATATGAAATATTCAGAATAGATAAACCACAGAGACAGGGTACAGATTGGTGGTTACCATGGGTTTAGGGATTGGGGGTTACATGAAGAAACTGCTTAATGGATAAGGGGTTTTACTTTGGAGTGATGGGAATGTTTTGAAACTAGATCAAAGTGGTGGTGGCATCATATTGTGAATGTGCTAAATGCCACCAAATTGTTCACTTTAAAATGGTTACTTTTGGGGTGGGCGCGGTGGCTCACATCTGTAATCCCAGCACTTTAGGAGGCTGAGGCAGGCAGAGCATGAGGTCAGGAGATGGAGACCATCCTAGCTAACACAGTGAAACCCCATCTCTACCAAAAATACAAAAATTAGCCAGGCATGGTGGCACGCGTCTGTAGTCCCAACTACTCAGGAGGCTGAGGCAGGAAAATCACTTGAACCTGGGAGGTGAAGGCTGCAGTGAGCCAAGATTGCAGGACTGCACTCCAGCCTGGGTGACAGCACGAGACTCCGTCTCAAAAAAACACAAAAGTTTACTTTTATGTTAGGTGAATTCCTCTTCAATAAATTATCTTTCTAAAAAAGAAAAATCCACCCAAACTATAAACTGTAAAAAGGAAAATCCACCAAAAACTATAAAACATTAAATATGATAACAGAATTTTTCTGATCATAATAAAAAATATATATAGTTAATGAAACACCACATACATAACAAGACAAAGCTTTAATGTAACTAATACAAGAGCAAAATGAAAGGGCCAGGCCATGAGCTGGTTGGGTGGAGACGGGAAGAGATCTCAGCTGGTGGCAAGAGCAGGCAGGAGCCAGGCCTTTGCCTGCAGAATGAAGGTAAGGGCTTTCCAGGCTAGAGGAGGTCACAAGCAAAGTTTCTAAGGTAAAAGTGTCAAAGCCTTGGGAATGGAGGTGAGCAATCTGTAGGCATAGAGGGAGGAGGAGATGGAGAATGGGGAATGTTGGCCAAAGCTGAATTATCCAGACTCTCTAAGAGTAGGCCCAAGCTTTCTCCTAGAGGGGGAACAGATCTTACTAGGGTTATGAGCAGAAAGCTGACATGAACCAAGGGGAATTTTAGTAAGATTTCTTTGACAGCATGTGTGAAACTGGAGAGGAAAGGATTACAAATGATTAGATATTGTCCTACACTCAGGAAGTGCCAGTCAAGGTGGCAAGGTGGCAGTCGGAATTGCTTGGGAATGAAAAAAGATATTCACCTACCATAGATTTACTTCACTTTTTATTTTTTATTTTTTGAGACAGGGTCTCACTCTGTCACCGGGGCTGGAGTGCAGTAGCATGATCATATTAATAGCTCACTGCATCCTTGATCTCCCAGGCTTACATGATCCTCATGCCTCAGCCTCCAGAGTAGCTGGGACTACAGGTGCACACCACCAGCCCTGGCTAATTGGATTTATTTCAGTTTAAAAGCCAAATGGATAGAATGATGGGGAGGTAGTCATGTTTACAGCGAGGTATTACCCAAATTGCATCCCGAAGAAGCTTTTCCAAATAGACTTGAAAAATGCCTTGTTAAACAAAATCAAACAGGTTGTTTACCACAGCATTTCTTGAAAGCTTTAATCTACAAATGTACATCAGTAAATATCCAAGAATAGAGCTGCCAGATTTAGGAGCACGGGGGAGGACACTCCATTCAATTTGAATTGTATGATACACACTTACACTCAAAAAGTATTCGTTATCTATCTGAAATTCTAATTTAACCAGGTATTTGTATCTTATTTGGCATTCCTAAGGAAGGAGATATCATCTACAGCTGTTCTCAAACATACTTTATCACAAACCCCCTTTTCATGGTGCATGCATAGGACAGGTGTTCCACACTTTAGGCCACACTGTAGCCAACACTGGTGTAGTGGCAAATCCATTTACGCCTGAGTCAGGCAGAAGGGGATCAAGTAAAATCCCACCCCTGACTCTGGCTGTGTGATCTTGAGTAAGTCACATAATCTTCCTGGGCCTCAGTTCCCTATTCTGTAAAATGAAGATAATAATGATGACCTTTCAGGGTCACTGGGAAGTTTAAATGAGATAATGTAAATAAAAGTTCAGACCAGTACCGGGAACATGCACTTCTTTTCTGTAAGTGCTGGTGAGCATGTGATGCCACTGTACTATGGGTATGGCATCAATGTGTGGCAGGTAGGAATAGGGCTTACAAAAGCTTTGCCTTCAAGTATTAAAAAGAAAGGAGTCAGCAAAATACAATTTTAGGCAAAGAAAGGCAGGATCTCAGAGGGTGAGAGGTAAAATAAGTGAAAATAAGGTAAAAAATGTGCAAAATAAGTGAATGCTTTAAGGCCACTCACAAACTCAGGTTTGTCTTTCAAGCTGGTATGTATGTTTGTCGTCTTTCCAGGTGAGACCTCCTATGGTAGTTCATGGGGCTACACAGGAGTGTCATGAAACCCAAGCGAGCTTCCAGCAGGACACACACACCAAGCTCTGTTTTGTAGCTGCAGAAAGTGAGAAAATCAGAGCAGTGAAGGGTGCTGCTGTTGGGGGCCTGAGTCTGGGAAAAGAGCCACCAGAGCAAAAGCAGAAAGGACATCCATAAACCCAAGCACCGGGCTCAAAAGAAAGGCAGTGGATAAGCGTGTTTCAGCCTCCTTCAAACCTCTCTACTACCTGGGAGGCTGAGGCAGGAGGATCACTTGAGCTCAGAAGTTGGAGGCTGTAATATGCCATGGCTGCACCACTGCACTGCAGCCTGGGGCACAGAGCAAAACCCTGCCTCTAAAAAAAAAAAAAAAAAAACCTTTTCAACATGACCATTGTATTAACTTCCTTAAGACAACAGAAGTGAGTCTCACAGTTCTAGAGTCTAGAAGTCCAACATCACAGCGTGAGCAGGGTCATTCTCTCTCTGAGAGCTCTAGAGGAGGCTCCCTCCTTGCCTCTTCCTAGCTCCTTGCTGTTGCCAGCAAGTCTTGGCATCCCTGGCTTGCAGCTGAATCATACCGATCTCTGCCTCTGAGGTCACATGGCATTTTCTCTGTCTCTACATCACCTTCCCTGTGTATGTCTGTCTGTCTCTGTGTCTCTTCTCCTCTTATAAAGACGTGGGTCATACTGGATCAAGGGCTCACCCTACTCCCATATGCCATCTTAAGTAATTACATCTACTACACATCTACCACGTACATCCGTCTGTCCAAGTCCTTAGCTGGAACCATATTCTGAGGTTCCAGAAAGGATATGAATTCTTGAGGGATACTAATCAACCCAGTACCATCACTTTCAGAATAACAGTAAACACTTACATAATACTATGAGTCAGACACTGATATTGGTGCTTTATACACACTGACTTGCTTTATCCTTGGGACAACCCTGAAGGATAGGTATTATTATAACCATCAGTCTACGTGTGAGGAAATTGGCCCACAGACTGGCTAACTTGCTCAAAGTCATTCAGTGAATAAGTAACACGGTGAGGATTTGAGCCCACATGGAAATTTCCAGAATCTGTCCTCTCTACATTATATTCAAATTATTTTTCAGAAAGGTGGTATGGTCAACAGCTTAAAAGCTGCCTTCTTATAGAGACCAGAAACCTCAGAATAAAAATAGAAGTAACCAACGGTTCAATAAGAGCTAACATTTACTGGACCCCCCCACTGTGAAAGGTGCTTTAGCTTGGAAGCAGACTCTGTCAATATCCTCATTTTACAGAGGAGGAAACTAAGATCTTGAGAGGGTAAGTATATTGCCCGTGGTGACACAGCTAGTAAGCTGTGGAGTAGGTTTCTCAAGTATGTTCATAATCAGTATTTTATGTTGGTGGCCAAACCCTCCCATCCACCTCGGGAACTTGGGGACATCTTAATATACCACCAGAAATCCCATTTGCAATGGATCATCCCAGGCTAGAAAACTGGCTTTCGGAGGAAACAAACGCAGCTCTGATTTGTAGCATTTACTCGATTTCCACGGTGCAAATACTCCCCACCGTGGCCAATTTCAAGCCGGAATGTGACGTCACTGAGCCCAGGGTTGGGAGAGATGTGTACAATCAGCTCTCACGAGCCTGTCAAGCTGACTCAGTCATGCCCCGGCCCCAGGATCTTGTGTAGAAGGGTGATGTGGACGCTTCAAAGTAAACAAAGCTCCCGGTCTCCTGGATCAAGACTCAAACAAAGATTCCTTTAGCTTTTAGGGCAAACAGGGAATGTTAGCCCCTTCAGAGGAGCAATTTCCTGGGCAGGCATAAAACGTGCTTGGTATTACCCCAGCTTGTCTGTGACACTTACCTCCCATGATGTTATGAGCATTAAGAGGTAATGTTTGTGCTTAGTATACAGGAGATGCTTAATAATTAATCACTATTACCTTATTTTATGAAGTCATTATAATAGAAACTTGATTTGCATGACAACTTCCAGCAATTATAATTTAAGCTTTAGGATATTCCAGAGTTGAAGATTAGATAAAGATGATTTACCCCCATTGGACAGTTGAGGAAATTGAGGCAAAGACAGGAGAAGTGACTTGCCTAAATGCATGCAGCAGACAGAGCCAGCCCAGAACCTGGATCACCTGAACCAAGGATGAAAGATGGCAAAGTTAACATTGAGGCAGTTCATTTCATCCAAGTGGCAGAGCATGGAGCAACTCCAGCAAGAGAGAGCAAATCTGAAAATCTGGGAAATCAAGTCCACGGTAGAAGTCTAGAGGGAAACAGGTAAGTATTTGTGCTCTGACCTTTCTGCCCAGTGCTGCCTCTCACCCACACACATCTCTCTACAGCCAGTAGAGACGCAGTGTGGCATGACTGCAAATGCCATGGGAATTCAGGGGGCAAAGATCCTTTTGAGGATGGCGACCATATCAGGAGAAACTTTTTAATCCTATCCGTACTCCCAGTTTTTCATTTCCTCCGTCCCACCTCTCAACATAGTTTTATCATTCGTTTTGTTTGACTTTGAATTTTGAGGAGATTACACTCACATAGAGTAGTCCCTAGAGTCCTTCACTCAGCTTCCTCCTGCCATGACGTCATTTCTGACTCTTGTACAATATCAAAACTGGAAAATCAACATGATGCAATACTGTTGACTAGACTACAGACCTTGTTCAGTTTTCACCGGTGTTTGAATGCACTCTTCCATGTGTGTGTGTTTGCTAGTTCAATGCCATTCAACCCTTCACATAGATTTGCACAATCACCACCAAATAGGATACACAACAATTTCTTCACTTTGAGGAAACTCCCTCTTGCTACCCTTTACATATTCATGCTCCCATTCCTGTCCCTGTCCCCTGGCAGCCACTAACCTCCATCTCTATGGTTTTGTTATTTGGTGTATGTTACGTAAATGCAATCGTATAATATGAAACCTTTTGGAACTGGCCTTTTTTCACTCCGCATAATGCCCTTAGCCACTTTGTTGCATATTATGGGTTAAATTATGTCCCATCCAAAATGCAGACGTTGAAGTCCCAACCCCCAGTAGCTCAGAACGTGAACTTATTTGGAAACAAGGTCATAGCAAATATAATTAGTTAAGATGAGGTCAGACTGGAGTGGAGTGGGGCCCTAATCCAATATGGCTGGTGTTTTATAAAAGTGAGATTTGGACACATACACCACACGGGGAGAACACCATGCAAAGACTGGAGTTACACCACCACAGCCAAGGAACTACCAGAAGACACTAGGGAAGGCTTCTGGTAGTTCCCTGGCCCTCATGTGCTCTGGACACCTTGACCTTGAACTTCTAGCTGGACACCTTGATCTCGAACTTTTAGCTTCCTAAACAGTGAAACAAATTCCTGTTGCTTAAGCTGCTTCATTTGTAGTACTTTGTTATGACATTCCTAACAAACTAGTACATTGCATGTCTCAAAACTTTGTTCCTTTTTATTACTGAGTGGAGCTCCAGTGTATGGATACATGAGAGTTTCTTTCAACCATTCGTCCATTGAAGGGCATTTGGATTGTTTCCAGTTTTAGGCTATTATGAGTAAAGCTGTCATGAATATTCATGTACAGGTTTTTGTCTGAAAATAGGTTTTGAAAATCGGTTTTTATTTCTCTGAGAAAAATGTCCAAGAGTGCAACTACTGGGAATTAAGGCAAGCATATGCTTAGTTGATAAGAAATTGCCAAACAATTTTCCCATATTATTAATTTTTATAATGAGTAGACTCTCTCCAACCTCTGATAAGCACTCCTTCCATTTTAAAAAATAGCAATAGACTCTTACAGGGAAGGTAGGAGGTGGGAGTGGATGGAGTTGCATCTAGAAAACATGCAAATGCAACAGAAATATGGCATTCTGATAACTTATGCTACTGACAGTGGCAAAGTGGATTAACTAAAAAGAGCCATGGTCAATCGTGGTTATCTGAATGAAGTCAGCAATTCACTAAACATTGATTCAATGCTTGCCATGTGCCGGCACCAGCCTGGATTCTGGGAAGACCACACAAACTAGGATGGAGCCTTGTTCCTCAAAATCACTCTTTCTCCTGTGAGAGACAGACACATACACAAATCACCATCATGCCACTGAGTATGACGAGGGGCAGGGAACTGGGAAACTCATACAACCCCAAACAGCAGATAAGAGCCAAATTCAAGTACGGGATGGCCTTGCTGCCTTCCTGATGTCTTCTTACCTAGCAGGTTATTGTCTGATACATGCGTAAGCAGCTTAGAGATAGGGTTGAGATAGAAAAATGAATTCTGAACAAACCAGAAAGTGAACAGCAAGACTCAGGAACATTTTTTGAAGGCTTGAGCACCTGGAAGCAGAGTATGACAGTTGGATTAGTCACAAAAACAAGAAGTGTTTTATGGGATTATCTGCATTCTGCACCTGGGTGAATCCATCCACTTAGGGATGGCCTACCTCTCACGCTCTGGAGGACTTCTTGCAGGGGGAATGCATTCACCGCCAGTCAGTGTTCTTTGTCAGTCCATCGCTTTTTTCCTTCTCTGCCCTGAGAAGGAATAAAGGCTAAGGAATTAAGGCTGGGCCCTCATTAAGGGCTTATGGGCAAGCCCTTGGCCTTCACTGTCTCATCTGAACTGAGAGCTTTTAAGGTCCAATCAGGACTGACTTGGCATTTAATCAACAAAGCTCTTTTAAATAAAGCGAATAGGTTTCACTTGCCCTAACCTAAGAGGAGGAATTTTATTCACCTAAAACACCTCCATAAACGCTTTACCCCTTGACTTGAACTTTGTAAGTTTTAGCCTCAGCACAGGATGATACTTGGCTTTTGAATGTTGATGTTCTCAGCCTTTCTTCTGTCCACTTGACAGGCGGGGGGGCCAGGAGAGTCACAATGGCAAAATTAGTGTGAAGACAAATTTCTGAGGTCACAAACCAGAAATGGAACAGGATAGAAACCTCTAGTTACCCCAATATCCATTTCTGTCTTTGCCCTATGGGAAGAGAACCTTGGAGTTTTCATTGGGCATGGGAGCCAGACGGACTAATTTCCCAGATTTCCCTGCATCCGGCCTGGTAACATGACTAAGCTGTAGCCAATGGGATATGAACAGAAATGATGCCTGGAACTTCTGGGCCATAGCCATAAAGGAAATGGGTATGGGCTCCTCTGTCTCCTTCTGTCTTGCCTCAAGGAAAGCTGACGTAGCGGAGAGCCATTTTAAGGCATACATTCAAGGACACTTCCTGAATTGTGGAGCAAGATGGGAAGATCCTGGGTCCTCACCTCAGTGGAACCACCTCAACAACCAACTGCTGGTAAAAGGAAAACCTGGGCCTGGTGCAGTGGCTCATGTCTGTAATCCCAGCCCTTTGGGAGGGCAAGGTGGGCGATCACAATGTCAGGAGTTCAAGATCAGCCTGGCCAAAATGGTGAAACCGTGTCTCTACTAAAAATACCAAAATTAGCCAGGCGTGGTGGTACATGCCTGTAATCCCAGCTACTCAGGAGGCTGAGGCAGAAGAATCACTTGAACCCCGGAGACAGAAGTTGCAGTGAGCCAAGATTGGGCCACTGCACCCCAGTCTTGGCCACAGGGAAAGAAAAAAAGCAAAACTTGGCCAGACACGGTGGCTCACGCCTGTAATCCCAGCACTTTGGGAGGCCAAGGCAAGCTGATTGCCTAAGCTCAGGAGTTCTAGACCAGCTTAGACAACATGGCAAAACCCCATCTCTACTGACAATACAAAAATTAGCTAAGCACAGTGGTACATACTTGCAGTCCCAGCTACCTGGGAGGCTGAGGTGGGAGGATCACTTGAGCCTGGGAGGCAGATGTTGCAGTGAACTGTGATTGCACCACTGAACTCCAGCCTGGGCAACAGAGCAAGATCCCAACTCAAAAAAAAAAAAAGAAAGAAAGAAAGTAAAACCTTAGACAAACTACATTTAATAGAGTTTAATTGAGCAAAGAACCATTCACAAATTGGGCAGCCCCCAAACCAGAATAGGTTCAGAGAGGCTCCAGCACAGCCACATGAGGATGAAGAATTATGGACAAAAAGAAAGAGAAAGAGAAAGTGATATCCAGAACACAGAAGTGAGGTATAGAAACAGTTAGACTGTTTATAGTTCCATTTTGCCTTATTTAAACATGGTTTGTAACAGTTGGCCAAGTTCGATTAGCCAAAACTTGGTGATTGGCACAAGACTAGGTTACAGTCTGTTTAGCCATCTAGTTAGGTTACAGTTCACTGAGCACAGAGAAACCTTTAGGCAGAACTGAAAATATGTAAGGAGACAGCTTTAGGCTAATTTAACACTGCTTATTGTGGGGAAATCTTGTGACCGCACAATTAACTTCCCTCTATCTTGTTTGAGTCATGGTATTTTGGTCTTTGAAACAGCAGTTAAATTTGTGTTCTGCTAATATGTAGAATAAATTCAAGAGAGGGGACCAATTGATGTTGTAGGATGGGAAGAACAGAGAAAACAGGGAAGCAGACAAAGGTTTCAAAGTGGAAAAGCAAGTGACTGGGAGTGGCACAGTCAGGTGTAAGGCTCACTAGCATTGCAGCACATAGTAGCTACTCAATTAATGTTTGTTGACTAAAAGGTTTCTCCATCACTCCAATGCAATATCCTGCTTCTTGCTTCCTGGCCTTTGCCCATGCTTACCCCATAGCCAGGAATCCCCTCCTCACCCTCACCATCTCCTACCCATGGATACATTCTACTTGTCCTTCAGATTTCCTGTTGGATGGAAATGCAGCATGTTGCTTTCCCAGGGAGAGGTCATCTCTGGGTGAGATGGCTCTTGTGCATATACCCCTCAGCACCTCCCCTGCAAGTCTACATGCCTGCCAATTTGTATGACTCCTCCTCCAGACTGAAATCCCAGGAGGACAGGGGCCACACCTGACTCTTAGCCGCTGTATCCCCAAGGCCAGCTCCCAACTGCACGTAGGACGGTCACCAACCTTTGAATGAAGCACCAAGCCAGAGACTGGCTTTCAGAGGAGCTGGTTAGACAACAATGACCTAGAAATTTGGGAGGCGCCAGTTCACATTAGACCCTCTCTAGCACTCTCTGCTTTTTGGACAGTCCCAGCCAGGTGCCCAAATGCCTCTGTCGTTGGGGAAACTCACCAGAGACCTCGCCTACCAGCAGGGGCTGCCCACCACTTGCAATCCTCACCAGCTGCCTTCCTCTCACCTTCCCCCTCGTTCAGGTGGCTGTAGTTGAGTTGGGGGTTTGTTTTTCTCTATTTCCTTCTCACTTTCTGCCTTGGCTTTTATGTTTTCAATTGTCATTCTGCTGTTTAGTGCCAAGTCCCACTGCGCACAGCACTCTGGCCGCCCACCTGCCTCTGATGAGTGCGCCGCACCCGGCTCCTCCGCTCCCAGCGCCTGCAGCGCCAAATGAAAGCTGTGCTTTTATCACCAGGCCCCCTTTGCCTCCAATTTTTTTAAATCTTATTAAGGCTCAAACCGGTTCAAGCAATTTCTTCAAAAGCCACACAGATTATTCAAAACAACAACAATAGGGAAGGAATAAAAGCAGCTAAACTGCAAAAATTATCTGGTACGCTCGACACTTCGGTCTCTTGCTCTCTCTGACAATCATGTCACCTGACAGGGGGCAGGCGGAGAAGACTCACTAGAAAACTGCCCCGTTTCCCACCATGCCAGATCACCCCGCAGCCCGCGCTCCTTCCAGGAACAAGGTGACTCATCCAGGTCTCCGTCTCCACAGGCGTGCCACCCACACAGAGTCCAGGGCTCACAAGCGCCCTGGACTTTGTTTAATGCTGTGCTGTTGGGGTCTTCAATTCTTTTTTTTTTGTTTTTGTTTTTGTTTTGTTTTGAGACAGAGTCTCATTCTGTCGCCTCTCATCTTGGCTTACCACAGCCTTCGCCTCCTGGGTTCAAATGATTCTCATATCCTCAGCCTCCCGAGTAGCTGGGATTACAGGCATGCACCATTACACCCAGCTAATTTTTGTATTTTTGATAGAGACCAGGTTTCACCATGTTGGCCAGGCTGGTCTCAAACTCCTGGTCTCAAGTCATCTGCCTGTCTTGGCCTCCCAAAGTAAAGTGCTGGGATTACAGACTTGAGCCACCACTCCCAGCCCTTGAATGCTTAGAAACTTTTGAACAAGGGCCTCATGCTGCCATGATCCAGTGGGCCCTGCACGTGGATAGCTTGTCCTTCCTTAGAAGCTCACTTTGGAAAGTTAGCTCTTGTCTTCCCACACACTAGCATCAGAGCTGCCCAGTCTCCCAACGACCTCAGAACTGATACCTGGAAGGGCCACGAGGCAAGCCTGATGTAGGTCAAAGGACACAGTCCAAGCTGGGTTTGAATCCTACCCCTGCAATTTACTAGCTTTAGGCTAATTATCACATGCCCCAGAGCTTCAGTTTCCCCATTTCCAAGATGAAGAAAATCATACCTTACCTTATAAAGTTGTTGGGAGGATCAAAGGACATAATTTATTGTAGCAGGGCACCTGGAAGGGACTGTGGCTTTAAATATTGAAGGTTGGAAAATCACCATTTGGGGAATATCAGACTATCTCTTTAGCCCATAAAGAAAAATCAAATGAATTTGCCTTTGGAGCAGACACTCTATTCAAGAGGGACCATGCTGCTGGGCCCTGCTGGTATTGCTGGTAGGGCCAGTTCTCATTCTAATGCGTATCATTAACAGATGTCAATCAGAGATTCTTCAGATGAAATCTACAGTCAGAAATTCATTTTCTGTAAAACACAGGATTTCAGTGTCCTGTGTCTGAAGATCACTGTTCATTCTGGGAAGATTTGTTTGTCTTTTTGACCAAGAATGAGCTCACAGGTGATCCACTGCCAAGACCTGCTGCCAGTAGGAGGGAGATGCAGGCCCCATCTTCTCTTTTCTGAATGTTGGCAGATAATGAAAGGACCGTAGTCCCGGCTTGGCCCCCAAAACCAGGTCCAGGCAATTGAGTCACTCCTGCAGGCTACTTAAGTTGAAGAAGCCAGATTTGGGAGAGGGGCAATGACAAGTGTGAGCACCTGGTACAGATTGTGGGGTCAGATGGCAGCCTGGTCCGGGCAGGGGAGGGGATATTTCCTTCAGAGGAAAGAAAATGGAAGCCCACTGGCAGGCTTCCCAGGAAATGGGACCATTCCTGGTGAAGGAGATGAGGTGGACTTGGGACTGGGGGACTGAGCTTTTCCTCTCTCTGAGAGTGGCTGGGACTCAGCAGAAATGTTCTGAAGGTCTCTTTGGGGGTCCTCTAGCCTCATGAAGGTCGCAAAGAAGCTACACAAGGGCAAACCTTATTCTTCTAGTTAAGTTTCATTATCCCCCAAATAGTAAAGTTATACCATTTCCATCATATTTCAGCTGTGCTTTGGGTCCTGAAGGAAGGCGCTCACACTCATGTTAGAGATAAAGATAAGCATCTGCAGCCTGGAAAACAGGATGCTGGAGATGTCCAGCTGAGCCCGAGAGGGGCAAGAATGCAGAGCAAGTGGCTTGCAGCAGATGGTGACATGCCACCACTTAAGGAACTTGTGAACATTCCTCAGGAGTCCCAGAAATGCCCTAGAGAACTTTCTTGAAGAATGCACTTCCTACAATGACTATGACACCAAAATGCAGGCAAGAAAACCAAAAGCTAACAAGTGGGGCTTTGTCAAACTCAAAAGCTTCTGCACAGCAAAGAAAACAACCAACGATGTCAAAAAGCAATCTATGGAATGGGAGAAAATATTTGCAAACCATGTCTGATAAGAGGTTAATCTCTAAGACATGTAAGGAACCTTTACAGCTCAATAGTACAAGAAAAATCCACCCTGATAACCCAATATAAAATGGGCTAAGGACTTGAATAGACATTTCTCCAAATAAGACATACAAAATGGCCAACAGGTATAGGAAAAAAGGCTCAACATCACTAGTTATCAGGGAAATGCAAATCAAAGCCATACTAAGATATCACCTCACATCTGTTAGGATGGCTATTACCAAAAAACAAAAGACGGCCAGGCTTGATGGCTCATGCCTGTAATCCCAGCACTTTGGGAGCCTGAAGTGGGCAGATCATGAGGTCAAGAGATCAAGACCATCCTGGCCAACATGGTGAAAACTCATCTCTACTAAAAATACAAAAATTAGCCAGGTGTGGTAGTGCTCCTGTAGTCCCAGGTATTCGGGAGTCTGAGGCACGAGAATTGCCTGAACTTGGGAGGCGGAGGTTGCAGTGAGCCGAGATCGTGCCACTGCACTCCAGCCTGGTGACAGAGAGAGACTCCATCTCAAAAAAAACAAAAAATAAACAAACAAAAAAGACAAGTGTTGACAAAGAAGTGGAGAAATTGAAATGTTTGCACACCATTAGTGGAAATGCAAAATGAAAACAGCCGCTATACAAAACAGTATAGCAGTTTCTCAAAAAATTAAAACTACAACTACCATATGATCCAGCAATACTTCTGGATATTTGTCCAAAGAATTAAATTGGAAAATGTGGTATAAACATACACTGAAAGACTATTCAGCCTTTAAAAAGAAGGAAATTCTGCAATACGGACAACATGGATGAAGCTTGAAGACATTACGCTAAGTTAATTAAGCCAATCACAGAAAGGCAAATACTGCGCCATTCCCCTTATATGAAGCATCCAAATAGTCAAATTCATAGACTCGAAGAGTGGAATGGTGGTTGCTGGAAGTCGGGGGAGAGGGAAAAGAGGAGTTACTAATGAATGAGCATAAAGTTTCCATCAAGCAAAATGAATAGGCTGCAAAGATCTGCTGTATAACACTGCACGTATGATCACCAGTGATATACCGTATACTTACTAACTTATGAAGATAGATCTCATGTTAAGCATTCTTACTGCAATAAGGAAAAGAAAAGAAGAAAGAGAAAGAAAAAAAAAACTCATTTATTCTGTGAGATGGAGTTAGGATTATTAGTATGTGGCCACAGATGACTGAACAGGTGCAGGGGTGGGGTGGGCTGTGGTGAGGGAAAGGTCAACGGGGTTCCATATGCAAAATGATTTAATCAGACACTTAATGACCAACATAATAGTGATGATTTTCAGTTGAGGAAAATAAATCCCAGAAAGCTGAGCCAATTTTTCCAAATGTCCGTTCTCTCTGCGACTCGCATCCCCCTGCAGGAGAGCCTGTTTAGTCCATAGTTCCGGGAGGAGGAGCCCATGGCATAATGAGACCCCCTGCCCCTGCTCACAGCAGATTGGACCAGCAACAAACACCTGACTTGAGTTAAACCAATCAAATTATTCTTTCCTCACTATTTAAACAAGCAGATCATCGGTCTTGGTGGCATCAGTGAGTTGTGAAAAGCCTCAAGTGTTGAGTTTGGAGTCAGTGCCACAGTCAGCCAAAGCCAGAGGTGGCCAAAATAAGGAGCAGAAAGTAGGCCTAGCAAGGACAGTTGATCTGCAGGGAGGAAAGCTGAGCAAGTGTCCAGGGAGCTGCAGACACAGCCACCTATAGGATATCGGAGTGACGGTGTCTTCCCACTTGCTGTGAGGTCAGGTTGGACTTCCTGCAAAGAGGTCCCAGGAAATGGCCCTGAATGTTGATAACAAAGCCCCTGTTTTTTCACTTGAACTAAATTATATAAGTTTCTTTTCCCCCACAACCATAATCCCTGGGTCCCTCAGCAGAGAGGCCTGCCATAGCATGCCAGGTAGACCCCCAGCCCAGTGCTCCTTCTGTACCACAACCCCTGCTTCCTTCCTTGGCATAAGGCAGATTTCTTTGGTATGAATGGAGTCCATCTGGGTATTTTGTGGTGAAAATGTACTTTTTACCCAGAAACGACTCAAGTCTATCTGAAGATCTCTGAGTAGGGGTGGTCACATGACACCTGAAAGCCAGCTGGCAGACACCTGGCTAAAGCCACCCCAGGGACCAAAGAAGCCTTTGTCTGTGGCCTGGCAGAGCTCCCCTGTCCTGGCCCAGGTATTTATGTTGCAAATCCTGACAGCAGGTGATTCCCAGAAAAGAGTGAGACTCGAGCCCAAGGTGGCCAAGTTCCATGTATTATTTCCCTGCTAGGAAACAAATAATTTGGCAAAAGAAGTCACTTGGGAACTTCCCACCCTCAGCAAGAGAGCTGGGACCCATTCGTTCTGGGGTTCACTACAGGGAATAATCCACGTAACTTCTCCATTGGATCATTGTGTTGCTGCTATTGATCTGGAATCCTCAATAAAAGATAAACCTCCTTAGAAACAATAACAATAATAAGAGCTGTTAGTACCAGGTTATTTGTCTACATTAGCTTCTAAAACTACCCGCATAGAGTAGGTGACATCCTTCCATTTTACAGACAAGTAAACTGAGGCTCAGGGTTATTCAATATTTCACCTGAAGTTGCTCAGCTGGTAAGTGATCAAGCCGGAATTTCACTCCACTCTGCCACTAGTAAAAGCTAGTGAGTTCCTAAACTATGCTCTAGATACTTTGTCCAAATTCCTTCATTTACTCTTCGCAACCCTATGATTGCAGTTATACTAATGTATAGATAAGGAAACTGAAGCACAAAGAGGCTAAGTAGTCCTCCCAAATCATTGGTAGAGATGAGATGTAAACTCCATTCTGCATGGCCTCAAAACCAGAGCTTCTTCCCAGGCCCCTCCTTCAGTTTTCTTCGGAGTTCCTCTCTGGTAGGGCCTGGCAGGGGCTGATGGATAAAGTCCCACGAAGACACAAACTGATGTGTTAAGGCATTATTCTCCCTGCCCAGCCTGGACTTCTCCCCAGTGCCCTTACTGGTGTCCCATGCAGAATTCTGTTGGACCACAACTGCTCTGTAAGGTGGGCAGATACATCCCAGGGGCCCCACCTCCCTCCCATATGGGAACTCTGAGGCCCAGAAAGACGCTTGGTCAACTCCAAGATCACACAGCTAGTAAGTGGCAGAGCTGGGGCTGGAACATGTGCTCTCTCCACAGAACCATACTGTGATTTCCGGAGATCTGCAACAGAAAACTTTGGAAAACCAAAAAGTCCTCAGGTAAAAAGAAATGTATAGCAGAAAGGTGGAATTTGAAGCAGGATGACAGGTGACATGAGAGGAAACATTCCAACATCCCCTAAAGTCGTATCACCACAGTCAGTCCTAGCAGGGTTCCTGAGACTAGCTAGCTCTATTTCCAGAAACACCTGGTGACTTTGTGGAATCCAGCTGGCATTCTGATCATGCACCAGCAGACCAACAAAGCATTGGCAAGTTCTTATTTACCATCCACTTAAAGAGGAGCAGACATGTGGTCAGTGTACAGGCTCCCTGGACAAAAACAGACTGAGACAGATTGGCTTGCAGGAGGTATATTGGGGGAGCACTCCCAGGATCCACACTGGGAGAGGTGGGAGGGAAGCAGGACTGGGCAGAGGGAGAAGCTGAGCTGTGATACAGTCACAGCAGAGGCCTCTGCTGATCTTCCAGGGAGCTCTGCAGCTGGGAGGGCTCTCAATGTTGTCTTGAATCCAGGTGGGAGAATGAGACCTTGTGCCCCTGCATAGACCAGTTATGGCATCCATCATGCCCCAGGGACAGGACATACACCTGAGCCAGGCAGCTCCCTTTGCCTGAGGGCAATTCCTGGCTGTGAGCTTCCCGCAACCAACATCATCAGTAGCTGAGTGAACAAGCATCTTGACCCTGAAGCTGGACCTGGGAAGTGGACACTACAATAAATAGCCTTTGGAACATGCACAGTACAGGCACATGCAGGTCAGCACACACAGACGCACATACACACACACATACACACACACACACACACACACACACTCTCCCGGCCCTGCCCAAGCCTCTGCAGCTCTACCCTCTCTCCCACCAACTAGGGCAACACCAGCGTGAGGTAGAAGCCAGCCTATATGCAGACTCCACAGAGCAGAAAACAGCTAACTATTTTATTTTCTGGATCCCTTCATCAGTCTGGAGCTGCCTGGAAGATGAAGGGGAGTTATCTCTTCTGTCACAAAGAAATGACTTCTAAAATGGCCCAGTGGCTTCAAATGCTTCAGTTTGCACAAGCCATGGTAGAAGCTCCCTGTCCTGTCTTAACGATTCACACTGGATGATGTCCAGATATAAAACCAGGGAATGAAACCCCTCTAGTGAGCACAAAAATGATATGTGCTCTTTCAGAGGAAGTTTCCTTCTCTATTAAAAACAAGAACTCAAATCTGAGGGGAAAGCACCATTAGACATCACACTCTGAACAGAAAGAGAAAGGCTGAACTCCCTGGAACACTTGTTTTTCCAAGAGCTAAAGTAGGAAAAGCGAAAAAGCACAAGTCCCTCAACTTTGCCATGGCTTTATCAGGCCTCACTGCCATTACGGTGGATTACGTTGTTACACTGTTACATAATAAATGATTGCCTAATTCACCCAACTGTATATAGATTTTTTTTTACACTCCATTTCACCCAGTAAACAAGATCATGATTTTAATCACCAAACCACTCAAAATCTTAACCCCAAGCCACCTTATTTGCATTTTTTCCTGACAGAGCTTACATTTTTTCATTTCTTTAATTCGACAATTGTGAACATGGAGCTTGACCACCAGCTGTGCCGGGTGACAATCTCTTCACTCCACAGCCATACTTGTTCCTCTTCCCCCATTTCCAGAATTAAGAGAATGTTTTATGGCATTAGGCCACTTCCAGAGTTAAAAGAATGTTGCTCAGTCTGTTGGGTCAGAAGATGATACAAAGTGAGAGTAGAGGTTCTCTGAGCCCCTTCTAATTTTTGGCATCTCAAATAGTTGCCACAAATGTTAGTGCTCTTAACCTTCCACAGTGCTTCCCTACTGGAGTTCTGAGAGCCCTTGAGAGGCTCTTTAGAACCTCAGGAAAAAGGAAAAGGACAACAGAAAAATCATCAGGTCATCTCCTGAGAAATCTAAGTACCCTCCAAACTGTATCTTCTCCCAACTCTCTCCTTAATTTAATTACTTTATCTTACCAAAAAAAAAAAGAAAAGCAATTGTGACCCAACATTTACAGGCCCATCACGATCTATTTTTTTTTTTTGGGATATGGATTATGTTGGGCCTGTAAATGCTGGGTCACAATTGCTGGGGTGATAAGTTAACATAGGTGTCCCTGCCATAACAAGTACAGATGGCAGATTTACAATTCAGCAGCTATATAAAACCTTCCTAAAGGATTCTCTACTCGTTTACATTTTTCTGACTTTTTGTTTTGTTGGTGTGACTGTTTTGTTTTTTCAATAATTATTATTATTTTTGTTATTTTTAATCTTCCAAGTTCTCGAAGAATCTTTCTTCAGGGCAAGATCTCTGAAGGCCTATAACGCCAGGGTAGCTTCGCACTTAACCTGCAGCCATGGTTTCATTCAAGATCAAAGAGGCAAGGCAGGATGAATGGAAAAGGATTGCCATTTCTCTGTAAGAATTTCTGGATGTTAACCATCTCTGACCGTGTATCAACTCCTTCCAACTTCATTCATCAATAGCCTCTCTTGAAACCTCATGGATCCCCTGGCCTACAATCTTTTGTTTCTGTAATGAGATGAAGGGAAATGACTTCCACTGAAATAAGTTCCAATTAATTATGCCTCCGAGTAAGTCTTTTGGATCATGATAAGTGGCTCACAGTAAGCAGCACCAACTCTCCCAAAATGTGTCTGTGTGTGCTTGCATTCTGTTGCTTGTTTCTTTCTAGAAAGTAAGGAAAATCAGACAACATTTTAAAACTCAATAGTTGATTGCAGTTAAATAATTTGGAGGATGATCTGTGATTTGGAAGATGAAAATGATATGCCTTCAAACCTTCTGGAAGCATATTTTGGCCAGAAGAAATTGGACTCGTATTTTTCCTGTTGAATTTAAATCCTATGAAATTATCTATCTATCTATCTATCTACTTCTGGTGGGGAGTGTGGGAGGTAGGTTGAGAGTAGATTTGGGGAGAATAAGTTAGGACAGTAATTTTTATATAAATCAAAGAAAGGTTTTTTTGTAAGTTTGGATTTTTTTCAAGGCAGAAGGTTGATAATTATTTTAAAAGTCTTTTGATGGCTCTGGAAAAAACTATACTTGAGTTTCTAGACTAGGGTATTATTGCCCACCATGCAATGATCTGAAATTTATAAAAGTTTCATATGCAGAGATGGGTAAAACCCAAAAAGGGCAGAGAGGACTCAGCTAGTTAAGCAGTAATTTTCAACCAAAGGGAGGCCAGAATAGAAAGAAATGGGAGCCCTGAGAACACCATCATTTCAAGGGAAAGCAGGCAAGGAAGATAGTATGTTTAGGCTTTGTGTCCCCATCCAAATCTCATCTTGAATTGTAATTCACATAATACCAGGTGTTGAGGAGGAACCTGGTGGAAAGTGATTGGATCATGGGGGTGGTTTCCTCCATGTGGTTATCCTGATAGTGAGTGAGTTCTCATGATATCTGATGGTTTTAAGTGTTTGGCACATTCTTCCTCCACTTATTCCTCTCTCTCCTGCTGGCTTGTGAAGAAGGTGCCTGCTTCCCCTTCCATGATTGTAAGTTTACTAAGGCTTCCCCAGCTTTGCGGAACTGTAAGTCAATTAAACCTCTTTCTTTCCTCAATTATCCAGTCTCAGGTAGTATCTTTATATCAGTGTGAGAATAGACTAGTACAGAAGAGATGCTGGGAAAGGTAACTGAGACACAAAGCCATTATTAAGCGCATAGTATGTGCTGGGTGTAGAGCTAGGAACTTCTCAAATAGGTGTTGATTCTACTCATTTTTCAGGGAATGAAACTGGGGCTTAAAGTCAAAACTAGTAAACAAAAGAGCTGGGATTTCAAGCCAGGCCAGTCTGTCTCCACAATACTGTGACTAATAAGGAACTTCTGCAAGGACCTGGGGAAGAATGTTGTTGAGGACAGTAGAGGCAAAAAGTTTCAATAACGAGGAAATGGTATTTTGTTTGAAATACACAAAAGAGTAAATGGGTAAGGACTAAAAAGTCAGCATTGAATTTAACACCTAGGAGGTTGTGCTAGAAGGGTCACCAGTGACCTCATCAGTACTTTTGCTCTTTCTTTCCAATCTTAGCAAAAGTTCACGGGCCACATAAGCTTTTTTTTTTTTTGAGACAGAGTTTCGCTCTGTTGCTCAGGCTAGAGTGGAGTGGAGTGGTACAATCTCAGGTCACTGCAACCTCCACCTCCCAGATTCAAGTGATTCTCCTGCCTCAGCCACCCGAGTAGCTGAAATTACAGGTGTTCACCACCATGCCTTGCTAATTTTTACTATTTTTAGTAGAGATGGGCTTTCACCATGTTAGTCAGGTTGGTCTCAAACTCCTGACCTCAAATGATCCTCCCATCTCAGCCTCCCAAAGTGCTGGGCTTACAGGCATGAGCCACTGCACCCAGCCATAAGCTTGCCTGAGAACAGTGTCATTGTCTAGACAGCAAACATTTTCTGTAAGCGACCAGTTGGTAAATACTTTAAGTGTTGCAAGATATACAGTCTTCACTGTAACTACTCAGCTGTGCCATTATAGAGCAAAAAGCAACCACAAATTATAGGCAAATGATTGGGCATGGCTGTGTTCCAATAAAACTTTATTTGAAGAACATGAAGTAGGCTGGATTTGGCCTGCGTCACTTGGCAAATGTCAAATGCTCCTTGGTTAAGAATTCCCTATCTACTATTAATTTGTGATTCAATAATTTTACTTCTAAAATTTTATCTTAAATAAATAATCAAGAATGTTTTCAAAGATATTCTAGATAAATGTTCATTACTTCATTGTTTATAATACCGAAGAATAGCAACCACCAAAATAAGGGATTGTTTAAATAAATCATTTGATGTCCCATAGCAGAATGCCAGACTGCCATTTAAAATGATACAAAAGAAGAATATCTAATGATGTCAACATGTATTTCCTAAATATTGTTACGTGAAAAAAGCAGGTTATACAATTGGAACAAAACAATCTATTCTCCTTAAATATATGTTATATATATTTATATATACACACAAAGTCAACAAAAATAGACTGAAAAGATGCATATTTAAAGTAATAGCAGTAGTTGGAATTATGCAACTTAATTTTCTTCTTTATGCTTTTCCATACTTTCTAAAGTTTCCACAATGAGCAATGGTTATTTTTATAGAGAAAAAAGTTTTTAAAATTGTCTATGCACAGTAACGCTTCAGCAGATTTAAAAGAAAATGGGGATCCACTTACTCCTCTCAGTCAATTATTTCATGCATAAGCTTTGCCAAACCCCAAAAATTTCCCAGGAGATCTACAGACTCTTGCAATTCCACAACATTGAAAAAGTAGTAAGATTCAATAGGAATGTAATTACTGAATATCAAGCAGCTTCCAGGAGGAAGGTACCTTGCTGAGCTAAGTACAGCCCTTGCCCTCAAGTAGCTCATGATCTTGTGGGAAAGGAAACAAATTCATACAAAAATAGCTCTCATCCCGGTCAGTCTGACAAAGTCCCCTTAGGAAGGAGTACATGTCACAGGGGTACAATGTTGGAGTTGATTAAGAATAATGCTCCAAGAACTGTATCTCATTTAATCATCTCAACAGCTGCTTGAGGATGTTGTTTTCCATGTTTCAAGATGGGGAAACAGAGGCCCAGAAAGCCTAGGGACACACAGCAGTTGAGGTGAGGAAGACTTTCTTCCCCAGCTTTGCTGGGCTCTAAAATTCTCATTTTTTTTCTCTGCATCAGTGTTTTACAGTGTGAGGAATGGACCACCACCATCTGGAAATGGATACTCAACTTGAAAGAGGGTCCCATGATCAAAGATTTGGAGGATGTGATGTCAGCCCCCTCTAGCACATTGAAGGCTCTGAGAAGTCCTGCAGCAAGACACTCATAAGAGCCTTTTTTACACTTACTTGACCACTGAGCCATTGTTTCATGCACCATCTGCTCATGCTCTTGGAACCAGAGACTCTCACAGTCTCCCAGCCCTTGGTTCTGGTTGGGAGAGGTAGAATATGACAGAGAGCAGCTCAACAGGGGGAGAATTTTTGGGTCTTAAGCACTAAAGGAGGCTTCAGCAGGTGCAGACAAGGGCACAGGTGATCTATTACTATCCTTTGTGGGAGTATGGCGAATTGCCAGAACATCCCAGCCAGACTGTGAAGTGCCCTAAATGAAGCACCTCTCCCCAGATGCAGGTGTCAGGCATGAGGATTCATGCACACGCCCTCTCTGCAGCTGCAATGATGCTGAAACACAGGAGGCCATGAGAAGAGCACAAGTGACAGCCAAGCCAGTGACAAGTTAATTTCCCCGTTGAGGACTGGAGCCTGCATGACCCAAATAGGCACACGATTTGCCTAATTTTCCCTCAAGGGACATGTCTTCCCTCCTGAAGAAAGCCACTAAGGAATTTCTCGTCTCACTTGTAAACAACCGAGGATAATGTCTTCCCATGATCTTTCCGCAGCGCTGGCCTTTGGACGCTCATTTAACCTAAATTGCTGACAACTTCACTGGGGTCCCTGGAGGCCTAAGCCCACCTGATAGGCAGCCCTCCCCCAACCCCTTCAGATCTTAGCTCTCCAGGCGCCTGAGCAAGGGCAGGCAGAGGGGGACCACAAACTCCAGGGCTCACCCTTTAGGCACCCTGCACAGATACAAATATGGGATGTCCAGGACCAGGGCCACTGATTAAGCAAAATTAGGGAACATGCACCATCGGATTCATATCAAACTTTTATTCTTATCATTCGTGTGCTTGGGAGGCAGCCCTAGGGTTGAATCCTGCCTTTGACTTGTATTAGCTATGGGACTTTTTTGACAAGGGACATAGCCTCTCCCAGACAGATCCTTAGCCATAAGGATCCTTAGGCATAAACAGGAACAGGATGAAGTGAGTGATGGAAAGGACATACCCAAAGGCTAGAACACAGCAGACCTAATAATGGCGATGATGATGATGATGGTGATGATGGTGGTGGTGGTGGTGGTGGTGGTGGTGGTGATTGACTCTGACCTAAAGAGTCTCTGCGACTAGAGAGAGAATATGAACAAACATAGCCCACCAGAAAGCTTATGGTCCCCAAGCCCCTAGTGATAACTGGAGATGAGTTCCAGCAAGAAAGGCCAGCAGAGACACAAAGAATCCTTTCAGAGGATGCCTCGTCTTGAAACAACAGCATGATCCAAAGTGTGGAGGTGAGAGAGGAACAGCAGAAGCAAAGGCCCAGGACCCGGCCACACAAGGGGTGTGTGTGCTGCCCCAGAGGGACTAGATACAAGAGGGCTGGGGGGCAGGAGGCAAGGGGACCAGAGAGGAGCAGAGAGGGACAGATTGTGATGAGTGTTGAAAGCCAGGTAGAGAAGCTCAGTCTCAATGCCATAGGACGCAGAGAGCTCTCCAAGTCTCCTGGGCTCAGATGCAGAGGATAAAATGGTCATTGGAAGAAATTCATCAGGCCCCCCTGTCAGTGGCGTGGGGGGGGGGGGTAGGGGGAAGGACACCTGGGGACAAGAGAGAGGAGACCAAACCACAGTAGATCTCACCTGAAAATGACAGAAGTGTTTTTCAGAAGGGGCACCAGAAACAAAGAAAAACATAAAATCCTAAGCACACCTCATCATGATCACATTGGAGTCAAACCCCCAGCACCCACTTCTCGGGCAGTGAGAAGGCATCAGGACATGGGGCTGGAGGGGTTGCTCTAGCTTTGCGAGTAATGATTTAATTTTTACAAAATTGGATTAATGCATTACTTGTGTAATAAAAAATTAATTAAAAAACAACTAAGAGATCGAATTTCCCAGCATTCTGAAAGAGAATCCCTCTTAGGGATTTCTTTTTGATTTTTGTCCAGAGGTTTCCACAGATTAGCCAAATGAAACACCAACATCTCTGGAAGAATTTCTTTCTGGGGCCGAAAGCTGCCTACCCACACACGTCCTCACTGGCCTGGGCCTAGAAGTGAGGGTGCCTTTATTGCATGTTTGCTGAAAATTAATAAAGCAAGAGGCAAAGCCAGTGATCTCATCCGTTTCTTAGTTCAGGATTTATCGACTGCTTCTCTGAGGTTCATTTTCTCCGACTCGCCTCTCCCGAAACCACCTTCCTTCAAGAAACTGCACTATCCTTACTGTGAATGCTTCCAAGCTGCACACGTGGAACGGGAAGCTTTCTATGAGCCATGAAGTCTCATAGTGCTACAGTCCTTGGCATCTGGTGCCAAGCAGTGATGTTCCCAAGCAGGGACCTAGAAAGCCGGTTGGAGTGCCATTGTACACATCTGCCCCTCGCTGCCTTGTCAAGGTCCCGCCTGTCCCTAGTCATCCTCAGAAGAAACAGACAGAAAGCTGCGCTGGCTGGGCAGTGATCAGCGTCACAGAAGGTGCCAAGGGAGAGGAAAATATGCAGCATTAATATTTAATGCCCCTATTCCATTTTCCCCTAATAAGCTGAGCGCTACAGCGGGCAGAGCTGATTTATTTTGTCAGCAGTGGAAATATTTCAAATGTGATGCATGTCACTGGGTCACACGGAACCCATCACACAAAAACACACACTGCAGAAGCATCTAAGAAAAGAATCTTCTAGACTTGACCTCCAAGTCTTAAAGCTTCAGGAAGTTTTACAAACAGCATGGGGCTTCAGTGTGAACTGACAGCGGGACAGGCAGTGGGCAGACAGTGGAGCCTCTAGTTGGTGCAAGGCAATATAGCATGGCCCAAAGAGCAAAAGCTCTTGAGTTCTGTGGCAGACAGCATCGGTGGGTGTCCCACCCTGAGCCCCCTCAGCCCCTGCCTGTTTCCCTTGGCACTGGTAGCTTTCTATTACAAACTCTTGGTCTGGCAGTCTCTCGGCCACCAGAGTTTGTTCTGCCTGTTAGTGATGCAGGCTGGAGGAGCCAGGGAGTTCACACTTCTGGAAATAGCTCTACGCCTGTATCCAATGGTCACTGGTAGATAAACAGTCCAGCCCTCTGAGATGGGTTCTACCTGCCCAGAGGTCCCCCACTGGGAATGAACCCCAGCGAGACTGAACCCCAGCTGGCTGCAGGACTGTCCTGCTCCTGCTCATAGCACACTTGATTTAGGCTTCCTTCCAGTTCCAGTTCCACTTCTCTGCTCCCTCGTCAGCTCTTCCTGGAGTCACTACCCAAATAAACCCACACTCAGATCATCTTAGGGTCTTCTGGGCAAACTTATCTTCGATTTACTCATGCACAAATGGTGACAGCAGCAACTGCCTTGCTGGTTGTTTTAAGAGCCAAAGGAAATAATGCCTAAGATTGTGCCAGCCTGGCAGAGGTCCATCACTGCAAGACTCATCTACCTCCACTGAGAATGTGGGTTTCTCGTAAGCCAGGCATCCAGCTCTAATACTAGGATATAAACTACATCTTCATCCTCACCGCATCCCTGTGTGAATACTAATTTAGTCCAACCCTAGTAGCGTCCTTAACATTCTCCTTCCCATGAGCAGTGAATACAGTGATTAAGAAGTAAGAGAATTGGAGGAAGTGCTTTAAAAGGGGCTGATGGAGCATCCACCTCTAAGTCAAGTCATCTGGGGGTGTCATGGGTTTCCCGCCCCCTTACTGAAAATATATGCCTAAGTCCTAACCCAGTAGCAGTGAATGTGACCTTGTTTGGAAAAGAGTCTGCAGATATAATTAAGAATCTCAAGATTAAATTATTGTGGAGTAACTGGGTGAGCCTTAAATCCAGTGACAAGTATCTTGGTAAGAAGGAGAAAAATACAGACAGAAGAGGAGAAACAGGAGGAAGTTATGTGGAGATGGAGGCAGAGATGGAGAGTGATGCTGCCACAAGCCAAGGAAAGAGCCAGCAGCAGCTGGGAGGGGGCAAGAAACTGTCCTTCTCAGAGCCTTCAGAGGGGTCATGACCCCGCCATCATCGTGACTCCAGACTTGTAGCCGCCAGAACTGTGAGACCATCCCTTTCTGTTGTTTTGAGCCACCCAGTTAGTGGTGATTTGTTATGGCAGCCCCAGGAACTAATACACTGGGTAAGCCCAGGGAGGGGTCACATCACTCCTGCTTATTGTCCATTGGCCCAAACTTGCCCACACAGCCAGTACAACTGCAAGCCAGGGAGGCACAGCCTGGCCACATGCCAGGAGAGCCCAAACTGTTTTTTGCCAAACTCACAGAATCAATTGCCAAGAGGCCGGATAAGCAGAACAAACCAGAAGCCTGCCACAGCACAGGTCTGAATAGGGCTAAAAGAGAGCTGCTGTTGAACCTGGAAGCCAGACTGACCTACTCACCATTCCCAGCAGTGGACCTAGGTGTCCTCTATGGGCACGTCTGTCCTTGACATCAGCTGCACATTAGAATCATGGGAAGGAGTTGCCTTTAAAAAGAAAGAAAGAAAGAAAGAAAAAAAACACTATGTGTTGACTCCTCCCCAGATATGATTTAATTGGTCTCCAGAGGGGCCCAGACTTCAAACCTTTCTCAAAACCCCCAGGATGGTTCCAAAGTGCAGCCAGCATTGAGAATGACTGTCCTAAGCTGTCTTATATTATTGTGATGTCCAGTGTTTTTCAATAAAGGGTTTTCTTGTAGATTATCTCACTTGATCCTCAAAACAACCCTAGGAGTGAGGATGGATGGATATCATTGTGGGCTCCATTTCATAGACAGGAAAACTAAGTCTCTGAGAGTTCAAGTGACTCCTGCATGTTACCAAGTTACTGGGAACACAGCCGAGACACAAACTCTGGTCTACCATGTCAGGACTGTTGTTCCCAAAGCAGAACTCTTTTCTAATAAAACAGTTGGCTAAAAAATACCCTCACCACCCCTTTTAATGAGGCCCTGAATTCAGAAGGGAAATAACTGTGTCCTTCTTTCAACATCAAATCCCCGACATCTAAAGAGAGGTTTGTCCAGCCTGACATGTGCCAGCCCTTAGTATGTAAGGCCATTTTACCCACAAATTGCTCTAGGCACTGTGCCCGGGGCCTGCAAACTTTGCAAGGGCTTACAAAGGTGCTTGGGTTCTGAAATATCATTGGCTCCAAAATATTAGACGCAAAGTGCAAACTAAAAATAAGTAAATGCTTAATTCATATACATGAATGTCATTACTCGTTAAATTTAGTATGCATTAAAATTTTACAGCACTTAAATGCAATCTGAAGGTTAGATTTTCTTGCTTTGCCATGTACAGTCAGCTGCAAAACCTGAGAACCCATGGCTAATTACAAAATAAAAATGAGTGACTTTGAGCTGTATACTTTCAAAAGCAAAATTATAAAAATCTTTTGAAGTTTTTTAAAACCAAAAATAAATTTTCCTATATTGTGGGTCTTTTTAATATTTTTGACAAGATGTGAGGTGGGCCAATCAAAATTAGGAAGTGCCCAGGGCTAACAAGAGACTTAAAACGGCCCTAGCTCTACCAAGGCCATGGCCCACATTACCTCCATCCTAAAACGCCCTGCCAAGCCTACTGATAACAAGACGGGGATAGCCATGCCCTGGGCCCTGGCCTTTCCTGCTCCTGAGCAGCAACTCTAGGGACCCACCATAGGCTCTTGGTGGGGCAATAGAGTTTGCATATAAAATATGAACTTCCTCATCTCTTCATCATAACTGATTAAAGGCAATTTCCATTAAGCATTGATTTTTTTCTTTGAACATGCTACGTTCTTAAAGTCTTATTAAAATGGAACAATCTTTAATTTATTCTTCTCATTGGCTCCTCACTTCCGTGAACAGCCTTCCTGCACTTCCCCTATGTGACTCCCTGCCTTCACTAGATTGGATCAGATTGGCCTCTTTCAGTCTAGACTTGGGACCTCCTGATTGATTTCTCTTTCTTCTCCCTCAAAGATATGCCCTCCTCCTCTCTCTTCCTTTTCCCCCTCTCTCTGTCTCCTTCCTTCCTTCATTCCCTCCTTCCTTCCTTCCTTCCTTCCAGCCATTCCCATCACACTTAGGCTGGATACTATGGTAGATCCTAGAAACAGAGACTTGAAGAAGGCATGGACTCTACCTTAAGTAACTGAAATTTAGTGGGAAGGGAAGATGAGGAGAATAAATATGTCAATAAATAATCAAAATTCAAAGTCATGTGGATATACAAGTGGAATCAAAGATATATAGAAGAGGCTATAGAAGTAACAAAAAGAAAAATCAAATCTCTATTTGAAGAAGTTAGAAAAGGCCTCCCTAAAAGCATTTCCTGCCCAGGAATGTGATGTCTTTCTGATTCCATGTTATTTGAGGTTGATTTAAGGAGAAACTGAGGGGGGGTAGACTAGAAATGCTGTTGTTTGAAATACTTGTATGAGGCCCCTGTCATTTTGTCAGGTTAGGAGATATGATTTTATGGTGTTACTCAAACTATTTTGTATATGGCCTCAATAAATTTCTCCAAGTACTTAGACCCAGGGAAATGCTTTTCTTTCCACAATGAATTGGCATCAGGCAGTGAGAATGAAGTAATTCACCAGATTGTCCTTTTTGCCTTAGTTGCCAGGAAGCTCAGAAATAAATCCCATAACAGGGTTTATCTCAGCCTCTGGTGGGAGTTATCATTCACGATAAAAACTGCTGACCTCTGAATTCTTAGCATGGTCCAGCCTGCTGGTTTTGCTCAGTGTCCTGTCATGAAGATGGCTACTTTATCTTTTTAGAAAAAAAACACTTTTGAGATATTTAATGACTTAACTCTTAGCTCCATAAGGTCAGGGACTACATCTGTCTTATTTATCAAAATAATATCATCAAGTAAGGAAGTTTAGCAAGAGGACTGGTACTCAACAAATATTAGTTGCATGAGTAAGTGGAGGAATAAAGGAATGAGATAATCATGAAAAGAAGGAACCATATTTAAATGTATAGTCACCTAATGCTTCTCATTGTCATTAGTCACTCAGTACTCCCTACCAACCCAGTAATGCCAAATTAATCTTTCTCCAGCACCGCATTGGCCACATTATACCTCCCTCTTCCTCTACTACCACATAAACACACACCACTAAGCCTTGCTTCAACAGTTCCTGACGTTGCCCTTTGCCTTTATAGTTGAGGTCATGGACAGCTATTATTTGTGGGTCTACTCTGTATCCATTCTCTTTGAGAACTGACCCTCCTTAAGTCCACACTCTCTCTGGTTGAGGAACTTAGGCTCAGGATTCTGTGTTCCCTGGTATGGCTAATTCATGACTCAGACTATTCCCTTGGTGAACTTATGGCTCAAGCATGGCCTACCAAGTCCTTTGGGGACATGTATACAGACAGTGGAAGACAGAGGATGTCTCTGAGGCTGAGACAAGCAAGAATCATGTAAGTCTGTAGTTTCTGGGGACCATTCTTTACAACAGAGACAGAGTTTGCCAGAGAATAAAGCCAGCAGAGAAGATGCAAAGCAAGAGACTGTGGACAGGGAGAGAGAGGCAGAGAAAGATAGCCCTCAAACACTTAGACCCACACATGTCTGAATCTATCCCAGTTCTTTCAGCTGATATATTCTTTGTCTTGCTTAAACTAGTTTGAATTGGACATCTGATATTTGCAGCTTTCAGAGTCCTGACCAAGGAGCTTGAGAGCCCATTTTGAATTCCTTACTCTGATCTTCAAAAAGAAATTCACAAGGTATTGTCATGGATAGAACCTCAGGGTTAATCTGCAGTGATCTTGCTTCTCAACCTGTCTGGGGGAAGGACATTTTTTTTAAATTTCCATTGACCACATATTCAACAAGAGAATTATATCTAGCATATTCAACTAACTCCTACTCTTCAACAAGAAAAGGACTAAAACCCAATAAAAAAAAATGGGCAAGACACTGGAACAGGCACTGCATAGGATATACAAAAGGCCAATAAACATAAGCAAAGGAGCTCAACTATAGTAGTCATCGAGGAAACATAAAAGAAATTCACAACAAAAAAAGAAACACAGATTCCTGTTAGAACATACAAATGAAAAAGAGCAGTTGACTGGAATCACAGACCAACATGCAGCCCTACTATGCAGCACCCATCCAAAGCTCACCCACCCCCCTGCAACTCACTACCCAGGTCAAAAATACCTGGGTTGGTCAATTCCCTGTTCACCAAGGGAAGTCTCCTAAGAACCCATCTGAATGTCACATTATTGTCAGATTGCCACAGATGTTTCTAAATATTTGATCTTGTTGCAGAATGGTAACAGTTCTTGGTTGGCACTGTCTGTGGACCACACTTTGGGAGGCAGTGGCCTATACTATTGCTGCCAAGATTCAGTTATCCAGACTAGGAAAATGGTAAGCAGATCCTTTGCTGAATGAAGCCTTCACTGGATTTAATTTAGTGAAGTATGGTACATGCTAACCAAGGGTTCTTCTACTTTAAACCAACAAATATAGAAAAGACCACATATTTCAAAATTACTGAGAAAACTCCAAGATGATGGCTGTGAATCAGAGCAGCATAAAAGAAAACTGTGATATATATACTTGAAGATAACTTGGTACACTTTGTTCACTCATGGAAATATGAGGTGATGTCCAAAAATAATAGCCCAAGTGGGAGTTGGCTAGGAAGAGGTCAGCTCCTGTATGAGAATCTTTTCCTGTTAATCCAAATCTCTGAGAAGAGCATAACCTGTCCCTAGAGAATTGGTTTTTCTAGGGACTCCCTGGAGGGGGAGACCCACCTTCTGAGTATAAAAAACAATAATTCCTGGCAAAGAATCATTTCCATGCTAAAGTCACAAAGGCATTTCTACAAAAACCAAGGGGTGCTATCTCTGCGGCTGTTTTTCTTTCTGATTTCCATCTGCCTCTTCAGATCCTCCTCCCTCCACTTCCTTCCTGTAACCCAGTGATTCTCAACCCTGGCTTTACAGTAGAATTACTTGGAAAATTTCAACAAATACTGATGCCCAGGTCCTACTCCCTGAAATTATATTCCATTTGGCTACAGCGGGGCCCAGGAATTTGTATTTCTTAAATATCTCCCCAGCTGAATTTAATGAGCAGAGTTGCAATCCTATGCCTTAGCCAAAACAACTCACTTGTCCTTCTAGGGACAGCTGAGTGTAATCAACTCATGTGTCACCAACATTTTCTGAACTCCTAATGTGTGCAGGATATGTAATGAAAACTTAGTAGGAGGCAGCAACCTAGGGATCCTGCAGAGCAGTGGGGTAGTCCTGGATTTACAGTATCAGCATCACTGGGAAAATTGTTAGAAATACAAATTCCCAGGCCTCACACCAGATATACTATAATAGCAACTTTGAGAGTCAGGCCCAGCGATCTGTGTTTTAAGGAGCCCTCTAGGAGAAGGAAAATTCATAGAGATGGAAAGTAGAATGGTAGTTGCCAAGAGCTGAGCTGGTAGGGTAGGGAGGGTAATGGGTTGTTATTGTTTAATGGGGATGCAACTTCATTTTTGCAAGAAAAATGCTCAGTGGATAGATGGTAGTGATTATTGCATAATCGTGCAAATGTACTTAATGACACTGAACTGCAAACTTAAAAATAGTTCAAATAAACGATTTTATGTTGTATATATTTTGCTTCAATTTAAAACTAAGTTTTTTGTTTTGTTTCGTTTAAAATAAAAATAGCCTACTAGGTGATTCTGACTGATGTACACAAAAGTTTGTGGAAACTTTCCCTAGATCCTGAGGACTGACCATTCATTCATCTCAATATTAAATCATCATCATTCATTATGCCTTATTATTAAGCACCCACTGCATACCAGGTACGGTGCTAGGCACTGGATGAACATTATCCCTGATCCTTGGAGTTTAGAGTCCAATGTAGAGACAGGCATTAAGCAAACAATTATACAACTCATTGTTTAATTGTTTAATGACCATTGAGATTGTGCCCTGTGTGTGCCATGAAATAGAGGATGCTGTGGGAGCATATAACCTAGCTTGGGGAGGCAATTAAAAAAGAAAAGAAAGAAACTTTCCTGAGGAAGATAAAACTTAAAAAATGATTAGGCATCATCCAGGTAAAAAAGTATAGACACAGCATTCTAGGCCCAGGGAACAGCTTTTGCAAATGTCCTGAGGTAGGAAAGAGCTCAGCATGTTTGAGGAACTGAGAGGACAGGTACCAGACAAGGCTAATGAAGATTTTGTAAACAAGAGACCAGAAAATAAGTGCCTCTGGGCTAAGGTTGAGAATACTTCTGATATGGGGGATTTTATAAATTTATGACTGGGTTCCAGCAGCTGAAGCTACCAGTGCTAGAGTCACAGAAACAAGTTAAATCAGTTAGCCGTCCCCTTTCTGTCCAAGTTGACAGGCAAGTTGAAAAACAGAACTTGCATGTATTAGTCTGTTCTCATGCTGCTCATAAAGACATACCCAAGACTGGGTAATTTATAAAGGAAAGAGGTTTAATTGATTCACAGTTCCACATGGCTTGGGAGGCTTCTCAATCATGGCAGAAGTTGAAGGAGGAGCAAAGGCACATCTTCTATGGCAGCAGGCAAGAGAATGTGTGCAGGGGAACTGCTTTTTATAAAACCATCAGATCTCAGAAGACTTATTCAGTATCATGAGAACAGGATGGGAAAAACCTTCCCCCATGATTCAACTGTCTCCCATGGGTCCCTTTCATGACATGTGGGGACTATGGGAGCTATAATTCAAGATGAGATTTGGGTGGGGACACAGCCAAACTATATCATTGCACATACTTAATAATGTCCTAAGTATATTTGTAGCATGTATTAGAATGGACTAGGTTACCTGTTGAAAAAAAAAATCTCAGCGGCTTAATATAAATTCATTTCTTGTTAATATTGTATGTCCAAAGGAAATCAGAGAGAAAGAACTATGGTCCATACATTGACTCAGAGACCCAGGCTGATGGAGCTATGTCATCTGCATGTCTCCTTGGTCACTTTGTTAGAGGTGTTTAAACCAGAGCAACTCCATCTTGTATAAAGGCTGGTTAAAATAAGGCTGAGGCCTACTGGGCTGCATTTTCAGATGGTGAAGGCATTCTAAGTCACAGGATAAGATAGGAGATCAGTATGAGTTACAGGTCATAAAGACCTTGCTGATAAAACAGATTGCAGTAAAGAAGCTGGCTAAAACTTACCAAAATCAAGATGGTGATGAGAGTGACCTCTGGTTGTCCTCAGTGCTACATTCCCTCCAGTGCCATGACCGTTTACAAATGTCATGGCAAACTCAACAAGTTACCCTATATGGTCTAAAAATGGGTGGCAGGAATAATCCACCCTTTCTGTAGCATTTAATCAAGAAATAACCATAAAAATGGACAACCAGCAGCCCTTGGGACCGCTTTGTCTGTGAAGTAGCCATTCTTTTGTTCCTCTACTTTCTTAATAAACTCACTTTCACTTTACTCTATGGATTTGCCTTGAATTCTTTCCAAGAACCCTCTCTTGGTTACTGGTAAGGGATTAGGACCCCTTACCAGTAACTTCAGCAGAGAAGAGAGTACTAAGGATCAGATACTCAGATACTAGCTCTTAAATGCTTTAACCCAAAAGTGAAACATTTTCCACAATGAGAAATCACTTTGGCTCATAGTCCACTGGCAAGACTTAGTTACATGACCTGCCTAACTGCAAGGGGGCTTCAAATATAGGGGAGTATTATTTTATATTTGGTGACCAATAAAAGTGAAGGAGTGAAAACTTTTACACAGGCACTGCTGAGTTACAAATATCCCACTTATGATCATCCCAAATGAGGGATGAGCTGAGCCCAATTGTCACCTGTAAAGATGAGCTGTGCCAACAAAGCTCAAGTTTGAGTTCATCTGACAGCCAGATATAATACTTCACTGAAGAGTGGTGGTGGAGATGTTCCCTCCAATTTTGAAAGTTTACGTTCCCTGGAGAGACCTAAACTTCCTCTATCCTCTAGACTTCTCTAAGCCACCAAATCATCTAATGTGATTAGATAAGGCCTTCAAAATCATTTAATCAACTATTTCATTATGGTAGTGGTACCTGAAGCCCAAAGAAGGAAAGTAAGTTACCAAAAGTCACATATTTAATGACCAAGCTGCAAATAGATCCTGTATCTTGGCTCCGAGCCCAGTGCCATTCTTACTCTGAGAACATGAGAAATAGTATATATAAATTCCAAACTTCCCAGAGAAAAAAAGAATTTAACCAAAACACAAAAACTCCATCCAACTACACAAAACAGAAAACAACAGACATCTCACAGCCAGTAGAAAACATGAAATAAAATCTCAGAAATAAGTCTAAACATATCTATCACCACAATAAATGTGAATGGATAAAATTCTTCTATAAAAAGTCCAAAACTTTCAAATTTTTACAATCCAGCTGTACGCTACCCACAATTCAACCCAGAAACAAAATGACATGGAAAAATTAAAAAAAAAAAAAAAAAAGCCAACCAAATGCAAATAAAGTAGACTTGATGTAGCAATGTTTATATCAGATGAAAGAAGAATTTAAAATTAGAAACACTAAATGAGACAATCTGGAAGTCTGGCTATTTTCCTAACTGAAACAGTCACAGTCCTATAAAGTCAAAACACATGTTATGTAAGGAGCATCAATATAGCAAAGATAAACCAAAAATATCTGTGATGTGTGTATGTTGGGTTGTGTGTGTGTGTGTTTATGAATGTGTAGCCAAAATGTTTCTGGGCTTTATAAATTCATCCCAATTCCTTTTAAAAATACCTAGCCATGGTACTAGCTGGGCCTTAGCTATCTGTCCTCCAGGAGCTGAACATCTAAGCTGGGCAGCTCAGACACAGGGGCTTATACAGAAGAGCACCCCCTCCCAACAGGCTGGAGAATTCTGCCCTGAGGAAGCCAAGATATGATTAACTTGGGTGATCAAGCAGCCTTGGGGGAAGGGATATTGACCCACAAAGGGAAAGTAATAATTCCACTCCATCAGGGAAGAAGGGTAACTCACAAGATCACCATCTGCTCCTGCTGTCATAGTCATGGCTGCAAAGCCCTGTAGGGCTAGCAACCACCTTTTCAGGGAGCAACAGGCTCCCTGGACACTTGGCTGGGCCCAGCGGGACCCAGCTGCTGAGAATTCTTTCACAGACTCTGTCATGCTGGGCGTTTCCAAAGCAAATATCCCCAAGGTCCACACTAGGACCATCTGTTTCCCATTTTGAGGACTGAATCCTATACACTAGTTTGTTAAGAGCTGCACTGAAGGAAAGAAAAAAAAAAAAACAGCTTCCTAAAAACACCCGCCCATGCCCTGCAGTTTTATAACAGAGGGAGGTAGCAGAGGGCCTGGCAGAGAGCCTGCTAACCAGAGGGCCTCCTAATCTCTGTACCCCTCCATGGAAGCCCCATGCCAAAGCCTTAATGGGGCATGCTGGACACTGGGTGTTTACGGCAGGGGCCACTAGCTGTTGCTGGCTCTTTATTCACAAAACATCAAGCAAGGAGCTCGGAACTGGCTTCTCCTGAGAGGAGGCTTTCGGGGAGGGGGTGTTGGACGTGGGCATTGGAGGAGATGGAGGTGGAAGACCATTTCTGCAGTGGAACTTGAGGTCAGATTAGAGCAGCAGCCACTGCTGGGAACTTGACTGCACAGCTCTGTGTCTTTTGTCACCTCCAATTGTCCCTCCTGCAGCCCACCGTGGGGGACCACTGAATGCACTGCAGAACAGTTTTGGCAGGCTGGCCTCTGTGCTGGACTCGCATTCATTAATCTGCCTGCCACCGAGCCCCTGTGAAAAGAGGAAATTGTTTCACGCTCACTCGCCAAGAGACGAGGGGAAAGGGCTTGGAACGGGAAGAAGGCCCAGCCAGACTCAAGCCGGGGGAGCCGGACTGGGGTGCTGTGGTGGCGGCACTCCCAGAGTGCCAGAGAGCGTGGCCTCTTTGGGGAGCAGGCAAGCCCTTCCCTGGAAGGACTTTGGGATTCAGGAAGGCTGGTGGTTAATTAGCCCAGTTATGGGGGCTGGCCGCAATTGCTTAGGCTGAAGCCATGGACCTGGAACAATCAGGGCCTGTCTTCAGACAGATGATAAATGGAGGAAGTGAAAGCGGGGATGCGAGCAAAAAGAAAAGCAGGGACAAGAGGAAATACCCAGCACAAATTGCTGTAATGAATTTTGAAGGCAGGCTCTAGAAGGTAGGAGAGAAAATGCAGTGTCACAGGGCCAGTGTGGGGACCTTTCAGTGCCTCTGGGGGTGACAGTCGTAGCTGCACAGGAAAGAGATGGCACATGGCAAAGCAGCCTCACCAGGAAGCAGAGGCCTGGACTGGGGCTGGGTGCTTTCTGAAGGCGTTTGGAAGGACTGGAACTCAGAAACGCATGGCGCTGCTCATCCAGGCTGAGGAATACAAGGCAGGTCCCAATGATGAAGTATAATCTGAAAAAATGTAATGCAATTTATAATAGTAAAGATAATCTTAATGAAAAGAAGGCCTCTGGTACTGCAGAGGACCTGATCAGCTTGGAATACATCTCTGGGGGAAGAAGAGCTGGGAAAAGCTCAAGTGCTCTGTACAAAAAAGGGCAAAGTATTTGGAGTTCCCAGGAGCAAATCAAGAGAAGGGAATGGGGAACAGAAATGGAAAGAAGGGAAGACAAGGATGGTATGGGCTGCCCCTTCTTGTGGCATCCATCCCTAGCTTCTGGGAAGTCAGCCAAGCCCTCAGTGCCTTGTGTGCCTGGATTTCGGGGAAGCCAGTGAAGAGGTCATTCCAGGGCGTTGCAGAGCAAAAAGCCGAAGGGGTGTGCAGATGCTGGAGGCCCAGATACCACGAGCACAAACAGCCTTGGGAAGGAGCAGACATCACTGCAAAGGCCCTGGGGATTTACAGGCTGGAGCTCCAAGGCAAAAGGAAGCCCCAGCTGACCTATGGGTCACCTGAGCATCACAACATCCTTGGGACAGCCCCCATTCTTTGACCAGATACTTCTCAGTGCTTGTCCACCCCAGCTGAACATCCAAATGTGCTTTTCATGTCCTTTCCCCCTCGTTTTTAAGATACAATCCACAAACAGTAAAACTCACTATTGTTAGCATACAGTGTTAGGAGTTTGGATAATTGCATACAGTTGTGTAACCACCACCAGAGTCAAGATATAGAAAATTTCTTTCATTCCAAAAAGTTCCTTTGTGCCCCTTTGAAATGAAATCCTCCCCTCACCCCACGATCCCCTGGCCACCAACGATCTGTGATCCATCCATATGGTTTTGCCCTTTCCAGGATGTCCTATAAATGAAGTTGTGTGGCATCTAGACTTCTGAGCTGGCTTCTTTCCCTCAGCATGATGCATTTGAGATTCGCCCAGGTGGCCACGTGTGTGAGTCACTTGTTTCTTTGGATTGCTGAAGTGTTCCCTTGTGTGAATGTATCAGTTTGTTGATTTTTTTTTCCCCTACGTGAGGAATATTTGGGTTGCTGTCTCCCTCATGTCCTTTTGATCTTGTCTTTCATGGGATATTTTTACTGGTAGAGATTATGAAAATGTATGCTGGTCCAGACCAAGGCTTTGTCATACCTTTCCTTCTCCAGAGATCAGAAGCTTCTTTGGGTGATTTCTTCATTTAATGTCGACCTCCCAAGCTTGGTATAAATAACCAATTAGAATTGGTTATTTGTGATTGGTATTGGGTTTTGTTATTTTGTTTTGTTTTATAACAGCTTTGTTGAGATATAATTCACATGCTGTACAATTCACCCATTTAAAGTGTACAATTCAATGACTTTTAGTAGAATCTTAGAGTTATGTTTCCACCACCTCCATCAATTTTAGAACATTTTCATTACTGCAATTTAAAAAAACTCACACGCATTGGCTTTTCCTGTCCTCCAGTTCCCCTAACCCTTGGCAACCCCTAATCTAATTTCTGTCTCCATAGATTTGCCTATTCTGGATATTTCATATAAATGAAATCCTACAATATGTGGTCTTTTTGTGTCTGGCTTCTCTCACTTGGCGTGATGTTTTCAAGTTTCATCCATGTTGTAGCATGTGTCAGTACATCATTCCTTTTTAGTGCTAAATAATATTCCATCGTATGGACATACCACATTTTGTTTATCCATTCATTTATCATTCAGTTAGTAACATTTGAGCTCTTTGCACTTTTGGCTATTATGAATAATGCTGTTATGAACATTCATGTGCACGTTTTTGTGTAGACAGATGTTTTCAGTTCTCTTCAGTATATATCTAGGAGTGAAACTGCTAGATTAGATGTGAAGTCTGTGTTCAACCATTTGAGGAACTGCCAAGCTGTTTTCCAAATGGCTACACCATTTTATACTCCACAAAGGCACTTTCAAAGTGTAAAATTTTGATGCGAATGATAATAACTTAGTCATTGAAATGGTAAGAATATTTGATCATTGTAATAATTTTTAGACAATACTAAGGTATCTAAGGTGACACCTCTCCCCTCCAGTCCCCCAATCCCACGTAGAAGCACTGTAAGCAATTTGGCATGCAGTCTATTCCTCCTTCTTTCCTCTGCTCACCATACTTATACAAAACGGTATGCATTTGAACATAATGGCAAAAACTGCAATGACTTTTGCACCAACCTATTTAACTTTCATTAAAATAAAAATGCATTCTGACTATGCATATGGCTCTAACGTCTTCTTTTTATTTTTTAAGTTATAGTAAAATGCCATCTTAACCATTTTTTAGGATACAGTTCTGTGGCATTAAGTACAGTCCCTCACGGTTGTGCAGCCATCAACATCATCCATCCACAGAACTCATTTCAATCCTCTAAACTGGAACTCTATACCCATTCAGTGATAACTCCCCCTTCTCCCTTCCCCTCAGCCAGTGGAAACCACCATTCTGCTTTCTGTCTCTATGAGTCTGGCCATTCAAAGTACCTCCCATCAGTGGAATTATATAATATGTGTCCTTTTGGGACTGGCTTATTTCACTTGGCACAGTGACTTCAGGGTTCACCCATGCTGTAGCATGTAGCAGAATTTCTTCCTTTTTAAGGCTGAACATTATTTATTTTATAGGCCACACTTCACATATGCACTCATCTATGGATTAACACTTGGATTGCTTCTACCTTTTAGCTATTGTAAATGAAGATACTATGAATGCGGGTGTGTAAATATCTCTTTTTGCCCCTGCTTTCCATTATTTTGGGTATATGCTTTCCAACTTCCTTTTTCTAAAAAATTAAGTAAACCTTTTTTGAAGTTCTTATTACTTAAAAAAAATCTTAACAGTATACTAATGGGGTTCTTCCATGTTACTATATCACCTTCGTGCACTGAATTGCTGAAGATCTTATAATCCACCTCATCATTCCCCCAGTCATGGGAATTGAATATCCATTACCATTGGGTGTTTCCCATGATGCAAAGCTCTTGGCATGCATTGGCTAATTGGATTCTCACGACAATCCTTTGAGTTGGCTCTATTAGTCTCTTTTGAGAGATGAGGAAACCATGGTAGAGAGCTTAAGTCATCTGTCCAAAGCCATTCTGCTGGTAAGGGCTGAGGTTAAAAATCAAAGTCTGTCTGACTCCCAAGCTTACCTGCCTAACCTCAGCATCTTAATTAATGACATTCCTCATGGGTTTTGTTGGTTGGCCAAGGAGTGGCCTGGCAGGGGATGGAGGTATAGAACCTGAATATATGTAGCTATCCATACTCCAGGAGCCGGGGACTGATTCCTCATCAAAAGCAGAGATGTCGTTCTATAGTGAGTGTATTTCAGAGCTCAGGCTTCATGAAGCATCAGAAAACTAGAGTGGGCTCCCAGCTTCCTACAGGGGGCTATTGACTGATGTCTCCCTCTCTTTGACTTTTCTCCTGCTCAATCCTGCCTTCCCCTGACTGTGTCTCCACATAGTCCTCCTCCAGGCTGTCTAGGTTCAGGTGACAGAAACCCAGCTCAAATGTGCTTACCCAAACAAAAAGACTTTTGGGTTTCATTTAACTGGGAAAGTAGGAGCACATTTAGCCTCCATCCTGATTGGATGCGGGGACTGAAATGATGTCATCAGCCTCTTTCTCAGCTCTGCTACTCTGAATGATGACCTTGTTCTTTCCCACACTGGACAGGCCTTCTCCATTAAGTGAAAAAGCTAGCTACCAGAAACTCCAAAACTACAGCTTCAAAGCTTTACTCTCTCACCAGAAGGAGGACCAGTTTTTTTCTCCCAGCATCCATATATCCATGTCAGGAAAGGACTCCAGTTGGCCCTGGTTGGGCCATATGCTAATTCCTTAGTCAATCATATGGCCAGGAAAAGGCAGTGTTAGAATTGATGTAGACCCAGTTACATGGAAGGCGGTTTGTGCTACAAGAGAGTGGGAAGGAGCATGCATGTGTGCTCAGCGGACAGAAACAATAACTATTAGCACACTTCGTCTGCCTTGGTCAGTAAACTCCCCACACACAGCTTCTGTGGATACTGCCACCACCACCATCACCACCATTTAGATTTCTCCCCCATTATCACACCCCATTGCCAGAAAATGAATGAAGTCAGAGCAGGCTGCTTTAGAAAGAATGCAACCCTTGGTCTATGGAAATATGCAACCCTGTGCCTTATTTCTGGAGAAGACACTGCCCCTATCTAAACATTTTCATCATCTGCTGCTTCTTCCAAATCACTCCCCAGGCTTGGCTCATCTTTGCACAGGCTTGTTTCTACTCCACTCTAAGGTATAAGAACATGAGGTGCCCAGATGTACCTCTATTTACATTGCACAGAGCATGAGGCAGTGCATGTGGCTCCCTGCTCATCCGTGGATCTTTCTTGCTGCAGTCCAAGGCTCTGATGATTGCTGCAAGCCAGATGGTCATGGTCGAGGCTGGTCATTACACTGTCTCTTCCCCATGACTCAGAGCAGACCTGACTGGATGAAAGATCTGGTTTCCTCATCACAGAGGCGTAAGGTTTCTTTGCCATTTGATTGACTGGTAAATGAAAGCCAGGCTCGTTTGTTTGCTATGGGGGTTTTTGTTGGGTTGGGGGTTTTGTGTGTGTGTGTTTTTTTTGTTTTGTTTTGTTTTTACAGCATGTCATGATTAATTCATCTCTGGCTCACCTCCATGGACAAGCTCTAATACTTGGCACCTTCCTCTTCTTGTCTGTCTCCCCTTTCCCTTCCTGTACCCCAGTCCTACCTTGGTAAAAAGCTTCTCTTCCCTCTGAGAAGCTTGCCTATAGATGAACTTGGACCAACATTTCAAAATCCCCGGAGATGGAGGCTTTACGAAATAATAACAGTATTTGTTGAAAATAGTTGGATGCTCCTAAACTGTCTGCCTGTGCCAAATTGAGAACTAAATCACAAAATATGAAGCAAATAAACAGAACCACATAATTTCCATTTCCAACTGAGTCATCCACAAGCTAAAGGAACTTTTGCAGAACAAGCAAGTGGCATTATCATGATTAGCCCTCACTTGGCACGGGTAGCACTTTCTCATTCTCAAAGCACTTTTGTTTCTACCAACTCATTTCAGTGTCTATGATCACATACAAAGATGGTGTCATAGAGATCATTCTTATTTCCATTTTGCAAGTGGAGAAATGGTAGATCCACCTTGAAGAATGGCCTTTACAGGGAGCCTTCTGGAGTCAAGAAATGGAAGACCATGAATGAAGTTGGTATCAGACTAGAAGTGAAGTTTATCAACTCATCCTTCTCCTATGCACCTTTTCCTAGCGTACCATACAAAATCAGCTGAAACAAGGCAAAATCCTTTGAAAATCACAATCTCAAAGCCAACTAAGCAGACAGCATAGCCTCATTTTATAACTGAATAAACTAAAACAGGAAGAGTCAGTATAAATCATACAAATAGCTGGCCAAAATAGAAATAGAAATACAGGCCAGGCACAGTGGCTCACATCTGTAATCCCAGCACTTTGGGAGGCCAAGGCAGGTGGATCACCTGAGGACAGGAGTTCGAGACCAGCCTGGCCAACATGGTAAAACCCCACCTCTACTAAAAATACAAAAATTAGCCAGGTGCGGTGGCACGCACCTGTAGTCCCAGCTACTCAGGAGGCTGAGGCAGGAGGACCGCTTGAACCTGGGAGGCGGAGGTTACAGTGAGCTGAGATTATGCTACTGCACTCCAGCCTGAGTGATAGAGTGATACTATGTCCCCCAAAAAAGAAAAGAAATAGAAACACATCCTTATCCAGACAGAATGTTATTCTACTTCGCATAGGGTAATTTTCTATCACCCACTTGATGGGAATGTAATATCCATGAAGAAGGAAGAAGAATCACACAACCCTTTGACCTATCCCACTATCTCTCTGGAAAGTTGAGAATATACAGATTATTGTTTATGTGCTAGGACTGTAGGGTTTGTGAGTTGAGAAATATACCAAATCTACTTCTTGTACTCTGAGATTTGGGTTTTCAGCTTCCTTCAAATCAATGGGGACATGAATGTGCTTCTCTCACTAGATCCACACGTTTATGGGTCGTTCAGAATGGGTACCACAGGGATAAGAAAACAGGAAGAAAAGGAGCAAAAGGATATGAGAATCCTTCAGAGCAATGCAGATGATATGGGCCATGACTAGATAACAAAAGAAACAGAATAATAAGTGTTATATAATTAACAGTAAGTCATCCTTCCATTCATTTAATCATTAATTCAATAACCATCCATTACAACAATTCTCAGCTGAACTTAAGGTACTTGGGAGGATTAAATGAGGACACTTATATGTGTGAAGAATCTACCATGATACCCATCACACGGTGGGCTCCCAGCCAGCGCTGGGTCCCTTTGCTTCCCTGGGTTCTAGCCCTGAGCCATCTGAAACAAGCACCTGCAAACAAGAATGAAAGTGGTGTCTGTGTGTGTGAAGATCAGAGATGGTCTGCAGGGAGAAGACTGGGAGACAAATGTGGTCATGAAGGGGAGGAGGCATGGGGCAAGGCCTTCCAGCAAACCCTCAGAAACTTCAACACGGGTTGCTATCACATTTTCAACAATTTTTATAACACAATCCCACGGCAGGGCAAGTTTAGAGTGTAAAAAAATCTCACAGGCAAAGGAAGTCCTAGGTTGTAGCTGAAGGGGTACTGAGCCTTGAACAAATCTCTTAACCTCTCCGGTCCTGTTTTCTGATTTTCAAAGCAAAGGGGGGAAGGACTAGAAACTTTCTAAGGACCTTTCTGGCTCTGCACAACTGTCGAAATTTTCCTTATGTACAAGCAGCATCTCTTTCACTGTAATTTCAGCTCACTTCGTTGATTAAGTCAGCTGACCTTAGTCTTCCTAATATAAGTGAGAAATAGCTGGGGTGGGTAGAAAGCTTGTTGGAGGGGACCCGTCATAGCCAGGGCCTCTAATCACTCCTGGGGTCACATCAGTCCCAGGAACCTGCTAAAGTTCGGGAGCACCCTCCCACCATCCTCCAGAGAGATCTGTCTAGGGCAACTCACCCTGGAGTTCTCAGGAAGCACACTAGGAATTTCATTCCAGAAGGCTCCCTGTAGAGGCAACCCCTAAGAAATAGAATCTATAGAAATAGTAAAGCAAGAACCCCTCAAAGTTGGTTTCAGGGCCACCATCTCTGGTACAGACTCACGGAGCTTTCAGAAAGGGGCTTCTGTGTCCAACACATACGGAACCCTGCAGAGGCATCACGACATAACCTCAGAATGTCCCCGTTGTGCAGCTAAGATAAATGCTTTGGAGAGTTAAAACATCTTCCCGGCCAGGCATGGTGGCTCATGCCTATAATCCCAGCACTTCGAGAGGCCGAGGAGGATGGATCATGAGGTCAGAAGTTTGAGAGCAGTCTGGCCAACATCGTGAAACCCTGTCTCTACTAAAAATACAAAATATTAGCCACATGTGATGGTGTGGTGTGCACCTGTAATCCTGGCTACTCAGGAGGCTGAGGCAGGAGAATCGCATGAACCCAGAAGGTGGAGGTTGCAGTGAGCCAACATCATGCCATTGCACTCCAGCCTGGGCGACAGTGTGAGACTCTCAAAAACAAAACAAAACAAAACAAAACAAAACAAACATCTTCCCAGGAGCTCACAGCAGGTTAGGGGCAGAACGAAGATTTCAACTGAGGTCTGGATGAACCAAAAGATTACTATAAACTCTCTACTAAAGATGTGCCAAAGAAAGCCCCAGTGGGGACCAAATTTCCAAAGCAGGAGAACAGCCAGAGAATAATGTAAATGGACAGGGCAGAGGCAGGACCCTAGAAAGAGGAGACCAGACAAACCCATCGGAAGCGAATGCCCATATGCGGACCTTAAGGTTAGGGGCATTTTTACCTGCGGTAGGATGCTGCCTTGGCCATCTCCTGCCTTCCTGAGAAACCAGCACCCATCAGCCCAGCACAGCCTAAGGTGTCCCTAAGGCTGGGGCCTGAGACATCAGCCCTGATACTTATGCCACAGGGATGAGCACCTGTGTGTGCTTGTTTAGAACGTGCCTTGCACAGTGCACTTGGCCAAGAGACAGGGTTCGTCACTTACCAAACCATGTGTGCCCACTGGGCTGTGTCTGCCTGTCAGGTGACATTTTTCTAATTCATGCAAAGGCACTGTGGGAGTGAGTTGTGGTCCTATTTTAAGCACTCCTCTTGGGTCTCTGTACTTGTTCCATGAATGCTTGCTGAGTGTTTGCTATGTGCTGGCCATTCAAAGATGAGGAGACACAGCCCCTGCTCTCAAGAAGCTGAAAGGCTAGTGGGAGAGACAGGCAAACAGACAGGCACAGACCATGGGAAAGAGAAAATACAGAGGCTCAGGGAGACCAGGCAGGGGCCCGTGTGTCTGATTCTGGAGCCTCTCAGGGCTAATCAGTCTCTATTATGTTTTCCTTCTCCCAACTCCCCCTTGTGTGGCAGATCAGAACTCAGCTAGGTGGGTGCACACACCCCCACCTGCTGTTCTCCCGCTCATCTGATCCCCCAGCTCCGTCTGACCTGGGCTGGTCCCCACTCACCCGCAGATGCAGTCAAAAGGTCCTTTGTCTCCAGGGATTATGGGAAATTCCTTCCTTCCTCCCTGCTTGGGGACCTACCACTCTTAAAAGGTTCAGTATTTGATTGTCAACAGATGGAAGGTCAATACTAAACACACACACACACACACACACACACACACACACACACACACAGGCATAGGGCTTCAGATCTGAATTGTTTCATTAAGTCCCTCCAACTCTCCACAAGACCCCAGGCCAAGATGTTAGGCTGAACCCAAAATCAATCAGACCTCAGGCTATAGAAAAAGCAGCTCAAAATACAAAATGTGCTCTCTAACACAAGGCGCAAGGCTTCCTTCTCTGGATCATGAATGTACTTTGTATTTTTTTTTAAAGACAGGGTCCCACTCTGTTACTCAGGCTGAATTGCAGTGGCACAATCATAGCTCACTGTAACTTCAAACTCCTAAGCTCAAGCAATCCTCCCACCTCAGCCTCCCAAGTAGCTGGGACTGCAGGTGCATACCACCAATGCCCAGCTAATTTTTTTACATTTTGTAGAAATGGGGTCTTGCTACATTTTCCAGGCTGGTCTCGAACTCTTGGGCTCAAGCGATCCTCCACCTCAGCCTCCCAAAGTGCTGGGATTGCAGGTGTAAGCCCAGCCACTCTTTGGTTCTGAGTGGTTTCAGAACAGCACAGACATCAGTCTAAGGTGGTCAGATCCTTTTAAGGATTATGCAAAAACAACAATAACAAAAAGGCATCCCACTTTTTCTTAGGCATCCACCCTAGCATTTCAAGACTGCCATTTATTGAAATACTGTTTTACAGAAATTTCCCCATTGAGTAACACATGGTGTATCCAGTTTGGCCTCCTCATCCCCTTGCTTGCTGGCTCTTACAGAAGGAAGCAAAGGGAATTCAAAGAGAGAGAGAGAGAACCAGGGCACTATGTGGTGAGTGAAAGCAGGATTCTTTTGTGCGACCTTTTCAGAAAGCACCAAGGAAGGAGACTGAGCTCACCTCCGTCCAGCCACACAACAGCTGACCACAATTCACCAGGGCCATACGGGGAAGATGTGCAGACCTCCTGTATTAGTTCATTCTCACACTGCTGTAAAGAACTACCCAAGAATGGGTAATTTATAAAGGAAAGAGGTTTAATTGACTTACAGTTTCACATGGCTGGGGAGGCCTCAGGAAACTTAAAATCATGGCAGAAGCAGCAGCAAGTACATTTACTAGGCAGCAGGAGAGAGGGCGAGAGCATGTGAAGGAGGAACTGTCAAATGCTTACAAAACGATCAGGTCTCATAAGAACTCACTCACTATCATGAGAACAGCATGGGGGAAACCATCCCCGTGATCCAATCACCTCCCACTAAGTCCCTCCCTTGACATGTGGGGATTTTGGGGATTACAATTCAAGATAAGATTCAGGTGGGGGACACAGTCAAACCATGTCACTGTCCATCATCAGAGGCCTTGAGCAGACTAGGTGCTGGGGTCAAGGCTCTGGTTCAGTCAGGAAGAGACCATTTCTCACTAAGAGGGCGTAACAGCCACTCACAGACCCTGATGCCATGTAACTGACCCCCAGAAATTCTGCTGTGAAAATAAAGTCACCCCAAAGAGCTATTCTCCTTGTGTTGCTGAAAACAAGAGGTCACTCTGGATAGAAAAGCAAAGACTCACTGAAGATTTTAACAGCCTAGGATTTAAAAGCCATACACCCTCCTCTCCAGGAGGATTCCCAAGCTCCAAGGAAAGATTCCCCAGCCTCAGTCTCTCCTCCCCACCGCTGGTTCTAAGCCTCTCTCAGCGCATGCTTCTGGCCCAAGGCCAGAGTGGCCAAGGGCAGATGACAAAGAATATAAAAGTCCACCTTAGGGAGGCATTCACTATACAAAAAAGTGAGTGCACAACTATAAATAGCATACTGGGAAATATGCAAATCAAAAGCAAATCCACTTGAGAGTTCTTACTCTATTAAATATTTTATGAGGCCCGAACAACTGACTTGTTTCATGAAGTAGGAACATTAATAACGGCTAGCATTTACTGAGCACTTACTATAAGTCCAATCGAGAAAATCAGCAGGCTCAGTGGAAGATTCAGAGAGGATGCTTTTCGAGAGGAGTTTGAAACGGGGGAAGAAACAGTGCTCCTGGCAAGGCAGGTGAGGAGCAAAGGCCTGGAAGTAGGAACGCAGGTCTGGATCAGGACGACTACGAAGACCTTTCCATGGGAAGATCTATCGGCTCCAGGTTGGGGTCTCACCTGGATGACCCAGAGAAAAACTGAGACCCAAATGTCTTGCTGAGGAAGAGCAAGTTTTAGCAGTTGCTTCCTTGCACGGGTCCCTTTATGGGACTATTGAGCCCAGGACTGAACGAGGCAGAAAGGCTTTGACAGTTTCATTTTATTTTGTTCTAGACAAGAGATAATATGAAATAGGCACCTGGGAGTGGTTTGAATTAACAACCCAAACCAAATGAACAGCTGCATCCCGAGGGGGCGGCGGGGAGTTTCCTGCTTTTAGCCATATTTCCTTTCAGCAACATTACATTAACACGTATGAAATACAGCCGAAAAGTCAGGCAGTATTTAGTGGGAGAGAAAGGTACTTCCATGCTCTGTGCAAAATGTACTGCCAATTAATTGGCCGTGTAAGCCTGGGTTTTCAACTCATCTGCAGAAGTCTCAAGGTTAATGAAACCATTACATATGCACGGATGTTGTGGAAAGGGACACAGGAAAAGATGTAATTGACAACACTCTCCATCCAGCTCTGCAGGGTGGGCTATGCTTATCTGACAGTACTTAGCAAAGTCAGGTACATGGGCAGAATGGGTATCTCAGAATGTGAGCGTGTGTGTGCGTGGAGATGCGTGTGTGTGCAACCATGCTAATGAGAACAATTAGATCCCTCCACCTGGAATCCATTAGCTGTGATTATGATGATGGACTCACCTACTCTTATTACTATCTAGATTAGTTAACCCCGTTATTACCCAGGCCACCTTGCTCAATCTATTCCACCAAGCTGAGGAGACGGTTTCCTGTCATCCAAGCCGTCTCTCTCTCTCCCTCACTCCGGAGCCATTGTAAACTCCCTCACCCCATCTCAATTACAAGAACCCTAATAGGCCCTCCTGTCCCAAGTGACAGGCCTCTGCAGGTGTTTAGGAGGTAGGGGAGGGGACAGCCAGCTGATCGGTATGGTCATGAGTCCTACATTCACTCAGCCGTGCTCACGGCACAGTCCCAGTGTCTGCAGGTGTTCAGCAATTATCTTAGCCTAGTTACCTCACCATTTCTTAAAGGGTAAGGAAAAAATAAATAAGGCATTTTAAAAAGGTTGATACTGCAAAATAAGAAAAACCTAAAAGACAGGCAGGACCCCAAGTGGAATGCGTGATCCCTTCACTCCGGCCTGTGGCTTCAAGAACTGAACATCTCCCAGCTACCCTCAAAATTGGAGACACAGAGATGATTTGGGTGCTCTCTGGCTAAAAAATGCAGTAAAATTATGAGGATTCTTGGACCGTGGGCTTTCCTCCTCCCTGGCAGCCCTGTTTCCCTCCTTTCCCTGGGGATGCTATTTCCTGGCCATCCTTCCCCACCAATAGGAAGAATAAGCATGGAGATGGCAGCAGGAAGCAGGACAATGAAAATAAGGTCTAGAAGAGAATTTGATATTTTTGAAAATGTCACTAAAGAAGCCACTCTGAGCGAAGTCAGAATGCTGCGGGTTACCTGACACATATTCCCTGGTTTGGTATCGTTTCCATTTGTTTGGAATGTAGCTGGAGATGTGCGCCATGATGTTTCAGGACTCAGTCTTCTGAAGCAGAGCATCCCCTTGGTGTGCCCGAGATAGAATCTTCTCAGCCTTCGAGGCAGCCAGAGCCCCCGAGGTGGTGCCTCCAGCTCAGAGAAGCCTCCTCCAATTACCCCAGCCTGGCAGTGCTTAGAATTATTTTTATGTGCATCAAGACATGAAAAAAGTAGAGAAGAGTTGCTCTAAAAGGTCTCATCTCATCCTGCCTCCATCTTCCTTCATCCCTCTTTTTCATGCTTAGAAAGTCAAAGCTGCAAGGACCCTTCCCTTGGCCAACAGTAAGGACGACAACGGCTTGGGGGCTCTGTGGCTTGCCTGAGGTCCCACAGCTCTGTGGTGGCAGAGCTGGAACTCAAGCCTCCTGACTCCCAGCTGCAGTTTCCTCTAACTGCTTTTTCACTTGAGACAGAGCCCATCTCCTGCCCCTCTCAGTCTCACTTCCCTCTCCCCCTCCTGACCTTTCAGGTTATATGAACAACCCGGGCATCAGGAATAAATCCAAGCAAGACAATGCACAGCCTTCCTGCATTCTGACTCAGAGGGGGAAGGGGAAGCCTCTGTGCTTTCATACGCCATTCCTAACTGCAGTCAGAAGAGGAATGGCAAGGCCTTCTCAGGAAGGCAGCCTCTTATCCAAGGGTCCCTGCCAACCTAGGGAAAACTTGCCCTGAGTGTTAATCCCGTTTCATAGCCCATTGGCACTGGGGTCGCTCTGGGATCCAAGAGTCATAAACTCAGAGAGGGCAGATTTCAAGGCAATCAGCCTGGAGAAAACATATGGTACCACAAATATCCCTTTTCCAAGCAAATTCCAAAGTCTGGGCTCTAGGAAACGTGTGAGTTTCTGTGAAGAGGAGCAAACGACACCACTCTTGTCAGACCCACTTGAAACTCCATCTGATCATCTGTCTGTCCCGTGTTTAGGGATGTAACAGTTATTTTTGGCACTGTCTGCATGAGAGTTCATCACTCTGTACATAATGCTTCCCACCCCAGTTAGGGATGGCTTAATCCAATTAGTGTCCCAGGTGAGCCAGGAGATGATGGGTTTGGTCTAGTTCTTCGCTGGGAAAGGCACAGGATGATTGCTACTGTCAATGTTCATCCCCTGAGGTCAGGAACATTGGCAGTTCCCACATAAGCTGCCATGTCCACACAGCAGAAAATTGGCACAATGCACAATTTCCTTCAAACTATAGCTGACAACCATTTGGAGATTGGGTAGAAAATGATAAAGTAGTTATAGGAGTAAAAGAAATCAATAGTAATACTCAGTTGGTAGCAAAGAGGCTGGGAAATGGGCACTTTCCCAACTGTTGGTAGCAATGAAAATGGAAATGACCTTTCTGAATGGTAATTTGACAAATACATGCCAAAGGCCTTAGAAATGTGCATAGCCCTTGACAAAGCAATTCTAAGAATTTTAAAGGAAATAATCAGAAATGTGTACAAAGATCCACATATATGAATTTTCATCACAGCAATTTTGTATAGTAGAAAAAACAAAAATAATCTAAAGGCCTAATAAGACAGATTCGTTTAAAAAAAAAAAGATAGAGTGCAATAAAGCCATTGATAATAGAGAATTAAAATTATCTATTAAAATTGGAAACTTTTGGCCAGGCACGGTGGCTCATGCCTGTAATCTCAGCACTTTGGGAGTCCGAGGCAGGCAGATCACTTGAGGTCAGGAGTTCAAGACCAGCCTGGCCAACATGGTAAAACCCTGTCTCTACTAAAAATACAAAACTTAGCGTGGCGTGGTGGCATGTGCCTGTAATCCCAGCCGTTCAGGAGACTGAGGCAGGAAAATTGCTTGAATCCAGGAGGTGGAGGTTGCAGTGAGTCAAGATTGTGCTACTGCACTCCAGCCTGGGCAACAGAGTGAAACTGTGTCTCAAAACAATAAAATAAAATAGGAAACTTTTTCCACATTATAATTGTAAATAAAAGAAGTCAGACTACAAAATAGCTCCTACGGTAATATTTCAATTTTATAAAATCTATGTGTGCATGTTTATGTGTTGCTAAGAACAAATACTAGAAGGCTATGCCCACATTTTTCCATATGCTCAGCATTGAACATATATCACTTTTATAATCAGAAATGAAAATTTTAAGGAAATGAAATCAATTCTTCAGCTATAAACATAGAGGGAAAATTGAGTTAATAGCATCTTTTCTTATTACTGATCTAACACCTCATCCCTTACTCTCCGCTTTCAAACTAAATTGTTCTCAAATATCAGATCCTGTCTAATCTATACACTGCTACCAGCTAAACCCATCCAACATATGAACCTAGTTGTTTTTGTATCAGGTATACATTGTACTGTGTGATTTTCCAGGTAAAATGAAATATTCTTCACACTCTTCACCTGTGAGGAAACACAAGGATTTGAATGTCTGACATTTGGGTGATATGCTCCTAAACACAGGTGGCCTGGACTTGCCCCGTCCACACTCCTGCTGTCACATCCATTCACAGGGAATCTTGCCAGGAGATCAACCAAGGCACAGCTTTCCAATGAATGGTCTCACATTGTACTTCTAAATTACTTAACAACTGAAGCCAGAGAAATCCTAGGAATTCCAGCCCTCATACTAAGAATATGATGCCTACAGGAAGAAAGACCATAATAAGTAAAGTAGAACAGCGCCTTTTCTTAAGAAATCACACTATATTGGTCAGGCACTGTGGCTCATGTCTATAATCCCAGCACTTTGGGAAGCCAAGGCAGGCAGATCACTTGAGGTCGAAACTAGCCTGGTCAACATGGTGAAATCCCGTTTCTACTAAAAATACAAAAATGAGCCAGGCATGGTAGCACACACCTGTAATCCCAGCTACTTGAGAGGCTGAGGCAGGAGAATCACTTGAACCCGGGAGGCAGAGGTTGCAGTGAGCCCAGATGGCACCACTGCACTCCAGCCTGGGTGACAGAGCAAGACTCTGTCTCAAAAAAAAAGAAAAAAAAAAAACCATACTATATGTCTGAAAAACCACAAAACAAGATTACAGAGAGCTTAACTGATATGAAACAGTCACTGGTAACCACAAGGACTCAAAACAATTTTTAGTAGCATAAAGGGGTGTCTTTGCCACCAAGCACATCTTAGAGATGTTAGCCATGTTTTGTCCTCAGACTTCTTCCTCTACCATTATTTCTCTTTGGCAGGCTGATACCTCTGGCTGTCCAAGGTGTAGCATCTAGGGTTCATCCTTTCCAAGTAAATCTTTTTTTTTTTTTTTTGAGATGGAGTCTCCAGCTATTGCCAAGGCTGGAGTGCAGTGGCACAATCTCGACTCACTGCAACCTCCACCTTCTGGGTTCAAGTGATTCTACTCCCCCAGCCTCCCAAGTAGCTGGGACTACAGATGCACACCACCACACCTGGCTAGTATTTTTGTATTTTTAGTAGAGACGGGGTTTCACCTTGTTGTCCAGGCTGATCATGAACTCCTGACCTCATGATCTGCCCACCTCAGCCTCCCAAAGTGCTAGGATTGCAGGTGTGAGCCACCGCGCCCAGCCCTCTCCAAATATATCGTATGATCAAGTTGCCCATCTCTTCTTCCAAGCTATCAAAAAGTGCTATTCCCCCTAGAGCAGCTGGTTAAAGGCATTGATAAGAAAGCAATCTGATTGAATTATTGGCATTAACATATACATGACTATAGCCCTATCTCCCTGTCTTTTAAATAACATTAAACCATCTCTTTTCAAAGTATAGCATTTGAACCACCTGTATTAGAATTACATGGGTACTGGTTACAATTGTAGGTTTCTGAATCCCTACTCCTATCCTAATCAGAATCAGAATCTCTCTTGCTGGGCTCCAGGGCCTCAATGTATCTATTATTCCTTATTTTTTGTAGAGATGGCATCTCACTATGTTGCTCAGTCTGGTCTTGGACTCCTGAGTTTGTGCCTCAGCCTCCCAAAGTGCTAGAATTACAGGCATGAGCTACCATTCCCAACCCAATCTGCATTTTAAACAAGTCTCTCTGATTCTTATGCACAGTAAAGTTTGGTAAGTGGTGGAGCATGGAGGAGAGAGGAAATATTTGAGCAGGGAGGTCTTCACCATTAAATGACCCCCTTTCTGCTCCAGAAAAACTCACATCAAAAAATAGGGGTAATTCCACTAACATTTAATAAATGCTTATTATGCAGCGGGCATTGTTGTCATCTGTGTTTTGACCATGGAGAAACCGAGGCTCAGGATGAATAGTTCACTGCTGCTAGGTCATACAGCTTCTAAATGTTGGATCTTGTTTGGGAACCCCAGCAGCCTTCAGAAACCCTCTAGAGGACTTATTTCATATATCAAGGCATACCTGTCTCAATTACAACTTCTCAAACTTGAAAGGGTGTGAGGACATCCCTAAAAGGAAAGAGAGAGGAGGGAAAAAAAGCCCAAAATGTCTTAAGTGGTGAATTACTTAGAACACTACACCATGTGTCAATTCTCATTGAACATTTTTGGGCACCAATTTAGTTTGGTTGGATGTATTATAGGTTTGCCTGAGAAAGCTCAGAACTTTGAAACTGTTCCCTTTCGTGCTTTGATTACACATTCATTCTGACTTGAAAAAGGATTACGTTGTAAGGAGCCACACACTCCCTCGCAGCAGCCGTTTGTGGCTGTTTCCATCTGTAATGATTGTTTAATGACTATTTAAGAGAGTGCTGCCCGAGGTTCTCTAATCACCCAATTTTTATTAAGCGCTCAAGGAAATCGCACAGGTTCAGAATTGCCTAATTGACAGCAAAGCCTCAAGTTGTGCAGAACCCTCTTTCTGTGGAGGAGGAAAAGCAGTGCTGATGGCAGTGTGATGCCCCTTCCCCCAAACAGAAAAGCCTCCACAACGCAGAGGGGAATAGCACCTTGATTCCCAGGAGGGAGCAAAAGTGGGATTTAAAAGACGAGTTAGGGCTGGGCGCAGTGGCTCACACTTGTAACTCAGCACTTTGGGAGGCCAAGGCAGGTGGATTGCCTGAGCTCAGGAGTTCGAGACCAGCCTGGGCAACACAGTAAAACCCCATCTCTACTAAAATACAAGAAATTAGCCAGGCGTAGAGCATGCGCCTGTAGACCCAGCTACTCGGGAGGCTGAGGCAGGAGAATTGCTAGAACCCGGGAGGCAGAGGTTGCAGTGAGCTGAGATCACACCACTGCACTCCAGCCTGGGTGACAGAGTGATATTCCATCTCAATAATAAATAAATAAATAAAAGACCAGTTAGGCAGGAGAGAGAGGGAGTGACCAGAAGGAATAGATATTATGAAGAAGATTTAGCAAAGATCACAAAGAAATGGGAGTCAAAGACCGTCTTCTCCCCCTACCCTGGTAGGCATCCTGGGGGATCCAAGACTCTTTCACCTCAAAGAGTAAAAATCATCAGTTCTATTTAGAGTGAGCTTTGGAGCTGAGTATTTCAACCAACAGTTATTGAATAGACAGCCCTGAACTTGTTGCTATGAAGCCAGTACAGAGATGAATGAAGCCCAATCTTTACCCTCGAGAAGCTTTGAGCCTGGGGTGGGCGGGGGAGACACAGATATGATACTGTAGAAATACCTAGCAGTTACGTCGCCTTTCTAGGCACAGCACACTGTGAAGTGCTTTGCAAACATAATAGAAGGACATTGTCCCCATCTCCAAATGAGAAAACCAAGACTTAAAGTAGTTAAGCTCCTTACCCCAAATCACATAGCCAGTGAGTGATGGAGCCAGGAATTGAACTGTGGTCTGATTCCAAAGCCCATGCTCCAACCGCTCTACCATACAAAGAATTTTACTTAGAGTTATTGTGCGTGTGAAGAGCCAGGCATGCCCACGGTGTAATGGGAGTGCCAAGAGTGGACATTTAGCCCAGCTTGGATTTTATTCCAGATCTACCACTTACTAAACATGAGACCTTGAACAAAGAACTTAATCCCTCTTGGCTTAGTTTTTCAATCTCTAAAATGGATTTGATGGTATTAACCACATAGGATTGTCTTTAAATGAAACAGGATAAAGTGCATAAAGCATCTAACAAAGGATCATCTAGTAGGTCACAGAGTAGGTGCTCAGTTAGTATTGTTTTCTCCCCTTTCGGGCTGCTTCTCAACTGGGAAATGCTGGGGACTGGTGGCCCAAAGCAAAAACAGGCCCAAAGTACACAGCAGAACAGGAACTCCACACACTGCTGGTGGGAGTGTAGAAAAAGCAGCTATGTGGGGGAGCACCCTAACATCACCTAGTGACATGTAAGAAAATCCAACCTGATCCACAAGGGGTTGGGGACGAGGTATTCATCACAGCACTGTCTGTAACAGAAGAGAGGTGGGAGCAATCCAGATGTCTACCAAGTGGAGTTGAATAAGAAGATTATGAAGGAGGTCTCACATGGAATACAATGTCAGAGTTAGGGGCAATGTCCCATGTACATGTAAACATGAATAGAACTCAAAAATACAGGGCTGGGGGCGCGGTGGTTGGCTCACACCTGTAATCCCAGCACTTTGGGAGGCCAAAGCGGGTAGATCACGAGGTAAGGGGTTCAAGATTAGCCTGGCCAAGATGGTGAAATCCTGTCTCTACTAAAAATACAAAAATTAGCTGGGCATGGTGGCAGGCACCTGTCATCCCAGCTACTCGGGAGGCTGACCCAGGAGAATTGCTTGAACCCAGGCAGCAGAGGTTGCAGTGAGCTGAGGTCACGCCACGGTGCTCCAGCCTGGGCAATAGAGTGAGACTCCAACTCAAAATTAAAAAAAAAAAAAAAAAACCACTTTAAAATACCATTTTGCATGAAAAAATAAGAGTCAGAAAGAGATCTATAGCCCCTTTCCATTCATGTAAATAAAGAATACTTGCACAGTCAAAAGAATATTGTGTCTTTTGTAATGGTGTACATGTATCCAATGTATATATCTTCATAAGTAATAACCCATGAAGATGTCCACATCCAATCCCCAGAACCTGTGAACCTGTGAACCTGTCAGGTTAGATGGCAGATAGGACGCAAGTTACAGGGGAAGATTGCTCATCAGCTGGTCTTGAGATGGGGGGGACTATCCTGGATAATTCGGGTGAGATCAGTGTAATAATCACCAGCTCCTTATTAGTGAAGAAAAGAGGCCCAAGTCATAGAGAATGTAGGAGTGATTGCAGAGGCCAGGTGGGTGGCTCACACCTGTGATCTCAGCACTTTGAGAGGCCAGAGCAGAAGGACTGCCTGAGGCCAGGAGTGCGGGATCAGCCTGAGCAACAAAGTGAGACGCTATTTCTACCAAATAAAAAAGTCAGGCATGGTGGTGCATGCCTATAGTCCCACATACTCAGGAGGCTGAGGCAGGAGGATCATTTGAGTCCAGGAGTTCAAGGCTGCGATGAGCTATGACCATGCCACTGTGCTCCAACCCGGGCAGCAGAGTAAGAACATGTCTCTTTAAAAAAAAAAAAAAAAAAAAAAAAAAGTAAATTGTTTTAAAAAGAATGATACAGGTGAGAAAGTCTAGACCAGCCATTCCTGGCTTTGAAGATGGAAGGTAGCCAAGAGCCAGAAAACATGGTCAGCCTCTAAAAGCTGAAAGAAGCAGGAAAACAGGTTCTCCTTTAGAGCCTGCAGAAGCAACACAGGCTCTAATCATTTTCCAACAAATGATTTAGCCCAATGTGATGCCTTTCAGACACGTGGCTTCCAGAACTGGAAGATAATAAAGCTGTGTTGTTTAGAGCCATCCTATTTGCAGTCATTTGTTAGAGCAACAGCAAGAAGCTAATGCGCTATCAAACATGTGAGCATGAGTAGCATGCTGACAGGCAGGAGGCACGCGGGTAAAGCCCGGGGATCGGGCAGGGCAGCACCTGGACCGCAGGGGATGTGTGCCCTGTATTGGGTTGGCTGCTAAACTCAACTCTCTACCTGGAGTGAGGGAAAAAGAGAAGGAAGGAAGGGAAGGGGAAAGGAGGGAGGCAAGCTGGCTGGTTAGAGGCACATGTCATACCAGCCCCCTCGTGTCTAGCTAGCTAAGTGCCTGGTGCTCCAGATGCCCTGAATGAACACACACATATGACCTGTAAAGGGAGGTTCACAATAAAGAAAAATCTAAAGTTAAGGAGGACCTGTAAAGGGAGGTGCACAAAACATTTAAATCACGGTAAGGTGAGGTTAGATTTAAACAATTTCTAGAGGGGGCTGGAATCTGGTCTGTGGTTCCCTCTGCTTTCAGAGTGTGCTACTAAGCCATCTTTCCTGCCATAGTAACCAAGAGATACTTCTGGGTTGCATATAGATTTTACCCAATCTCTTCCAGAAAGCATTTCCAGAGAGCAACTCAGTTTATGAGGCTAATATTATCCTGATACCAAAAACAGATACAGTACAAATAAAACTACAAACCAGTATCCCTCGTAAAGTTACACACAAAAATCCTCAGCAAAGTATTAGCAGGTCAAATCCAGCAGTATGTAAAAAGAATTATATACTGTGACCAAGTGGGATTTATCCCAGGTATCTAAGGCTGGTTCAACACTCAAAAATCAATCAATATAATCCACTATATCAACAGATAAAAGAAGAAAAATCGTATGATTATATCAATTCATATGGGAAAAGCATTTGACCCAATCCTACACCCATTTATGCTAAAAAATTCATCAGCAAACTAGGGAGAGAAGGAAACTTCCTCAACTTGATAAAGAGCATCTATAAAACACCCACAGCTGGGCTAACACCGTACTTAATGGTGAAAGACTCAGTGCTTCCCCTTCAAGACCAGGAAAAAGAAAAGGTTGCTCACTCTCACCACTCTTATTCAACATGGAACTAGGAAAAGAAAAAGAAAAAGAAACACAACCGTATTTATTGGGCCTTCCTGGATTTCCCAACAGTATGAACCAATACCTGAACCTCCAGCTGCCTTCAAGACAGGTGAAGACCTAAGGGTCACAGCCCGAGGGCCCCACCCGTGTTTGGGTATCTAAACTACCCAAACAGCAGCACTACAGGTCTGAGAACCCTCCCACTGGCCTAATGTTCACAACCTTTAATTTTTTTAATACAAATATTTCCCCCACAGCATTGATTATTGGATTCAAACCCTCACAGCATCACTTTATACCTTTGAAGCTAAAGAGTTTCCCAAGTTACCATCAATCCATTCCAAGCTAAGAGAAAATCCAAATTGCAAGCTATTTCATGTTACTTAATATCAGAATAAGAGCTTTCCTTTAATAACGCTCCACAAATTGCAAAATGCTTTCTTGTTCATTGGCTCATAAGATCAAATCCTCACCTCTCACCTCTGCGCCTTTCCTTGGCTCCCTCTGGCAGAACTAATTGCTCCTTCCTTTGAGTTCCCATGACACTCTATACGTGCACCTGTCGCTACAGTTGACGCTTTCTATTACAGCCTTCGTTCAGGTCTCTCTGTGCCCTGCTAGACCCAGAGGGACCATGCAGTGACTGATTTAGCGTCTTCTCCACAGCGCCAAGTGTGGGCTCCAGCATGGAGAAGGGGCCCAATAACCGCACCTGGGCGTAGTTCAATTGCAAATTAGGTATTTGATTGGCACGTAGCAGGGACTCAGTAACTTGTAGCTGTAGTGGGATGTTGGAGAGATGAGGAAGCTGAGACTTGGGTACACTAAAGGACTCCATCAAGGACAGACAGCTAGGTGGTGACAGAGCTGGGCTTTGACACAGATCTTTTGCCTTTCATCTGGATAAACAGACACTTTTTCACCTGCTGATGTCCTGCCCTGTAGCTCTGGAGGGACCATACCCCAGGAAAGCAGCTCAGAGTTTAATTCATACCTCGGCGTGGTAGCTAAAGAGAAAGAAACAGCCTTGTGCCTGTGGTGCGGAGACGCAGCTCAGAAACAGAAAAACTGCTGGGACCCTAAGAGCCTCTGAAAACCGAATGCAAACCACAGAGCCCAGCCTATCGTAAGTTCAACAAAGTTTTTCCACATTGAACTCTGAACTTTGAGAAGTCTGGAATCTTTGGCAATTGCTTATTGCCTGCAGGATAGATGCAGTTAGTCCTGTGCCTTCTGGGCATGCCCTTAGCTGCAATCCTCATTGAAGTTCCTATGCTGCTGCTTTCAAAACTGCTCAAATTCCTTCACTCAAGTGTTCTTAGCACTTATGTTGATAGGGAATACTTCAAAGGGCACATCTTTACTTTAGCAAATCTGATCTAATTTTGCCGATGGAATCAAAGAGGTTCATTTTGAGTCTAGTCAAGTTTGCCAACCATCCCGGAAAGGAGGCATCAGTGCCTTGTCGTCTGTGTAATTAACCTAAGCAGAGAGGTCCCCAAAGACACCAGAGTCTTCAGCCATTAAGACCCCTGGGCAGAGACAGTGGCCTCCCTCTGAGGGAGGGGAGCAGAAGGAAGAGAAAGGACGGGTCTCTGATACTCTGGGAACCATGGCTGTTCCTTCTTGATAGCAATCAAAGACAGGATGGGTGTTCTGGGAGAATTCAATGAAGATAGAAAATATAATGAGCTTCAGTGTGCTTGGCAGTCTATAGTGAGAGCACCGTGAGGTGTAAGAGAGCCCCGGCCATAGGCAGCCGAGGCCCCAGGTATTAACCTTCACCCTCAGCTATGGGAACAATTACACTACTCTTCTCCCAACCTGGTACTTTTTATAAAATCCAAAACTTGATGTCGGTGCTAATTTGCCCCTGATACCTGTGTTTGAAGCTGGATCCAGGCAAGGGTTCAGCTGCCTAACCAGACGGTAATTTCAAACTGAGCTATTATAATTGTTAGAGTAAAATGTCTGTCTGCATACAACACACCAGGCTGGGGGGAAATGCCATTGATTTTGGTGTTCAGAAAACTTCTCTGTGGCTCAGAAAGAGACATTTCTGGTTGCTTTTGCTTTATCGTGTGTGTGTGTGTATAAAAATATGCACGGGGCAGCCATCTCACATTGAAATTGAACACGAAGGCGAAAAGGCTCAGGGATTCAGTTCTCAATGTCCTCAGCTCTGGGGTCCTTCTTTTAAAAAAATGAGCTCTTCAGAAACTCTCAAACACAAGCTGCCCCCATGCCCTTGGCTTTGGACGTTGGTGGGAGTCACGCTCATCTGTCTGCCTCCGGGAGGTCAGCAGGAAATGATCAGGGAGCTTTTGTGCCAGGTCCATGCACATCGGCCATGAAAAGGCTCCACGGCCCAGATCTCTGCCCACGCATTCTGGTCATCAAGGGAGTGGGCGGCACTCTCCTTTCCCATGGAGGAGAAAACCAGGCCAGCCCCGGGGAGGTAAAACAACCTCCCCAGGTGCTTGGCTCTTTCTCTGCTTGCTATGAGCTTGCCCACCCAGCTCCCCTGCAAACACTCTCACCCAGCAGCAGAGGGTCCCTCTAGAGACAGAGTTGATCAGGCCCCTCTGCAGCTGAGGTCTTCAGTGGCTTCCATTGCTCTCAGGATAGTTACTAGGACTCCTGGAGGTGGACTTGAGGGCTCTGTGATCTGCCCGACTCCCTCCCCTGCCTTCTCACACACCCTGACTGGCTTCACAGGACATGTGACCCGTGCAGCCGAGACCCCCAAGCACACACACACTCTGAAGTTTCCCCTGCTCTCATTGTCCTGAAATGCTTAATAATTTTTTTAAGAGACCACCTGTTCCTTGTGCATGGAGCCCTGTTCACCCTGCTGCCTGCTCCCCCTCACTATGCTCTGCACACCTTCTCACGCTCCCTCCCACCAGAAGCCCTTGAAAGTCTAGTTCCTTCTACATGGAATGCTCCTACATGCCCAGACCCCTCCCCATCACTGACAAATTGCCACTTCCTCCAGGAAGTCCTCCTGTCCTCCCCAACTAAGTCAAGCCCCCTATTTGAGGCCCTTAGAGCACCATAGCTCTTGTCCATAGACCTTTCTTCAGTTGCAATTCTACATTTATTATATATTTACACATATTTAATTATTGTCTGTCTCTCCCTGGAATGTAAGTTCTAAGGGAGCAGAAACCACGTTTGTGTTTTGGTTCACCATTGTTGCCTCATTGCCCACACAGCGCTAAATGCAATAAACATCCCCTAAATATATGTGGAGCTGATCAGATAATAAAAGAGAGAAAGATCTAGAACACAGTGTTGTGGGGGCAGGCAGCAGTTTCATATCTACTTCTGCTGCTGGCTGTGTGATCGTAGGTAAATTTCTTAACATCCCTGTGCTTTTTCTCATCAGGAAAATGGAGATAAAATGAATAACTCATAGACTCATTGTGAGCTTTATTTGAAATGATGTGTATGGGACACTTGAAACACGCGTGCCTGATGCAGAGTCAGTACTCCCAATGTCCAGCACTGTTATTTTCAGGGAACTAGTGTGCACTGCAGGTGGGTGCTCAGTGTCTCACGTGTCCTTAGAACAACTCTATGTGGCAGCAATTATTGTCCCCAGGCTGGCACAGCCAGCAAGTGTCCCAGCAGGACAGAAATCCATCACAGTCCATCTCCTAGGCCTGTGGTTGAATTGAAGACATAATAGTTGAGACAAGACTGTAGGTGAGATTGCCAGAGAGTTGCAAAGGCCCAGTTTGAGTTTTGGTTCCATTTCTAACTATAGATGTGATCATGAACAGTCTTCTTAGCCTTCTGAGATCTTGGTTTTCTCCACTAAAAAGAGATAGGAAGAGATGCATCTTACAGAGTTGCTATGAGTATTGAGTGAGATAAACCCTGTGAAGCTCATCCCACGAGGTTTCATTGTAAGTCCTTGGTAAGCATTCAATGCGGTTTAGCTCTCTGCAATATCATTAAAGCCACTTGCTGGAGTCCGTCTCGTTCATTGGAAGGAACTTAGTGAGGCCTCACGTTTTTGAGCCAACTTACTCCCATAGTCATAGCCACCAACATTCCCAAAGAGGAATCAGATTGTTTGTGGAGGGCAACTCTTTCTAGAATTCTTCCAACCTCCAGCGTTCCCTAGATGTTGCCCCTAGGTGAATTGTGTTGGTGACACCTCTGCCTTCCAAAACGAGGGATGCTTCCCCAGTATAAATGTGACTAGAGCCTCTTGTCTGGCTCCTCCTGTCTGCCTCCTCTTCCTGAAAAAACTAAAGGCCTGGAGATGGAAGAGTTAATCCTAGCAGCTGCTATTCCCTCTTCACACATCAGGATGGGGGTACTGGGAGGGGGGAAACCGTCATGTAGCCTGTATGGCTAGAATGTTCTTATATGGAATTAAAGCACAAATCTGGTTCCTTCCCCAGTCAATAATTTAAGGCTTCGAGGAACGAAAAAAAAAACCTGTGCTCCAGCCCACTGCAGACTCCTCAGCCCCCTGGAAAATCACTTTCTTTCTGCCTGCTGATCCCATGAACCCCCTTTTGCTCAGAATGAGTTGAGGCAGATGGCCACAGGAACTCAGAAGCAGTGGGAGGGGTGGGCCAGGAGGGGCCTTGGAGGTCCAGACCTGTGATATCCCCATTGTGAGCTAGGGGGGCTGCAGGGTCACACCCTGGAGTCATTGATGGGGTCCTACCCCCATTTCAATCAGAGCTTCAATCAAACTACAAGTTTGTCTGATATAGGTACTGGGGTTCTAAGAAGGGGATTATTTGGGGATAGAAAGGCACTTTTTAAGTTACCACTAAAAGTTATATATGACTTATTTTGTTCATTTCCTTTATTTTTACACATAGAAAGCTGAGACCTAGGGAAGGTTCCATGACTTCTCTGCACAGCTTCTTCTCAGCCAAGGTGAAGCCAGAACTCAAGCATGCCTGGCGCTGGAGATGATGCATGGTGGATTTGGAAGAGTGGGCTGGGGATCTGCATGTGAAAACAATTTTTGGAAGGAATGGGAAAAAAATCCAGGAGCCAGAGAAGTTTTGAGAAAAGTCTTCCCCTTCCTGTTGTTAAACCAGATAAGAATGAACCCAGTTGGCCCTCCCAGAGTTCTCTGTCTCTTACGTGGGGCAGTACTGAGGTATTTTCTACAGCAGAAAGTGGGCCATGCCCCAACCTGAAGACCCCACCCACAGCTCCAGAAGGCAACTCCCCTTCAAGCCTTCCCACCAGGGGTCTCTCGGGCCTTCCTGGCACCATCCATGAGCAAAGGAAACACATCAGTCCAGAGGGCCATTGGCTGTGGGGGAGCCATACCCAGGCAGTCTTGACTCTGGTTGGACAATGTTGGGAGCTCACCCTTAAAAATGTTGAGTCAGGTCTCATGGCTTAGGAGTCCCAAACTGTCCTTCTATTAGAGAGCCCTGGACATACAGGTATGATCTCTGAGTGTTTAATGAAAAGCTTGCCCTCTGTTCTCTCTTCTCATTGTTAACCTTTATGCTGTGATGGGTCTTGAAATCCAAAACATTTTGAGCATGAAGGTACATCCAAGTTCATCTAGACTAATGAATGACTTTATTCTATAGATGAGAACACTGAAGCTCAGAAAGAAAAAGTTACTTGCTCAACCGAAAAAAGTAAAAATATATAATAATAGACCTATGCCTCTGGGGTAGAAGAGAGGAAACACTGCCTTCCATCCTTCCCCAAATCATAACTGCCTTATCTCAAACCAAATGCATCCTCTTTCCCAGGCTACAAGGCCCTCTCTACTCAATCCACACCTCCCCCTCCCTCACATATCTTATTTTAAAAATGGTTGTCCTGTTAATAAGAAGCCCTAACTTTTGGGTAAGTCATAATACCTTATTCCTCTACCACCCCAAGTGGCTGAGCCAGGTAGGGAACATTTTCAGGCATCATTGGGACTCATGGGAAGTAGTGAGACCCACTGAGCTGACGTCAACCACTGTCCTTGACACTTAGCTGGGCCGCACTTCATGGCCAGCCAAGGACTCCATTTAGTTTAGTTGTACCCAACCTCTTCTTCCAAGACAGCGAATGGAGTTCACATGAACCAACCTGGAGAAAGTGGGTCATGTTAGCCAAGACTATTGCTAAGGGTTTTCTAATTGGAGCAATATCAGAGTCAGGAAACTGATACTTTACTTGAGATCTGAGGAATTAACAGAAATGGATCCCATTTTCCAAATCACAGAGCAGATGTAAAATCAACACAGAGGTAAGGAATACTCGCCCTGGCCAATTGACATAGGAGAGATGGTGATTATGACAAGTCAAGGTGCTGATGAGGACACCCAGGAAAAGAATTCAACTTCTCCTGATGTATCAGGTGGATGGCTCGTTAGCCTCCCATGCTCTAATCACTTCCATCCATCCCTCCTTCCATCTTTAAAAATGTCTATTTCTTTACCTTCATTCATTCATTCATTCATTCATTCCAAAAAGGTAAGGTCAAGATGTTGGTCAAACTCTCATCACCAGTCAACACATTCCTTCCACTACCCCTCACCCCTCCTCAGTCAGCCTCTCCTCCAAAATAAGCCCATGATAAAAGTACAGCAGGCTCTGTGCATTTTAAAGAGTTAGCCTATTTTCAACTATAAAATAATATGTGGCATAGAAAACAGCATGTAGGATGAAAAAGATCCTGTTTAGTTTCAGTGTGACATTTGCCTGGGGGAAGAAGTGCAGAGCTCATTGGCAAGCTGATTGTTAAAGCCCTGACCAGTCAGTTACAAAGTGTCATGATTTAATATGCCAGTCAGCTTTGCCTTTTCTGGGCCAATCCCCTCCTTTTGTGCTGGGAGAGGGTGGAAGTGGGGGGGCAGAGGAGAAATTGAGCAGGGGGGTGGTTGGTGAGAGTAGTAGAATGAAGAGGGTCAGGGGCACACAAGAATGGAAGATTCCAGAAAGGTTTTCTTGTCCAATCTCCCTCCCACCTCCAGGTGTGCCTTACTGGTGCCCACTGGGGTCAACCGGCCAGAGCCCAGCGACTCTTGGTCTTGGTAGCTACCCAGCTGAGGCTTCCATGAATTAAGGACAAAAGCCCTGCCCATGCCGCAGACATGGATATCCTGGGCCCCAAAGTCACCCACATCCCTAGAGCGGGGGTCATCTTCTGGCCCCAGATACTACCAGAAACACCAGCTTCTAAAGTCATGGGCAAAAAGGTCAACAAGTCTGAACCTCTTGCGACCTTCTACAAGCTCGACACATTTCTGTGTTTAGACATCAGTGCCAGATCCCAGTTCCCTTTCATGACTGAGCTTTGAATCCAACTTACCATTAACAGGGTTCAGCCAAGGCAGGGCTTTTGACTCTCTCCCCCACCACGGTCCCCTCTCTGTCAGCCTTTTCTTCATCAACTATATTTGTTACAATCAAGCCCTGTCAACTGTCACAGCTTACATACAGACTGCCAGTAAATATGTCTTTCCACTCATTAGACATTCTCCCTAGTCACCTTGGGATTTCTACCTTGTCTATCTCACTCCAAAAAACTTTTGTTCAGAAGTATGAGACACCCACTGAGCAATGTCAGCTTGCGGCCATTACCTCAGGAAGTGACAGAAAACACCCAACTGTCACTCATTAAGATCCATTTTTTCCAGAGTTGATGTAAGTCAGACTTTGCCCCCAAAACGAATCATGATTTATTTAATATATTTGCTTCTACAAGTGTCAGCTCATGAGCTTAAAATGTTCCTCCTTTAACTCTATTGAGGGCTGTACAGAAAGTTTTCTTTGAAACCTAGTTTTTGCTTTAAGGCTTAATAATTAAAACAGAACCAAGAACAGTCAAGACTCTGCTCTATAGGTGCACTTTGGTGGCCCCTGGTTTTATAATTATATGTACAAAGCAGTCGTGTTGGAATTATCACCGGACACGCTGGGAAAATTGCCTCCCACTGAGCAGGCTGGCTTTTCTGCCAGGCGCACCACACTGGGGCAAGATGAAATAAAAACCAGGGATGGTTTGAAAGCAGGGACAAAAATAACAATTAGGGAAGCGAGGAGGAGAAAAATGCGGTTTCTTAATTGCTTGGCCTGTGTGCCAGCGGGCAGCTCCCTGTCACGTTGTAGGAACGTGGGGGCCCAGGAGGACCCGGTGCTGGCCAGAGGCCTGGGGACACAGAGAAAGGTGCAGTGGCGACAGTTTTCCAGAAAAGATGCCCGAGGCCTCGCTTTGACCTGGATTTAGGAAGAGATCAAAGCCTGAGCCGAAAAGAAAGGTAATTTGACGGGCTGATGGCTTCCCAGGGGAGGGCAGAGGAGTCCAGCCCAAGGTCACATCCAGCCACCCTCTTCTCTGTTTCAGATTCACTCTGGCCAGTCCTTGCTCCTGGGAGAGAGGGGCTGAGCACCACGGGAAAAGTTCACTCGGAAGCAGAGAACAATGCCCAGCAACTTGACCTCCTCCTAGACCCAGCAGCAGGGGGCTACGTCTCACCCAACAGTGAGGTTGGCTTTTCTCTATCCCAGGACCCAGGGACCCTGAGGAAGGCCAGCTCCCACCACCAAAGAGGCTTAGTCCCCAGACCCACAGACAGACCCATGCAAGGGGTAGGGCTAACAGTGAGGACAAGCACAGGAGAGTAGAAGAGAAAAGGAGAAATTCCATGTGAATTGCCCAAGACAAGATTGAGGTCTGAGGAAAAAGTGGGGCTTCTGCCATCAACACATTCACACTCAGCAGTCACTTGTGGGATGTGGGAGAGCCCAGCCTCCCAGGGACATCCAGCCTCAAAGACACTCAAAGTCCCTCTCAGGGGATGCCCTTAGAACTCTCAAAGTACAATATTTTGCCAGATGCTATTTTTGTTCATTTGCTCCTGCAATACCAAGCCAGACTGGGCCTTCATCCACCAAGTCTCCCTCACCACCAGCCAAGGGCTCAAACCCTCTCCCAGGGCCCAGCCCCTGGGTTAGGGCTTCCAGCTCTGATGGACGAGTGCCCTGGAGTGTCAAGGGGGAGCTGAGAGTCTGAACAAAGGGTCTGGATACAGGCTTTAAAGGAAGGTGCCCAGGAGAGGGAGGGGGCGGTCACACTGGTCCAGAGAGCTCATTGCTCACTTAAGTGACTGCCCTGGCCCTCCTTCTTCCATGTATCCATTCTCCAACAGAAACCAGTCATGTTCTAAAAATTCAGCTTTGATCATAAAATCTCACATCTGCTCTCATGAACCCCTGCCACTTAAAACCTTCCAATGGCTTCCCATTGTTTTGGGGATAAAAGTCGCACTTCATCATTGCTCTCCCTACCCTCATCCCAGTCCTGCCTGGGACGTGCCTCCACTACCTCTCTGCAGCAGGGCCTCTGATTTCCAAATTGCAGTTCAAACTTTGCCACACCTTAAGATCTTGATGTCTCTAGGTCTTGTGCCAGACTGAATCCCCTGAAACAAGGGATGCAAGACCAGCTCCAGGTAACACCTGGGCAACACTATGGCAACCCCAGAGGATGGAGAGAAAGAGGGAAAGGAAGGGATGGAGTGGTGGAACACCTATTACTTTGCAACAGTACCCTATAGTTTCTGATGAACTGAAACCAGGTCATGTACCCAAGACCTCACTGCCAGGAGGGCTAAGAAAGTGGGTACTGCCCTTTCCACTTCTCTTCCCCTCCAAGACTCATAGAGTGGAGAAGTCCCCCAAATATAAAAAGGAGTTTTAGATACTAGATCTCCAATAAAAGAAAACATCTTCCCTCCAACTCAGCTCATTGCAAAGTATAGCTTTCCCAAGGAAGCTGGCAAAAATCCTCCACCCGGGCCCAACGTGGTGACATTTTTCACCTCTCTAGCTCCCCAGATCCCCACCAAGCACCCACCACATCTCCATCCTGCTCCTCCACCTGCCACAACAGGCAAAACTTCGAGGCAGAAAAACACACTGAAAATCAGCCTGCAAATGGAACCCTTTCATGTTGGCCGTGATCGGCAGCTAGGAAGGTAAGATCAGATATGGAAGTGTTTGATGAGGTTAAGTCCATTTCCAACCCTTTATTCTGCCGTTTAAAACCATCACCTGTTTTAAGAAGTGAAGGGCTTTAATGTGCAGGGGGTAGAGAAAGAACCAGGCTCTTGCTCCGTGGAGAGCACCAGGAGGCAGAAGCTGCGGAAAGTTCTGGAACTTCTTTCCTCTGACTCCATATGGGAGAGAAGCCCCTACCTGCTGAGCTTTAAAAATGGTTGCTAATGATCTACAGCTGTGCTGAAATACAGACCTGTGTTAATTATAAATCAGAGTGGGGCAAGTATAGGATTGATTCATCTCCTTGGAGACACTGAGCCGAAGTAGGCCCCCTTCCCCAAACAGAAACAAAAGGAAACAGATGTGTGTTCTTCCTCTGTTGGTGGGTTGGCCCCAGAGCCCTGCTAAAATCCTGTTTTCTATGACGCTGTCACTGATGAATGACTCCTTGCTCTGAATCTCCTAGAGAACCTGTCGTCTATACCATTTGTTTCTTCTCCTTAGCATAAGATCATTTATTTGTTAATTTGCTCATCATCAAACCCTTATTAAGCCATGCTATATGCTACTCAGAAGGTTTGAGGTGGAAGGCCCCTTGAGGATCTTTTTATATACAATGAAATTGAGACAACCCTGGGGATTTAATCAGGGGTAGGGGTGAGGAATGATTTGCCCAAGGTCAAACTGTCTTAGTGGGTCCTCTGGGCTACGGTCAAACTGTCTTAGTGGGTCCTCTGGGCTACCACAGCTCTCCACAGACTGGTCCCTGTTAACATCTTCCCTCCGGGCTCTGTCTTCTGGAACAGGCTACTAGCAAGCACTGTGATCTACTCACAAGTCTCTCCACCCCGTTAGACTGATCTGTGGGCTCAGATCAGTGATTCTCAACCCTGACTGGCTATTGGAATCACTTGGGGAGATTTGAAAATTACTGATGCCTGGGTTCTACCCCAGGGATTTTTATTTCACTGGTATGGTGTGTGGCCTGGGCGTTGGGAGTTTTAACACCATGACCAACTCCCTCCCACTCCAGTCATTCTAATAAGCATTCGAGGTTGAGAAACACTATTCCAGAACACTGCTTCTCAAACTTTAGTGTACACACACATCACGTGGTGATCTGGCTAAAGCGCAGATTCAGTAGGTCTGGGCTACAGCTCAGGATTCTGCATTTCTAACAAGCTCTTAGGTGATGCTCATACTGCTGGTCTTAGAACCGTACTTTGCATAGGAAGGCTGTAGAACAGTGTTTCCCAACTCCAGAACTATTGACATTTTGGTTGGAGCAGGAGCTGCAGAAGGAGCTTTCCTATGCATTGTAGGATGTTTAGCAGCAGCTCTTTCTACTCACCAGATGCCAGTGGCACCTCCCCCCAACTATGGCAACCGAAATATCCCCAGACGAGACCAAGTGGTTTCTGGAAAGAACATAATCATCCCCGGTTGAGAACCACTTCTCTAGGGGACAATTGTTGAAGCTTAGCATCTTTCACTTCTCTACCTACTAACCCAAAGTCCTTCTACCATACCTCCTTACCCTGTTAACTATTTTTTCACACGTCTTATTTACTAGTTTTTAAATTGCTTAAAAGTAAAGATTACATCCTATCTGTTCATTGATCAGTGACTCAGCAAACAGTGTGTGCCAAGGAATACATTAAACTCAGAGATGATAACAAAGGTGGCTAAAAGCTGTGCGTGCAAAATCTCCTCAATCTTCCATATAATCCTTGGTGGTAGGTCCTGGGATTGGCCCCATATTACAGATAAAGCAACTAAAGTCAGAGAAATTAAGCAACTTGCCCCAGATCACACAGCTGGTAAGTTATAGAAACAAAATGCAAAGATTAATAGGATATAGTTTCTTCCCAGTAGAGTCCATAATCATGCAGTTAACATAAATATCCAGGCTCCTGACTCTCTGTGTGTGTGTAATGAGCACTAGATCAGCAGCTGGGGCAGAGGGTGCATTCAAATAAAGTGGTCAGTTCTGCAGGAGAAGTGGGAGGGAGGGAGGGAGGAAGGAGAAGACCTCGCACAGGAAGTCACAGTCGAGCTGCGTCGGGAGGAATTTCATAATTATCACCCTCGCCAGAGTGTGAACTTCTCAAGGGTAGAGACAGTCTCTTGCTTATTCTATCGTTAGTTCCTTGCATGGTACTGGGCACACAGTAGGTGTTCAATAAATATTTGGTGAATAAATGAACAAAGCAGAGAACAGCACCAGTAAAAGTGTGGAGGCGTGTAAGCAGGTGATGTGCTCAAAGAAGCAAATGGGCCAGCGGCCCAGGCATTAGGTGGAAGGGCAGAGAGCCAGGCAGTCTCTGTCATTCCAAGCCCTGCACTGTGCAGTTTGGTTTCCTGTCAGTGTGCATTGGGGTAAGGCAATGGGTTTGGGGAAGCTCTAGGGAAGTGCCTCCCAGCCCCCTGTGCTCCTCTCCCAAAGCACAGGACTCCATGTCTCAGGATGGGACAAGTTTCTGATGAGTTCAGGGAAGTAAGATAAAGAAGTGTGGCTGCAATTAGTGTATGGAGAAGGAATCATATGTGCTTTTTTAAAAAGTCTTACATTTCAGTGGATGTCTGAGAGAGAGACAACCAGACATCTTGTACCTCCTGATGATAGGACACGAAACCACCTAGGAATCTGATCCAGGTGGAACAATTAATTTATAAGAGATGTGGATAGAGGAGCACATCAAACTTCACCATGAGGATGCAACCAACAGAGTTCAAACTGTGGGGAACTCCATGGGTCAAATTACTTTGTTTTTAGAATAGATGAATTGTAAGGGAGGAGAAGTAAGACAGAGTGAGAATCTATAAATTAAAAGATACTTAGAAACATTTGCAATGTGTAGACTTAATTTTTGAGTTCTGATTCAAACAACAGTTAAAAAAAAAAAATGATAAGATGGGTGGGGCCAGGTACAGTGGCTCATGCCTGTAAATCCCAGCACTTTGGGAGGCCGAGGCAGGTGGATCACTTGAGGTCAGGAGTTCAAGACCAGCCTGGCCAACATGGTGAACCCCATCTCCACTAAAAATACAAAAAAGAGCTGAGGGTGGGTGGCACACACCTGTAATCCCAGCTACTGGGAAGGCTGAGGCAGGAGAATTGCTTCAACCTGGGAGGTGGAGGTTGCAGTGAGCCAAAATCGCCCCCATAACACTCCAGCTTGGGAGAAAGAGTGAGACTCCATCTCAATGGCAACAAAACAGATAAGACAGGTGGAAATTCAAACACTGGATATTTGATGATATTAAAAAATTATTAAATCTTTAGGTGTGGTAATGGTTTCAAGGTATAGTTTTTAAAGATCTTTTATCTTTTAGAGGTACATACTCAAATACTTACAGAAGTGATATTAATGTCTGAGAGGGAAGGGGTGAAAACACAGATGGTACAAGATTGGCTCCAAGCTGGTTTACTGAAGCTGGGAAATGGGAAGACAGGCTTCACTGTACCATTCCATTTTTTTTTTATCAATGTTTTATTGAAGCACAATTTACCATACAACTCATCCATTTAAAGTACACAACTTTTAGTATACTAAAAGTATGACTTTAGTATATTCAGAGTTGTGCTTCCATTATCACTGCCAATTTTATAGCATTTTCATTACCCTAAAGAGAGATACCTCTTAGCTATAACCTCCCATTTCCACCCTACCTCCACCACCAGCCCTAGGAAATCACTAATCTACTTTCCGTCTCTATGGATTTGCCTATCTTGAATATTTCACAGAAATGGAATCCTGTAATTTATGGTCCTTTGTAGCTAGCTTCTTTCACTTAGTGTACTGCTTTCAAGGTCCATCCACATTGTAGCACGTATCAATACTTCATTTCTTTTTATTGCCATAAAATAATCTAATATAGATATATCACATTTTTTTCTCAATTTACCTGCTGATAAACATTTAGGTTATATCCACTTTGATGCTGTTATAAATAATGTTGCTGTGAACATTGTGTACAGTTTTTGTGTGGACATGTTTTCATTTCTCTTGGAAATCCACAATCATACATCTAGGAGTGAAATTGCTGGATCACATGGTAACTCCATGTTTAACCCCGTAAGAAATTGCCAAACTATTTTCCAAAGTAGCTGTGCCATTTTACATTCCGACCAGAACTATCCTATTTTTATATACATTTGAAATTTTCCATCACAATTTTTTTTTTTTTAAACTTACTCTCACTGGCTGGAAACCACCAATGTATCATCACCATGTCGACCACTGTGACTTTTTCTAACATGTCCCTTTTATCAACATGGGCATTCTGAGATCAGATCATGAATCACTGTCATTTTTAATACCTTCTTGTTTGCTATGGTTTTAGACAGACTTTCTCCATTTCATTTTTGGGGCACAGCCCCTGAAAAAAGCCCAAAAGATTAGAATAAGTAAATGTCCTAAAGCAAGTTCCCAGAGCGGAGGGAATTCGAGGCGCAAGTCTCTGCCTCTGTGCAGCTAAGTAAACTCTTACGTGATGACTGCCCCAACGTAATTACATAAAATGAAGGCCACAAAGGAAATAATTGCCGTGGTAAGATGCAGGAAGGGGAGAGCATCTTCGGAGCCCCAAGGTTAAATGCGGGGGCATAAAGAGATGTAAACAAGAGAAATTTTTCAGCACAACAATTTGGGAAGTAATGGCCCACAGAGTCACATTATGCAGGTGTACAGCAAGCACTTGGCTGCATTACCCCATTCCAGGTTCCCATTTTCTCTTCTCAAGAGGTCTTTGACTAAAGACACAATTGTCTTCTTAAAAAAAGGCTGAAAGGCCATGTGAATGACTTGAGTGATAACGCTGAAACATCTTGGATGCTCAAGGAAAAGCAATGCTAATGGATTTGTACACTAAATAACAAGAAGAGAGTCAGGGAGAGACCCCGCCTCCCACCCAGCCACAGCACATCTTCTGAGACATTGCTGCAGAACTCAGGCTTGGTTTAAAAAATAAAAGTCCTCCCTGGTGAGAACAAAGGATATCTGGGTTACTGGGAATCCAGACCTGACTCCCCCTTTCCCCTTAGAGGCAGCCTGGACTGAGCTTCCTTTCTCAGCGTCTCCAAAGATCTGGAAGGTATTCCCTCAAAACCCTGGGACAAGTAAGCTTCTCGCCCAGCCTCCCACAAACATGCTCTGACCCAGGCCCAAGGTAGTCTTCCCTTTTACCTGATAGTAAAGCATCCTGCGTGATCTCCCCAGCCTGCCAGTGAAACAGTCTGACCCTTCCTAGAAGTCTACAAGCCCCCTAGAATGCTCAAATGAGCACTGTTATGAGATAATACCATGAAAGACATGTCATAGAATACAGGCACAGCAGAGGACCCCAGGGTCATCCTGGTCCAATATCCTGCCCTTAGCAACAAGGACACTGAGAACCAGAGAGGGTACATGACCCTACGGGGTTACATGATCAGCTCATGCCAGGCTGTGGGATTCCATCCCTTTCCCTCACAGAAGGAGGAGTTCACTGGAGAAAATAATTAAATATCACTTAAGATTCCTATCTCTATTGTGTCCGGCTCCAGGGATGAGACGGGACAAGGAGACCTAAGATTTTATATTCTAATATTTAGGTAACCATAACCTAAACCACATCTTCTGATAGCCTTTTTTTTTTTTTTTTTTTTTTTGAGACAGAGTCTTGCTCTGTCACCCAGGCTGAGTGCCGTGGCATGATTTTGGCTCACTACAATCTCCACCTCCTAGGTTCAAGCAATTCTCTAGCCTCAGCCTCCCAAGTACTAGGATTACAGATGTGCCACCACACCTAGCTCATTCTTGTATTTTTAGTAGAGATGGGGTTTCACCATGTTGGCCAGGCCAGCCATGAACTCCTGACCTCAGGTGATCCACCTGCCTCAGCCTCCCAAAGTGCTGGGATTACAGGCATGAGCAGCCTTTACTGCAGGTTTGATTTTCTTGTCTAGGAATGTGAGCAATGGCCTTTTGGAGGCCATAAAGTCCATCTCTCTGTATATAAATGGGGGAAACTCAGTCCCAGAGAGGAAGTGGGATTTCACAGTCACAGAGCTAATCCTACTTCAGTGTCCCAATGCTCATGAAGGGCACCACCCACCATCCCTCTTGTTAAAAGAACTGGAAACCAAGGACACACCCTTGAGATGCACCATTACCAGCAACCCCCCCCATCCAATCTGTCCCCAGTCTGCCCCCTCCTGTGTCCTCTCCATTTCCTCGGTCACCCACTAGAGCAGACTGTCATGGCCTCTGCTTCACCGCCTCACCGTGCTCAATCATCTGCCATTGACCCCAGCCCCAACCATCCTCAAAAAACACAGGTACAGCGACTTTACAGTGATGCTGCCCCCGATTTAAAACTCTTCAAGGGCCCTAGCAATAAAGCCCAAATTCTGATGTCCAGCAGGCCCTGCCTGGCCTCCAAAGTCATCTTAGTCCACTCCCCCACCCCCATTCTCCTTGTTCAAGCCACACTGACCACCTTTCCATCCTTCAAATAAACTATGTTCCCTTCCACCCCAGGGCTTTTTCAAGATTGCTGTTCCCTCTCTGGAAAGTTCTCATCCTGCTGTTCATTCAATTCGCTTATAGGTTTTGGTTTCTGTTCTTCAAGGAAGTCTTCTCTGACCCCCAGCACTGGGTGAGGCTCCTGTGCTTTATGCTTTCAGAGCAAAGCTTCTTGCCTGGAGAATATTCATCTGGTGTAGAATGATATGCTTATTAGTGTGAAAGGGTGAACAGAGTCTGTTTCCCTGGGCAATAGGATGAAGTTGGCTTGGTTTCATGGTTATTTCCCAGGACCTAGCATAGTTCCAGACACCAGGTATATCAGTCTGTTCTCATACAGACTTCACCGATACTGGGTAATTTATTTAAAAAACAAAAAGAGGGTTAATTGACTCACAGTTCCACACAGCTGGGGAGGCCTCACAGTCATGGTGGAAGAGGTAAGAGGCATGTCTTACATGGCGCAGGCAAGAGAGAGTGTGTGCAACGGTACTCCCCTTTATAAAACCATCAGATCTCATGAGACTTATTCACTATCACGAGAACAGCGTGGGAAAGAACGGCCCCCATGATTCAATTATCTTTCACTAGGTCACTCTTATGACACATGGGAATTATGGGAGCTACAATTAAATATGACATTTTGGTGGAGACACAGCTAAACCATATTACCAGGTATGTTGTTAGTCATTACACAGCTGTATGACTGGAACAGTTGTTAAAATGTTGAAATGTTTCTGTATCCACTGGCAATTAACCACTGCCCCAAACCTTCCCAGTGCCCCATGGTACCCGAGCTAACCCATCCCTTCCTCTGGACCTTTTGGACTCCCTATAATCCAGTAATTAAAGGGTTAATATGTGGCACAGCACTCAGATAGTGACAACTAAATGTTTTTAACATCACACCAGCCTGCAGACAACAGACAATTTTTTATTCTGAGTGCAGTGGCATGATCTCATCTCACTGCAACCTCTGCCTCCCAGGTTCAAGCGATTCTTCTGCCTCAGCCTCCTGAGTAGCTGGGACTACAGGCACCTGCCACCACGCCCAGCTAATTTTTGTATTTTTAGTAGAGACGGGGTTTCACCATACTGACCAGGCTGGTCTCGAACTCCTGACCTGGTGATCCACCCACCTCAGCCACCCAAAGTGCTGGGACTATAGGTGTTAGCCATCGCACCCGGCCACAGCAGACACTTACTAATCATGGGTTGACTGAAAGAATCATGGTAGAGCTAGTGTCTCAGTCCAGATCTCTCCCTGTTTGTTATCTTTCTGCTTTGTCCTGCTATTCCCCACCCCAGTCCCCAGTTGACAAAAAGGGCTTTCTTGGCAAGCTCTGAAAGGTGACATGGTCCTGTTCACTCATGGGTCCTTCTGAGTATCCCCCACTCCCAGCTCAAGCCTTCAAGAGCACTACAGCAGGCCCAGGCCTTTACCTGACTTGCCTGGGCTCTGAAGTCCATGGCATATGGTTGACACCAGGAGCAGAGGCATGCAGGTACTCTTGCCTCACTGTCTGCTGAAATTCTCTAGGGAATCCCCCACTTCAGCAGAAGCCATGTGACCCTAGGAACTCCATTCACCATTTCGAAAGAGTATGACCACCTAAATACCAATTCTTCACACCAGGCAGTCTTTCCTCTGAAGGAGCAAAGTAAAAGAAGGAAAATTTTTCTTTCATTAAAGAAGATACTTGGGCTGGGTGCAGTGGTTCATACCTATAATCCTAGGACTCTGGGGGGCCATGGTAGGAGGATCACTGGAGCCCAGGAGTTTGAAACCAGCCTGGGCAACATAGAGAAATCCTATCTTTACCAAAAAAAAAAAAAAAATTTAACTAGTAGGACCTGGTAGTGTGTGCCTATAGTTCCAGTTACTAGGGAGGTTGAGGCAGGAGAATCACTTGAGCCTGGGAGGTTGAGGCTTCGGTGAGCCATGATTGTGCCACTGCACTCCAGCCTGGGTAACAGAGCAAGACTCTGTAACAAAAAAGACAAAAACAAAAAAAAAGATATCAATTGTAACCATTTTTTATTCTAAGGTCACCATCATGATGGTGGAGCTCCCCTAACTTCTGGGCATTGAAAATGTGGTACCTTTCTTAGTTTGAGTTGCCCCAAAAGCAGAACCTAGGTATAAGCAGTTTATTTGAGAGTTGAGCCAAGAAAGCACTAGAGGGAGAAAGGAAGTGAAACCATGAAGAGGGTTCTAATAGAATAATGATCAGGCTACATCTGCAGGCAGCTGGGCTCCATCTCACAACAGACCTGAAAGACTGTGGAGCTCGTTTCTGAATTGTCTGTTAGAGGGGCAAGGAAGCTGGGGCAGTTATCCACCAACTCCTATCCACCATTGAGAGGGTCCTTCTAGGGCATTCGTTCCCTGTCGCTTCCAGCTTGCCCTGTGATCTGGCCAAGCACAATCCAGAGCCATTCGAGTATCTGGGAGGTGTCTGCTGGGGACCTCATGCAGGGTCAACAGGATATGTGTGGAGACACCAACAGCACCACCTATAGCATTCAAATGCCTTAAAGTGGAAAACTGTTAGAGGCCACCAAGGAAGCTTCCCTTTGAGCAGTGTGGTGAAGTAGGAAGAGCTGGGTCTTTGAAATCCAAGCCTTGAGCTTGAATCTCGCTCTGATATTTACTAGCTGGGCCACTGGGTGAGTTTATGTCTCTAAACATCATTTTTTTCATCTGTAAAGATTATACTAAAGATTAAGTTAAATGCTATATATAAAATGGTACTGAACTGGGCACATAGGGAGTGTAGTGCTGGAATATTACCATTGATAATTGACATAATAATAATTACTATTTACATAAAGTAAATCTTAAGTTTCTCATGATCTAGAAGGCTGACGAAGCTGAGGGTTTAGGAAGGATAATATCTGCTCTATTTAAAGGTAGGAGTTGACAAGTTTAACCTTTGACTTTAATTGATTCACTCATTTCTTTGTTCATTCAACAAATGTTTATTGAGACTCCATCTCCATTACCTTATCAGCAAAAAAAGAGGGTTGTAATCATTGCTTCAACAATTATTTCTCAAGTAGTTTCTAGCATTTACCTTCTTTCAACTTTCAACTATTCTCTTCAGGAAGACAACTGATTATAATGGAAAAAAAATGGTATAATGGTGCTTAAATGCTAATTCTGCCCACTAAGTACCTATATGACTTTGAGCAAGTTTCTTATCTGTTCTATGTTTCTTCATCTGTAAAATGGGTGTGATACCCATTTCACAGGGTTGTTGCAAAACTTAAAAGGAACAGCATCCTATAAATCTCTTACAGTGTCAGGCACATGACAGGAAGTCAGCATTGTTGGTTCCTTATCATCTTCAGGGTACACGTGGTCCAGTAGCTAAATGTTAAGGGGTATTCATAGGGTAAACATTTCAGATTTCTGGGTAGAGATGAGAATGATACAACAAGGTCATAACTGAAGCTGAGCTTATCAGCAACACGTTTATGGCTACATGAAAGTACAAGGCCTGCTGGGGGGGTGACCCTCAAGTTTGAGTCTTACTCAGCTAGTCTTTCCTCACTCCCAACACAATGCCTGCACATAGTAGGGACCTTATCAATATGTGTTGATAAATAAATAAAACAAACAGACTGCTTTTCTGAACAGAACAGCACAACAAAAATATACTTCAAAGAAAACACCATGGGCAAAACCAAGATCTTTGAAGACAAGTACAATAGCATTTCTTTGTTTCATTTTGTTTTTCATTTTGGGGGCTTTCCTTGAGACAACGTCTCACTCTATCTCCCGGGCTAAAGTACAGTGGCGTGATCTTGGCTCACTGCAGCCTCGATCTCCTGTGTTCAAGCCATCCTCCCCGCTCAGCCTCTCCAGTAGCTGGGACTACAGGCACGCACCACCATGCCTGGCTTATTTTTTGTATTTTTTTTAGAAATGGGCTTTCATCATGTCGCCCAGGCTGCTCTCAAACTCCTGGATTCAAGCAATCTGGCTGCCTTGGCTTTCCAAAGTGCTGGGATTACAGGTGTGAACCATCGTACCCAGCTACGGTGGCATTCTTGCTACCCAGTGACAAGCCTGGTGGGTGTCTGATTCAATAATGACCTAGCTAAATGAAATAAAATGTCTCCCAAGACCAAGATCTACCTGCACTGTAAATACAAGTCACCTGACTAGTAGGCCCTATTCTGAAGAGAACCATTACACTCCTAATCATTTAATATACATATCATTTGGTCTAAAAGATAGAAATCCAAAGCAGCACAAATGGCAGAAAACGGCAGTGTGTCTTACTACTCAAAGCATGGTCCACTGAGCAATATCACATCATGTGAGAGCTCGTGCAGAAAGGCAGAAGCTCAGCCCCTGCCCCAGACCTGCTGGATCAGGATCTGCAGTTTACAAGCCCCTCTAGTGATTCTCGAATGTAGGACACATCAACACTGATTTTATAACTTGGCTACACATCACCTGGGGGAGTTGTTTTTTTGTTTTTGTTCTTGTTTTTGTTTTTGAGACAGAGTCTTTCTCTGTTGCCCAGGCTGGAGTGCAGTGGCATGATCTCTGCTCAATGCAACCTCCGCCTCCCAGGTTTAAGCACTTCTGTCTCAGCCTCCTGAGTAGCTGGGACCACAGGCACCCGTCACCACGCCCAGCTAATTTTTGTATTTTTAATAGAGACCAGGTTTCACCATGCTGGCCAGGCTGGTCTCGAACTCTTGACCTCAAGTGATTTGCCTGCCTTGGTCTCCCAAAATGCTGGGTTTACAGGTGTGAGCCACCTCGCCCGGCCCATCTGGGGAGTTTTTAAAAATATCGATGCCTGGGCTCCACCTCCAAGATGCTAGGTTCTTTGGTCAGGAATGCAACTTGGACTAAGTTATTGTTTAAAAAAGAAGAAAGTGATTCGAATCCCTCCAGGGGATTCTAATCTGTAGCCCAGGTCGAGTTATCTGCCTGGACTACCACCAGGCAGCTAACACAGGGAAAGGACCTATTTCTCAGGGAGAATTACCTCCCTGAGTTCTCCATGGTAGCTTGTATCTGGCCATGAGAAAGGCGACCTTCCAGTCATCTGGGGGCCAGGCCCCCACCTACTGAGAGGAGAAAGAGTTAACCCAGAATCTAGCTTCCCACTCCTCGTTGACGTGTGACTGTCCTTGGCTGAGCCCCATTCACAGCCCTGTAGCTTGGACATCTGGTTCCATTCCTTGGAAAAGGCTCCTCTTCTCACTGCTTCCCTCTCCTCAGGGACAGCTTTCCTGATTCCTGCCCAGAAGGATGACCTGGGGGCAGCAAGATCTAGCCCTGGAATGTCCCCCACAGCCTCCTCCCAAGTCGAGGCTTCCAGGTGGGGTTTTTGAAGTGATTACATCAGCCCGTTCATCAGAAATGTTCTAACCCTCCCAGGAATCTCTTTGGGACAAGTACAAGGTTCTGGCTAATTTTAAACGTAACTAAAAGATTTTCTTTGTTTCTTTCAAGGCATGCTCAATTTCCATAGCCCCCCCTCCCCACCCTTGGGATACGGTTCCTCTGAGGTCTTTTTTTTTTTTTTAATTTTTCAAATTTGTTCCCCCCAAATGAGAAGATTTGCAACAGATTCAAATCCTTTGCTTATTTCACCCAGTTTATCGGCACATAGTATTTTTACAATGCAGAAAGGTTTTTAATGGGATGTGGAAAATGTCTTTTCCCCTGAAACACTAATAATTTTTAAAAATCCCTTCTTTTATTTTCTTCAAATTGCTTTTTATAACCCATTCAGCATTTTCAGGGACATAATTAAAACATCAAACAGTTTTCCTGCTGGTTATGCTAAAATTTGAATACTTGAGGCAGCCACTATTATTAGATATTAAAATGGACTTGAGTATTTATTAAAAAGATCTTCTTAAGTAACTATTCATTTGGGTTTGCTCTGTTTAATATAAAGACAAACCCCATAATGTAAAAATACCTGTTTCTAATAAAGACCTTAATTGGTAGCAGGAGGATATTTTTTAAAAATATAAAATATGTATTTTGTTCACTATTTTTCCAGCTTAATGTGACTAATTTCCCCATTCAACTTTATCCCCCAAGGAAAAATATAGAAAGAAAGGCCATTACCAATACATGAAGCTCAGTAGTTTGCCTTCCTTGGACATAATTGCTATCAAGAAGGCTAGTAGCTGGGTAATTTTGGTTTAAATGAGTACATAGCCTGAAAAAGGATAAATTAACCTTTGCAGGACTGAAATTAGAGTCCAGCGGAGTGAATGTTCTAGCTCAACACACACTAAGTCCAGGGAAGGGGAAAATGCTGCCTGGGAAGAAAAGCTGGTGAAATGCTAAGCACTCACTCAGTGGTGAGGGGAGAACAGGGTAGTTTACAGGGAGAACAGGGTAGTTTACAGGGAGAAAAAGAAGGGGCAGGCCAGGCGTGGTGGTTCACGCCTGTAATCCCAGCACTTTGGGAGGCCAAGGCAGGTGGATCACCTAGGGTCAGGAGTTCAAGACCAGCATGGCCAACATAGTGAAACCCCACATCTACTAAAAATACAAAAATTAGCCGGGCATGGTGGTGCACACCTGTAGTCCCAGCTACTTGTGAGGCTGAGGTTGGAGAATCGCTTGAACCTGGGAAGTAGAGGTTGCAGTGAGCCAGGATGCACCACTGTACTCCAGCCTGGGCAACAGAGACTCTGTCTCAAAAAAAAAAAAAAAAAAAAAAAAAACGGAAAGAAAGAAAAAGAAGGGGCAGAAATGGTGGAAACCACAAGCGCTTGTTTCTCTTGCTTTTTCAAGGGTTTGTGGACACTTTCCAGATAAATTATTTTCTCTTTACACAACACCCCGGCAGGCTTCTCACAGACAAAAGCAGATCAGGTCAATTCATTTGACCCACTGTGATTACCAGCATATGACATGATAGAGCCATGTCTGATACACAAGGAATAATGGTGTAATGAACGTGTAAATGACATGTGAGAATCAGCCCTTGTCTCCCTGGAGCTTACTAAAAAAAGCAAGACTAGTAAGCAAATCTATAATACAAGATTGTGTGGGCCAACTGTCTTTTGAATGGCATGGAGTAAATTTATGAAGTAAATTCTTTGGGTTTGGGATACAACAGAACAACAGAAGTCTTCTCAGTGGAGGTAGCATTGCCCTGGACCTTGATAAACAAGTCAACTAAAGAAGCCATGTCCTGTTAAGTCCTCAAAAATTCCTGCAACACTGGAGGGTCAAAACTCCTGGGATTTCATGGCTTCAATTTTGACTACCTGAACTCACACTGTTGAGTTCAATCTTTACCTTTTTTTTTTTTTTTTTTTTTTTTTTTAGACAGAATCTTGCTCTGTCACCCAGGCTGGCGTGCAGTGGCACAATCCTATCTCACTGCGACCTCCACCTCCCAGGTTTAAGTGATTCTCCTGCCTCAGCCTCCCGAGTAGCTGGGATTACAAGTGCATGCTACCACATCCAGCTAATTTTTTTTTTTTTTCGTATTTTTAGTAGAGATGAGGTTTCACTGCATTGGCCAGGCTGGTCTCAAACTCCTGATCTCAAATGATCTGCCCACCTCAGCCTCCCAAAGTGCTGGGATTACAGGCATGAGCCACTGTACCCAGCCAATCCTTCCTTTCTCTGTGTGATGGAAGAATGATCAGATGATCTGCAAACATTAACTAGATGTCTACCCTGCACCAGAAACTTAAATGCTTTGGAGAAATGAAAAGAGATAACAAAATTTAGCATCTGCAACCGGCAATCAACTTAAAGAACAGGGTGTATACCAACCCACCAGCCCTACCATCTAAATCTAACAACCTTAGGAAATATACAGTAGGTTCCAAATGAGTGCCACGGTTGCTGATGCTGTGGAAAGTGACAACAAGAGTCACCCTCCAGGTCCTGGTAGCTAAAAAACTAGCTTAAGAACATAGACGTAAACTCAAGCTGATAAAGACACGGAAGACCCTCCTCTAGGTTAAGAATGCGAACAGGCAGGAGGATCCAAGATGGCGGATTAGACACAACTCCAGCACACAATGCCCAGTAAAAGAGATGCAGAAACCCAGAGGTCTCCTAGCTCCAACCGAGGTACCAGGTGCATTTCAACGGGTCTGGTCCGAGGATGAGCAAAGCCCACTCAGGGGCAGACTGAGGCGGGGGAGGGGTGCTGCTTCACCCAGAAAGTGCATCTGACCGGCGAGTCAGAGGCTCCACCTCTGGCGCTCCAGTCCAGCTGCAACGCTTCCCCCAAAGCCTCAGCAATACACAGAACAGGGGATCTTTGCCAGTCAAGTGCCAGGAATTACAAGTGTGGGGTCCAATAAGAGTCTGCAGACTGAGCTATCGCCAGCTCCCCCTGCCTAGAGAGAGAGGGAGCTGTAAGCAGGAGCAGCTGGGCGGCCCTACCCCATGACCAGAGAGAGAGAAAGTTGAAAGGGGGAAACTGCCGGGTGCGGCTGGGCGGGTCCCTAATCTCCCCACAAACCCCAGAGGGCTGAAGCTCTGACTCTAGTGGGTTGCATAGCCAGTGCCACAGTCTGAGAGGAACCCTGAATGATCCAGCCCAGTGGAGGAAGGGCACACCCCACCACTAGAGGGGTGGGACTGGGCTACATGTTTTAACAAAAAACACAGGAAGCCTACGTAGCAACAGGAGGGCGTTCTTGACAATCCAGAAGCGCCTACAGGCCAGTGGAAGAGGCGGGCCTAATCTCCCAGCATAAACAAAAAAGACACAGGAAGCTTCCCTAGTAAACTGAAGGAGTCCCTAGAAACCCAGTAGCGCCCCCCCACAGGCAGACAAGCGACCTCATCAAGCAGTTCTCTGACACCACAGCCAGGTAAATCCACAAAGATGGGAAAAAACCAGGGCAAAAAAGGTGAAACCATCAAAGACCACAGCACCTCTTCTCCTTCAAGGGACCACAACTCCTCAACAACATGGGATCGCAACTTGACCAAGAAGGAGTGCAAAGAATTGACGGAAACAGGATTCAGAAGGTGGATAATAACAAACTTTTCAGAGCTAAAGGAACACATTCTAACTCAATGCAAAGAAACCAAAAACCTTGAAAAAAAGTTAGACAAAATGCTAACTAGAATAACCAGCTTAGAGAAGAATATAAACGACTTGATGGAGTTGAAGAACACAGCACAAGAACTATGTGAAGCAAACACAAGTTTTAATAGCCGAATCGATCAAGCAGAAGAAAGGATATCAGAGATTGAAGATCAACTCAATGAAATAAAAAGAGAAGGCAATACAAGAGAAAAAAAGAGTGAAAAGAAATGAACAAAGCCTCCAAGATATATACAGATTATGTGAAAAAACCTAATCTATGCTTGATCGGTGTACCTGAATATGATGGAGAGAATGAATCCAAGCTGGAAAACACACTCCAGGATATTATCCAGGAGAACTTCCCAAGCCTAGCAAGGCAGTCCAAATTTCAAATTCAAGAAATACAGAGAACTCCACAAAGATACTCCTCAAGAAGAGCAATCCCCAACGCACATAATTGTCAGATTCACCAGGGTCGACATGAAGGAAAAAATGCTAAGGGGAGCCAGAGAGAAAGGTCAGGTCACCCACAGAGGGAAGCCAATCAGACTCACAGCAGATCTCTCAGCAGAAACTCTACAAGCCCGAAGAGAGTGGGGGCCAATATTCAACACCCTTAAAGAAAAGAACTTTCAACCCAGAATCTCATATCCAGCCAAACTAAGCTTCATAAGTGAAGGAGAAATAAAATCCTTTACAGACAAGCACTTATTGAGAGATTTTGTCACCACCAGACCTGCCCTACAAGAGCTCCTGAAAGAAACAATAAGCATGGAAAGGAACAAGTACCAGTCACTGCAAAAGCAAACCAGTTGGCAAAGACCAAAAATGCAATGAAGAAAATGAGTTAACTAATGGGAAAGAAAACCAGCCAGTAACAAAATGACAGGATCAAATTCACACATAACAATATTAACATTGAATGTAAATGGCCTAAATGCCCCAATCAAAAGACACAGACTGGCAAACTGGATAAAATGTCAGAACCCATCCGTGTGCTGTATTCAAGAAACCCATCTCACATACAAAGACACACATAAACTCAAAATAAAGGGATGGAGAAGATTTACCAAGCAAATGGAGAACAAAAAAAAAGTAGGGGTTGCAATCCTAGTCTCTGATAAAATGGACTTCAAACCAACAAAGATCAAAAGAGACAAAGAAGGACATTACATAATGGTAAAAGGATCAATCCAACAGGAAGAGCTAACTATCCTAAATATATACGCCCCCAACACAGGAGCACCCGGATACATAAAGCAAGTTCTTAATGACCTAAAACGAGATTTAGACTCCCACACAATAATAGTGGGAGACTTCAATACTCCACTGTCAATATTAGACAGATTAATGAGACAGAAAATTACCAAGGATATCCAGGACTTGAATGCAGAGCTGGACCAAGAGGATCTAATAGACATATACAGAATGCTCCACCCCAAATCCACAGAATATACATTTTTCTCAGCACCACATTGCACTTACTCTAAAATTGACCACATCATTGGAAGCAAATCACTCCTCAGCAAATGCAAAAGAACAGAAATCATAACAAACAGTCTATCAGACCACAGCGCAATCAGACCAGAACTCAGGATCAAGAAACACACTCAAACCCGCACAACCACCTGGAAACTGAACAACTTGCTTCTGAATGTTGACTGGATAAACAAAGAAATGAAGGCAGAAATAAAGATGTTCTTTGAAACCAACCAGAATGAAGACAAATACATCTCTGGGACACATTTAAAGCAGTATCAAGAGGGAAATTTATAGCAATACATGCCCACCAAAGAAGAGAGGAAAGATCTAAAATCGACACCCTATCATCAAAATTGAAAGAACTAGAGGAGCAAGATCAAAAAAACTCAAAAGCTAGCAGAAGACAAGAGATAACTAAGATCAGAGCAGAACTGAAGGAGATAGAGACACAAAAAACCCTTCAAGAAATCAATAAATCCAGGAGCTGGTTTTTTGAAAAGATCAACAAAATAGACCCGCTAGCCAGATTAATAAAAATGAAAAGGGAGAAGAATCAAATAGATGTAATAAAAAACAATAAAGGGGATATCACCACTGATCCCACAGAAATACACACTGCCACGGAGAGATTACTACAAACAGCTCTACTCACATAAACCAGTAAACCAGGAAGAAACTGGATAAATTCCTAGACACTTGTACTCTACCAAAACTAAACCAGGAGGAAGCTGAAACCCTGAATAGACCAATAACAAGGGCTGAAGTAGAGGCAGCAATCAATAGCCTACCAACCAAAAAAGTCCAGGTCCAGATGGGTTCACAGCCGAATTCTACCAGACGTACAAAGAGGAGCTGGTTCCATTCCTTCTGAAACTGTATCAAATAATACAAAAGGAGGGAATCCTCCCTAACTCATTTTATGAGACCAACATCATCCTGATACCAAAACCAGGCAGAGACTCAACTAAAAAAAAAACTTCAGGCCAATATCCATGATGATCATTGATGCAAAAATCTTCAATAAAATACCAGCAAACAGATTGCAACAGCACATCAAGAAACTTATCCATCACGACCAAGTAGGTTTCATCCCAGGGAAGCAAGGCTGGTTCAACATACACAAATCCATAAATGTAATCCATCACATAAATGGAACCAAAGACAAAAACCACATGATTATCTCAATAGATGCAGAGAAGGTCTTCGATAAAATTCAACAGCCCTTCATGTTAAAAACTCTCAATAAGCTAGGTATTGATGGAACATATCATAAAATGATAAAAGCTATATTTGACAAACCTACAGCCAATGTCATACTGAATGGACAAAAGCTGGAAGAATTCTCTTTGAAATCAGGCACTAGACAAGGATGCCCTCTCTCACCACTCCTATTCAACATAGTATTGGAAGTTCTAGCCAGAGCAATCAGGCAAGAAAAAGAAATAAAGCATATTTGATTAGGAAAAGAGGAAGTCAAACTGTCTGTATTTGCAGACAACATGACTGTATATCCAGAAGACCCCATCGTCTCAGCCCAAAATCTTCTCAAACTGATAAGCAACTTCAGCAAAGTCTCAGGATACAAAATCAATATGCAAAAATCACAAGCATTCCTATATACCAATAACAGACAAACAGAGAGCCAAATCAAGAGCAAACGCCCATTCACAATTGCTACAAAGAGAATAAAATACCTAGGAATACAACTAACAAAGGATGTAAAGGACCTCTTCAAGGAGAACTACAAACCACTGCTCAACGAAATAAGAGAGGACACAAACAGATGGAGAAACATTCCATGCTCATGGTTAGGAAGAATCAATATCATGAAAATGGCCATACTGCCCAAAGTAATCTATAGATTCAATGGTATCCCCATCAAGCTACCAATGACCTTCTTCACAGAACTGGAAAAAACCACTTTAAACTTCATAGCCAAGAGACCCCACATAGCCAAGACAATCCTAAGCAAAAAGAACAAAGCTGGAGGCATCACACTGCCAGACTTCAAACTATACTACAAGCCTACAGTAATCAAAAAAGCATGGTACTGGTACCAAAACAGAGACATAGACCAATGGAACAGAACAGAGACCCAGAAGAAACACCACACATCTACAACCATCTGATTTTTGACAAACCCAGCAAAAACAAGTAATGGGGAAAGGACTCCATGTTTAATAAATGGTGTTGAGAAAACTGGCTAGCAATGTGCAGAAAGCAGAAACTGGACCCCTACCTGTCACCTTACACTAAAATTAACTCCAGATGGATCAAAGATTTAAACATAAAACCTAACACCATAAAAACACTAGAAGAAAATGTAGGCAAAACCATCCAGGACGTAGGCATAGGCAAGGACTTCATGACTAAAACACCAAAAGCAATGGCAATAAAAGCCGGGGATAGACAAATGGGATCTTATAAAACTCCAGAGCTTCTGTACAGCAAAAGAAACTATCATCAGAGTGAATAGGCAATCAATAGAATGGGAAAAAATTTTTGCAATCTACCCATCTGACAAAGGGCTAATATCCAGAATCTACAAAGAACTAAAACAGATATACAAGGAAAAAACAAACAACCCCATTAAAAAGTGGGCGAAGGATATGAACAGACACTTTTCAAAAGAGGACATATATGAGGCCAACAAACATATGAAAAAAATGCTCATCATCACTGGTCATTAGAGAAATGCAAATCAAAACCACACTGAGATATCATCTCATGCCAGTTAGAATGGCGATCACTAAAAAATCAGGAGACAACGGATGCTGGAGAGGATGTGGAGAAATAGGAACACTTTTACACAGTTGGTGGGAGTGTAAATTAGTTCAATCATTGTGGAAGATGGTGTGGCGATTTCTCAAGGATCTAGAAATAGAAATTCCATTTGACCCAGCAATCCCACTATTGGGTATATACCCAAAGAACTATAAATCGTTCTACTATAAAGACACATGCACACGTATGTTCATTGCAGCCCTGTGTACAATAGCAAAAACCTGGAACCAATCCAAATGCCCAGTTAATGATAGACTGGACAAAGAAAATGTGGTACATATACACCATGGAATACTACGCAGCCATAAAAAATGATGAGTTCGTGTCCTTTGTAGGGACTTGGATGAATCTGGAAACCATCATTCTCAGCAAACTGACCCAAGAACAGAAAGCCAAGCACCATATGTTCTCACTCATAGATGGATGTTGAACAACGAGAACACGTGGACTCAGGAAGAGGAGCATCACACACAGGGGACAGTTGAGGGGGGGTAGGGGAGAGACAATGGGGGGGTGGGGAGGGAGGGAGGGTGGGGAGGGATAACATGGTGAGAAATGCCAGATATAGTATGCACCTAAAGTAAAATAAATAAAATATTTAATTAAAAAAAAAGAATGCTAACAGGGAAACAGGAGGCAGGGAGGAGAGAAAGACAGATTTCTTGGCTTAGAGGCTACTGGCACTTTCAAACCAGAGAGCAGATAGTTTCAAAATGGAGGGAGAGACTTCCCAAGAGAACAATTCCCTCTCCGCTTCTCTGCTTCTTCAGTCCTTTCTAAGCACATCCCAGCCCCCAGCCCTCATCCAATTTGATGCTGCTGGCCAGCATTATTTGGGGAAGAACAAGGGCTGGGAAAGTCTCCCCTCGCCAAATTCTTCTTGATGAAAGCCTTTTCTTTCTCATTTCCATAACCCCCACCCACTTGGAGGGCTGGCCCAAACCTCCAGGACCCAAGGTTAAGGCCCCTCTACCGAAGGTGGGGAGCACAGCTGGGCACATCTCAGCCCCTCCCATGGCCTCTCAAAGGGACCTGATGGATGGTAAACACAGAAGAAGAGGAGAAACTCTACAGAGCCAAAGAATTTTGTTTCACTACCCTTCGTTGAAGTGAAAACAGCTCCAAGAGTATTCCCTGGAGTATAAGACGGTTCTCTCACATACGGGGTTCAAAGACACTGTGAGGCATGTAGCGTAGCTGAAAGTGTCTGTACATAATAATGCCTTTATGATGTTGTTTTGTTTCTGGCTTGCCTGTACCTGAATTATCTGAAGATATTGTTTGAGGCTATGAAAAAATATGAATAATATTAGGCCTTGAGATCAAAAATCATTTTATATTTCCATGGTTGTTAGCCGCCAATATCTCATGCACAGCTCTCAATTTCCAAAGCAGCAGTGAAATGCTGGAGAGATCAGGTGAGGGTTTGTTTTTTTTTCTTTTCCTTTTTCTTAGTTTTATTTTTGTTATTATACACCGGTCTTGATTTTTGAAACTGTTTGATGTGGCAAAACCCAATCATGGGAGGGAAACCACAATTTAAACGTGAGATAAAAAGGAACTAGGCATACATGTTAACAAGATGTCCACCCAATGGAACAAACTGTTCACTCCTTCCAGGACGGCCTCATGTGCTCCAGCAACCCAACGTCCCTCGAGAGGAGACGCTGCCAAGGATCAGGGATCAGCCCTGGCTGGAGATCCAAAGAGGGCTTTCCATGCAAAAAAACACATCACTGGCCTATCCTTTGAAATGGCAAACAAGACTCTTTTTTTTTTTGTCTCTCTTTCTCTTCATCACTCAGCTTATGCGACCTATCCTAGTGAAGAACTAAGTTAGAAGTTTAATTTTCTTTTTCCGTCCCTGTTACTCAATCCACAGGCAGTGTTCAGCCCACATTCCAATAAGCATTAAGGGCCAGAGTCACAGTAGACAGGAGTTCACCTCGGGTTGATCCGCTTTCAGGCACGGGCTCCAGGATCCACTACCTGTAACCCTCCAGGATGTGCCACGTCTAGCATCTAACACAGGAAACCTCACATCTGCCGTTCATGATTTCCTGACCAGAAGACAGTGCGTCTCACTTCCAGCCTGGTTTAACCTCTAACTCGGTCACAAGTTTGCACACATCACTATGTTTTCTCGGCCTCAATTTCTTCATGCCTTCTCCATTATCCCACTTCTTAAGGCTCAGAGTCAGAAGGTTATTGGTGCCTTTGTCTTCATTAGTAATGGCCACATTACTAACCAGTTTCTGTCTTAGAATCATGGCCTCCAACCACCTCTCCTTTCCATCCTGGCTGCCCTTGCCTGGGTTCAGGCACTCACCACCTCTTGCCTTGACACTACCAAGGGCTCCTAACCCATCTCTCATCTCCAGTTTCTCCCCCACTTCCTTCCTTCACTCCATCCTCACATCACTTTCAGATTCATCTCCATCAATACTTCTGTCATTCTGTCCTGAACCTGTTCAAAGCCTATCAGTGGTTCCCCATGGCCTCTCAGTAAACGTGATACCATGCTTCTCACTCAGCCTGTCCTGGTCCTCTACAAGCTGCCTCGGCCTATGCTTTTGTCCTTTTAGCCCACTGCTCCCCAAAAGCACCAACTCTCCAGCCAAATAGCACAACGTGCTTTTCCCATGCACCCTATGCCTTCTGCCCCCACCCACTCACTCACTGAGTTCTCTTTCTGGAGTGCCATCTACCCACCACTTCCACCTGCACTCTGATCTCTGCATAGAAAAAGCTTTTCTATTTGCTTTATGTATAAGAAGGCTAAGCAAAACATTATTCATAATTGTGAAAAAATAGAAACAAATGGAATGTCTCATTGGAAAATAGTTAAGTTATTGGACAAGCATGCATGACTTTATAAATCATGTCTTTGAAGAATATTTAATGATATGTGAAAACCCATTATTCTGCTAAGTGAGTAGACTTCAAAAGTATTTAGTATAAGCCCAATTTTGTGAAATATGTATGTGCATGTGTGGGGATGTATATACATATGTGTGTATGTGTGTACAATAAAAATCTGGAAGACTATATCAAAATGTTAGTTGTGTTTTCTCTCTGACTGCTGGGATTATGAGTATTTTAACTTTCTTCTGTATGCGTCTTATATTTGCTACAATGAACATGTATTGTTTTTATTATTTAAAAACATCAGAAATAAAACAATGAATAGCTAGATGCAATATCTGTAGTCCCAGCTGCTTGGGAGGCTGAGGCGGGAGGATCACTTAAGCCCAGGAGTTCAAGGCTGCCCTAAGCAACATAGAAAAATTTCATTTTTTAAAAAAATAGGTGAGCAAATAGACAATAAAAATCCTCTCATTGTTTAGGGGATCACTCAAAGTTTATTCTTTCTGTTTTGATGGTGTACTTCATGCCCCCAACCACTGACTTCTACCGATTGGATGTAACTTTCTCTTCGTTTGAGCCTCTACCATGGCACGTGCTTTGTATTTGAGCTACTGTGTACATCTTTATCCCCTCCCTCTCAACTCTGCGAGGCCTGGGAGCAAAGGCTCCGAATCATGACTGCCTCCTCACTCAGCCAAGCACACAGCTCAGTGTGCTCCCCGAGTGTTTTCTGCTTGAGTTGGCCACATTCAGGCTCTATGGCTAAAAGGGTCACTGGAGAATCTAAACATCTACATGAACCATCCTAGGCATCTCAGTGCATCTTGTTCTGCAGGGAACTATCCTGGAGAGAAGTAACTCAAATAACCTTTATTTCTTTCTTCAGTAAAGAAGAAAATACCAGTGTCAACTCATCTCTGATCTCTTCTCATTAGAAAGTTCAAGAGAAACTTGGCAATATTGACTGCAGAATACAAAGATGAAATTCAAGGTTTCCTAGAGTATGTCTGCTGTAGAAACAAAGAACATCCTCATTCTTGAAAACATAGGAGGTAGATGTACAGCCATGACTCCTTCTCTTCACCTCCTAAGTCTTGGGCTAGGCAGTGTTGGATATCATACACTGAGACCAACAGGTTCACCCATCTCACCCTAATCTCTAGTACCAGGCTTTTCTAAGAGTTGTCATCAACTTGGACCTCAATCCAAGACTCTGAAGACTCAAAGATCCCCAACTGCAAGGATGTTCTCTTCCTGCCTCCTGAGGCCTTGCCCACAGGAACATTTCCGCAGCCCTTATCATTTCCTTTTCCCTCACCATGCCAGAGAAATGCAATTATCTGATGTGTGTAGGAAGTACTAACAGAAATCACCCAGTTAGGTGGTGGCTCAAAAACACAGGGGGGAATGGGATACATTTCCCACTTTTGAGGAGAACCAGTGAATGGAAGGACAGTGTAAGAGTTACCATGAACCGACCTCCAAATATGCCCACCATGCTCCAAGTCTTCTTCATTTTTAGATCCCACTCAAGTCCCATCCCCATAAGGAAATCCTTTAATACTATCCATCCATCTATAATCACTTCCTTCTCTGAACCCCTACAGCCAACTCAATACCCACTTTTTGAAGTTTTCTGAAAAGTATTAACACTGCAAATAAAGCATCCAACACAGGACCGAACATGTAGTAGGTGCTCAGTTATCATCCCTAATAAGACATTGTGTAGTGTTTATTAGTGTTTATGTCGTCAATCGAATGGGAGCTCCTTGAAGATGGGAATCATGTCTTCAGAACCAAAGCTCAACTATTTATCGTCATTGGGAAATGAATTTTTCTAGATCACAGGAATTTCCTGGGTAGCTGAGAGTTTAATTCATTGAGCATGGCACACAGATATTCTCAGAGAAATTGGTTCTGACTATTGTACTACAACGCCCCCCAACCTTAAGCCCTGACACATAGCAGAGTCTAGGGGGGTTAAGTCAGTATCTCCAACACTGCCAAGACGTGCAAGGGTTTATGTGTTCCTTACCACAGAGCAATCCCACACCTCCTTCTTCTTCACTAACTTCTCACCTCTCCCCTTTGGGAGCTCGTCCTTTGCTTCCAGTCATCAAATCTAATCTCTTGACAGGCCCTGTGAGATTGCTTCTCATCATTGACATTCTTCCTACTTCTCTCTGCAGGCTTCATCTACCTCTTGTCTTCTCTCAAACAATCTTGGCTCTTGTGTGGAAATGTGTGGTCTCCCCCCTCTCAGGTTGCAGCATCTGGGGTCCTCCCTCCTTGGGTCCTCAGGTCCTCAGGTTCCCACTGCCACTTGTCCTTAATCCCCAAGAAGCTTCTCTTTCTCTAGCTCCAGGCCAGTTCTCATGCTGGACCATGATAATAAGCCTCCAGATAATAGAGGTTCTTACCCTCCTTCTAAATGAAGATAGAGAATTAAAGATTCCTGGTAGAGAATTAAAGATGTTTGGTATTCCATAAAAAACTGGCTGGTTGATTCTGTGAAGTAGTTACTGAACAAGAAAATTCTTACTGCTCAGGACTATCTTTGGCCTCCACATATAAAGGATCAGTGTGAGCCACAGAAACTTCCCCCAAGCCATGCAAGCCTGTGCCGGGTTTTGTGGGGAATAGAAAGTTTTAGGTGAGTTGGTTTGATTTCTGTAATTTCCTAAAGACATTTGACATCAGAAGCTTCTGGGGCTCCACACGTCTGGGTACTCCGTGGCATGACCCAGCGTGAGGCAAGATGCCGAGAGAACAGACATCGCTCATTCTGCAGCCCTCTGCAGATAATTAGCACGGCTAAGGAGCAAACAAATTCCTGCCTACTGCTCTGTCTATGTGGCTCTCACGGAGGTCTGGGAGAGAGGGACTTTCTCTTTCTCAATCAAGGCACGTGGAGGTGACTGGGGAGAGAGGCAGGGAAGATGAAAATGCCGACTTGTGAAGCCACACCGCAACATGCTCTGTGAACTTCTGATTTGCAAATGAAATTTCTCCCACAGACAATGCAGGCAGCATCAAGCCCTGATTGAAGACACAACTCATGAAAGTCTCCAAGTCAGATTCAGAAAACCTCCAGCCACTGAAGGCAGAAGGCAGAGCTGGAAAAATGAACCACATTAACTAAGAAATCGCAAAAGCCATCTCTATTAGACAGCTGTGCAGGTCAAAAGAAAACCAGACAGGAGACATCAAGAGGAAATACAGGCTCCCCAGGATAATTGCAGTGCAATTAATCCAGGGTGAGTCACCGCCCTGGTGAAAGTGGGATCTTGCTGCAGTTAGGAGGGAGAGGGTGCTGGGACCATCCCTTGGTCTGTCAGCAGCAATTCTCCTTCCTCACCATCTGTGGCACCCAAGGAAACTGCCTCAGGGAGTAGGTCACTAAGATGACGTCGCTACAAAAGAACCCAGAAATATCAACACAGAAAGTGCATCTCCTAGACACCTGGAAATGGACTTGAAAGGCTCCTATCCCAGTTCTTAGGCTCACTGGAGCTCCACCAGCAACTCAACGTGACAGCAAAAGGGCAAGTAAGTGTGAAATGACAGGCAATGAGCGCCTGCAGGGTGCTCAACGCTGTACACGATGCTCTCCTTTCCATAAACCTACGAGCTAAGTATTTCTATCCCCATTTCATAGAGGTGGAAACTGAGCCTCAGAGAGGTTAAATAAAAGCAAGCCAGGAGAAAAACACCAGGAAGCAGAGGTCAAGGTTGAGGGTGGGGCATGAGAGGAGAGAGAACACTAATTATTATGAAAAGTCCCTACATTCTCCTCACATCTTCCTTGTCCCTCTCCCCCTGAATCCTGGACATCAAGAAAGGCAGAGGTCCCTGTATTCAAGTCACATGCAAGATGAAGCAATGCTTCAGCCCTCTTTAAGCACACAATGCATGCACCAAACCAGAGAGAATGGCAATGCTCCGATTATGGAGTGCACCTATCAACAGGGAAGCGTGATATACAGGCATTCTCAGGAAGACTCTGGACCAGCAGGTGGTCCTGATGAGGGAGGCAGCCACAAACCATGCTTTGAAAAATGCAATCATAGACCTTTTAATTTCTTGAACCAAAAGTGTGCTGGTTGGTGTTATTAAGCATTTCTCCCTCTCACCCAAGAGTACCTGTGGAGGTCTAGAACTTTGTGGCATGCAGAAGGGCAAAAACAGGCCTATCAAGTGTCCAATGACCACTTCTTTCATGTCAATATCGACATGGGAAATGGCGTTGGAGCTGGCTGGTACCTGCTTTCAACAGCCAATTGTTACATATTTAGAAATTTGCAAACTGGTTGTTAAATCTTAGCAACTTGAAATCTGCCATGGTGGGCACTAATTACACCACAGTAATTGGCAAACACTAAAAATCAAAGCTTTATACACAGACAGAGAGAGAGAGAGAGAGAGAGGGAGAGGGAATATCAGTTTACTGACTGCAAGTGACAGAAAGGCTAATCAAACCATCTTGAGTAAGAAGGGAGGCTTACTTGTTGCTGTAACTGGAAAGTTCATGGGTAGAACTGTTTTTAGAGACAGCTGGATCCAAAAGCTTAATACCATTAAATCTCTGTTTTTTTCTCCATTTTTCAGCTCTTCTTTTATTTGTGTTGGTTTTAATCTACAGAGACTTTCTCTGTGTGGCAAGGAAGAAGGTAACTACCTGCCCTCTATCCACATTGACCTAACATGTAAAACTCTAGGGAGAAAAATCATTCTCCTGTGAGCTCTAAAGAAAAGTCCTGAGTGGATTCTAATCAACGTGCAGTCATATGCCCTTCCCTGAACTAATCACTGAGACAAAGGACAAAGAAGACTCTAACTGGCCAGCAAGGATCACGTGTCCTGCCCTGAAAGAGGGAGGCAGCCACCATGATGGACAATGGAGGTGGGGTTAGAAAACCAAGAGCTGGCTGAGTGCAGTGGCTCACACCCGTAATGCCTGCACATTGGGAGGCCAAGGTGGGTGGATCACCTGAGATCAGGAGTTTGAGACCAGCCTGGCCAATATGGTGAAACTCCATCTCTACTAAAAATATAAAAATTAACTAGGTGTGGTGGTAGACACCCATAATCCCAGCTACTCAGGAGGCTGAGGCAGGAGAATTGCTCGAACCCCGGAGGTAGAGGTTACAGTGAGTTGAGATCACGCGAAAAGCACTCCAGCCTGGGCGACAGAGCAAAACTCCATCTCAAATAAATAAATAAGTACCCTCATAAAAAACCAAGAGCTAGGGATTGATATTTGAGCAACCTCTCTGACTTAGTGAGGCAATGGACAGCAAGGCCCTCTGAAAGGAAAGGTTTTGCTCAGCCTCTCAGTGCACTGGAGCATGAGAAAGATGGAGGGATTCCGTGGGAATGAGACAATGAAGAAAACCCTGCAGAAGGACTTAATTGTTGTCAATGCCATCATGAGAAAATGGTAAACATAGAGTATCAGAGTCAGAAAGCCCTGGGTAACATTGGCTACCACCACATGACTAGTCATAAGGATTTAGTAAAATCCCCAGGAACAAAGCTAAGCAGATGTGAGACATGTCGTGAATGGCCAGTATGTGGTAGCCACCATTGTTATCATTACCTCTATCTATCTGTGTGGCAGATTCCTCAGCTATAAAGGAAAATAATAACAATAAGACCTACTCTTGTAGGATTATGATGAGGTTCTGCAGTGCTGTAGCACAGGACCTGGCCTATCATGGTTATGCCATATAAATGGTAACTAGCTCGATCAGGTGAAAATATTATTTTTCAAGACGCCCTTGCTCTCGCCTCAGCGTTTTCTTTGGATCATCAAAATACATTCTTGACATTGTTCTTCCTTTCCTCTGAGCACATCAAGATACAGTCAAGGAAATAAGACAATCGTTTTGTCTCCAAAAAGAACCTTCTGGAAATGTGTTGCTCCAGCAGTTTTTCCAGAGCAGGTGGGTTTCGTTAAGGGAAGTCAGATGTTAGCAAATATTTTCTCTCTTGCTGATTTCCTGAGAAAATTGTACAAGTTCCTTAAAGGTTAAGAAAAAAATCTTCCATCTCTCTCAACTTCAAAAAAGACATTAAAGGAGATATTGCTGAGGTACACAAGCTCTTTAGCAGAGTGGATCATATCAACTGCATGTAGCTGCTACTTTTGATATTGCCTCAATGACAGGAGTAGGGGCAGAAGTAGAAGTTTAAAAAAAAAAAAAAAAAACAAATTCAGAAGAGACAGATGGGAAGAGCTTTGTCACTCAGAGAATGATAAATGTTTGCAATGGCCTACTGGGCAAGGCTGGTGAGGTAAAGACAGTGGGTTCGTTCAAGTAGCAATTAGATGCTATCCTGGGGGAAACACCGTATTACAAGAGAGAAGCATCAATGTGGTGAATGGCTTTCACGCTCCTAATATTGCCTATGTTCTTTTCATACTCTTAAGGGTCTACAGTCCCAGCAGAATAAGTGAGCACAGAAATTAGGCCCAGCAGTATGCTCTGGGAAACTAGGCCAATTGATATAATGCCATTCACATAGGACCATGATTTGCAATGCTTGGCTGTAACAGCCGTTTCCTTCCCATTGTTTCTTAGGTCTTAAGAAACCAGCATGATGCCAGAGCAGAAAGTGGAGACCATTACGTTCTCAGATCCCCATTAAGTATGCTCAGCTCTGCTCAATTATGCCAATGAAGCCTGCTACATTCCTGGGTTGGGGAAGTCAACATCATATACAAATTGGATATGAGAGTATCCTAAATAAGAAAGGCCACTGGCCAAGTGCCAGAGCTTTCCTTTCTGAAACACCATCCTGATCTTTGCCTATCCCAGTTTCAGGGAACTTCATTTCTGTGCCATTTTCCCAACATGAGTAAAAGACAATGTTTTCAGATATTTTCAAAGGCACATACTTTCTAAAATCCATGTGTACGGTAGTATTTCACATGTCTACTTTTAAGGTCTTTTAAGTTTTGTGTCAAAGACATAATTTAAGTTTACAATACAGCTTCTTTATTTCAACACTGAGATAAGGCATTAGCAGAGTGCTGTCTCCCAAATCCCACACCCAAGTCACATTTTAAAAGAATATGCAGGTGCACATAGTCTTGAACATAAAGGAAAAGAGATAGTTAAGGATTATCAAATGTTTGAGAGGTGCCAATCTCAAACATAAGAACTAAAACTAAGGCAAGAGAAAAACATGGTGATAGAGCAAGACCCCATCTCAAAAAAAAAAAAAAAAACAAGGAGTATATGAGGAATTCAACACATGGTGTTGTTTAATGTATGGTTAAATACAAATATCTTTTGTGCATAATGAAATGTATAAAAATTAATCATATTTGGAAAAATCTCAAATCATGCCAGCATGAGAACATGATGAGATAGGGAGGGATAGCAACAAAAGCAAGCTAAGATATGTGTGTGTGTGTGTGTATGTGTGTGTGTGTGTGTGTGTGTGTGAACTCTAAACATTAACAGAGAAAAGGATAAATTATGTGTGTAAAAGGCATATGGGGAGGGTTTCTGGTAATGAGTAGCTCATGTAAGCTCAACAAAACATGTAAAACAACTATCTGAAGGAAGTGGAGAGGAACCAAAAGCAGGCAGAAACTGGAAAGGAACCAACACCTGGAAAAAAGTAGCAACAATGGGGTGAGTTTCCCATTTTTATAGTTCTCCACCTGAAGACAGACAGTGACAGGTAGGGCAACTGAAACTTGGATTGAAACCCATAGTTTCACTGGCTCGAAGATCCACGAGACAGAATTTGTCCAGAGAAGCTAAACAATGAGAAAAAAAAGTCAGAAAGAGCCAGAGAAGAGGGGCCTCAAGTCTATAAATAAACTATGCTAACTAACTTGAATTATGCTAATGTGAGGAAGACTCTAAGAAGTCCAGCTAAGCCAACAACCGCAGGGGACCTAGAGTTTGAAATTTGAGTTAATCAAGTTAAAGATCTGCTAAAGCAAAAAATGTCTATGTACTTCAGAAGATTATAACAACATTGAAAGTATTTAAAATGTATCATTTAAAATGTCCAGGACACACACAAAATTACTAGACATGTGAAGAAACAGGAAAATGTCGTTCATATATAAAAGAAAAAACAATCAAGAAAGGCCTTTTGCAAGATGAACCCAATATAAAAATTATCAAAAAAGGACTTTAAGGCAGTTTTGTAACTATGCTCAACGACATAATGGAAAATATTTCCCAATCTTACCTCCCATTTCCACAGGTAGAGGGGCCTCAACCCATGGCCACCACTGTCACAAGGCCCATAAGGAGTACTGCCAGGCTAACATCAATGTTCACTTAAGGCCCAGGGTCTCTCCAGTCAGCTTGTGGTGAAGGCTGCCAGGCATGGGATTCACCGTTTATGGCAATGGGCTCCCCCTCTGGTCCAGGGCAGGTCTAGAAATGCAATCCAAGAGCCAAGGCCTAGCATCAGGGACCCCAAGAGCCTACTGGTGCTCTGTCCCACTGTGGCCAAGCTATTATGTAAGGTGCAAGCAAAGTCCCCTTTACTTTTCCCCTCTGCTTTTCTCAAGAAGAAGGAGTCCGGTTCAAGCAGAATATGCTGGTTCTCACCTGAGGCCAGTACATCTCTGAGTCTCACCCAAGGCCTGCAGTACAACCTGGGTATCACTGCTAGTTCTTCAGGACACAAGGGCTCTTTAATCAGTAGGTGATGGATCCTACCTATACTGTATCCCTCTCTTCAAGAGAGCAGGTTCCCTTCTGGCCCAAGATGTGTCTAAAAATGTCATCCAGAAGCTAGGACCTGCCATGGGAGTCTTACGATGCTTACCAGTGCCCTATCCTACTGTGGCTGACATGGTATCCAAGATGCAAGACAAAGTCCTTTTGACTCTTCCCTGTCTTCTCAAGCAGAAGGAAGGGGTCTCTTTTGGAATCATGAGCTGTGCTGTTTGGGGTTTAGGATGGGGTAGGGAAAATACTCCCTTAGCCACGCTGAATGGTGTCTCAGTAGGTCACAAGTCCCCCTGTCCGTTGGCTCTGAGCCCAGCTTAGCACTAGAACTTCCCTAGGAGTTGCAAGTTTTGTGGCCTAGACTGTTCTTTAAGTTCACTTAGGCCCTCAGAGCACTCCAGCTCACAGTGGTGAGGCTTGCTGGCACCCAAGCTCCAACCACTGAGAAGGGTAATTCCCTTCTGCCTAGGGCTGGTCTCTATGCTCCCTCCATAGGCAGGCATCAGCTGAGTTCATCCCAGTTATGCTTTCTGCTGTGATGGGACATCACGGAGTTCAATGCAAAACCTCACAATCACAGCCCTCTCTCTCTCCCCTGAGTGCACAGACTCCCTCTCCACACCACATGACTATGGCCAGGGGATGTGGGAGGGAAAGAATCATCAATTCAAGACTTTCCTGCCCTATTTAATGCCTCTTTCAGTGATATGAAGTCAAAACCAGGCACTGTGACAGCTCATCTGATTTTTGGTTTCTGTGAAGATGCACCCTTCATGTAGATAGTTGTCAAATTTGATGTTCCTGGAGACGGATGTTCAGAGAACCCTCTATTCAGTCATCTTGTTTCCTGTCCTCAAAATGTGACAATTGTAATGTGTCTCAGTATAAATCTTATTATTTATATTGTATTATTACATTATTGTTTATATTGTAAAACTTATTTGAGGTCCTTTGTTAGCCATGAATCTGGATGTCCATTTTCCTCCCCCAGATTTGTAAAGTTTTCTGGCCACAATTTCTGTTCCTTTCTCTTTCTCTTCTCTTTCCAGAACTCAGATAATGTGTAAATGGGTTCACTTAATAGAGTCCCACAAGTTACATGGGTTTTCTTTGCTTTTCCATTCCTTTTTGTTCCTCTGAATAATTTCAAATGTCCCATCTCCAACTTCACTTTTTCTTTCTTCTTTTTGATCAGTTCTACTGTTGAAGATTTCTACTGAAGTTTTCAGTTTATTCATTGCATTCTTCAGCTCTAGAATTTCTATTTGGTTCTTTTTTATATGGTTTCTGTTTTGGTTGTTGACTTCTCATTTTGTCCACGTATAGTTTTCCTAATTTCATTTAGTTGACTAACTGTATTCTCCTGTAGCACACTGAGCTTCTTTAAGACAATTATTCTGATTCTTTTTAGGCAGTTTATAGATCTCCATTTCTTTAGATTAGTCACTGAAGTTTTATTTTGTTCTTTTGGTGATGTCACATTTTCCTAATTCTTTGTGATTCTTATAGTCTTGCATTTCTTTCTGTACATTTGAAGGAGGAGTCACCTCTCCCAGTCTTTACAGACTGGTCTCAGCAGGAACTGCCCATCACTAGTCAGTCTGGTCAGAGATTCTAGGCAAGCCAGCTAGAAGAGTCAGTGGGTGGGCTTGCTGGCAGGATCTCAGGTTGGCAGGCTTCCTGTTTTGGTCTGTGGGAAACCCTGCTACCAGGGACAACAAATCAGCTCTTGAGATCCATATGCTGGTTGTTGAGAGTCCCTTTCCTTTTTTTATTGTTATTAGCTACTTCAAAGAAATCTAGCCACACTGGTTTCCTCAGTGCTCTTTCCTGGGTGAAGCACAACTGAAGCAAGCCTCTGAAGAGGCACCAAAAAAGGCTGTGGAAATCAGATACTCACTTTACTTTTCTTTTCCCCCCATGGGAGAACTTGTGGTCTGAAGGGATCTCTTGCTGTGTTGTGCTTGCTTGGGAAAGGAGTGATACAGGTAAAAGTGAAACTGTTCTTGCCCTTTTTAGTACATCTTTTCTCCTCTTCTGTGCTCCACCACCATACTAGATCTCTTCAAATTGGATTCTTGTTTGTTCGTGAATGTTTAATCTGAGTTTCTATGGGGGAAAATGAGGCTGGGACTGCCTATTACACCATCCTGTTGACATCATTATCTGGTAGCCCTAGAAAATCTGAATAGTCCCACATCTATAAAAGAAATGTAATGCATTAAGAAAACAAAAGCAAAAGTTTTTCTCACAAAAACAAAACAAAATTGCCTCCAGGCCCGATTGTTTTAAAATAAAGCCTATTAAACATTTAGAGAAGAAATAATATCAACCTCACACAGAGTTGTTCAGGCAACAGAGGAGAAGGGAACACTTCCCAATTAATTTTATGAGGTCAACATTACCTTGATACTTGACAAGCACATTAAGAAAAAAAATGCAATTTCAAACCAATATCCCTCACGAAAAGAGATACCAAAAATCTTTAACAAAATGTTAGCATATTGTTCCCCCTACCACCAGGAATGCAGGTTTGTGAAGTGTTCATACATATATGGGTGTTTCTGGGCCATCTTGTCCTTGTTAGTTTGCCTATCTCTACATCAATACTGTCTTAAGTACTAAGGCTTTATAAAAAGTGTAAATATCTGGCAAAGCAAATTATGCTCCCTTCTTCTTCAGTAATATTGTAGCTAGTCTTGGCCTTTTATTTTCTCATATAAATTGTAGAACAAGATTGTCAAGTTCCTCAGGAAAAAAAAAAAAGTCCTGCTTGGATTTTTATTGAAGTTGTAATGAGCTTATAGATCAACTTGGGAAGAAATGTCATTTGTACAATATTGACCCTTTCTAACCACAAATATGATATATATCTCCACTTATTTGGACTTTAATGTCTCTGGATACAATTTATTTTTTTCTTCTTAAATTTCTTGTTAACCTTTGTTAGATTTTTTCCAGTACTATGTAGATAAATATAACAAATAGATGTAGATGATAGAGATTAGATAGATTGATAGATAGATATTTTATTGGTATTGTAGATGATATCTGTATCTGTCAGTGCCTAATCAGGAAAACAGAAATAATTCTAAGAGTTCAAGCAAAGTGAGATTCAATAACAGGACTTCAATGGTTACAATACTGTTAAAAGGGCTGGAGAACTCAAGAGAAAGAAGGTGTTACCCAGAGATTAGGACACTGGTCATCCCTAGAATTCACAAACGTATACCCATACCCTACCTTACCTCTGCCCTGAGCTGCTGGAGCTGCCATTGCTGCCATATGGTGGGAGTCACCTTCATTCCACTGCTGCTAATACTGCTAGAGCTTTTGTCACTGATGCTGCTAGATATCACTACCTCTGAACAGGAGCCACATCCACTGAATGTCAACTGCTGGAGTACATAGTTGCCTGTGTGCCCACTCTTGATGGAATCAAGGTAGAATAATTCTCCTTAAACTTCCACCATTTAATGTCTCACAAGTGTTTCCTGTTAACAGAACTTAACCAGAGGCCAGATAGCAGGAAAGTTCAAGAAATGTAGTTTTCAGGCTTCTAGCCCCATAAAAACAGAAGAGTGTGTGGAAGGGCAGGAATGTGGCTAAGTACCAATTAGTAATATTTAGCAAAGTAGATTCTGTTACATTTTCTTAGTAATTCATTTATAATATGAGATGAAAATTATTACTATATATTTTTTGAGACAGGATCTCACTCTGTTGCCCAGGCTAGAGAGCGGTTGTGCAATCACAGCTCACTGCATTTTCTGCCTCCTGGGCTCAAGCAATCCTCCCACTTCAGCCTCCTAAGTAGCTGAGACCAAGGTGCATGCCACCACAACTGGCTAATTTTTCTTCTATTTCTTTTTTTTTTTCTTTTTTTATAGAGGCAGGATTTCGCCATGATGCCCAGGCCGGTCTCAAACTCCTGAACTCAAGTGATCCACCCACCTCAACTTCCCAAAGTACTGGGATTACAGGCATGATCCACCATGCCTGTAAGAAAATTAAATGTTTATCAATATTTGAAGAAAACATTAAAGGGGGAGAAAAGGACAAAATAAATAACAGAAAAAAAAATTCTAAGGCAAATGTGTTAATGCAGGATACAGAAGAAAAGTTATTTTTTTCATAGTGTTTCAAGAAGCCCCTGCACTCACAGACGAAAAAAAAAAAAAAAGAAAGGAAAATACCAGATAAGAAAGATCTCCTAGAAAGTAAAAATATAATTGTTGATATTAAAATATCAACAGGAAGACTGGGAGCTAAAAAAAAATGAGAAATTGAGACAGAAAATAAAACAAAAAAAATTATTTATTATAAATATGAGAGATAAGATAATAGACTTAAATGAAAAAATTCTCTTTTTAACCCTAAACTAAAAGGAATTACTAAAAGACAGAATGGAGAAAATAGAAGGAAAAAATTATCAAAGAAATAGTATAAAAGAATTTTCCAAAATTGAGGTACCAAGTATTCAGATAAGAGTACAATGAAGGAAAAAAAAATCACATCACAACAAATGAACATAAAATTTTAGAACATTAAGAATAAAGAACAGATTCTTAAAGTGATCTTAGAAGAGCAAAAGCTTGCCTACAGTGGAAGCAGAATCAGATCAAGATCATATTTCTCAGCAGCACACGGGATACCAGAGGAAAATGGAAAGTGCCTTTGACATTATTTTCTTCATATAATTTTTTACCCAGCAAAACTGGGTAAAAATGAAGAATAAAGACATGTTTAGACATATGAGGACTTAGAATTTTTATCTCACTTGCATTCCTTCTTTAAAAGTTACTTGAGGTAAGAGAATAATAAGAAAGAAGAGAATATAGAATCCGGAAAAGAATGCAACTATCCAAATACGGCAATCAGTGTAAGTGCCAGAATAACAGTTACGCTTCAATCCTATAGAAATAAATAGCTCATAGAGGACTCTAGGAGAGATATTCTGAGAAAAAAAAGCAGGGGGGAAGAATTTGGAAGATATTAAGAATGTGATTTTAAAAACAACTAAAGAAAAAATAAATGCCATTAGAAATGCTTCAATCTGAGCAAAAACTTCATAGCAGAAATGTAAATGGTTAAAGGAAAACATATTTTTAAAAAGGTAGTCTACTTCACTAGTAATACTATTAAACTATCAATATATCAATTTCAGCTCATCAGTTTGATAAAAATTAAAAATTACATTTGTGCTAATATAAAGGCAATTAAATGGGCACTCCTATGTTACTAGTTTTTGAAAGGCAATTTGGCAATAATTATCAAACATTTTAAATTCAGATATTTTTTGGCCTAAATAGCCACTTCTGGAAATTTATGATAAGGAAATACTTGCTGTATCCCAGGAATATTCACTGTTTTATGGTCTGTAGCAGTAAAAATAAAAGTTGGGGCTGGGCATGGTGGCTTACACCTGTAATCCCAGAACTTTGGGAGGCTGAGATGAGAGGATCGCTTGAGCCCCGGAGTTCAAGGATACAGTGAAATATGATCATGCCACTGCATTACAGTCTGGATGACAGAGTGAGACCCTGTCTCTAAAAAAAAAAAAAAAAAAAAACAGAGAGAAACAAGTTGGTGACAACTTAAATGTCAATAAATAGGAAGTTGGTGAACAGTTGAATAATGGTACATCCACACTGAGGACCACGCAGCCATTTAAAAAACATGCACTGACATGAAAAATTCCAAGAAATATTGCTAAATGAAAAACAGGTTGCTGTTTTTAAAAAAGCATAAATACATGGTCACATATGCTAATGAGGAAAAATGGATTCTAGGGAGGGGGAACAGAATTGGGAATAAGAAAAAAGTTGATGAGAACTTTAATACATTTCTCTAGGTATTTTAATTGAATATTGTATAAGGTAATATATTTATGTTTAAGTTTAAAATGAATAAACTTCATAAAATAAAGTCAACACACTCTTAGGTAACCCACTAGAGAAGAGGGGTCTGCAGCAGAAAAGGTGATGGTCTTAGTCTATGCTGTGCATTCTAGCACAGTTTAACACTGAATTCTGAGCACGAACCACACTCGAAGAAGGATATGCACAATTGAATCAACTCCAGAAGATAACAAGATGGTGAAAGATCTGGAAAATCACAATAGCTGAGGATCCACTTTTAAATAATAGGAATGTTTAGCCAGGAGAAAAGAAAATCATTTAAAAGGACATGATTTTTTTTTTAAAAGAGACATGATAGCTCTCTTGAAATAAGAAATTGATTCTGTGTGGAATTGGACTAATGGGTGGAAGTTACAGAAAGAAAACTTCAGGTTCAGTAAAAAAAATTATTTTAAAAAATATACATTGATATGAAAGCAAGATACATTTTATTACCTAACAAATTGGTACAAATTTAGAAATTAAAATGATAGTATCTGGACATTGAGAGTGAAAATGGCTTCCCCTCATTTATGGCTATTTAATTGAAGCAGTCTTTCTGAAGAACAATTTGGCAGAATGTAACAAAAGTGTAAGTGTCCATTCCCTTTACACTGGTAATGCCAATTCCAGGAATTGATCTTAAAGAAATAATTAACAGTGCATTCACAGATTTAAATAAAAAGATTGTTTATCACAATGTTGTTGATAATGTCAAAAAACTGGAAACAACCTCAGTGTCCAAAAATATAAGCTTTGCTAATTAGGTTATGATATAATCTTTGATGGAAGCTATGTAGTCATTAGACACCGTGTTCAGAAAAAACAAAATGTAATGCCCTAGATGTTTTTCTAGCTGTTTTGCTAAATGAAAAAATTATTTACAAAACAATACCTATGACATATTTCCAATTTTGCCTTTAAAGTATCTACATATCCATAAAATGTTTGTACAATAATGTAACTTCATTCATTCAGTGAATATCTATTGAGCACCTACTGTGTGCTAGGCAGTGTGCTAGACACTGGGAATGCTGAGTGCTAGGTAGTACCACTGCCAGATCCCTGCCTTTAAGGTGTTGGAGGTCAACACTGGTTTCCCTGGGCTCAAGTCAATAGCCCACCTCTCTAAACTTTTGAGTTTGCCAACATGAGTTCTTCAACTGTTCTCCTTGCACAGAGATCTTTGTCTTAATAAACAGCATTTTACATCTTTTAGGGAGCAGGAAGATAACCCACATGGATACCTATTTAAAAGACCATTTGTTGTTACCTTGGTCCAGAAGCCAGAACTCTCCATACAGTGGCCCTATGAGCACCCTCCTCTGTTTTCTCTTTCACATAGCTGGTAGGATTATAAGAAATCCAATGAGTGGATATATTTTCCAAAAAGTCTACAGGAAGAGTCCCCTCAGCTCAGCGCCTCCTGAAGCAACTGACCCCACCATCAAATGGCTTTGGTTTCAGTCTTTTTGTTGAATCTTTAATCCCCTATGCAACAGTATTGAGTGGTGTGGTCTTTGGGAGGTGATTGAGTCATGAGGACTCCACCCCCATGAGTAGAATTAGGTGACTTTATAAAAGCGCTTAATGGAGGAAGTTCACCCTTATTTCCCTTCCACCCTTTGCTATTGGAGGATATAGCATTCCTCCTTGGAAGCACAGAGCAACCCTCAGAAGACAACTGAACCTGGTAGCACCTTGATCTTGGACTTCCCCATCTCCAGAACTGTGAGAAAATACATTTCTGTTCTTTATCAGTTAGTCTGTGGTATTTTGTTACAGCAGCATAAATAGACTAAGATGGGCTCTAATAGAGGAAAAACCTTCTTAGCTATGGCTCTTCCATCCCCCAAGAGCCTCAAGAATGGACTAAGCCCTTCATCTCCACTCCTCTGGGTGCTTGAGATCAGCAGCCTGGCCCTTCTGAGTCTTCCCCTCCACACAACCTCCCAATACTTTTTCTTCATGTTGCATGTTTCCAAACCTAAATCTCAAAGTTGTTTATTTGAGAGCCTGTATCTACTCAAAGTAAGGTTTATGGCTCTTTCCCAAAGTCCCTCTTCAACCTAGTGTCCCTTCTAATCATCTTCACCCTAAATAATAAATGGATGCTTCCAATAAATACATCCATAGTTGGTTTTATTAACCTATATGTGAAGTCCAATGGTGTTCATGCTGAATGGCTGATACAGATATATTACAGGTATTGTCCCACAGAAATACAGCATGGCCCTAGCTACACTGGAAAAAGTGAGGAGGATTCATCTTCATCTTTGGTCTGAGGCATGGGGATATTTGGTCTGAGGGGAAGGGCTGTTTAACAAGGGATTCATTATTTTGAGTTAGCATCACCTTCTCCCATGGGCTTTCTTTAAGCATGTGTTACTGCTTACAAGAATAGAAAATATTAATAAGGTAGGAATTGTCATCTTCATTTCATAATGGAGGAACATGAGGCACAGATCAGTGAAGTAAGTTGCCTGTCACCTAGCAGCAGAACATGGCTTTGAATGCAGAAACGTTTGACTTCAAAGTCAAAGCTCTTAACCAGGTTAAGCCAATTCCTAACCAACAGAAAAATGGCCAAGGCCAGGCACAGTAGCTCACATCTGTAATCCCAGCACTTTGGGAGGCTGAGATAGGCGGATAATGAGGTCAGGAGATTGAGACCATCCTGGCCAACATGGTGAAATCCAGTCTCCACTAAAGTACAAAAAATTAGCTGGGTGTGGTGGCACACACCTTAGTCCCAGCTACTTAGGAGGCTGAGGCAGGGGAATTGCTTGAACAGGGAAGAGGAGATCGCAGTGAGTTGAGATCATGCCACTGCACTCCAGCCTGGTGACAGAGCAAGACTCCATCTCAAAAACAAAACAAAAAAAATGGTTAAGCTGGGACCCCAACCCTCCCAATTGCAGCTGTTGTTTCCAGTCCACAGACCCATTCCCATTATGGAGCGGACGTGGATGTTTCCATTACTTGCCTGTTCTTCCTTCTTCATTATCCTCCCCTGGCACTCTGCATTCTGTCAATAGTGGATCCTCAGGCTGGGGAATACTTATCCCATATTCAATAAAGCACAATAAAATCTGGTACAGTTGTTTTGTAGATACTGTTAAGAACACAGACTTTAGAATAAGACAGACCAAAGTTCAAAGCCCAAATGTGCCACTTAAAAGCATGTGGTATATTCCTAAACTTCTCTGAGCCCCATTTCCTTGTCTGGAACTCATGAATAAGATCCTGACCCTGGGGCTGCTTTAGGTGGGTTACACAAGATAACACTTGCAAACCGTAGTGCCTGGCACCATGGCGCCTAACAATATTAGCCATTAAAATTGTTATCAATATTAAAGGCTCACACAGGGATTCTTATGGTGGAGGATAGTGACAGCTACCCAGTCTTCTTCCTGACTCAGCTTTCAGTGGGTGGGTTCAGGATACCGAGGCAAGGATCATGAAAACCAGGCTGCCCCCCACAACACCACTTGACCCATCACTGTAACTCCCTCTGGTTGGCAGCTGTTTTTATTTCTCCAACCTCACAGATATCTCTCAGGGACTCTGAAACAGGTAGCATTGTCTCCATAGGACACAGGAGGCCAGAGAAGCAGAGAAATTTGCCCAATGATATACACTGAATTGGAAAGAACCAGAAGTGAAACTGCCCCTCCATGGCTCCATTCATCTCACAACCCTTCACAGTACATCATGAATATAACACCCTTCACCAAGGACTCGGGGGAAACAGGGCAGCCACCTCATCTAGGACTGATGAGACCCTCTCAGTGTAGATAGGACCCTCTGCTGGGACTTCTCAACAGCCTAGGCATCAACTCATGGAGCCAGCCACCATTCCAGGCCAAGTCCGTTCCAGCCCAGCTCTGCCAAGAAACATGCTGCTCAACTACACTCGACTCTCCAAACAAATACTTTAAGTCAGAACAGATGCTGTCAGCCTGGCCTAGAGCCATCAGTGGCACCAATGGCTTACAGAAGGCTCTTTGGACCAGAGGGAATGTGGCAGTAGGCCTCCTGGAAGGTGCCAGATCAGGCATTTCAGGACCTCTAGAACATGCTCCCTAGATGGAAGCGAAAAGTCTGCCCCAGAATACACATCTCAAGAGAGAAGGGGATGTAATACAGTGTGGAAAACTCAGGCCAAGAAACAAAGAACCAGTTCTCGTCCTAGCTCTGCAGCTCCAAGCAAGTCCCTCTGGCTCTGGGACTTGGTTTCCTCGCCTGTAAATGGAGGTTATAGTGAAGACTCAAAGAGCCTATTGAACTGTAATAGGTTGTCTAGGGTGGGGAGGGGTCATATTTACAGTAGCCTAAGAGCAGCCTGAATATCCCATTGCCATCGCTGGGCATAGGGGACAACCAAAAGGGGACTCGCCATGTGTCCAAGGCCTGAGGACTAGGACAAAAGAAGGCTATGGACAGGCTCAATACCTCTTCCCACTCCCTGTTTCCAAACAGGAGGGTCTTGAACACAAGGTTCACATTTTCTCCATCTGCTTTGCCTTCTCCCTTCATCCTTCCTTTTTCTCCCTCTCCCCCTCCCCCTCCCTTCCCTCCTGTCCTCACTCCCAGCACTCCAATATTGTGAAGTTTACAAAAGGAAGAGGCAGCCAGCCAAAAGACAGAGAAGGAACAGCAAGAGAGGTGGGAGGAAAAAACTAGAGAGCGTGGGAGGAGCCAAGACAAGGGGGGGTTCAAGTTGTCAACTTGTCCTTCTTTTGTAGTTTTGCTTCCCTGCTGTCTACTCCACAACCTCCCAGATCCATCCTGTAACCTCCTGAATCGTAAAGGTAGCTCACTGGCCCTCAGATCAGCAGTCCTCTGTGGCACCACACCCAACCCTCTGGCCAATCACACAGCCCCTCCCAGTCTCCCTCAGCAACCTGGCAGCCAGGGATGGTGTGGTCCTTGCTGGGTCTTGTCCCTCCATGGTTCTCAGTTCTTCCTGGGATAAATAAGGAGGCTGGAAATGGTGCTCTCTTGCTGACAGCACTCCCTGTGCTACCAGGATTTCAGGCTCAGCCTCTCCCCTCCCACGAAGCTCAAGCTCTCCTCCCATTAGGCCTTCCTCCCCCGGAGACCATGAAGAGATGGTCTTTGAAGACAATCCCAGTGATCCACAGAGGACCTGCTTGCAGCTCAACTCATAGGTAGTGTGCATCTGATGGCCGTGAAAAACCACTTGGAAAGGAACCCAAGGGAGTCGCAAGGAGGGTAAGGGCCTTGGACCCATGGCTGCCACATGGGTTACACATTATGTGTCCTACTGCACGAGTGTTCTGCCCATCAAAACAGGGCACCCCTAGAGCTATGTTTGCTCAGAGGGGCAACTTTTTCTAATTGTGCAAAAGTTCCATATAAACATTGCCATGTGACCCTACTTTGGACCTGTCACCTGCATTCTTTGTTTCTGACACTTGACTTCTTTGAGTTCACTGCCTGGCTTCCTTAGGCACGTTCACTGTCTGATATCTTTGGGCCAACAGCCCATTCTCTTAAGCCGGGCATTTGCATTACTTAGACCCACTGCCTCGTGCCTGGGTCGGCCTCCTGATGTCTTTGGGTCCACCCCATATTTCTTCAGGTTCGCTGCCTGAATTATTTAAGCCTGTCGTGTCATATCTTTGGACTTGCAGCCAGAATGCCCAAAGTCCTGGGAACTTGGGCTGCTGCTGAATATCAGAGCTACCTGGAACATTAACACAGCTCTGTGGGGCTGCTGTCAGAAAGGGAGAATAAATGTCACCATCTCCAGCCTCCAGCAGTGACCACTGTGATGAGGCCAACAGCTTGACTGGGCTTTGAAAGGAGCATTTGTATGGTTTGTTTCCCTCCATGAGACCTCCAAGGCCAAATCCCCCAGAGATTGATTCATTTCGCTGTTTTGCTTTTTTTTTTGGTGATCTGTGTTTAATAGGGAACCATGTGTGTAGTGCCCCTGTGCCTCTGGCTGGGAGCTCAGTGCTGGCAGGGCAGGCAGGCAAGAAAGCCCAGCAGCAGGGGTGGGAGGAGGCCAAGAAAAACCCCCCAGGCTTCAGGCTGTGGCAGGAGGGCTTGCCCAGACGGCCTGCTCACCAAAGCCTGGCTTCAGAGCACTCTGGGACTGGCCTGGCCTGATGCCAGCAGCCATTGCTCCATCCCTTTGCAGAGAGCCAGGGAGACAAAACAGAGCCTGATTTTAAAACAGACACACAAAGTGGTCTCTTCACAGAGCTCTGTAGCAATCTGGACCAATACACACTGATGTTTTCATGCAGAAAAGGGGACCTCAAGAAGCATAACGTACAATATCTATCACATGCAAGAATGTTGGGCTTAGACAGAACAATAAATAATGCAGCTCGCATGTGGCAAACCGTCCTTGCACGCCAGGCACCAACCTCAGTGCTTTACACGAACATGTCAGCTGCCTTGCATAAGAATACCAAAAAGACACAATTACAGTCCGCACTGTATAGATTAAAAGCCAAGTTCACACTCCAGTAGAATTGCTAAAATTTTAAAAATGGATAATGTCAAATGCCGATGAGGATACAGAGCAACTGGAACTCTCCTACATTGCTAGTGGGAACACACAGTGGTACATCCACTTTGAAAAACAATTTGGCAATTTCTTAGAAAATTAAACAGACACCGACCTTATGATCCATCAAACCTATTACAAGGTATTCATCTAAATGGAATGAAACCCATATGTAAATGCTTACAGTAGCTGTATTCACAATCACCCCAAACTGGAAATAACCCAAATGTCCCTCAACTGAGGAATGGATAAACAAACTAGTTCTTCAACACCACAGAATATTACTGAGCAGTAAGAAGGAACACACTACTAATACATAAAAACGTGGACAATCTCAAATGCATTAGACTAAGTAAAAGCAAACAGAATCAAAAGGCCACATACTGTAAGACTCTATTTATAGGACATCCTTGTGAAGGAAAAACTATAAGTTCTGAAAACCGATCAGTGGCTGCCAGGGGCTGGAGATGGACGTGGGTAGGTGGAAGGGGTTAACTCTAAAGGAGTAGAAATGAATTTTAGGAGGGTTTGGGGAATGTTTTCTCTCTCTCTCTCTCTCTCTCTCTCTATATATATATATATATATATACACATGCACACAGAGACTCATATTTATGTGTATGTGTATATATGTGTATGTGTATATATGTGTATGTGTATATATACACACATACATATGTATATGTATACATATACACACATGTAGGCATATATGTATATATATGGATATGTATGTGTGTGTGTGTATATGTATGTGTGTTTGTATGTATGTGTGTGTATATATATACATATATGTATATCTCCCAGGCTGGAGCGTTGTGGCAAAATCACGGCTCATCTCCCCAGGCTCAAGTGATCCTCCTACTGTAGCCTCCCAAGTAGTTGGGACCACAGGAATGCACCACCATGCCTGGCTTGTTTTATTTTATTTATTTTATGTAGAGACAGGGTCTCCCTATGTTTCCCAGGCTGTTCTCAAACTCTTGGGCTCAAGAGATTCTCCTGCGTTGGCCTCCCAAAGTATTGGGATTACTGGCATGAACAAACTACACTTGGCCTATATATTTTGATTATGAGGTGTTTCTGCCATTGTATATGTTTGTCAAAACTTGCAGAAATGGAGGGGGAGGATCCAAGATGGCCAAATAAGAACAGCTCTGGAGTGCAGTTCCCAGCAAGAACAATGCAGAGGGTGAGTGCCCACTGCATTTCCAAACAAGTTTTCACTGCCCACAGACCAGGAGATTCCTGGGCTGAAAAGCGCCACAAGTTTTCAGCATGGTGGTTTCAGCCGGTGCTGGCTTGGCAAACAGAAACTCACACAAATCTGGGGGGGCCATTTCAACTGGTGCCCAGAACATCTGGGAGACAGAGCCACCCATTCAACTGAAAGGGAGGGGGACACAGACAAGGAGCCAGGTCATCTGGCTCGGCAGGTGCCACCCCCCACAAAACAAGCAATCTGAAATGCTCTGAATTGAGAGTTTCCCAGCATGCACAGCAAGACCCAGGACAGTCCAGCTCAGTGGGGGGAAGGGCGACCACCACTACCTAGGCAGTCTGCCACTACCAAGGCAGTTCACACAGCAAGTGGGCAGAGCCCACGGCAGCTCAGCAACGCCTCTGCTGGCAGACTATGCAAGGCAGGGCATCTATGAAAAAAGGCAGCAGCACAACAGGAACTTATAAATAAAGCCGACCTTCCTAGGACAGAACATCTGGGAAAAGAGGCGGTTTTGAGTTCCTCTGTAACAGACTTAAAAGTACCAGCCCAGCATGTCTGCATGGAACAACAGAGCTCCCAGCACAGCACTTGAGCACCTATAAGGGACAGACTGTCTCCTCAAGCAGCTCCCCGACCCTCGTATACCCAAAGAGACACCTCATAAAGGAGAGCTCAGGCCGACGTCTGGCAGGTACTCTTCTGGGGCGAAGATAACAGAAGAAGAAATCAGCAGCAACCCTTACTGTTCTGCAGCCCCTGTGGGTGATCCCCAGGCAAGCGGGGTCTGGAGTAGACCTCCAGCAGTCCTGCAGCAGAGGGGCCTGACTGTTAGAAGGAAAACTAAGAAACAGAAAGAAATAATGTCATCATCAACAAAAAGGATGTCCACTCAGAGACCCCATCTGAAAGTCACCAACTACAAAGACCACAGGTAGATAAAGCCACTAAGATGGGAAGAAACCAGTGCAAAAAGGATAAAAACATCAAAACCAGAACGCCTCTCCTCTTCCAAAGGATCAAACTCCTCACCAGCTAGGGATCAAAGATGGATGGAGATGAATCTGATGAATTGACAGAAACAGGCTTCAGAAGGTGGGTAATAACAAACTTCTCAAAGCTAAAAGAACATGTGCTAACCCAATGCAAAGAAACTAAGAACCTAGAAAAAAGGTTAGATGAGATGCTAACTAGAATAAACATCTTAGAGAAGAATATAAACGACTTGATGGAGCTGAAAAGCACAGCACGAGAACTTCATAAAGCATACACAAGTTTCAATAGCCAAATAGACCAAGCAGAAGAAAGGATATCAGAGACTGAAGATCAACTCAATCAAATAAAACAAGAAGGCAATATTAGAGAAAAAAGAGTGAAAAGAAATGAACAAAGCCCTATGGGATTACGTGAAAAGACCTAATCTACGTTTGGTAGGTGTACCTGAATGTGACGGAAAGAGTGAATCCAAGCTGGAAGACACTCTTCAGGATATTATCCAGGACAACTTCCTTAACCTAGCAAGGCAGGCCAACATTCAAGTCCAGGAAATACAGAGAACACCACGATGATATTCCTCAAGAAAAGCAACCCCAAGGCATGTAATCGTCAGATTCACCAGGGTTGAAATGAAGGAAAAAATGCTAAGGGCAGCCAGAGAAAAGGTAGGGTTACCCACAAAGGGAAGCCCACCAGACTCACAGCAGATCTCTCCGCAGAAACCCTACAAGCCAGAAGACAGTGGGGGCCAATATTCAACATCCTTAAAGAAAAGAACTTTCAACCTAGAATTTCATATCCAGCCAAACTAAGCTTCATAAATGAAGGAGAAAGAAAATCCTTTATAGACAAGCAATTGCTAGAGATTTCATGACCATCAGGCCTGCCTTACAAGAGTTCCTGAAAGAAGCATTAAACAAGGAAAGGAACAACCAGTACCAGCCACTCTAAAAACATACCAAATGGTAAAGATCATCGATACAATGAATAAAATGTGTCAACTAACAGGCAAAACATCCAGCTAGCATCAAAATGGCAGGATCAAATTCACACATAACAATATTAACCTTAAATGTAAATGGGTTAAATGCCCCAATCAAAAGACACAGACTGGCAAACTGGATAAAAAGTCAAAACCTACCATGTGTATTCAGGAAACCCATTGCATGTTCAAGGACACACATAGGCTCAAAATAAAGAGATGGAAGAAGATTTATCAAGCAAATGGAGAACAAAAAAACACAGGAGTTGCAATCCTAGTCTCTGATAAAATGAACTTTAAACCAACAAAGATCAAAAGAGACGAAGAAGGGCATTACATAATAGTAAAAGGATCAATGCATCAAGAAGAGCTAATGATCCTAAATATATACACACCCAATACAGGAGCACCCAGGTACATAATGCAAGTTCTTAATGACCTACAAAGAGACTTAGACTCCCACACAGTAATAGTGGGAGACTTTAACACTCCACTGTCAATATCAGACAGATCAATAAGACAGAAAATTAATAAGGATATCCAGGACTTGAACTCAGATTTAGACCAAGCAGACCTAATAGACATCTACAGAAATCTCCACCCCAAATCCACAGAATATACATTCTTCTCAGCACTGCATTGCACCTACTCCAAAATTGACCACATAATTGGAAGTAAATCACTCCTCAGCAAATGCAAAAGAACGGAAATCATAACAGTCTCTCAGACCACAGGGCAATCAAATTAGAACTCAGAATTAAGAAACTAACTCAGAACTGCACAGCTTCATGGAAACTGAACAACTGGCTCCTGAATGTCGACTGGATAAACACTGAAATGAAGGCAGAAATAAAGATGTTCTTTGAAACAAATGAGAATGAAGACACAATGTACCAGAATCTCTGGGACACATTTAAAGCAGTGTCTAGAGGGAAATTTATAGCAGTAAATGCCCACATGAGAAGTGAGGAAAGATCTGAAATCAACACCCTATCATCAAAATTGAAAGAGTTAAAGGAGCAAGATCAAAATCACTCAAAAGCTAGCAGAAGACAAGAAATAACTAAGATCAGAGCAGAACTGAAGGAGATAGATAGAGACACAAAAAACCCTTCAAAAAAATCAGTAAATCCAGGAGCTGGTTTTTTGAAAAGATCAACAAAATAGACCGCTAGCCAGGTTAATAAAAAAGAAAAGGGAGAAGAATCAAATATATGCAATAAAAAATGATAAAAGGTTATCTCTGATTGTAGTTTGTATTTCTGTGGAATCACCACTGAAATACAGTGGTGAAATGCCACAAAAAAAGTCCAGGTCCAGACGGGTTCACAGTTGAATTCTACCAGACGTACAAAGAGGAGCTGGTACCATTCCTTCTGAAACTATTCCAAACAATACAAAAGAGAGAATCCTTCCCAAATCATTTTATGAGACCAACATCATCCTGATACCAAAACCTGGCAGAGACTCAACAAAAAAAGAAAACTTCAGGCCAATATCCATGATGAACATTGATGCAAAAATCTTCAATAAAATACTGGCAAACCGATTGCAACAGCACATCAAAAAGCTTATCCATCACAATCAAGTAGGCTTCCTTCCAGGGATGCAAGACTGGTTCAACATATGCAAGTCTATACAAGTAATTCACCACATAAACAGAACCAAAGACAAAAACCACATGATTATCTCAAAAGATGCCCAGAAGGCCTTTGACAAAATTCAACAGCCCTTTATATTAAAAACTCTCAATAAACTAGGTATCGAAGGAACACATCTCAAAACAATAAAAGCTATTTATGACAAACCTACAGACAATATCACTGAATGGGCAAAAACTGGAAGTATTCTCTTTGAAATCCAGCAATAGACAAGGATGCCCTCTCTCACCACTCCTATTCAATATAGTATTGGAAGTTCTAGCCAGAGCAATTAGGCAAGAAAAAAAATAAATAAAGGGTATTCAATTAGGAAAAGAGGAAGTCAAATTGTCTCTATTTGTAGATGACATGATTTTATATTTAGAAGACCCTATCATCTCAGCCCAAAATCTCCTTGAACTGATAAGCAACTTCAGCAAAGTCTCAGGATACAAAATCAATGCAGAAATCACAAGCATTTCTATACACCAATAACAGACTAACAGAGAGCCAAATCATGAGCAAACTCCCATTCACAATTGCTACAAAGAGAATAAAATACCTAGGAATACAACTAACAAAGGAAGTAAAGAACCTCTTCAAGGAGAACTATAAACTAGTGCTCAATGAAATAAGAGAGGACACAAACAGATGGAGAAACATTCCATGCTCATGTTTAGGAAGAATCAATATTGTGAAAATGGCAACACTGCCCAAAGTAATTTATAGATTCAACACTATCCCCATCAAGCTACCAATGACCTTCTTCACAGAACTGGAAAAAACCACCTTAAACTTCATATGGAACCAAAAGAGAGCCCGCCTAGCCAAGACAATCCTAAGCAAAAAGAACAAAGCCGGAGGCATCACGCTACCTGATTTCAAACTATGCTACAAGGCTACAGTAATCGAAACAGCATGGTACTGGTATCAGAACAGAGATATAGACCAATGGAACAGAACAGAAGCCTCAGAAGCAATGCCACACATCGACAACCATCTGATCTTTGACAAACCTCACAAAAACAAGCAATGGGGAAAGGATTCCCTGTTTAATAAATGGTGTTGGAAAACGGGCTAGCAGTGTGCAGAAAGCAGAAACTGGACCCCTTCCTGACACCTTACACTAAAATTAACTCCAGATGGATTAAAGACTTAAACATATGACCTAATACCATAAAAACCCTAGAAGAAAACCTAGACAAAACCATTCAGGACACAGGCATAGGCAATGACTTTATGACTAAAACACCAAAAGCATTGGACAACAGAAGCCAAAATAGATAAATGGGACCTAATTAAACTCCAGAGCTTCCGTACAGCAAAAGAAACAATCATTAGCATGAACCAGCAACCAACAGAATGGGAAAAAATTTTTGCAATCTACTCATCTGACAAAGGGCTAATATCCAGAATCTACAAAGAACTAAAACAGATTTACAAGAAAAAAACAAACAAACCCATCCAAAAGTGGGCAAAGGATATGAACAGACACTTTTCAAAAGAAGACATATATGAGGCCAACAAACATATGAAAAAATACTCATCATCACTGATTATTAGAGAAATGCAAATAAAAACCACATTGAGATACCACCTCACACCAGTTAGAATGGCAATCATTAAAAAATCTGGAGACAACAGATGCTGGAGAGGATGTGGAGAAATAGGAATACTTTTACACTGTTGGTGGGAGTGTAAACTAGTTCAACCATTGTGGAAGACAGTGTGGTACTTCCTCAAGGACCTAGAAATAGAAATTCCATTTGACCCAGCAATCCCATTACTGGGTATATACCCAAAGGATTACAAATCATTCTGTTATAAAGACAGATGCACACATATGTTCATAGCGGCACTGTTTACAATAGCAAAGACGTGGAACCAACCCAAATGCCCAACGACGATAGACTAGACAAGGAAAATGTGGCACATATACACCATGGAATACTATGCAGCCATAAAAAATGATGAGTTTGTGTCCTTTGTAGGGACATGGATGAATCTTGAAACCATAATCCTAGCAAACTGACACAAGAACAGAAAATCAAGCACCACATGTTCTCACTCATAGGCGGGTGATGAACAATGAGAACACATGGACACAGGGAGGGGAGCATCACACACTGGGGTCTGTTAGGGGGGCCAAGGGAGGGACAGCCGGGGGGTGGGGAGATCAGGGAGGGATAACATGGTGAGAAATGCCAGATGTAGGTGACATGGGAATGGAGGTAGCAAACCACATTGCCATGTGTGTACCTATGCAACAATCCCACATGATCTGAACATGTACCCCAGAACCTAAAGTACAATAAAAAAAAAAACTTGCAGAACCATACACTAAAAAGGGTGACTATACTTATATGCATATTAAACTTTAATTTTTTTAATGGTTAAAAAAAATATCAGCTGTTCAAAGAGGTGTAACTTGTTCAAAGGCAGAGTCAAGAGTGAAACCCAGCTTTTTAACAGCTGTGCTGAACAACGATATCAGTTGCCCTGGAGACCATCTGGTCTGAGCCTCAATTACCAAGAGATCTGGACTCACCAGGATGTAGAAAATGGTAGGTTCTGAGGAGTTGGATTTTTTTTTTTAATTAACTGAAGTTTCCAAATCATTTTTCTTTAACCCCTGTTTCTACCAATATTTGTAAGTTGTCTGAAAATACAGTCATCCTTACTCTAATATGCAACCACTGACTCTACCTACCATGCTTGAGAACTACAGGGCCACATCCCCTAAAGTTGGGGGCCTGGTTGTATTCCTTCATGTCATTATTTGCTGTGTCACCTTGGATACGTCATTCAGTCTTCCTAGACCCTGGTTTCCCCTCTCTGGGAGAAGGGAATCATTTCACCATCTTAAGATCAAATGAGAATCATAGGACCTACAGCTTTAGGTCTTCACAATCTAATCAACTGCTTTCTTTTTATCTCAGGGGGATGAGTTCCTTTGCCCAGTGGTGATAATAGCAGTCAACACATACTGAGTAATTTCTATGTGCTACGTGGCTTATACACATTTCCTCTTGCTGTCAAGCCTGTGAGCTGGTACTAACCCATCTAACAGAAGACAAAAGGGAGGCACTTAGAAATGAAGAATTCACCAAGACCCTACAACTAAATGTAGTAGAAGTAGTAGAACCAGATTGAAGCCAGGCGTCCTGATTCCAGAGCCTTCTGTTTGGCTAGTTCACCTTTCTGCCTCCTGCCTCCCTCCTCAATTTTCCACTGCCATCTTGAGAATCCATAGCTGTGCACCTTGCCCATTAGGTAACAAGCATCCTGTAATGAACTTCCCCTACATGGACTTCAGGTGCCAAAATGGATTTTTCTCCAATATGGAAGAGCCATGAAAGCCACAGAGATCCTCCGCCTCCTGTTGGCTCCATGTCCTTTCTACGATTCCACCGAGCAAGGATGCTGAAGGAGAGCTGTGTGTGGCGGAGGGCCATTTGGGCCTGGGAGAGGGATGACAGGAGGAAGAGGAGGGAAGCCACTTTTATGGGAGCCTAGCAAGTGCCAGTGCTCTTGCTCCTCGATCCAGGAGGCTTCATTCCGGCTCATTGTTCCTCATTATCAGAGCTAACTATGTTCAGGCGAAGGGCAAGCATGTTCCTAAATTTATGTCTCTGTGTGCGACCACGACAATGCGTGTTTTGTGTGCTTCTCCCTGAAAAACTCCTCTTGTGACACAGGCGACCCAGCTTGGACTTGGTCTTTCATGTGCGTTACCCACTCCGACTGGCACCTGCTGGCAGATTTTTCTTAAAGTCTAAAACGAGGGGCTAACCTTCTCGTCTCTGGCTTTTTCTTCTCCGCTACCTATCATCTTGATTTGACTCACACAAAAGTGTCTCAGTGGGAAACCCACTCAAGAAGGCTTTGACAGGGAACAATGGACAGACACCTCTACAGAGGCCGGCCCGCCGCGTCGAGAGAGGGAAAACGGATTAAAGTTTAAAGATGTCATGTACGTTAACCGATCAGTATCAGTTTTATGTATTTTGTCAAAGAGACAGCAGTGAAGCTCAGCTCATGAGGGGTGAGGGGGTGCAAAGGAGGGAGACGTGGCCCCCCACACACTTTGGCCAAAGGCCTCACCGGAGATAACGAGCCCAAGGAGCTGGAGTGCTTGAAAGGTAATCATGACAATAATAAAGAAGAAAGGGCCCAGAGGAGATTGTCGTGGGATTGTTGTGTGTGTCAGCTTTGTCCCTCCACAATGGTCCAGGGCCAGGAGCCAGGCAGTCTCCGGGGCAGCAGAGCGGCTCCTTCAGAAAGCAGATGCCGCTCATTCAGCCTGCGTGGCTTTCTTCCAGGATAATGCTCCAATGGGCGGCAGAAGCCTGGGGGAGTCATGGGTGAGGCTGGGGGAGAGGCACCTGAAAGCCAGGGCTCCCCGCCGGCATCTCTCGCGGCCAAGCCCAGCGCTGTGCACAGGAGCAAGGCCAGCCTGAAGCCTGCATGGGGCCTGGGCCCTGACCTTGCTTCTTGTCTGCCAGGGGGTTACCCACAATGCCCTGCTCTCGTGACAGGACATGAGGAGAATAGATTCAGCCCCTGGAACTTCTCTTCAATATCCCTGAAAAAAAAGTGGAATTCCCCACTCTGATTTCTTTGGACCTCTGAGCACTTTTCCTTTCACATAAATCTCCCTTTGTGAGGGTTGCTAGAATTTTCTCAGGCCGTGAATAGGCTGAAAATTGAGTATCTTTGAATATTCTTTCTGAAGAAGTCCAGACTCAGTTAGGGCAAGCCCCCACATTTTTGGAGGAAGCAGTGCATGGCAAAGACTGCGTTTGTAGGTGAGCTATGCTCCATTCATCCTCCAGACTCAGGACTGTCAGCAAGGGCAGTCATCCTGGCAGGACATGCAGTGGGGATGCCCTCTACATGGAATGTTCCAGAAACAGGCAAAGGGAAGGCTCTAGAGCTGCTCTATAAGCCCAAGAGTTGAAGGCAGTAGCATGCCAGCTCCAGCATATCCTGGCTTTTGAGAGCTGATGGCTAACTTTTCAGTAATTTTTTTGCAAGTTAGTTTTTAAAAAATAACTTATGAGGTCAGGTATAATGGCTCATGCCTGTAATCCCAGCACTTTGGGAGGCTGAGGCAGGCAGATCACTTGAGGTCAGGAGTTCAAGACCAGCCTGGCCAACATGGTAAAACCATGCCTTTCCTAATAATACAAAAATTAGCTGGGCGTGGTGGCATGTGCCTGTAATCCCAGATACCTGGGAGGCTGAGGCAGGAGAATCACTTGAACATAGGAGGCGGAGGTTGCAGTGAGCCAAGATCATGCCATTGCACTCCAACCTGGGTGACAGAATGAAACTATGTCTCAAAAATATATAAATAAAAATTAAAATTAACTTATATAAATGTATCAAATAAATACAGCAAAGGTAATATTTAAAACTCATCTCTTCATAACTACTATTCTCTATGTGCAAGGTTATATACGATTACTGTGTCTATATGGCAGAGATACTGAATAATAGTGTGTTTCTGAGCATCTCTTCCCGACTGCATGTACTGTGATGTCACACGGAGAGCCACAGTGGAGTATTTACACCACGGAAATTGGCAAATGCCACAAATCCGGGTTTTTTCCACTAAGTGCTAGTTGTCAAATACTTACTGGTACGCTGGTTGCGGGGTGATCTGGCCAAGTTCCTTGGTCACTGGACCAAGCCACTTTCCCTCTAAAAAAAGTCGCCATGGTGACAAAGGAAGAAGAGATGAAATGGCAAGTTGCTATGAAGATAAACTGTACGCAAGTATGAAGCTCAAACTCCAAGCTGCTTGACCTGACATTCGTGTGTGTGTGACTGTATTCATTCATTCAACTTATCCTTTCTTGTCTTTGTCTAAACAAAAGTATCATTTCCAACTCCAAGACCCTTTATGAACAATCTGCTCCAGTGTCTGCCTTTAATGAATAATTCAGGGCCAAAGAGTTGATCCTGGAGGCCATGCTGGACTCAGATATGGAGGCCGGGGAGAGATGAGTTCCTGGATCTGGGGACCGCATCTCCCTGTGCACCCTCCTGTACCCTCTTAGGGCCCCTGTCTCTGGGCCTCAGCTGAGAAAGCTGAAGCTGTGAACCCTCCCATGGGACATCTGCCTTTAATTAGGGGTGCAGAGAGGCTGAAAGACCTTCAGGGCCACACTGAGTGAATCTCACAGGGGATCTTAGACCAGGGGGAGTGATCTGTAAATTTGAGTCTCGTCGTTTTCCAAAACACATCATGCAGGCAACTCCTTCCTCCCTTCCAGAAGGCTACTCTTGATCAGGGTCCTCCTCTCTCCTGCCCCAGAGAACTCAAGGCAACAGAAATAGTAATAATAGCTCATCGGGCCGAAGTGTTAACCTCAGGCCTAAGCACTGTGGCCTTATCTGAGCCACCCAGAAGTAGGTGGTGCCTTTGTCACCCCTTCCAGCAGAGAACACCAAGACTTTGAGAAGTTCCTTAACTTGGTCAAGCTGCTCAGCCAAAAGTCACTCATCTGAAATTCAAACTCAGGCAGTCTGAATTCAGAGTTTTCTCCCCCTAACCCCTATGCTCAGATCACAAATCCAGCTGGTTCCCTACCATGCAGGGCTGATCAATGGAAATAGAAAAATAGTTTGGGAGATCGAGGTGGGTGGATCACTTGAGGTCAGGAGTTTGAGATCAGCATGGGCAACATGGCGAAACCCTGTCTCTACTAAAAATACAAAAATTAGCTGGGTGTGGTGGTGCTCGCCTGTAGTCCCAGCTATTCGGGGAGGCTGAGTTAAGAGAATCACTTGAACCCAGAATGTGGAGGTTGCAGTGAGCGGAAATCATGCCACTGCACTCCAGCCTGGGTGACAGAGCAAGACTGTCAAAAAAAAAAAAAGAAAGAAAAGAAGGAAGGGAGAGGGAGGGAGGAAGGAAGGAAAAAGAAGAAAAAGGAGAGAGAAAAAAATGGCTGGGGGAGGGAGTCTGGGGGGTGAGGAAGGGGAGGCAGGAGTGGGATGAAAACGTCAGTGTGCAAGGGAGCCGAGCTGGCTGCTGCCCCCTCTGCCCTGGCTGGGCATCCCTGGGGCCTCCTAGGAGGACACTCCCTTCAGGGCAAGAATCCCTCTGGCCAGCTCTGGAGTTCCCTCCTGCCCTGACACACCAGGCTCAATATCTGCTTTGAATTATTTCACATCTTACAGGGAAGCAGCAGAAGCCGAAGTCCTGGGCACTGTGTCAGGCCAGGGAGCTCCATAGGGGATCTGTGAGCGCACAACCCCAGTCCCCAGTAGCAGACAGGACAGCAGCACTGGGCAGGCCCCCACCACGGGGCACCAGCACGGTCTTTCTTTTCCCATGGGCCTTAGCAAGTTAAGGCACTTCCCAAATTGATTTCTCATTTGCCGTTTATAATTTTGTGAGGCCAGCATATGTAAAGAGGATGCCTTTTACAGAAAGGAGAAGTTGATTTAAAATACCTCTGGGGTTCTGCCCACGCCACTCAGCCCTGCTGGCTCTGAAGCACAGTCTCTGGACTCTCTGTTCAGTGCTCTTTAGACTACAGCGTCAACATGCACCCCCACCGCACAGGAGGCCCAGTGTTTTAGCAGCAGATAAAATGAACGGGTCCCTAAAAATAAGCCAGTCACAGCGACCAGAAGACAAGCACCAAAGGAGAGAAATACCGGAGATTCCTGTTAAGAAGCCATGTTGAGACTGATCTGAATAACACCAGAGAAAAAGGAGAAAATAATAATGTCAGACATTACATAATCCATGGACACATGGATGGAACCTGGGTGGGGCAAATTTCAAAGGGGGCACCTTTCCCCATGGAAAGGGGGAGGAGGGGGCGGAGGGCCTTGAACTTGAACTGAGCTGTTGTCATCTACTAAGCAACACCAAGCAGATATTATTTCAGGTATTCGCCACTGCAGCCCCGTGGCCTAAGGATGATCACCTCCCATCTACAGATGAGGACTCTGCATTGAGGATGGTCCCATTCCCAGGAATGGTGCTGAGATGCCCAAGGGCTCTTCCTAAAAAAATGGGAAGTAGGCTGTATGCTTCAGCATGGTGTTTAAGGGGCGGGGTTCATTAGCCAAAGTAAGGTCCATTAGTTGGTGAATACATAAACAAAACGCAGCAGAGCCACACAATGAAATACTCTACAGCCACCAAAAGGACTGCTCTACTGATGATACACACTACAAGTGAAGGAACCTCAGAAATATTCTCAAAGGGGATGGATTCTCCCCCAAGAAGGAGAGAACTTCTTAAGAGACAAAAAAAAAGAAAAAAAAATCTCCTTAGATATTACAGTGGTTTATAGCCCTCAACCCTACCGGACAAACTCATGTTTCTTGGTATTTAATTTTTGCCTTTAGGGAGAATTTAAATTACATTTAATTTTTCCTCCTTGGGGGGAGGAGTGGATGATAATGAAAAAAATGTTTGAGATACTGTGCTGAGTAAAAGAAGCCAGACACACAAAACACCGTGTGTCGTATATTCCATGTACATGCAATGTGCAAAAAGGCAAATCCGCAGAGGAGGGAAGCAGGTTAGCAGCTGCCTGGGGCCGGGCGTGGGAACAGGGAGTGACTTACAGCTGAGCAAAAGGGAGCTTTTGGGGGTGATAAAAATGTTCTAAACTTGAATTGTGGTGACGGTTGCACAACTCTGTAAATTTCCTAAAAGTCATTGAATTGTATGCCTCAAACAAGTGAGTTTTCTGGTATCTCAATTATACTTCCATTAACTATTTAAACAAAAAAAAAAAAAAAAAAAAAGGAAGAGCACAGGCTTGGGGATCTGAGAGGCCCAGCTCCAGTTCTGGTTCCTTACTCCCAAGCCCCAGACCGGTGGCTCCAGACCTCAGTATCCACATCTGTAAAATGGGGTCTCTACCAGAGCCTTAGAGGCGATTCAGATCCAGTGAGGTGTGTTTAAAGGCCTTAGCACAGTAATGCGAGGGTCTAAGGTGGGTTAGTTTCAGGACCCTAACTTTGAGCAGAGAGAGAACTCCTCATCTTTCAGGCCTCCGGTAAGATTGCATCTCCTCAAGAGGCCTTCCTTGACCCCTGCAAGTTGCTGCTCAGGTGTTTACCTCCCTGAGGTAGTTACTGAAATCTGAGCCCTTTTGTGTGCTCGTGATTGTCTGTCTGTAAGCCTGACTCCTGGAATGTTCGCTTCAGGCCAACAAGGATCTTATCCTCCTTGTAAAGGCACCCTGAGGGGCACAAAGCAGGGGCATATAAATATTAAATAACAATAATTATTATTGGTTGCATACCAAATGAATGCAGCCAGATGAAGTAAGTTTGTTCACCAGAAAGTCGCAAATTTCTGGAGGTTTCTTTCCCTCAGAAAGACCTCTTTATCAGGTGTGTGAAAGAGTGAATCATTCTGGGGATAAAAACTTGCTTTAATGATACTGATTCATTTGTCCTGCATGGCTAGTGCAGTGATTCTTACCCTGGGGCCATGAGACGCCGGAAAACACACACGCCATGCTGTTTGTGTCCAAGAACCTACATTTTCTTTGGAGTGACAGTTATTAGCACTTACCAGAATCTCCATGGGGTTCATGATGGAAAGAAGTGCTCCAGGTGCTCCAGGTAAAATGAAAACTCCCAAGTGTGGCGACCATGCCTGCCTCCACACCTACCCCATCTCCCTCTCTTTCTCCCTCTTTCTCACAAACAAACCCATCTAAAGCTCCAGACTTCATGGGGAATCTGAGGCTGGGCAGTGACGGGGAATCTCCATGAAATGGATCATGAGCCACAGCTGAGACAGGCGCCATCAGTCCTCAGCATCTGTTCCTGGAAGAAGAAGCTGTGAAATTAGAACTTGGGACCGGGCACATAGGAAGCTAGCTGCAGGGAGACACAGTGAGAGAAAACTCCCCCTGCACCTCAGCCATCTACCTGGCGCAAAGGTGGAGGGAGGCAGGCGCCGTCCACGAGGGCGGAGCAGGGCCTGGTGGGGTAGCACCTGAGGCTGCATGACCCACAGGCTCCTGCTCATCCTCCAGGTGTGTGCACTGGAGCAAAAGAGTGAGGGGAGAGAAAAGCCAGGTATGTACCTCGAATGTACCTAAGCCATCTGCTCTTAAAAGAAGGTGTTGGACAGCCAGGGGCCCTGGAAACCAGCCCCTATTCTCTGAACACTGTGGCCCTTAAAGAATAAAAACAAGAAGGGAGAGGCTGGGGACGGGCTAATTACACCTACCAAGTGACAAATCACTTGGAAAACATAAATACGTTTTCAAGGACACTCCTCCACTCACGATGCTAAAGTGTTTTTCTTTCAAACCCCAGCAAGAAAATCCAAGGGATGAAACAAACTTCGCTTATTTTAGTTTCTACTCAATTACCTGTTAATGGAAAAAATCTGGCACCAGCCATAATGAGGCAGCCATGAGCTCACTGGCGTGGGGGTCGGCCCTGTCAGGGAAGGCTGCAACAAGCGCAGCCTTTATCTGCCTCTCTATAACCCTTTCAAACTCGCTGTCAGGGAGCCCCACATTGAGCAGGCTAGAGAGGAGGAACTTGGGACCCGCTCCAGGCCTCTGAGGCCCTCTGGGAAAAGGAAAATTGTTGTTGGCAAGTCTGTCTGGCTCCAGAAATTGATCCAGTGCCCCCCCACTTGTCCGAGCAGCAGCAGACAGGGCTAAGAATTTTGTTATAATTAAATAACAGAGTGCTGATTGGTTGCTGGAGGTGGTCTTGAAACTGGTGTTTAAAAGCAGAGGAGAACAACGGTTACTATTCATAGGAAAAGCCCAGAGTCTTAAAAATCCATCTGTTTCATTCCCAAATTTAGGCCAAAAAAATGCTCACTTGCTGTCTTTAAAAATACCACCTGCTTTGCAATGTTGTATAATGTGCCATTATATAAAGTGGAGGGGGCGGAGGGGGTAGGGCTGGGTGGGAGGACTCCATGCGGTGGGCAGAGCCCCTTCCTGAGGAAAACAGAGACAGCATTGCAGGGGGCCAGGCTGTCCGCTCCAAAGGCCAAGTTTCCACCTCCAATGCTCAACACTGACCTTGAGGCACCAAGAGTCTTCCAAGAATTATTTCAGGAGGCTGCAATCAGGAACCCCCAAATATGGGGCCCTGGTGACTACGGATGTCCATCCTACACCCATCTGGCCTTAGGGGTCAGCCATCGCAGTTTGCAAACAACGCTGGTCTGGGTGGTGATCTTGCCCCATTGCCCACTACAGCTGGGCTGCACAGGGTGAGATCATGGCTCCTGGGACTGAGGGAAGGAGAAGCACCCCCGGCCCCCTTAGCCTCGTGGCTGGCCACTTGCATCTTCCTCCACACAGCCCCCCAACCCAGGGCGTGGGAGTCACAGGACGTTAGCTTCCCAATGGGACAGCTGTTTCTACCAAGCAGACAAATGTCCCTGTCTAGCCTAACCCTGATGGAGTTTCCCAAGATTCCAAGAAATGTTGGGACTCTGTTTCTTCTTAAGTTTCTTATTCACAGGGTAGGTGAAAAGGGGGGAGGTGGGACTCTGTAGTCACAGGCTAATTAGAATCCCGGATCTGCCACTTTTTGTCTGACCCATCCTGAACCCGCCACTTCACTGCTTCCCATGACAATGGAAGCAGGAAGACTTACATCCCAGTATTTGGGTGAATAACAAATAAAATAATGCATGCTGCCCCAGATGCCTGGGAGCCACGTACGGTGCCTGGCACATCGAAGGCAGCGCTAGCAGGTGGTGGCTGGATTTCCAGGAGCTTCACACTCAAGCCCTCCACTGCACTGGAGTCTCCAAACCTGAAAATTACCCAAGATCAGGAACAAGTCTTGGAGCTGGCAGCAGGGTTAGAATTCCCCACATCAAAGCGAGCCAGTAGAGAATTTGAGGCAACAGGTAGTTATGAGAAAGATCCCTGGTCTAGATTGCAAGGAATCATGGCATCCAGCCGAGATCCAGCCAGCACCCAGCTGTGTGGCTTCAGGCAAGACACTCCTGGGCCCCTTTTCTGAGGTTCAGTTTTCTCTGGTCCTTCTTTCCAGATCTTAAGGACTAGGCAGTCGGATTCTGTTGCAAGCACATGCTTTTTCCTACAAACCCCTCCTGGAATTTCTACCCAGAAAGATAAAACTTAGATGTCTCCACACCTCCTCCTGGACATTCTGAGGCCCCAGGGGAAGAGGGACTAAACAAGGAGCCCCAGGACCTGTGTGAGTTCCCTCCATGTCCTGACACCAGAAACAAGCTCGAATCTCAGTAACATGCCCAAGACTTCCCATTTCTTCTCTCCCTTCAACCCTTACACCCTGTAAAGCAAATAGACACCAGGGTGATTTCTAGCAGAGGGTTATCGGAAACAGTTATTAATAGGAATTTAATGTTTCACTGTTATTTATTCTTAGAGGCCATTCCAGAAGCCCCGCTGCATCTACATTTTTCACTATGAATTTCTTGCCACAGTTGGTCTCATAAAGCTAACAAGAATGTGGGTGCGGGGGTGGCCACTACATAGCTTGTTTGGTTTTATTTTAAGGAGCAACCAGCACTACCTTTAGAATCCAGAGGAAGTTAACATTGCTTAACCAGAATTCTTCATAATTCCATAAATCAAGTGAATAGGGGACATTAAATCTTTTTTGAAAAGGCTTGTTTTGGCCGGGTGTGGTGGCTCACACCTATAGCCCTAGCACTTTGGGAGGCCGAGGCGGGTAGGATTGCCTGAGCTCAGGAGTTCAAGACCAGCCTGGGCAACATGGTGAAACCCCGTCTTTCCTAAAAATAATTTGTAAAAAATTATCTGGGCATGGTGGTTCACACCTGTAGTCCCAGCCACTCGGGAGCCTGGGGCAGGAAAATTGCTTGAAACTGTGTCTGAGCCGACTCACAGACCAAAAGGCAAGAGAAGAAATGCTTACTCTTGTAAGCCACTGAGTTTTGAGATAGTGTATTGACAGCCTTATTGCAGAAATAGCTGACAAATACATTTGGCATATAATTAGTGTTTAATAAATGGCAGCTATTTAACTTATGCCCCAGTTTTATAACCTGAAAATTAGGAACAATACTACAACATAGAGTTGTTAAAAGAATTAAGACATCTAATATACATGTAAAGCATTACATTTCTGAAGATGTACTCCAAGGAACATTAATTCAGAAGGAAATTAATAAGCAGTACCCGCTCAAAAAAGTTTTCTATGGTCAATTACATTTGGGAAATGTGGTAGGTAGAATGAAAGATGGTCCTTTCTGGCAGACTTTCATAAAGCCTTGTAAATGAATGAGCATTTTGAAACTCTAAGAAGAGGCAAAGTATGAGATGTTACCCAAATAGATTTGACCAAGAAGACTTCAGGGGGTCTAAGTGCCCCATGGAACCCATTTGGGGAAATACTGGTGTAACACTTAATAAATGTCCATCAATAAACTTTATTACATTAACTGAATTTTATATACCACGAATATTGCATTTTATATATTGAAACTATTATATTCAATATATGATGGCTAATATGTTCAGACTTGGCTTCTAAACATTTTTACCCTAACCATAGTAAGAAATATTTTACAAAATACAGTACACACATACAGCAATAGATTCTATTTTCTATTTCATTCCATCTTTTTTTTTTTGAGACAGAGTCTCGCTCTGTCGCCCAGGCTGGAGTGCAGTGGCTTGATCTCAGCTCACTGCAACCTCCACCTCCCAGATTCAAGCAATTCTTGTGCCTCAGCCTCCCAAGTAGCTGGGACTACAGGCATGCACCAACATGCCCAGCTAATTTTTGTATTTTTAGTAGAGACGGGATTTTGCCATGTTGGCCAGGCTGGTCTTGACCTCCTGACCTCAAGTGATCCACTCACCTCGGCCTCCCAAAGTGCTAAGATTACAGATATGAGTCACTGCGCCCGGCCCATTCAATCTTATTTTTTAAAAATACTGGTCTTGTTCCACAAAGTCTATCTCCTGACCTATGGATAGATTGCAAGCCACAATCTGAAAAACACTATATAATATGTACATAAAATATTAGAATAGAATATATACTTCTAATTTTCTTCCAATTCCTGGATCATATAACTTTTAGTGCTGAGTCCAAAATGGCTCAATTTATATAGTTATCCACTGTCTTTATTATTATTACATGTACAGATACCAGAGTAAGAAAAGAAAACTGCACAAAACAGGGAGAAAGAGCACCTGGCGGTCCCATAGCAGACGCCTCTCATGAAGCCGTGGACCAAATTGGCTCTACCCTCCACCTCTCCCTAGTTACCCCAAAGAGCTGTCTTTATAATAAGAAATACAACATGGTATTTAGCTATGCAGGCTCCTAAGTCAGGCTGCCTGGGTTCAGATCTTAGGCTCCCTGCTTCCCAGATACATGTTTTTAGGGAAGCAACTTAACCCCTCTAAGCATCACTTCCTACATCTGTAAAATGAACATAAAAGCAATTTCCATCCCTATAAGTATTAAAAGAGAAATGCAAGTTGAGTTTTTAGCAAATTCTTTCATGAATATCGTTGCATAAAACTCCTAGGAAGGAGCTCGTCCAGGCCTCAGGAATGTTGGTGTTGCCTTTCCTTAAAAACTCCAGCCTATAAGATGGTGCAGAGATAAACCCAGAAAAACTGGAGACCAAGTTGTCTTCACCCAGACTTACGTGCCAGTTCCTAGAACAGTGCCTGGTATAAGCAGGTGCCCAAGAAATAGTCACTGAGTGAATGAAAGTGCTTACAGCTCCCATCAAGTGTATCCATGAGGTGCCAACTTTAAAAAAAAAAAACAGCTTCAGAACCCACCAGTGGTGCTCATGGGACACGGGCTAGAGTTCATGGCAGGCCTCCCTCATGGCTACATGCCTGGCAGTGCGGAACCAGATATGGAATGGGAGATGAAGAAGCCAACCCCAGATGGGATCTCTAGAAAATCCAGTCTATGGCCCTGTTCATTTGTGATTCCCAGCTCTGGTTTGTGGCACTTGCCTCAGGCACTATTCACAAGAGACTTTTAGGTTACTCCTCAGTTTCTTTGCAAAGGGCTTTAATTGAAAACACATTTCTATGCCACATTTCTATACCGCAAAAAAAGCAATCCAGCCAGGGCTGTGGCTCCTGAAAGACTAGAATTCATTTTCATAAGGCCATTAAGTTGCAGGTAAAATGAATGACTGTGGATGCATCACAATGTCTCTGCCTGGGTCGTGTAGATGTGTCTTCCGCATCCAGATCTTTGCGATTCTCTCACTTGGACGTGAAGAGCTGGACTAACCAGCAGAACCCCAAAGAGAAATAATGAAAATAATAATCCCAGCTCTTTGGGAAGACGAAGTCGGCAGATCGCTTGAGGTTAGAAGTTCAAGACCAGCCTGGCCAACATGGTGAAACCCCGTCTCTACTAAAAAGACAAAAATCAGACTAGGCAGTAGCTCATGCCTGCAATTCCAGCATTTTGGGAGGCCGAGGAGGGGAGATCACCTGAGGTTGGGAGTTCAAGACCAGCCTGACCAACGTGGAGAAACCTGGTCTCTACTAAAAATACAAAAATTAGCCAGGTGCGGTGGCGTATGCTTGTAGTCCCAGCTACTTGGGAGGCGGAGGCAGGAGAATCTCTTGAACCCGGGAGGTGGAGGTTGCAATGAGCCAAGATCACTCCATTGCACTCCAGCCTGGGCAACCAGAGCGAAATTCCATCTCAAAAAGAAAATTAGCTGGGCATGGTGGCATGCACCTGTAGTCCCAGCTACTCAGGAGGCTGAGGCAGGAGAATCGCTTGAAAATGGAAGAAGTTTACAGTGAGCCAAGATCGCACCACTGCACTCCAGCCTGGTCAACACAGTGAGACTCCATCATCTCAAAAAAAAAGGAGAGAGATAATAAAAACAAATAGAAGACTGGCCTTTGGCTTTTATATTAATAATAAACACCATGACCTACTTTTCCAGCACTCTGTATCTTAGCCCTCATACAAATCTGTCCAGATCAACACCACTGTCATCACTTGTTAGCTGAAGAAACAGAGACTCAGAGAGATGAAGGAATTACCCCAGGACACACAGCGAGAGAGTCAGATGTGGGATCCTCCAAGCTCAGATTCACTCTACTGCTCCCAGCTGCTTCCTTTCTTGAAATCCTGCATCCAGATGCAAGACCCTCTGACCCCCACATGAATCCACATCATCAGGGGGAAAAAAAATGAACCTTTATTATCTGAAATGAAAAGCCATCTCCTGTAAAAATTGCTTTCTACAATGGGCCTGTCCAAGACCACCACCAATAGCGGAACAACTGCCCATCCCCCATTCTGAAGAGTTCTGTGCTAAGACTCTGCAGTTGGCAAATGATTCTGTAATGGGCTGAATGGTGGCCCCCACCAAAATATATATCCATGTCCTAATCCTGTTGAAACTTGTGTTGCTTTATATGGCAAAATATGTGATTAAGTTAAAGATCTAAAGAAAAGGGATACTTATCCAGGATTATCTAGGTAGGCCCTAAATACAAAACATGTATCCTTGTAAGAGCAGGGCAGCGGAAGCTTTAGAACAGAGGAGGACACGATGTGAAGAAGCAGAGATTGGAGTGATGTGGCTTCAATCCACGGAACGCCAGGGATTACAGGCAGCCACTGGAAGCTGAAACAGACACAGAACAGATGAGCCTCCAGAGCCTTGGAGGAAACTCGGCCCTGCCACCACTTTGATTTCAGACTTGGTTTCCGAGGCTGTGCAAGAGCAAATTTCTGTTGTTTTAAACCACCACGTTTGTGGTGATTCATTACGGCAGCCGCAGGAAACATACACCCTACTAATATGCAAACATCGTTGGCTAAGCCCCGTTAAAGGCTGAAAGTGACATGGCTCCGTGAGTGAGAGTTATAGTTTCCCAGATATTGTTTCAGGGTCTCTTGGAAACGGAAAACCCATAGATTGACTCTTACAGATGAAATTAGAAGACGCTCAGTTTGAAAAGAAACTCTTGAGGTAAGAAGAAATCAGACAGAGAGAGGAAGTGCTGAAGAGCAAAGACTTGGCTGGATATTTGGGAAACTGGAGCTTGGGCTGCTGAGGACACAAGCCTGGGAGAAAGGAAGTTCTGTCTTGGGTGGAGAGATCCTTAAAGTACCAATGACGTGTTGTAAGGCAGGCAAGCATGTGACCTGGTGACCAATATTTTGAATTTTAGAGAGATTGGCACTCTGGCTGGGGTGACAGCACAGGGACTGCCCCTTGCCTTTCTTCTAACCTTTGTAACAAGGGTGCTGAGTGACATTCCAGCGTGGCCACAAGGATGAAGTCGGTCACCACCACCCTGAAAGTTGTGAGAACACAAAATTTGGAAGCCTCATGGAAAGTTTCCATTTTGCTGCTTCCCACAATATGGGTGTTGAGTTGGCCAACCTCTTTCTCTTCCTTCAAAACATACCTATTGAGCACCCCACTATGTGCCCGGCACTAAACCAAGACCCCAGCATACAGCAGTGAACACAAAAGCCACAATCCTGTCATCTTGGAGGGCCCTCCAGAGAAATGGGTTTCAACTGGAGGTGATTTTGCCCTCCAGGGGACATCTGGCAATGTCTGGAGAGGTTTCTGGCTGTCATGACTTGGGGGTGGGGGGAGGAGGGAGCAGGGGTGACAGGTTATCTAGTGGGTGGAGACCAGGTGTGTTAACATCCTACAATGCAGAGATCAGGCCCCTACAACTAACAATTATCTGGCCCAAAATGTCATGAGTGCTGAGGTTGAGAAACACCGTGCGACTGGAGTGACCTAAGCAGATGACAGCCACTTTCGTGATGGTAGTTAGTGGGTCAGAAGAGACCAAAAGACAGAGGCCTGGAAGAGCACATAGGAGGGAGATGATCAGCCCTCGAGGGCTCGGGACCACTTCCCCAACAAAGAGATGTCTTCCCCCAAGACCTGAAGCATAAGGGAAGTTTTCCAGGCAGGAAGAGCAAAAATGTTTTAGGTAAGCTTAACTCCACAGTCCAGCTAGAGAAAAAAGGGAGTGAGCCGGTGTGTGAGGCAGAGGAGGTGGAGGAAACAAGGAAATCCTCTGAAAGGACCGTTGCCTCACTTCTGTTTTGTAGGAACAGGCCGTCTTCATTATGTGAGGCGGCAAACTTACTGTTAGGAGCAGAGGCCCAGAGACAGATCTGAATTTAAATCCCAGCCCTACCACCTCCTGTGTGGCCTTGGACAAGACACCTAAAACTCTCAGTTCCTAAATCCATTTTCAGAAAATGAAGCCGAGGGCAGTGAGGGAGAAGAATGTCTACCTTAGGAGGTAGTGTTAGGATTAAATGAGAAAACGCACAGAAGCGGCTTGGCACACTGCCACGAATAACAGATACTGTTCTTATTTGTGTTTTCAAAGGTCATTTGGCCCAGTGTGCAAAATAAAATGAGGAAGGACAACCAGAAACACTCCTTCCTGGGAATACAGGGCAAAGCAAAAACAAAATGCCGAGATTTTACAGAACAAAAACTTGCTAGAGGAAAGCAGTTTCTGAGGGGCTTTTAAGTCCTTGATGCGACACGGTGGTCACCTTAAGTAACCACAACGGCAACATGAACAGTCCCATGCCCTTTGAAATCATCATCCTTTGAAGGTAGAGATGCCCTAGATAAACGGAACAATGTGTCCATCCATCCAGCTAGTCAGCAAGAGAAATGAAGTCCAGGGGAAACCTTAGGAAGATCTGTATTGTGGCCCCTGCTCAGTGATGGTGATGAACTTGCGCTCTTACAAGTTTTGGTACAGCCAGAAAACTTGGATCCCACATACGGCAAGACCCTTCCACACACACCTTTCAACTTGATCTGATTTTCTAAAAAGCTGCTTACTCAATCATCGCTCACTGCTAGACAAAGTGCAGTTTGACACCCTTGCATCTCTTGGAAGTTAGGTGCTTTCATGTCCATGACCCTTAACTGGTAAGGATGTGCTTTCTTTTCTTTTTTTGAGACAGAGTCTTGCTCTGTTGCCAGGCTGGAGTGCAATGGCATGATTTCAGCTCACTGCAATCTCCGCCTTCCAGGTTCAAGTGATTCTCCTGCCTCAGCCTCCCGAGTAGCTGGGATTACAGGTGGGCGCCACCACACCCAGCTAATTTTTGTATTTTTAGTAGAGATGGGGTTTCACCATGTTGGCCAGGTTGGTCTTGATCTCTCGACCTTGTGATCTGCCCTCCTCGGCCTCCGAAGGAGTTGAGATTACAGGAGTGAGCCACCATGCCCTGCCAGGATGTGGATTCTTAAGTGCACTCTTGGTGGACTAAATCTCATTCACTAGAATTAAATTCTTTCTGCTTGATACTGTGAGAGGATGAGGAGGATATGTCAGGGCAACTAGTTTATAGCCTCCCAAAAAGTGCCATTTGCTCTGTAACTGTGCTTTCAGCAATGAACTACTGGGGATGGCACAGTGAAATATTACAGAAGGCACACACTGAGGATCTCCTTTTATACTGATCATCTTCACTGCAAATGACACATTACGAAAACCACATCACAAGGTACGCCAAATGGGCCTCAAGGATGGAGGGGAGGGGATCAACCCCTCAGAAGAGTCCAAGACCACGCTTCGGTATCTCAGTCATCACCCACACACTAACCGCCTGGTCTTAGGTTCCAACTTGGGAGTATGTTGTTCTTGATTATGGTAGGTCCAGTTTCCCTAGAGATAAAAATCCAAATCACAGAAACAAGTGACCAACCTTTATCTGCACATACTAAGTTGCTTTTATTAATCCAGAACGGCATGCTACAGATACTGTACAGCATGAACATTTATTCATTACAAAAATGGCTTCCAAACCATTAAAAATGAACTTGGAATAAGAGCATAAAACGGAACAGTAACATCACAACTGTTAGGAAACATTCAAAGTATTCACAAAAAATGTTATAGTTAGCATTTTAATAAACCAGAGAAAAATCGGAGACAGTTTTACAATCGCTTCATGTCAACTACAATGGCACTGAATGAACAGGTTTCAGCTTTATACAGCATTTTGCAACATCAACATGCCTAGGTTTTTTTTATTTTTAAAGGTTGCTGCCTACTCCTATGTAATATGCGTACATAAAAGCGGCAGCTGGTTTTTCATTTTAAGAGTAATCTAATATACAGAATTTTGGCCCTTAAGGGTTTATACCTCTTCATTTAAAATGCTTTCTGGACAATCTGCTACCAAACACATTTTGTTATAGGTGACATTAAAACTACATACAAACCTACCTATGTAACATCACAGCAAAACATGATGAACAAAAATTACAGCATCAAAAAAGAGGGAGAAAGCTAAATTCACTGAGAATTTTGGCACGTAAAGTTTTGCACACGGTCAGTCCAGGTCCTAAGGGCGCAGGGCGGGGCATCCCACTGGGAGTTGAAAGGGGAAACGCAGACGTTCCCACTGCTGCTGAGACAGTGTCGCTAAAATTCCCTCACTCATTTTCAAGTCTTGTTTTATGTAATGGCTTTTAAAGCAACTTTTGTTAATGCTACTGATCCTTAATGCAACTATTAATGTCCATTTGGTGACATCTGGGTTTCATACGGCAAAAAAAAAAAAAAAAAAAAAAAAAAAGTCAAAAAAGGGAAACAAAAATATATATACACATTTTATATATATAAACTTAAAAACCTTGTACAAATGAGTTGTTATATATAAGATGCTTATGCTAAGGGGGAAAAAAACTTTATACAGTTTCAAGAAAAAAGGAAAACATATTTAAAAAGGGCAACATACAGGTAGGACAAGCAATCTCTAAAGCAATAAATACTACTGGCCCAACAGCATTGTGATTCTATTAAGTGTTGAGTAGCATCCCCCTCCCCCCAAAAGAACACCACCATGGAACAAGGTATATTAACACATTTTAACCCTTTGTTTCTGTACATTTAAACAATAACAAGTAACATCACAATAAAAGTTGTTTCACACAGAAGAAAAAAAAAAAAAGAAAGTAACGGCACTGCATTCATGGTGCCCTTACAGTTTAAAAACCAGATGTAAAATGATTGGTTCGCAAGCTCGTATTTAATACAAATAATACAGAACCAACTCCTTCTGGAGGGCTGCTTCAAAATTGCTTTTTTTTTCTTTTTGTTTTTTAATCAGTCTTTTAAAACTAAGCTATCCGAACTACATAACAGTTATGTATATATATATATATTTTAAACGCTACAAAGACTTTAAACAGCTGTTGATAAAAATTTTGGTAGAATCATGAGGTTCTTCTCTCTATCTACATATTTAAAAGGAGAAATTGAAATAAGAATGGGTCAAATATTGACCAATGAACTCGATAAACATCAACTAATGTAGCCACGTGGCACAAAATTAAGAGAGTACAAAACAAAACCTTTCAAGGTGGGGGGTGGGGGACAAATAAAGAAAAGCGAAACAAAACCATCAACAAAGCAACCGAGGCTCATGACGCTAAAGCTATTCTAAAGACTTGGTGACGAGCGACAGCGGCTGGGGCTGCGTCCCGGCCAGGGAGCTGTGGGAATGTAAGGAAGAAGTCGACGGCTGTGCAATTGATGAGGGGGCGGCAGGCTGCAGAGCGGCGGGGGCAGGTCCCAGGGCCCCGTTGGGACAGAGGGCGGAGGCCTTGTGGGTGGCCTCAGCGAGCAGAAGGGCGGGTGGCGGAGGCATCATGGACAGGTGGGCCAGGGGGTCAGGCTTCAGGGGACAGCGACAGAGGCTGGGTCTGCTCAGTCTGTGACTTGGCGTCTCGGGGGAGGGGGAGCCTAGCAGGTTGGGGGGAGGGGGAGGCGAATCTAGTAAGCTTCCATCTGAAGAGGGTGGGCTGAGGCAGCTGCCTTCACCTTGTATGTAGCGAACGCACTTTTTTTTTCTCCTAGAAACAGGGGGAGAGAGTTATCTGTGAATAGAAGGCACAGACGCCAAGGGAGAGAGTTACCTAACGCTCACACCCAAGCTGAGGTCACCTAAGGGATGTCCCACAGAGGTGGCACGCCCAGTGATCCGAGGACAATTATCGTGGCGCGCCCCGGGGGTGGGTCGCTCACTTCACGGTGCCCAGATCTAAGCCTGCACTGGCAAACCACGTATTTCAGAGTCTCGAACTCTCTACCTGCTTCCTCCAACCCCCACTAAACACCCACGGCCCCACCCTGCTCAAATGTACAAGAGCAGGGTGGAGGCGGCCACCTGCAGCCAATGGCACCTATTTGCCAGAAAGTGGCTTTGTCCAAATTGAGATGAACCGAAAAGCTCTTTTGGCTTAGACAGTCCCTCACTTTCCCATCAAGTTTCCTTGGCCCTCCACCCCCATCCCCCACCACTACCACCCCCCATCCCCCAATGATGTGTGTGTGTGTGTGTGTGTGTGTGTGTGTGTGTGTGTGTGTGTGTTTAAAGAGAAGACAGAGCTCCTTCCCCAGCCGCCTCGTATCAATATGAAACTCTCAAAATGCTCACTGTTGAGCCCACATAGCTGAAGGCAGCGCTAGCAAGAGGCTTAAAGGTTTTAACACACCACCACCATGAGGCTGCTGGCGCCCAGAGAGCTTTTGGGCTTGTCTGTTAAGAACCACACCAAATCAAGAGAGGTCAGAATCAGGTGAGAAGGGAGGAGGGGAAACAAAAATAAAACAAAATAAACTTAAAAAAACAAAAACAAAAACAAAACAAAAACCACCAAAAACAGGTAGAAGAGGATAAACAAAGGTGGGGGAGGGGGAAGAATAAGAAAAACAGAAAATGATTCAAAGGAACAAGAATAACTGGTTGTATGGCCTGCAGGTTGTGGATTAAATTAAGATTCAAACTTGATTTTTTTTTTTTAAAGATTTGGGGCTTTCCCCCTCCCCCACCCCGTAGTGAGAAGGTTGGAAGGAGAGACGGTGAGGATGGGATGGATGGAGGGGCGTCCTGCCCTTGTCAATGGAGGGTGCAGCACAAGCCCGTCACCAAGAAGTGACGACAAAGAAGAAAGTGCCAGGGAATCGCAGCATGGACCTTCCTGGGTTGGGGGTTATTGTGATTCGTGTTTAAACCAGAAAGACTAATTATGCCCTGCACCAAAACCAGCATCTCCCCCTCTCGCTACTTGTTCATGTAAGAAATCGGAATGAGAATTTCAGAGCCTTTCTTGCTTAGCATCAAAGGATGAGGTCGGGGAAAATCAACTCAAGAAATTGAGCATGTGACTTCAAAGCTTCTCCTCCCATTAATCCCAGTGTGATGGGATGGTATTTGGTAAGGAAAGGTGAGCCTGGGGATCAACCCCACTATTGCTATAAAAATAATGCAGATACAGGAAGTGTGCCCATCTAAGGACCCTAGAATATTGTCAGAACCATGGCTGATAACACTCCAACTAGAAACACGTGTGTGAGCGCTGGCCAGCTTCCTGCCACTGGAAGCAACCAAGATGCTGCCTGCTTGAAGGCAACCACTGTCAGACAATGTCACTGGCCTTGGAAAGGAAGGCTGTGCTGAGTTCCTCCTCTTGGTCTGTGCCCCACAGCTGTCCGATCATGCCCCTCTGTGCATGGGGTCTGGGCTCAGCAAGATGGTAGGAAGGCAGGAAGGAGGGGAGGGGTGGAAGGGAGCATGCTCAGTCCTCCCTGCCTTCCAGAGGCCAAGATTCATGGAGGCTAGTGGCCTCAGGGTCTGTCTGTTCCCCCTCTGGGTCAGAAGGAACTCTAGGGGAGCAAGCACCACCCCCTCTCACCCTCAATTTGGCAAGGTTCCTTTTTCTCCCTGGGAGAGAGTAAATAGACTACGGGTTCTGCTTCCATCCCAGAAACCAAGATAAATAATTAAGTCTCTCAGAGTTTTAAACCACCTTAGCCTGCAGATCAAAACATGCTAAAAAAAAACTAAGATGTCCATGCATTTTAAAAATGAGAGAAGGTAGGGGTTGGGGGTAGGGGGAGGGCATAAGCAAAACTGAGAAAGCAACAGAGAAAAACAGAGAGAGGAAAGGAAAGGGAGAAAGAGAGAAGCGGGGAGAACAACCAGGAGGACCAGGAAACGGCATCAAGCAGCATTCCATGCTATATTATGGCAGAGGGAAAAGATGGGAAAAGCAACTTGGTGGGCTCAAAACAGAATCTTGTTAAAATGTCCACAAATGTCAAATGAAACTAGAAACCTCGTGTGGCAAGCTAGGAGCCCTGATTGGCTAGGAGCGTTCTGGTGCTTTCCTCACCCCTCCCACCCTCCTTATGTTGTGGAAGTTTCCAGATCATAGGAATGGGAGGGGCATCTGGAACAAGGGACATGAAGACTATTGGAACAGAGTGATGGGTCTTCTAAGGTGGCTGAGCACAGGGCAGTTGGCACACACACACATTTCTGATGAGTCAGAAAATGCCTCGGTTGGCAACTGCTTTTCTTTTCTTTTTTTTTTTTTATAGTACATTTTGTCCTATGGGTTTTAGCATCAACCCACGGGTGGCCATAGCCAAGTTAAAAGGAAAAGTTGAGGTGAAAGGGGGGCAGGTAACCCATAGTCTTAGCACCCCCAACCTAGGCTTCATCTTGATTCAGAGGGGTGGCCTCTTAAAAACCCCATTCTAGCTTCTTATTTATTCTGAAAGAAAACTAAGGGTTCTTCCCACTTCCGTTTTGGAATAAAATCCTTAAAGGACAGCAGAAATGCATTTGCTAATCATTCCACCATATGGAAAAGTCACCAATGAAGAAAAATGTCGGATGGGAAAGCCTGAACACTGCTGAAACTGGAAAGAAAACCAGGTAGAGATGGGGGCCTGGGAAACTCGGGGGCCTGGGAAACTCTGGTGCCTAGACCAGGGGCTCAGCATCTATAGCAGAAATGCTGCCATATTGACTGTCAGCCCCTCCAGGATGCATTTTAGAAAACCATGCTGCTAAAACAGGAAGCAGCTACAAAGGTTTTGGGTTGGCAGATTTTTTTTTTTAATATCAATAAAATTCTGGTCTCTGAAGATACACCCACGCTGTAAGTAAGGTGTAAGCTATGCCCAAGTCGGGGATGTGTATTTGGGTCAATGTTAGGAATAATTTCCAAAAGAAAAAAAAAGTCTGACTTGCAGCAACTGCTTCCAAAACAAAAACAGGATTCATAAACCACCACCCACCTCCCATTAATAAAATAAACAAACCAGGTACCTGAACCGGCCTTATTGTGAGGTGTACACAATAGTGTCAGTTGTACATTTCTACAGATCATGAGAAACCCTCTTTTTTAGTGACCCCTGTGGTTAACCAGTCACTGGCCATGGCAGGGTATCCCAGAACAGGCTTCCACACCTAGTTATCTTCCCATCTGGTACAATTGTGACAAATTCACTGCTTAACAGAGTCCCTGTCCTCCCTGGCTCATCCTAATTAAATACCTAACGTCCTCTAGCAACTTTATCACAAAACTCCTTTCTGTTGTGCAGAGAGGACCCCAGGACTGTGTCAAAGGGACACGTGTCAACTCTGTGAACACTACCATCTCACAGAATGCCTGGGGGAGTTCCTCTCCTGCCGGGTGTTCCACTACACCCCCAAATCCCTGATTCCACAGGCAGAGGGCTGTCTGTGTGGCTCCCCTCTCAGTGAAGACTGAGAGGCCCTTTCTCCTCTAACGTGTGCTGGGTCAACAGGAGGCACTTCACCCATCTCTTGTATTGGCATCAGAGAAGGGGGGAAGAGACACAGGAGACTCGTGGGCATGCACGAATGGGATGCACATCTGATCTAACGTCTAAACATGGAGCACATGGCAGAGTCATGGAGGGGAGGGACACGTGACGAGGGAGGCACTACAAACAGGGAAGCGTGTTTGGGGTGTTGAAATACCTACCATCATAATATTCCAAATTCAAAGACTGCTTGTATCAGAACAAAGAAACAACAAATTTAACCAAAGGTGGTCATTAAAGGAAAGGGAATGAGAGAGGAGCTAGTCGGTATCCCTCCACCAAGAAGGAAGCACCTATGCTTTCCCTGAGAACGCAGGCTGGATGGAGACCTGCAGGTGGAACGTGGGTGCTTAATTTGGACCCTTCTGGGCTGTTCTGATTGCTTTTGGAACCAATGCTCTATACATACATATATTTGGTTAATTCTGCAGGCCTAGCGACACTGCAGTCTGAGACCGCATGACTCACTGCTTGCAGCCCCTTTAGCTGGTGCATGCCGTTCAATGCCACGCTTCTTTTTCAGCACTGTAAAACAATGTCAGCTAACCAAGCTCCTCTGTACAGACAGGTGGTTTTTAAACATAAACAAAACCAAAAAGGAAAAAGAAAAAGGGAAGAAGCAGCCTACCCCAGAGCCCTTCTCTGCGTGTCTCGACTCTAAGTGCACGGGAATGCAATTGCTGCCACATGTTAACGAAATCAAACCTTTGGAAACGGTGGCTCTCTATGCTCAGTACCCGGGCCACCGAGGCATTCATAGGGCCGGGCCAGCTCCTGGATGCTGGCTTTCAAAGCAAAAAAAGGTAAGTGCCCCTCCTTGTTTGTTAAGGCTGTGGTCTCAGTACTGCCACCAAGGATATATTATTCACGAGAGTAGGGAGAGGGAAGAGAGCAAGAGAAAGTGGGGGAGAGGAAACGGCATAAAATTAGCAAGGAAATTTTGAAGAATGAGGATCATTAGTCATTGATGCCGGAGGGGAAGTAGATGGGAACGAGGTCAAAATAATTGTCAAGCTAAGGTACCGGAAGGACAGAATGCTTTGATTTTCCCAAAGGCCTCGCAGTGGTAATATACCTGCACGGTTTGCACCATAAAGTCTGTCGGTCAAGCCCGAACAGTGCCCGACACTTCTTTGGAGTATTTGCATCTGTTAGCATAAGGTAAACACAAAAAATACAACACAATGGTGGGTCGTGCTCAGTTGGATGTGAAATCTCAGCTACAGTCTCCTTTTCTTCTATATCACCTTGGTTCTACTTGATAACCTTCCCTCACCAAGGACATGAAAGGAAAGGACTTCTATGAGTCAAAAGAAAAAATAAAATAAAACAATAAAACATACACACAAAAAACAACAACCAGAAACCAAAAAACAACAGTGAAAAAATAAATAAATAAAAAGAGAGAGAGAAGAGGAGGGGAGAAGGTGACGTCATTTGCTTCTACCTAGGCCAGGATTCCCGATCCTGGGCTGTCACAAGGAAGGGGGGTGGGGCGGCGGGAGGTTGGCAGGTAACATTTCCTGGGAGGGGGGCGCGCTAGGGTTTGCTGTCGCTGACCCGAGGAGGCAGGAGCGATGCTGTTTTACAGTGGCATTTTGGCTAGCAGCAGCAGGAGAACAAGCACATCCCTCATAGAGCCCATACACTTGGCAGTGTCCCACTCCCCCTGTGTCTCCTGAGATCCACACACAGAGCTACAAAGCAACAGGCCAGAGAAGGGGAAAGGACCGAATAGACCAGCTGCAAACCAGCACAGCGAATCTGGGAAACTATACACACCTGCAAGGGCCGCACCAGTTATTCTGTTGATCAAGGCCAAAGCGCGCTCGGCATTTCTTAGGAGCGCTCAGGTCTGAATGAGTTCAAGAGAGAAGCGAGCAGAGGAGGAGGAGAACGTGGGAGAAAGGGAGAGAGAGAGAGAGAGAAAGAGAGAGAGGGAGGGAAGGGGGGGAAGAGAAAGATACAAATAAGAAAAAAATAAAAATAAAAAAGGGAATAAATCAATGACCTGGTTACTAATTGCAAAATATTGACTTTCGTTTTTTAACTTTCTTTAATTAAAAAAAAAAGGTAAAAATCACATTCTTATTCAACTTTTGAAATTAGCTGTTGCAAATAAAGCTGCAGTATCCCTTCTTTAAGGACTGTCTCTCAGATTTGGTTCGAGCTGACAAAGGGAAGTTAGATACTGAAGAACTCACTCTATTCAATATTTTTCCTTTTAGTTCTGCTTTCCCTGTTTTTCTCTCTAATTTTTTTTTCTTAAAGAAGAAAATAAAGCGAAGGAGGGAATTAAGTTTGTAACATGCTTTTTTCTTCTCAGAATACAATAGTTTAAAAAAAGAAAAAAATTACAAATAAAAACGAACAAAAAGAAACAAAATAGAAAGAAATAAAGAAAGAAAAGGGTTGTGGTACTGGGATATTGCAGCTTTTGGAATGTTCATCTTTTTTTAATCTATTTTCATTAACATTAAGAGAGGAACAGATAAAGGTAAACAGGCTGTGTGAATGAGCTGTTAGGAGTTAGTTAGAAGCTCATAGCAGCATTTAAGCAGGCACAGTCAGTAAAATGCTAGTGGATTTGCAAATTATGAGCAGAAAAGCAAAAGGAAGAAAAAAACTAAAATAAAAAAAAGCAAAGGAAAAAATAATCATACTGCGGATGCATGCTTGCGTGAGAAAACTTAGTGGGAGCAATGAAAAAAATGCCATTAGATTAAGGAGGTTTATTACTGAATTCCTTCCATTTTTTTTAACCAGTCTCTTTTAAAGAAATACTGCATATTCAATTTGCACAGTTAGTTCAACTCTAAATCACTGTCATCACTGCTTAAACAATTGTTACGGGAAAAATAAACAAAACAAAGGTTAAATTAAATCAAAAAAAATAAAAACAACAGAAGCAACTGAAAAAAAAATCTACCGAAACATACGAAACCGTGTTGATGGTCATTTTAAAGAATGTTCAAATGTCATACGTGTTTAAATGTTAATAAAACTATAATGGCAAGAAAAATTAAAAAACAGTTTATCAACTATTTTAATGACTCAAAATGACATTAGCACCTGTAATCGGAGGAAGTGAAAGGCAAGGATTTAGGAAACATTCGCTGTGTTCTGAAAAAAAAAGAACAAATTATACAAAGCCTTCAAAATTTTTGTTTGTTTGTTTGTAAAAGCCTGGCCTTCTCCAAGGGACCTCTGAGATTGCCTATGCAGTATTTCTAATTTCTTCTAGAGAATGACAAACCTCCTTAATTTAAAATGGGTGTAATTTACCACTGTAAAGGCATGCATCAGAACATTCAGGAACAGCCCAGTTAATATCAAACACTCACACACACCCCCTCCTACGCCCCTAGGCCCCGCCCCCTCCTCATCCCTTCTCAGGCACATACAAAATAAGCAGACTGTATAAATCCCGGCATAGGCATGCCTACCGCTTGCTCTCCAGTTACAGGCTTTGCAGTTATTTAAAAACACATTCCACTAGAATTACAATGTGCTTTTCATGCAACAATGGATGTTACTAGCTTTAAAAGGGCAGTCATAAAGCAATTAATTAAAATGCATAAACAAAAAGGCTGGCTAAGATGGGTTCCCCCACAATGTCCTGGCCTTGAATTTCTCCTGCCTCCCCCTGATGAAAGCCTAGCATAAAAGGGTGGTCCTCGGGCTACGGCTCCTTCCTCTAACCTGATTATTGTGACTTACCATTGGTCTCTCCCGGCTGCTTGTCCCTTTTCCTCTTCTTCTTCTTCCCCTAGATGAACAGACGAAACACAGGCAATTATTGCAGGAAACAGATGAGAGAAGAGTGTCTGAGCACACCTGGCAGGAGAAGGCAGGAGGAAGTGACCACGCTGCCATCTCCATCCATATCAGCTCCCCCTCCCGCATTTGTCCAAAGTCCGACTCCTTTCAAGCCAAATGCCCTTGCATTGTACTCTAGCTGGAGGGACACATGCTTCTTGGAAGAAGAGAAGGGATCGGCGGGTGGTGAAGGAAAGCTCTCATTTCTCATGTACCTATGTCCGCTGTCAAACCTGACCCACAGCATTTGATCCATAAAGGGAAGGGAGGACTACATGAGGCAGATTCAGAGAGGAGTGGGATGACGGCAATGCAAGCAGCCTGAGAGCCCATCTTTGAGGAGCATATGACGGTGGTCATGGCTGCACAAGCTTCAACGGCTGCCCTGCCTGACCTGCTTACATCTCTTACTTATGAAGGCCAAAGGATCCCATTCTGAATCAAAAGAAACAAAGCTTTAGCAGGGGCTTCTCTTAGAGCTGTTTTTTAAAGATGGTGGGGAAAGGGGTGAAATAGAACCAGGGATCATCTGGGCTCCTTTCACAACTGCTGAGTGGGCTGGGCGCGGTGGCTGATGCCTATAATCCCAGAACTTTTAGAAGCCAAGGCGGGAGGATCCCCTGAGGTCAGGAGTTCAAGACCTGCCTGGCCAACATGGCAAAACCCCGTTTCTACTAACAACACAAAATTAGACAGGCATGGTGGTGCATGCCTATAATCCCAGCTACTGAGGAGGCTGAGGCAGGAGAATCGCCTGAACCCAGAAGGCAGAGGTTGCAGTGAGCCGAGATCATGCTATTGCAACTCCAGTTGGGCAACAAGAGTAAAACTCTGTCTCAAAACAAAACAAAACAAAAACTGCTGAGTGGACATCTATAAGAAAGAAGACGTTCCCTCCATTCTCTTCTACCTGACATAATGAGGATGATACCACTCCTACCACAGATGGCTCACACATATTGAGCATATGCCAAGTGCCAGGCACGATTCACAGATGGACTCATTTTAACCTTCACAACAACCCTCTTCAACAGGTTTCACAGAAGGAAAAAACTGAGGCCCACCGGAGTTAGGTAACTTTGCCAGGGTCACACACCTAGCAAGCGGTGGGGCCAGGAGAGAGCTCAGGTGGTCTTGGCTCCGAAGCCCTCAACCACAATGCTCTGCTGCCCGCATGTTCAATACCCAGCCTGCCAAGGAAGCTCTTTCTGTGAGGGGTTTAGGGGCTGAACTGCATGGAGTCATTGATATTCTCCAACCTGATACTCCTTGGTATCCTGACTGTCTGCTCGAGGTGGCAAATGTGGAATGGGACTGGGGAATCCAGGAGAGGTGACTGCCCGATTCCAGATTGGACTAGTTCTCCCCTCCCCGCCTATCCCTACCAAGATGAAGTGGCTGCCTGGTACATATTGAAATGAAATGGCCTTATTCTTCTATATGTTTCAGAACAGCTAAAAGTTGCCTAAGCTTCTCACACTATGTTGACATCAACTCGGAAGAGAAAAAGACAACGACAGGTAGAAACAAACTGGAGAACAAGTTAGTCTCTGTTGGAAGAACCTTGAGGTGGTGAGGCACCAAGCTTAGGCTCCACCCCAGGGCTGAGGGCCATCTGCTGTAGAGATAATCTATCTTTTCTCTGAGGTCAAAAGGCCTGTGCCACTGAGAGCTTTGTTTTGGCCTTCCGTCCAGGGTTCTAGTTGAAACGTGCTATGTTCCTTCATGTACAATTTCTTTTAAAAGGACTTCATGTGCTTTATCATGAAGTTAGCATCTCATGGGCCAGCAATGAACCATCTCCGTGGCCGTGCCTCTCCCACATGAGGAGCAAAGTGCCACCTGGCTGTCCTGAAACAGGCAAGGGGAGCATAGTTTCAGTTTGTCTAGGAACCTGAAGTATTCATAAAGACCGGGCACAGAAATGTTTTAACTTCAGGGAGTATCAGCATCCACATACCCCAGGGCTTCTCAGCCATGTGTGAAAAAGTGTCATTTCCAATTCCTTGCAATATACTGTGAAGGCATCTGAAAATTCCTCTACCCATGAGGAAGCTGTCCCTTTAGGATATAGCATGGAGATGGTTACTCCTGAAGAAGTTGTCATTTAGACTAAAGGCTTCGGGAGGACAGGGACTATGTTTTAGTAAAAAGACGAGAAAGTGGATAAGCCCTACTCTCAGTGAGGAGGGAGATGCATCTCCAGGGGAGGTGGCCACCCTACTACCCCTTTAAATGTAACAGAAGAAAGAAGGGGCCATTATAATATAGGGTGGAAGAAAAGAAACTCAAGTGAGTAAATGGCATAGGACCTCTATCCTTTACCTGAGGTAAAAGGGTTAGAAAGGAAATCATGTTGAGTATAATCCCAGGGTTAGATATTACTATGGGACCCAAAATGTTTTCTCTCGGGCTCTAGAGAATGTTCCAAGTCTGACAATCCAAATGTGACTGTTTCACTCAATTCTGTTTTCCTAAGGTAGAGATATAAAGGCTTCCGTTTCCAGTTGGCTGGAAGAGCAGGAATGTGAAAGACGCATGAGGTGAGCTCAGGAAATATTTTCCAGAAGAACCTTTTGGAGTTTACAATGATCAAAGTAATTTATGGAAATGCTTATGTCAAGTTAAAAAAAAAAATACGAGTAAGTTGCTACCACATTCAAATCCATAAAAGCTTCAACGCTGCTGTTCTTACCCCCAGTGTTCCCTAACGCATGAAAGGAAGGAGTGTGAGTGTGTGTTCACACCCATGTGTAATGAGCCATTGTAATTGGAATCTAAGTAACTCTTACAAGAGATCAAGTTCCTAGAGTCCTAAATCCAGATCTCTAAACCTCAAATCGTCTCAGGAGTTCCCTTATTATACCAAACCATCTTCCAAATTTAAAACTGAGTTAAAGTCATTTCTAGTGCCTCACAGCCCTTCTGAAACCCAGAAAATATGTCACAAAAAGCCTCGAGCAATACTTTCTCCATATGACTCCCAGGCAAGTGAAACACAGTATTCGTTTGAAGCTATCACAGTCTGCCTTGTACCTTTGTGGAGATTTCACCCTGTACAACTCCAGGGGGCACCATTCACACAGACCCCAGTGTAAATGACATACTCTAGAGTTGTGCAGTGCACGCCCTGCACAGCTGTACATGAAGGTCCTACTATGACCCAAAATATCTATTGGCAATATGATCTCTATAGAGAAGCTGAATTCCTCTCTGTGGTATCATTCTAGATTACTCAAAGAATTGGGTCTGCAGCAGGTAGAAGCTCAAGATGAACTCTAAGAACTTCTGACCCGAAACCAGGAGAGCAGCTATCCTGAAATGATATGGCTGTGTGTGTGGAGGCTATGGAGCCTGCCTGCTGCTGGAAATCTCCACCTCAGGGTCAGGTGGGGGGTGAACAGCAAGCCTGTGGGAGGGCATTTACTTTCTCATCCTCTTCCTTTCAGCTCCAGAAGAAAGGCTTCCCCACTGCACACATGCTGGGGACAAACGGAAAGGTCCCAAGCAGCGAAGACCCCGTGCAAGCCCATCTGTCGGTGAAAAGGGCTCTCAGCGGAGCACACGTGCCATCCGAGAGGTGCCAGCACTCCTTCCTGATTCAACTCCCAGGAGGAACACAGTCTACGCTGCCAGCTAAGGGCGGCGGGGCCTGGAGAAAGATGGGCAGGGGCACCTCCCTTCTCCCTCGTCTACACGGCAAGCATGGGTTTAAACGTATGAGAAGAAAGAGGAAGGAAGCCTGAAATCGGTCATCAGCGCAGGCAGAAGCAGCCCCTCCTCGGGATCACATATGCCCACAGATGTTTGCGATTTCCTGGCGGATGCTATGTTCTGAGGGAGTAAAGACGTCGGTTTAACTCTGAATCCCTGCAACAACTTGTGCACAGTAAGTGCACCCTCAATTCAGCAGTAATTTAACGACCTCAACCCCCATACATAGAGCTGCTTCACCACGGATGATGCTTGCGGGAGAGTCAAAAGCAACTGGCAAAGTAACCATCCACGGCTCCATGACATCAACAGGAAGGGGCGACAGGCCTGTGCCGGCCTTAAGACAAATTTTGGTTTTCCCCTAAGAGTGGATGGTAAAATCCCTTCATAGAACCAAATGTCATGAAACAAAGTATCAGACAAGAGGCATTTCATCCATCTGGAGAGGAACGTGCCCACAACTGGAGTTACTGGTCAAAATGTGGGCAAGTCAAACACGGTATTGGTTTGAAGCTATCACAGCCCGCCTTGTACCTTTGTGGAGATTTCACCCTGCACAACTCTGGGGGCACCATTCACACAGAGCCCAGTGTAAATGACCCCAGCAGTGGTGAGAAGTGACGGAAGTCTCTGGAGGACAGCGTGCTCATGGGAGGACAGGAATCATGGGGTCACAACTGCTGCAATTAGTAAAAATCATCATCCCACTGTGTTTCCTACAACCCAAGAGAAGACTAGGCAGACCCTGCAGCCCACGCAGAGCTCAGGAACACACACATCATAACACACCTTTCCCTGCGCCCCTGCTGGGCCCAGAGTCAGTTCATGCATCCTGCCAAAGGCTGACTTCTTCTGGCTGCTTTCAGGGATACTCCCATCATGCTCCTCTCGGGATGAAACAGGCTTCTAACTTCTACTGCACCATGGCATAAAGCAATCGTTTTGTTTTTCCTGCTGAAAGGCCTGGGAGGAATTAAACTCTCTTACTCCATAACTACTCCCTGGTCTTCCCTAGAAGACCACATCACTGATCACTGCTGAGGAGCTTGAGGAACCTAATCTGGAACATAAGGTCCTCTGGGTGTATCCTAGAGCCCTGCCTCCTCTAAGAAGTGGACAAGCACCAAAAATCAACCTCACTGGTCCTAACTGCAACACTGGGACCGCAGCCTCCTCCCTCTGCCCTGAGGAATGACTGTGAGCTGACATACCCGTCCATACTGGAAGCCCCCTCCCCTGCAGTTTGGTGATCCAGAAAGATGCTACCGATCCCCAAAGTGGGCAGACTGGACGGTCCTGAGGCCCACCCCAGTCAAGTTGGCAGGTCCTGTTCTCTTTGTCCAGACAGATGCACAACACAGCTCTACAGACTCTAATCCCAAGGAAAATGATCCACCTACATAGTTATCCCGTGCAGACCAGCCGGGGTACAGTTGCATATGAAGCTGTCGCTCCTTCCGGGCCAGCTCGTAGTATTTCGCTTGCTCTTCTCTGGACAGTGCATGCCACTGGAGGGGACACGGAGTGCAGACAAGAAAGACACAAACAAGAGTAGAGCGTGAAAAAACATCGCACATGACGTCAAGGGCAGGGAATAAATAACACTGCTTTTTTGGGGTGAGTCCATCCAGAAATGGTATAATCTGTGGATACTGACCGTTTGCTGGGTCCTGGCACTAACAGGAGTGTTTAGACAAAAACTTGATTTGTTATCTATGTCATTCTGTCATTTGCTCGCTCTCTCCAGGTGGGGGAAGAGTATGGCTGTGGCTGTTCTGAATGATGTCTGAACCCAGAATAACTCATCCTGACTCAATGAAGGCCATTCAAGGATTCAGAATGCGACTGAAGGGCAAGAATTCTCCAAAGAAATGGGGACAGAGACATTCTGCCACCTGACCTGCTGCACCCTGGCCCCTTCCTCCCCCCGCTTCTCCTTGGGAAGCGCACCCGTCACCTACCCTCCGCCCAAGGATCTGGTTGATGGCCGCGCTTTCTTTCAACGTGCACTCAGCTACGACCTTTGCTCTCATTTCCTTCATATACAACATGAATGCATTAAGAGGTTTCTTTATGTGGGGCTTCTTCTTTTCTTCTTCCTTTTTGGAGTCCTGATGCTTTCTAGAGAGAGACAAAACAGACGCAACCCAATCAACGAGGTCACGGTCCAACTTCCTCCACGGCAGAGAGCCTATCTCCTTGCCTGCTAACCCCCGAGCCTAGCAGTTTTGGATGAAAAAGCATGCTTGCAGTCTTCTTCACCCCAAAAAATGGAACAAAAATAGCTTGAGGAGGGGTTGGGGGAAGAGAGACGATTTTGCAATCACTTCCTCAAGTTTCACAAATATATAATTTTCCCAAGCCAGAGGGGGAAAGCACAGTGTTGCCGTCTTCACCTCGGCAGGGTTCTCTCGTGCTTGCAGAACAAAACTCCAAATGTTCCGTTATGGGGTTAGGGGGCAGAGAAGTGGTTGCAAATTCCAGTGCATCCAAGAACACATGCGGAAAACAGTTCTGTTCTAACCTGCGGTGGCAGCGTGAGCCTCTGCCACGGTGCACTCTCTCTCTCTTTGTAAGGGAGCGCAGAGTGCACACGGGCTGGATATTGGCTGGAGTCAAACCAAACGAGGCCAACCTTGGGCAGAAAGCCACCACCCAGCAGCTGCAACAGGCCTGCAGACCACTGCAGTGACGAAGAAGGTGAGAAAAACAGCAACACTTACGAGCTATGGAGTGAGCCGACGTCACTCTGGGACGATTCCTGTTTGACTGTTGGCGTGACTATGGCCGGATGCGGAATGCCCGTCGTGTGTAGCGTATGATGTGGTGGGACCATATGGGGAGGGAACCTAGAAGACAGAAAGCTGTGTAAATCGTCAGAATCAAAATGAATGAATGAGGAGGGATGTGTACACACAATTAAAAAGCAAAAAAAACCAGCACGTAACACTCACATGAAAGCAACCCAAGGCATATGAAACCTGTCAGCATTAATTAGCGATAAATTAAACATAATGATTCTCATAATGTCATTAAAGACGATCTCCCCCTTCATTATTGCTACTGACATAAGACATTATGATTTTCAACATCTTTGGCAAAAGACAAATTCAACGGACGTACGTGGGCAGAAAAGTGGGCTTGGACTACCTGCCAAAATCGCACGTCCACTTGTTTTTTGAGGCATTATTAGTGGCATCTAAGAAGACAATTTCCTAAGTCCTAATCAGCTCTAAAATGAAAGGTGAAATCTTTTGTTGTATATTGACAGCTAAATAAAATATTAACGTGGTTGAAACATACATACATTTTTGACAATGCTGTGCAAGCCTCATTAGGCCTCATCCTGTTGATGACGTGCAATACAGTTTTTATTTTTCTTTTGTGCTGTGTCCCATCATTTGACAGGAAGGGGGAGAGAGTGAGGCAGGAAGACAGGGGAAAAATTCACATAGTCCCTATTTGGTTCTTATCATAAGTCATGGACATTTTAAATAAGTTTGTATCCCTTTATGGAAAGATGCAAAAAAAGAGGAAAGAAAAGAAAAGGCATACACACACAATAAAGCTTGGATTCTGATTTGCATGCCCTTTCTCCTCTAAAATTGAGGATTCCTACATCACTTTTAACTTATATGTTGTCTATATGTCATTAAGAAGCCTTCTAAATGATTATCAACATTATAAATGCAAGATACAGTCTGTGTTTTCTCCTCTCATGCTGCTCATTTTTTGGACTGTTCTCTAAGACGCATTTTAGGGCCTGAATCGGCATTTCCCAACCAAGCACATTAGCCAGGACAGAAAGAGCTAATTTAAACCTACTCTTGGCCCATCTGCAAACTGACAACTGGATCAAACAGCTTTCTCATTTTCTTTTTTTGCGTGGTGTCGCCATGATTTGTACTGGGTTGGAAAACTCACCCCCTCTTCAAGCAACAGAAAAAGTAGAGTGAGGGACAGAGAGGGCAGAATCTCCAAAGAAAACAAAATGGCAGCCTCCTGCTCCAGCCTGGCAAGGTGATTCAAGTGGGCAGAAGGGGGAGCTGTTCAGATGAAGATCATGGCAACTGTTGCTTTCTTACTAAATCCAAACCAAACAGTCCAATCTATCACCCAGGGAATAACAACCTGCTCTTTAGAAAGCCAATTCCAGTGGGAACTAGAGGTCCTGAAGAGGATTTATCATGACAATTATTTCAAAAGGATTCCGTATTTATTTACAAAGTTTTTTCCACAAGTGGGCTAGAGATAGGTTCCATTCAGCCAAGATAAGGTAACAAAAGTTAATTTGAAAAATAATCAAATGTGTATAAAGTACTAACTGAATCTACACAGATGAACAGGGAAGAACAGTCAATGAACAATGTTGATTACTGAAGAAGGCCTAAGCCACAGTAGACATTTCACTCAAAAATCCTACCCCGATGTGGTCTCTCCTGCCACTTACTTTACAAATTTCAGCCAGTGGTGAAGTCTGCATGACATGATTTTAAAAATAACAACTATGCAAGTCCTTTTAATGTATCAAAAAAGAAAAAAAAATGAGTGAAGGAAAATGTAAGGAAACAAACAAGCTAACAACCTTCATCCCCCTTCTCCTCAAAATAATGGGAAAAACAAAACAAGCATGCCCTTGGGAGACACTTGGGCTCCAAGTGACACCCTGTTCCTTCCCACTGCTCGAAGGCCTCAGAGGAAACAGAAGTTAAGAACATGTGTTCTTGGAAGCCCTTGGGTGAAGTGGTGGGTGGCAGCTTTTACTGTGAATTTTAAAGGCCTGACATTCCTCAAATACATATGTTCCCTTCCTGCAGAATGAGAATATGTGTACAGACATGCAAGGGAGAGGGAGGGGGGAGAGAGAAAAACACTGCGTGTGTGAGTGTGTGTGTGTGTGTGTACGTGTGTGTACATACACCAAATACCATGGGAAGACACCACAATCTGAGTACATTTTGGGGTGCGAACTTCCAATGCAGCCATGAAGAAGGCACCTTTCTGAGTTCCCATCCCTGCACACATATTCCCGTGTCTGAAAAATGCCCAGCACAGAGACTGTGTGTGAACATGGACGTGGGCTGTATACACACACCTTCGCTTAAGAAATTCCTTTCTGCAGACAACTATTTCATGAAATGCAATAAACACCCTAAAAATTCTAAGCAGCTCATTATATACCCCCGTCTGCTTTCATGGCTCCAAGCCAGAATATAATGATGAACCTTAACTTGTTAAGAACAACTAATTTTTGTTTCTGGCTGTCTCAGGGGCTTCTCTCTTACTCAGTCTCACTTTACTTCACTGGTGACACGTTTCTGTTAACCGGATGTCATCTGCCGGCCTTGATTTTATGCACAAGCAGTAGGATGCATTTTCCTGTGCAACAATCCTGCTTTGAGTTGCATTAGGTTTGTCATTATTCTCTCATTTTCCCCCTTGCACTTGTAACATTTCATCTCTTCCTGCCTTATTTTTTGTGAGCCACGGTGCACCCACATTATGGTTTATACATGATCTCGCTCCCTTTGAAGCCGGCAGATTTCAGAGCCAGCTCTCGTCAGGAGAAGAGCCTTGCACCAATTTAGCAGGCTGAGGGCCCGGAGCTCCAACATCTCAATCTAAAGGGGGTCACAGGGTGGCACAAGTGAGTGTCAGCAAGAGCTGTTTAATTGCCAATCTAGGCTTCTCCATGGTGTTTAAAGTATAATGACCCATCACTTAATTCTGAGAAGTCCTGGCCCCACTGCTGAATAGAATGAATATCAAAGGGTATCCTGGAACAGGGCAAGCTGCCTACATTTGCTATAACTGCCATAAGTATAATAGACCTATACTTCTGTCGCCCCATTACCACAATAATGTATTTAATTTGCTGTATACGCTTTTTAACTAGCTAGCTTTCATTTGGCCTACCTGGGGAATCGGCCACCTCTCCCCGCACCTTGAGGCCCTAACCTTTCTTCCTGACGTTCCCTTCCCTTCCTCCACCCCCCTGCCCACCTATAAATCATCGACTAACCTCCTAATGATAATTCAATCGATAAGCTTAACCCCAATCCCTATCCTACAATTACTTCACTGCTTTTAACCTCCAGAATGCACCAAATAAACAAATACGAAAATTAACCAGATGAAATATACAAATGCTGGGACGTTAGGAGGATGAGCTGTGGACTATAAGCTGCTCAGAAACAGCTCTCCACCTGGGAGACTGCCTCTTCATGCCCATGCTCTTCGAAGCTGTGATGACATTATTTAATAAGCATAAGCTTCCTCTTCTCTCTAGGCCAGAGAACACATGAGCATTTTCATGACTACCTAATATTGGCCTGGAGTTTGAAATTTGGATGATATATCACAGGTAGAAAATGGATCTTTACTACTGTGATATCCATGGCACAGTTACCAATGCTAGGTATACACGGTTTGTTTTTCTTAATGAATCTAACTCTCCCTCATTGCCAAAGTCACTGTATTCTAAGTAGGAAAAGCACCATCTTGGTCTGTCTTTCCAGGCCCTTCTCTGGTCTTAGCTTCCCATTTGGTTGCAGGGATTGGGGAAAAGAGCCAGGGACAGCAACCCCTGCCATGTAAGGCATGCTAATTTCATCATGTGCCATCATCAGAACGGGTTGGTGATTTCAGACCATCAGCAAAGTCTAAACCTCCACCGATTTAATTAACTTGACTGAAAATCAGATGAACAGAAAATAAAACTATCATTAGAAACAATTAGTGACTACTTCAACATACTGCTGCCAACCAGTTTGTAAATAAACTAGCAGTCACTGAAAAATTAGCCGGAATGAATCAGAGGAAAAGAAGAACATGGGGATAGGAGTGTATCTTGTAAATATATTTTTATGCTGAAATATAAATATATATGACTATATAGCGCACATACATGATGTTTTAACTTCCAAAGACTTAGAGCTGCACAAACCACGAGGAACCCCACCAGCTACATGTGGCTATCGAGTATGTGAAATGTGGCCAGTCTCGATTGAGAAATGCTGTGTGTGTAAGATACACATCCGATTTTGTATCAAAGCTCAGTACAAAAAAAGAACATAACATCTTATTAATAGTTGTTGTCAGGGATAGTGTGTTAAAATGATAATATTTTGGCTATATTGCATTGAATAAAAACATGTCATTAAAAATAATTTCATCTCTTTAAAAAAAAAAAAAACTTTTTTTAAAAACATGGCTACTACGAAATTTAAAATTCCCTCTGTGGCTCACACTATATTTCTATTGGACAGTGCTACCTTCAAGAGAAGGAGGACGATGCTTTCTCATTGACCTGGAATCAGAATCTGAGCTTTGAAAATACCAATAATCTTTTTTCAAACTCTTCATGGTATAATAATAAAACCATCTTCACCACTCCCTTTCTTGCCAGGGACAGGACAATAGAGAAATGGCATTTTGAAAAGCTTCTGTCCTGTTTCTTCCTTGCCTTCTTAATTCTTTAAAATACATTGTTCAACTGAGTGGCTCAAAAATTTTACCCAGAAAGACACCACTTACCTTGGAATTTCAGGGCAATTTTTCAGAATTTTCTGGGAGTACAGCCTAATGCCACATTGGCTTTACACTAACAGAACTATACATAGCCATGGTCCCTGGGTGGCCTGGTGGCCATCTAGAGAACTTCCTGAGAAGTCCCCTATGGCCTTGGATGAAGGCCCTGATTCTTGGAACTTACCTGGACATGGAAGCATTGACGGTCAGAGCTGTGGGGTAGGGGTGTCTGAATCCTCCTGTCGTGATTGGGTACACTGGTTGACCTTGCCTACAAAGAAGGGGTACAAAGTAAGAGACTTGAAACAAGGGTGGGGGTGGGGACAAGAAAAAGAAGAAAAGGGAAAAGTTCTCTCTGCACAGTAAGCTTTATTCTCATTTGATCAGAACAAAAATCTTGGGGATTGTACAGGAAGGATCAAAGGGAAGAAACACAGAACAATTTGAATGCCATAAATCTGATAGGAATGGCTAATTAAATTTTATAACCTCTGCTTATGTCAATAGAGACCCTCTCCCCAAGCTGAAACTAGGTGTTTTGTTGTAATAATTAAAGGCGAAGTCTCGCTTGCTTTAATGGAGCCATCACACTAATTGAGGGCTACACATCCAAAGGAAAACAATAATGAATGTAAATTTATACCAAAATAAAGTACAGTGAATCAAAGGACTTCAGTTGCGCTTTGGGCCTCTTTCAGTATTTAGATCTCGGTGAGAAAACATTAAATTAACAGAGCTTAATTTGTAGCCTTTTGTCAAATTAACAAGTGTTGACAAGAGTTACCGGGGGGAGCGCCCCAAGAAGAATTGTGGGTAACCAATAGACAATCACACCTCATTACAATAATTAAAAAATACAGCAACATGCAAAATAGCATCTTCATGAAAGACACACAACTTTTTCTGACAGAGGGTTGTCTGAGTTGGCTATTCTTTTTTATCTAGCCGTCAAATATCTCCCCATCAGCTGAATGGGGCAAATGATCACTGAGAACCATTCGAGGGTTGGCCCCATCTATTTAGAAGAAATGGGTCACAAGCTCACGTTCATGTGTACCCTCCAAATAAAAATAAGAAGAGACAAAGAAACAGAAACTACACCCAGGGTTGGTATTTGGTATAGCTACTATATAATGCAATCTGTTGTTGCTGTTTAAAAAACAAAAACAAAAAAACAGCATAGACTCTATCTAACGAGAGAAATACGGATAGAATTGCAGGGTGAGCCACTCCAAAATTTTATCTTCCTTAAGGCTTTGAAAGGCCGTCTTCCCCAAGACTCAAACCTGAGTTTAACCAGGATTTATTCCTTTTAGCATTCAATGTATTGCCCGGTGTTGTTCAGAGTACAGATTACTGATAAACATGGAGAAATATATCCACAGAAACATACAATCACAAAACACATACTATACACATGCTCATGCAAAAACACAGACATACAACCCGCCACAGTATGCTAATGCATCAAAGGCCTTTCTACTCTGAATTTAAAACAGTTTTTTAAGCTACAAAAGACAGTCAAATAATCTGGGCACTGCCAGGAACTAGGATTGATGCTTATGAAGGCCCCACATGGTACAGGAAGGGTTCCAGCTGCCCCATTCCCACCATTCACAGTTAGGTAAAACATTCAACATGCAAAAACATTCAACATGAGAGAGATGATGATTCAGTCCCATGGAGCTTCTCCACAGACAAAATTTTCCACTGTTGCTATCAACCTTGGGAGTCATGTTCAGGATGAGCTGGGGGGGGGGGCTCCTGGAATTGTGTTAGAACATGCCCTAATCCCAACCTTGGACTTCAAAACAAAGTAGTTCTTGTTCTCGCTTCTGTGCCCCCAAATATGCAACGTCTAAAAGGGAGGACTCGACAGCCTCAACCCAATGACATGATTGCAGTTTGGGCAGCTACCAGCGGAAGGGTCATGACCAACTGCACTGGGTGGAAGTCCCGAGTCTTCTGCAATTGCCAAAGGAACTCGAGGGCACCTCTGTCCACAGAGCCTTTAGGGACCATGGTCTCGGAATGCTAAGGACCAATAACCCTTTTCCTACATAATCCACCTGAATGGCTATGGATCTGCCTGTATTCCCATAGGACACCTCACCCACACCTTTCCTGTGCCCTCCCACGGCCCCTCCCCAACCCGCCTTCTAACACACACACACACACACACACACACACACACACACACACACACACGCACGCACGCACAGAATAAATAATAAGCATGCCCATGTAAGAAACAAAAAGGAAATTAAAAAATGGAACTCCTTACTGTGGTACTAACCATCCTAGCGGATGGGGGATTTGTCCTACGGTGCCAGGTGACAGCGGGTAATACGGGGATATATCTGGAGGGTGCGGAGGCCGTGGGATTCCTGAGGGAAGAAGCAGCATTTTAGGTACAAAGGAGGGAGAGAAGGAAAGAGCAACCATCAGGGCATGGGAACAGGGAAAGGAGGAAGAGGTGCATCTTTTCTGGAATCCTAGCACAAAGTTCACTTGTGATTAAAAATCCTAAAAGTTGTGGGTAGGTTTCATCTCATTTTCCCTCAGCCTCAGTTTGAAAAAGTAATTTATCTCATTCTAAATGGACTGCTCTACTGGGTAGACTCAGAATACACCATCTTGGGTATTTCTGTCCCGTGTGACTGCTTCAAGTTTAAAAGAAACAGCATCACAAAGGCTCAGCACCTGGTGGGTAATGAAGCAATGGTAATTCCTGTTGCTCTTACAACACTGGTCCTTCGCCCTGTGGAGTTTAATGCCTTACCTGCACGACAGCTGCTCTTCTGATTTCTAACACACTTTTTGAGCTGTGATATTCAAAAGGTTACTACCCTTGCCTTTTTTTCAAAAAAGGTTAACTCCTCTTAAAATGTCTCTGCCTCCATTTGGATGAGCTGGAGAAACTGATCAAATGCCACGTGGCATCTTATCCAAGGTAGAATCAGAGCTGAACAGATAAGGAGGTGTTGGAGGCCTGTGTACTCCGTTCTGGAACTTCATCCGCTAGAGGACAGAGTCACCTGTGGGAATTAAGCCCACCTGCTGAATGGGCACCTTGTGCGTCACAGGGGCTAAGAGCCTCACAAGGCACATGTGAGTGGACTCGCCACCGAACACTTGCCAGTTCCACAGGAGCACACCCTGCAGTCGATTCTGACAGAGAGGAACTGATCTATGCAGTTGAAGTTGGAAGCGAAAAGCACAATACCACAGAATTAAGACAGAGCATTGGAGGGAACAGGCTGCATGTTCGTGGATGAAAACGACTTCATTTTTTAAAAAATTCATTCAGGAAGCTTTTAATCTGTAAATTAAGTCTCCCTGGGTGACATTTTCATGCAGACATTGCTTTCTCTCTATTACAAAAACCAAACAGATTAGCTGGGCTTGGACCCTACACCGAGCCATTTCCACACTTGAAAGAATGTTCGCAGAGGAAAAGTAAACAGTCCACAGACGTTAATCATATGTTTTACGATAACCATTTAAAAGCTATTCCCTGTACTACCATTATTTAAATGAGACGTTGACGCTGCCACTCACTGGCGGAGCCTGGGGCCGGTTGGAGGAGGCCGCCAGGCATCCAAGCGCCAGGCTCAGTCCTGCACTAGCACAAAGGGGCTCAGAGACCAGTAAAACCCAGCTCATGTGTGGCTTCTTTCAGGGGCAGTGAAGGCCGCCGCACCGGGCAGCCTACCTAACCCAACTACCAATCCCCTTTAACAAAGTGATGAGCGATCCCACTCTAAACCCATCCTTCCAATTACTGAGCTGAAAAGGAGAACCCCAACCAACACACTGAGTAGCCTGAAAGACATGTGCTAACTTTACCTGTTCTCCTGAAGACACCCCACCAGGAGCTGGGGCTGCCTGCCTGATTTCAATCTTGTTGGAGGAGGGCTAAAGTAACCCCACCTTCTTTCACTCTTCCCTTTGGGTAAAAAGCAGTCAATGAACAAGTGGGACAGAAAGGAGACATTAGGCTGGGCATGGTGGCTCATGCCTGTAATCCTAGCACTTTGGGAGGCCAAGGTGGGCAGATCACTTGAGGTCAGGAGTTCAAGACCAGCCTGGCCAACATGGCGAAACACTGTCTCTACTAAAAATACAAAAACTAGCCAGGCATGGTGGCACATGCCTGTAGTCCCAGCTACGTGGGAGGCTCAGGCAGGAGAATTGCTTGAACCCAGGAGGCAGAGGTTGCATGGAGCTGAAATCATGCCACTGTACTCCCGTCTGGGCAACAGAGCAAGACTCTGTCTCAAAAAAAAGGGGGGGGGGGGGATGTTGAAAATCGTGGCAACTTCTCCCTGACACCCGTTGGTTGTTCTATGAAGAAATGAAGAAACCTGCCTGGGCTTCAGTATTCACATCTGGAAAATGGGCCCAACAATACCTAGAATATCGTAGGGAACAAAAAACCTAAATAAATTAGCAAAGAAAATGCAGAATCCAATGATGTGGCTTTTTGAGGCTGTACCAACAAGTCATTGTCAAGTGACTGGAGGCTCTTAGCCACCAAGGGAGCTAAGGCTCGGGAAGCCATGCTGTCCCATCTTCCCAGGAAGCTGAGGAGGAACCCATGAAATGCCTTCAATATGATTCCTACATCCAAGTCTGTCTGAGGCTCCTAAGAGTTAAAAGCCACTCCTGGAACAACATACTGAGGACTCATAGCTGAGTTCCCAAGACAGCCCCTTCAGGGTACTAGAAACTGTTAAGAGATCTTTACCACTGCAAATGGACTTCTCCAAAGTGAGTGGAAAACCACTCCCGCACCAGGCCTGGACCATCCCAAAGAGCTTCCTTTTCAACATCCAGAAAAGCAACAGGAGCCCCCTCCACCACTGTTCCCACCCAGTCCCACAGTGCCCCGCCCCCGGGCTTCCTGTGGAGGCCTCAACAGGTCCCTCCGGAACCCCAGGACCTGCGCTGTGCCTCGGCACCCAAGCCCACAGCCTACCTGTTTTGGGGTCTACGTCAGCTGGTAAGTGTGGGAGGTGGGTTTCCCGGCGTGAAGTGTTCATTGCTGTACGTGATAAGAGGCGTGAGGGGGTGGACATGGTGAGGGTGCTGCACCACTGGCACTTTGTTCGACTGTGGGGGAGGAGAACATAGAAAGACACCATCAAGCCGGTTCCAGCAGCCAAGGCTTCAGAGCACCGGGCCCGTGGGTTCCCCTGACCACAGCCTCCCACCAGGATTTTGTAAGATACACTCAACTCTGCCCGTCCCCAACTCCCCCGAGTCCACATGAAAATAATAGATAGTTGTAAGAAAGCTCTCTGGGTGGATCTGCTTTAGTTTTTACTTCCCCACTGAGCCTGGCTTTTTAAAATACCTTCTCCATCCCTACCCTATCATGGAGCCCAAGAGTCTGCACTTTTCCCATCGGCAGGTGAGTCGAAGTGGGGACTTTAATCTCCCTGGCCTACTGCGTTTCTGCATGTTGGGGGGGGGACCTCCTACCCTAAGGCCCCACCTCCAGGAAGCAGGCAGGCTGCACAGGGGACCATCTAGGAAGACCACCACTTACAAGAAACCCGGCAGGGCCCAAATCCCACCCAGGCAGCCCCCTTAGCCACCCCCCCCACAGCTCCTACCCCCTCCCTGCCCTTAGAAACAGCGGGCATGCTACAATCCTTCACAGACAGCATGGATGCAAAGCCCCACTCCTGGTTAGGGTGGAAGTGTGAACTTTACCAGAAAGCTCTAAACTGCCTGGCAAGCACCTGCATATTTTATGCAGATTACAGCAGCCCTGATTCATTAGGAATTTCATTAGAAAGTCATCTGGGAACGTAATACATTAACTGGATGATGATGAATTGGGCTAATAAAAGGTATGCATTTTAGAAATGGGCAGTTCTAGAAAACAAAGTACAGGCATTTTTGTATTTGGGAAGGGTGGGTCAGTGGAGAGAAGCAGAGGGTGGGGCAGGGGGAAGAAAAGCATTTTGAAAATGTTTCTAGTGGCCATGCCTAGGCTTTCCCAAATTATTCTCCTCTCTCCCCCCACCTCACGCTCAGTCCGCCGCTCCCCCGTCCACTATGCTGTGCTATAACCTAGCCCAGCAAGATCACAAAGAAAAAATTAAGCTGAAACAAGCGAACTACTGGGCCATTTACTGAGAGTAATCCAATTGCAAAAAACCCTATTCCCCATAGAGGATTTTCACTAAAATCCTACAACAGGGACATTTAACCAGATTAGGTACCAGCGAAGATAAAGAGGCAAGTATTAGATGATGAATGGATTACAGTCAAGTTTCATTTCAGAACGTGTCTTCATTTCCTTTTATTACTTTTAGGAAGGCACAACTTGCATTAACATCAAGGAAAAGGAATTGCATTAAAGGAAAAGCAGGAAGGTTCTAGTGCTGCCCACTAGCGCCTGTTGAGTTCAGGGATCACTCAGCAGTTACTTCTCCTTACTGTTTCTCTTCTTGTCCTTTTTTTTTTTTAATGGGCAAGGAAGGAATGTAATATAGGAACAGCATTTCATACTACAGGTGATTGAGGGGAAAGCATCTTTTTAAAAGTGCTTGTAACTTTTTCGTGGGTATGTGTGGAAAGAAAAATAAGGCCTTCTCTCTAGATGCTCTAGAAAAAAACTACAGAAAAAGAAGTCAACGCTCCAACAACCTGGTTTACCAATTCCTGTGTATAACTGGACTCTTGGAGAAGAGGGATAGGAGGTCGCTTATAGGAGCTTTGTGTTATAAGCTACCATGTTGCAATCAAAGCAAGTAAATTAAAAAGCCACCAAAGCAGAGGGAGCTTTGGAAACCAGCAATACTTCCTTAGAAAGGACAGCCATGAAGAGCTGGGCAGGCCATGGCCCGCGTGAAGGGCTGCTGCCCCACAGCCAGAGCTGGCAGCTCATGTTCAGGCACGGAGGATTCCTTAAGGGGAACATTTGCTCAGGACAACTTGAGAATAGGAACAAGCAAGCTCCCACTGTGTGCTGAGGTGGAGAGGGAAAGAGAAAAAGAGAAGAAGGGAGAGACAGACAGACAGACACTGACAAAGTGAAGACTGTTAGGAGGCAAAGAAAATGAATGTTGCTGCCTTCTGGAAGTCTTCTCTTTGGTTGGAAAGATACATGCCCAGTGACATGAAAGAAAGCAGACCAGCTCCAGTTTCAAGTGAGTGTGAAAAAACACCAGAGCCAGTGGGGAGAACCACACATAGCCCAGAGAAGGGAAGATGACCACTCAGGGGTGGAAGGACTGGTCAAGTGCCGTGGGAGCAGGACCACATTATCAGTGAGAAGCAGCAAGGGGGTGTATCCTCATGGGAGGAGAAAGGGCTAGTGGTGGACATCAGAAGTAGCAGTCAGCCCCGAGTCACATATCTCTCAGGATGCTTCTCATTAATTCAATCCTAAGAAATCTCTCAGGAGGACCTGATTCATTCACACTGGGTCTGGGCTCAGGACCCAGGCATCTTGGGACCCACCTGCTGCTGGGTGTTGTGGGTGGTTCTTGTGTTCAGTCATGAGGATCACACGCGTACAGGCAAGCACAGAGGTAAAGAGACATGAGTTCTCATCACGAATCAAGTCCTAGTTCTTAAGTGACCCAGAAAAAGACTTAGCACAGAACCTAGCACATGATAAGTTTGCGATTTATTATCTATTACAGTGGTTTATTATTATTTTTATTATTAGGGGAGAAGCTGTCCAGAAGACAAGATCTGTGTCTTCAGCAAAGCAGCATAAATCCCACAGCTATCTTCTAAGCAGGACTAATGGGAGATGTGGGGAAAACCCTCTTGCTCTACTTTACAACAAAAGAGGAAGACAGCATTTGGGCATCAGTGGAGTTAACTGAGTATGAGATTTAAAAATTAAGTTTTCATCTTCTTAGATATACATATGAGGGCGATTCCAACAGAAGGTGGAGCCCTGTGTTCTGGCTACCAACACCTCTCTCTGTATTATTTTGCACACCTAAGCCTGGCCAACTAGCTTTTTCCTGTTCAGTCAAAACTATATCATGGGGGTGGGGAACGAAGTTTTCCGTGCTGCCTGGCTTTTAGGGGAAAAAATGGGACCTGTACTAGGACTAGTCCTATTCCTTTCCAATCTCAACTGCATGCCAAGCAGGTCCCTGTGAAAGAACCAAACTTCCTCTCAAGTTCATGGGTTCTCTTGCAAGACATGGGAACTCTGTGGTCATGCCTGCCAAAACTGGAAATAACTGCCACTCCATCCAACCTGCCTCTACTTGGAATCCGCTTAGGATGGGAGGATTTTCTTCTTGCAAATGCCTATGTCTCTCCAGCCTCAGACCCCAGAGCCCTCTCTTCCTACATCACATAGTGCCCATTGCTGGGGCTGTGTGTATGCCCTTCCTGGTCCCACTATACCTAAGTTCCTTAGGGACGAGGACTATGTCTTCTAGAACTGTGTGTCCCCCAAAGTGCCCAGCCTGTGGAATGATGAGCACATTCTCCCCAATGGCTTAAGAACCACCAAATTGCAACTGCAAGCATTAGAAGAGAAGAAGAGTCAATCACAGATTCGTTTCATGTAAACGGCGGTGCTCTTTAAATGTAGTCTCCTTAGAATCACAGAACAGAGCCTGGTGGTCCCTTTGGTCCATCCAATGCAACACCCTTGCAGACCCTATCTCAATTACAACCGTGGTTTTAAAAGGGTTTTAGGGACAACTGGCAACGTACACAGTGATTCAAGAACTGAATTCAAGGAAGACCGGGGTTATAATTCTTCCTCACCAGCCTGGCTGTGTGACCTCTTCTCAAGACTTCCTTTCTGTCTCTGTCAACTCTGGATGAGAATCGTGTCTACCCTGCAGGGTTGTGAAAACTGAGTAAACCTGCACGTAAAGTATTTAGCACAGTGACAGGCACAAGCTAAACATACAATACAAAGATGTTTTGAAAAATGCAATCCGATGAATACTGACGATGATGCTGTTCGCTATCCCTCTAGCCTCCTCTGACTGAATTCACAGGGGGGAACACAGCCACGGATTCCACTCCTGATTTCAAAGGTAAGGATGCTCATTTATGGGGCAAGATTGTTCTAGATGATTAGCGGCACTCTCCTCAGGCACACACCCTTCTTCAACATGTGATATTATTCAATTAATCCGTATATTTCAGTATCACTTTGAGAAAGTCATCACTGTATTAGGCCAATAAATGAGACACAGAGGAGCTAAAAGTGTAAAAAAAAAAAGGCAGTTAGAGATGACCGACCACAGTCCCTTCCAGGTCAGAGCAAAGGCCTTTAAGTAAGAGGTGACGTAAACGAAACACAAAAGAATCCAAATAGAAAGATGATCCCTTAGACGTTCTCCCCTCTTTGAACTCCTCCCACTTCTCTAAAGAGGTCTTTAAGAATTGTGTTCAAAACCCCACCTAAGAAAATTCAGATGTGAGAAGTAACTTGGTTGCAACATAGACAACCTTCCAGAAATGCATTCATGGCAATTCAATTAGCAGCCACTATCCATGCTGGGGGTGCTCGTGGGCTCAAGGGCCTGCAGTACTGATTCCCCTCCCTCTTACACCTCTTATAAACAGAGCCCAATGTGCAAGGGAAACAGCTCAACATAAGGCCAGGTGCCTTTTGGGGAACTATTTTACCTAAATACGTCTTCAAAACCACACGGGGGATACAAAATCATTATAGCCAGTGACAGTGAACCCATGTTCAAGGTCATGGGAGCAATGGTCAAGGAGAGCTGTGTGAGGAGCCTGCGTTGCTGTATTGAACTCTTTGAAAACGTGGTGAAAACTGACTCTCTGAGCCACAAAAACAGCAAATACTCAGGTAAAAATAACTCACATAGTCTCAAAACTGTTACCCACAACTGCCAAGTCACAATACCACCATCAGCTTAGAGTATCTTTTGTAGAGGAAATGAGGGTGGGGATGGGGACTGACCCGCTTCTCCCCCTGAAGCACTACCATCCACACCAGCTCACTTCTGGGTGGCCTTGGGCTCTGTGTCTGTGTGCCTCTGTGCCGAGTGCATGACATGCTTTATTCTAGGAAAGCCTCACAACGAGCCTATGAAGTGGTCGGCATTTGTTATCAGTTCCACGTAGTAGGTGAAGATATTTTTTTTCCAGGTTACATGCCTTGGGAGAGTGGTGTTTCTAAAGCTTTGCAGCCTCAACCGCCTGCGTCCACCACCCCACTCTTGTGTCTGCAGAATCTGGCATTACGGGATGGGGTTAATTGCTGTGTTCATCTAGTGCCATGCACCTAATAAGATCAGTCTGGGCTGACCTTCCAGTTGGATACAGATGCTTCAGGACTCTCGGTGGGATCTGTCCTCAAACTCCCACCTACCAATCACGGCATCCTAGACCATTTTCAGCAAATAGTGCCCCCAAACCCCAAATCAGGAGCAGGCTCAGGGTTCCCTGCTTTAGCCAGGCATACCCTTGCCACAGGGTACTGAGTATTTTTAGCAGGGATTTTTTTTTACAGCATTTGGCTGATTATGGGACGAGGACTGGGGATGGAGAGGTAAAGGCATTTAATAGGAAATTTCTGCTTCTCAAGGACAAATGCGCAGTATCTGGGCCCAGCAGGATTCAGATGATAAAAACCACTTTATGTGGTCAGTTCTGGGCTGACAAGAAACTAAAGAAAAAGCCCACTAAAAAACCAAACCCATTAAATGAAGTAAACAATATCTATTTAAAAGGAACCAAAATCCTCATCTGACTTTCAACCATTCAGGGCTTTATGAATTCTACCTGGAGACATCCCTATTTCGCAAAGCCAAGCTTTCCTCTGTCTGGTTCCTTAGGCTCCATGGGTTTTGAGCACTGAATAGTTAAATTATAAAGAAAAGATCCTTTAACAGCCCTCAAGGCACACAAAGCCCTTCCACCCAAAGTATTCAACGTATTCATGGAACCACATGGGGGGGGGGGGCGGGGGGAATGGGGAGGGGGGAGGCCCGCCCCTATGGCTGACCTTTGACCTTTCAAGAACCCTTGAGCATAGCACTCTGCAACTTGGTCATGCCACCCTCATCGCCAAGCACCCACACACTCATCCAGACCCTGCTCCTCATTTGGAATTTGGCAAGTAAAAGATTGATTAAGGCACTTCTCAGATCCCCTCAGCTAGTCCCCCTCTCACCCCGACCCCACAGGCCTCTTATAACTGTGGGCAACCTAGGAGGAATGAAAGTTGGCCATTCACCTCTGCAACCTATTAATCAACAGACACTGAAAACAAATAGAGCCATTGCTGGCCCTGGTGTCTCCCTCGGCTCTCCTCTTCAATGCGCCCCTATTGCTGTCTCTTTCTGCAGAAGGAAAATGGGGCAGAAAGTGCCTTTAAGAGCTCCGAGCAATAAAACTCAAGCCACAGAGGAGCATTCATCAGCCTTTTCCCCCTCCTCAGGGTGGGCATGGAAGGTCTCCGGGGTCTTCACTTACCAGCCCTCCCAAAGGCTGAGATTGGCATCAGGAAGGGACACCATTCACTCCAGGTTTACATGTAAAAATGGATTGTTAATCCATCTCTATGCATTTTTCCAGGTGTCATTTACTGTGGCTGCAGCGAGGCCAATGGCAACCAGTACAACATTAATAAACGTTTCACGTCACTGAAGCTGTGGCAAGTTGGGGAAGAGGACAGGTTGGGGACACAAGGAAGGAAGGACTGTTTCTTATCCATCAGCCACCCTTTGGCAACTCAACTAGTCCTGTTTTTCCAAGTTATGAGGGTGGTGAACAGCCAAGGGAACCCTCCTGTCCCCAGCAACCTATGACCCCAGTAGTCAGCAACTATTTCTGCTGCTGTGATGGCCACAGGAGACACAGCCAGTGCAACCTGTCCCAGGCCTCCATGGACAGTCCCATCCCAACCCAGCAGGCCGACACTTGCTTTTGCATCCTGCAAATCTCTTATATTTACACAGAATAAAAACAGCAGGCACAACTACCTCCCGTGGCCCCAAATAGGTGGGCTTCCACAGAGCATTTTACCCTGGCCTGTGCCCCTCTCCCCCTCGCAGCTAGCCAGGACCCACCCAGCGCCGTGGCCAGCATCCTTTCTTAGTTGAATGTTGCTCCTTTCTGTCTAAGGCCTTGCTCCCAGCTAATGGTGCATTGTTTCCCTGGACAAGACTTCTATTGATAGCTACAGCACTGCCTGTTGGGAATAATAAATAAAAGACAGAAGGTTTCACAGGGTTGGAGTTTTACTTGAAGAAACAAGGTGGCAAGAGAAAAGAGATCTGCCTGTGAGATGCAGAGAAGAAATGCCCACCCTGCCAGCTGCAGCACACAGGCTGCATCCTTGGGCGGCGGCTGCAGAACCTACCCCACAGGCTGCAGAGTTAGAGCATCTCCAACCCCTGAGAGCCTCCCAGGAAGGGTGCTGCTTATTTGTTTTGTAAATGATCAATGGCTAGCTTTTATTCTTCTCTCTCTCTCTCTCAATCTGGAATCAAATCCATTTACACAGCAAGAGGAAGAAGAGAGACGATTCTCCCTACCGTCTGCGAAATTTTGCCGACTCATAGTTTCTCATGGATTCACACAGGCATTGAAATTCTTCTTGCTGGGAAATGACTGAACAGAGCAAGCAGGGAGAGGAGAAATGTGCAGTCCATTTTCATCCAAATTCTTGCACACACACGCATATACCTAGAACCAACTCCCTAGAACCAACTCGATTATTTCAAGTCCTTGGCCTTTTCTGGGGTGGTCCCTTCTATATTATAACCACCCAGCTGGTAACACACCAGACAGAGTGCCAAACGTGAAGGATCTAGAGGACCAAGTTCAGCTCTTCTTAAAGACCTTTCTCAACCCTCACGAGGAGGATGGAAGGGCTGGGGGGTGAGAGGTGGTGGGTAGGCTGGAGGTGTTGGGATGGAGGAACAGGAACATTCGAACCTGGAAAATAAAGATACGCACCAGCTGCTTGGCTTTGTGAAAACCGCAGCCAAGTCCCGACCCAGCAAAGCTGTGCTTTCACAGGCTCTTGAACAATTACTTCCAGTTAAGTTCATTAAACATAATTTATTTCCACTCATTCTCATTTATTTTCCAATAAAAAAGAAAACATCCCATTATGCCTCCCCCAACTAACCTTTAAAACAATTGCAAGCTTAAGCCTTAACCCACCCAGTCCAAGCTCGCCCCTGACCAGCGAGTTTCCAGGGTTTTCTTCCTGCCTGCCTCTGCCTCCCTCTTCGGCAGCCTCGCAAAATTCTCAACCTGGGGGTCAGTGAGAGGGTGCAACAGGCACAATGGGGCCCTGTGTCCTAATCCTCCACCAGGTCTCAGGGATGAAGAACCAGTCACTTCACCCCTAAGTAATTTCCCAGGAATTTGCAACCTCCACCCTCCCGCCAAATATTTCTCTACTACTTGGGTATTAAATGATTAGCGTTAGCATAATCAATCTTGTTAAGTGTCCGAGTTTGCAGAGAACGTTTGGGAAATGGGTAAGGGAGTACAGCTGTTTCTAGGAGAGCGGATCTTCAAAACCGAGCCAGAAATAAATCGAACCTATCCCACATGAAGAAATCCAATAGCTCAAATTCAAAACAACTTTTAACAAATAATGATTTCCAGACCACCCCCTCCCCCAACAAACACAACAACCCCAAATCTAGGGATTCCTAAATAGCATGGAAAGGAAATCACCAATTTTGATTTAGAATAAATGTTAAGTGCATAATTGTTATTACATCCTGAGGAATTAAAGAAGAAGTCGTGAACAAAATCTGACACCAACTTTCTAATTTATTTACAAGGAACAGCTGCCTAAAAAGGTCTTTTGTTGTTTTTTTTTTTTTGTCTACCCTGAGCCTAACTTTTGAATCTCAGTCTGTATTTGAAAATCATGCCTACGCCACGGAGTCTGAGAGAAGCTCGAGAAGCATCTGTTTCCTATGCCGATCAGGTAAATTTTCTCGCTAGAAAAGAGCAGGTAAGCCAAGAGGAAGAATGTTCGCTTCCATTCATGTGACTCAAAAAACGCAAACGCCCAAACCCTAGGATTCAGCAAAGACAGACGGAAAGGAAGACGAACACAACGGCAGAACGGCATTGTTCCGTGGTATCCTGCCCTGTCTGTATCCCAAACATGGGCATCCTGTAACAGGCACCTACAGCTGGAATAAAGAACACGTGTGAAAATGACACAGAGTCACCATGGGACGAGGAGGGCAAACCCAACTGCTGCTCCCTCTGATCTCCAGCTGATATGTTGCAAGTTTAAGGTAACGAGGGAGTGACCCAGGCAAAGTTGAATTTTTTCAAAAATCCTCAAATGTGTGCAGAAGTATGTAATCTGGAGAGCATGTCAGGATTTCATCACATTCCAACATACTGCAGAAGGAAAGAATTCGATTACACAGCTCAGCCAGGTCCCCAGCAACCTCAAACCACAAAGGGGAGGTTTCCCTAAGAATACAAGGTTGCAGGCTCTGCTGCTTCCAGAAAATGCCGATGCATAGCCTGTTGTGACAATACAGAGATCATAATATCTGTATCACTGGAGTTGGGAATTTACGTTTTCAAAGGAAGTATAAGACATCAAGAATAGTGGTTTACTCTCACCAAAGCCAACAGCACCACGATTAAGTAACGCGGGTAATTTGAGTAAACTAGGGTCTAGAACCTTAAGATGGGAGACTGTACTAGGTGTGATATCTGCAGTAACACAACATACACATTTACAACGCCAGCCTGTACTCTATTCCTCACCATTCCTGATAGTTAGCAAAATCTTAGATTGAACTGGAAAGTTGCACACACAACTGGAAAGGAAAACCAAGATTTACATCCATCTCTATTTTATGCTCAGCTAGAGAACTATCTATGACTGTGTGTTTTCATATGACACACAGAATTTCATTCATGATGTTGAAAATCTAAACACAAGTCTATGATATATTTCATTACTTCTCACCTCAAAATTGGATCGAAGAGCTTATTGACCAGTGCAGATTATCTGTTTGGTCATACAGTAACACCACAAATAATAAAAGTAATGATAAAAGTAATTAAGAAATTGCCTCCAAATTCAAGAGAATGTCCTCACAGCCTGTGGCAAAAGATATCACCCCACAGTTGAGAGTGTATAATGGATCCTAAATCCCAAATACATATTGCGAAAGGGCCTTCTCCCTAATCATTAACAGCACAATGAGCTGTCATCAGGCTTTTGTGCCTGGGTTTCCAAAACACATTTTACATTAAGTTTAGAAAACACACACACCACGAGCAAGAACATAGCCCTAAAAGGCCGGCATCTAAATCTGGAGATTGACAAGTAAAGACGGAGCCAGAGAAAGTTAGTATTAAACATGAAACCAAAATACACAGTTTACCCCAAACCCTGCTACTGTAAAAGCCTTATCGCTCAAAACTGTTTCAAGCTTTTAAAGTATGCTCCTCTATGAGGCAATGCCATTTTTCCTTCTCTCTCTTCCGATGGAGCCCACCCTGGTGGGTGAAGAAAAAAATTATTTGTTAGAAGAAATTCCAAACCGCACCACCCCTTCCCAGATTCCAGCTCACCCGTACTTGGGGAACAGGGTCTGCCTTACCATAGAACTGTAAGGACTGTGATGAAAGTCAGATTTCTCTCCTCCCCATCTTTTTTTAACCCTTCCCCCCCTCCCCCAAAATACTGCTGTGAAAAGGACTCAGAGAAAGGGCACAGCTTGAGTTGACCATTTACTCTTGTTTTGTTTTTTCCTTCCCATGATCTAAATTAAGAAGAAGAAAAAAAAAGCATAGGTTTAATGGTCAAGACCATAGGCATGGACACGAACACACACACACATCCTGACACACACACACACACACACACACACACACACACACACACCACACCCCACTACTCACCCAGCAATTCAAATTGAGATGCCAACTGCCCAACTGCTGGAACAGAGAGACCCCGGAGGCCACTGCACCTCCCTTACCACTCAACTCTTCCATTCCCACTAAGATTGTATCCCTAGGGTACATAACAGCTTGGGTTGTCCCTCTCTCCACCTCTAAAAAAACTTTCTCTGTACCTTCGAGATGGGACTGGGCCAGTTTTTTTTCCTCCTCCCTTTCTGCTTTTCTCACTTTTCTTTTTCCTCCCAGCTTCCCCTCCCTTTAAACCTTTCACTTAAAGAACTGGAAAAAAGCATCTAAAAAGATCGTAATGGCTCCAGATTCCCGGTCAAGTAGGCTCAAAATGCTCAAAGTTGTCACTCATATTGCCTAGAATTATTGTGTTAATCCTTCCCCCTGCACACACACCCCTAAAAAAATCTTAAAAATAAAAAACAAAACACCCACTAATAATCTAGAGTTCAGCTGGTTGCAGATTTAATTTAAAAAAAATTTTTTTAAACTTCTACTTTCTAATCTTTGCCACTACAAAATCCGTGAGGGAAGCGGGGAAGGTCCATGTTCCCCAGCCAGCTCAGGGCACCTCAGCAAAGTCCCCTCCCTCACCCGTTACCTTGGGCAGCAGGGACAGAGCTGCCGCTAAGAGTAGCAAAGAAATTACGGTCAGCCATGAGGGAAAATGATCAACCGAGTGCAGTAGGCAGGCACTTTATCTGCAAGATTGTCAAATCCCTCAAAACAAATTTCTTAGGGAGAGGGCTGTGATGGGAGAGGGGAGGGAGGAGGAAAGGATATTTTCTTGTCACAGTAACACGGAAGTGACACTTTGCAGGGCCTTGCCTG